>JAPDNY010000006.1:157047425-158455425 GCA_029375565.1 Gekko gecko
TACAGCGTGCATTACTCTCTTCCCAATAACCTGCAGCTACACCTCTGTCATAGATGATTTTTCACAGCTACACAAATGCACCCATCAACAGACACGAAGGTTCCTTTCTCGAATGTCTCATGACCTATTGTAATCTTCAGTTCAAATGCCACCTCACTGGCTATGCAAGAAATCCGGCAAGTGCTTCCCCCCCATATTCTTATTTTTCATTATCATAAGTTTAGGACCTTCTTACTTATACCACACAGACCAGCAAGGAAGCCATTCTATTTTTTATTTTTTTTGGTAAAACTCTCCTAAAGAGGAGAGAATTTTATTCTTTTTATAAGAAAAGGGTAGGGTAGACAGCTGGAGAAAGAAAAAGGATGGAGTGAAATTTTTCTGTTAATAAGGGTTAGTTTTAGTTAGTACTATTTTTAGCATCCATCAGGGTTAGAAGATCTTTTTAACAGTCCAAAGTCCAAAATAACTCTGTTAATAAAGTTAGTAAAGTCCATTGGGGTTAGTAATTAAACAGCTCCTTCCAGATGTTACACAAACAGCCACTACTCAAGGTGTCTTCTTAAGTCTCTTCAACTAAAAGTTGAGTCCTTTTAATCTTGATGACTCCCGCTCCGTCACCTCTTTCCCCTGGGCTGTTGTCTTCTTCGCTGCTTAAATTAATCCAAGTTTTGAGTGCTGCTTCCTCCATGCTGGCGTGTCTCTTCAGAAGTTTTGTTGCTTTAAGGATGGATTCCATCTTCTCTCGTTTCTCTTTTTCCTTATAATTCCGACCATCAATTTTTACGGGCTCCATATTCACTACAGATGAAATTAGATCTCTGATGTGTTGCCTGCTCGGCTCGGCAACCCCTTCTCCTGGCAGAATATTTTCCTTTATAAAAGTGGAATAGGCTTTGGGAGCCATATCCACCTCTTCTTTTAATTCATTCGCTTCACTGCCAGTTAGGGGTGCCAAGACATTCGTCAAAGTAAAACTGAGATCTTCTTTCTCTTCTTCTTTCTCGCCCAAAAAGATTAGCATCAGATTAACCTTTCTTGTTGTTTCCGAGATTTGCTTTTGCCGACTGATGAGAACACTTTCCACTTTAATCAAAGTTTCATTGATTTTCTGCATTTGCTCCAGCAGGGGCCGCAGTAGCTCATTTTCTTGTTGATTGACAGCAAGCTCTGGGGGGGGGTTACCCGGACCGGAAGTCCCTCCCCTCTTCTCTTCCGGTTTCTGCAGGACAATTTTCAGCGTCGACATTTTCTTTTTTGTTTACTTTTTCAAAGTTCGTGCCGCATCCCCCAAGAAGCTAACAATGTCGGAATCGCCTGCCAAACCCCAACGGTACCTTCACCAACACTTTTTTCTCTTTACCCCCCTCTTCGCACTCCCTTTATAGATCTCGCTTCTCAAAGGGGGCGGGGACTCCTCCCTCCTCCCTACGCTTGCAGGGGGTTTTAATTCTCGCTTCAAATTAGATCTTCAACTCACGATTTGATGCAATTCTTCTTTTTATTTTAATTCATGCCGCTTTCTTCACTCCTGGTGGAATTCGGAGGCGCTGCTAAGTCCCATTGCGGGCACGACGCAGTGGGGCCGATTGGGGCGGGGAGAAAGCCTCAATTTCCCGGCTGTCTGCCGGCAAAGAGGCTACTCCCCAAGCGCCCCCGGTTCGGAGCCTTTGCCTAAGGCTCACTAGGGTCTTGCATACATGCAAAGACCCCCCCAAACTGCGCGTGGGCTAACCACCTCCAGGAGCGTCCCGAAAGGTGGCCGCCATTCACAACGCCGAAACCGAAACCAGCAAGGAAGCCATTCTAGAACCCCTATGCATTTTGCTATACGCTTTGTGAGGGGATCTAACACAAAGAAAAATATATGATCATAAATTCGGTTAAAAAGAGCATACAGAATAATAATTAAAAATATTCTTTAAAAATCATGCACCTGTTTTGAGTTAACTTGGTTCCTGGTTCTTCAATATATAGCGGATAATGCTGTTTTGCCGATCAACCCACATTACAGGAAGTGGATATTCTTTTAACAAAGTCATGTAAGAAAATGGTTGTGGTTCCCTGATGCTGATGAAATAAGTTGGAATTTTTCTTCTCCTTTATTTATTCAATTAAAAATACAATTACTTGTAAAAAAGAATTAAAACATGGTCTGGGCATGGCACAGGGTTACCTTACCTATTTTCTAGTGCAGTACAAAAATTACATAGTTTATAACCAAAAAAATTTTAATACTGGAAAAGATAAAAGAACTCAAAAACATCAATGCAAGGTCTATATCAGAAAGGCAGGACAATGTGGCGTACCTTTCATAGAAACTTCTCTGGCTCATTGCGTCAGATCAGGCTATACAAACCAGTGAGCTCTACCCAACTCATCCAGTTTTTCAAGGTGGGAGCCAGAGAAGTGACCTTAGGCCATTCTTAAAGTTGTTGTGAGGATAAAATGAAGAAGGGGGGAAGCATAGACTCTGTCGTGAGCTCCTTGACAGGCAGGTGGGATAACAGATGTATACAAAGAGATTATCACCATCCTGCTAGGAGAGAGAAGAGAACAGAGTGTGGAAAACCCCTGCAATCGGCTGCATTCATGGAGTTGCCTAGTTCAGTTATTCTCCTCAGCAGTAGTAAAATCTCACTATATACAAGTGGCTCGAATTTCACCAAGTGTGCATATGGAGCAAGACTATTGTACAGGGGAAGGGGAATGAATAGTTGTGTGACTTCTTTCTGACTGGAGGAATCCCTTGTATTAAGCATTTTCAACAAATGTTGAAATTCAACAGGTGATGAAATTCATCCTTCCTTCTGTTTGATTTAGAATGGGCAAGATGAATAAGACTGTTTCAACGTTTCTCAGTGTTAATGGACAATGTTGAAAGTATGAGGGACAAAATGCCACTTGCAGGGCTTGTTTTGTAGAAAAAGCCCAGCAGGAACTTATTAGCATAGGCCACACCCCCATGCCTTCCCTTGGCTTGCCTGGGCGCCCCGTGGCTGTGGGGAGCCTGGGCAAGCTGGCCCTTGGGCAAGCTGGCCCTTGGACAGGCTGGGGAAGGCACGGGGAGGCATTTAAATCCTTCCAGGGCCCCCCTGACCCACCCACCTTGGAGTCACGGGGCAGTCACTCTCCAGGCCTTCCCTCTGTAACCACGCACGCAGAGGTTTTGGCTGTAGTGGGCGTGGCCAACTCTGAAGCCAGCCAGAACTCCGTTCCTCTGCATTCCCGCCCAAAAATAGCCCTGGCTACTTGACCCCTTAGGGTTGTCAACTTCCAGGCAGGTCCTGCAGATCTCCCAGAATTACAAGTGATCTCCAGATGACAGCGATCAGTCCCCCTGGAGAAAATGGCAGCTTTGGAGGGTGGACTCTATGCCATTATACCTGCTGAGCTCCCCCCCTCCCTAAACCCCGCTTTCCCCAGGCTCCACCCCCCAAATCTACAGGTTGGCAACCTTACCCCCTCCCACCCAAGCCTATATTTCATTTTTTACACATCAGCCGTGGTATTCTCCCCCTGCTCTTTCTCAGGTGCCATTTTCTCTTCTCCCTGACTGCATAGTCCTAGCCAAACAGGGTTCATCTCATGAATTAGATGATGATGCCATACTGGCATGTAGCTAAACAGAAGTGCTCCATGACAGCACAAGGAGAGAGACTGGGTTGTCTAGGCAACCTGAGGATACAGTCCCCCTAACATGGCTCTGTGCTATGAGGGGAGGCAATGGAGCCACTGCGACACAAAACTGAATCCCTGTTTGCATGGTCGTGCATGGTGACAGTCTTACTATTTCACAGTGGTTTTCCTGCAGCATCAGAAGCCTTGCCTGACTTCCCAGGCAATGTGTTATGCGCTCCTTTCTCACTAATTAGGTAGTGCCTGGCAACTGCTGGGAGGGCTGTGGGCAGGGTTATGTGGTGAGCAACACTGGCTGTGGTGTCACATCACTTCCAACAGAAAAAGGAAGTGACATAGGTAACTCTAGGATAAAAGCAGACCAAAGATCAGGCAAGGGGCGGGGATACAAATTCTATCAGGAGACTATAGGACAAGAGTTCTGTAGACTGAATAGGAAGACAGAAGTCACAGTTGAAAGAAGTCAATGGCCTGTGTCCAGCTTTCCACCCAGCCATGTGGAAGAGCCATTTCCATCAGAGGAGGACTTCTTAGGCTGCATGAAGGCTTCAAATGATGTGGGGCTGAGTGGCAGAATACATGCCAATAAATGCCATATTGGTGAAGCGATTATTTCTTGCTGATATCATTGTGGGCTTTACAACATAATAGGTCTGTCTGCACCAAGAACAAACTTTCCATCCTTACAGTATAAAAAACTGCAATGTATGAGAAAGTTACATTACCCAGAGAGAAAACAGCATCAGTTGCATATTAATCTCTCGTGGCACACAGCCCAGCTGTGTTCTTCTTCTCCACAATCAAGTGATAAATCTGTCCAAATAGGATTCGGAGCCTGTCCCCTTGTTTATATTTTGGGACTTTTATGACCATGTGATTCTTCATCTGCAGAAGAATTGTGTTGCAGCATGGCCAATTAATGACAGTGATTACCGGCCGAAACAAAATGGCCTCCAGAGACTCAATGAAAGCTTTCATACTCACCTCCCAAATAAGGCCTTTGTGAGAAAGCCACAACAAAGGAGTGTCCTGTCTTCATTGTTTGGCATAAAGGGTAGCAGAATGCAGGGCTTAAACTAGGAAAATCTTGTTCAATCTCTTTCAAGGTCATATATCCTAGACTATTTAAAAATACGTAAGTGCATATTTAAACACACACACTCTTGCTTGTGTTTCGCTGAGAGGAATCAGGCTTAGATGGTCTCCTGCTTTTGACAATCGTAGTAGTGTTTGGAATTCTGACATCTTCCAGACCACCTTTCTATTTCGTTCTGTTCTAGCAAATAGAAGCTATATAGCCACAGTACCTAAAATGTCAGGCAACACTTTCCCTAGGAAAAAAGATCTATCCCAGTCCTTTTGC
Source organism: Gekko gecko (assembly GCA_029375565.1). Taxonomy (NCBI): domain Eukaryota; kingdom Metazoa; phylum Chordata; class Lepidosauria; order Squamata; family Gekkonidae; genus Gekko; species Gekko gecko. Next base: position 157,052,428 of record JAPDNY010000006.1, read on the forward strand.
TTGAGGCTCTAGAGGCTCTCTCCAGGTTGTACAGGTAGATCTGAGTCCAGCAGCACCTCAGAGACCAACAAGAATTTTTCTTTTTTGGGGGGGTTATAAGCTTTAGGAGTCAAGGTTCCCTTTATCAGACACCTGATGAAGGGAACTTTGACTCTCGAAAGCTTGCTGGTTTCTAAGGTATTACTGGACTAGAAGCTAACTGTAAACCAACATGGCCGCTCTCTGAAACTATTTTCAGTTTGTACTAATTATCTGGATGTATGGACTGATACTTATGTAAATCATCATCATCATCAATCATCATCATCCCTGTCTCACTGAGACTCAAGGTGGATTACACAAATCTATACAACTGGTAGGATGGGACATCCAATAAACCAGGTTTAGAATAGCAGAAATAAGAAACCAAGCAGAAATCTCAAAAGGGGACTTAAACAAAGCATAAGCATTGATATGACACATCAAATGATGCAGAAGATACACAGTAGGATCATACTTACAGTGACAGCATGCACTGCACATAGCAGCACAGTCTGCAATCCCTATCTGTTATGTACTGAATGTGAATCGCTCCTATCTGTTCACATGTTAAGCTTGAGTCTGAATGTGGCTCTTCAGATGTCGCATTGCTATTGGTCGGTTTCTGCGAAACCTGTGTAATTACCCAATCACTGAGTGATATTGTTGCAAAGAGGGAACGTTCCTGATTGGCCTTTATCCCTGTATTCTGATTGGTCTTTAACTTGTAATGGGTGTGGCTTTGACAGCCCGGGAGAGTTTAAAAGAAGGAGCTGTGCTCCCCTTGTTGTTGTGTGTTCCTGACTTACAGTTGCTGTTTAATAAAGCTGAAATCACTTGAAGCTGAATCCTTTGTTGAGTCTCATATTTAACACTATCCTTTTACCAAAGCATCTTTCCGAACCATTTTGTTAAAGTAAAGCCCAAAACCGTGTAAAAAACTCCTCCCAAATCAGTCCATTTTGCATAGTTGATGGAAAGAGAGTGGGAGCCTTCCTGACCATGTCAAATAGTCCATTCCCTAAGGTGGGGCCACCACAGAGAGTGCATGCCTACAGGCAGTTGTTGACCATGTCCAGCTGTAGGCACTTGCAGAAAGCCCTGTTCAGACGAGCAAAGCTGTTGTGCTGGAACACAGGGGGAGAGGCGACACTGCAGACATGAATTAATATGGACACTTTTTTAAAAAAGCTTGCCTTTTTTAAAAAAAATATTTAGATATTTATATCCCACTTTTGTTTCCATTTTAGCCTCAAAGCAGTAACATTAGGGTGGAGCCTACCCCTACCCTGCCACTCCAGTTACCAAAGTTTGCCTTCCTCCAGCTTTCTCCTACCACTAGGGAAACAGCCACTTAAGTTGGAGGAAGGCTGCTTAGGCCAGAGGATGCCTGGAGGCCATTTTGTTTCGGCTGAATGCTCCCCCTGCATGAAGTAGGTTAGGGCTGAGAGAGAGTGACTGGCCCAACCAGTCAGCAGGCTTCCATGGCAGAGAGGGGATCGGAACCTGGGTTATCTCAGATGCTAGTCTGCCACTTTAAGTGCCACACCCTGCTGGCTCCTTTGTGATCCTTTAGCATCCCAATTCTAAACACAACCCTGCTATCAAGAGGTCTAGCAAAATACTTGATGAAAAACTAAAGCTTAGAGTACTAATGTTCTAAAAAGGGGTATACACCTCTGTGTTAGTAGTAGTAGAAGAAGAAGAGGAGGAGGAGGAGGAGGAGGAGATTGGATTTATATCCTGCCCTTCACTCAGAGTCTCATAGCAGCTTATAAACTCCTTTCCCTTCCCCTCCCCACAACAGACACCCTGTCAAGTAGGTGGGGCTGAGAGAGCTCTCTCGAGAACTGTCCTTGAGAGAACAGCTCTGACAGAACTATGGCTTGCCCAGGGTCATCCAGCAGCTGCAAGTGGAGGAGTGGGGAATCAAATCTGGTTCTCCCAGATTAGAGTCTGTGCACTTAACCACTACACCAAACTGGCTGCCTGTAATATATGGTTTACCAAAAAGGATGCAGCTATCAAGGAATGAGGCACGTGCTTTGGGGAAAATAGGCTCCAGGCTCCTGTTTCTTAACAACGTGCCTCTGCACTGACTACCAGCAGAGCTGAGATGAGAGGTTGGTATGGTCCAGCAGTTGCTGAGATGCTCAGCCTGGCAGAGGACCTTCCCCCAGTTGATAATACCGGGTCAGTTTCTCATTCTTTATGGGAGACATGCCTATAGGAAGTGAGTTGCCAGACCTCAGCCCACAATGGCCAGGAACTGATGGGGAACACAGCCTGGAAGGAGGAAGCGGTGCTGATGCTGTGATGTCTTTTCTGGGTGACCACTCACCGGAGACAGTCTATGAATTATTCCAATCTCTATGCCATAGCGATTGGGTCAACTCCTAGAGCATCACACAGGGAGAGGCTGTGATCCCCCATTTTTTGCTCACTGGACCAAGTGTGGGCAATAATGGGCGGAGGGTAAGAATTCTGCCACCACAGGAGGGCACCTGGGAACCCTAGGAAACACAGTGAAAGAAAGGGAGGCAGTCCACCAGGCTGTGATCAGACAAGAGGCCTCTGAAACACTGGTGACACTTTAGATCTGCTGGCAATGATGGGGCCAGAAGGAGTCTGTGAAGTCACTCTTTACTCCCCAAATTGGGAAGAAGGAAGCTGCAATGGGGGGAGCATGAGGTCCCAGTAGAGGGGGGTGACATGAGTGTCATGACTGGAGAGGGTAAAAGGGAAATTTTGATAGAGAGGCCCTTGCATAAAGACCCATTACAAACCTGCAGCTAGTCCTTACAACCCTAATACAGGGAAATGGGAGACACTATTTGAAATTGTCGTGTCATACACCTTGGGGAACTTATAGTTTCAAGCTGTTTTCAGGCACATCTCGGTGTACAGATGATGCTCACAGATACAGTGGATTAAACAGAATCCTGGGAATGTGAAGCAGTTCTCAGTCCTTTACATGAAGCTTGACTTTATACATTTGGGAACGGCTCAGTGATAAGCTCAGCTCCCAAAAAAGCAATTTTAGAGCCTTCAGAGTTTCCTGCAGTCTTGATTAGGTGAGTTCCTTCCTCTTGACAGAAATCAAAAGGCAGGGTTATGCAGGGCTTTTCTCTTCAGATTGAAACTCTCTCTCTTCCTTGGAAGAACTGCTTCTGCACTCTTTGACTGCAGGAGCCAAGAGATGTTTCTGTCGGTGAAGTGAGAAAAGGCGACTTTGGGACCAGGCCCAAGCCCACAAAGACTCAAAAAGGACAGGGCCCCGTTTAAGAGAAACCCTACAGTGGACTTGCTGTTAAAAACTACAGCAAACTGTTATTAAAAACACACACTCGCACAAGACCTCAAAATGGCAATCATGACTCAGTTCACACTCATAAAACCATATCTAAATTAGCCAAGATAGAAAACTTTATGCACTACCTAGTAAGGCAGAAAATGATACTAATTATAGCAATAACTACTAAGAGAAATCATGTGTATGAGACTGTTCCCTTCAGTGTTCTATGTTTTAATTCCACCCTTCCTACAAAGATCTCAGGGACCCTCCCTAATCAGCGGGAAAACAGCAGGGTGCAGCGGTTGGACTGTTGTTCCAATACCTCTACCATCGTGCAGCTGGTCCAGGCAGCCCCCTGGTCCAGGCAGGGGTTCCCCCGCTTTTGCAGGTTCCTCCCCACCACTGCCCAGCTGGTTCCCCCACTTTTGCAGGTTCTTCCCCACCACTGACCCCACCCACAAACACCCTGAAACATAGTGCCGTGACATCATCCAGAAGTCGACCCGGAAGCTGATGTCACATGGCAACACTCTAGTTTTTGGGCAAAACTCTATGGTAAAATTGGACTCAAACCATAGAGTTTTGCCCAAAAACTAGAGTGTCAACATGTGTCATGTGCACTTCACATGGGTGGCAGAAGCTCCTGGAAAGACCCTTCCATTCCCACTGCCCCCCCCGCCCCGCTGGCAGAAAGGTAGAACCTGGCACCCCTAATGCATAACTTTGGCCTAGTCACTCTTTCTCTCAGCCAAACCCACCTCAAAAAATTGTTGCTTGGCTGAAATGGGGATCTAGTCACCAAATATATATTTTTTAATCTCAGCCCTCCTCTAAGGAAGTCAATGAAGCATACATGGCTCTCCCATTTCCATTTTTTTTCTCACAACTTTCTGAGGTAGATTAGGCTAGCATTGCCAGCTCTGGGTTGGGAAACACCTGGAGATTTTGTGGGCAGAGCCTGGGGAGGGTTAGGACCTCATTGGGATATAATGCCATAGAGCCCACCTTCCAAAGCAACCATTTACTCCAAGTACGGTTGCCAGTCTCCAGGTGGTGGCCGGTGTTCTCCTGAAAACAGTGGTCTCCAGGTGACAGAGATCAGTTCCCCTGAAGAAAATGGCTGCTTTAGGAGGTGGACTCTATGACATTATACCCCACTGAGGACCTCCCTGACCCAAACCCTGCCCTCCCCAGGCAATCCTATCTCCATGGGGACTGACTTCTGCTGCCTGGAGATCAGTTCTAATTCCAGGAGATCTCCAGGCCCCATCAACTGGTGAGCTTCATGGCAGAGTAGAAATCTGAACCTGGGCCTCACCAGTCTTAGATCAATGTGCTCACCATCACACCACCCTTGGTCTCACAGCATATTAGAAAGAGGGACATTTGTGTATTTAAAATATTACTGAAGTACACGCAAGTGTTCCTATTAGACTCCTGTTCTCATGTCAAGGACCTTTCCCACTCCCAAGCTCCATGCTGGGGAAACCTCTTTCCTGGGAGATCTCTTTCCTACCCGCTATAATAATTGACTTTGCAATAGTCTATCCTGCACGGGAATCTGGGGCAAAGGGGAGTTAATAAGTGACCCGAGTTTTCATAAAATTAAGCATTGGTTTAAAAATTCTTAATGCCACAAGGGATCTGGTTGCACTTTTTAGGTAATAGTTCTAAAGCAAGCATATGCAGCAACACTATTAGGGGAATAGGGAGTGTGGTGTTTGTTTGTTTTTAATTTGAACTATTTATCAACTACCTTTCCAAAGATGAACAAGGTGGTAACCCTAAATCTCTCAGACTGCCTCTTCTGGTATACCCCCCCAACAAGCATTACACTCAATGGGTAACAACTTACGGGTGATCCCCGGCCCCAAAAGTATCCAGCTGTCCTCAACCAGAACCAGGGCTTTTCCAGCCCTGGCTCTGACATGGTGGAACACTCTGCCAAGTGAGATCAAGGCCCTGCGGGATTTGATGCAGTTCCACAGGGCCCGTGACACAGAGATGTTAGACCAGGCCTTGGTTGAGGGCAGCAATGCTTTCCATTCTAGACTGGCCTTCCTCCTTCCCCCCCCCGCCTCTCCCCCTTTTGTTTCTGTACCCCCTTATTTGCCTAATTGTAGGATACTTATTCACTCCCTCTAGATAAGGGGTACTAGGCTGTGCTCCCCTTTCAGGTGCCATCTTTTTAGCTGTCAGTAGTATTGCAAGAATTGTTTTAACGGTTTAAATTTATAGATATTGTTTTACCAATATTGTTGTTACCCGCTCTGGGGAGGGAGGGCTATAAATCTAACATATAAATAAATAAGTAAAACCATCTCAACATGGGACTAAAACAACAAGCAACCAACAAGCACCATCCCTCTTTAATCCAGTCCAGAGGCTTCTGAAAGAGAAAAGTTTTAGTTCAGTTCCCCAGGTGGCCTGTGGGGAGGCTGGGAGGCTCACCTCCTAGGGAGGAAGTTCCACAGTCAGGGGGCAGCAACAGGAAAAGCCCTCCCAGGGGTTCTAGCCAACCCAGCCACAACCAGATTTGAGTCCAGAAGCAACAAGACCAACCAGATTTTTGAGGTATACGCTTTTGAAAGTCAAAGCTCTTCTCGTCAGATACTGGACTCAGATCTAGCTGTTTCTACTGCAGACCAGTGTGGCTGTCCCCTGAAACCAATCACAACCCATGACAGTTCCCAGCAGAAAGCACCATTCATGGATCTTAGAACCCAGGCAGGTCAACACAGGTGGAAGCACCAGCATTGGTGTGTATGTAGAGTCAAGATGCACTTTTGGCTTCTCCCAGAACTTCTAGAGACCTGGAGAAGGGAATAAAAAACAGGAGACCTCTAAAATGTATGCGTGTTCAAATAATTTTTAAAAAGCGCTCCAAAAATCTCCCCCAAAGACAGCTATGGATCGTGTTTTGTCAGCGATGCAGGAGGGAGCAAACAGCAAGCCTCTGTGATAGATGCAAAACCACATGCAAGAGTTCCTGTTATAGAAAGGAATTCAATTTCACCAGAAAGTCCTCCATAGTTTCACCAGGGTCATACCCCACAAGTCAGAGCACATGAATACATGAAGTTGCCTTATTCTAAACTAGACCATTGGTCCATCAAGGTCAGTATTGTCTACTCTGACCGGCAGCGGCTGTCCAGGATCTTAAGCAGAGATCTTTCACCATCATCTCCTGCCTGATCTTTAAAAAAAAAAAAAAAACCCTGGAGATGCCAGGGATTGAATCTAGGACCTTCTGCATGCCAAGCAGATGCTCTGCCACTGAGCCACAGCCCCTCCTCACAAATATGTGATGTTTGCAGTCTAGCCCTACCCCTCAGACATCTGGAGGGGGGAGAAAGTTCAACTGCTTGGAAGAGGACATGTAGAATCAGCTGGAGACTCCCTGGATATTAAAAAAAACAAAAATGGCAAAGAGCCAGGGCACAAAACCTCAAGAGCTGTGAAATGACAATTTTAGTTAGCATTTATATAGAACTTTTGAGCATTCAAGACATTTCACATACATTACCCCGTGAATCTGACAACAGCTCAGCATTTTTGACTGCCTCCTACTTGCCCGCATATAACTATAATTAGTGGAGGTTGTTCTGGGTGTCCACAATAACGAAGCAGCTTTAGATCAGAGAGCGAACCCTTCTCAGTGTTAGCACTCAGACTCTGGATCCGACAGCTGACTTCCATGTTGTAGTCTGCATACAAAATCAGTTTTATTTAGGCAACTGCTGGAATTGTTAAGAAGAGGAAATCATGTCTGTGTCTTTTCTCTTGCTACTGTTCTCCATGCATGTTATAATGCCAGTCACAGCTACTGGCGAAATGTCAGGTCCTACAATGCCAAGACCATGGCCACACAACCCAGAAAATCTACAGCAACTGACATCTTATAAGCATTTGATTGCTTATAATTGTAGACAGATCTTTCTTGGGAGGGCCCATGGCTCAGTGGGAGAGCATCTGCTTGGCATGCAGAAGGTCCCAGGCTCAATCTCTGACATCTCCAGAGAAAAGTATCTTGTAGTAGGTGATATGAAAGGCCTCTGTCTGAGACCGTGGAAAGTCTGTACCAGTCTGAGTAGACGATATTGACCTTGATGGACCAATAGTCCAATTCAGTACAAGGCAGGTTTATGTGTTCTTTGAAATAGCTTCCCCCTTTCACTCCTACCCTTCTGCTGTTTGCAACTTTGGGTGTGTGTGTATATGTGTGTGTGTTTATATGTGTGTGTGTGTGTGTGTGTATGTATATGTATATATGTGTCTGCCAACTGAATGTAACACTTCACACCTCTGACAAAGTGGCTCTCACAAGAGTTTATGGCACTCAAGAAATGTCTTTTGTTAGATTCTGTTGTTTTGGCTGCCACGGACTAAGATAGCTACCCCTCCAGAATTGTGGACAGTTTCTTTGGGATTTAACATGCTATGTTTTTCAATGACTATTTTATCCATCTTGATTGTTTTGTTGGAAAAGCAGCACAAAATAAAAGGAATGAGTAAGGCGGGCTGGCGTTATTATCCTTTCACTGCAGATGCCAGGATCTGAAAGACATACCTAGGACACCCAGTGAGGTCACGGCTGAGGTGAGTTTCAACCAAGGACTTTGCAGCTCATATTCTTAGCCGCAAACATTTTCTCACTGTCAAGTGATGATTGCTTGCCCTCAGACATCTAAGACAGGGTCAGAATGTGCCGCTTATTTGATTTATTTTTATTTACTTCATTTCTACCCCACTCTCCTCCCCGATGGACTTACAACGTTCTCTCCTTCTCTGTTTATCCTCGCAACAACCCTGTGTGGTAAGTTAGGCTAAGTGTGTGTGACTGGCCCCAGGTCACCTAGCAAGTTTCCACAGCAGAGAGGGGATTCCAACCTGGGTCTCTCAGATCCTACCAGGGGTGGCCAAACTTGCTTGACATAAGAGCCACATAGAATAAATGTCAGATGTTTGAGAGCCACAAGACATGAACAAATATGACACATGTTTTTACTGGGAAATATGCAAATTTGCTTTTTACTAACATTAAACGAGACTGCCAAAAATAATAACAAAAGCGGTGAAAGCAGATATTGATAATGATATTTATTTGTCCAATGATAATTTGTTTGCTAATGATATTTAGCGTCCCCAGACGCCCTGCTGGGAGCCACACCATATGTGTGAAAGAGCCGCATGCGGCTCCTGAGCCACAGTTTGGCCACCCTAACACTCTGGCACAGGGGTGTCAAACATAAGGCCCAGGGGCCGGAACTGGCCCATTCAGGGCTCTTATCCAGCCCATGAGTAATTAGTGTAAGGGAGGAAACAGGAGGCTGTGAGGGGGAGTGAGGGGGCAGAGCCACTCCAGTTGTGGCTTCAGCTCAGTAGAACAACTTTGTCTGCAGTACCCCTTCACTTCAGTGGCAGCCTCACTGGTAAGTTGGGAGCCACCACTGCCGCATTCATGATGGCTCATGGTTCCAAAGCAAGGTCACACACTCCTCTCCACTTGGCCTGTAGCGCTGGGGATGTTGTCCTAGACGTCCATGGGGGATCAGCGTTTCCCGTGTGTGGGGAAGTGCAGATGATCCTCTGCTGGGGCCTGCTGGCAGCCAGCACCGCTGCCATATTCACACACCCCATGTAGCAGCTGTGCTTTGGCCCTTGGGGGGCATTATTTGGCAGTTTCTTCCACACATCAGGGGCCTAGTCCTTCCACCAAGCATGTAACTCGGTGGCCAGGCCTCCTTCCCCCATGGACCTCTGAGCAGCCTTCAGCCGCAGGTGGATGCCACCTCGTGGGGGGGCCGTGCCGGCGATCTCTGGTTATACTGCCACACACGTGGCCTTGTAAGTGTGGTGTCTGCCCCCCCCTCAGATTATTCTGTAGTCTTTGGCCTGTGGTGGCTGCTGCCACATGGGAGGTGGCGTGGCTTGCTGACGATCTCTGGCTTGAACCCCCAGCACACACCATGGATCGCCTGGTGGCGGCGGCTGCCACAAAGACATCTCTAGCTTATCAGGCTTTGCTTGTGTAGGGGAGAAAAAGGAATTTTTTGGGAGAAACTCATCATGGGAAACTCACTATAGGAAAGCCTATCAGGATATTCTGATGGGTCTCAGCATCAGAAATCCTGTGTGTCTATTTTATTTTATAAAGCCTGCCAGAGAATGTGTTTTGCTTGCTAGAAGCAAAAGTTTCCAAACAGGAAACTTCTAACCGAAACTGCAAAGGTAGGCCAGACCTGTTTCAGCGAAGGCAGGAATTGATGTAGCCAGCCTTGGCCAATTTCTGCGAAATGTGTGTGGGTGTGTTAGCAAACCTGTATTTTTTTTTTTTTTTTTTGATGCTAGGGACCTGCTTGCTAGACTCTTGCTAAAAGAGAACAGGAAATACCAAACCACAACAAGGAAGGGGCGTTATCGGTAGGCATGGTTGTGAAGTCTGTAACTCTGGCTGTCTCAGCCTATGGACAGCAGAGCGAAACCACAAAACGGCAGGATTAGGGTGATGTTTTTGCATATGATTAAATGATTGTCTTTATAAAGCCATGAAAGCAATGCTTCAGGGAATCTCTCATTTGAAAGTTTCCCTTTATCTGCAGTAAAGTTTGAAACCTCCACTCTTGGTTTGATTTATCTATATTATTAGGGGTCTTATTTTGTCCCTAACACTTGGCCTGGGTCCCACCGAGCACGTGGCCTTGGACCTGGGCCACCACCTCCGTGCTTCCATAGGTGGGAAGGTTATTTTAGGTTGTCTTCCCAGTCCCTTTCCATGGCGGCTTGGGAGTGGGAGGAGTTCACAACATCCAGCCACTTAGGTGATTTCCTTACGCCCTGTTGCGCGCCGTTTGCCCGCAGTTTCCCCGACACGGGTCATTTGAGCAGCTGCACCCCGCGGCCGTGTGAATTGACAAATAGTATCGGGGCAAACGGCGGCGCAGGGCACTGTGTGGGCCCAGGCTCCAGCTCAACAGGAGGAGCTGGAAGGGTTTGCCTCCAGGCAGTGCAGGAGCGTTTGCTCAGTGCTGCACTGCTGGATTTCCAATCCACCCATGCGGGTCCCATCCCCCCAGCCCATGGAGTGTTGCAGTAAGAACACACCAACTCAGAGCTTACCAGCTGCTGACCTTTAAAAAGTTTATATCTCTGGTACTGGGCATTACATTTTATGGTACATATGGCCCGGCCCGACAAAGTCACATTTATGTCAGATTTAGCCTTCATAACAAATGAGACCGACACCTCTGCGCTACACCATGCTTGAGTCCTGTCAGCCTAAAGGCATGGGGCAGAAGTGGAAAGGAAGGTGAGCTGTCACCAGTGGGCAAGAGCTGGGACCCAAAGATAGCAAGCAATGACAATAGCCCTCCTCCACATTCATTGCTCTCCCTCCTGAAACGCCACCAATCAAGGGATTGGAGCATTCTGGCATGAACTGTGACCCCTTCTCAAGCTGGACACAGCCCACTGGCTGCTCCGTACACCTCCTGTGTTTGTCACATGATTGGGCCCACAAAAACAGTGGTGGAAGGAAGCTGTCAAGCACCTGGTAGGGTGCTGCGCTTGAATTTGCATTTGGCTGGCCTGAACTGGGCAATGCTGTTTTAGTCTTGCTATGTCGTCAGATTTCAGCAAGGATGATGCTCACATATTCAGGGTTGCCAGTTCTGGGTTGGAAAATCCCTAGAGATTTTGGCGGTGGAGCCTGGGGAGGGCCGGGTTTGAGGAAGAAAAAGAAGAGAAGAAGAGCTTGGATTTATACCCTGCCTTTCACTACCCGACGGAATCTCAGAGCGGCTTACAATCTCCTTCCCCTCCTCACAACAGACACCCTGTGAGGATGATGAGAGCCATGACTGACCCAAAGTCACACCAGCAGCTGCATGTGGAGGGGTGGGGAATCAAACCTGGTTCTCCCAGATTAGAGTCCGCACTCTTAACCACAACACCAAACTGGCTCTCCGCAGGGGTAGAATCCATAGAATCCATCCTCCAAAGCTGCCATTTTCTCCAGGGGAATGGATCTCTATAGCCTGGAGGTCAGCAGTAATTCTGGGAGATCTCCATGCTGCACCTGGAGGATGGCAACCCCACAACATGCTCCCCATGGTGTGTAGAGTTCCATCCATGTATCTGCACATGGTATTCATAACCCAAGTTGCCCTGCAGGTGAAGCATGGGGAAAGGGATTGTTCAGGGCTGCTGCCACATCGGAGCGGCAGACGATGCGCATCTTTGAGGTTCTGAAACGTGCTCTGCTCTGGCGCAGTATCTTTCACACAAGGTTCTTTTAATCAAGTCTGAGAAGAGCCACTGCTCTGGGGAGGTAGATGGAATTTCAGCAACATGAACAGCTGGTGATACTAAGATACAATCAGATATACTTTATCTGTCCATTTTAGTGTTAGCCCTTTGGGGAAGGTTTCTCCTTTTGAAAAGCAATCTGTTCTCAGCACCTGACAAATCCATAATCTCCTTTTTTCCCCCTTAGGGATTTAGTAAATGGAAAAAAAAATACCCAAGATAGAAAATAATCCGTATTCATTAGACCTCTTAATCCATCCCGTGCCACAATTTAACAGGCGGCTAATGAAAGAAAATAACTTTGCAATGCCGGCAGGTACAAGCCTTGGAGGGCAGCCACGCTGGTTCTCTGTGCCTTGGCACCCTTTGTCTTTACTTTGGCAAACTTGCCTTTACTTTGTAGTGAAGCTATTAAATCATCAGAACAATTTCAGGAACCAGCCATTAAAGGAAGACTAAGAGGCAAGCCTGGTCATTAGTGACAGGACCACAAACTTGGTTTTATACCTCTCCAAGTGTTATGGATTTTACTTCAAAGATCCAGCTGAATAAGGGTTTCTCTAGTAGAGAACCCTGGTTTCCTCATACAACTACAGCTGCCAAGATTCCCCAGGAAGAAGGAATGACCACAAAACAGTTTGACTGTAGCTCTCCGTCACCAGCCTCAAGACCCTTCGAAGATCACAATCAAAGACCCATTACACTAAAATACAAACAGCGGGAGGCACAGAAGTTACCAAGTCTCCCTGGCTGAGTCTACATGTGCAGCAGAATGAGGCTGTGGAATGCTAAGATGGTAAACTGTATCGCACCCCTTCAGATTGCAACGGGGAGGGGAAATCGCATCTTTGATTGCTAAGCTATATTAAAATTTCCCTGCAAGTAGAAAACTAGACCAGCAGGCAAAAGGCTAGATATCTCCCCCCTGATGCTGTAGTTTTCTAAGTTTATTTCCCATAGGGAAGCATTCAGAGGTGGTCTTCCCCATCCGCAGTTGTACAGCTCATTCTGCAATCTCATCATCCCACCACCTCGTTCTTCTCTGAGCCCAAAGCAGCAGCAACAATCTGACAGAAACTGATATTTGCCAAAGAAGAAGAAGAAGAAGAGAAAGAGGAGGAGGATGGATTTATACCCCACCCTTCACTACCCAAAAGAGTCTCAGAGCGGCTTACAAACTCCTTTCCATTCCTCTCCCCACAACAGACACCCTGCGAGGTAGGTGGGGCTGAGAGAGCTCTTGACAGAAACTGCACTTGTTCAAGAACAGCTGTGTCAGAACTATGGCTTGCCCAAGGTCATCCAGCAGGCGCGAGTGGAGGAGTGGGGAATCAAACCCAGTTCTCCCAGATTAGAGTCTGTGGACTTAACCACTACACCAAACATGAAGCTGCTTACACACAGTCAGACAAGTATTACATCCTCTAACTGGCAGTGGCTCTCCAAGCTCTCAGGTCTTGCCCAACACTTTAAGCCTGAGGTCCCTTTGACAGCGATGCCAGAGACTGAGCTTGGGACCTTTTGTGTGGAAAGCAAGTGCTTGGCTGTTTCAGGCATTCTTGGATAAAGTCTGAGTGCTACAACCCTATGCACCTGCAAGTAAATGTAGCTGAAATCACTTCATTTTGATTAAGTATGCGTAATGGTACAAGAGATAAACCAGCTATTTCTCTTACCTTACAGATTACATAGCAAGTGCAGACCAGTTACAACCAATTTATGGTGACCCCAGCAAGGGTCTTTCAAGGCAAGCGAGAAGTAGAGGTGGTTTGCCATTGCCTTCCTCTGCAGACTCTTCCTTGATGGTCTCCCATCCAAGTACCAGCCCTGCTTAGCTGCCAAGGGCCTATTATGCATGGGCATTTTGCCTCACTTTCACTGGGCATGACAGTCGGGTTTCCTCTGTCATTGTTTTTCCTCCCTTCAGCACTCAGTTTGCTTTCCAGTCACTGTTTCCCGAGAGTGCTTTTGTGCCATTTTTTTGCTTGCTTCACTTCCAAGCTGAAGGTAATTCAAAAGCATACAGATTCCCTTGGATTCCCCCCTGCACTTTCCCCACCCCTCGAAGGCCACTCCACCACCCACACTGGGGTCAGTCTGCTCACGTGGCACCTTCTGCCATCCTCCCCCCTTCATCGGTGTGCAAGCTCCATTGCCTCCTCGTTGTTTTAGGGTTTTTTCCCACAAGTAGCATGTGTCTAGTGATATAAGACTAATGCTAGTCTCATGCCTCTTGTAAAAAAGGTTAAAATGATGGGGTGGAGAGTTTAAAAGGAGTGGCGCTGCAAGCAAATATTTGCAGGTTGAAATCCCAGGAATACTTACTCAGGAGTAAGCCCCACAGAACTCAATGGGGCTTTCTTTTCAGTAGTTATGCCTAGGATTGGGCTCCTCTTCCTCATTAAATCATCACCTTTTGTGCAGGGGGCCTCGCCATGAGTGTTGGTTAAGAAATCAGCAGAATGAGGAGTTGCAAACAAATACTTGCAGGCTGAAATCCTAGGGATACTTACTCTGGAGTAAGCCCCACAGAATTCAATGGGACCTACTTTTGCGTGGGCATGCCTAGGATCGGGCACCACTGATTTCTGTCCTAAAGTGAAGCATTTCATTAGGATTTGCTTGTGCAGCACTAACTTGATTAAGACAACCTCCATGCCCTTGCTTAACTCTCTCCCACTGAAACCTCTAACTAAAAAAAAAGTTTACTCACCAAGAAAACATTTTTCCCTTTAACATTTTAGTGAACAAAGTTTGGGGGAAGGAACGATTTCGACAGTCTCTGGAAGCCTAACATTAAAATGGCGGCTGAGCCACATGGACCTTCAGTGACCCACTGAACTTAAGAATCGCACACACAAACACATTACCAATGATCACAGCTTGCAATGCCAGTGTCAGTGGGTTCCACCATGCCTTCTGTACTCATCATGTTCCCTCATATTATGAGCTCATGTGACTGTTCCCCATTTTTCACAGTGGCCAATAGCACAGCAGAGAATCCCTCTGTGCTTGGCAATATGTTAGCTGCTTGTCATTTGCAGAAAAAGTCTGGTTAATTTCAACACTGCATTTCCCCCTTTGCCTGCATTCCTTTCTTTCATTGGACAAACTAAGGCTAAAATGCATGCATTAAACCTGAACCACAACATTTAAATGGAAGGTGCTTGCTGGACGCTGAACTCATTGGCCACTGTATGAGACAGGATACTGAACTAGATGGACCACCGGTCTAATCAGCTGGGCTCTTTTTATGCTCTTATATTCTTATTAGTCTAGGACTGCCCACCACGAAACTTTCTACCTGTGAGAAATTCCCCTCATGTCTCTTACCAATATGGATTCCATAGCAAAAATCTGCGTCAATGCTTTTATTTCCTAAAATATTTATACCTTGTTCGTCCCACTATCCAAAGTGACATTAAAGGACCTTTCAAAAAACAACACCAACTAAGCACTGTACAAAATTGATTAAAATACTATCATAACAGTGTCTGATATGCAGTTCCTCAAACACCAACAGCTGAAAAACCATCATCCTCCATCAAATGCCCTTTTAATCAGAATGGCCTTATGATGCCTTATGATACCAATCCAGCGTGGGAGCTTTCCTGGCCTTTCAGGAAAGACTGTTCCTGGTGGCACTGGAGAGCTGGAAAAAGTACAGAATAGGGCAACCAATACGATTAAAGTGTTGGAGCATCATCCCTATGAGGAAAGGCTGAAGAGTCTGGGACTTTTCAGTTTAGAAAAGAGATGATTGAAGTGGGGGGGACGTAACAGAGGTTTATAAAATTATGCACTGGATGGAGAGAATTAACCAAAATAATTTTTTCTCCTACTCCCAAAATAGAGAGGCCTTGGCCCCTATCCAGAGGGAGGAAGGCCTCGGCCTCTATGCCTCAGTTTGGACCTCCAGAGGAACCGGTTGGCCACTGCGTAAGACAGGACAGGGGACTAAATGGACCACTGGTCTCATCCAGCAGGGCTCTTCTTATGTTCTTGTGCCTTCTACTACAGCTCTGAAGCTGTAGCAGATAATTTTAGAGAGGGCGTTTCCCCACAGGTTGTGTCTGGGTTCCGCACTGTTTCAGTCAGATGCCAGTTGTGTGTTCCCCACTGGGAACACAATTTCTAAGTGCACAGGGCCCAGATCCAGACTGGAACTGCAGTGCATGGGAAGAAGATGCTTTGGTCTTCCCAAACACCATTTGCTTCAACTTGATACGGCCCAAGGGGTGTACTGTGGTCCCAACAGGCAAAACTTTCTGTACCCCAGCAGTACATGTGCACCCAACCAATAGGGCAAACTGTGCCCCCAGGCCATTTCAGGTCAGGAAATGGAATGAGGTTAAAGCCACTTCTCCCCTTGCACTTCTCCCCAGGCCACTTCAGGTCAGGAAATGGAATGAGGTTAAAGCCACTTCTCCCCAATCTGGACCCCACTTGCTTGGGAACTGAGTTCACAGGAGGGAACTTGCAGCTGATAACTGTCTGAAATGCCTCTCTGATGATCCAGGGAAGACAGACGTGTGCCTAAAGTGGCACACTGGCCCAAACCAGGAGAGACAGTCCTGTGTGTTCTCAACAGTCCTTTATGCTGACTGGCATACAACCACCAGCACTAACCGTCAGGTGCCACGGATTCCATGCTGTTCCAATTACTTAATTTCAGAGGTTCCCTAGCAACTGATTAGTCCTCACCTCAGACAGCATTTTGAAAATTTGTAGTGCCCGGAGAAATGTGCACTGTGAATGATTGGTGTTTTAATGGGCATAACAAAACAGCAGCCAGGAAAAGTCTGTGGTGGTAAGGAACTTGCTGCTGATCAAAATGCTCACAGGTCAGGGAGCAGGAAGCAAGGAACCATCCATCCATGCTTTCGGAGACCCTGGGCCCTTGCCTGGGCTCAGGTTGCAACTGCAACATGAAAAGAATGCTTGCGAACAAATACGGCCAACTCAGAGGCAAGCAATTATCAGCACAGCTACAGCCTGGAAACATAACTGAGGTTGAGATGCCTGTTTTCTGAGCCAAATTCTGGTGTTGCTCTGCCAAGAGAGAAGCCATCTTAAAGGAATGTCCCTGCTCAGTTCAGTGTTCTGATTCTTTGCCACCACCCCCTTCCATTCTGGTGGTTACTCATCAAGGCCATCTACTCAGGTATTGTTCATCTAGGGTTGCCATGTTTTGAAAAGGAAAATAGAGGACATACTTCTTGACTGGCTACTTCAAACAAGTGATCACTATGATCAATCTCATTTTAAATACCCCTACTATTTAAGCTGTGATAATTGCTACCAACTAGGATTATTCCTTCCAACCCCAAAAGAGGACATTTTCATCAGTTTTTTTAAAAAGAGCCCAAAAGAGGACTGGCAACAACAAGAGAGGACATCTGGTAACCCTAGTTAGTTAGCTCACACTGTTCAGCTGTGAATCTGGTAGGGGAGGAGGAATGCACTCTCGCCCTAGAACGTTCCATGGATACCGCCCAGTGATTGGTTGAGGAGATCAGGAGGTTATGGCCAGTACTTTTCTATAAGTATAGTTAGAGAGAAGAATCCTTGCCCTTTTACCATTTCCTTCCTGCCCTTCCTTGCTGCCAAAAAGATATTTGTATTATGCTTCTGGAACTCTAAGTCATAAGGACCAATTGTGTTGTGTTATGACTCATGCAAGCAGAACGGCCAGTTAGTTTTGTTATTTTTGCACATCAACACTGCCACCGAACTGTCTGTCTGAAATTCCTCTCTGATGATTCTTGTTTTTTTATATCTTTTCTTGAATTTTCTCAAGAAAGCATTATTTTGCTTTACGGTATGTGTTACTCGGGGAGTTACTGAGACCAAATCCAGATAAAGTTTGGTAATCCTTGATCGCTCTCTTTTCTAGCAGAGTGTGCTAACTCCAGGAAGGACTGGTGGGTGGGAGAAAGGTGCTCAGCTCTTCTCCTTCACTCGTGGCTTTCCCCCTGCAACTCCAAACCGAAGCAACTTCTGTTGCCCAGCTCAGGTGCCAGATCTGCGTACCCATTCTATATGTGGATTTAAATACTGACACCGTAGGACAACTGGGAAAAGCATATTCTTTGGCTAAATAGCAGGGAACCCCCAAATCTTGCTCTCTGGGCAAGGATTCACCCACTCCTAGATCATAGTTCTATGCAAGTTCTCGCATTTTGGTGAAGAGTAAGAAAATGAAAAGCTTCCCTCCGCCATTGCACATGAATAAAAATGCCAAAAATGAGCTTCGGCCATGCTTGGGGATCTGATTTCACAAGAATACCTCCTTATACTAAAATCCCACTCACCAGTCACATAAACTGCCCTATCCTGACAGGGACGAGGCCCATGATAAACGATGGCAAAATAACTTGGTCAGATATGAAATGACGCACCAAAAAGAATCCAAGCATGAAGGACTGCAGTGAGCCAAGAGATCGGCACAGTCAAAAGCCTGTTGTCAAAGAAGCAGG
Source organism: Gekko gecko (assembly GCA_029375565.1). Taxonomy (NCBI): domain Eukaryota; kingdom Metazoa; phylum Chordata; class Lepidosauria; order Squamata; family Gekkonidae; genus Gekko; species Gekko gecko. The sequence goes on from JAPDNY010000006.1 coordinate 157,070,527, forward strand.
ATTTATTGGTGGGATTTACGCCACTGTCGTTCCATAGGAAGGGCAATTCAGATGAGAAAATTTGGCCCTGGTGATGTAAGGAGGGGTGGAATCAGGCAGGAGAGTAAATGAGTGGGAAAGGGGATAAGAAATCTGACTAAGTGCACATATAACAGTATCTTCCTGATATTTCTTCAGACTGCTCCCCCCCCCCGTCAGCAGGGGAACCACCATCACAATTTGCCTGTGAGATGCCACAGTTCTTATGCTGGGGAATGAAGTGACTGGGTCTCTCTGAAGAGGCCCTGGCTGTTGCTAAGGGATATTCTTGCAACCCTTTCTTGGCTACACTGTGATTGGGTCAGGCCAGAGTAGCAAAGAGTTTAGGCACTATAGCTAGGAGTTACTGTCTCTTCAAATGTTTTCCTAGCCCAGCCCTTCCTCAGTGTGGCATACGTAATGTGGTCCTCAGCCCAATTTTGTGCTCTAAGCACAACAGAATACCCTGGGAGAGAATAACTGACCCAAGGTCATGATGGTAAGAAATGGTAGATAGTTAATATGCAGCACATGCTGAAAATGCTTAATAGGAATTGGACCCTGAGTTCTACACTCGAACCATTAACCCATACAAAAACACTGAGCTGATAATGTATCCTAACTCTATTAACCCCTGGCTGGAGAACCAGGAAGAGGTGGTACCTGTGATCCTTCACAAATAGGGTTGCCAGCCTCCAGGTGGTGGCTGGAGATCTCCTGGAGTTTCAACTGGTCTCCGTGTAAAAGAGATCAGTTCCCTGGAGAAAATGGCTGCTTTGGAAGGTGGACTCTATGGCATTATATGCCACTGAGGTCTCTCCTCTCCCCAAACCTTGCCATCCCCAGGCTCCACCCCAAATATCTCCAGGAATTTCACAGTCCAGAGCTGGCGACCCTATAATCACAAATCTTTCCTTTTCCCCAGATTCCCAGTGCAAATGGTGCCTGGCCTTGATTGTATGTGTCTTGTACTACAGAGAAGGGATGAGTGAGAGTTCTTGTTGGTTTACTGTCTGACTAGTTTACTAACACACATGTTCACTAAGCTGGGTAAGTGCTGAAGACTCAGTTTAGGGACACTGGCATCCATGCTGAGGTCTCCTTCTCTGCCCAATGGGCAGACTTCACGAGACTGACTCAGTTATTAAGGGGCCACCGTGAGAGAGGTCATGTGTAATGCTCTCTCTAAGCTGTGGAGCCTTGTGAGCAAAAATTCTACTTTGTGAGCTACTAGCATTAAAGTTGTGAGCAAGCGACTTGGCTACTGCATACATTACTTTGCTCTGGAGCCATCCTTCCTGAGCTAAGACAAAAATGTGTGAGCTGGAAGCTAAAAACCTGTGAGCTAGCTCACACTAACTCAGCTTAGAGGGAACACTCATGTGCCAGCTCCATGTTTTTAGGGCTGAGCAGGTTGCTGGTAGTCTGGTGAGGAGGCTACAAACAAAGCCCTTCATGTCATCAGGTCATTACTTGGGCCAGGTCATCCTAATTTTTTGAGGGCAAGGGAGAAATCAGAATGGTCCATCTCTAGAGAGTAATGGTTTCCAGAATGTTCTGGGGAAGTTTTGAGAACCTCGGCAGTAACTCCGCAGAGGCTCTAGTGGGCATCTGGAATAGCAGACTCTGCATAATCGATAGAGTTGCATCCTGGCATCCTCAAAATAGATCTCTGGCTCTTTGGTTTACTGAGGAGCTGTGGGAGCTTAAGAGTGATGGTAGACATTGTGGCTGCTGCTGGGGAATGATTTGTGCTGAATCAGGCAAAGTGTGCCACAGAGCTTATTTGAAAGCTTATCAGGTGGTGCCGACGGTGGCAAAAGAGGCTCTTCCCTCCATCTACTGGATCATGTCTGGCCAAACTGTTTAGGTGGGACTGCCAAGAAAAATATGCCGTCCCCCCCATGACACCAGCTGCAGCATCATGTCACTTCTGGTAAGAAACCGGAAGTGACATAGAGTAGTTCTAGAAACTGCCAGCAACTCTCCTACAGCTACCTGTGTTGTTTCTTTTTTACCAGAAGTGACATAACTCTGCAGCCAGCACTGTGCCCCTCCATATCCCCACCCACAATTCTCACTGGCTGCCCAGCACTACCTGGCAACCTAAGGAGAATCGCAGGTCTTTTGATTCCTAGGACAATCTCCTAGGAAGAAAAATCATTTAGCCATTAGGCAGGATGCTTTTGCAGACAAAATTTATCTCATCTGATTCAATTTAAACTCCAAATTAGAATGCAGATCCAGTGTTAGATGTGTCGGAAGCCCTGCCTGGTTATGGATAGGTTCAGAATGATCCTTCTAATGGACGCTGACAGGTTTCTGGGAGTTCTGAGTGCCACTGCCTGACAGTTGGATCCTTGCCACCCCTGGCTAGTGAAGTCAAAAGAAAATTAAGGCCCCTTTTTGCCCGAACTGTGAAATTCTCCTTGGCAGAGTGGATTTCCCTGGCTTGTTGCGGAAGGAGGCAGTTATTACACCTATATTAAAGAGGCCTTTCTTATCAAAGAAAAGTCTAGCTAGTTACAAGGCAATTTCTAATTTGCCTTTTTGAGAAAAGTGATGGGATTGCACAGCAACTTCAGGAATTCCTGGACGACAGATCTGTCTTTGACCCCCATTTCAAGATGGCTTCAGGCTCGGCCATGGTACCAAGAGAGCACTGTTTGTTCTGGTGGATGGCCCCTAACAGCAGTGGGACAGGGACAAGGCTCTGTGGGTGATTCTGTTGGATCTCTCTCCTGCTTTTGATACTGTAGACCAGGGATGTCGAACTCATTTGTTATGAGGGCTAGATCTGACATAAATGAGACCTTGTTGGGCCAGGCCATGTGTGTCATAAATTCTCTCCCGTGGGATTGAGGGGACTGGGCAAAGCAAGCTCTGGCTCTTTTCCGCCAACCCAAGGGGATGAGGAGGGGGAGGAGACTCAGACAATGGAGGGAAGAGAGGCCTGGCTCAGTAGCTCTGCTGTGCAATTGAGAGAGCCTGGCAAAGTAAGCTCTCACTCTTTCCCTCCCTCCTTCCCCAAGGGAGGAGGTGGGGGGAGCCTCAACCAACAGAGGGAAGAGAGGGTTTGCTCTGTAGCTCCTGTGCCATTTAGAGAGCCTGGCAAAGCAAGCTGTGATGCAGAAGGAAGCAGGAGAGTGGGAGAAGATAAGAGCCAATTGCATGTGGATGGGATATGAGCCCTGTGGGGGCCGGATCTGGCCCGTGAGCCACATGTTTGACACCCCTGCTGTAGACCATGCTGTTTTGTCAAAAAGTGTTTGGAGAATGGAGTAGGTGTAAAGGGAGTAGAAATCTGCTTGCTTCATGATTTTTTTTCATCAGAATGGACTCAGAGTGTTGTTATTGGGAAGACTAAAACAGATTCCTGGGAAATGACCTGAGGGACATCTCAGGGTTCTGTTCTTTCCCCTGTGATATCTAAGTTAGGCCATCTGTAGTTCTGATGCTGGATGTCATCAATACACAGTTAATCCTCAGTTCTGTATTTCATTAACCAAGCCCCCAGAAAGTGGCTGTCTTTAGTATGGATGGTGTTGGCTAAGAGGGAACAATTGGAAGTGGAATCCAAATAAGATGGAGATGCTGGAAAGTTTGAAGGACATTGTGTGCCAGTCCTGTTTTGGATATGGAACATAGGTGTTAGTTGCTGTTGTAATGGTGCTGTGGGTCATGGTTTTATGCTTTATTGTTCTTTTATACATTTTCGAGCATGCTTTTGTAAACTGCCTTGAGAAGTAGTTTCCCCTACATATTTAGATAGACAGACAGACAGACAGACAGATATTGGTTGGGAAGAGGACATGGCTTGGCTGTAAAGCATCTGCTTTACATGCAAAAGCCTGCAGGTTCAATCCCCAGCATTACCAGTTAAAAGCATCAGGCCGTAGGTGATGAGAAAGACCTAAGACCCTGGAGCACCACTGCCAGTCAGAGTAGACAATATTGGCCTGGATAGACCAGTGGTCTAATTCAGTCCAAGGCAGCTTCATGTGTTTACACTGCTGGTGCTGCCAATCAGTGGATAATGTTGCCCATATTACCTGTCACAGAGCACTAGGATCAGGGATCTGTTGGGAAGGAGACGCTAGTGTAGTTGGAAATTCCAGAAACCCATGTCCCTGCCATGATTTTCAGAGACAAGTGAACATGGATTGTATATGCTTATATATATATATTGACCGTGCAACTGAGGCACTTTCTCATGCAAAGGGAGGGTGGGGGTGGAATTCATGCTCCAGTTCTCTTGTTTGACTGTGGTACAGTCGGAATAATTCCAAGGGCAAATCAAAAGTCTCATTCTACAAAAGCAAATGCAAATGCCCAAACGGTCTTCCTCTGCCTAATATATGCAAGAAATAGCCTGAGATGAACAAAAACTGTTCAGAAAAAAATAAAAGTAAAATAAGTTTCATACAAAATCATGATAACTCATAATGTCCCTCATAAATTGATTTTAAGATTGTCCTGCACTGTTTTAACTGAATCAATCAGCTTCAGCCCACCTACAGCAAATGGAATAATGGGTTGCACATTTTTAAAAACAAGTGCAACTAGAAATAAATCTGGGTTTGTACAGCATGCAGAAGAATAAAAGAAGTGTGTAAATGCATGTGAAGGTTTTTAAAGCTGCTATTTAATGGTAAAGGCGAACTAACTCCTCTCCCCTGCAAACTAATTTTGCAAAAAGCCTGAACTTGAGGCAAGATTCAATTTTCCATTAGGGCTTCAGAGCAAACAGATACATTCTTAAAAGCCTTGCCCTACCCTGGGAAGCAGCCCACTGATATCAAATTCCAATTGTTTGAACAGCAGGCATGCCACCTACCAAAACATCATACCTTTTTTTAGCTCCACCCATGAGCCAGTCACGCAGCATTCTGGGAAATTATCCCAAGGTGCACCATTCTGAGAGAACAGAGGGAAGCTGAACAAAGAACATACATACAGAGAGGATGTCTGCTGGATTATTTCATCATGCAAACTAAGTGGCAGAACAGGGCACACTAGACCCTCTCCATTATTAGCCACCACCTATCTACTATGTTTAAAATTCTTGCCCTTTCTCTGAAGTGCGCAGAGTTGTATACCTGGCTCTTCCTTCCTCCATTTAAATCTCACAATTTATATGGACAAGTGGGCACGAAACACAGGTCTCCCGAATCTTAGTCTGACACCAGTATACGTCACTGACTCTCCATCTTGTGTTGCTTCCTTATTAGAAATTGGGGGTGGGTATACAGAGGGCAAGGGGCTGCGGTGGCTCAGAGGTTAAGAAGCTGAGCTGCAGACTGGAAGGCCTGTAGGTCAGCAGCTCGAGACCCTGGTGCCGCGTGACGGAGTGAGCTCCCGTCTCTGGCCCCAGCTCCTGCCAACCTAGCAGTTCGAAAGCAAGAAATTGCTAGTAGATAAATAGGTACCACTTTGGTGGGAAGGTAACAGCATTCCATGTGCCTCAGCATTTAGTCATGCTGACCACATGACCACGGAAAGGTCTTTGGACAGTGCTGGCTCTTCGGCTTGGAAACAGAGATGAGCACCGCCCCCTAGAGTCAGATTCGACTGGCTTTCGAGCAAGGGAAACCTTTACCTTTACATATACAGAGGGCAATGGGAGCCTGATATGCTCCCATCCATATGCAAGGCATCCTAGGAAACATTACTGATTAGCAAAGGCCATTGGTTAAGACTGCCTACTCCCATACAATCCTACCTGACCCCGAAGGTCATCTTCTGAGGCTCTGCTTCAGGTGCCGCCCGTCTTCTGAGATTAGGCAGGTGGCAACCTGGGAGAGGGTCTTCTTGGTCATGGCACCAAAACTCTGGAACTCGCTCTCTCTCCTGTGCTATTCTTCCACCCCCTTCTGTCACAGTCTTCCCTTTGGGCTGGAATTCCCTTCACGATCTACTCCTTCCTGCCCTGTTTTAATTACTGTTTTCTGCGCTTTTAATAGGTATTTTAGTTTTGATTTGAATTGTTTTTATGATATGTTTTTATAATGCTCTGTTTTAACCATTAGCCCCCGTAATGCCCTGATTGGGAAGAAAGGCACCACACAAATTTTGCAAAGAAATAAGTAAAGAAGAGTCCCCACGGAAATCAAGTCATCCCAGAGACCAGTCCTCTGTATCTCTTATCAAGCATTGAATTGCATTAGGCAAATTTAATACTCCAAGGTTGCTTTCTGGCTACTCATCCAGCCATCTGAGGCGATCACGTTTCATTTGCATTTGGTGGGATTGTTAGGAGGTTTAAATTACTCCTACAAAATACCCTTGTGTGTGTAAACATAGACAGGCACACAGTGTGTACCTGCTAATCAGCAGAAAAAAGCTCTGGAGTTGAAACTTCCCTGCAAATGCTGTGGAGCTACCCAAAACACTTCCCGAAGATCCTGGCAAGGAGAGAGGGCAAGGTGACCTTGAACTGTACATAAAGGCTTGGGTGTACGGAACATCTGAAACAAGAAGAATGTGTGCCGGGACTGGCTCTTCAGAAGAGTTCTGCTGTTTCTGCATTCTGTAATATCATATGCCCAGGGATTTGTCAATGTCTTATAGCAGCAATCAAACACTCACAGTTTTCTTTGACATTTGGAACTCCCCAATCAGACTTGAAATACAGTTCTACAAAACTGGTGATTTGGGCCAGATGATCAAGAAACTGGTTGCCTCTTGGTACAGGTTTGTTATGTTTGCTTTATAGACTGGCATACTCCATGGGGCACATATACAAAGCTGCTTTCTACTGAGTCATTCCCTTGATCTATCAAGATCAGTACTGGCTACTCTGACTGGCTGCAGCTCTCCAAGAAGGGCTCGAGTTCTTCAGGCCAGTTTGGCCAGGGATCCTGGAGGTTTTCCCTTCCTCTTCTGGGCATAGAGCAGGGGTCACTGGGGGTGTGGGGGAGAGGTATTTGTGAATTTCCTGCATTGTGCAGGGGGTTGGACTAGATGACCCTAAAGGTCCCTTCCACCTCTATGATTTTAAGCAGAAGTCTTTCACATCACTTGCTATCTGAACCCTTTAACTGAAGATGCCAGGGACTGAACCTGGGAACTTCTGCATGCAAGACAGATGCTCTGGCACTGAGCCATGGCCTCTCCCTGGATAATTAATTGTATTAATAATGGAATTGTTTTATACGGTTTTATGTGGTTTTAATTGTATTTTATGTATTGATTGTGAGCCGCCCTGAGCCTGCATTGCGGGGAGGGCGGGGTATAAATGTGATTAATAAATAATAAATAAAGTTCCTTGAGTTTGTGGTGGAAGAGTTAACACCAACAAGGGATGACTCTGAATGTCAGAATGTAATAGGTGACATTTTAATTTCAAAAATTTCAGATTTCAGCTAGAATCTTGCACTTCTGGCATGGTTAAGCAATAGCCTCTCCTGAAGCATTTGCTCACGGTGCCAAACTAAACATTATGGTGGCCACAGGTCCAACTTGTGGACACCAATGCCATTACAGAGGAAAATTTAGCCATCTAAAAAGTGCTGCAAGGGACCGAACCCGATTGTGCCCACACTGCAGTGGTATCAGGCGATCTTGTCTCCCAGCCTTGCACCTTTTCAAACACCAAAACAGCTCAGCTGCAAACCCCCTTTTTGCAGATTCAATGGAAGTCTGCCCGACCTCATCAGGTATGTTATTCAACCACAAGCAAGCCACAGCAGAGAACACTTGAGTACAGACAGATGCTGAACTCACCATTTGCAGGATGGCACCTTCAAAGGGCCTTGCTCAGAAGAGCAGAGTGCCTTCCAAACACATCTACACATGGCCAAATTAACTAGAGATTCATGTGCTTCTTGTGCAAGATGGCAGATCCATTTGTACGCTCTTTTCCTAACTGGAGGTGTGTCACCCACATGGCAGCCCATATTTTGCTCCACAGCACCCCTATATGGCTGAGAGGTGCTATTACAAGCATTCTAAAAGTTAATTAGTCTGCTTAGGTAGGCATTTAATGAGTTGGATGGAAATGCAGAAACGTAAGCTTCATGCTCAGTGTAGGGTCTTGAAGACTTACCCTTGCTAGTCTTTGTCTGTGGCTGTTATGCAGCAGAAAGAAAGCAATGGATTCTCCTTTTAACCTATGACTGAACCACCTTTCCACTTCTCAGAAACCGACAGTTTTATTGAACCATAAATGCCCTACGATGGTCCTTTCAGTGGCTACTCTTTGTCCTTTTAGCTAGCATTGTCCAACCACACAAAACAGTTCACTGATGTTTTATTAGGATTTCTTATATACTTCATAAAATGGTGAATGGCTAGGATTTAAATTTTGCCCACTCCATCTAGGGAAAGCTGACAGTAAAGGGCTCAATCCAGCCAAAGCCAAGCACTTCTACATTCCATTCATTTCAGTAAGCGTGGGAGGGACCCATTCTTCAGCAAACAGGGCAAATTTCAGGAAGCAGCTTTGACCACCTTCTCCTTCTCCCAGCAGCCCTTGTGGCCCTTAAAAAAAGAGGGCTGAGGCATGCCTAAAGGAGTATGCAGTGTGGGGCTACATTTGAAAGAGGCTGCAGTTCATCACACAGGCTGAACTCTTCCCCTCACACTCTTGAAAAAGTAGAGCAAGTTTCACAGGACTGCATCGGACTCAGAAGCCCCAGGTGAAAGTGGTGTAAGGAGCAGTTCCCAAACTCAAGCCAACATTGCTACCCGGCCACACTTTCCACACACATATATAAACGAGGCACTGAAAATGTAGAGGCGAGTTGCTCAGCATTTCCTCCCAGACAGCAACAGGTATCTCATGTGGTTAAAAGCAGCAATAACTGGTGCAGTTAATCAGATAGCACTTGTGAAGGAGATGACAAGAATATCAATATACTGAATGACCTCGGATTAATTCAGCTTGTAAAGCTGTATATTGGACAGAACTATGAAGGAGAAGCCAGCTGGAGTTAGTAGCACTGAATGCCAGCATAATTGTTTTCCCCTTTTTCCAGTTGTCCATATTTCCTTGAAACAAATCATGGCATTTGCTTATTCCAGTCACTGAGCACTTCTTTAGTTAAAGACAGAACGCTGTTGAAACATCCAATAGAGTTTCCATACTCAGGTCTAAAGGCTTGCTCACACCGATAACTAGCTCACATCACAACTCGCGTAAGTAGACTTGTCACATGTCAAATATGATGCTTTTCAACAGGCTCAATTCACACAATCACAGCAAGCCAACAAAGGGATGGATCAAAAGAAATATGAGCTCAACTCTCCCCACAGAACAGATCTTTCCCACCTCTCCCTGTATTCTGCGGCCACTGGGCACCACCATTTGCTCCTGATGCAGCTAGAGCAGGAAACCCCATTGAAATTGTGGGACGCCATGTATGAGGTGAAGTCCTTTGGAACCAACCCAATGTAAATAATCATATTGAGAAATCAAGGAATCTACATGCTAGGGTGAACTAGGCCACATTAATCAGGCTACAGAAAGAAATTCCCCCCCAGGTCTGAGCACCTAGTAATACTGTTCTCCTCTCCTCCCTTTGCTCTTCACAGGGTAGCTCAGCTCCCTTTCTTGGGTCATCTGCAATGATCTGCTGTGCTGGTACCTTTCCAGATGCAGAGGATCATGGAATGATGTGAATGGATGCTCCCATCTGGCAGAAGAAGAACTGAATGAAATGGCATTAGCTCTCCCACAGTTTCATACTCATTTTCATTCATATTCCACCATATTGTAAAGGCAAAGAAGAAAAGCGTGGAGATAATCAACTTATGTAGCACATTTTTGGCCCACTCTTCCAACAGGGAGTTCAGGGTGATATACAGAATCCTTCCCTCTTCCATTTTACCCTCACAACAACCCAATCCACTAGGCCAGACTGAGACAGTGTGATTGGAGAGGGGACCTTGATCTCACAGATCCTAGTCAGCAACTTGAACCATTATACCATGCTGGCTTCCAGAAACTACTGTGACTTGATTCCACAGTTTCTCCCTGCTATTAAAAATGTCCAGGATAGATTCTGAATGTCAAGGATTCTGCAGTGTTATGGCCTAAAGCTGGAGCCGAGCTTGAGGAACTACTTTGAATGGTGTATGTTCATCCTAAGCCTGAGGGGGAGGGGGGCATAGAGGCATCCACTGGCAACTTTGCACCTCTCTAGGAATCTCTGGAAACTCTGTGGCAAAAGCCACAGTTTCCACTGATTCCTAGAGAAGACTGACATAACTTCCAAGTTTTCCCTGAAAGTGATGTCATGCCACTGGCCCAATGGCCATTAAAAAAAAAAAGTCCCCACTGTCACTCAGAGCAATGGAAAATAGAAGCCAGTGGCAAGGGATGTCCCACCCACCACTGGGGGGCTGGCAAACCTGGGCACAAAAGGGAGCAGGGGCATGCAACACTGACAAAGAGTTACTATCTCCAACAGAAGGCTGCAAGAACACTTAAGTCATCAGAGGAGACCCTGCTACTTATTTCTCTGCCCACATAAGTTCAGTGTGTGACAACACTTCATATGGCCTTCTTGGTGGTTGCCCTCCTGAGACTGTGAAATGACCTTCTCCATGGGACACCCCTGGCAACTTCTAGCATTTAGGATGATGGTTAAAAACTCTCCCTTTCCAGCAGGCACTCAGGATAACCTGAACAAGGATTGACAGTTGGTGTCTCATCCTTCTTACTATTAATGGGTTCCTGTTTTAAGGTTTATCATGTAACTGCCTTGTCGTATATTTTGTATTTGCCCACATTGCTTTCAGATGGCAGGGTTTTCTTGAGCTCTGTGAGTTTTATAAACTGCTTGTGGGGGCTACACACACACACACACACACACACACACACACACACACACATACATCCAGGCTTAGTGTGAACACTCCATCAAGACTCGAGTGTGAATACTCAATCAAGACTCCAGCAACTGACCTCCAGGCTAGTGGACTAGAAAACATGTATTCCAGGCCTGGATTTTAGAATGGCCACCCAGTCCTGCACCCCGAGGCTGATGCTGGTGATCTCGTACAGACAAGGCAGGTAAATTCTGCTGTCTTCTCTAAAGGTTCCTTAAAGCCAGACAGTTTGAGCAAAAGGCAAGAGTACAGTCCAGGTCTACAGGAAACCCTCCTGCTGCCAGTGTTAAAAAAATAAGAAGAGGAAGCTTCTGGCCTATGTTCCAGAGTTAATTCCATTCACACACACACGCAGACACACTCACACAACTCATACCAGCAATAATATTTCCTGGATCATAATGAAAACCAGATCCCATCTTTCACCCAGGTCTCTAAGTTTAATTACATTGATACCAGGATTGTAAACCGATAAGCAGATTGCATGAAAAGGCTTTGCATGAAAGGCAACTGCAAAGATACATAACAAAAAAAAATCCCAATCAACTTGAGCTGCTATTTTTAGGCAAAGGTTCTTGTTGCTAGATTCTATCATACAGCATAGGTTTTTTTTTTCTCCCTTTGCAATTGCCCTTGAATCATCATTTAAAAAAAAAATCCCAACACAGTAGAGCAGATTTAATCCAATGGAAAGCACATTGGACTGTTGTTGTTGTTGTTTTAATATAGTGTAATGGGTCTTGGGTGGGTGAGCTTTTGTTTGCTTGCTGTAGGTGAAGGGATGCTCTGTTGGTACTTCATCCATGGGATTTAATGTTTCCCAGAAAGCTCCCTGTAAAATGGTGCCTGAAAGTCACGCAGGTTGGGGGCCACAGTAAAGAAAAGGAAGCACATAAAATTGAAAAATTATGTCCCTTTCCCACTCTTCTCTGCAGCCCACCAGCTGAATACTCTGTATGTACCCCACAAACCAACTTTCCTAGGGTCCAAAGGAACTGCTGGGGTACAGAAAAGATCCACGACTATCAGCACCTGCTGCTGACAGGTTACTGGATCCAACAGTTTTTGCAAACTCCCAAAGTGTCATTTTTTTCTCTTTTACATACATAGATGGAGAGAACATTGATCTCAGACACAACTCTGCATGCAGACTGGTTTTTCAAGAAACATTAAATCCCACTGAAGAACTATCCAACCCATAGCTTAGTGGCAAAGCACATGCTTTGCATGCACAAGGTCACAGTGGTACCATTGGGTAATTAGCGGCTCTCCCTTTTAGGTGATAATGTGTTAGGACTGCCAATCCTTTGCTTCCAGCCTCCTGGCAATGTTTGTTACCTAACCTAGAAGTGACGTCACTTCTGGATGATGCTCTAGGAATCCCCCATCTCTATGGTAAAAACCGTAGAGAGTAGGGGTAGTCATAGAGCACAACTTGAAAGTTTAATCACTTCCACATCAGGCTCCATCCCCTTGCCTTTTCTTCTCCCATGAACATCAGCAGCAGGGGTAATACAGGCATGGCAGCAGAGCATTGCCCATTGGAAGCAGGTACTCGGCAAGTCTATAATGTATAATAATGTACATTTCAAATGCAAAGCACTGAATGAACATTCAGCAGGCTTGTTTCATCTCATCCCACTGTCTCCTCAGATAAACACACTTGGTAAAACCTGATTCAATGCATATTTCTTCCACTCTGCTTCAGGGGCTTGTTAGCTACAGCTTTATTTGAGGGGATCCTGATGAGCCTGTGTACTGGGGAAGGGGGGGGGCTGGACTTTTGCCCCGGAGTCCAGCTCTGATGGTGCCCCTGGGGTCAATGACCAGCATCTCCCATTTCAATTCAAATCATAAGGTGCTGTGTTCAAAAGTGCACATTAGAGAATCTCTTATTTCTTGCATTTTTAATCCTGCCATTTGTCCAAGGAGTGTCAGTCACTGTACGGGCAGTGTTGTGTAGTGGCTAGAGTGTCAGACTAGGATCTGGGAGTCCCGGATTTGAATCCGCACTCTGTCAAGGATGCTTGCTGGGTGACCCTGGGCCAATCACTCTCTCTCAGCCTAGTCCACCTCAAAGGGGTTTTGTGAGGATAAAAGAAAGGAGAGGAGAACAATTGAGGCTGCTTTGGGTCCCCACTGGGGAGGAAAGTGGGGTGTACATAAAGTAAATAAGTACATCAACACAATGGGAGCATCTGTGCAAAACCTGAGGGGAAAATCACCAATTTCTTACAACCGTTTCAATACGGTTTGTTATAGCAAAATCATTACGAGGTGCATAAAGAAGCAAGCCACAAACGCTCTTACGATACACTGCTTTTGATTTACAGTCCAGAAGCAGCCCTCCAAAATCTGATCCCTCAGCCTCATCACCATGAACCCTCCCGTCTGAAATGGTACCCCACGCATAGCTTTAGAGAAGTACTCCACCATGAGCCAGTACATTAGGGACATATTGCAGGAGAAACTTCAATTAAAAAAAAAGCCATGAGAAAAATCAATTCTGTTTTTCAACTGGGTGAGCAAGCGCTACATTTCTCTTAATGAGAATCTTTTTTCCCTCACTAGCAGAACTCCGCCAGATGCTTGGGGAAAGCCCACTGTTCCTATGCAGAAGCCCCTGGGCTGCAGCCAAGCCCAGGCACAAAGAGCTGCTGGGAACAGTCTCACAGAATCACATCTTATCTAAGACCTGTGCCAATCTTTGGAGATCTCTGGATGCGTTAGTTTATCTGTGGGCAAGGACACCCATTTCCTTGCTGCACAGGACTCTGCACTCTCAACAGTGCCTGTGTGTTCCCAGGCCTGCCTTGCTGTTTTAAAGGGAAGCCCAGCAAAACTCATGCTAGATTATTATTATCTATAAATACCCCCCTTTCAGTCAAGTGTGGCTCCAGAGCAGCATACGACCACTAAAAATCCAGCAAAGAGGCAGAACAAATGATGTTAGGGCTGCACTGGCATATTCCTGGCCATCTCTTCTGGCCCCAGGTAAGTCCAAACAGGCTATAACTCAGTGGCACAGAAGAGGCTTTGCACACAGATTCTCCACAGTTCAATCCTTGGCATTGGGCAAAGGAGCCTGGGCAGCAGGTGCTGAGAAAGGCCTGGGAAAACATTGCCCACCAGAGCATAAATCACTGAGCCAGATGTACCACTTGGTACAGGCAAGATGGAGAAGGAATGGCAGCCATTTCCCATTCGTAGCATAGGTTTATGGTTGACTAGGAATACCAAAGAAGCACGCCCCTTCAAAACTCCAGATAATGAAGCCTCACATGCTTTGCTTGTTCACATACTGGGTATGTGACTGTCTCTCTCTCTCTCCAGTATGCTTACCAGGTTGTCTGCTGAAGCAGGTAACATCCTACCTCCACTGGCTCTCTTCCATTCTTGTCCACTCTCCCAGCATCACTTCCGGTTGCAATGTCCATGATGCAAGTAGAAACTTTTCCAGTCTTTATGGTCCAGTCTATGATAATCATAGAGACTGGGGAAATTCCTAGAGGTTTTTTGTGGTGCTCCCCCTTTTCATGTCCTGCCCCCTAAAATTCCTGGGATTGCCAGGTACAGTCCTGTCAAATTTAATCTCCAGAGGAAATCTAATGGTCCAATCATATGAAATAATCATCTCTTTTTCTGCCAGATTGGCACACTTTGTGGAGGAAGGGTGGGGATTGGATGGGAAGGAACCATCCATGCAGCCTCACCCAAGGGTTTGCAGTATTCACAAGCATTTGTATATTTGCCTGAAACATGGTGGAGTACCACCATGGAGAAGGGATCCTGCATAAACAAATGCCTGGCAAACAAAAAAACTAGCACAAGAGGGAATGGGCATGACTAGAATCCTTCTCCCAGATTTTCTAGGTTTTATTTCCTTACAAGGTAGTTTGTACACAGAAAAAGAAGAAAAATTGCTTTTATATCCCACTTTTTGCTACCCTAAGGTGTCTCAAAGTGGCTTACAATCTCCTTCCCTACCTCTCCCCACAACAGGCACCTTGTGAGGCAGGTGGGGCTGAGAGAGTTTGGAGAGAACGGCAACTGGCCCAAGGTCACCCAGCAGGCTTTATGTGGAGGAGGAGTGGGGAATCAACTTTTCCTCTCATGGTGGACAACACGGTCGTGAGTGCCCGCTTTTGTAAGGTGTCCCCCCCCCTTCTGCTATCATGGCTTCCAAGTTGGAGCTCCTTAGGCCTCAGAACTGTGGAAAATAAGATGCTGGCTGAACACTGTAGGTCCCTCCTTTCCTCCCTTGGGACAGCACTCTGCCTCCCTCTCTGGCCCTGGGCTGCTCCCTTCCTCCCCAACCTGTCTGGGAAGCCAGCCTTTTATTTCCATCTCTGGTCTTACTCCCACCTCCTCTGTCCTTGAGGAGGTAATCATCCAGCCATCCCCGTTCACCCAGTAGCTCATACACCTGGGTCTCTCCTGCCCTCACCTATTTCCCTGGTTAGGCAGACAGCCCTTCCTTCCCTCCAATGGCTGTGGACCAGGTGGTGGTGATGGGGGCTTGGGTCAGGACATGGGCTTTCATGGCCAACACAGCATCACCAGGACAGAAAATGAGACAATATTTCTAGGTGCCAATATGGCAGTCCTCCAAACGAAATCATCCCTTAGACAATCAGACTGCTTAAATGCTATTGATTTCAGTGCGATTGACAGTGCCATCTTAAACATACTTTCTGGAGAGTAAGTCCCATTGAACAGACCCGGAAGAGATTCTGAGTCGACCTGCTCTCTTAAGCAGCCAGCTGAGTGCAGGACTGCAGCCACACTGAAGGAAGCGACAATGTTGTTGGCTGATAAATTCTCCCTCCAACAGCGGCAAACCTTGAGAAAGTGCATACATCATGACATCCAGAATAAAAGTTGTTGAAACTAGTCCAGCATTTTCAGAAGACTTTGAAGACAGGCAAATCCATCTCTGATCAACTCCCTGGTTGACAAAGTAATTAATATGTTAAGCGCCTCGGCACGGTGCATCAGTTACGCAAAACCATTTTATTTTGGTGGTGTCATTTTTAGCCACTGAAACCAATTGCTGTGTCTATTTGGCATCTAACCTATTTATATAACAAGGAAAGGCTTTCCTAAATCCAATAGGACGGTAAATGAGGGGACAGGGAACAGAATGAGATTTTGAAAAAAATGGTCTAGATTACTGGCCATAAGTCAATATGAAATCCTACTCAAAGCTAAGATTTAAATAAAATCCACTAACCAGAGCTGATATGATCCTGTAAACCATGACTGATACACTTTTTTATGGATTCCAAACACCTCTGCTGATCAGAGTCATCTGCACAGTTATTTGGAATCATATCTTGGAATTAATTTTCTGTGCATGGTTATCTCTCGAGAATAAAATTTCATGCAGTGCGACACAAATGTGCTGTTCATTCTGCGTTTTCTGATCATCGCTGTGACATCGAAACAAAACCATGAGACATCCCGCCCGTACCACTGAATCAGTTAAGGTCTGAAATGGAATGCAGGGTTGCCAAACTCCAGGTGGGGCCTGGAGACCTCCCAGAATTACAACTGCTCTCCAGAGATCAGTTCCCCTGGAGAAAATGGCTGTGTTGGAGGGTGGGTTCTACATCATTATACCCTGCTGAGGTCCCTCCCCTCCCCAAATCCCACTCTCAAATAGTTGGCAGCCCTCCTTTTAGTGGCTCAGTCTGGCAAATGCTTTTTGGCACTGTCCACTTGATACACACAAAGATGCCTACTTTCAGCAGACATAGGTAGCACAAAACATTATTTGCAGACATTTAAGACCATTTGGTGTATAGAATACACATACTGAGGATTGATTCACACATCTGTCCTTATATATAAAAGCCAGTTGGGGTGGCAAGATTCGATGCACAGCAAAATCAGCTGGCCGCATGAACTGCCACTCCAAACCTCTGCCAATTGCTGGGTGGCTGCGTGGCCTCATTCCCACCCACACAGCTGGCAGCTGGCATGTTGCCCTCAGTTCACACACAGCCACCGAAGATGATGGACACTCTGTGGCCAGGACGCTTGGGACACCGAGGCCAACCACAGCGGCACCGCACCACTCATCCGTGGCCGTGGCAGGAGCCAGCTGGGTTGTGACGGCAGGAAAGTGCCACCCACCCTCTCACCCTCAGTGTCCTCTCGGGTGATGGCCAGGCCTAACGATCCAGAGGGCACATGGTATCTCCCCCCCACCTCCGGAGGCCCCCGCACCACCTTTCCCCGCTCACCTGCTGCAGCGGACAGGCAGGGAAAGGCCTCCTGAGGCCCCTGTACCACCTTTCCCTGCTCACCTGCTGTGGCAGATGGGTGAGGAAAGGCCTCCTGAGGACCCCACGCCACCTTTCCCTGCTCCTACTGAGGTCCCCGCGCCACCTTTCCCCGCTCACCTGCTGTGGTGGATGGGCAGGGAAAGGCCTCCTGAGGCCCCTGTGCCACCTTTCCCTGCTCCTACTGAGGCTTCCGCGCCACCTTTCCCCACTCGCCAGCTGAGCTGGGTAAGAGCTGGAGAGCCCCCCCTTCCCTGGCCCTCCCTCCCTCTGTCTCTTCCCAGCAGCTCTTGCTCTTCTCTCTCTCCCTCTTTCCCTTTCTTCCTTTGCCTTCTATCCCTCCCTCCCTTCCAATCTCTTTGATTCTTCCCCTCCTTCCGTCCCCCCTTTCTCTCCCTTCCTCCCTCCCTATCTCTTTGCATTCTTTTCCTCCCTCCCTCCTGCCCTCCCTCTCTCTCCCTTCCTTCCGCCCCATCTCTTTGACTTCTTTCCCTCCCTCTTTCATGCTCTTCCCCTCCCTCCTTTTCTTTCTTTCTTTCTTTCTTTCTTTCTTTCTTTCTTTCTTTCTTTCTTTCTTTCTTTCTTTCTTTCTTTCTTTCTTTCTTTCTTTCTTTCTTTCTTTCTTTCTTTCTTTCTTTCTTTCTTTCTTTCTTTCTTTCTTTCTTTCTTTCTTTCTTTCTCTCTCTCTCTCTCTCTCTCTCTCTCTCTCTCTCTCTCTCTCCTTCCTTCCTTCCTTCCTTCCTTCCTTCCTTCCTTCCTTCCTTCCTTCCTTCCAGAGCCAGTTATATTGCATCTACAATGGGCCTTATCCCTAGTAAGAATATAAAGACGTGCTGTGCTGGATCAGACTGGTGGTGCATCTAGTCCAGTATCCTGTTTTAGACAGTGGCCTACCAGTTGCCCTGGATTGCCAAACAAACAGGGCACAGAGAAGAGGAAGAGAAGAAGAGATTGAATTTATGCCTCAGCCTTCACTACCCAAAGGAGTCTCAGAGTGGCTTACAATCTCCTTTCCCTTCCCTTCCCCACAACAGACACCCTGTGAGGTAGGTGGGGCTGAGAGAGTTCTCTTGAGAACTGCCCTTGAGAGAACAGCTCTGTGAGAACCTGTAACTGGCCCAAGGTCAAACCAGCAGTGGCATGTGTAGGAGTGGGGAATCAAACCTGGTTCTCCCATATTAGAGTCCGCACACCTAACCACCACACCAAACTGGCCAAGGTCTTCCCCTGACGCTGCATCCTAGCACTGTTATTCAGTAGTTTAGTTCCTCTGGGAGTTCCCTGTAGTCCTCTTGGCCAGTAGCCATTGGTGGACATACTCTACATGAATGAATCTTGTCCCTTTTTAAAGGGCCATCACAAGGTTTGCCAGCTCTGGGTTCAGATATACCTGGATATTTAGGGGGTTGAGCCTGAAGAGGGTGGGGTTTGGGGAGGGGAGGGACTTCAATGGGCTATAATGTCATAGAGTCAACCTTCCAAAGCAGCCCCCACTTGGAGGCTGAAACCCTAGCCATCACTACACCCACTCCTTGTACAGTCAGGCCTTCCACCCATCCCATTCACAGGCCAAAAAATGTTTGTGGTCAAGCCTGCCAGATGTAGCTTAAAGTACAGATATCATGGTTGCTGCTTACAACACACTATTCAGTAGAAAAGAGCAAGAGTCCAGTAGAAACTTAAAGACTAACAAAATTTCCATCCAGCAGGGTATGAACCTTCGGGAGTCCCTGCTCACTTCTTCAGATATCTCACGGAAGCTCATACCCTGCCACAAATTCTGTTAATCTTTAAGGTGCTACTGGACTCTTGCTCTTTTCTCCTGCTGCAGACAGACTAACAGGGCCACCCGTCTTGAACACAGTATTCAAACCTACATTTCACCAGATATATCATGGTGGGAGAGGGAACAGTGAGAACAGCAGCTAACTATAAGCAGAATGGTTGTGAGCAAATTTGGCCTGTAGTGGAATATCTAGTAAAAATCAATATAAAGAGGTTCCTACAGGGGCAGCAAATGTGACAGGTTAAACAACATGCCAAGATCTCTAACTATCATAAGGTCAGTCATCATGAATCTTTTCATCTTACCAAGTCAGGCAGTGTTTTTATTTCTTTCACTGATATCCTGCCTTTCTCAACCAATGGGGACTCAAACAGGCCTACATAATCCTCCTCTTCTCCATTTCATACTCACAACAACCTAGGGTTGCCAGCCTCCAGCTGGGCCCTGGGGATCTCCCGCTTTTACAACTGATCGCCAGCTGACAGCGATCAGCTCCCATGGAGAAAATGGCTGCTTTGAAGGGTGGACTCTATGGCATTGGACCATGCTGAGGCCCCTCCCCAAACCCCGCCCTTTCCTGGATCCACCCCTAAAGTCTCCAGGTATTTTCCAACCCAGACCTGGCAACCCTACAACAACCCTGTGAGGTCGGTCAGGCTGAGAGTGTGTGACTGGCCCAAAGGTCACCCAGTGAGCATCCATGGCAGGCAGATCGTAATCAAACACTCTGACCAATACACCGCACTGTCTCTCTGGTGATCGCCCAATGATAAAAGCCAAGCTGGGGGGCTGGACACCTGCCATATGCTGTCATCACAGAAACCCATCTTATGACACTGGAAAACGGCCCTGGAATGTACACCAAGGCAGCTGATTGAAATAGTACCACAATGTACAAGGTCATGCATGCTGGAGCAGCAGCCAGCCTGGGAGATTTATCAGGAGAATACTAGACTCCATATTCAAGGATATTTCTTGCAAAACCCAAAGGATTCTTTCATAACAGCCTTTCCACAATACTCCAACAGAGGAAAAAACATTATGTCTCTTCAGCTAAAAGAGGAAGGATTAAGTGATTTGTCCATGGAAGAAAAGCATCTGGACTATTTTCTATATCGATAAACATTGCCTTTCTGCTCAAAGGTGATGGTCTGCCCTTATTTATTTAATTTAATTTAATGAATTTATTTTTAAAAATGCTTGTACTGCCTGTCCAGTGAACCTGTCCGAGGAGGCTTATAAAATAAAATATAACCATATTAAACATTAAGAGTTATTAATTCAAATCCAGCATTAAAAGCCCAGCCACAGCATAACACAGAGAACCCCCTAAACTGAATTTAACGGGGTCCAAGCTAAAGGCACTATAAAAATGGTGTTTTACCAAAAATAAAATAAAAAATCAACCATTTGAAAGCCTGGTCAGGCAGAACTGTTTTGGCCTGGCACCGAAAGGATGGCAGAGCAGACAGCAGGAGAGCCTCGAGGGGAAGAGCATTCCACAGGCGAGGTGCCACTGCTGGAAAAGCCCTGTCTCTGGCTGCCACTCATCTCCCCAGTAAGTGCAGGGGCACAGAGAGCAGGCTTGGGAGGGAGATTTTAATGGGCAGGTTGGAAAATACGGGAGGAGACAGTCCTTCAAATACCCTTTACGTATCCTGGCCATTTGGGGTTTTAAAAATAAGAACCAGCATTTTGAATTGTTGTGGCCAGAAATAAATGGGCAACCAGTACTTTTCCTGCTTTTAGCACGCAAATGAAGGCAAGAAAGCATGGGATATTTCTAGGGATGCCAGCTTCCAGGTGGGGCCAGGTGGAGCTCATCTCCAGATTACAGAGGTCCCCTGGAGAAAATGGGTGCTCTGGAGCACTGGTTCCCAAAGTGGGCAATACTGCCCCCTGGGGGGCACTGGAATGATCCAGGTGGGCGATAGGAGCCTTGGGTGCAATTGGGAGGCATTGAATAAGAATAAGGGGGCGATGGAAGCATAAAGAAAGAAAAGTCCAGAACCTATCTAAAGCAGCCTTTTCCTGCCTTCTCCTGGTCTTCCCTGGGATCAGAGAGGGAGGTGGAGGTGGAGAGGGGTCCCTACAGCCAACCACAGCCAGTGTGTATGCAAATATTACTATGGTTGATTTTATAAAATACTTTTACGATTTTGAGCTTCAAAGTGCCTTATTCACAACAACATCTGTCTTTACTATGTCCAAATTTGTCACTGCATCTTTTTGTCCACTCCTTGAAGGTAGATTTCCAGGGGAGCGCTGAGTAATTTTTCTTCTGAAAAGGTGGCAGTAGGCCAAATAAGTTTGGGAACCCCTGCTCTGGAGGGTAGACTCTATGGCATTGTACTCCACTGAGGTCCCTGTCCTCCCCAGGCTCCACCCCCAAATCCCCAGGAGTTTCCCACCCTGGATCTGGCAACCTTACCCCACCATCCCCTGCCAGTAGCCAGGTGGGTCCTTACAACCACAGGTATTTCATACCACCATCATCAAGGCTACAGAAGGAAATAATGCAGAAGCTGAAAGGCCAGTTAGAAGTGCAATCTTGTGTAGAGTTATCCCATTGGAATCAGTGGGTTTAGAATTGAATAACCCAACCCAGGACTGATTTCGGGAGGCCTAGGCTGCAGTCACTCTGCATCCAACTGCACTGTCAGTCAAGCATTCCATTCTGAACAACCAAGGAAATGCTCCGGGGAAATTTACAAGAAGGGTAGGACAGCCAAAGTATGTGGAATTCAGAGGCATACTGCCTCTGAACCTGGAGGCTCCATTTAGCTATTATGGTCAACAGTCATTGATACACCATGGATTTCTGTTTGAAAGCCATCCAGATCAGGGGTCACTGGCACATCCATAAGCTAATTATACAAGCAGAATATATGAACCACACAGCAAACAGCACTACATCCATCAGGCAAGCAAACGACCAACTATGAGGAAACACAGTAACAACCAGCCCTTATTACTAATTCATAACATTGGCAACAACTGAACATGATTCAGAAATGGATTGCACCTGACTAACTGTACAGAGAAATTTATGTGTGAGCTCGAGGCCTGTATGTAGCCCTGTGACAAAGCTTTTGGAAGCATATATGCTTCACACAGCTAGTGTCCTAGAACATGGTGCGCTAGCTCATGTGGAAGTGCATGGAACAGTCACAGGTCAGTGGGGCCAGCACATGAGCAGGATAAAAAATTGTATAATGTTATCAAGTACTTTTAAAAAATGCCCATAGATGAAAATAAAAGACTGTTTTTACACATGTTTTTAAGACTATGTATTATAAAAATTGGAATGGGAGTAGACAGGTTCATGATTCAATTCCACTACTCAGGGGTCCAGATCAGGTCACTTCTTCCTGGCTCCTGATTAGGTGAGATGTTTAATGCCCACTTTAGGATGTAGTCATGTCAAACATTCAAATATTAAAAGAGGTATTGTTCTGAACCTGAATGATGAATTTCAAATGCAAAACTTCCCCCTCAAGGTTCAAAATAGGAGCTTTAGATCCACAGCCATACCATGATTGCCTTGATTTCGACAGGTACTACCATATGAGACTATTAGCCACAAGGTATAGATAGGGACTCTGGGGCAAGTGAGGCTCTGTATTCTTAGTGCTTGGAGGGGTCAACAGTGGGAGGGCTTCTAGTGTCCTGGCCCCACTGGTAGACCTCCTAATGGCACCTGGTATTTTTGGCCACTGTGTGACAGAGTTTGGACTGGATGGGCCATTGGCCTGATCCAACACTGGCTTCTCTTATGTTCTCTTATGAACTCTGACAAAAATAATCTGATATAATCAGATGCAACAGCGTGTCAAGGATCACTCAAACATTCTAAAAAGAATAAGATGTCAAATACCAATAACAAAGAGCTGGGAAATATTTGGTGACCACCTGAATACTTAGAGACTATCTGGGGAATGGGGTGTGGGGGAAGTGCTGTCAAATCAAAGCCAGCCGATGGTGACTTCATAGGGCTTTCAAGGCAAGGGATGAACAGAGCTGGTTGGCCATTGCCTGCCTCTGTGTAGCAACCCTGAACTTCCTTAGCGGTCTCCCATCCAACACTATCCAGGGCTGACCTTGCTTAGCTCCTGGGATCTGACAGAATCAGGCTAGCCTGGGCTATCCAGGTCAGGCCCATGGGGGTGGGGAGGCAAGCGCCGATCAAAATCCACTGGAAACCGTTTTCAGGAGAAAAGTAGTTTCAATTCCAGAGCAGTGTCCAATATCAAAAACCCAACAGAGGCAGGGAAGGAAGCCCTGCCAGTCTTAATCATCACGGCAAAGCACCTTGGAGGAAACCTGCACTGGAAAATCTGCATCCCTCTGCAGATAAGAGAGAGGGTATTTAGGAGACAATCTGACAACCTGCAGCCAACTTTTATCCTGGCTAAATCCAATCCATTGGCAAGGGCAACAGAGGCAAGTGTGATTAAGTAAAGACAGGGCCAGTGAGGGAGCCTATATGCAGCAGGCTTATGCAAAGATAAACAAAAGGGGAGGGGGGGAGGAGGATTGGGAGCACCAGAGAAGCCCGAAGAAGCACAGAGCTGAACAAACAGTCTCACAGGTAACATAATGGGGATCCTTTCAAAGCACATCGGATTTCCAAGAGCATCTTACCTGCAGAAGGAAAACAACCATCCGCTAAAGACATCAGTAAGCATTCTGCACTTGTGGTTAAGAGGCAGAGGGTGCAGATGTTTTGATCCTTTTTTGCTTTAATACAAATGACCAGCAACTTTAATATCACAAATATTCAGAAACATACTGCGATTATTACACAGAGTCGTCCCATTAAGCTAAACCAAATGACACGTCTCTGGCTTATTTTTCTAACGAGGACCAATTAACAAATGCAAATACATTTTGAGCATTTCCAAAGGGCTTTCCATCCTGACAGCTGACTTTTGATTCCTCAAGAAGGGACAGCAGGTGTGTGTGTGTGTGTGTGATTTTTCCTTAATGCAATCTCATTAAATTGGGGGGGGGGGTGTTAGTCACTATTCCTCTTAGATTTTTCCCCACAACCCCTGCATTTTCCATGTTCATAGCTTCAAGCAGTAAGTCAACAGCTACAATGGCAAAGTGTAAGTATGAATTCAAAGCTGCCCAGGTTTTAGGAGATGGGGGGACGTGGCTGGCAGCTTCCCACAGCCATGGTGATGATTAGGTTGGCTCCACTTAGATTTTGCAGTTCATAGTTTGGCCAACAACTTTCCAAGTGGCTTTAGGTGGGCCGCAGCGCTAAGCCAACAGTTGTTTGGTTTTAAGGATCCGTATCTGTTTCTAGAAAAAGACCGAGGAATTGAACTATATGCAAGAAACAGGAGTTTACCTGAAAGACTGCTGCTGTGGCCCTAATCACATGTGCACACACACACACAGGACATGCAAACTGGCCTTTACGTGAGTCACCCAATAGGTAGGGAACACAAGTGATGTGGTGGTCCCAATTTCAGCAGCAGATTTCACAATAATACAGAAATCTCTGGTTACAACCTAAATACTTTATGGACTCCAATGCTCTTCACTCCCTCTCAGAAACTAGATCTGGAACCCACCCGAAGTCCCTTAACTCACATTGCTGGTGCACATTGCATTTGGTGTAGAGTGGTTTGGTGTAGTGGTTAAGTGTGTGTACTCTAATCTAGGAGAACGGAGTTTGATTCCCCACTCCTCTGCTCACAGCTACTGGATGACCTTGGGCAAGCCATAGTTCTGATAAGAGCAGTTCTTGAAAAAAGAGCAGTTTCTGTCAGAGCTCTCTCAGCCCCACCTACCTCGTACGGTGACTGTTGTGGGGAGGGGAAGGGAAAGGAGACTGTAAGCCACTCTGGGACTCTGAGTGAAGGGTGGGGTATAAATCCAATCTCTTCCTCCTCCTCCTCTTCTTCCTCGTGTTCCAGGATTCAGGCTAAGTACCAAATGTGCCTCATGGACTGGGAACAAGATACTGGAGTGGCCACTGAGTAAAACACTGGGAAGACTCAGTGAAGCATCAACAGGGGCAGCGTGTGGTCTACTGGGGAGTAAGGGGGCTTACGATACTTCTTTCCCCTCTGGCAGGTGCTACCTTGCAGCGAGTACATGAATTCTTGAGCACATGCTATGGGTACATAGTGAAATTTAGAAGCTGCATTACAGTGTACTCTTCTGTGATAGCTCGTAGCATTTAAAATTCATGTTATGGTTACAACAGAATTATTCTCTTTTTTAAAAAAAAAAGAAAAAGGGGGGGAATGGTCTTGTAAGAAGATGCCGGACTATGATTTGTGAAGGGTTAAGGACAATAGTTCACAGACATACAGGGTCATTTTTTTAGTTCACCGAAGCAATTACCAGTCGATCTGACTGCTCCAATCTCACTGGCAGCAGAGAGAGATCTCCAGCCACTCCTGCATTTGTTTCCCTGATTCGGCAAGACACTGGGTTTCCCAGGAGAGCGTGATGCATCGCTGGCAGAGAAAATAAAAAAGGAGCCCTTTCTTAGAAGGAGACAAAAAAAATATAGAGTTGCTCTTTTGGCCATAAAGACCTCGCCACCTGCTCCATACAAAGGATTGTATTTATGAAGCAGTGGCATACAATGGGCTGGCAATGTGTGCGGATCGTGCTCACCAAATGATTATAATCAGGCGCAGCTGTTTCACTCATAACAACCGAGCAAGGTCTCAAATCTATATTCAGCCCTTTGGAGAGCCAAACTCCTTGCAACAGCCTGGGCCGGTCACATGATCCGGTTCTTCGAGTCGGGGTGAGCCAATCTTGGGAATGAATGCCGTAGGCTTCTATGCTGACAAGAAGAGCACTTGGATAAATGAGCCAGCTGTTTAAGAGGCATGCAGACAGTGACTTCACCGAAAACTCTGGGCTTTTGTCTCTTTCTTCCCCCCACCCAACACATCGTGAGCCAGGATGGCTGTAGGGATTAGAGTGCTGGTCTAGGACTCGGAAATCCTGGGTTCGAATCTCTGTTCTGGCATGAATCTCACAGCCTGACCTTGGCCCAGTTACTCTCTTGCACTCAGCCTAATTGACCTCACATAGCCGCTGTGAGGCTATAATGGAGGAGGAAAGAACCTGGCCTGACTCAGGAGATCCGGAAAACTCCCATGCTTCTCTAGCATTCCGCCAAATGTATAAAACAGAAGTGTTCAGGAGAGGCATATTTATGAAGGAAACAGGACTATAATAGAATGGAATGGTTTGGAGCCTTCATAAAGGGAGACTACTTCACTTTTTATTATTATCTTGGTTGTGTGCCTCGTCTTCTGCTTCTGTAACCCATTTTCTGCATTGTTGGTGATATATCTGGTTTTAACACGGTTTCTTGTCCGCTTTGCCTTCTAATTTTGTAATCCCAGCCCTACTGCATTGCGCACTGGATGTCTTATGCTGTCTGACTGCATTTCTTCTACATCTTGTAACCAGTGTTCCCTCTAAGCTGAGTTAGTGCGAGACAGCTCACAGTTTTTTAGCCTCTGGCTCACACATTTTTGTCTTAGCTCAGGAAGGATGGCTTCAGAGCAAACTAATTTATGCAGTAGCCAAATCGCTCCCTCACAACTTTAATACCAGTAGCTCACAAAGTAGAATTTTTGCTCACAAGACTCCACAGCTTAGAGGGAGCATTGACTGTCGCCCACCCTGAGTCTCAGCAAGAAAGGTGCTCTGCAAATGTACCGAATAAATTAAATTGTACGCTACCCCTGAGCTCCTTGGGTGAAAAGGGGAGAGAAAAAAGGCATAGAAAGACAGACAACTGAATTAGTATCAAGCATACTTTCACTGTAAACTAGAGGTGTGTTCTCTCTCTCTCTCTCTCTCTCTCTCTCTCTCTCTCTCTCCTTGCCAACCTCACAACAGGGCTGCCAGCTCCAGGTTAAGAAACACCCGGAGATTTTGGAGGTGAAGCCTGAGGGGGTGGGGTTTGAGGAGGGGGGACTTCAGTGGGGTATAATGCCAGAAAGTCCGCCCTCCAAAGCAGCCATTTTCTCCAAGTGAACTGATTTCTGTTGCCTGGAAAGCAGCTGTAATCCCAGGAGATCTCCAGTCACCACCTGCAAGTTGGCAACCCTAGCTCACAAAACTTAACACTAGTATGAATACTGAAAAGAGCCACAGCAATACGTGATGAAGCAACTGCAAGAGCGATCATCCTTTTTGACAACTGTAGCCAAAATCAGACTATAATAAATGTTGTGTTCTGCAGTTTTCCCCAATGGTGACCCAAAACAGCTTACATTGTCCTCCTCTCCTCCATGTTACCTTCACGACAGCCCTGTGTGGTAGGTTAGGTGGAGAATGTGTGACTGGCCCAAATGCTAGCGCGTTCCCCGCAAGATGATGTCACCTCCAGGTGATGTCATCACACCGGACATGTCAGGCACGGTGGGGCTCTTCAGGGGCAGGGCTCCCCCCGCCAACCAGCTTCCATGCAATACTGGTGAGTTGAACCTG
The DNA here is from genome assembly GCA_029375565.1 of Gekko gecko. Lineage (NCBI taxonomy): Eukaryota > Metazoa > Chordata > Lepidosauria > Squamata > Gekkonidae > Gekko > Gekko gecko. The sequence continues at coordinate 157,097,935 of JAPDNY010000006.1, forward strand.
GATTCTAGTCAGGCACTCTAACCACTATTCCTCACAAGCTTTGATAGGTCAAGAAACTTTCTAAACCTCCTTTGTTTTGTAACAGAGAGGACATTTTTCACCCTCCTTGTCCATGCTTCCTGTCCATCCTGGCTTACCATGAGTAAACAGTTCCTTCCACTGCAGCATCCAGTACCTAATCTGAACCAGGATGTTCTGATTCCCTTAAATTTTCCCTTCATCATCCTGAAATGAGCAAAACAACAACCCCTTCTTGCTGTTTCTGCACCCTCACAGTGCTACCTCATGCACCAAGTGTTTTGTTTTGTTTTCCTCTTTCCAATTCCTTTCAGTTTTCCAATCATCATCCTGAAATGGGTGGTCAATTTTGAGATGCCTAGCTTCATTTTCAGATGTCTTATGCCTGCCACAAAGAACCTTAGCCTCTATCACAGTGTGGGGGCAAAATTTTTTAAAGATAATGGGGGCCAATGGATTCCGAAAAATTTTATGTTTCCACCATCACCCCGAAGCCATTGGATAATTTTGAGGCTCACGGTTTTCTTTTTTCTGATGAGATATGCCTACCACAGACAAACAAACAAACAAACAAACAAACAAACAAACAAACAAACAAACAAACAAACAGGTTCTTTAATTATTATAGTTTAAAATCAGCCTGGAGTGTTTCCATGAAGACTGAATGACATAAACATAATCATCTTTGGGCATGGGTGGATAAATCTACACAACATGCAAGACATCAGTAGGCACTCCAGTTTCCACCAAAACCAATGGGACCCTGACACAGCAATCCTATGGACACAGTCTAAAACCACCAATATCAATGGGCTTACAGAGCCCATTACGGACAGCCAGTTTGGTGTAGTGGTTAAGTGCGCGGACTCTAATCTGGGAGAACCGGGTTTGATTCCCCACTCCTCCACTTGCACCTGGCTGGATGACCTTGGGCAAGCCGTAGTTCTGATAAGAGTTGTTCTTGAAAAAAGAGCAGTTTCTGTTAGGAGCTCTCTCAACCCCACCTACCTCACAGGGTGTCTGTTGTGGGAAGGAGAAGGGAAGGGTGTTCGTAAGCCGCTCTGAGAAACCTTTGGGTAGTGAAGGGCAGGGTATAAATCCAATCTCTCCCCCCCCGCTTCTTCTTGTAATGCTGCCCAGGATATTGGACTCTGAAGTGCTTACATTTGGCTGGCTCATTCCTGCACTGTCCAGTTTATTCTTCATTTTGATAACAGGATATTTAAATTGTACCAAGGGGTTAGTGGCCCTTTTAAAGTCATCTTATGAGTAGCCCAGCATGTACTGCCCTCCTGTAACCGTCTGAGGAAGTGCTTTCTCAGGAATGGTTGCAATACATAAAAAATAGCCCATAAGCTCCATACTATTGACTTGCACACTCTTACGCCTGCACTGACTTACTAGCAGGTTCTTGGGCAGAGAAAGGTCTTTTACCAACCCCTCCTGCCTTCAGCATATGAAGCACATGTTTTGTTACTTGTTTGAGTGACAGTCGCAGAAGAAAAGGTGAAAGACAAACATCTGCATTCGGAGAAGAAGATTAGTACATTAACAGTGCTGTTCTAAGCAGAGTTGCACCCTTCTAAGACCATTGGCCCCACTAGCCTTTGAAGGGTATAATCTCATTTAGGATTGCCCTGAAAGAGCACAATCTCACGCAGAGAGCTACTCCAGTCTGAGCCCATTGATTTTGGAAAACTTAGATCCTGGAGGCATTTTGTATAGCAAGGGCCTCCAACCTTTTTGAGCCTATAGGTATATTTGGAATTCTGACATGGCATGGTGGGCACAGTGACAAAAAGGCTGCCACAAAATGGCTGCTGCAGGAGGCGGAACCAGCTACAAACTGATTGCCACCGCTTAACTTCCACAGTGTAGACCCTTGTGCCGTGGTGGCAGCGGCTGCCAAAGCAACATTCTAAAAAAGTCTGCACAGCCAATCAGAAGCCTTGCCGGGCAAAATCCCTACCTGGCTCCACCCACTACCTAAAAACACTCGGAGGGTAACAGAAAAGGTGTCAGCGGGTACTGTGTTGGGGGCCCCTGCCATATAGAATCGCACTGCCACTTAAACACAACTGTTCTGCTTCAAAACAGTTACAGAGCACCCCACTCGAAGCATTTACTGAAATGCAAAAATAAAATAAATAAATCGACAAATCCCAGCCCTGTCTCTGTTTCTGTACCCAAACCCATGGCAGCCAAACACAGGAAGGTCCGCAATTGCTAAATGCATTACTCTGGCCGTTTTCCTCCCAAGACAAACCTCAGATGGATTTCACTGATAAATCACAAAAGACACTTCTTTGGCAAGGATGACCCATCCTTATATACCATAAATCATGGGCATCAACAGCCTCTAATGGATTCTGAGTCTCTGCCACAGACTGCCGAAACCGGAGGCCGGCATCGCTGGATCCTGCCTGCGCGCCAAACTACCCTGATAAATTATTAACATGCAGTCCTGTTCCGTCTGAAATAATAAAAAAGGCAGCTTGAATCTGTCTCTCGCAAGAAACCCAAAATGACAATTCTTGTTTGATTGCTGCACGCCGCTCCTTTTTCCTGACACGTCGCATCAACCTGCCCCCTAATCTCTGAAATGACTTCTCAGAGCTCAAAAGAAACTTCATAGATATTATTTTGAGGAAAAACCTGTCATGATCAAGCAGAATACTCAAGTGATAATCGTAAGGAAAGCCCTGCCAGAGCGCACCAAGGGCCATTTAGTCTCGCATTCCATTTTCCAGGACAGACAAGCTGATGTCATCTTCCAGGCATGGAACAGGAGTCACTGGGGGTGTGGGGGGAGGTATTTATGAATTTTCTGCATTGTGCAGGGGGGTTGGACTAGATGGCCCTGGAGGTTTTTTCCAACCCTATGATTCTATGTCCCAGGAAAGTACAAAAGTAAGGCAGTGATTTCCATCCCCCAGCAACTGTTATGGCCTCAGACACAGGCTAACAGGCACCGATTGACCAATTCTACATGCAACTATCTAATCCTTCCAAGATATCTATGCCACCGGCCATTATTACATCCAGTGTTGGAGAGTTTCACAAGTCAAATGTCAAAAAACCTTTCCCACATTTTACAACATGAAATATAAAGACTGCCTGTTATAATGACCAAAATATTATATAACAGAATGTCTCAAGATAGTGTCACTGTCTACAAAACCCCAAACCTGTCAACTCTTATTTATTTTCTGGTAGTGGTCTCTACACATTCTCTCTAAAGAAAATACTTTTAACGTTGGCATACCTTCTGAGAAGCCTCGAGGTGTGTGCCAGGGGACCCTTGACCATTGCAGAAGATTCTAGGGCACATTCTACCAAGCTTACCCAAGCCATGGGCAAAGTTTTTGGGATCTCACCATGGCACACATGAACTGAATATCTTACAGTACATCTTCCTGATCACGCAAGGGAAGGTTAATATATTGGTAAGCAAATTATCTTTCAAAGGAGTCTGTTGACTGTTCCCAAACTTTTTCACTGAGAAAACCCTGACAAGCTTTCCAGGCGACAGACACTTTGACAATCACTGCTTTACTTCTGAGACCCTCCTTTCTCAGTATTGCAGCATTTCTTAAACTGTACGTTGCCAATGTATTCACCTTCATAGCCTCTCTCAAGTTTGAACAGACACACTTTTTGGGATATATGTCATGACTAATGGAAACTTGCAGCCTGGGAAAGCATAGGGTCATTGCTTCCATGTACACATGAAGCTGTCTTAGACTGAAATGGACCATTGGACCATCAAAGACAGTAGTATCTACTCAGACTGGCAGTGGCTCTTCAGGGTCTCATACCACCTACTGCTTGATCCTCTTAACTCGAAATGCTGGGGATGGAATGTGGGACCTTCTACAACCCAAGCAGAGGTTCCTCCTCAGAGCCCTGGCCCCTCCCCAATGTAATTCAAAGAGAAAAGCAATGAGGTATAAACCTGAAGAACTGAAATATTATTTCCATTATTTAAGAACAAAAGGTGAGGTAAGAAGCTTGACCTTGTCTATACGGGCCAAATCAGATGCTACATTTTACACAGATTCACCATGGGGACTTGCAGGCATATGAGAGCTACAAGTTTCAGTGGCAACTCTTGTGTATAAAGTGCAAATGGGCTGGATTCTGTTCCACACTATTTTCAGCACCCGAAGTAATCGGGGGCTGGGGGGGGGTATTTGCTCCACTGGGGAGCTGCATGTGGACATTTGCATCCCCCCGATAACACCCACTTCTGCAGCCCATGAGTCATATCAGCTGCTGAAAATGGCACATGGAAGAAGGCAGGAGGCCCCCCCCGCCAAGCTGCAGTCCCAATCAGAATTGGGTCCATCTGTGCTTTTTACACAGGAGTTGCCAACAAGACTTATACTGGCAAGTTCCCTACAGAGAACTTGTGCAAAAAGTTAAGTTCTGGTTTGGTTCATAAGTGGTACACAAACACGCCAATAAAGACACATCAGTGGGACGCTGATGGAGTTTTCAGTATGCTTCCAGGAGTAATTCAAAGTGGTGGGTTTGGGCTGGGGAGGGACTGGGGCTCAGGGGCAAAGCACAAGTTTGCATGCAGAAGGTCCTAGGCACAACTCCTGGGCATCCCCAGTTAAGGGATCTCAAGCAGAAAGTCTTGAGAAAGGTCCTTCTTTGCCTGAAAGTCCCGGGAAACTGCTAGTCAGGACCAGTGTCAGCATAGCCACAGGCAGGGCATCTCCCAGGGCTATTGGCAGGGCCCACTGCCACCAGTCCCTGCCCTTTCCCTGCCATCTGCCTGAGTGCCCCTCCCTCACCCACTTGCTTGCAAGTGCACCACCTCCTATGCTCCCAGGCTGCCCACCACTGCCAGGGAAGAGTGTGCAGATAGTGACTGTCACATCAGTAACACTCCTAAATAGATGACCCCCTAGTACCATTGAGGAAGGGGCATGCAGGTGGCCATGGGAGTGGTCATGAGCAGGCAGGGGAAGAATGCAGAGGCGTGTGGGGGTACGTGGGTGGGAGTAGGAGGGGAGGGATGAGTGGAGGTCCTGGGGGTGGGCACAGAACCAGCCCTGCTGCTAGTCATCACAGTAAACAGTATTGAGCTAGCTGGACCAATGGTCTGACTCCGGGTAGGGAGCTTCATTTGGTCACGTGAGCTCTAACTGTTTAAATGGTTTGGCACCAGGCTATCTAAAGGACAGCCCTCTCCCAGATGAACCTGCCCTTTCGCTCTGTGCGCTCTCACCTTCAGAGGTCAGGTGGGCAACAACCAGAGAGAAAGCCTGTTTTTTTCCTGTACTGACACCTCATCTTGAGAATAACCTTCCCCAGGGATGTTTGCTTGAGATCTCCATTGTCATCATTTAGGCCCCAAGAATAAACCACTCTATTTCTCGGTGAGTGTAGAAACAGCAGCATCATGGCCTCTACTTGTCTGTGACCATTTCAGTTTGTTTGGTCTTAAATTTATATTACTGATGAAGTGTCATGTTTACCACTGTTAGCCTTCCACAATTCTGGAAATGCAGAATGCAAGCATTCTTGTTTCAATGTGAATACCGCCCCCATCCAAGGAAGTAGGAACAAAATAAATTAGTTGAAAACATCCTTCTTCCATTACCTTATAAATAAATTCTGCTTACTTGAACCTCTTAGATGATTCAGGTTGGAGCAGCGGGAAAACAGTGTCTTAAGTGAAAATCTGAACCTGCCCTAGGCCTTTGGTTCATGTTTCCTAGTGTGATCTATTCTAGCAATGATTCTCTCAAGTCTTTCCCAGGCTGAGTTCAGACTGGCAGTTTGCCCCACTGTAGCCACGTTTCAGCCACTTTTTACAAGCGGATTAAAGCCTGCCTGGCGTTCCCCACCTGTAGTCAACCCATGCTGTTCTGCTTCGCTCCCATATTTAAAAGATACCTGGTAAAAGCAGTAGCAAATCCCTGAGACCCCGTTTATCCCACTTCATTCCGCTTCTGGGAAGTGTGAACACCAACCTTTAAAAGCTGGGAGCAACCCACATTGCGCATAAGGCAGCAGCGATATGATTGGCTGTGCTCCGCTCTACGGCCCAATGTGGTGCCAGCACAACAGGATCCTCCCCAAATCTGCCAGATGCGCATGTGCGCTCATGTGCACATAGCTGAATTACCAGGGAAAAGCCATTTACAGCTGTGCCTCCGGGCCAGCAGTCTGAACGCTCCCGTGCGCCTCCTCCTGGTATGCTCCCACATCAGTTGGTGCAGTGTGACCAGGGAAACCCAGAACAGTTTGTTCCGAGGCTTTTTTGCCATGACTGGCTCCCGCTTCAAACTGCCAGTCTGAACTCAGCCTCAGTTGTGCTCTTTGACATCCTTTTTAACTGGAGAGGCCAGGGACTGAACCCACCATGTATGAGCACCACCACCGAGCCCTGGAAACTCCACAATGACCTCCACTCAGAGCACCAGGAGTTCTTTCTGTCTCTTCTCTTCACCCAAATCAGGAGCCAACTATACACCATACAGAACTTCAGTTTCTCATTAATCGAACTGTTGGCTGAAGGACAAAGCAAAGCTATCCTCCCATCAGACATAGATGTCAGCGCAAGACTGACTTCTATATCCCACGCTCTATGGGTACCTATTATACAAATATTCTCCTTCTATACTCTTATGCAGGATTCAGAACATTGCAGTCAGACCTTCCCTAATGGATACAGTGAGGATATTAAAGTAGAAACTTTCACGAATCTGTACTTCCTGTACAGATATGGTTACAGAAGACTGCCTATGTGGACTATAGGTAAAGCAAAAGGGTTTTTTTGTTTTCAGATAAGCCAACCAAACATTAATGCTAGAAGTAAGAAGTACTAAAAAAGTACCAACACAAATCAAAATAGCCACAAAAGCTAGTAGCAGCCTTTAGAAAACAGAACATTTGGCACACATGTTCAGGGGATCACCCCTGTCTTGACAGGAGAGAAGAGGAACACACAAGATCAATATGAATGAAGAAGGACTTTGGATAACTGAGATTTGCTTAATGGAGCAGCAATCTATAATTTATATAGTCTATTATTTACAGCCATTGTCAAATAAAAGCATGACAGTTTCAAATGATTAAAGTGCTGAACTTATCTGCTACCACAGGAACAAAACTATCGGTAAACACAACAGCTTCTCAGTATATACCTCTAAGGAGATAACATATCCTATGCATTTTTCCAGGAAATCTGAGAAAGGTACAGCCAAACAGTCCATGAATTAAGATAATATTACAAGATATGTGAACATCTCACATTTAAAAGCCAGATTTCTCCTGTTCTGAAGAGACCCAGCCCAATTACTTTTCTGCCAAGTCCCAACCCCCTTCCTTCCATTGTTGTGTCATTAAAAATGTATGCATGCAAAATATGGTAGCATTTGCCTCACTTACCTTTCCCTTAAAAATACACCTATTCAGTGCTATGCAGAAAAGACAGCAACTGGAGACTCCATAGTACTGAGCCGTAATTAGGTTTCTGTAATCCTCTCTGTTGCAGTTGAGACTCAGACACTACGGTGATGGGCCACAGCCACATCAATACAACAAAAAAAGCTTGGAGAGCCATATCCCACCCCCCCCCATCTCCCAACCATCATTCTGGTTCCTGTACACAAGCCCTAGCCGTGACCGATAAAAAAAGAACATGTAGTTTTCACATTACCTTGGCCGCTACAGAAGAATTGGGCTTCTCCAGAAGGTCCCAGAGTTTTTTCCTCTTCTCCGCGCAGCAGGTGTTATCAAACTCCTCGCCTTCCCTCTCCCGCATCGTTTCTGCCTCCCTCTTGAGCTCCTCATTCATCTGCTCCTTTTTCTGGTGGTACCTCGCCTGACAGCAGGACTCCAGATAGATTTCATCGATCCCCCAGTAGTCCAGCTCTTGGCTGAAGGACAAGGCGCACATCTCCTCCATCATGTGCAGTTTGCCCGTGCGGTAGAAGTTCAAGATAGAAGTAAATGCCCCAGGGTGCCTATCAAAGAAATACTCGTTCTCTTCCAAGTTGTAGTCATCGCATATATCCATGAGGGATTCGTGGGTGTTGCAGTCTCTGAGCTTACCCAGCCTTGTCCGCGGTAACCTGTCTAAGGTTCTCCACAAGACCTCATGGGCCAAGCCACCCACGTTAAGCTTGACCCTTCTGGAGCAGGCCTTGCTCCGGACAATCTCCATGGGATCTGGAGGCAAAGAGGTAGTAGATCGAGATCCATTCTTATTCATCCCCACAGGCATTGCTTGTCTCTATAAGGCTGTAACGGGCTGATGAAACACTTCCAGGGTTATCAGGCTTCCGAACAGGATCTCTTCACCTGTTCTCCTTCTCCTCCATGCCTGCAAGAGAGAGAGAATCCACAGAACCCGTGGTGACCTCCACAGATCAAAACAAGGCTTTTCCTTCCTTCCCTCATGGGCTGCTGGCTTGGGAATTAATCAGATAGACAGGCAAATGGCTCGTTTCAGTCTGCTCGCAGAAGCAGTAGGAGCAGCGGCAGACGGGCTGCAAGAGCACAGGTCGCTGTTCAGTTTTTGTGGTGCTGAAATGGAACAGACAGCCTCAGACCAGTGGGCTGAAAGAAGTGGGAGGGAGAGGCGACAGTTAACAGGAGTTTTGTGGCAGGCTCAGATGTGGGAACAGCCCATTCTAACAGGAGGGAACCCTGAGAGCTGTCCATGCCTTGGGGGTGCTGAAATGGATTCCCTAAAGCACGGAGTTTCCAGCCCCTGGGCAAGTAGTTGAGTGTCATGTGTCTTCAGTAGCAGCTGGAAGAACTTAGCAAACCTACTGTTGGAGCACATGGCAACTCATGGGGACAGCCCCCCTCCAACTGATTTGACTGTCCACAAATTAATGAGCATTTCAGATTCTCCCCACTTCTCCCCTCTCTAACTCATTTGGATGATATCTGACAAAGGGAGTTTTGATTCTTGACAGCTTACACCCTGGAAATCTTGTTGGTCTTTAAGGTGCTGCCAGACTTGAAATGTGCTCTTATTTAGATTGGGGGGGGAATGTGTTCTATTTCTGAATGGATACTTAGCAACAGTTCTATATAAAGTATATTGAACAATCATAAAAATGATTAATATTTCCACCATTAAAAAGGGGTCTAAAAATGCTTTCAGGGTTTAAGATATTTGTAATGGCACTGAATATAACTACAACACCCCTCTAGCCACCTCTCATGAAAAAAAAACACAGAGGGATATCTTAGCTGGGGGGCTTGAGTCTCACCCTGGTGATAACTCAACTGTGCAACTGAACAACGACAACAACTACACAAAACAAATGGAATGCTTTGCGTTGCTCTTTGGATTTTGGAAAGGTTTAGGTGGGCAGTTAATCTGTGCTACTTCGCATTACTTTTCTATAAACAGTGTGCTTCTCAGAAACATTAATGCAGAAATCGGGTACACACCCACCAGAATGCATACTTGGTAAATCAAACCAGGGGCCTTGCATTCAGACACTTTCTCTTATGGCATATTGCATTCAATATTGTTGCCCAAAATGCGGCACACTGTCATTACAGAAAACGCCACATGTCAAGGTTGTTACATTGGTTTTTCAATACATGGGCACACAAATTACACATGCATTAAGGCCAACCCTTGGAAGTAAATTCAATTGAAGTCAACTGGTCTTACTTCCCAGAGAAGTCATTTTAGGACTGGCATATCTGTGTGGCATTTTTATGCTTTGGTCCTAAAAAAAAAAATCAGTTTATTTGTTGTTTCATGTGCCATTTTCTCAGACTCCCCCACCCCAACCCTTTCTGTCCTCCTAAAAAGATAGCTGTGAACTTTAAAAGAGCAAACACATGGTCATCTTTATTGTCCCTTCAGAACATCTGCATGCTTCCGCTGGTGTCATCATCCATGCTCCTCATGTGCTACCTGTTTATAAATTTAACTCAAAAGACGTCAGGGGCGCAAGCTGACACTAATCAGAATGCCTAATTGCACATCCTGCTTTGGAGGGCAGAGTCTTTGCTTCCACACAGGTCTAGTATGGCGCAAAGCCAGACTGAAATTCACCGGGGGGCGGGGGGCGGGGGGCGGGAACATTGTATGCCTGGACTGAGAGTTCTTTCCAAGGAATGCCCCTTGGGTGAAAGAAGCTGCCTTATTTAACCCAGCAACCTCTTGTCCCTTCTCTGCCCAAACTCATTTAAACTAAGGGACAGGGAATGTTCAAATGGGGACCATTGAACAAAGTGGTCTACAAACGAGTCAACAGGCCCACAAAGGCCCTGCAATAGAAGAAAATACACCAGTTGTATGTGCATGTTTTACAGGAAACTGAATGATAGAACTGGAGGGTTTTAAAAATAACTTTTGGCTTGTAAAGAGAACTGAAACATTGGAAGGGGGAAAGAGAGAGAGTTATTTTTATGCATTTAACGAAGGTAATTTTTTTGCAGAGCGGACAGTCTACAGTGACTCCATTTAAGCTAATAAGAGCCTGCATTGGTGATATGTTTGACAGTGTGTGTCTCTAATAAGCTCCGGGATCAAAAATGTCTCTATTGAAACTGGATATCAGGGAGACCAAGCGCAGAGTTCTAATTGTAATTATTTCCAATAACGCAGGGGGGGGAAAGCTTCCATTTAAGTCGATGAGAGAGACTACACCAATCTGCTAATGGGGGGGCGGGTGACAGGTTATACACTCCAGGTTTGTCAGGCTCTCTAACTGAGCCACAACGCTCCACTCCATCATGCGTGTGTGTGTGGGGGGAAGCTTTCTGAAGAATCGTGTTCTCCCCCCCCAATCACGAACAGGAAACGTCCTTACAGCCGCCCCCACCCCCCAAATTGCAGCCCAGAGAAAGCGCTTCCTTTGCAGCCTTCCCCGCACTGTTGCTTACACAAGATGGCATTGGAACAAACCCCCGGGAAGGAAGATGGTCGGAAGGACGGCTCCTTCCGCCCTCCGCCCCTACGAGGGTTCCAGAGGGGAAAGGTCGTACCAGAGCCCGCGGGGGACCCGGGAATCGATGTGGGGAGCCCGATCCTTCCCTCGCCGCCCCCACCCCCCAATCAAGTCTGCGCATTCAAACCGAGAGCCCTGCCGCTCTGGCTTGGCTGGCCGAGAAGGCTGGGCAGCGGCGGTGGTTCGGTCGCCCCCCTCCCCCCCCCGCCGGCCACTTACTTCCTTTGCCGAGACCCCAGGGGACGCACAGGCGGGCTGTCGGGGGGAGCAGAGCATGGGCCGGGGCGCTACATCATGCTTCAGACGGCGAGGGGGAGCTCAGCAGCCGGGCGTCGCTTGCATCCTTCCGAGCAAAGCCAGGAGAGCAGCCGGAAACGAAAATGCCCGCGGTGGCCAAGTACCCCGCCGTGGGGAAGGCGAGCGCCGCCGCCGGGTGCCTGGGGGGGATCCAAGAGAAGCAGCGGCCGGAAGCGTGCCCTGGATTTCGGGCTTCTGTTGCTATTCGTGCCAGGAGCTTCTCCGGGGGCCTCGTTTGAATCCCCCCCCTTTTCTTCTTCTTCGTCTTTTTCTTCCAAGCCCCACCTTGAAATCCGCCGAAACCGAAAATGGGATCCGGATTGGGTTAGATTTTTTTTTTTTAAATAACAAACCCACGACACCTCCGAAAGAAAACGCCTCTCCCGCTCGCTCTCTCGTTCGCCTTTCCTTTCCTCTCGCCTTCGCGCTGCTTCTTACTGGAGATCAACAAGTCCAGTCTGAGCCTCCGGCTCTCCCCTGCAATTCTGTCCCGGAGTTTGGTTGGTGAGAGCAGCTCGGGAAGTTGAGGCGAAGGGAGAGCAGAGGAAACCGGCGCCACCTTCAGTCCGGATGCGGCATGACAGGCACAGTTAACGCTTTGCTCTCCCGGCTGCCGAGGAGAAGAGAAGGGGAAACGGCCGGACTCCCTTGGCTGCGCCCGCGGGCGAAAAAGGGAAAGGGAATCTCAGCGGCCGCTTGCTTTGGAGAAGAGGTGCGATGTGCATTTAAACCTTTGGCTCGACCCCAGACCCGTAGCCAGGATTTTTTTTTAAGTTGGGGGGCATTTAAATTTCTTAGGGGGCACTGGCTAATGGAATCAAAATTAATTTAATTCAGTTTCTAGGGGAAATAGGAGAGGGTGCTGTCTGGCTCCACATGGCCACGGTAGCTGGCCCTTCATTCCAGACAGCTGTGCGCAAGTACTGGGCTCCTTCCCCGCACCTGCCACTGCTTGGAGGCCCTTGGCTGGTTGGGAAGTTGTGGGGCCTTGCCAGTAAGTCAGGGGGCCTAGCCCCAAGTCAGGGGGCCTAGCCCCACTGTAACTACGGGAATGCTCGACCCCCAGAAGCCGCACAAAATGGATCATTCTTTGGAAGTGAACGAACGTGCCAAGGAGAGTGCCCCTTCCTTGCGTTTATCAGCTTAAGGGCACGAGGCTTAGGGGAAAGGCAGGGAAGCTGAATAGGCTTCATCGCCAGAATATCTAAACCAGGGGTGTCGAACTCATTTGTTAAGAGGGCCAGGTCTGACATGTCACTTAAATATATATATATATATATATATATATATATATATATATATATATATTATTTTTTCCACTAAGATCTACAGGGGTAGGGCAACAACTAAAACTACAAAGCTGACAAAGGTCTAGTACAATACATAGTTCATCATTTCAAAGTTTTCCTGGCTTTTTACAGACACAGATGAAGGTTATGTTAATTACTTCTGTTCTGATTCAATACAAACATTATAAGTATTCTTAATCCAAATAAGTGGATTATTTCACTTAACAAAAACAAACTTTCAACCTCTATGTTTATTTCTTCTTCTTCTTTTTACCCTTAGGGATTTTGGGGGTGGCTGCTCCCAAATCAGATTTGGAACCCTCTTCAGAGAAGGCACTTGATGAACTAGTAATAGTTCCCAGTCCATATCCACTGTCTTCGTCTTCTGTCTTATCGTCCTCTGCTTTCTTTTCTGGTTTCTCCTTTTTTGATGTTTCTCCAGAAATGCATTGGCTTTTGCTACAGAGTCTATCTTTTGTTTAGAGTCTTTAAAGTTGAAGATGAGTCCTTCTGGTATCATCCATCTGTAGGAACTGGAATTCTGTAGAAAGCTTGTCAATTTTTTATATTGCTGCCTCTTCTTTCTTATCTTGAATGGAATGTCTTTCAAGATTCTTATATCTTCCTCTTTGATTTTCAAGGTGGTCCCATTAGTCGCTTTAAGTATTACATCTTGGATAGATCTCTTGGAGAATTTCACAAAAATTTTCCTAGGCAGATCTCTTGATGTAGTGTGGATACATCCTGTAAACCACATCCACCTCACTTTGTAAAAACTGTTTTATAATCCACTACTGGTGCCAGTGCTTCACTTAAAATCTCCTTGAGATTTTCACCTTTCTGCGCTGGAACACCTTGGAATCTCAGGATATATAACAATTTTTCCATTTGTTATAGTAAGAGCTGTTGTTTCTCAGAGTCTTTTGCCTTTTCCGCTGCCTCAACTCTCTGCATCAGCTGCTTGGTCTCAGCACCAACTTTTTTCAAGGTTTTTTTTTTTTTTTTTTTGGCTTTCATATTGGTTTCCTGCAATTGTTTTTGGAGAGACTCAAAGTTTTTATTAAGTTGAGTCATCTGGTCCAGCAGGGGGCACAATGCAGCATTCAACATGTTTGGGAAGTCTGCATTAGCTTCCTGTTTGGAAGTTGTAGCAGCTGAACTTGCACTTCCTGAAGAAGGTCTTATCTTCGGTGCCATTTTCCAGCCCACAAAAGTTTTGTTTACTTTAGTGAGAAGTTTAAACAAGTCCCAGAGAGTTCAATAGCTTATGTTTCAAGCCGTTCTCCACTTTATTTGGGCTATATGATGCTTTTTGGTTGGTTTCCCCCTTTCTGCCTCTTGAAATTATTTTTATTTCTCTGTGGAGTGAGACCACGGAAGATCACCTGCCAAGATGCTTGTCTATATCAGACTCGCAAAGACTCACGCTTCATCTCATTCGCTGAAGGTAATAGACATTGGATCGTTGCTCTCTCTACCAGTGTGCACCTCTCCTCGCCTTGATGGTGCCACAGTGGCGGGACCTTAAGGGGCAGAGGAGGGCCTTGATCCCTTAGCCGCAGCTTCGGGAGAGGCACTCATCGTGCCCCAGGCTGAGAGCCCCCTACAAGGGCTCCTGGGGGGGCTGGAATCATCCTGCACCCCTCCCTTCCACCATGTTATGGACCGCTCCTCCAGGAGATCTGAAGGAGCGCCCGCCATTCAAGTCACCGAAACCGGAAGTCAGACATAAATGTCACTTTGTTGGGCCAGGCCTTGTGTGCCATAAAGCGTAATGCCAGGTACCAGAGATAGAAACCGTATAAAGGACAGCAGCTGGTAAGCTCTGAGTTGGTGTATCCTCACTGCAAGGTCCGATGGGCTGGGGGGGGGTGCAGAGGAAAACCCATATGGGCGAAGTGCTTGACTGCTGCAAATGAGGTTGTTCTGCCATGCTGCCCATCTCCCCCCAAGCAGTCTCCTGTTCCCTCCCTTCCACTAGTTGCTTGTGGGCCACATAAGAGCCCTGGATGGGCCTGTTCCGGCCTCTGGGCCTTATGTTTGACACCCCTGATCTAAATGCTGTTGGTCACCTAGAAGCCCCCACCCCACAGGGGGAGCAAAAACCAGAGCTTTACCGAGAGGTCTGTGTCAGCAAGGGCTGCCAGTGCCAACCTCCAGGTGTGTGTGTGTGTGTGGAGGGGGGTGTAGAGTTCTCCCAGAATTACCGCTGGTCTCCAGACCACAGAGAGATCTGTTCCCCTGGAGGTCAGAGAAATGGAAGTCCCTCTCCAGGTACCGCCCCCCAAACTCCAGGGATTTCCCAAGCCAGATTGGGCTAGCCCAAAGAGTTCCACATTAAGTAGATATGTTCTGGAGTTCCTTGACTCCCAGGTGCACATGGGCCCAATTTGGGCAGGGATTTTTTTTTTACCTGCCATTTTCTTGCCCTGAAATGCCCCCCCACCAGGAGCCACTATCTGCCCTGGGAGAAATCTCCATTTGTTGATGGCTACCACACGTTTCCCCTACACTGCAAATAGTGGCTCTCCCGAACCATATGAGGCAGGGTTACCAACTCTTGTTGAGTCATTCTCAGAGATTTGGGGGTGGAGCTTGGAGAGGGTGGGGTTTGAGGAGGGACCTCAGCGGGGGACCTCAGAAAGCCAGTCATTTTCTCCAGGGAAGCTAATCTCTGTCGTCTAGAGATCAGTTGTAAATCCAGGAGATTCTTCAGGCCCCACCTGGCAGTTGGCAACTGTAATTTTAAGTCAGGAAAACAGCAAGAGGGGAAGCACTTAACCCACCCTGTGGTCCTGATTGGAATCCTGCCTGGGAGGCATGAAACTCTAGACCACATCCCTGAATTCGTAATAGCAATTTGCTGTTTATTTGTACCAGTCCTTCCTCCATAATGCTTCATTTGTGCCCCTCCCACATTGGAGAATCACAACAGCCCTGCAAAGTGGGCTAAACTGACAGTGCAATCCTGAACATTGTCACACCCTTCTAAGTGCATTGTCTTAGAGTGGATTTCAGTAACTCTGTTTAGGATCACATTTGGAGTGCATGTCTGACTGTGCGCGTCATGGCTAAGTGGGGAGTCAAAGTCAGGTTTCCCAGACAGGCAGGTGGTCAGGATTCACTTGCAAGTGCAACATCACTTTGTGGGTTCTGTGGGGCAGAACTTGGAATGAATCTTGCAAATAAAACAATTTTTACTTTTCACTTAACATCATATCATGTAGCAAGCCATAGATCTTAGTAACACAGCAGAACAGTGATCATTAAGTCCAAACAATGAACTTTTCCCTCCCTCCTTCTCAGCTTGCCACCCTCGAAGTGGCACCCTCTCTCCTCTTGTTGGCGGTTCAAGAAGTCTCCAGCTGAACCCTCCATGTGCTGGCTTCCAAGAAGAGGGTCCCAAATGAACTCCACGTTAGATAACACAGCCCTGAAACAAGAATTCTAAAGTTACAATTCAGAACAAAAGTCTCCCTCCCTTACCAGTGTCCATCCCAGGCCCGTAGTCAGGATTTTTTAAATTCAGGGGACCTTTAAATAAGTTGGGGGGCACCCCGCACCCCCCCCCAGGAGCACCACAAATAAAATTTAAAAATTGAAGTTGGGAGGCCTGGGCTGGATGGGACGTCAGGGGGCCTTAGCAGTAGATCAGGGGGGGCCAGGCCCCGAGATGCCCCACTGTAGCTATGGGCCTGGTCCATCCATAAACCATAGTCACCTTAAACAAGCAGTTAAGAGGCTATGATTAAGGTTCGAGCTTCCCAGCAGGGCAGTCTTGCTTCCCTCCTCTGCTTTCCACCCATCCTACACCCTTCTGCGCCTAGAGGCTCCACCCCTTCCTGGCTCGTTCCATTCCTAGCTAGGGGTTACACAAACACCCAGCATCATTTCTCTGATTCGGGCACACCTTTGCACCCTGGTCCTCTTTCCTGATCCCGTTCCATACATAGAGTCTTATACTTCGTAAAAGATGAATTTCTGTTTCATTTCTGAAAATGCCATAAAGAGACCGTACCCTGGTAAATGGCTTGCAGGGCGGCCCAATCTGTTCCGAGCCCGGATAGGCTGCAGTCACTCTGCACAGGACCGTGTTGTCGCAGTGCTGCCCTCAAACAGAGTGACGCCTTCTGAAGATCACCGATTTCAATGGACTTAGAAGGGTCGACTCTATTTAGGACTCCATTGTAATACTGGTGGTGGTGGGGGAAGTGCCGCCGAGTTGCAGCTGACTTATGGTGGCCCCTGGTGGGCTTTTCGAGGTAAGAGACCTTCAGATGTGGTTTGCCATTGCCTGCCTCTGTGCTGCGACTTCCTTTGGTGGACTCCAGCCCCAATACTGAGGACCCTGCTTAGCTTCGGAGATCTGACAAGATTAGGCTAGCCTGGGTCACCCGGGTCAGGGCAACTGTAATGCTGCTTCCTGTAGAAGTCATTGCAATGCAGCTTGCTGCAAACGTTAACAAGGCCTTATTTCTATACAAGTGTGCTTAGGATTGCTGCCTTGGCAATACGTCTGCAACAAAAGCCCTGCGAACCAGGAGGCGAGAGAAAGCTCTCTTTTGTGTCTGAGTGGTACATATCCATCATTAGAGAGTGAAAGAATGCATCTCTGGGATTCGTTTCAAAGTGCTTGTTCTCAGCCACGTTACCCCGGGCTAGGATCTCATTAGCTGGTGGAGAGAACCTGCAAAGAAATACCGATCTGAATGATATGTTTAAAAGAAGAAGAAGTGCTAATTGAAGTTACAGGAAAATGTTCTTAACACCCAGCCCCCCTCAGGCTTCAGTGGGTGTTTCTTCTTATTTAATATCATTTCAGCATCTTCATCACGGTGCAACTGTTTACACAAAATCCATGGTGTTTTTTTTTTTCTTCCTGGGAAAGGTTGAAAGAGGCCCAATGTATTTAGTGTCCTTAATGAAGATGAATCTGGCGCACTAATGGCTCTTAAGTGTTGCAAAGCTCCATCAGAGGCAGCTCTTTGTGCAAATCTGCATCGCTTTCCCAGCTGCCTTAAGTAGATTTTTGAATGGATTGGTGTTTAGATGGCATATGAATTCTTGGAAGGATCTGGATATTGCCATCTCTCACATTTTCACCCCAAAGCCACCGGGGGGAGGGGGAGGCAGGGTTTAAATATTTTAAATAAAGAAATAAAACATTGGGGCGATATGCACCTAGCTTTCCCCCTTATTTATTTATTTGCATTACTAAATAGTCCACCTCTCTCAGTGCGACTCAGGGCAGATCACCCAGAGTGAGTCAATACAATCAACAAGACGGGATGTGAAGCCAGCTGGGGGACCTTGGGTCAGTCACAGTTCTCTGAGAGCTCTCTCAGCCCGACCTACCTCACGGGCTGCCTGTTGTGGGGAGAAGAAGGGAAGGAGATTGTAAGCTGCTCTGAGACTCTGAGTGACGCATGGGGAATAAATCCAGTGCTGCTGCTGCTGCCCCTCCTCCTCCTCCTCCTCCTCCTTGGTGTCGTGGTTAGGAACAGGGACTCTAATCTGGGAGAATCAGGTTTGATTCCCCACTCCTCCCCATGCAGCTGCTGGTGTGTCCTTGGGTCAGTTACTAGTTCTTTGGGGGCTATTCTCTCAAGAGCAGTCCTCGGGAGCACCTACCTCACAGGGTGTCTGTTGTGGGGAGGGGAAGGGAAGGAGATTGTAAGCCACTCTGAGACTCCTTCAGTTAATGAAGGATGGGGTATAAATCCAATCTCTCCTTCTCCCCCCCCTCCTCCAGGATTGGGGTCGTAGAACCATCTAGAAGTCTTAAACACAGAACTGAAGCTAAGTGGTTTTTTTTGCCATTTTTATTTATAAGTTTTCACAATATACAACCTTACACCTAATAAAGCTTATATACATTTGAGTCTTAATTTTTCCATATGTTATTTATCCATTTATATACTCTCGACCATCTTTTAACATGTATTTTATCATCCTTCCCTCGAAGTATCAAACTCAGTTTATCCATTTCTACAACATCTAGCAATTTATATGCTATTTCCTCCCTTGGGGGGGGGCATCTTTTCTAACTTATAATATTTAGCTAACAGAATTCTAGCAGTTGTTAAAATACGTATCAACACAGAACTGAAGCTAAGTGTAAGTGTCAACACGACACATTAAGTGATGCAAAATTACACACTAGGATCCAACCCACAGCAAACTATACACAGTAGTATAGACCACAGTCCTCAATAATTTGTCCAAGCGACATGGTGAAGCCTTTTGCACAGTACCACCCTATTGCCTGCTTAGAAAAGCGCTCTTGCAAAGCTTTGGGTGTATATGTAGGTGAGCTGGTCTATATAGTCCGGTTCTTCATGCAGACGTCTCCCCCAGAAGAGCAGTGTTACTGTTGGAATTCTTCTACTGCCTGTAAATCTACCCCAAGTCTCAGCTCTAGAGAACGTAGTCAGTTGCAGCAGTAAAGATCTGTCATCAAACAGTGGCCTGCTCATACAACTTTTTGACTTTCAGTTCAATAAGATATTGACCAACAGCAGCTGAAAGCTGGCACCAGGGCTCTGGAACTCCAGGTACTTTGATGGCCATGGGAGATAGGGTAGCTAGCTATTAGCATTTAATGACTTCAGACTCCTACGTGTGGGAGGGAGACCATTCCCAGGCTAGCTACGTGCAAGTAGAGGGCAGCAGACGTTTTGCTCAGGAATTGTAACAGCATTTGCCTTCTTTCAGTGTTTCTCAGTAATGATATGGAATTATTGGTCTGGGGAAAGTAATGCCCTGCCCATTGCAGAAAAGAAATAAGTTGGGGGGAAAGGCTTGTAATTCAGAGTAAATATTTAATGATGCTCATAAGAACTTAAAGACAAAATAGCAAAAAATGATCCAGAGGCGTGTCTGCACAGGAAAAGCAGCTTCATAGAGGGGATGGGGGAGGGGAGTTGGTAACTGGGTGCCAGACCACAGATTTTATGTGACTGTAGCCATCTCTTATACAGAGGGCTTACTCAGATTGAAAGTCCTCCATTGGCTGCCACCCACCTCCTCATATCCATCTTTTGTGATATATCATTTCCTTCTAAGCAGACAACTTTCTTCTGTAATACTACAAAAGAAAAGACTATGGCTGTGATTACGTGCCTTTATATCCGACATAGGTGCGAATGCCTGATGGATCTAAAGGGCACGATCAGACAGCAACATCTGGGAAGCATCTCGCAGTTGTTGGCAACCTGTGCTGCTCCGCTATGGAAGCGAAGTTAAAATACACCGGGGAAAGTCTGGTAGCAAACTGGTTCCGACAGGCCATGGATGAACTTCCCCCTGTCTGATCACGCAAGCACACTCTCATGCCATCAGGATGGTCTGATCAGGCCATCCTGGCTCGGTGCCATTCCCCTCCCCCCCCTTTGCAGTATGCACATCATCGCATACTCCATAGGGGGCCCTCAGTGCTGAGGTGTGATTCCTCACTTATGCGCATGGGAAACAAATGGCCCAAAAAAAAGACTCACCCAACGGTTGCATCTGATCACACAGTGATGGGCTGAGCCCACAGCTTGAAAGGGCTGTGTGATCTTGCAACTGCGTGTCAAATTCCCCTTGCAACTGCGTGTCAAATTCCTCCGCTCCAACTGGCACGTGTGACCACAGCCTGATACAGGTATCCTTACTCAGACCACTTTTGTGATTGTTCTCAGGGGACAATTGGTACTTTTAATACATATTTTATTGGAAGCGTCCTCTTTACATTACCCTTAGAAATAGGTTTTAGCACAGTACCTAGAGAATTTTTCATCTTTGTCTCATCGCAAGCTAGTTTTACTCCTTTTATCTGACAGGTTCTCTAACCTTACCCTTACTGTTGCAAGATTTTTCCATTGGTTTAGTGTCGAGTCCAGTTGATGCTACTTAACAGAAGGGGTTTTGACTGCTCAAGACTTTTAGTCAAGGAGCTTTAATCAGATCAAGGGAAAGGAAGGGAAGGGAAGGCATCTTCTCGACCAAAATACACACAACTCGACCAATAAAAAGCGGCCTCCTGAGCTGTACATCTGCCATGTAACTTTGCAGTTTGTTTTAGCAAGACCCCATGTGATGTAATCTTATGCATTTAGGTTAAGGGTTGCCCAACCTCCAGCTGGGGCCTGGAGATCTCCTGTAATCAGAACTGATCTCCAGGCTATAGAGATTTGTTCCCTTGTAGAAAATGGCCACTTTGGAGGGCATCACATTCCTGCTGAGCACCCTGCCCTCCACCCCCGAATTTCCCAACCCAGAGTTGGCAACCCTAATCTGGGTATGCTCGCTTGTTCTTTTGAATGAGCATTAAAATATGTTCTGTGGCAGATGTGCACAAACAAGAATTCCTTTTTTCATTTTTGACCTACTTCTTTAAAAAAGACTTGATTAATTTAAAATGATTTTATTAATAAAACTGATAGTTTGAGTTACTCAGTTTGCTTTTCATTTCCATTACTTTAAGTGATAATGTTATTTCTGGCTGGGGGATTGAAGCCCATGAGAAATGAAAGCCTCAGCTGAAAGATCCCGCCTGGCAGATTTCAGGCAACCGGGGTGGGTGGGGGGAATCACCATATTATAGGTGATTTAAAAGATTTTTTTCCTGTATGGAATAGGCAAGTAAAATATTTGTCCCTGTACCTCAGTAAGTGTAACACCAAAGAACAGAACCACTTGAGGCACCAGGAGGCTCTGCTTATATAGAATCAAAACTTTTGCCAGGGCTGTGATGGGTGTAAACAGGCTAGATCTTCTCAGATCTCAAAAGCTAAGCAGAGTCAGCCGTGGTTAGCATTTGGATGGGACACCACCAAGAAATTCCAGGGTTGTGATGCACACAAAACATACACTTTTTTTGGGGTGGGGAATTGTCAGCACAACTCTCTTTGCTATCAAGATCTGTGTTCATCCTTCCTTCCTTCCTTGTAGTCCACCTTTCCATTTGGTTCAAGGCAGCTTACAATAATAGTTAAAATGTCCCCAGCTAAAACCAAAGACAAAATAAGAAGCCCCCAATTCCTCCCTCCCTTAAAACATGCCTGCTACTCACACCCCCACAAAAGCCCTGGCAAATTGATTTGCATACAAGTTACAGGTATTTATGGTACTAAAAATCTTTTTATATATAACCTTTTTAAAAGAGTAGGATTGTCATACATTTGAGGTCATCTTTTTGGGTAAATAGGCTAGTTCATTAGTTTTTACTGGTATGATTTTTTTAATTTTAAAATGTTATTGCCTTATCGGTAGGGGGCTTTTAATTAAAAAAAATCTTCTCCCACTTATGAAGAGAAGAGATTGGATTTATACCCCACCCTTCACTACCCAAAGGAGTCTCAGAGCGGTTTACAATCTCTCTTCCCTTCCCCTTCCTACAACAGACACTCTGTGAGGTAGGTGGGGCTGAGAGAGCTCTTTCAAGGACTGCCCTTGAGAGAACAGCTCTGAAAGAACTTATGACTGACCCAAGGTCACACCAGCAGCTGCATGTGGAGGAGTGGGGAATCAAACCCAGTTCTCCCAGATTAGAGTCCACGCTCCTAACCACTACACTATAACCCACTGATCTTTTTAAAAATCCCTTATTTGAACTTTGACCCTAGTTTTAATGTAGAGTCATCCTCGCACAGCTTTCTGTCTTGCCAGCACTCTTTGTTTTCCTAGACTAGGCTAGAGGCCAAATTGTATAAGGGTACAGGAGAGGGAAGAGGATCTTGATATGTGGTACATTTGGAAAACAGGCTGGCTGTCACTGATCTAGTCCAGTGTGATACAGATATATATGTTGCAGTATCTTAAGCAGGGTTAGCTTCAGCCCTGGTTAGTACTTGCTTGGGAGACCAACAAGGAAGTCCAGAGTTGCTACACAGAGGCAGACTCCTTGTGGGTCACCATAAGGCAGCTGTGACTTGATGGCCAAAAAATAACACACACCCCACTTCCCCCGACACTCTGCCCCTTTTGTGCACCTCCCAGGTTTCCCTCAGCTTTTCTCCAATCTTTCTCAAACCTCCCTTGCTGTGGAATTTTGGAGAAGATCCCAACAAAGCTTGGACAGCGGCTGTGGGGGTGGGAAGGTTTAGATTTTCCCAGTCCTGCCCACACGATAATCATTTTTCTTGCCTCAATCTCTGTGGTAGCCATTTTTTCTTCACCTCTGGGGGGTCTTTCCAAAGAGCTCCCGTTGAATATCATTATAACAATCTGTGTATCATATGCTCTGAATCTTCCGGTTTCATTAAAAAAAGGTATCTACCACCTTTCACTACAGAGGTATAAGGAAAAAAGCATAACTCCAGAATGAAAAGGGGCTAGAGGCTTTTTTAAAAACAAAAAATGAAAGCTGGGAAGTCAGAGAACCCAACGCATGTATTGTTATCACATTATAACAATAGTCAGTTGCCAAAAGCCCTGGGGCAGGGAGGAGGGGGAATGGGCACTGCCAGGAGATTGAGGTAGGGTTGCCAACTCTGGGTTGGGGTATTCCTGGAGATTTGGGGGTGGATCCTGAGGAAGGTGGATCTGAGAATGGCAGAGACATCAGTGAAGTAAAAATCAGGGTTGCCAGCCACCTGACGGGACCTGGAGATCTTCCAGAATGGCAACTGATCTCCAGGCAATAGAGATCAGTCCCCCTGTAGAAAATGGCAGCTTTGGGAAAAGGATTCTGTGGGATTGTATTCTGCTGAGGTCCCTTCCCCAGACCCCACCCTCCCCAGATTCCCCTCCCCCCAAAAAAAATCTCCAGGTATTTCTCAACCCAGAGCTGGCAACCCTAGGCACAATGCTGTGGAAGCCACTCTCCAAAGCAGCCACTGTCTCCAAGCAAGCTGAGCTCTGTCAGCTGGGACAGCTCCAGGCCCTCTCTGGAGGTTGGCAACCCTATAGTGGGGCAGGGACATTCCAAGGGAAACCTGCCATGTGGAAGACCCATTGCTGCTCCTCTGTAGTGGCAGTCACAGCAGCCTGTTTCCTTGTGGAAAAGACCTTTCAGTCCGAGGGTCCACAGTTGCCGGAGGGGAGCTTAGCCTCCCTCAGCATGGCTGTTGAGCTAGCCTGGTCGTCGACACCATCACGTTCCTGTTTTTCTCACCAGAGTTATCACAGTCCATAAAAAGGCTCCCATGACTAAGCACATCTGTGTGCGATCACATTCCATCTGCGCTGTGGCTTTGCATGGAGCGCGCATTCTCGTGCCTTGGCTGTCTGTGTGCACAGGAAGGCCTCCAGCACGAGATAATTGGTTCACAGGAAGATTTAGGTATTCTGAAGCCGAGCAGATGTGATCCTACCCAGAACGTAAGATGGAGACAGAAGCGGCCTTTTAAGGCCAAGCTTGATAAGATTTGCCATCATTTATTTATGACCCTGCTTGTTATTCGAAGCGTCACACTTCTTTTCCTGCAGAGATGGTTATTGTAAAATACTAATTAATTTCAGGGGATAACATATGGCAGCTCCCCCCCCCCAATGGAGGGGGGGGTAAGATATAATGTCTGTAATATGAGGGAAAGCCAGTGGCTGATTTTTCTTTCCTGTCTCCAATCTTACCACTGCAGAAGCTTTCTGGTTCTTCATAGAAGCTGAAGCGTGGCTCCCTGTCTCCCTCTACTGACTGGTAAAGAAATGTCTGGCTAACCACTAGTGGATCTTGGTGCTTTCGCACTCTCTCAAGTATTTTATACCCTGCTCCACTTACTGTCGCCAGCCTCCAGGTGGTGGCTGGAGATCTCCTGCTATTACAGTTGAGCTCCAGACAAGAGAGATCAGTTCCCCTAGAGAAAATGGATGCTTTGGAGGGTGGACTTTATGGCATTACTAGGAATAAGGCCCGTTGTGGAAATAAATACAACGAGCTCTAGAAAGAGGCTCTGGGAGAGTGCCAAGGCCTTGGGCACTCAGTGTCAATGTGCTGTGGTGACCTCAGCAGGGTATAATGACACAGTGTCCACCATTTTCTCCAGAGGAACTGATCTCTGCTACCTAAAGAGCAGCTGTAATGATCTCCAGACCTCACCTGGAGATTGGCAACAATTGTTTCCCAGGAGGAAATGGCTGGTTTGGAGGGTGGAGTCTATGGCATTGTACCTGTCTGAGGTCCCAGCCCTCCTCAAACCTCACCCTCTCCAGGCTCCACCCCCAAATCTCCATAAATTTCCCAACCTGGAGTTGGCAACCCTATCTCCTTCCCAGCCAAGCATCAACCTGCCATTATCTGCCCCACTGATTTCAGCTTTGCATCTCCTCCCCCCTCCCTCCTGGAGATCAGTTGTAATTCTGAGTGATTTCCATCCGTCTCCTGAGGTTGGGAACAGTGGTTCCCCAGAAGGGAACGGCTGGCTGGGTGGGTGGAGACTATGGCATTATACCTGTCTGAGGTCCCAGCTCTCCTCAAACCTCACCCTCTCCAGATTCCATCCCTCAAATCTACAGGAATTTCCTACCTGGAATTGGCAACCCTATCTCCTTCCCTGCCAATCATCAACCTACCTTTATTTCCCCCTCTGTCTTCAGTTTTCTATTTCCCCCCCACACACACCTGCAGCCTCTCCCATGCTCTGAGGCCCTGACTGCCAGAGTCCACCATTTTCCGTGCTCTGAAGCCCTGACTGCCACAGAGTCCACCATTTTCTCCAGGGGAACTGATCTCTGCCATCTGGAGAGCAGATGTAATTCTGAGTGGTCTCCAGCCCTCGCTTGGAGATTGGCAACAATGGTTTCCCAAGAGGATAAGTCGTCTTTCTCTGTAATGGGGACCAAAGCAGCTTACATCATTCTCCTCTCCCCCTTTTGACTTGCACAACAACCCTGTGAGGTCTGTGACCGGTCCAAAATCACCCACTCAGCTTCTACAGCAAGAACCTGAATCTAGCAGAATCTGCTCTGAAGCACTGACTGCTACGCCTAGGGCAGCCAACCTCCAGGTGGAGCCTGAATATCATCAGGTATCATAACTGAACTCCAGACAACAGATCCCCCCCCGAGAAAATAACTGCTTTAGAAGGTGGGTTGTATGGCTTTCTGTTCAGCTGAAGCCACTCCCCTCCCCAAATCCTGGCTTCCATAGACGTTTCTAGAAAATCTCCAGGAATCTCCCTACCTGGAGCTGGCAACCCTAGACTCAGGACTGGCCCCAATGAGTTCCTCTCAAAGGCCTGCAAAGAGTTTCCGTCCTTTGTCTGAACCAAGCTTGGTTGTCTACTGTGACGAAACGGGCTCCAGTTTACCACTCAGCTGTTTGCCTCCTACCCTTGGACTGTGTGCATATTTCACTCCTTAAATTCGCTGCCATGACTCACCGAATCATCACTGCCTTTTTAGAGGGACAGTGAGACCCCTGTGGCTGAATCTCTGTGTTTGGAAATGGAATCCCCAATCATTGGGGGATCCCTGGAAAGTTGGCAACCCAAGGGTCTGGCCTTTCCTTGCCTCCTTGGGCTACTCCCTCCCTTTGCTATTGTGCGGAGTGGGGGAGACAATGTGGTCAGAGCACAACACAGATTATTAGCCCAAATGAAAGAATTTATCTAACTATTTACACAGTTATGGGGCGCACACACACTGTAGGATTAAGCACACACTATGAACCAGCAGTGCATAAAAACCACAGGGGTTAAACACCACCCTCTTTCCCTATACACTGACCTCAGGCTCTCTGCTCTAGCCTCTCTCTCTCTGGCCCAAGAGAGCAGGGAAACTTCCATTCATTCCCCAGTCCAGCTGACTGTGGAGTGGCTGAATTTCTGCTGCCTCCAAGGGTTCACCCACGTCTTTAGCTTGTGGCCTGGACAGCCTGGTCAGCACAGGCAGCAGCAGCCTTTCCTAACCTCCTGTAGGATGTAGACGGCTTCCTCCCTGGATGGGCTGCAGTCTATATTGCAGTCCCTGCATGTTGGGACAGTCCCTGTTTTCCCGTCCTTTTCTGCTTTGGGGCAGCTGGGAAATGTAGTCTAGCAGATGAGGAAGGCCCATTCAACATAGTGAGTGATACTCCTACAGGCCCCTCTCTGGAACTACAGCTCAATTAAACCTTAAGGCAGAACATTTTAAACAAACAACCGCAGACAGCAGCCATCTTACAAACACAGGTAACTGCCATTTCGTTACACATAACAACAGCCACTGAGGGGTAAGTTAAGTCCCACACAGGAGGCAAGCAGGAGAAGCGTCTTTGTCAAGAGACAAAGCCATTTGCTAGGAATTCTGACAGAGAAGAGTGGCTGAAGGGGAAGTGGGTGGGGAAGAGGAGCAGACCCAGCACCTGGCCAATGGCACGCGAGTACTCTTGAGTGGCGGCTGGCAGGCCAATGGCTGAGGGAGGGCATTTTACAATGGGAGTGCATGGAATCTTGCCACCCCAAGTCAGCTTTATATATAAAGAGAGATACCCTGCCGATCACGTCCCCAAACTCCGCCCTCTCCAGACTCCACCCGTCAAATCTCCAGGAATTTCCCGACCCAGAGCTGCCACTCCTGAGGCAACTTTCAACATTCATATTTTAAAAAGGACATTAAAAGTACTAGAACTTAAAAGCCCCCAAATAAAATCCAACAGCATCACAGGACCAACACAAAAGCCAGTACATTAAAAGCAGCACATAATCTATTTGGCTAGAAGTTCAATTACATAAGATGAAAGCAGTACAATTTGCGGTGTAGTGCAATGCTCCCTCTAAGCTATGGAGTCCTGTGAGCAAAAATTCAACTTTGTGAGCTACTGGCATTAAATTGTAAGCAAGTGATTTGGCTGCTGCATAGTTTGCTCTGGAGCCATCCTTCCGGAGCTAAGACTAAAATGTATGAGCCAGAGGCTAAAAAACTGTGAGCTAGCTCACACTAACTCAGCTTAGAGGGAACACTGGTGTAGTGGTTAAAGTGACTGACTGGGATCTGGGAAATCCAGGTTCAAATCCCCACTCATGCCATGGAAACTTGCTCAGTGTCCTTGGGCCAGTCACACACTCTCAGCCTAACCTACCTCAGAGGGCTGTTGTGATTGATAAAATGGAGGAGAGACAAATGATATAAGCTGATTTAGGTCCTCACTGGGATGAAAGGGGAGAATACAAAGAAAGTAAATATAGTAAATAAATTAAAAGACAATAAAACCAGCAGCATTTAAGAACCAACCAAGACAGGGAAAGGCAAAAATCAACAAAACATCTGGAAAAATAAAAATAGTTTTCACCTGGAGCCCAGAACTAATTAAGTTAAACATCTTGTTGATCTCTCGTAGGAGTTCTACGACTGAGGTGCCACAACTGAGAAGCCCCTGCCTTTCATGCTCACCCATCTTGTCTGCACTAGAGAGGACACCCAAAGCACCAGGGCCTCAGAAGTAGATCTTAGTCATTAGGGAGTTAATTGTAGGAATAGGCAGTACCTTGAATATTCCGCTCCCTGCAACGAACTTGCTTTATTTATTTGTTTGTTTGTTCAATTTATATGCCGCCCTCCCCACCAAAGCAGGGTTGCCAGCTCTGGGATGGGAAATTCCTGGAGATTTGGGAGCAGTGCCTGGGGAGGGCGGAGTTTGGGGAGAGAAATGAGCTCAGTGGGAATGAAATGATACTCTAGGACTTCCATTTTTCCTAGACTCCGTGGCATGCCACAGACTATGTTATGTATTGCACTGTGAATCAAGCCTATTCTTTCCTATGTTAAGCTTGATTCTGGAATGTGGATTCTAAGCTGTCGCATTCGTATTGGTCGGTTTCTGCGAAACCAGTGTAAATAGCCAATCACTGTGTGATAATGTATCAAAGCGGGAACAGTTGTGATTGGACCTTATCTCTGTATTGCTATTGGTCCTTAACTATTTCTGGGAGTGGCTTTGACAGCCGGGAGAGTTTAAAAAGGAGCTGTGCTCCACTGTTTGTGTTGTGTGTTCCTGAGTTGGTGTTTGTCGTTAATAAAGCTGAAATCACTTGTTGAGCTTACTTCGTTGTTGAGTCTCATACTTAACAATTGGCAACGAGGATGGGATGCTAGAGCGGGTAGGCAGCCCCGCTGAACCGAGATCGCAATGGCAGACGAGGACACACACCCGGCCGAGCTGGCTGAGGCTCCATGAATAGAAGTGGCAGCACCGACAGCCCCGATGGCCATCAACCCAGCGTTTGAAGCGTTCGACCCAGCGACGGAGGACTGGGACTCTTACCTGGCACGGTTCGAGTTCCACCTCCAGGCCAACCTGATAACGGATGAGGCGAGAAAGAAGGCAACGCTCCTGAGCTCGTGCGGCAAGGCCGCCTTCAACATCGCCCGGTCCCTGGTCGCACCGACTGAACTGAGTGCAGCAACGTGGGCTGAGATTACGGCCAAGCTTAAAGGCCATTTCTCGCCACAACCGTCTCGGATCGCATTCTGGCACGCCTTTTACGAGCGGTGCCAAGGGCCTTCCGAGTCGATAGCCGAGTTTGTCACCGCCTTACGGAAGGCGGCAAGGCCATGTGAGTTCTCGGACTTAGAGGAAGCCCTCCTCGACCGTTTGGTGTGTGGCCTTCGGGACGAGCGCCTTCAACAGCGTCTCTTCGCCCACACCCAACTGACGTATGCGGTTGCCTACACCGAGGCCATCGCAGCAGAGGCCACAGACAAGTCGATGTGAGAGGTTTGACAGCGGCAGACTCGGGTCAGCAAGGAGCCTGCAGTTCACCGGCAGTCCGCCAGCGAGTCTGACAGTGACACCGACGGTGTGTGTCGAACTCGAGAGACACGCCCACCGCAGACCAGACCGAGAACTTCGACGACCCGTCCCTGCACAGGCTCCGGCAGTAAGCACA
Source organism: Gekko gecko (assembly GCA_029375565.1). Lineage (NCBI taxonomy): Eukaryota > Metazoa > Chordata > Lepidosauria > Squamata > Gekkonidae > Gekko > Gekko gecko. The sequence continues at coordinate 157,127,275 of JAPDNY010000006.1, forward strand.
ATAGAGACCTCTGTCGGGCTAAAGAGCTCATCTGCCACTCCTACGGGAAGCGAGGTCATCTGGCTCGAGTTTGTCGGGCTGCGAGGAAATTGCCACCATCTTCGCAACGAGCAGACCCCAAGGTTCGGCCTCCAGATGACAGCAGAACGTCCGACTGCCACCAGACTGACACCTGCCCATCGACTGTCCTGGCGACCGGTGACAAGGCCACTCGGAAAATTCATGTCACGCTTCGGCTGGATGGCGTTCCGCGTATGATGGAGGTGGACTCCAGCTCATCCGTCACCGTCATCTCCACTGAAACGTGGCAGCGCTTATTTCCGAGGAGGAGCCGACGTCGCCTGTCTCCAGTAACAACGCGTCTCACCGACTTCCAGGGACGACGCATTCCATTGGCGGGACGAGCTACCTTCCAGGTGGAGTTCAAGGAACGAAAGGCTGAGCTGTCCCTCCTGGTTGCAGAGGGTGAGAGGGTCAGTTTGTTGGGCCTTGATTGGTTCGAGGCTCTAGGTATTGCCATCTCTGGTATTAACAGCATTTGTGACAACAATAGGGACTCATTGTATAGAGAGTTTCCTGAAGTCTTTGGGGAAGGGCTTGGATTGTATACTGGGCCCCCGGTTTCTTTTGATTTAGACCCTTCAGTGCGTCCCATACGGCTGAAGTACAGGAAGGTACCCCTCGCTCTTAAAGCGAAGATCGAGGCAGAGCTGGACAAGCTAGTTAATCAGGGTGTCCTCGAGCCGGTGCCCTATGGTCGGTGGGAGACCCCTATAGTAACGCCCGTAAAGGCAGATGGGTCTATACGCATATGCGCTGATTATAAGTGCATCATGAACAAAGCGCTCCAGCAGCACTCCTACCCAGTGCCGGTCATTAGCCATGTGTTGGCTTCACTGGGAGGAGGAAGGATTTTTGCTAAACTTGACTTAGCCCAAGCCTATCAGCAGTTGCCCGTAGATGATGCAACTGCTGACGCCCAGACCATTGTGACCCACAAAGGGGCATTTTGGGTCAAAAGACTGCAATTTGGGGTTAATGTAGCCCCGGGCATTTTCCAGGGTTTGATGGAGGGGCTCCTGCGTGGGCTACCCGGAGTGGTGCCCTATTTTGATGACGTTTTGGTGGCGGGCTCTGACGAGTGCGAACTCATGGCTCGGCTCAGAGCAGTACTAAGCCGGTTTAAAGAATCCGGACTACGGGTCAAACGCTCCAAATGTGTGGTTGGAGCAGACAGGGTAGAGTTCTTGGGATTCCTGATTGACGCAGATGGAGTCCATCCTACACCAGACAAGGTATCTGCCATCAAGAACGCGCCCCCGCCACGGTCAAAAAAGGATCTCCAGTCGTTCTTGGGGATCCTAAATTTCTATCATGCCTTCCTGCCCCACAAGGCATCGGTTGCAGAACCCCTGCATGCTCTGCTCCACAAAAACGCAAAGTGGGAGTGGGGAGAGCGGCAGGAACAAGCTTTCACGGCCGTGAAAGAACTCCTCTCGTCAAGTGCGGTGCTGACCCACTTTGATGAGAACAAACTGTTGGTGCTTGCGGCTGACGCGTCCCCTTACGGGGTGGGCGCCATTCTCAGCCACCTAATGCCAGATGGGTCTGAAGCACCGATCGCCTTCTACTCATGATCACTCACAGCGGCGGAGAAGAACTATGCCCAGATCGACAAGGAGGGCCTCGCCTTAATTGCCGGAATTAAAAAATTCCATGACTTTGTTTATGGGCGGAGGTTCCTCCTTGTAACAGATCACAAACCGCTTCTGGGCATCTTCTCCCCGGACCAGCAGACGCCGAACATACTGTCCCCCAGGATGCTGAGGTGGGCAGTCTTCATGTTGGCGTACGACTTTGAACTAGAGCACCGCCTGGGGAAGGCTATCGGGCATGCCGACGCCCTGAGCTGTTGCCCCACACCACTGGACACCAGAGAACTCTAGTCGGAGCTGGACATTCTGGAGCTCAAGGAGCTCCTGGAGGCACTGGTAACCTCCTCGGACATTGCCGCTGTGACGGCTAAGGACCCTGTGCTTGCCCGTGTCCTTAATTGGGCATGGAGGGGGTGGCCGGCAGGGAAAATGGCGCCTGAGTTCAAACTGTTCGTTTCGCGCCAGAACGAGTTATCAGTGACGAAGGGCTGTTTGCTTTGGGGGAGTCGGGTGGTGATTCCCGCCAAACTGAGGGAGGATGTTTTGGAGGCATTACATGTGGGCCACCCTGGCATGGTCCACATGAAAGCCCTCGCCAGAGGGTACATGTGGTGGCCAAAGCTGGATGAGGACACTGAGGCCTGGGTAAGGCAGTGTATGGAGTGTCAACGGTCCCATCCAGAACCACCACAGGCTCCCATTCAGCCCTGGGTGAAAACGAGGAGGCCCTGGTCCCGCCTCCATATTGATTTCGCGGGCCCATACCATGGGCAAATGTTTTTATTTGCATTGACAGCTACTCCAAATGGTTGGAGGTGGTGCCCATGAGGTCAACAGGGTCCGGGGCAGTAATCAACGCCCTCAGGAGGTTATTCTCTACCCATGGGCTGCTGGACTGTTTGGTCTCGGACAACGGGCCGCAGTTCATGTCAGCAGAGTTTGAGAAGTTCCTAAAAGACAACCTCATCCGCCATGTGACTTCTGTGCCGTTCCATCCGGCCTCCAACGGTCAGGCCGAGCGGATGGTACGGACGGCGAAGGAGTCACTTGGGCGCCTGACATGCGGGGACTGGAGCCAGAAAATTGCCTCTTTCCTCCTGAGGCAACATATCACCCCGTGTTCAACGACGGGGAGGAGCCCAGCTGAACTGTTAATGGGCCGTAAGCTGGCTACCTTACTAGACCGACTATACCCTGACCTCGACCAGTCAAAGCAGCGGTCAGAAACCCCTGAGCAAGGGTGAGTTTTCTTAGTTGGGGACAAGGTGTTTGCCCACAATTATGCAGAAGGTCATCGGTGGCTACCAGCCATGGTCACCAAGGTAGCAGGGTCCAGGTTGTACGTGGTCCGGCTTCCCAGCGGACGGGAGATACGCCGCCACGTAGACCAGCTCAGGGAGCGCTGGGCAGACTCAAGCGCCGAGTCGGTGCCCGAGCCTGAGCTGGTCCCCGAGCAGGAGGGGCCTCCCGCCGAGGAGGTGAGTGCTGCGGAACGGGATTCGGAGTCTGGGCAGTCCCAAACTCCAGTGCCTGAGATTCCTGTTAGTGTTCCTCCTTCTCCTGCGAGAGAAGTCGAAGGAGTCCCCGAAGAGTGTGCCACTCCACCGCCATTGGAGCAGAGACCACTGCGCCGGTTGAGCCGAAGCCGAGGTGCCCCCCACACACCTGAAAGATTATATTTGGAAGGGTAATGCTCCATCTTAGGGGGGAGGAATTTGTTATGTATTGAACTGTGAATCAAGCCTATTCTTTCCTATGTTAAGCTTGATTCTGGAATGTGGATTCTAAGCTGTCGCATTCGTATTGGTCGGTTTCTGCAAAACCAGTGTAAATAGCCAATCACTGTGTGATAATGTATCAAAGCGGGAACAGTTGTGATTGGACCTTATCTCTGTATTGCTATTGGTCCTTAACTATTTCTGGTAGTGGCTTTGACAGCCGGGAGAGTTTAAAAAGGAGCTGTGCTCCACTGTTTGTGTTGTGTGTTCCTGAGTTGGTGTTTGTCGTTAATAAAGCTGAAATCACTTGTTGAGCTTACTTCGTTGTTGAGTCTCATACTTAACAGACTACACTCTCTCCAAAGCTATTAAAGGGTCAGGATGGCAACCTGAATCTCCATATACAGCAGCAGCAGTATCATTCCTCAGTCACTACATGAACAGTTAATTCATCTGAAATTCTGTTCCTGTGCTGTGAGGTGCAAGTCAGATCATCCTTGTTGAAGCAGGGGAGGTGGGAGAGAGAGAGAGAGAGAGAGAGAGAGAGAGAGAGAGAGAGAGAGAGAGAGAGAGAGAGAGAGAGAGGTGGGCAAATGGACCATTTGAGTTCTGGAAGCAAAGACTTCTTTTTGAGCTACAGACAGAATATCTGGGCCGCCCCTCTCCCCCACATCGTGTGCCAAGATTTGACCATTCCAGAGTTGAGGCTCCCTTCATCCAAAACGATATGAACAATCCATGTACCTAATGGGAGAAATTTACCGATGTTAAATTGCCATTTGCAGTTGTAATTTGTAAAGGTTCACTGCTGGGGCCAGTTAGAAATCAGAAGCCTTGGTTTTTGTTTTTTTTTAATGCAGATGGAAAAGACTTTGCTATAAGGGTGCGAAGGGCATTTGTTAATGGCGTCTGTTCCCAGAATAGCTATAAAACATGTGAATTAAGTGGAGGGTAGAGAGGACAAATGCACGCCGAGCATGGAAAAGCTGAGTTTTGATAGCGGGACATTCAGAGTAAAACAGGAGGCCCTGTATGCTAAATTAAATTTAGACAAATCCCTCTTGTCACTCAGAAATAGCTGTTAAGACAGGTGCTGCTGTGTTCTACCCGAGGACCAAAAGTTTCTGTGGCTAGAAAATGAGACCTTGCAACAATCCTGCATGTGGTTTATGATTAAGGGATTGGAGCACCATCCCTACAATGGGAGATTAATGAGGGCTGCAGTCTTAAGGACACTCTCCTGGGAGTCAGCCCCACCAAAGAGTGTTCAGTCCCCCTCTCTGCCACGGGAGTTCTGTGGGTGACCCTGGGTCAGTCACATACTGTCAGCCTACCCTGCCTCACAGGGTAGATGTGCAGCTAAAATAGAGAACAGGAAAATGTTGTAAAGTGCTTTGGGTCCCCATTGGGGGGAAAGTGGGGTATAAATCAGGTTGCCATTGCCAGCTCTGGATTGGGACATTCCTGTAGATTGGGGGCGGGGGGTGGGGTTGGGTCCTGGGGAAACTGGGGTTTGGGGAGGGGAGGGACTTCAGAAGGGTAGAATGCCATAGAGACCACTTCCAAAACAGCCATTTGCTCCGGGGGAACAGATCTCAGTGAGCAGGAGATGGGACTGGCAGCTCCAGGTGGGGAAATACCTGGAGATTTGAGGGGTGGGGTGGAGCCTGAAAAGGGCAGGGTTTGGGGAGGGGAGTAGCTTCAGCAGGCGATAGGGCCATAGAATCCACCTTCCAAAGTGGCCATTCTCCCCAGAGGAGCTGATCTCCATTGCCTGGAGACCAGCTGCAATTCCAGGAGATCTCCAGCCACCACCTGGAGTTTGCCAGCACTGGGTATAAATAAAGTAAGTGAATCAATCTCAGGTGAGTGAGTTCATTCGGAAAGCGATGCTCACAAGAGGGCATTGCCTGTTCTGTAATTAAATGCCATTTCAATGATGGAAGGAACTGAAGGTGTAACTGGTTTGCCCCATCGCTGGCAAACATTCTGCTTATGTCGGTTTAATTACGCAGGTGCAGCTGGCCCAGCAGGCGAGACCCAATTTTCTTGTTAGCAAGATCATCAGAGACAAGCCACCTTCTGTTCCCTTCCTGGAGTCTCCCACCTGACTGATTGTGACAAGCGATGCAAGCCTTGCCTTGCCATTGATCCTTTGTACTCACAGGGCTGGGTTGCACACAGGAAGTTTGCAAGGCTGGTTTGGATATTTTTTGCTAATCAACACTTAATACAAGCCTAGGCTACCTGTGCTTCCAGCACCGGGGACCGGCCCTAGAACATTGTGAAGGAATAACGTTGCTCTGAAACCGCATGGTCCTTTAGAAGTAGCTGGCCCGGTGGAGGGATGCTGTCTGAGAAGAATCAAGCCAATGTGGGTGTGTATGTCAGTTTCCTACGCCTGTAACCTCAGGATAGTTGAAGCCTACCTGGGTTTGGTTTTGTCCAAACTCTCTCTTTGGGATCACAGAACTAGTTCTTTGGATCTGAGTTGAGAGATAATTGATTTTTTTTTTTGCTGTCCAATTGCAGCCGACTTACAGGTTTTCAAGGTAAGACACATTCAGAGTTGGTTTTGCCACTGCCTGGCTGTGGTCACACACACTAAATAACCCACTTTCAATGCTCTTTCCAACTGGATTTTGCCAGTTCATGCAGTAAAATCCAGTTGGAAAGGGCACTGAAAGTGGATTGAAAAGTGGGTTATTTAGTGTGTGTGTGTATGTGTGACTACATGATGACCTCTGCATCCTGACCCTGGTATTCCTTGGTGGTCTCCCATCCAAATACTGACCAGGGGCTGACCCTGCTTAGCTTCTGAGATCTGGCAAGATTGGGCTAGCCTGGGCTACCCAGGTCAAGGAGAACATTCCTAACAATGTTTTATAAAAGCACCCTAAAAAAGAGAGGAATGCTGTTTTCAAAAAAACAATTTACAGGTTTGGAGCATATTTACTCAATGTAGCTAAAACAACCTGGAAGCTGTCAACACCTCCAAAACAAACAGACGGCATAAAAGCAACTGTACCCAAATCACTTCACATAAATGATTAACCCTCACAACCACCTTGTAAGGTAGGGAAGCTTTTAAGAACTAAGATGATAGATATGGACATACAGAGAATTCTTAGGGCTGCAACATCAGGATAGTTAAAATATTTATTTGTCCAATGAAAATATTTTTATCCCACTTTCTCAATCAACAATTCTTACAGTGGTTTACCAAGAGATCATTACCCCGCACAGTATTTTTTTTTAAAAAAATCCAAGCACTGTATAACAAAATATATATAAAACCAGCAGCAATTAAAAACAAAATGAAACAGCAGGCCTATTAAGAATAACCTAGTTATATTAAAATAGGTAGAGTAAAATAATTCACAAAGCACTAAAACAGCAATAAATACAGTTAAAAGCAGCAATAAATAAAAAGGCCAGTTAACATCATATTAAAATTAGACAACGTTAATGTAAAAGGACCCTTTTTTCAGTGGCAATTGGGAACAACACGTTTGAGCAAATAGGATTTTTTTTTTCCTGGTGCCAAAACTCCAACAGACTCTCAATCAGGCAAATATTTGCAGACAGGATATTTTGGTGTCAAGGAGCCACCATTGAGAGGCCCACACAGCAGGGCTCTCAGATTTGATCTCAGTTGGCAGAAACATTGGTGAGGAAGAAAAAGTCTTTTAATCCCCCCCCATCAGGCCATTTAGAGCTCTCAAGAGAGATGCAGCTCTTCAGATTGGGCCCAGAATTTGATAGACAGGCATTGTAGTACTCTTAAAATTGGTGAGATGTAATGCATGTTGTTGCTGTTGTTATCCATTCAGTCATGTCTGACTCTTGGCGATTCTGTGGGCCAGCTCTCTCCACATTTTCCAATCTTGTACTGTTTCTTTGAGTCATTCCATGCTCAGGCTGGTGCCTACTTTTATAGTGTCTAGTCAAATCTCACATAAATGTTTTTGTACCTGTTGCAGCTTCAGGATGGTCTCCAAAGGCAGACCCGTTTCCTACAGTAGTCTAACCTGGATGTCATCAAATTGTGGCCAGATCATACCTCTCAAGGAAGAGCCATAGCTGCTGAACCAACCAAAACCAGTTAAAGATGCTTTGAGCCAGAGAAGAACCCAGAGCTTTCATTGGTAGCATCCTTGAAATATGAACCTACTCCATTATGAGAAGCGTAACATCATCCAAAACAGCTAGATTTGAGTCCAGTAGAACCTTACAGATCAACAAGATTTTTGGGGTGTAAGCTTTCAAGAGTCAAAGCTCTCTTCATCAGGTCTGTTGCACGGAGCTTTGACTCCCAAAAGCTTAGACCCCAAAAATCTTGTTGGTCTCTAAGGTGCTACTAGACTCGAATCAAGCTGTGCAGACCAACTCACCTACCCTTTGAAACTCACCCAGAACAGGTTGACTTCTCACTCCCTGGTCGACACCATTATCAACTGAGAGCCCTTCAGTCTCATTACTGTCTCCAGGATCTCATTCATAGTATCTAGTGTCTCACCTGATGTGGTTAAAGGGGGGGGGAAGCTGGGTGCCCTCAACATAATGGTAACATCTCACTTGAGGTTCCCAGGTGACCTCTCTCAGAGGTTTCATGTAGACAAGAAGTATTGAACTCATTTGTTACGAGAGCCAGATCTGACACAAGGATCAGACATAAATGTCACTTTGTTTGGCCAGGCTATGTGTGCCATAAAATGTAATGCTAGGTACCAGAGGTATAAAAGTTATAAAGGAAACAGGCAAACCCAAGTAACAGCAATATTTTTTACAAACAAAAGCAATTGATTCCTAGCAGTGAAAGCAATTGATTTATTGGGAAACCCACAAAAGCTAGGAAAAAAACTTGGTCCCCCCCCCAAGGGATACCATAAAAGGGGGAGTACCTTACATTTCCATACATACCAGTTGCTTGCAGACTGGGTAAGAGCCCTGGACAGGCTGGTTCCAGCCCCTGGGCCTTATGTTTGACACCCCTGATACATTCAAAAGCATGGCAGACAGAACAGAACCCTGTAGACCGATAGCACAAGTACTAGTATGTGTCTCCCAGTACCATCTCCGGATAGGATGTAACCAACTGAGCCTAGTGTCCCCAATACCTAATTAATAAGGTTACTTTCCCCCATCCATAGGGGTAACTGAGGCCACATCTGTTCCAAAACCAGTCCTGAAGCAGGATTAAAATGGATCTAATCTGTCTCACAGAAGAAGTACTGGAGCTGGTTGGTCAGTACCTTGCTGGAGAACCTTGCTCCCAGGCAATGGCCTGTATTCTACCATTCTGCCGAACAAAATCTGAAGCCTTCCCTAGCCTAAGGAGACTTCATCCAACTTAAGCGGCTCTTCCGCCCGTGGAAGTTCCACTTAAGTTGGAGAAGGTTTCAGACTTGGCTCAAGGCAGTGGTAGGAGAGAGATCAATAATTGTTACAGTCACTTGGGTCCAGAGACACCTGTTTCAAGAAAGGTTTCATAACCAACTCCTTCTAAGTCAATGACATTTCCCTCCCATTCAGTGAAACATGTACTGCTTCTGGATCCAGATGGCCAATTCTCTTTGGTTAAGTAGCATGAAGGGCAAAAACTGAGTACAGACGCGGTAGCTGAAACTGGTATTTGTTTTTAATGCTACACCTGTTTTATAAAGTATTTGTACTAATGTTGCGACTGTAGCAGAAATCCAAGTCTGCTGCTTATTTCTACTTGGTGTTGCAAAGAGCTTTATACTGAATGATAAGAATTGTTTTAAGTTTTTCATAGTATTAATCATAATGTGTGTTTGGGCCTAACATACACTTGCTGATTGTTAGCTTTGTTACAATAACAGGACTCAAAGAGAAAAGCACATCTGTGGGATTGTTTTCAGGGTGACTTAAATGCACCTTGAACAGCATAATGTAATGTTTTGAAGTTCTATGGGGACTAAAGCAGGGGGTGGCCACCCACGTGCCTGATTTACAGAAGCAGGTCCCCCTGAATGGTGGTGGAAACTGCTGTCAAGTTGCTGCTGACTTTTCGAGATCCTGTAGGGTTTTCAAAGCAAGAGACAAACAGAGGCGTTTTGCCATTGGCTTCCTCTGCATAGTGACCCTAGACTTCCTTGGTGGTTCCTATCCAAATACTAATCAGGGCTAACCCTGCTTAGCCTCTGAGATCTGACAAGATTGGGCCACCCTGGGCCATCGAGGTCAGGGCTCCCAATGAATACTCCCAAATAAACGCGCATAGGATTACAACATTTGATAAACTGAAGATGGGGGAAACAGGACCAGGGCAAAAAGGACCTGCAGAAGATTGGCAGAGCAACTCCTCCCCTGTGCTTTTTCACCATTCTAACTTCACTAGATCTTCTGGTCTGCTGCCTGGGACAGCCTGGGCCCATTGTGAAGAACCCCTAGCACAAACAGCAGTTTAACAGATTCTGCTTAACTACATATTGGAACCATATGTTTGCACTAGTTAATGATCCAATCAGTAAGTTGTTTATCAACACTTTAGGGGCTGTTTACCTGCCACGACATTTTAAATGGTTTCATGGGATGGATTCTACCACATGGGGAAATGTTTGTGTGCAGAGGCTGAACCAGGGCTTTTTTTTGGGTACTCATCAGAACTAAGTACCACCACCTTTTGAGGGAACTCTCCCAAGTTCTTATCCCCATGCACCATCCTACTTATCCAGAGAAAGAGAAAGCAGACCTTCAGGAACATCTGCAGAGGATGGGGAGGGGGGAACTAGCAGAAATCAGTGCAACTATATATATATATATATATGTACTGGCACCTTTTTAAATTAAAAAAAGCTCTGGGCTAAACCAACTACCTCCCCAACCACTGCAAGTGTCCAAAAAGATTAGCTGCAGTACAAGGATGAAAATCATCTGGTCAACTTTTGCCCATGAATGGTTTACAGCTGGCTCCCATATCAACTTAAAACTTCCTCCCTGTGGCCGTACCATTTAGGCCTTCTCTTAGCTACTCATACATATATTTCAGCTGACACCAAGGAGTATCTGCTTTCTTGCAAAATACGAAGGAATGCAAAAATATAAGAGTTTTGAGAGAAATCAGGGCATTCATTCACTGATCTTTCTGTCTGTATCGAACAATGACATCATTTTCTGGCTGTAGCATTCCGAAACCGTATCGTTCCTTGTCAAAATCCGGGATCTTTATGTCAGGATCTTTCAGCTCCAAATCAAAATGGCTCAAGAGAAGAAAAACACACCTGAAATGATAAAACAATCAGGTCAGTGTCAAAGACATTAGCTCTGCATAATTTTTGCACCTTAATATAAATCAGGTAGCTTTTTACTATTAAATAGGTATAAAAGACACAAAGAACTGTGAATGAGACTGTAGACCTAGAATGCTGATTGGGGCCAAGACCCTGATCCAGCTGCGTTAATTGTGATGTGCAGCTGGATCCAATGTACATTTATTCATGAACAAGTCTGTTTATGCTGTGGAATTTGCTGTCATTGTAATTATGAATAGGACTGCAGGCTAAAACACATTGAAAACAAGATTGATTGGAACTAGCCTCTTTTTAATGTACATCTGACTGCAGCCTTGCTCTGCTGTTTACCTGTATGCTGAAATTCTCCACACTGATTGGCAGGATGATACAGACGACTCTCCCAGCATGTGGTTGCTTACCAGATGAAATAGGTTCCTCACTACCTGGTAAATATTTGCCCAGTGCAAATGATCACTTAACAGGTAATACTGTAATCCCATCTGGTATGCAATCCCTTGGTAAGAAGGTTGCCTGTACTGTCCTGAGGAGAATGGTCATGAGAAGGATTTCAACATACCTGTGAGCATACAGCTATAAACATACAACATATTGCATACAACTATGCATTAAAAATAAAGAGGTGGCAGATACCCACACTGGCCCAAGGCAAAAGCCAAGAACAAAAAGCCACATCACACCTTTAATTGGGGCCAACCAGTATCCCAAACAACAGCATGCAAGCCTTTGAGTTCTCCAGAACTCTTCATCAGGCTGGATGTTAAAAAAAAAATAGTAAGGGGAGGAGAGAAAAAGGTCTATTTTAAGATTTTGGGCTTTTTTGCATCCTTATTTTCTTTGCTTGTGAGTTCCTGTTGCTTTGGGGGGTTTCTTTTCTGTTCTGCATGTGTTTTGCTCCCTCTAGTGGTTGATTCAATATTACATCAATTTATGTCCAGCATAAAAACCTGCAGTTTAAATCTTCAGGGAGAGATGCCAAATATAAACCAGTGCAACATTGAATTGACCACTAGAGGGAGCAAAACACATGCAGAACATGGGAAAAAAGCAATGAAAACTCACAAGTGAGGAAAATGAGAAGGAGGAAAAGCCCCTTGCTTGTCAGGACCCAGTGTTAACTGCTGAGCAGTATGCAGATTTGACATGGTGTTGGGGTCAGGTTGCCTTTTGGGAAAGAAGCAGCAAAAAAAAAAAAAGGAAGCATCCAACTGAAAATACAAAATCCTGAAGCTGATCAAATGTCTCTTGAACACAAGACAGGACACACAGATGCTTTAGAAGGCTGAGATCAGAGGACGAACATGGTAGCAAGTGTATTAACAATGCTTTAGGTGGTACAAACATCCAGCCTGATGAACAGTTCTGGAGAACTCGAGAGCTTGCCCTCTCTTTTGTGTCATTTCAGTTGGCCCTAATATAATGGCACTCTTCACATTACCATTCAAAACCCATTTGTTATTTGTTGTTGGCCCAGTTTTGAATAAAGTGTTACAGGGACAGGGGTTTCATACAGTGAATTTCCCTCTGTTAATGAGCCGTCTCTGAAGCACTGTGGTCATTTCAAACAGTGCCACTTTTCTTTTCCCACCTTTTTTCACCGTGCAATCTTCCTCAGACTTTTTTCCAAGTTCTAAGGTGAGCACTATAAACTAGGCACTATTGAGATGCATTGACTCAGTGAAGTCAATGGAATCAAGACATCTCAATGATGCCATTATTGGTTTAGCACTATAGTGTTCAACTTAGAATGCTAAAAAAAAGTCCGAGGAAGATCGCACGGTGAAAAAAGGCAGCCGGGGGTGTGTGTGTGAACAGCACTGCAGAAAGTGCTATGGACATTTTAAACAGCACACCACAGTGATTCAGAAAAGCAACAAAGGGGTTGAAAACAGAAAAAATCAGTTTCCCTCAAAAGTGGCTCAACCACATTTTGCTAACCCAACACAAGCGGGTTTTTATGAACATGTAAATAAATTCTACTAGCAGCCAGTTACTAAAACGGACCTGCCTAAAATGACAGAAAAAATCTATTAGCAAACAGTTACTAAAATGGAATACAAAGGAAGTTTGAACAGGGCCAAATGTGTTATGTGGATTTGGTTTCTGGACATTAAAAAGAGGCTCAGAGTGCTATGAACTTGCTTTGTAGCATGTGTAGAATGCAGCATATCAACCAATCCAGTGCTGAGAAATACAACAGCCACTGGCTGCTGGCACTCTGTTACTCCTGGCTGCCACCTCCTAATCTTCTTATTCCCCTCTGTTGGGAAACGAGGCATCCTGTAGCTAATTGCCATAGACAGACCATTTTCCTCTCACACTATCAGCTGTGAGATGCTTTCATTCCCTGCTCCTGCAGAAAGTGGCAGAGAAGGAACAGGTTAACAAGCAATGGAAGAAAAACACAGCTGTGGACTTTTCCTGTATGTCTTATACCTAGCCCAAATGTATATATTGTCACAGTGGCAGACACTATTTATTTATTATTTTCAATTTATAGCCTGCCTTGCCTTGACTTAGTAATGGTCATCTGTACAGGTATGATACCTAGTTCAAACCTGTATCTCACTGCAGATCTTCTACACATTAATTTAATTGTGCATAAATTATGTCCATAACCAGGGCTTTTTTTGTAGAAAAAGCCCAGCAGGAACTTATTAGCATAATAGGCCACACCCAACAGCAGAAACTCATTAGCATATTAGGCCACACCCCTGACAGCACAGGTTATTTTAGACCACACGCCCATGTTACCAGAAGTGTGGTCATCCAGTCACATCCACCTTTTGCTTCTTATTCTGTTTACCTTGTTTGTTGTAAAAATCCAGGGCTTTTTTGTAGCAGGAACTCCTTTGCATGTTAGGCCACACACCTCTAATATAGTCAATCCTAATGATTTTCTGCTGTTGGGTGTGGCCTGTTATGCTAATGAGTTCTTGCTGGGCGTGGCCAACTCGGGAGCCAGCCGGAATTCTGCTCCTGTGCGTTCCTGCCCCAAAATAGCCCTGTCCATAACAATGACAATCTCCACACTGAGTCCATCCATCCAGGCTAAGAATCGTCTTCCTAGAACGTGCCAAGGCCTGCCTGACCCATCATCTTGCCTCCCATGAGGGCCAGTTTTAAGCCACAATGGCCAGTTTAAGTTTAAGGGATGAGGAGGGAATAGTCCTTGTTGGTCCTCATCATGGAATACTAGATTGACAATCCATTCAGTCATCACGGCTAACAGCCGCTGGAAGACCCAGACCCATGATTTGGTCCAGGACACAGAAGTGGTAGAGCATCTCATGGCTCAGTGGCTGAGCATCTATGCTCTGCATGCCGAAGGCCCCTCCCAGATTCAATCCCCACCTACTTTGACCTAAGACCCTGGAGCAGACACAAAGCTAACCTTGGCAGACAGATGGTTCAGCAGAACATGAGCATATTGGGTTCAGCAGGCTGACGATACATTTCAACAGCCACAGCTGAGCAGGTCTGCTCCCATACATTGCCTGGGAATGTAACGTACATGCTCTGAGCTCATTAGAGGAAAAACCAGTAGAATAAATAATGGATGTGTGATGGTAGAGAAGTCTGTAGGAAAAGTAGCACTTTATTTCAAATTGCATGTTTGGGATTCAGTACCAAGACAGGCCTGCAAAACTTGTCACCCACCAAGCTCACCATGGACTATTGGGATTCAGTTGCCAACCTCCAGGTGGTAGCTGGAGAACTCTCAGAATTGCAACTGATTTTCAGTCTATAGACATCAATTTCCCCTGGAGAAGACGGCTGCTTGGTGTGTGTGTGTGTGTGTGGGGGGGTACAGTCTATGGCATTATATCCCACCAAGGTCCCACCTTCCCCCGAATTGTCAGCAATTTCCCAGCATGGGGTTGCCAGCCCTGCAGCAGCACTCAAAGGCTGCATTCAGTTGTAATGAAGCTGAGACAAAGAACAGAGCTGGTGTGTAGGGTTGCCAGGTTCCCTCTGGCCACCGGTGTGTGGGGGGGTTGCCTGATCCAGGTTAGGAAACTCCTGGAGATTTGGGGATGGAGAAAAGGAAGGGAGAATTGTTGAGCTTTTGATAGGCTACAGTGTTCAGCTGGTGCACTTTGTGCAGCTTGGGGGGTGGCATATGTTGTATAGATCTGACCTATGGGACCAGATAGGCAGTTCGTAAAACATATGAATATAGATTTTTGTAAAAGTAGACAAGAGAGTTCAGTCATTTCAACAAAGGATTAAATCCATATTCACACAGAGAAAATGGAACTGGAAAAACATTTTCTTTTCTTTTCTTTTCTTTTTTTGTTTATGCAAGAGATCCAATTTCTAAGATAGCCCCAGGCTGGATTCTCTGGGTCTATACTGGAGCAGAGAGACAGGCACTTTGTCAATGGCCAATAGCCACTTACTGTTTGATGCTATTGACTGCATAGAACTTTCCGATGCAGACGTTTATTCCTGCTCCCCAGGGCATGTTGTAATACTTGAGCTTTTCCCCTTCTTTATAGAAGTCTGTTTTTTCTGTACCATCTGAATTGAGGAATCTGTTATATTTGAATTTCTGGAAAAAAAATAAGAAACACACAGTGAGACCACCATTCCTACAATGTGAAGTTTTAACTCATGCGAGACACGGGTTAGATGTTGAGAGCCAATGTGGCGTAGAAGTTAGAGGGTTAGACTAAAATTTGGGGAGACAGCAGATTTGAATCCAAAATCTGACCTAAGAGCTTGCTGGGTGACCCTAGGCGAGCCACACACACTCATCCTAACCTTCTGCACAGAGATACTGTAGCTTGGACACATGAAATGAATCAGACCACTGGTCCATCAAGGTCAGTACTGTCTACTCAGACTGGCAGCAGCTCTCCAGGATCTCTTCACCCAAAGAGTGATTAAGACATGGAATTCATTGCTACAGGAGGTCGTGATGGCTGCAAGCCAGGGAAAGGAGGCTTCAAGAGGGAATTAGATAAACATATGGAGCAGAGGTCCATCAGTGGCTATTAGCCACAAGATATAGATAGGAACTCTCAGTCTGGGGCAAGTGATGCTCTGTATTCTTGGTGCTTGGGGGGGGGCAATAGTGGGAGGACTTCTAGTGTCCTGGCCCCACTGCTGGACCTCTTGATGGCACCTGGTATTTTTGGCCACTGTGTGACAGAGTGTTGGACTAGATGGGCCATTTGCCTGATCCAGCATTGGCTTCTCTTATGTTCCTATGTTCTCTCAAGATACGATCTTTCACAACATCTGCTGTCTGGTCTGTTTTAACAGGAGAAGTTGGGGATTGGAGCTGGGACCATCTGCATGCCAAACAGAAGCTCTGCCACTGAGCCATGGCCTCTCCCCTACTCTGAAGAGCTAGATTTGAGTCCAGAAGCATCTAGAGACCAACAGAATTTTCAGGGTATAAACTTTCAAGAGTCAACGCTCCCTTCATCAGGTGCTACTGGGCTCAAGTCCAGCTCTTCTACTACAAACTAACATGGCTCTTCTCTGAAACTAGCTTACTTTTAGTTTCCCTCCCTGCATTAGGGATTTGCTGAACAAAGCGAATGTTGTATATTTTAACATTTTGGGCCCCAGGAGAAAAGGGAAAACAGGAATTTACTTGCGTCCTGGGACACAAGCGGGCATCATGTAACCTGACAAACCATAATGGAATGAGACTTGCATGACTCAGATGCCAGCATCATTTCTGCCATGATGGGTCTCGGGAGGCTTTGCGTAAGAGGAGGCAAACCCATTTGCCTTCTCTGTTAACAAAGAGAAAACTGATAGGGGAGAAGACTTGAAACTCAGAGGAGTGGAAGCCACAGAGCTATATTTAAAAAAAAAACACATTGGGTTGTCACAGTAACGGGCAAGGAGGAATTCCATTCATCATAATAAATCAGTGATGGTTCTCACTCATTATTGTTTACCCTGTTCCATTTTTAGGTCTTAAATACATATCCAGAGAATTACTATTTTTTTTTTTTTTATTTTTTTGCTTTTGGAAGGGCTTGTAAGAGAGTCATGCTTGAGAGGAAATAATATTCCCTGGTGTGGTTTGCACATGACTGATTTCTCTTGCATGTGCAAGCAAGCTATTTCAGATTTAACTTCACAGGAAGGTTTGTCAAGAGTTTTGTAAATTTACTGTTCAGGGTACAGAGTAATGTTTACACATATGAAAAGCCATCGTTCGTCATTCACAGGGGTCTTTTAATAGAAAAAGAGCTGCAGGAGCTCATTAGCATATGGTATGCTAATGAGCTATTAGGGTATTAGCATATGCCACACCCCCTGACATCACCGGAAGTGATGTCAGAAGGGGAAGCAAAAGGGGGGGAGGCATCTTCAAAAGCCTCCCCTTCCCTTCCTCAGCGGGCTTGGGTGGGGGAGCTAAGAGAGAAGGGGTTTAAAGTTTAAACTCCTTCTCACTAGAGTTGGGCCACAGAAGGAGGAAAGAGGGAAGGAAAGAGAGAGAGTAGAGAGAAGGAAAGAAGGAAGGAATGAGGGAAAGAAAGATAAGGAAAGAAGGAGGGAAAGAAAGAGAGGGAAGAAGGAGGGAAACAGGGAAAGGAGGAAAAAAGAGAAGAGAAGAATGTGGGAAGGAAAGAAAGAGAGAAGGGACGAAGGAGGGAAAGAGGAAAAGGAGAGAAGGAAAGGAGGGAATGAAAGAAATTCGGCGGCAATTCGGCCCCATTATATCCTATGGGCCGCTGAAGTCAAGGGCGAAAATATAGGGTATATTCTGGGGGCTGGAGGGTAGGGGGTTTGAGGGAGAGGCTCCAAACTCACAGGGTAGCTGTTGGAGCCTCTCCCCAAGATACCCACCAAGTTTCAAGAACATTGGACCAGGGGGTCCAATTCTATGGGCCCTCAAACAGGTTGCCCCCATTCCCTCCATTGTGGGGAAAAAGTTCCTATGGTGGGGGAAAAGTTCCTTTTTCCCCAAGGTGCTGTTAGTAGCTCTGCGGGGGAGGGGGTTTGAGGGAGAGGCTCCAAACTTTCAGGGTAGCTTCGGGAGCCTCTCCCCACATACACCTCAACATCTCAAAGCAATTGGACAAATGGGCCTAATTCTATGGGCACCCAAACAGGTTACTCCCATTACCTCCATTTATAGCACTGGAAAAAATGCAGAAAAGGGCAACTGCAATAATAAGAGGAGGTTTCCATCTTCCCACCCATAGGAACTAGAAACTTTTAAAAAAGCAAACTGCAGTTCTTAGGAAGCTAGATTCCACAGCTGGTTCCAAACTGTACACCAGTAGCATGATGTACATGAAGGATCCCTGGAAAGGGCACAATCCTGAATGGAACTGCTCTTTTTAGGTGTAGTTCTGTGTTAATATTATTATAGTTCAATTTGCCAGAATGTGATTGTGTAGCAGCTCCAAGGTTGCTGCACATTGAATTGCGGCATTCTCGCTTCTGTGGGTTTAGATAAAACACACTGTGAAAGGAATCTGCAGACTGTCACAAAGACCAGGATGAAGAATGGCACAAGTTACCTCTGGTTCCTCATAGATTTCAGAGTCCATCTGTGGGCTTATGAAAGGAAAGAGGCAAAGTCTATCTCCCTTCCTCAGGCTGTACTCTTTGCCGCTTGCCAATCTCAGAGGCATGTCTTGAAGGACTTCCCGGCTGATAAAAGGAGCTGCTGTCAAACGCAGCGTTTCATTCAATGCGCTGTCTGTACAAACAAGAGAACCAAAGAGAATGATTGCAGCCAATAAAGACAGAGAAAAAGGTGTGGGCGGCTGCCTTTACATGGAGGACTGATCAGTTTCCAACACTACAAACTGCTTAACAAAACACCACCGTGTCATGACTTAGAAAATCCTTCAGAAAGCTCCAGGTCTTTAACTTTTCCTCAAAAGCTTGGCCACTGGCAAAAGTAAAGCAATATGAAGTCTGGCAATCTCTTTTCTTTCATGGCCTGATTCTCATTTTTATTTATTCTAATCATTTTTAAGCTACCCTTTCAACCAACTTAAGGTCCCCAAGGTGGTGAACAATAAAAAAACATTAAAACAAGAATTAAAAACACATATAAATATATTAAAAAGAATTAAAACAAAACACACAAGCACATGAACGGGACAAATGGTCAATGAGAATCAGTGAGGGAATGGTAGACAAAACAGAAAAGTCTTTACCCACTGGGGGAAGACAGTGGTAGAAGGCAAGAAACAGATGTCTCTGGAGAGGGAATTCCATAATTCTGCTACAACTACAAAGAAGGCCTTTTCTTAGGTTGCTATTAGGAACGAGCAGGAGACTATGGGGTTGCTGGAGAAGGTGTGATGTCACTTCTGTCAAGGACAGTTCTCTGAGAGCTCTTTCAGCCCCACCTGCCTCACAGGGTGTCTGTTGTGGGGAGAGGAAGGGAAGGAGATTGTGAGCCACTCTGAGACTCCTTCGGGTAGTGAAGGGTGGGGTATAAATCCAATCTCTTCTTCTTCTTGTCTTCCTCTCTAGGAATCGTTGGAAACTCTATGACTTTACTGATGGCAATTTTCAAAGATTATTTTTCTCCCATACAACTCATGTAGAAACAGGAGCTGGGGATGGAAGATTCTTCACCTTGGGGGAGGGGGCTTGGCACCCCTAGTTATCACCTATTTAGCCTCAGATTGCAGAAGAACCTGAAGCAGGGCTTCCAAAGATGACTGCAATAGTCAGGTAGGTTCGTATCGTAGTAAGTGGCCCTTAAGTGACAGATTTGCAACAGGCACATTAGTGTTACACCAGTGGGAGTCCTGCACCAAGCATGCAACGGGCGACTGAGAGTCATACACCCATGTGTGACTTTGCACACACTGGTGTTTAAGGATGCACATTCATCACTCACAATGTAAGTGCTGCAACCAATTTATGTAAGTTGCAACCAATTTATGGCAACCTGTAGAGTTTTCAAGGCAAGAGACAAACAACAGTGGTTTGCTATTGCCTTCCTCTGGCACAGCAGCCCGGGACTTCCTTGATGGTCTCCCATTCAGATACTAACTAGGGCTGGCCCTGCTTAGCTTCCGAGATCTGACCAGATCAGGCTAGCTGGGCCATCAAGGTCAGGCCATTTATTGCAGGTGTTTCCTGCAAGACAACCCAGATGCAATGCTGATGTAGGCTCAACAGTAACACATTTAGTATGGAATGGTCATCACTTCATCCATTACAAGGAAATCGAAATGGGGACAGAGATTTATACTAACTAAGTAGACAGCCACAGTTGTATAGGGGATGGATTGTGGGCCTCAGACCAAGGAGACATGAAGTCATATCTCCACACTGACTATCCTACAGTGATATCCTAAACAGATTTAAATCCTTCTAATCCAGGTGGGTAGCTGTGTTGATCTGAAGCAGCAGAATAAAGTTTGGGTCCAGTGGTACCTTTAAGGCTAACAAAGTTTAATTCTGGGTATAAGTTTTTGTGTGCATGCACACTTCTTATACCCAGAATTAAACTTTGTTGGTCTTTGATGATAATGACGAAGATGATGATGATGATGGCAAAATTACACACAGAAAGCATGTAATAATAACGTAGGGTTGCCAGCCTCCAGGTGGGGCCTGGGGATCTCCCACTTTTACAACTGATCCCCAGCTGACAGAGATCAGCTCCCCTGGAGAAAATGGCTGCTTGAATGGTGGTACTGGAGCACGCTGAGGCCCCTCCCCTCCCCAAACCCCGCACTCTCCCAGATCCACCCCCAAAGTCTCCAGGTATTTTCCAACCCAAACTTGGCAACCCTATAATAACAGCATATAAATAATAATGATCTTAAAGCCCCACTGGACTCAAACTTCATTCTGATCCTTCTACTCCCACTGACTTCAACAAATTTAGAAGGGTGTTTAGGGTTGTGATGCTAATTTCTTAAGTCCCACACAGCTTTGCTTGCCATGTGCAATCTAAGCCTTTGTTTGATTTTAACCAGCCTACTGGACACCTCTTCTACAAGCCGAAGAAGAAGAAGGAGGAGGAGGAGAAGATTGGATTTATACCCCACCCTTTACTACCCAAAGGCATCTCAGAGCAGCTGGCAATCCCTTTGCCTTCCCACAACAGACACCCTGTGAGGTAGGTGGGGCTGAGAGAGCTCTCTCGAGAACTGCCCTTGAGAGAATAGCTCTGAAAGAACTTATGACTGAGCCAAGGTCACACCAGCAGCTGCATATGGAGGAGTGGGGAATCAAACCTGGTTCTCCCAGATTAGAGTCTGCACTCTTAACCACTACACCAAACTGGCTCTTGCCACAGGTAGATTGCAGCGAGAGCCAGCTTGGTGTAGTAGTTAAGTGCACAGACTCTAATCTGGGAGAACTGGGTTTGATTCCCCACTCCTCCACATGCAGCTGCTGGTGTGACCTTGGGTCAGTCACAAGCTCTGGCACAGCTGTTCTTGAAAAAGAGCAGTTTCTGTCAGAAGTTCTCTCAGCCCTGCCTACCTCACAGGGTGTCTGTTGTGGGGAGGGGAAGGGAAAGGAGTTTGTAAGCCGCTCTGAGATGCCTTTGGGCAGTGAATGAGAGAGATGATTAAAGTAATGATTTTAAAGCCTTTTGTCCTTTTAAAGTACTGTGTTCATTAACAATTCAGGCAAATACATTTCAGTGTGAATGGGTCACTCATGCAACTTGTTTTTAATGATTCCATAAGCTGTGGTTGGTTTCCTGCAATGGGCCAGAATCTCCATTTCCAAATGTTCCTCTTTCTCCTTCTCTGCGGTATGTCAACAATCCATCACATGCTTGCATAAACAGTACAGGAAAGATCCAACAACAATTTACATTGACATGACACAGCAACGCAAGATGAAGCAAAGGAACTAAAGATGATATTGAACAAAATATGGAGGGGGGAACGGATGATGAAAATGTGGGTCAGCATTCCCCAGGGCTGCCTGAAAACACTCCATAGGACATCCTGTGTCAGAAGGCTTGATGCTCAACTCTGCTCAGGGCCAAACTGGACTTTACGTTTTGTAATGAGGAATCCAGAGACCTGACTTAACTTTCCCTACAGCTGCAATGAATGGTACTTTAAAAACCTTTAGGGGCCCGATTTGATTTGAGATTGTGGCATCAGGATAGGGTTGCCACCTCTGAGTTGAGAAATGCCTGGAGATTTGGGGGGGAGCCCATGGAGGCTGGGTTTGGGGAGGGGCCTCAGCAGGGTACAATGCCATAGAATCCACTCTCCAAAGCAGCCATTTTCTCCACTGGAACTGATCTCTATCAGCTGGAGGTGAGTTGTGACAGAAGGAGATATCCAGGTCCCACCTGGAGGTTGGCAATCATACACAGGGAAGAGGTCCTTCTGCTTGCCCCCATAGCATTCCTGAGCCAAAATGGTCCCATGGGAGCTGCCACAGCTGCAGGAAAAGTGAGTCGGGTCTGGGGAATGTAATGTGTAGTTTGGCTCTGAGATGCAAAGCTCCATCAGCTCCTCTCTACTCCCCTGGCTGAGAGAACAGTCCACACCTGGAGGTCACTCAGTGATGCTACACTACAGAACTTCAAGCCAGGTATTGAACTGAGCACAAAACTGGCCTCCATCATTACTTAGGAGCTAAACTGGACCTTGAGCATTATTGAAGCGATGTCAAGCATATCTGGGAGTAGATCTCCAGGACTTGCTAGCTGTTCCCTATGGTTGTTCAGTGTCAGCCTTCTCCAAACCTCACTCAGCTCCTTATTGGTTTAGGGCTGGACTGACACAGGGCACACAAAGTAAAACATGTGAATGTGCAATCATCAAATGAGACTTATGTACCCAGATCTACATAAGAAGAGCCCTGCTGCATCAGACCAGTTGTCCATCTAGTCCAGCATCTTGTTCCATGCAGCCAACCAATTTCTCTGGAGGGTCAACAGAAAGGGCACAAAGGCCAAGGCCTCTCCCTGTTGCTCCCTCCTACTGCTGATATTCAGAGGTCACCTGCCTCTAGATGGGGAAGTCCCTTTTAATCATCACGGCTTCTGCAATCACAGACATGGCGTTTCCCTTTGCCTTGCCTAGTAGCCATTGATGGATATCTCCTCCATGATTCCGTATAGTCTAGCCCCCTCTTAAAGCTCTTTATGCTCATAGCCCTCACTATGTCTGTGGGAAGTGAATTCTACAGTTTAATCGGTGCCAGAAAGCACAGTTAAGTCATAGCCAACTTATGGAGATCCCTTGTGGTTTTCAAGGCAAGAGAC
Source organism: Gekko gecko (assembly GCA_029375565.1). Taxonomy (NCBI): domain Eukaryota; kingdom Metazoa; phylum Chordata; class Lepidosauria; order Squamata; family Gekkonidae; genus Gekko; species Gekko gecko. The sequence goes on from JAPDNY010000006.1 coordinate 157,150,121, forward strand.
GTTCAGAGGTGGTTTGCCTTTGCCTGCCTCTGCATTGGGACCCTGGACTTCCTTGGTGGTCTCCTGCCCAAATACTAACCAGGACTGATCCTGCTTAGCTTCCAAGGTCTGATGAGATCAGGCTAGCTTGGGCCATCCAGGTCACAGCAATTTAATTACTCTTTGAATAAAGAGGTATTTCCTTTTGTCTGTCCTGAATCTATTGCCCATGAACTTCACTGGGTGCCCCCAAGGGGAGAGGAAGAAAAGATTGTCCGATTTCTCCACCCCACCCACCACTATTTTGCCAGACATACCAAGCAACCCAAAGGTAGTTCTGAAGAAGAGATTACTAACCAAAAATTGGGGTGTTGTCCAAAATCTCTTGGTTGGCGATCTGCATTTGTCCCATTGTTTGTCTTCTGGTTCTAAGTATTCTCTCCACTTCATCTTGAACTGCTGCCCTGGCTGAGGAGTGTTTTAAAAGAAACAGGAGAAGCCAAAAGACAGCAGGTCCTGCATTGCTCTAAAAACAAGAATATCAGAACAGGAAATCAGTCATCCATCGTTTGTTTGTTTCTCTCTCTCTCTCTCTCTCTCTCTCTCTCTCTCTTTCTTTCTCTCTCTCTTCTTTCTTTCTTTCTTTCTTTCTTCTCTTTCTTTCTTTCTTTCATAATGACATCCACTACATCACACAGAAGCAAAGCACATCAGTGTAAGTATCATTTTCATTAGAGGAGAACATCTATTTCATCTTTAATGTGAAAGGTCTGAGTTGACAGTTCACTGAATTAACACAGAATGGATTCTACAAAGATGACTGTGAATAGCTGATAAACATCTTTCAAGCACTTGGGCATTATTAATGACAGTATTTCCAGAATGAAACTCTTGGCTCAGAAACCTGAAAGATCAAACAGTTCTTCTGTCAGGAAGATGATAACAGAAGGAACTGGTCAAGCACCATGAATTAAGACAGGCATCTGACCCCAAAGCTGCAATAGAAAATTAAATGCTTTGAGTGGAAACAAGATTATATTCTTTTCAGAGAACGAAAATGGTATGACAGAGGCACTATACAAAGAAACAAAAATCCATTTTTGCTACTATCATTAACCAGATTAAAAATGAATTCTATCTGTTAATATTACTGTCAGAAGTCCCAACTTAGTCAGCAAAACACCATGCCTTGCGGTTCAAACAAGAATAGCGTTTATTATAGAGCTGCAATAGAAAGGTCACTGAAGCAGGTACATTGTTCAGAATGACTTGGTTACAGAAAGCAAGTGGCTATACCGAGAAGGGTGAATGGGGACCCCCCTTCTACCAATCAGGGAATAACATGCGACTGGGAATCGAAAGTTACTACGCTAATGAAGTTCCCAACGCCCCCATTATTCTCAAGAAAGCCGAGCTTGAAAGCGATAGTAAAGCTCGCAGCTTGACTTCTCAAGGTCAGAATGTTCAGTCTGCGAGAGATAGGTTACCAGATGCATTCCACTCTCACACCCTAGACATAAATCAACACCCCTCGGATTCCAACCTCCCGCCTGTCACGCCACTATGGCGCCCATTGCCATCCTCCTCCCCTCCATCCATCATGGCAGGGCTACCTGACAACTTGCTATTTGAATCTTTGTTATTCTTGCACCTGGCTGTCTGGTTTAGACTTCATGGAGATCAAAGAGAAAGGAGGGACTGTAACTGGGTTGCCAGCTCCAGGGTTGGGAAATACCTGGAAATTTTGAGGGTGCAGCCTGACAAGGGCGGAGTTTAGGGAGGGGACAGACTTCTATAGGATATGATGCCATATAGTCCACCTTCCAAAGTGGCCATTTTCCCCAAGTGAACTGATCTCTGTCTCCTGGAGATGAAATGTAATCCCAGGAGATTTCTAGCCACCAGCTGGAGGTTGGCAACCTTAACTGACATGCAACTTTTCCTCTGTCTTCTACTGCATGGGCCAGGCTGGTGCTGATGCTGGGGGGGCCTTAGCCATGGCTGTTGACAGCTGGGCCCAAACAGCCAGGGGCCAGTGCGGACGAGAACCCCTCTCTTCCCCCTTGCCTTCTCCAGCACCTGCCCTGGTGCCTCAAACACTCTTCAGATTCATCACTGTCGTGGTACCTTGGTGCATTCTGGTAAATACATTACCGTGGTACTGGTCATACATAATCAGAAAGAGTGTCCAAAGCACTGGGTAACAGGAGAGGAGAAGAAGAGGAAGAGGAAGAAGAAGGAGGAGGAGGAGGAGGAGGAGGAGGAGGAGATTGGATTTACACCCTGCCCTTCACTCGGCATCTCAGAGAGGCTTACAAGCTCCTTTCCCTCCCCTCCCCACAACAGACACTCTGTGAGGCAGGCGGTGCTGAGAGAGCTCTTTCAAGGACTGTCCTTGAGAGAACAGCTCTGATAGAACTAATGGCTTGCCCAAGGGCATCCAGCAGCTGCGAGTGGAGGAGTGGGGAATCAAACCCAGTTCTCCCAGATTAGAGTCCGCACACTTAACCACTACACCAAACTGAGGGGAGGGGAGAGGGATTTTCAGCTGCTTCTCTGCCTGGCCAGTACTCAACTCCGCCTAGTATGGACAGTAAGTGCAGGGAAGAGGAAAGGGGGGGAAATGAATAAGTTTAAAAGACCAATACGGACATGAACAAAATAATGAAAACAAATATATAACGTTTACTTCAGTCCACAGGTTTTTAGGGATTTTTTGGAGTGCTTTAGTAAAACCTTTTTGCCCACCAAGGAGAGCAAGGCAAAAGAAACAGCTGTGGCAACCACAAGAAAGCATGCCTCTCCCATCTCACCTTCTATTCAGGGAGGGGGGGGGATGTAATCTGCTTCTCTAGGCCTCTGTTCACTTCAGTAAGATTCTCCAAAATGAAGTGAGTTGGCGAACTAGCATGGAGGGGTGGGGGCTGAGCTGGACTAGGACTTGGAGAAGCATGTTCAAATCCTCACTCCACCTTGAAATGCACAGGGAGGGTTATCTTGGCCAGTCTTCCCTACCCCAGAGGGTTATTGTAAGGATGAAATTGATTTAGAGGCACGTGTATGCTGATACGGACTCTTTGGAGGCAGGTGTGGATAAAAAAAATAATAAAACAGACATGCTGCAATTTGTTATCTGGAAACGACATATCTGAATCCTCTGAGCTGTCTCAGATGACGACAATGACACTTTTAGGATGTGCTGTAAGACTGTTGTGTTCACCAGAGCTTTTAATGGAGTGTAGGCTGTAGGCACTTTATTAGAATTTGTTACATTCTATTAGGTTTTACAACATTGGGGAGGGGTTGAGTTTAACTGTTTGATATTTTAATTATGTATTGTAAGCTGTTTTGAACCATGGGGAACAGAGAACTGTACATGATTTAATTAATAATGGAGGGGGACCTGTGTCCATTACCATTGGTGGTGTTATGGACACTAGCCAATAGATGGCACATACATGCATTCAGCAAAGCACTCTGAATCACAGTGGTCTGGCTAGCCAGCAGAAAGGATCAGTCTCCCAGCAACAGTATACCGCAACTGAGTTTGGGAGAAGGTGGTCGCACCACTGAAACAGAAGCGCTTCTTCAGTGAGTGGGGATTATCTGAATCCTCTGTATCCACTGACAAAGCAGGGAAAGACCTGTAGACATGATGTTATGCATTGGGGCAACAAGGGACATACATTCAGATCTACTGATGATAGGCTTGTTTCCTCCCCAAGGCATATTTGCTTTTAGACAAGGACCACTGAATCATTGACGACGGCAGGCGAAGATCGGTAGGTATATAATTCCCAAGCAGTAAATTACTTTACAGAGTAGAGATTGGCAGCAATAAAATATATAGGCTGGCCACCTTGAATCAATATGTGAAATGAATGCTTCCTCCTTCGTACCCGCAGCACATAGTCCATCACTTGGTGTGCAACTCTATCTCCTCTCCCCGCCTTTTATCAATCCCTCTGTCTTCTCTCCCTCTGCCTTCTCTCTCCGCCGACTCCTGTGCCCGCAGCCTGGCAATAAACAGTCCCTGTGAGAGATGCTTCCTCCGAAAACTCTCATTTTACTCTCTTCCCTGCAGCTGCATTTTATGCCTTCCCTTCAGAAGCACTCATTAGCATCACAGTTGTGGCATAAGAGCTGACTTACAGACATGGATTGAACCGTATGACATGGAGCAATGTGCTCCGGCATCATTGGCTAAGGCCGTGACTGCTCCCCCCCCCTTTTGAATCTGTTTCCGAATAGGTCACTCATGGTGTAAAGAGGGGCAGCTCCCCGGAATAAACTGCATGTTGAATTAAAATGCAGTGAGGCTTGAATGATGTGCATGTTATTCGAGCCTCTCAGCAATAGGGGCCAGTTCCTCTCCGTCTAACTTGCTGAGCTACGGACAGCAGTGTGACCTGTACTGTGTAATGTGTTCAGCAGAGTGTATGCTTGTGATTCGCTCTGCAGGATGTTGCTGTAAATCATTTATCATACGGGAAGGATTACTGCTGGAAACCTTGTCTCTGGGTCTAGCAAATAATGGGCTCCTGTGCTGAAGCCAACAGGGACTCAAGAACCAAATGTGCAGATCACCTAAGTCAACCAAAGAATCATAGAAGCACAGAGTCAGAAGGGGCCATACAGGCCATCTAGTCCAACCCCCTGCTCAATGCAGGATCAGCCCAGAGCATCCCTGAAAAGTGTTTGTCCAGCCGCCACTTAAAGACTGGCGCAGTGAGGGGGAGCTCACCACCTCCCTAGACAGCTGATTCCACCATTGCACAACTCTTACTGTAAAAAAGTTTTTCCTAATATCCAGCATGTACCTTCCCGCCCTTAATTAAAACCCATTGTTGCAAGCCCTATCCTCTGCTGCCAACAGGAACAGCTCCCTGCCCTCCTCTAAGGGACAGCCCTTCAAAGAGTTGCCTCTCAATTGCCCAAGACCCCACCTTGCCTGAGATGTCCATTGCAGGGCTAAGAGAATCCAGAATGCTGAAGGAGTGCCAGATTCCCGGGCACTCCAGCAAGTTCCGTTCCTCCCTAAGTGGGCTTGCAGGGATTTTCCAGTTCTGCACCAGTACTTAAGGTTCATTTTTGTTCCAGAGTTTGTTGGAACAAGCCCAGGAGATATCCATAGTCTTATGCTTTATGAACTCCTTGTCTTGCCTCCATCAGCTCTGGCTTTGAGAGAGCATAGCCTGTGGCTATTGTGTACTGCCTCTTTAAGAGGCCCCTAACCCAGAAGGCTTTAGCAGAAGAAGGAGGGTAGGAGAGCAACTGCTTCACTTGCCTACTAGGAACTTGCGGGAGTGCTGTGCTTACACAAACTGTTCAGGATGGGGTTGCCAGGCATCTACTACACCAATTCGTGGGGAGATTACAGGGTCAAAGCCTGGGAAGGGAGAGTGGCATGAACCTTGTGAGAGAGCCTGGAAGTGACATTACAGCACCTGGAAGTGACATTATAGCACTCATGACACTCTAGGAATTTCCTCAATCTCTATTTTATTTACCATAGAGATTGGGGGAATTCCTAGAAGATTGTGGTCACTGTGACACCACTTAAAGGTGCTCATCCGGAAGTGATCTCATTACATTCATGCCAACATTGTCCCATTTTTCATCCCACTGCTCCATCAAGTGAGAGCAAGAGCTAGGGCATGGGGGCAGGCAAACAGGTAAGCCTAATTCAGAGCCAGGCCGGGTCAATCCTAGGCCTAGTGGACAGAAAACAAAGTTTTTGGTCATGTGTTGTTGTATTTACCTTTTCAAGATAGGGCTGCCAGCTCTGCTTTGGAAATTTCTGGAGACTGGGTGGGGGGAACCTCAATGGGGTATAATGCCACAGAGTTCTCTTTCTAAAGCAATCATTTTCTCCAGGGGAACTGATCTCTGAAACCTGGAGACCAGCTGTAATCCCAGGAGATCTCCAGCCACCACTTGGAGGCTAGCAACCCTATTTAAAGCCATGTTATCTGCCCTGAAGTTTCAATGTTAACAAATGAATCGTTGAGTTAAGGAATCCAGGTGTTGCTCTAGTGTTGCCAGGTCCATTGGAGATGCTGGTGGGGGGATGGGAGGGATGTTCCAAGAGCTGGAAGTGTTGCCCCCGACGTGCTGACATCACTGGAAGTGACATCGTGTGCCCTGCCTACATCACCCAGAAGTAGGGATGTTGGAGGGGGGACACTGGTTTTGGGGCAAAACTCTATGGTAAAATCACCCTCAAACTATAGTGCTTTGCCCCAAAACCAGAGCATTGCCCTGTGACATCACCGACTTGCCTGTATCACTTCCAGGTCACATAGGTATGGGGCACGTCTTTGCTTTGGGGGGCAGTGGGCAGGAGCCTGCAAAATGAGGCAATCCCCCTCCCCCAACTGGGGAATAGCAACCCTATGTTGCTCGGTTATGCAAGAGTTGCCTTCAGCTATGGAGGCATGTTAAAGTGGCCCAAGAGCAGCTAGGCTGAGGGGGGGCCCATGGCACTGTAAGCCAATGCCACAGGGTCCACTCTGGCTCAGACCTGGCCAGTGGTACCAATGAGTGTTCTGTTGGACCACCAGTTGCCTCCTCATGAGCTGCTGCCAACTGGAGGCAATGGGTGAGCTGGCTGTCATTGTAGGCAGGGTTAGGAGATTCCTGGAGATTTGGGGATGGAGCCTGGGGAAGGTGTGGTTTGAGGAGGGGAGGAAGCTCAGAAGGAATGTGGTACCATATAGTCTACTTTCTGAAGCTGCCACTTTCTCCAGGGAAACTGATCTATGTAGTCTGTGTTGGAAATATGTGTATTTCAAGGTGTAAAATTCAGTCATTATAGAGTTAATGTGTGCTTACCTTGTGTGCTATTGTTTAGACTGCCCTGGAAGGAAACCTGGCACAGAGCCAATGGAAACAAAGCCACTGAAGCTGAAGTCTGTTTACTCACAATCAGGGCTTTTTTTGTAGCAGGAACTCCTCTGCATATTAGGCGGCACACCCCTAATGTAGCCAATCCTCCAAGAGCTTACAGAGCTCTTCTTATAGGGGTTACTGTAAGCTCTTGGAGGATTGGCTACATTAGGGGTGTGTCGCCTAATATGCAAAGGAGTTCCTGCTACAAAAAGAGCCCTGCTCATTGGTTAATATATTCAGGTGATTTCCTTCTAGGGGTCAAGAAGAAGAATCTCCATTGTTGTAGACTGTGTGGTCAAAGTGTAAAAATGTAGTCTTAGGGGTCTTTGTTGTTTTGTAGATTTCCTGGGAACCCTTCCCTTAGAAATAAAGATTTTTACATAGAAGAAAATGCCTCCTCTCCAGTGAAGCAAAAGTCCATTGCAATCTCTGAATATTTAACTATTTTGCCAATTTTGCCAACAGTTTGGAGATCAATTGTAATCCCAGCAGAACTCCAGGTCCCACCTCCAGGCTGGCAATCCTGCCGTAGGCAGCATCGGCCAGGTCAGAACTGACTGAACCACACAGCAGTGGCGGAGCTACTGGGACTTGGCTCTGCTTGCTTCAGGTCACCCATGGCCCTCCAGACAAGGTTGCCATCCTCCACGTGTGGCCTGGAGATCTCCCAGAATCACAACAGATCCCCAGCTGACAGAGATCAGTTCCCATGGAGAAGATGGCTGCTTTGGAGGGTGGACTTTATGGCATTATATCCCACTGAGGTACCTCTTGTCTCCAAGCTCCACCTCCAAAATTTCCAGGAATTTTTCCATCTTGAACTGACAACCCTACTGCCAGAGTGGTGGCCTGCCGGTAATTTTCTCTGTAAGTTAGATGGCCTGTCTGCCTCTGCTTCCAACTCGCCTCTGCTTGGCCCTATCCACATCCTCAAGGCTTCTGTAGGATTTAGTGGGAAAAGAGAGTCCTAAAAGGTTCTGTAAAAGACCAAAATCTCATAGTAGGCTTGGAATGACTCACAGCTGCAGCATCTGAATAGTACTGCTACTCAACAACAATGCTGGCATTTATTACAAGCCTTGCTGTAGCTACATTCTTCTCCTTTGCTACACTCCCTGCATCTCCATTCTATCAGTTGTAGAAACAAACTGAACAAATTGAGGAAATTGAAACAGGCATGAGTCTGATGCACTCTAAAGGCCGAATGACGCTAAAAGAAAAGCAAGAGAACCACCCGCTTATTCCAAACTTTCATTTCTGTACCAGTCCTGCAATTTATTGAGACGTAGGAACATGTTGACCTTTCAGTATTTGCAAGGAGCATTACATTAAGTCAATTGTAAAGGCGAGGCCCTTTCTGGCTTTTTCAGCCAAAGCTCAGGAGCAAATCACAAAAGAGGAGGCAGGCTGCCAGAAAAGGTTCTCTGCGGCCTGGAGAAAGAAAGTGGCTCCATCTGCAGTGAGAAACTGAATAGATGCACCTCACGGCATGGAGCGGCTATCACAAGCAGGGTTGCCAACAGGCCTGGAGGAAAGTGTTCCGTCCTTTTAATAAGAGTTTTACTGTGTAGAAACGGGCAGGTGAAGCTTTTTGTGGTATGGAGGCAAACAATGTTATCTAGTAAATAACATCCCCTTGAGCTTCTATTAAAGGGACAGGACATATTTTTCTCCAGGCATTTGGAAACTCTAATCCAGCGGTCTCCAATGTGTAGGGCTGCTGGTCCCCACTGGCCACTGGCAGGGGATAGGAGAGTAGGGTTGCCAGATCCAGGATGGGAAACTCCTGGAGATTTGAGGGTAGAGCCTGGGGAGGACAGGGACCTCAGTGGGGTACAATGTCATTGAGTCCAGCCTCCAAAGCATCCATTTTCTCCAGGGGAACTGACCTCTGTAGTCTGGAGATGAAATGCGATTCTGGGGGATCTCCAGGTCCCACCTGGAGGCTGGCATCCCAACCGATGTGATTGGTGCCCATGACTGCTAGAGTGCCCACCAACCCCTTTCCCGGTGCCGGCCAAGTGTTTTTAGAAAGTGGGAGGGGCCAGATGGGGCTTTTGCTAGCAAACTATTGCTTTGCAAGCAGCTGCTGCCACAGCACAAGGACCTTTACTGCATGGCTGAAGGTAAGCTGTGTGTACACAAGCAGGGGCTGTGGTTTAGTGGAAGAGCCTTTGCTTTGCATGCAGAAGGTCCCCAGGTTCAATCCCTGGAGCCCCCAGCTAAAAGGACCAGGCAGTTGGTTATGTGAAAGACCTCTGCCAGAGACCCTGGAAAGCAGTGGCCAGTCTGAGGGTCTGAGTTAGTATGAGGCAGTTTCTTATATATCTATAGCTATATCTATATGATTTTATTAGTTTATACATAGAAAGAGGGAAAGGGAAAAGAAGGGAAAGGAAAAGATACAGAGATCTATAAAAAAATCTAATTTAACGTTCTTCATGCAAATCTTTTCATGAAAGCTTATAACCATTATTCTTATTCTTCATTTAATCTTAGTTTCTCAGTACTTGTGTCTTAACCAGTTGTGCGAGGCAGTTTCGTGTGTCTTCTGGTTACAACCAAGGCTGGCTTTAGTGGAGATCACCACCCCAAGATGACAAAGCCCTTTTAGAGTCCAGCCGATGCACTGCCATGCCAAATGAAGGGTGAAAAGAAACATTTGACGGATCAGCACTGTGCGCTTCTCAAGGCTTTTCTTTTTAAAATTGTGATGATTAAGTGAAATGCAATACAGCCCGGCTGTTGCTAGCAAGTGCACCGATGGTACATTAAATCCAGCTGTGGAGTGCAGGGCTTGAATAATTCATGCCATTTGGGTGGGGGCCATGTGACTGTATTCCTCTCAAGTTTTCAAGGAAGGGGGTTTGCTTTTTTAAAATTAAAGTGCAGGCATTTAAGAGGGGAATGTACTCAGGCATTGGCTTTTAATTATTCAGGCAGGGAGCAAATGAGCTGAGTTTTCAAAATAAAATAAAAGTCGCTTCTCCCTCCTCAGTATTCGAGAACACTCCCTGTGGCTGATTTCGCACTACAGCTGCCTCGATGTTGTGCCGCCGTTTGCCTCGATACTATTGGTCAATTTCACACCCGAAGCTGCAGGCTGCATTTGACCCACGGCTTCGCCCCATTTCCTCCACAGTTTCGTGATCTTCAAAAAACAGGATCACGAAGCTGCAAGGGAAATCGGGAGAAGGTGCGGGTCAAAATGCAGCCCCGCGGCTTCGGGTGTGAAATTGACCAATAGTACTGGGGCAAACAGTGGTGCAACATCGAGGCAGCTCTAGTGCGTGTGTTTCCCAGGGAAGCTGTGTCTTGAGCATCTGGGAAATGGCAGAGTGTGCTGTCATTTGGAGCAGATTCAATTGGGGAGGGGGCAGGATTTTCTCAGTTAGCAGCAATAAGCCAGCACTGTAATAGTTTGTGATGTTGCACCTTTGTAACAGTTGTGATGTAGTTTGATCGCCATCATTTAAGGGTTAAGTTTATAGTTTTAATCTTTGATTTTATTGTTTTATATTAATGTTGTAACCCACCCTGAGCCTACTTGTGGGAAGGATGGGATAGAAATCGAACCAAATAAATAATAAAAAAAATAAAGCTCTTAAGTTGCATTACAGGAAACCCAGGGGTGCCACGCCACATTTATCAGGGATCATGTCATTAAAAAAAAAAAATAATAATGGTGAACAAGCTTCCGGGGTGGTGGTGGTACATAATATTAATCTACACTTGGAAGGTACGACACTAGAAGAGTGTTTGGTGAGTTCTAGGACATGTTCTTGGTTCATTTTTTGTTGCTCTCACAAGGTGACATGAACCTACCTTCTGCTGAGTCAGACCATTGGCCTAAGAAGGACAACTGCCCTGTCAACTACGACTGGCAGCAGCTTTCCAGAGTCTCAGGCTGAGGCATTCCACATGACCTACTACCTTATACTTCTATCTGGAGATGCCGGGGATTGAACCCGTGACTGTCTGTATGCAAAGTAGAGGGTCTACCATATAGGGTTGCCAGCTCTAGGTTGGGAAAGACATGGAGATTTGGGGGGTGGAGCCTGGGGGAGGGCAGGCTTTGGGGAAGGGAGGGATCTCAGCAGGATATACTGTTGGTCATCTGGAGATCAATTGTAATAGCAGGAGATCTCTAGCTGTCGCCTGAAGGTTGGCAACCATACATACCATGGCCCCTCTCTGAGAGGACAACTGTGGGGGTATCAGGGAAGGCTGGCCAGTGTTGCATATGGTGTGTGTTGTGGTGTCATGGTTAGTGTGTCAGACTAGGATCTGAGAGAGCCAGGTTCAAGTCCCCACTCTGCCATGGAAGCTTGCTGGGTGACCCTGGGACAGTCGTACATTCTCAGCCTAACCTACCTCATGGGAGTGTTGCAAGGATAAAATGGAGGAGAGGAGAATGATGGGAAACCCTTCGGGTCCGCATTGAGGAGAAAGGCGGGTTGTAAGTGAAACAAACAAATAATTCTCTGCAATGGGCAGGGTGACAGCAAGGTACACAGCGTGACATAGAGAGCACTCCTTGAAGCAGAAGGTTTGAGAAGTAGCAGTCTAAAGGACCAAGTCAATGTGAAAGAAGAAGGGAGGAAGGAGGAGAAGGAGCAGGAGAAGAAGAGTTGGATTTATTCCCCGCCCTTCACTCGGAGTCTCAGAGCAGCTTACAGTCTCCTTCCTAGCATAATTACAAGGCAACGGCGCAGAAGTACACATGGCCCTGTATAAACAACCAATGTCGGGATAAGCTGATGCACACAGAGAGGGAGAGAGAGTAACACCAAGCTGGCCTCACTCCCACTGATGACGGACTGCAGTTCCCCTGGCCTGGCCCAGTGCATTTGCCCAGATGTTGCTGCACCGCCATATGAACTTGGCTCCATTGCCACAATGGGAACTGCTGCACCAGAAAGGTTCCCCAACATGGGACTGGGAGGGATCCACGTGCATGCAAACAGCTTGTGTGAACGACATTCAGGCAAACATGGGTCCAAAGGGACAGGACTGAAGCACTTTGTCTCGAGCGGGGGAGAGACAGTATGCTTGTTTTCCAGGCATAAAATGTGGGCATGACCAGAGGTTCTACAAGCAGGGACAGAAAACTGAGAGGCTGCTGGCTCTAACACCTGAGCTGTCCTTTTGTTAGGGTGTCCTGTCTCCACGTATAAAATTTGGGCAAGGCCGGAGGTGCGAGCCCATAGATGCAAGCCAAAGGGCATGAGCCCGGATTCTTGGCGTTTAGCCCCGGCTCATCCTTTGGCCAAGCTGACCTATTGGAGGCATAAGCAAAAGTTACTAAATTGATCAGATGTTAACAAATCACCTTGATGCACAAAGAAGCAGATGGTCCCGCTTTGCACACAAGGTGATTAGAGCACATTCAGGACTGGACGGGGACTGCATGATCAGATCAGTTTTGACAAAGCTGATCAACAGTTGCTCAGGATAAGGTAGGCTGAATCCCACATCTTTGCATGCTAACAGGTGGTCAATGCATGGTAAATTAACTCTGCTGACCAGTTATTTAGCAGGTGGACATATGCAGGTCTTCATAAAATACATGAATCTATACAGAGTGTGTAGCACTTGGGTTTTCTTGTTGCATTTGCATTTCCACAGGGTTCTTGGACTGGAAGTACACTGTGGTTTTTTTGCTGTTAGGTCACAGCTGATTTCCAGCGACCTCTAGTGGGGTTTTCAAGGCAAGACACATTCTGAGGTGGTTTCCCATTGTTGGCCTCCACATCATGACCCTGGTATTCCTTGGTGGTCTCCCATCCAAATATTGACCAGGCCTGACCCTGCTTAGCTTCTCAGATCTGACGAGATCAGGGTGGCCTGGGCTATCCAGGCCAGGGCTGAACATGCGCACACCCCTCATTTTGACCTTGTGCATCCCACACTACTGAAAAGCCATTTGCTCACAGTTGCTAATCTCTGGGTAGGGAATCAAAGACAGAAACTTACAGCTGTAATCCTGAAAAGAGGGGTTGTACAGTACCTGAGTACTCCAGAGCTGTAACAGCATTGCTCTTGTTTGCATGTCTTCATCCACTCCTAGGTCGACCAAATGCTGCTGATAGCTCTCCAGCCAAACACTTCTGTTTGCTCGGCAATTCAGGCGTTTCACAGAGAGTAGCTTCCAGAGGTTCTTCTTGAGGCTGCTAAGTGCCTTCTTTTCCGCTGCGGAGAGAAATGGCAGAAATAGAGACAGTGTATTACTATAATGGGGCTAGTACCTTATCCGTCCTACAAGGAGTCTAGGGCACATACATGAGTCTAGGGCACATACACCATGTGAAGAAACCAATGTTATTGGAATTGCTTAGGAAGGCTGTTCCTCTAACTTGACCAGCTCCAGTTGGATTGACAGACCAAAACCTTCCTAGTAGCTCTCCTTTATGTACATAAGTTAGGGTTGCCAGCTCTGGTTTGGGAAGAGCCTGGAAATTTGGGGAGGGCAGGTTTGGGGAGGGAGAGATCATAGTTGGACATAATGCCATACGGTCCACTCTCCAAAGCAGCCATTTTCTCAAAGGGGACATTTCAGGAGATCTCCAGGCCCAACCTGGAGGCTGGCAACCCTAGTGGAAGTGCCGTCAAGTCAACGCCACCTTATGGCAAACCCAGCAAGGGGCTTTCAAGGAAAGTAAGAACCAGTAGTGTTTTGCCATTGCCTTCCCCTGCAGTTCTTTGGCGGTGGTCTCCCATCCAACTACCAACCCTGTTAAGCTTCCGAGAATTGACAATATCAGACTATCCCACAGTGCCTTCCCTCTGCAGCTCTCTGTCACTGGTGTAAAATGCGAACTTCTGTTTGTGTCTGTCATCTAACAGTAGAAGCTTCAAGTTCTTTCCCAGCCTTGGAAAGCCTTTATAAGAATGCTTCTTCCAGTCTGTAAGGGCCCCACAGGAGAGATACATGTGTACAGATGGGGTACAGATTTACCCAGTGGGGCAATGGCACTACCTGGTGCTGTTTCGCTTAGGGAAAATGACATGGGGTGGGAGGGGAGAGACAGAAGCCCTTTCTCCCCACATGCTGTGCTTCTGATCTAAATCAGGCACCCATATGCTTGGAATCTGAGATCCCACTGGAGGAACTTGCGGGTGATATCTGACTGAAAGCTAGAGTGAGAAACCCAGACTCCACCAGTGGGGAAAACATAACAGGTTGTTAGAACCAGTTTGGTGTAGTGGTGCATGGACTCTAATCTGGGAGAACTGGGTCTGATTCCCCACTCCTCCACATGCAGCTGCTGGTGTGACCTTGGGTCAGTTACAAGTTCTCTCAGAGTTGTTCTCTCAAGGGCAGTTCTTGAAAGAGCTCTCTCAGCCCCACCTACCTCACAGGGTGTCTGTTGTGGGGAGAGGAAGGGAAGGAGATTGTAAGCTACTCTGAGACTCCTTTGGGTAGTGAAGAGCGGGGTATAAATCCAATCTCTTCCTCTTCTTCCTCTTCCTAGTCTCCCTGAGCAGAAATTTGAACCCAGGTCTGCATTCAAACTCTATTCACTATACCATGCAATCTCTTTTCCCTGGATGTTACACAAATCCTCCCTTCAGACTTCAGTCTGGTGATGGTCCATGATTTATCTCGACTAATCATTAATCTGGCTGCTCTTTATCTGAAGCACAAATGCCCAACAGTCATTATGTCAGACCATCTTAGCTGGCACACAGAACCAGTTCTCAACCCACAGGACCAAGGCAACCCCCAGTGGTGCTGGCAAGTCCAGCTGGGGCTCAGTTTACCCCGATGGGTCCTGCTGGTAAAAATCCTCATTCCCCCTACCCCCCAGTGTTTATCAACACACCAAAATCTTTCTGGGAAGCCTTTTTTTTTTAAGCATTCAGGCCAAATTTCCCTTCCCCTTGTCAACCGTGGAAAATGCCTTCAATCACACCTCCCCAGCAGGCTTGAAGAAAGGAGAGGAGGCAACTGGTATGCCCAATCTGACTATGTGTCAGGAGAGCTTTTTTAAAAAAGCAACCCTTTTAAAAAATTTTTTAATGTGGAACTCATTTAGGATTTCAGAATGCCAGGATGATGCTATCCTCCCCTGTTTGCATGTTTACTTCCAAATGTCATGATGCTTTCCTATACTAAGAGATAGGTAAACAAGCTGGTGACAAATTCACCACCAAGCTCATCCTCCAGTGGAAAGTTATGGGCATGTACGCATGACTATTCTGAAATTTCCATTATTTGGAGAATAGTGTGTGTGGGGGTGTCATATAAAAACTACCCAAATGCAGCAATTGAATCTGATGATGTTGGACAAAGAACCTTTGCTGGGACCCATTTAACCCCAAAGAGAAGAAGGAGAAGAAGAAGATATTGGATTTATACCCTGCCTTTCACTTGGAGTCTCAGAGCAGCTTACAATCTTCTTCCCTTCCTCTCCCCACAACAGACACCCTGTGAGGTAGGTGGGGCTGAGAGAGCTCTGAGGGGACTGTGCCTTGCCCAAGGCCACCCAGCAGCCAGCGCCCCCCCCGCGAAAAGCCCCCCCACCTCTTCTCCGGCTTGCTTGGGCACCCCGCAGCTGTGGAGTGCCCAGGCAAGCCGTCGCTGGGAGGGAAGGGGTGGGGGTTAAAACCCACGCCCCTTCCCTGGCTTGTGGCTCGCCCACCCTCCCCCTGGGGGGGAGAGGAGGCGGGGGCGGCATGGTGGGTGTCTTCAGGCCCCACCGGGAGGTTGGCATCTGCGCCCGCCTATGGCACAGAGCCACCTCAAGCCGGCCCTGCCAGCAGCTGCATGTGGAGGAGTGGGGAATCAAACCCAGTTCTCCTGGATTAGAATCCACACTCCTAACCACTACACCAAAGAGGGGATACATGTAAATCAAACTCTCAGTAGAAAACAAAACTGGAGTTGTCGATAGGGTAGTGGGTCCTTTGTCAGTTTGGAGGTTCTGGCAAATGTATGGTTGCCACCTCTGGGTTGGGAAATTCCTGGAGATTTTAGGAGCGGAGCCTCAGGAAGGTGGGGCTTTGGCAGGGAAGAGACACAGGTGGGTTATAATGCCATAGAGTCCACTCTCCAAAACAGCCCTCACCTTCAGGGAAACTGCTCTCTGTAAGTCTGGAGATCCATTGTAATTCTGGGAGCTCTCCAGCCCCTACCTGAAGGCTGGCAACCCCAGGCAAATGCCTGGCCTCACTACTCTCTGGAGCCAGCCCTGACTGAAGCTAACAATCACTGGTTTAGAAAGCAAAGGTGACAAGTGTTGTTCTAGAATTAATCTCCAGTTTTAATAACAGAAGAATACTCCCATTCTTCTGTGCTTCTCTGCCATACAAATACAGTGACTGACCAGGTCACGGTGCATCAGTCAGTAGAAATATTGACCTGTGTGAGGCAGCAGTGAACAAGGCAAATTCTTTGTTAGGGGATTATCAGGAAAGAAACTGAACATGAAATGCCCTTGTATGGGCCTATGGTGAGACCCTGTTCGAGATACTGAGTACTATTTTGGTTGATGCATCTTTAAAAATGGTCGCCTCGGGAGGTGGTGGATGCTCCTTCCCTGGACGTTTTCAAGCAGAGGCTGGACGACCATCTTTTGGGTATGTTGTAGGTATGTCGGGCTATCTTTTGGCTATGCTCCTGCAGAGTGCAGGGGGTTGGACTAGATGACCTGCAAGGTCCCTTCCAACTCTAACATTCTATGATTCTGTGAAAAAGGATATTAGCACCAGTGAAAGTTAAAACTATAGTGGGGTTTGAATATCTTCCCTATAGGGAAAAGTTAAGGAGTTTGGGACTTTTTAGTTTAGGGGAAACTAGCAAAAAGGGCAGGGGACATAGCAGAAGCTTATATTATATACACAAGAGAACTTTTCTTCTCCTCCGCTCATAATATAAGAACTTGCAGGCACCTTATACATCTAATAAGCAGTAGATCTGGCAATTACATAAGGAAGTGTTCCTTCACTCAAATGCTAAGTAATTTGGATTGTTATTGATAAACTGTGCAACTTGAAAATCTGCACTGTGAACTTTAGTTGGCCCTAATAAAATTATTGAACTATCCGTGCACATTTCAATCTACATCAAAGAGTGGATAAAGGTAACTTTTTCTCCCTCTCCCAAGAACTTGAGGGTGCCCACTGAAGTTGGTGAGCAATCGGTTCAGGATGGACAAAAGGAAGTTCTGCTTCCCTCGACTGGTGATTAAAATACGGAATTCCCTGCCAGAGGATGTAGTGATGGCCACAGGCACAGGGAGCTTTAAAAGGGGATTAGATGATCCATGGTCTATCAGTGGCCACATTTGGAGGCAATAAACCTCTGAATACTGGTGCCAGGAGGCAACATCAGGGGAAGGCCTCAGCCTCTATGCCCTACTGTTGGACCTTCAGAGGAACTGGCTGGCCACTGTGTGAGACAGGGTGCTGGACTGGATGGACCACTGGTCCGATCCAGCAGGGCTCTTCTTATGTTCTTGAAAGACAGCTATGGCAACTGGTTCTTGGGCTGTCAATACGGCAAACAGAACTGAAAGGCTGTGCAATGGTGCCATCTACTGCCCATAGTTTTCCTTTTCCTGCTAGGTTTCAGTTTACATGCTGGGGTGTCATCGTTACCCATTTGTTGCACACAGTCCAGTTCTCCTCAGAGGCTACATATCCGTTAATGCACTATCGTATTTTCACAGCATTAGCTGTGCTATCTTTGGTACCTGGGAAAACCAGGTGCAAGTAACTGAGAAGCAGAAGGAGCCATTAAACACAGCGATTATGGGAATGAAATTCAAAGGACAGGGAACAGTTTAGGATATTATGGGGGAGCTGTGACAGCTGTGGAGCAGGGGTATGACAGAGGTAGCCCTGACAAGCTACTGCATAGGGCTGCCAACCTCCAGGTGGGACCTGGAGTTCTCCCTGAATTACAACTGAGCTCCAGACTACAGAGATCAGATTCCCTAGAGGAAACAGCAGCATGAGAGGGCAAGCTGTGATATACCAAAGACTCTAGGTAAATCTCCTTCTCCACAGACATCATGCCCAAATATCCAGAAGTTTCCCAGGCTGGAGATGACAACCCTATCATCAAAGTGAACAAAGTGACCACAAAATTTAGGATATCTAGAATCAATAGATATGTGTTTGGGCTTTTTAGGGGAAGGGGCTAATTCTTTGCCTACAGTACTTAAAGTACAATCCTAAGCAGAAGTAACCTCTTCTAAGTCCCCTGAAGTCCGTTCGCTTGGAAGGGTGTAACTCTGCTTAGGATGGCACTGACAGAGATGTGAAGCTTTAGTGGGTACAAGACAGTTCTAATAAGAACCAGCTGCAGTCTTATTTCAGGTTCCATCCCCAGATAAATTGATAATTGTTGTGCTATAGCCATCATCCATCTCCTGCACTGTCTTGCAACAACAGGAAAATTTAGTTTTAAATTGTTGCTTGTAGTGCAATAACCGGTGACACAGCCAATGATCCCTCTAAGCTGTGGAGTCTTGTGAGCAAAAATTCTACTCTGTGAGCTCCTGGCATTAAAGCTGTGAGTGAGCGACTTGGCTACTGCATAAATTAGTTTGTTCTGGAGCCATCCTTCCAGAGCTAAAACAAAAATGTGTGAGCTGGAGGCTAAAAAACTGTGAGCTAGCTCACACTAACTCAGCTTAGAGGGAACACTAGACGCAGCCCAAGTCCCTGTTTTGAAGTTACATTGATTCTTGCCAGCAAAGAACAATTACATGGGTGTCAATTTATCTATGTATCATTCCATGACTTTCTTCCTTACAGGGGGGAAAAACCCACCTCTGGACATAGGCACCATAGGTGACTTGGTACCTTGGTTGGTACCAAGCACGGCTTGACTTGGGAGATGTGGATATAAGCAGCCTAAAGACTCTTTTTCCCCCCTACAAGAGGGATATTCCAGTGCAGAAAATCCTAGAGATGCCCTGCTAAATCAGACCAGTGGTCAATCTAGCCCAGCACCCTGGCCCATACAGTGGCTAACCAGCTGCTCTGGAGAGCCTACAAAGAGAGCACAGAGACCATATCCTCCCCCTGATGTGGCCTCCGAGCATTGGTATTCAGAGGTGGACTCATTAGGCACCTCATCATCTCCAGTATGCACATATGATATATCTAAAGGTGTGTTCATGGTAGGAAGCAGCAGGTTCCCAGAGCCCATGTACAAAATAATGTAAAGCTATTTTGATAATTAAAATCTTATAAACACTAGGTAGAAGAAGAGAGAAGAGAAGAGATTGGATTTATACCCTGCCCTTTACTCAGTATCAGAGCAGTTTAGAATCTCCTTTCCCTTCCCCTCCCCATGATAGACATCCTGGGGCTGAGAGAGCTCTTTTGAGAGCTGCTCTTGAGAGAACAGCTCTGAGATAACTTGTGACTGATCCAAGGTCACACAAGCAGCTGCATGTGGAGGAGTGGGGAATCAAACCCTGATCTCCCAGATTAGTGTCTATGCTCTGAACCACTACGCCAAACTGGCTCTGGTAGATAGATAGCTGATAGTTTTCCAGAGACTGGAACAGCATATGATAGAGTTATAATAGCTTTGGATACAGACATTCATTGTTTCTGTTCTGCTTTGGTCAGACAGGTTTATTGATTTACGTTATTAACAGTCTGCCTTTCTCACTGGGACTCAAGGCTGATTGCCCGCAGTGAGTCAATGCAATCAATAGGATGGGACAGTCAATAAACAATGCAGCAGGAATTGGAGTGGTAGAACCATCCAAGCTATACACAGCAGGGTAGGACACAGTCCCTAATAATTTATCCAAGTAACTTTGTGAAGCATTTGCCACCCTATTGCCTGTTTGGAAAGCCCTCTGGAATAATTCAGTTTTGCATACAGGGTACCTGGTTTTGCCATGCTTCAAAAGCCAGTTTGGTGTAGTGGTTAAGTGTGTGGACTCTAATCTGGGAGAACCAAGTTTGATTCCCTATTCCTCCACTCACAGCTGCTGGATGACTTTGGGCAAGCCATAGTTCTGGCACAGCTGCTCTTGAAAAAGAGCAGTATCTGTCAGAGCTCTTTCAGCCCCACCTACCTCACAGGGTGTCTGTTGTGGGGAGGGGAAGGGAAAGGAGTTTGTAAGCCGCTCTGAGACTCCAAGTGAAGGGTGGGTTGGGCAGGGTATAAATCCAGTCTCCTCTTCTCTCTTCTTCTTCAAAACCTACCGAGTCAGAAAAAAATAATGTATGTAGTCACAGGCAATCATACCACAATCATAGTTCCAGGTGGGTAGCTGTGTTGATCTGAAGCACACAAAATGTGTATGCACACAAAAGCTCAGACATTGAATTAACCTTTGTTGGTCTTAAAGGTGCCACTGGACTCTAAATTTGTCCTACCACAATTATACCATTTTTAAATCTCTGGATATACCTGTACTATAGGCAAAAAGGTTTAATAGTTTTTCCCTCTCCCTAGGAACCCTAGTATCTGTTCTTCTGAGAAGAACCAGGAACAATTAGCAGCATCCTCACCAAACTAGAATTCTCAGGGTTTGAGGAGGGGGGCATAGCAGATAAACTGCCATGTAGATCTGAAAATCTACCACCTGAACCCAGGCTTTTCAGATGGAAACAGATCTTGCATCATTCAAGTCTCTGCAAAGGATACATAGAACAGCTGGCCTCCAGTTACATCCGCCTGGAGGTTCGGCTAGGAAAGATTTTATCAAACATTTCCAGTGTGCTACTGAAATACCAGCATTAAGGGTGGGACCTGGCCAGTCACACCAACCTGCACTCAACATGGAACGAGCAGCTTTCATCAAAAGACGGTCCAGTTTGTAAAACTCATGATAGATTTCCAGAGAATGTGCCAAGTCTTTAGCTCGACTGGAGGTGTCATCATAATCCTTGCTTTCATTACCATACAATGTCAGGTAACCAGCCCTGGGAAGGAGAAGGAAATGTAGAAATATTAAAAACTGGAGGGCCACATGCTAACTCTATAACTTGCCACGCTCGTGTCCAGTGGGAAAATGGCTTTGGAACTCTGCACTTACCTGAACATCGTACTGTAGGCAAGATGAAACAGACCTTCTTCCTCCCATTGCCGGTTGGCTTTATTTGGGTCGGAAAGCAGAACGGTTTGCAAATTGAAGAGCACTGCCTTTGTTAGAGGGGGAAGGTTTTTGTTTTGCAGAGTCCTGTGGAAGCAGAAGCCACATTGTAAAGCTAATAATGCCCCTCCTGGTGCCATTTTAGGTCAGAAAAGTGGTACAAGGGGAGCGTGATTCCTTCTCCCCCTGCCCAGCAATGGTCCTGACCAGAACTAGGCCCTCACAATGCAGCTTAAAGAAGTTCCTGGGTGGAGACTCTAAAATGGCAGGAGGGAATCCCATGATGCAAATCTGATGTGGTGCAAATCCAGGGACACCCATCTTGTCTGGGTTGGCTGTTATTAAGGATTTGATCCCAAGTCCCTTCAGGACCACGACTAACACTACCTCCACACTACACTGGCTTAACCAAAACTGGATCAATGGCTTCTTTTGCTGTTACTCAGATGGCCCCCTAAGGGCAGGGCTGCATTATGACTTTCACAGGCCTTAGGTACTTTTGTCTTTGTGGGCCCCTCCTGCCATAATAATATCAATACTAAAAAATTATGTTGATATAACTTTAAATACTTTAAATAAATAAATAACTTTTTTAAAAAATATATTTTTGTCTGTTTTAGGCAAAAATTAATCAATTTTTGTGGGCCCTAAACATTTCATTTCTTTCTGATGTGAGAAAAAAAATTTAAACATTTCCTTCAACCCTAAAAGTTCTTTCCCCCCCTTCTGATTGTAAAAAAAAAAATATTAAAGCATTCTCATGCCCCCCTAAAAGTATCGTGGGCCCTAGGCACTGTGCCTACTGTGCCTATTTGTTTATTTATATTTATTTATTCGATTTATACCTCGCCCTCCCTGCTGGAGCAGGCTCAGGGCGGCTAATGGATAAGTGGGCCCTGCCTCAGGGATGAGTTGCGCTCTGTTTTTCTTGGCATGCTCAGGCAGCCAGAGGCTTCCTGAAGTAAAGCTCTCACAAGGAACTTCCCAGCTCCACAAAAGAACCACTCATCTGAGAAAAAAAGTTCTATTAATTTACTTCAGTTGACACTAAATCAATTTGTTGTTCATGTTCATTTACACAAGAAGGCGCTAAGCCATGAAACTGTGATCCTTCCCTTTGCTTGTGATAAGAACTATCCATTATCAACACACAAGCCCAGACACAATGAACTCTTTCCCAGGATACAGCAACAGTTGTTGTGCAGGAGGAGGAGGAGGAGGAAGAGGAGGAAGCAGCAGCAGCAACTATCAAGTTGAAACCAACTTATGGCAACCCCTCACGGGGTTTTTGAGGCAAGAGATGAGCAAAGGTGGTTTGCCGTTGGTTTTCTCTGCTTAGCAGCCCTGGTCTTCCTTGGTGGTTTCCCATCACAGTACTAACCAGGGCCGACACTGCTTAGCTCTGAGGACCTTGGGTTATTCAGGCTACTATTTATTTATTTGAGTATAGGACTGTCAAAGGCTGAGTTCACTTGTCCATGCTATCTATCTGTCTGTCTTGTCTATCGTCTATCTATCAGCTGTCTATTAGAAGATCAAACAGGACTAGAAAAGATGAGTTCACGTGTCCATGACACTCCCTGGGCAATTTTTGGCCAGTTCTTCAGACCCAGTCCACCCTACGACATTGTCTGAAGATAAAGAGGAGGCAGGGAATGTCATTTAAACTGCCCTCAGCTTCACGGAGGAAAAGTGGGATACAATAAGAACAAACCGAATGAAGCCTTGTTTGACTCACATCTTCCCCCCTTCAAACAGAATGAGCCATATCACTTTCTAGGAACAGCCAGCCCAGGGATTTGTAAAGAAATAGAGAGAAGGGGAGGATTTGACAAAAGAGCCACTTAGATCATACTTCTGTTAACAAAAGCATAGTCCCAGGGCCAGCCAAGACATTTCAGTTTCCCAAAGAACCTAAACCACACGATCCAAGAGGTACACCCTGTTAAGAAATATTAAATCCAGCTGTAAGCATGCTAATGGAGGCAACCTGAGTAGATGGAAGCAGCACAGATCAGGGCCTAAGTATACAGGCAATGAAGGCCAAATGGTTTTAAGCTTTCCTTTTCCTAAAACATTTTATGAGGGGGTTGTGGGAGAAGAGCTCGTTTTAAAAGAGAGACAGCTGTTCTTTGAAGGCCAGTTGCAGGAGGCAGAAACCATTCTTGAAGACACAGAGACATGAGAAAGACCTTGGGTAGACTCTGAGGGAAACTCACACAGGGTTGGGAAAGGTGGAGAATGTAAATCAAAGAGGATCAGAATCTGAACAACATACCTGGAATCATTAAGTTATTTCTGCCTCTTTCTTTAACATGATGGACTTGTGTGCTTGTCAGGTTCCAACTGGTGGCAGAGGATCCCCCCACCAGTGCCACCAGTGGATGCTTCCTGCTGCTGCACAGCTTGGTGGCAGGAGAAGAAGAAGAGATTGGATTTATACCCCGCCCTTCACTGCCCAAAGGCGTCTCAGAGCGGCTTACAAACTCCTTTCCCTTCCCCTCCCCACAACAGACACCCTGTGAGGTAGGTGGGGCTGAGAGAACTCTAACACAAACTGTCCTTGAGAGAACAGCTGTGCCAGAGCTTGTGACTAACCCAAGGTCACATCAGCAGGTGCAAGTGGAGGAGTGGGGAATCAAACCCGGTTCTCCCAGATAAGAGTCCGCACACTTAACCACTACACCAAACTGGAGAGGAAAAAGTGGGAAAATGGAGGGTGACAGGCAACATCCTGAGACATACTGATGTCATTCCCTGTGTGCCCAGAAGTGACATTAGCATGTTGCCAGAGATGCTCTAGCATTTGGGCAAAACTCTAAGTTTAAACCAGAGAGTCTGCCCAGATGCTAGAATGTTCCTGGCAATGCACCGACCTCACTCCTGGGTACATGGGGGATTATGTCAGGATGTTGCTGGTGATGTCATTATGTCACCAGCAAGGCCCTCCCTTCTGAAAAGTTTTCTGCTGATTGGTAGCCTTGTGCTCACAATGCTATCATGGGGATAAGACCTAGGCAATGAGAGATGAGTTTAAACCTCTTGGATTTTCTCTGTACTCAGATGCTGTAGTCTTTTGCTGCTCAACTATATGCTTTTTTCCCTTGTGTATCAATTACATGCTATGTTCTTTAAGATAAAAAATTCTTTTTCTGAAATTGGAGTTATTTTGTGGTCTCTCCAACCACAAAAAAGCCCTATGCCTTGACTCAAAGTTATAAATGTATAACTGAGAGAAAGGAGGTACCTGCCTATCAGAGAATATCTCTGTGATTTCAAGAATTTCCCTCCTACCTCCATGCTGATTGAACTGAGAAAGGGATTCCGAATCTTAATGGAGAATCTGACTATAGGCTGTCAGACTGCAATTCCATTAACAACCTACTGGTGGCACCAGAGAGCAAACCCTATTTGTGAAAGGAAAGGCACAGGATAAAAGAGAGGTCATCTTCTCAATGTTGCCTAGCATCTTAAGACCCCAGCCAGCAGATTAAATCCCCCATTCCCGATGGTAAAAAAAAAGTTTCTGATGGGTCATTTTACCACACACCCCAGGATCATCTGCAATGTGGTTATGGGAGGGACTGTGGCTCTGCTTTGCATGCAGAAGGTCCCAGGTTCAGTCCCTGGCATCTCCAGTTAAAAGGACCAGGCAAGAGGTGAAAGACCTCTGCCTGAGACTCTGCAGAACTGCTGCCAGTCTGCTGAGGATCCCAGAATTTATTAACTGCATTTTATGTTGCTTTGCTGGCAATACATAAAATACCTTTGCCCCCACATAGCTGCTCAGTTCAGCCAGCCCAGTGCATTTTGAATGGGAATTACTTCTTATTTTCAGCACTTTGTGCTATTGTAGATTTATGGTCATCATCTGTCAGTTCTATCCTCTCCTGGATTAACAGTGAGGCTTGTGGTTTCTCCTCTCTGGATAATAATCCAATTTTAAATTATATTCTGAAATTATAGTTACCCTTGAGTTCATACGACTGTTAAATTTTATAATCCCGCTATTTTAATCTATGGATTGTTTTGCCTATATATTTAACTGTTTTATTTTCCCTTATGTGTCTAAAAACCCATGTGCTGAATTAAGAAATAAAGAATTACTTCTTGTTAGCTACCTTGAGATTAGCTAAATTTGAAGTTGGTATAATTACTGGCAACAGAGGACTGTTCCCAAACACACAACCCCTTTTTTCTTCTCTCTCAGAACCGCCTGAGCAGTAAACATGATTATCCAGAAGTTCCACTCTTGTGGGTTCCGGCTTCATCATTTCTCTGTGACTTTTGTGTTTTCTCTTCATTTGCCAATGTAAACTCTGAGGTTTTGCCTGTTTATATTCTGACATTGATTCGCCCCGCCCCCACTTGATTGTAAAGGGATTGATGTGGCTTGTAAAGAGGTTAATGTCTCCAGGAGACGTTAAATTACAACCGAATAAAACCAGATGCCCTTCAAATAGGAGATCCTGCAGGAAGCCCCTTTCAAGAAGAGCCATCACTATAAATCTCTGCTGCTGCGGAGCTCCTTATGACAAGCAGCTGTAAAGAATGTGATAGAATCACAGAACCAAAATGTCATTTAAGAAATATCAGGTGGCTTAGATAACAACTTGGATCCTTCTAATAATTCCATGGGCAAAAAGGGGGCACTTTCCACTGTTTCCCCCCTCCTGTGGCAGACCTCAGACTCCCTGCAAGTTATTGCAAGTTATTCCATCCCCCAGGAGCAGCATTTCACAGGGGGCATTTAGGGCTGTATTGGAGCAAGGGAAGTCACGCTCTGAGGACGCTCTGAGGACAGCAGTCCTTTTGCCTGCAGAAATTGTAGCATATGAAACAATGTGATATTTTAGAAATTGGCCTTCCGGGTCTTAAATATGGAGGTGGGCGTAGGGGGGAAACTGCATGGTTCAATGCCCTCTCATTTAAAAAATGCCCTGCCTATGAAAAGCAAGCATGTTGGGAAGATGAATTCTATTGTAGCTTATTTCTTGGCATGCTTTATACTTCCTGCAGGGAATTTAATCCAACAGATCCCAAAGTTTTTAATGCAGCTACTGGGAGTGTGTGTGTGTGTGGGGGGGGAGTTCTTATGAAATCCCCAAGAAAGATGATTTGTAATCTTTTCATTGCAGCAAAAATCTTGCTTGCTCAAAGACGGAAATGTGATAAATCCAGTCCCTTCACTAAAAAATTGATTGCTGGATGGATATGCTGCATTGGGTCTGAGTTATTGCCTAAGATTTAGAGAAGGGGAATTTTAGCCATTTTGATTTGTGGAAAGAATGTGAATTTTCCCCTCATGTTATTGGAAGAAGCATCATCATTTAGACTGGCTGCCAAGAATCTGGAACACCCTTCTGGCACATCAAATGATCATCCAGAGGGAAAGAATCTGATCTATGGGGAAGAACCTAATCTATGCAGGGGCATAGATTACCCTTGAGGGTTTTGCCCGCCCCCACAAGCTTTTCATTGGAGCACAGTGTGGTGTAGAATTCCCAAGCCTCCAAACCCCTCATGGCACAACAACTTGTTACATAATTAATTTGGGTTGCCAGGCCCAGGAGAATGGGAGAGGGGACATGGAGGGGGAGCCATCAGCGATAATGCAGCATCACATACAGAAAAACCTGGAATCACCTAGGACAGGGGTCCCCAACTATTTGAGGCAATGGGCACCTTTGGAATTGTGACACAGTGTGCTGGGCACAGCCACAAAATGGCTGCCACAGGAGGTAGAACCAGTTGCAAAATGGCTGCCGCAGCATACCTTCAGTCACACAGTGAAGATCCTTGGTCTGTGGTGGCAGCTGTGGCCAAAACAACATTTTTTAAAAAAATCTGCACTGCCAATCAAAAGCCTTGCTGGAACCTACAGACACCAATGACCTAGAGGACCTATGGCTGCCCAAATTCAGTCCCATAACAGAGGCCCCATGGCCCTTTCCCTAGAAAATTGAGCAGGCTCCATTTTCATGTGAGCCATATAGCTGCAAGAAAGTCTCTCCTTCTGTCCTTATGAAGGAGTTACAGAATACCATCACAGACCCCCAGTTTAAGGAACTCTGTTTTGGAAGAATGTGTGATTGCACTGCCATCATATACTGTCTTGCTCTGGCTTAAATCACTACGCAGGCACACATTGTGGTGCTCTGGAACATTGCACTGGGGATCTATTGTCCATGGCATAATGACCTGGTTTTCCCATTACAAGTACTTTTCTTCTTAAAAAAAAAAATCACTTACGCTCTCAGCATGACTTTCTCTGCATTAGGGTCATAATCTGGCAGCCGGACATCAAACATTCGGTCCATTAAAACGCGTGCGTATTGACCAAAGTCTAGCTTGCAGCGGGATTCCCAAAGCACCGCATCATAGGAACGGGGGTCCAATAAGACTGTGATGAATTTCCCTGCAGCTTTAATCTTCAAGAAAAACCACCGAGCCAGTCACAAAACATATGAATCTTGCCATGTTTGAATGAAAGGAAATGAGTGCATTTTTACAAACAAAACGGACAGGAAACAAGATATCTCTAAGATGGCTTCCAGATTCCATGTTCAGTTATTTTCATTGTTATCCAACACAAAACAAAATCCATTGTATTTACTGTGAAAGTGAAAAAATGTATTGCAAGGATAATTTTGTTCATTCTCACAGTATGAATTCTGTTTTATAAATGGAAGACTGAGCTGAGAGACACTAGAAAAGGGGAAACCAGGAGGGGTGGGTAAATCCTCAATCCAACACTACCCACCAAATAGCCATATCAGTAGATGACCACCTTTGACTAGGATCTGGGAAACCCAGGTTCAAATCTCCCCGACTGTCTCTTTGTACCAAGCACACTGTTACTCCAGAAGGGGTAGTAGAGCTACTTAGGTGGACAGGTCATTTCCTCTATATCCTTCCTTTTGTGTGTTCTGCTACTGTCTCTTTATATATCCAGGGACATCCTTCCTTCTAGCTAATTCCTTCTCTTCCTGCTTCTTTGTTTAGCCTTCTTTGTTTAACCCCTGTAAGGGCAAGATGTCCTCTCTACATCTAGAATCATAGAATTGTAGAATGTTAGAGTTGGAATGGACCTTGTAGGTCATCTAGTCCAACCCCCTGCACTCTGCAAGAGCATAGCTAAAAGATAGCTCACTCTCCCTCCATTCTAGCTGAGAGAGACAGTTAGAATGCTTTCCCTTCCTTTCCCATTGTAGAATAGCATTCCTTAACAATAAGTAGATTGCTAACCTCCCGCTATGGCAAGAGGCCTCCTGTTGGTGGCCTTTGTTGGAACAGCAGTGGGAGAAAAACATTATAAAGTTGCTGTTGTGTGTTCTGTGACACCACTTCTGGGGGAAACCAACCTGGAAGTGACACTGGATCACTCTAGGAATCACTGTAAACTCTATGGTTTTATCATAGAGTCTCTGGCAATTCCTTGAGCTACCAAGCATAAATTCTGGGTTTTCCCTGAAGTGATGTAATGGTGCAGATGACAATGCCTCCCATGTCCCCACCCTCAAAGTTCTGGTTGCTAGACGTGGCCTAACATCCCTAACAATACAGGATATTCATTTCCTTTCTAAAGCAACAAGACTTATGTGGACTCTATTCTTAAAGCAGCCTCTCCCTTGCTGAGCAAACCAGCTCTAAGTTAACACGCTGAGCCATAAAACTCTTTGGGTAACCCTAGGTCAGTCACTTGCTCAGCATAACCTGCCTCACAGCATTGCTGTCAGCACAGCGTGGAAGAGGGGTAAGGTCCTTCAACAAAGGGTGGGAGGGAGAAATGATACAGTCATATAAATGTGTGTGCCAATGTTAAGGCAAGCGTTACAGGATGTAAGACTTGTCAGCTGCAGAAAATGAAAAGGATATACTCACTGTGAAAATATCACCATGCTTCTGCTTCATTGCCGAGAGGAACTTGGCAGCATCTTTTCCAAATTCCAGAGCATGCCCAAGCCACGGAACAAGGCCTTTATCAAGTGGCGGTTCCCCCAAGAGTCTGGAAAGGAGAGCAATATACACTTTTTCATAATCTTCTTGCTCAGTCGTCTCCCATCACATATCTAAAATTTTATCCTGCATTCATAGCCCTAGAGCTAACCATACAAAACCACAATACAAAAACAACACTAGTAACAAAAGCAACAATAGCAGGAAACTATACAAGAATAAATTCCAGACATACAGTCCAGATGGCAATGGCTTGAGCTGCAGGAGATCTTGGAGATTTTTTTTTCTTAAAGAGCACATGCTAGGGGCTCAAGACAACGGGTTATGGCACTGAAGGGGAGGTTAACCCTTTCTCCTCTATACCATTTCCCCCTTAACTGTTTGAAACTTTGGTAGAAAAGTTCATTTTTTCCTGCTAGACTTAAAATGGCTCAGGAGTGATGATTCTCACAATGGAGGGAAGTAAGCAGTGGGATTAGACAGATTCATGGAGGAAAGTTAAACAATGGCTACTAGCCATGGTGATTGTGGGGAACCTGGAATTTGGAAAAGATGCTGCCAAGTTCCTCTCTGCAATGAAGCAGAAGCATGGTGATATTTTCACATTGTTGGCTGTCCAGAGGAACTGGGTGGCCACTGTGTGAGACAGAATGGTGGATTAGATGGACTATTGGTCTAGGGTTGCCAGGCACGATTGTCACACCGGCAGGGGGATTTGGGGGGCTGTCCAGAAGTGCGCGGTGATGCCCCCCAACATGATGACATCAGACAGAAGTGACAACATTGTGTCAGTGACATCGGGGGATGGTCTGCTTTTGGGGCAGACTCTGTGATTAAAATTGGGCTCAAACCATAGAGTTTTGCCCAAAAAGCAGGATGCCAATGTGTGACATCACTAATGCAAAAATGTCACTTCCACGCAATGTGGCTGTTCAGGGGTGGGGCTTCCCCACCAGCAAGCTGACCAATGGCGGGCAGATGTCCTGAAAATCAGGGGATCCCCCACCCAGACCGGGGGCCTGGCAACCTTACATTGGTCTGATCCAGCAGGGCTCTTCTTATGTTCTTATTTCTCCCAGGGAAATGTCAGGGTGGGAGGACTGACTGACCCAAATCACTTCCTCTTCTGTGGCTGCTTTTTGAGAAATCAAGAAATGCTGGGAGACCCTGTCAGGGAGTCTTTGAGGTGTTTTGCAACACAATAAAATCCATAAAAACCCAATAACCACCCCCAAATAAAACCCAAATTCAAAAACCCAATAAAAATACAATAAAACGTCACTTAAAAAGATAATTAAAAGCAGGTGTCTGAAAAGGCAGCATATAAATTTTTTAAATAAAATAAAATAAATTCCCTATTATAACTGCTCCCCGTTACACCATTTTTTACTGATCTAACTCAAAGGACCTCAAGATCTTCACATCCATTCAGAAGGCCTTTAGGGAAGTAGCCCTTCTCAAATCCTGAGGAAGGGAGTTCCCAAGTTGGGGAGCAACCCCCCCCCATACCCAGCCCAATTGTACTTCTGCTAAGGATAGCACATGGAGCCTCTTGGGTCAGTCTCAACTCTTGGGTTGGTTGATAGGCAGTCAACCAGGAATGTAATTCTGACATCCTGAAGGGGAAGTCTCTAGTAGCCGTGGAGCAGGACTTTTTAAAAAAGCTGCCAGCAACTCAGGGAGGCTGAGAATGCTTCTCTCCAAACGGAACCAGGCTACCTCTTGGGTGAGGAGAGCCACAGCTGGGATTACCAGCCTCCAAGAGTTGTCTCAGAATTTTTAGTATTGCCAGCCTCCGGGTGAGGCCTGGAGATTTCCAGGACTTACAACTGATCTCCAGACAACAGAAATCACTTTCCCTGGAGCAAATGGCTACTTCGGAGGATGGACTCTATGGTATTAGATGCTGTTGAGGACTACCCCCCAAAAAAAACCTCACCTCCCCAGGCACCTCCCCCCCAAATCTCAAGGAATTGTCCTGACTGGAGATGGAAAGTCTGCTTACAATTGATCCCCAAATTACAGAAATCAGTTCCTGTGATGGAGGAAATGGCAGTTTCAGAGGGTGGACTCTATTTCATCACATCCCCTCTGAACTCTGCCCCTCATGCACTTCCCCCAAATCTTCAGGAGTTTCCCTGCTTGGAAAACAGGAACTGGCAACCTTAGACACAGTATCAGTGTTATGGATGGAGGGAAGAGGTTGCTATGAAGACATACAAATAAACAGGTCCTTCCCTGTAAAACCCCATTGCTGAACACTGGGCACAAGAAGAAGAGAAGAGAAGAAGAGATTGGAATTATACCCCGCCCTTCACTACCTAGAGGAGTCTCAGAGTGGCTTACAAACTCCTTTCCCTTCCCCTCCCCACAACAGACACCCTGTGAGGTAGGTGGGGCTGAGAGAGCTCTTGACAGAAACTGCTCTTTTTCAAGAACAGCTGTGCCAGAGCTATGGCTTGCCCAAGATCATCCAGCAGGTGCAAGTGGAGGAGAGGGGAAATCAAACCCGGTTCTCCCAGATTAGAGTCTGCGCACTTAACCACTACACCAAACTGATGCACCTGCTTCCTGCTCTAGCTGGAGAAAGCTGAGCCTTGCTGGAACTGAGAAGGAATGGTCCCTAGTACATTGTTATCCAACCCTTCCTCCAGGAAGCTCAGAGGAACAAAAATGTTAACCGTTCCTTCATTTTATCCTCACGACATTCCTGTGAGGAAGCTTAGGCCAAGGGCCAAACTAGATGTGATGGTCCCACCATTTAAAAGTCATATAAAAATGCCCCACACTGAGGTGCTTTTGTCCCCTCACCAGCATCTTGTCAACTGCCAACATGGCGGCTGTTCTGGCACCTGAAAAAGTAAGAGGGAGGAGCACCACACTGATGGTCTGATCTGAGGCATTTTTAAATGGTTTTTAAATGGCAGTGGCTTCCTTGTGATGCTGTTTTGTCAAGTTTGGCCTTGAGAAAGAGTAACTGGCAAGGTTTACCGGCAAACTTTACAGCAAAGCAACTAGAAGTGGGCATTTATTCATCTAAATTGCACACAGATTATTTTCAAAATCATTATAAGTAATTATGTATTGTATAGTAAACCTATTCTATATATTTTCAGCAAAGTCTTCAACGTAGCACAATCCTAAATGAAAGAAAGTTGTTTATTTTTTGTTTTACAAGGAAACCTTTCAAAGCTAACTGATGTTAAAGGTAAAGGTTTCCCTTGCTCGAAAGCCAGTCGTAATCGACTCTAGGGGGCAGTGCACATTTCCATTTCCAAGCTGAAGAGCCAGTGCTATCTGAAGATGTTTCCGTGGTCATGTGGCCTGCATGACTAAACGCCAAGGCGCATGGAACACTGTTACCTTCCTACTGAAGCGGTACCTATCTATCTACTTGCAATTCCTTGCTTTTGCTTTTAGGTTGGCAGGAACTGGGGCCAGAGACGGAGCTCACTCCATCATGCGGCACTCGGGTCTCGAACTGCCAAACTACAGACCTTCTGGTCTGCAGCTCAGCATCTTAACCTCTGAGCCACCGTGGCCTTAACTGATGTTACCACCCCCCTTTTTCCTGGCAAGTTACCTATGAATCTTGCCAAGGGGTGTGGGTGGGTGTGGGAATCTCTGCATATCAGAAAGAAGCAAACAGAAACAGGCTTTCCTGGGCATAGAGTGGTAGGGCATGGAGTGGTAGAGTTGCCAACAGACCTGGAGACAAATGTCCTGTCTGTTTAATAGGCTGAGGAAACAAGGTGGCAAGGTATCGAATGAGCTGATTCAATAGTAAGACTAATAACAGTTTTGTTGTGTGGGCAGCTGAAGCTTTTCATAGCATGGAGGTAAAATAACATCAGCTGGTAAACAACTTCTCACTTAGCCAGGGCTGCCCAAAGTTTTTTGGGGCCTAGGTGAACCTCGGCATCACCCCATTCAGCAGAGAGAAAAGTGAGCTTTTGCAAGGATTTGTCTGACAGCAGCTACAGCCAGAGGGGTAAGCCCTGTCCACTCAAGGAAGGAAAGAGTGAATGGAACTGCCCCAGGAGCTGCAGCTGCCAAACATTCCTGCAAGACTTCTAAGGATGAGAAAGATAAAATTCCTGGTAATTGCCCACTCGTGACAGCCTGGCACATCGTTACCTACTGGGTTGCCAGCTCTGGGTTAGGAAATACTTGGAGATTTGGGGGCTGGAGCCTGGGGAGGGCAGGATTTGGGGAGAGGAGGGATATCAGCAGGGTACAATGGCATAGAGCCGACCTTCCAAAGCAGCCATTTTCTCCAGGGGAAGTGATCTTTGTTGCCTGGAGAGCCATTATAATCTCAAGAGAACTCCAGGCTCCACCTGGATGATGGCAACCCTACAATAACCCTAAAGCCTCTAGATAAGGCTTCTCTGCCCCCTTTGGTCCCCCTCAGACTCCGGAGCCCTACGCCATCCCATCCCTTAGGCTTGCCGAATGGTCAGGCTGGCCCTGCATTTTGCCTCTCTTAAAGGGACAGGGCATTTTCTCCAAGGCAATCTACAACCACACATGCCAGTCAGGGGCCTCTTCATCTGTTCTATTTCTGCCCATCAGACAGCTGATAAAGGTATAAGAGCCCTGCCAGAAAAAGCTGGCACTTGTCAAAGCAATCTGCTTTTATTTTTATATGCAAAGACAGAAATGTGTTGCTTTTTCTTCTACTGCACGCTAATACATGCATGGATATGTTCTTTGCACCAGCTTTTGTTTTAAAAAAGTAAACATATATTAGCTGAGCCACGGTCCATGGAAAGGAGGGAGGTTTTCTTCTCCCTCCCACCCGGCATCAGATATCTCTGTTTTGCCCTCCTCCCCTTTCCTTCTTATCAGAAGCAGCACAACCAAAGGCAGGAAATCAGACATGACAAGTTTGTTCTGCAATGACAAGAAACATTTTCTCCGGGTTTGCACCTGCGTGCCAACTGTTCGCCCTAATTCAGTGGTACGGTATTTTGAAAAGCAAAGAAGAGGACATATTTCCCAACCGACTACTTCAAACAAGCAATCACTATGACAAATCTCATTTTAAATACCCCTACTATTTAAGCTGTATAATTGCTATGAACTAGTACTATTCCTAACCTTCCAACCCCAAAAAAGAACGTTTTCATCAGCTTTTAACAAGCATCCGAAAGAGGACAGACACCAAAAAAAGAGAGAAGATGACGTGTCCTCTAAAAAGAGGACATCCGGTAACCCTACATAACTGGAATACAGGAATTTTTGCACATGTCATACTAACTAACAACTCTTAACTGAAATCAGCTTCTGGTTTCCTCCATGGATTTTTGCTAATATGAACACATATAGAAGGACAGCTCTTGCACAGTAAAGAGATTGTGTTGTGACTCAGGACAGGTCTGAAGCCCCACAAAACCTTTATTAGTGCAGCCACTGCTTCAGGTTGGGTTAGCCAACCTCCAGGTGGTTCAAGCCACAAATGGACCACAGTGATTAACCGAAGGTATACTCCACCAAAGCTCACTGTGGAAAAAAATGATTCTATTGCAGTTACAGTCCACAAACATTGCTTCTTCTTTTATTCCTTTATTTTACTTCATGCAATGCTGTTGCTGCTTCCAAACCACAACAACGGATCTCCTAGGTAAGTATTCCATTTCCCCCAATGCTTTGTCAGGTCGCTTTTTTATACATGGAGCCAATGCTCTTCACCTCCTACTCTGTTTCCCTTCGGCATCTGCCAAATTTTGGTGGAATGAACCTCCAGGTGGTGGCTGAATAGCTCCTTCTATTACAAGTGAGAGCAATCAGTTCTGCTGGAGAAAATGGCTGCATCAGAAGGTGGACTCTATGGCATTATACCCCACTGAAGAACCTCCCCTCCCTAAA
The DNA here is from genome assembly GCA_029375565.1 of Gekko gecko. Taxonomy (NCBI): domain Eukaryota; kingdom Metazoa; phylum Chordata; class Lepidosauria; order Squamata; family Gekkonidae; genus Gekko; species Gekko gecko. The sequence goes on from JAPDNY010000006.1 coordinate 157,184,893, forward strand.
CCCCATCCTCCCTCAGACTCCCCCCCCAATCTCCAGGTATTTCCCAACCCTGAGTTGGCAAGATGCTTATCCATTTTCGTGTAAGAAGAGTCAAAGTGAGCCAAAGAGAGGAGGAAAGTGCCTGATTTCCTTGACCAAACCATGGACATAAGGAGGCAGAGTGTATAAAGTTCCCAAAGGCACAGAATTATAATTAAAAAGGCAAAATGTGTTTATTATAAAAAGGGAATGAAAATTTGTAAAACTTTAACCATTTCTAACTTCTAAAAGGGAGGGAAGGCTGCACGGTATACCTTGATCTCATCAGCTAATTAGGGCCAATACCTGGAAGGCAGACCACTAGGGAAGACTCTGCAGAGGAAGGCAAGGGCAAACCACCTCTGCTTCTCACTTGCCTTGAAAGCCCCTTGCTGGGGTGGCCATAATTCGGCTGTGACTTGATGGCACTTTATACACATGCAGCTTCTTAAAATGGGGAAATGGATTAAAAACATACAAATATGATACAGGCGTTAAGGGAGCCACAACTACCAACATGATCCTGGAGCAAGGACAGGAACTGTGTGTGTGACTGGCCTCAAGGAAGATCAGCAGACAGGCTTCTCTTTACTTGGGGGCCTGGTTTGAAGCACCTGTATACCTTCAGGCTGTGGACAGCAGCATCACAGGTACCAACGCCGCAGACATGAGTCTCCAATCGCCATATGTACAAGGTTTTTCAGCAGAGACAGATCAAACATTCAGAACCGGCTCTCTGCCTTCAAGCATACAGTAACTAGCTATCAAGAGATCAAGTGGTGGACGTGCATGTGTGAACCATCCAGAGCTATTGTTAGCATATCCTGAGGCAGGGCAGCTAGCAAGACCCAGGGCTTGGGGGGGGGTGTTCTGACCTATGGTGACCCTATGAATTAATGACCTCCAAAACATCTTACTGTTAACAGCCTTGCTCAGATCTTGCAGAGTGAGGGCCCTCGTGGCTTCCTTGAGTGAGTCCATCCATCTCATGTTGGGGCTTTCTCTTTTTCTGCTGCCTTCAACTTTTCCTAGTGTTACTGCCTTTTCCAAGGACTCTTGTTTTCTCATGATATGGCCAAAGGACGATAGCCTCAGTTTGGACATTCTAGCTTCTAGGGAGAGTTCAGGCTTGATTTGATCTAGAACCCACTTATTTGTCATTTAGGCGGTCCACGGTATCTGTAAAAGTCTCCTCCAACACCACATTTCAAAGGAATCAACTTTCTTCCTGTCTGCTTTCTTCACCGTCCATCTTTCACACCCATGCACAGTAATGGGGAATACTATGGCATGAGCTATCTGGATCTTGGTCACTAGTGACACTTCCTTATACCTGAGAATCTTTTCTAGCTCCTTCAGGGATGCCCTTCCCAGTCTCAATCTCCTTCTGATTTCTTGACTGCAGTCTCCCTTTTGGTTGATGATGGAGCCCAGGAATAGAAAATCTAGGACTTCTGAGTGAAGGGCAGGGTATAAATACAATCTCTTCTTCTTCCTCCATTTCAACCTCGGAACAACCCAGTGAGGTAGATAAGTCTGAGTTGGTGTGACTTGCCCAGAGTCTCCCAGGTCCTAGTCCAGCACTCTAACCCCTGCACCACACCAGGTGTCTCCATCCCTCAACATCTAAACAAGCCTGAAGAAAGCTCCATACTGCCCCTGCAAACTGGACCTTAATCCTGTGTTTGACGGCAACTTCAGTCATAGAGCTCTGTTGAGCTGATAAAGCCTAGCAGAAATAGAAACTTGCTTTCGTGATAGCCAAAAATCAGCAGGCCAGACGCTCTTCCATTGTTGACCAATAGCTTAGCTTATGTAAACTGTGGTCATTTGTATTCTAAAAATGGGCAGGCCTAGCGACATTTTGGCGGCCAACCCTGCCTGATGATTCAAAACCAAGAAGTTTAAAAAAAACCCATGTTACTAAAGGTGTTTATGATTGCCATGGGTTTAAAAAAAGAACACCGTTGGAGCCTTTTCAGTAGATGTTGTGAAGTCTACAGATGCTGTGAAGTCCCTAATTCCTGTTTGCGAACATTTTCAAGGGCTGGTGGTTATTCCTCACGTTATACAGCGGCAAAGTTGCTTCCACATGGGGACGATTCTCGTCTCGACTGTGAATGTGGAGGCGAAGACTTACAGGAGATCAGGAGATCAAAGGTTTTGTCTCGGCTTACCTAAAGCTATCCAAACTATTGATTGCCTATTTATTGCATAAATTAAATGAGGATGTATTTCTGACCATCTAATTTTTATGCAGCCTTACCACTCCCTGAGAAGACGATACTCACTGGAGAAGACAATGATGCTAGGAAAAGCCGAAAGCAGCAGGAAAAGAAGAAGACCCAACATGAGATGAATTGACTCAGTCAAGGAGGCCACGAGGGCCCTCAGTCTGCAAGATCTGAGCAAGGCTGTTAACGGCAGGATGTTTTGGAGGTCATGAATTTGTAGGGGTCACCATAGGTCAGAAGCGAAGACACTTAAGGCCGCATACACACACCCCTCCACCTGAAGGAGCTCAGAGTAGTTTATAGGGCTCTCCTCTATTTTATCCTCAGCTTTATGGCTGATGGGGAATGGGAGGGATTTGAATTCAGATGTCCCCAATCCTTGTGCAATATTCTAACCACTGCACCATATCAAATTCTTTTTGTCAACACTGAACCCATTTCTCCACATTCCAATTACAAATAGGAGACAGAAATACAAATTGTTCCATCCAGTTATTCATAACTCTGCAACGTCTCCACCAGATTGTTCTTTTCCCTACTTCAAAGCCTCAGATTCTATGTCCCTTTTTTTACGTAAGGAAGACCAAGCCTTTGAACATCTCTATTGCCTTTCTGTACCCTTTCCTGTTCCCTGTTTTTGTTGGATGGCACAACCAGAACTGCAGCCAATGTCTGTTATATGATCAAGTCATACATTTATATAATGGCCTTTTGCAATCTGATCTTCATGACTGGGAGAGGCAAAAAAGAGAGGGGGAAATGAAATAAGCTCAAGTTATTCCCTTTCTGTTTTTACTGTGCAAATCTACAACATGCTGGCTGGTAAGGCTGCCTTCAGATTGGTGGGCTGGCATAATGTTTAATCAGTGATATGACAGGGTATCAAGTTCCATCAGATCCTAAAGGGATTCTTTTGTGTTGTCTGAAAGATTTGTTAGAGAATTCAGATGCAGAGTTGGTTGTAAACTTGTTAACTGCAGCTACAATGTGCCTAGCAGCACAAGACATGGGGAAACCAATCCACCTTTAAGAACATAAGAAAAGCCCTTCTGGATCAGACCAATTGTCTATCTAGTCCAGCATCCTGTCTCACACAGTGGCCAACCAGTCCCTCTGGACGGCCAACAACAGATCATAAAGGCTGAGACCATCCCCTAATGTTGCCTCTTGGCTCTGGAATTCAGAAGATTAGTGCCTCAGAACATGGAGGGTCCCCTCAGTCACCATGGATAGTAGCCATTGATAGACTTATCTTTCATGAATCTATCTAATCCCTTTTTAAAGCTGTTTATTCCTGTGGCCATCACTACATCCTCTGGTGGAAAACTCCACATTTTAATTACTCTCTGTGTAAAGCAGTAGTTCCTTCTGTCCATCCTGAACCTACTGCCCATCAATTTCATTAGATGCCCTCAAGTTCTAGTATTTTGGGAGAGAGAGGAAAATATCTCTTTGTCAACTCTCTCCACCCCATGCATAATTTTATAAACCACTATCATATCCCCGCTTAGTTGTCTCTTTTCTAAACTGAAAAGTCCCAGACTCTTGATTGATTGATTTAATTTATTATCCTGCCCTCCCGGCCTAGGCCAGCTCAGAACAGAATAAAAATTCTAATAATACATAAAACACAGTTATTTCTCATAGTACAAATTCCAATGATACATAAAACACAATCAATATAAATACAGTGTTAAAATCAACATGATAATAAAGTGCTAGCAAAGTTCCACAATTCTGAAAATTAACTCCATTAGTCTGCTTCAGTTGTCTTACTGGTTTGGGCAGTAATTAGAGGGTCCAGCGGATCAGGGCTCATCTGCCATAAGATGTCAATTGTTGTTCAACCTTTCCTCATCATACACAAAGAGCAGTCCTTTTGCTAAAACTGTTTCATTACAGCAGATGCTGAAGGAGTACTGGTTTGTATGTGGAATCATAGAATCATAGAATGTTAAGAGTTGGAAGGGATCTTGCAGGTCATCTAGTCCAACCCCCTGCACTCTGCAGGAGCATAGCCAAAAGATAGCCCTACATACCTACAACATACCCAAAAGATGGTCGTCCAGCCTCTGCTTGAAAATGTCCAAGGAAGGAGCATCCACCACCTCCCAAGGCAGACCATTCCACTGCTCAACCACTCTTACAGTTAGGAAGTTTCTCCTGATATCTAGCTGGTATCGACTCCCTCGTAATTTCCACTCAGATCTAGTCTTGCAATCCGGAGCAAGAGAGAATAGATCTGCTCCATCTTTTACATGACAGCCCTTCATATACTTGAAGACTGCAATCATGTCCCATCTAAGTCTTCTCTTTCCCAGGCTAAATATACCCAACTCTTTCAGCCTTTCCTCATAAGACTTGGATTCCAACCCTCTCACCATCCTGGTTGCCCTCTTCTGGACATGCTCAAGCTTGTCAACATCCTTCCTAAAGTGTGGTGCCCAAAACTGGACACAGTACTCCAGGTGAGGCCTGATCATAGCAGAATAGAGCGGAACTATCACCTCCCATGATCTGGACACAATGCTTCTGTTAATGCATCCTAAGATTGCATTAGCTTCCTTCACAGCCACATCGCACTGCATGCTCATGTTGAGCTTGAGATCAACCAGAACACCTAGATCTCTTTCACATGTGCTGCTGTCAAGACAAGTCCCTTCTATTCTGTATCTGTGCCTTTGATTTTTTGTGCCCAGGTGTAGGACTTTGCACTTATCTCTATTGAATTTCATTTTATTTGCCTCAGCCCACTGTTCCAGCCTATCTAGATCATTTTGAATCCTGACTCTGTCTTCTTCAGAATTAGCAATCCCACCCAGCTTTGTGTCATCTGCAAATTTGATAAGCATCCCCTCTATGTCTTCCTCCAGGTCATTTAAAAAAAAACATTGAACAACACCGGGCCCAGGACTGAGCCCTGTGGCACTCCACTCGAGACTTCCCTCCATGTAGATGCAGAGCCATTTACTCGTTGGGTACGATTTTTAAACCAACCATGAATCCATCCAACGGTTGCTCCATCCAGCCCACACTTAACCAGCTTATCCTCAAGGATATCATGAGAAACTTTGTCAAATGCTTTACTGAAATCTATATACACTATATCCAAAGCATTGCAAGAACCAGTAGACAACCTGGTTCAAAACTGACCATGTACTGGGAAAATAATGTACTGGAAAAATACATTCCAAGATGGTATTTGCCCAATATGTATTTTTGAGTTACTCTAACATCAGTGTTTCAAATTATTCATGGTTTTTGTGTGTATTTGTAAAGTGTGTGGTTTTTATACTTTTGTGCATTTATTATAATTATTGTAATTATATATTATATGTATATTATTCGAATAAAATTTTATTTTAAACATATGTTGTGGTGCAACATATTTTTAGAACTGCAATGAACCATATTTCCTAGATGTTTGCCCCAAGATCTCTAAATTAAACTATTAAACTAAACTAAGCCCGAAGATCCCTTTCAGTAACGCAGAGGATGCTAGAATGTAACTTATGGATCTTGTATACTTGCAGGTCAGTGACAATCCTACTTATTATTTTCATTTATAGCCTGCCTGTCTCACTGGAACCCAAGGTGGATTACAAATATGATTTTAAAAAGCCCTTTCAGTCAATCAGCAAGTGGATTACAAGATACAGTAACATTGGAATACAGTGGCAAAGTTTCTTCAGATGCAACTGACAGGGCAATCTTCAGATTGTGCTACACAGCTGTTTGCAACACCTAACTGCTTACAGTAGACCCTGTTCAGGGCACCAAGCTGCTGTAAGTCAGACCCATTTACACTATTTTTTTAAAAAACAAATCTACATGATCACCTGCAAGTAGCAAGCAATTTCCCTATTTTGTCTGTTTTCTGTATTTTTTCCTAGTTAGTGAGGTTTTGGTGCAAGACCAAAGTTCATTTCTTAAGAACCAGACTGATGAAAAATTACTATATGTTGTTGTTCAGTCGCACAGTCGAGTCCGACTCTTCGTGACCCCATGGACCAGATCACGCCAGGCCCTCCTGTCTTCCGCTGTCCTCTGAAGTTTGCTCAATTTCATGTTCGTTGCATCGATGACACTGTCTAACCATCTCATCCTTTGCCGTCCCCTTCTTCTTTGTCCTTCGATCTTTCCCAGCATCAGGGTCTTCTCCAGTGAGTGCTCCCTTCACATTTGGTGGCCAAAGTATTTGAGCCTCAAAAGTTACTATATATGTTGACAATATTTTACCATTCATGCCAACGCCATTTTAAGAGACCCTTTTTTAAATTAGCTCTTCCCAGCCTTACACACAATGTATTTATTCAGGGGTCCCCTCAATCCTTTTGCCCCTGCAGCAGTGCCGAGACCAGAATCTGGAGGGCCCTCTTGCAAAGCACCTTTGTCTCAGGTCATTTTAATCTCATGCCTCATCATATATATGATATTGCTTCTATTCCATTGTTCTCTAATTTTGCAATGTCATTTCAACACATTGTCTGTTGTGTGTATTATACTTACTGTATGCATTTTAAACGGATTGCAAATGAAATAAATAAAATAAACTGGATCTCATTAACCTGCAAGTCTTGGTAGGATGTAAAAACAGACAATCACTTTCTTGCTGCCTCCCAAATGCTTGGGTAGCCTGCACCAATGGAATATAGTAGTTCTGCTGGCACTCTGGATTTTTTTTAATGGTTTGGGGGCTTTTGCAAATGCCTGGCCTTGGCTGCAGCTGCCTTCCCCTCAAAACTTTCTTAAGGAAAACTCAGTCACAAAGACAGAAATTAATATGGCAACATCAGTAATATCTTCAAAACAGGAATGGGGCAACCACACAGTACAGCTTGACACTGACATGAAATTTACATCCCAAGTCATTACAGATGCAAGAATCTGATCCTCCTTTTATTTGTTCAGTCCCCAACTGATTTTTAGTCTAGGGATGTTAGTTAATTATTATTTATAACTTTTGCTAAATCAGTTACATGCAGGTAAAAGAAAGAACAAAGTTGGAGTTCAGTGGCACCTTTAACACCAAAAAGGTTTTATTCTAGGTATAAGGTTTCATGTGCACGCACACTTCTGGTAAAACGTAACAGAAGCACAAAGTTCTCTACATGCTTTTCCCTCTTTCTTTAAAATGATTGTGTACTCTGGGTTGTTATCATTTATTTTCATGTACGATCTAACTAAAGAAGACAGTAAATAGATTTTACAAACAGAAAATTACCCCAGAGACGGAGCTGTTGATCTATCGCAACATAAACACCACAGAGTTTTGAAGTATCTTGAGTAATCTTTAGTGTTGTTTTAATAAAGGACTATGATGTATGATCTAAATGCCTGTATGCACGTGACACTTAATCTTAGAATATTTGATATTATCAAGTAAATTCTTTGCCCATAGTTCCGGAAGCTGGCTTCTTGCCTCATCACAGATTTTTAAATCGAAGGTAAAAATTATTATTAATTGCTTTAAAAAATGGTGACCAATGACCCTAAACCAGATCAGCTCTTACAGTTGAATCATATACAGAGTTACTCCAGCTCAGAGTGATTTTGCAAGGGGAGTGCCCTGCCAGTTTGTTTCATTATCAGGCCATCTCTTGAGTCTCATGTTCTTCATACTAGATCCTTCTAAGTGGATTGTATGTGGGGCTGAGCTGCCAGAGACTGGAGGGTAGATGCTCTTGATTTTGAAGAGTGGGGTGGACTTGATGGCTTCTGGGTATCCCCACACTGAGTCACCCATGACATCCCCCAAAACGCTTTTCAGCCCCTTTCGCCCTCTTTGCATGTACGTCTGAACGCGTCGAAGCGCGGAGTGGGAAACAGGACTTGAACGCACGCCTCGCTTAGCTCCAAGCATGCTGTTTAGATTGTGCCCATCATTGCCGGAACGAATCTCTGCCCCCCGAGAGCGGCGCACGTACGGGAGGAGGAAATGCAGAGCCCCCCCCCCCCCCGGTGAGCCGAGGGGGGTACAGTCAGCCACACACACACCGCGAAGGTCCCGCCGCAGCGGGCAGGATCCTGGCTCTCTCATTTCCCCCTTGGAAGCCACTTCCCGCCCCCACCCCCCCACCCCCGGGAACAGGTGAAAGACCCCGAGTCGCTCACCGGCACCGGCAGAAACGAGAAATCAAAAGCAGCAGCAGGAGGAGAAGCGCCAGCAAGCCGGTGGCGGCCAGCCCGTCCATGGCGTCGAGTCTCACGAGCGCAGACCCCGGTCCGGCACCCGGCTGGCGCCTTATGAGCCGCCCGATCTCTGCCTCTTGGCCGCTGCCGCTCCGAGCCCTCGATCAAGGGACTCCCCCCCCTCCTCCCAACACACGCCCCCGGCTGCTGGGAGGGGCTCCCGCGGTGCTCTGCCGGGAGGTGGGAGGCCGGGGGGGGGGGTCAGGCGCAGCCCCGATCCAGGAACTCTAGGATTTCAATTCGCCTCGGAAGTCCCCCCCCCCGCCACGCCCCTGCCAAGGTGTGTGACTCTGAAGTAAATTGCCCAAACCATCATCGATTTGATTCGAGTCTAGCAGCACCTTAGAGAGCAAAGATTGGGAAGGGGGTGGCAACTTTCCAGAGTTCCCTTCCTGAGTGGAAAGCTGATTCGCTGGAAATCTGGTTGGTCTCCAGGGACTCGAAAGTGCCTTGGAGACGTCACAGCTGACCTCTGGCGACCCGCTAGGGTTTTCAAGGCAAGGCACCTTCAGAGGCGGTTTGCCGTGGCCTGCCTCTGCCTCTGGAGGACCCTGGTCTGTCTCCCATCCAAATACTAACTAGGGCTGACCTGCTCAGCTTCCGAGATCTGACCAGATCAGGATGCTTGGGCTATCCTCCAGGCTCTAAGATGCTACTGGGCTTTCCTCTAGTTGCTTCTGTTGCAGACCAACAGGGCTATCCTCTGAACTAGCATCATCGTCTTTAATCTGAAATCATAAGGACCGAGTGGACCTCTGTGCATGTGCAGAGTAGATTCCCCCACTTTTCTGTGTATCCGCTGGCACCCTACAATCCTTGATCGTGGGAAAGCTAAAGGATATGATCCTGGGGAGGTTCCACAGACAACCAGGTTGAAGTGGCTTGCATCATTCTCCTCTCCGCCATTTCATCCTTACAACAACCCTGTGAGGCAGGCTACGCTGAGCATGACTGGCCCTAGGTCTAGAGTTGCCAGCCTATAAGTGGGGCCTGGAGATCTCCCAGGATGAGAACTCATCTCCAGACAACAGTGATCAGTTCCCCTGGAGAAAATGGCAGGTGGACTCGATGGCATTGCACCCTGATGAGGTCCCTCCCCTTCCAAAACTCCGCCCTCCCCAGTTTCCACTCCCAGAATCTCCAGGTTTTTCCCAGCCCAGAGTTGGCAACCCCATCTAGGTCACTCAGCAACCTTCCATGGCTGAGTGAGGATTTGAACCTGAATCTCACTGATCCTAGCCTAGCATTGTGACCACTACACAAACTGGCTCTCTGCATTTCCTGTGCCTCATGGGGTGGGGGGATAGGGCATCTTTCAATGATGGCAGGAATTCATGAACTACAAGGCGATCAAATATAAATCTAGCTGGTTGCAAGCAATTCATCAACATAACAGCCTGATCTTATACCATGTCTACTCCAAAGCAGTTTGCGCTATTCCAATGGGATTTGCTCAGAAGTAAGTGTATACAAGTTTGCAGTTTCCTTTGTTTTTCAATGGCCAGATTGCAAAGGAATTCTTTATCCAGCTGTTGTTTCCTCTTCAACAAAGAGTTTTAAGCAGTCTGCAAACAGATTTTTCATGTTGGCGTCTGCCAGTTCTTAATCCCTGCACTTGGTTTAAGTGCTTTCAGACACGTTTTGTGGGTTTTATAGTTGTCAGGCTCTGGCTTAGGGTTGCCAACTGCCCTGGAGGAAAATAGCTTGTTAATTAACAGATGTCAGTATTGACTTGAATGCCAGGAAAAACTTCAGCTGCCCACTTCCACATGGTAAACCTCTGTTGAAGGGACAGGGCATGTTCCTCCAGCCAGCTTGGAATGCTACCTTGGCACCATGTCTTCAGTAAACAGCTTTTCTCTATAAACACTATGTTTTCATATGACAGGCCTGCCCAAAATCTAGAAACAAACACCAGATACACAGTGCAATCCTATGGAAAATGACTCCCCTAGAATAACAGTTTAGGATCACAGTCTAAAACTTCTGTCTCCATTGGGTATGATGTCCCTCTGTTCTGTGGTTTGCCTGTGCATGCCCAGGTTTTCTGGACAACCCTAAGCTACTGAACACTTGATGCTTAAAAAAAAGTCCTGAAGGGCAAGTCACTCCATGGTGGTTGGACGAAGCATGTTCAAATCAGCCCTAATAAAAGGTTATTGGGGGGGGAGAGATATGAGCCTTGTATTCTATTGAGTGCATCACTTTACATACCACTCATCTAGCTGGTTTAGAGAGGCTGCTTTAAGGATGTGGTTGAGAGCAAACGTGCTTTGCATGCAGAAGGTCCAAGCCCCATGACCTTTGACTGAAGGACCAAGTACCAGCTGATGAGAAAGAGCTCTACTTACTCTCCTGGAGAGCTTCTGCCAATCACGGCAGAAAAGACTGATATGTAGTTTCAGTCAGTTGAAGGCAGTGTCATATCTCGTATTAAACCATCTGCTGTGAAAACAGTACAGAGGAGGAAATGGTTATCTCCCTTCTGCGTGGCCATAGTCCCCATCTCTGATTTTAAAAGTAGTTTAAACAGAAAGAAGCTTTTCAACTCTTTGTCCAGCTTGGCCCTGAAAGTGCACTCCACTTACCAGTGCTGTACAGCTGAGCATTTAGATGACGATCAGTGCTGCTGGGAACAATTGCTTTCAGTGAAGCTTGGCCACTATTTGTAATCACGGAACTTCCAATTAGCTTTTGAGGTTTCCTTGTGAAAACCACTTCCTTAATGTATGTCCTGCTTTTACAACCTTCTTCGTCTCCTTCCTTGTCACCAGTGTGGATAGAAGCTCCCAGGACCAGTGTTCCCTCTAAGCTGAGTTAGTATGAGCTAGCTCACAGTTTTTTAGCCTCCGGCTCACACATTTTTGTCTTAGCTCAGGAAGGATGGCTCCAGAGCAAACTAATTTATGCAGTAGCCAAATCACCTGCTCACAAATTTAATGCCAGTAGCTTGCAAAGTAGAATTTTTGCTCACAGGACTCCATAGCCTAGAGGGAACATTGCCCAGGACCTCTGCAGCATATATAAAAACTTCATGCATTAGGTGTAATGCTTCCCATATCTTTATACTGACCAATGTAGAAAACTCACTAACATGAATAACCCATAAATTGTGAGCCATTCTGGTGTAGTGGTTAGAACATAGGACTGGGGAGACCTCGGTTTACATCCAGTCAGCCACAAGGTTCCCTGGATGACCAGCCACTCCCTCTCAGTTTAACCTACCTCACAGGGGTGTTGTGAAGGCAAAATGGAGGTGGGAGCAACTATGTAAACCACCTTGAGCAGGGCAGACTAAAAATGAAAGAGATCAGTTAAAGACAGTTGTTGGCAGAAAAAGTAAACAGTACCCCCCTCACAATGATGTGGAGTAAAATAGGATAACATACTAAATAAATTACAGTGCTTCTGCTTTTTACTGCTATCCCACATCTGCCTGCTCTGTGGACTCCCTGTCTTTTGGTAGGCTGTGGCAGACAGTGTTCCCTCTAAGCTGAGTTAGTGTGAGCTAGCTCACAGTTTTTTAGCCTCCGGCTCACACGTTTTTGTCTCAGCTCAGGAAGGATGGCTCCAGAGCAAACTAATTTACGCAGCAGGCAAATCTCTTGCTCATAACTTTAATGCCAGGAGCACACAAAAGTAGAATTTTTGCTCACAGGACTCCACAACTTAGAGGGAACATTGGTGGCAGACCTACATTTTTAGGACCCTGAAGCTTGAACTGTTATGGGGGGGCCCCCTTCTCAACCAGCAACAACAGTATTGTATTGTTTTAACGAATTGTTTTAATGATTTGATTGTTAATCTGTGTTTTATCTCTGTGAGCCGCCCTGAGCCTCCTTCGGCGGGGTAGGGTGGGATATAAATTGGAACATAAATAAATAAATGAACAAACAAGCATCCAACAAGGTCCAAAGGGTCTTGCTGCCCTTGCAAGGACCTTAAGAACATAAGAACATAAGAGAAGCCAATGTTGAATCAGGCCAATGGCCCATCTAGTCCAACACTCTGTCACACAGCGGCCAAAATATACCAGGTGCCATCAGGAGGTCCAGCAGTGGGGCCAGGACACCAGAAGCCCTCCCACTGCTGCCCCCTCCAGCACCAAGGATAGAGTGCATCACCTGCCCCAGACTGAGAGTTCCCATCTATACCCTGTGGCTAATAGCCACTGATGGACTTCTGCTCCATATGTTTATCTAATTCCCTCTTGAAACTGCCCATGCTTGTAGCTGCCACCACCTCCTGTGGCAGTGACCTTGAGGCCCAAGTGGTGGAGAATGGGGTGGTGGAGTGGAGCCCCTGAAAATGGGCCATACAGTGAGCCCCTTCCCACCAGCAGCAAAGTCTGGGTAATACTTAAAAACACTTTTAAAAACTCCGTCAATTTTGTTGAAAAATTAAGTCATTAAAAAAAAAAAAGTTGCTTTAGGGCCCCTCCAGGATTAGTTTCATTAGTTTCATGGCAGATCTGCCCCTGTCAGTAGGGCTGGCTTTGATAACATTTATGCACTTCCTCAAGTTTTGTGTCACCCTTTTGCCAGGACAAACTCCTGTGCGAGGCTGTGGGCCAACTTGGAGTACAAGTGGTATTTTTCTGCTCTCAGTTAAATGGAGCATTTTTTTTTGCTCTGGGACAATCTTAGGGTCACACTAGATGACAAGTTGGAAGACCCGTTAATTTGGGGGAGGGTTTTAATGCTGAAAAGCAGTTGCAGGGATCAGGGCCATGGGGTGGTAAACACTTTCCTTCCACGCTGTTTTGCCAACTTCAAATGCCCCCATCTGCTGTTTATGTCTCTATGGGAAACAGGTGACTTGCTGCCAGAATAACAAAACAGCTTGGTGGCATCTTCGAGGCTAACAAATTTACCATAAACTTTTGTAAGTCAGAACTCCATGCAGAAGCGTGAAGTGAAATGTGGTCAGTCCCGAAGGTGCCATTGGATTCCTGTTTTATTATGCTGCTACACATTAGCATGGCTACCCCTTTAGAACTGCTGCCTGTACAGTTTCCCTGCAAGGCAAATAACTACTCCTTGGGAGTGGGGGAATGCTAGAGGCTGGGAAAACAAACACTCTCTCCCTGTACTCTGGGCCTGATCTCAGTGAGTCCTGCCACAGCAACTATTTAGCATTTTTTTTAAAATCACACTGGAAATCTAGAAACTTTTGTTGAATACACCCTTATATTAGGGGAAAGACAGCTGGGAACCTGTGAAGTCAAACTGCTCCTCCAAGAGGTTGTATCTAATCTAGTGTAGACCTTGGTCTTCAGAAATCTTTCTCACCTACCTCAGTACACTTTCTCCTGTGGGAATATAAGCAGAGGGCCCTTTAAACTGATCCTTCCTAGTGTGGGTGACCACAGTGCTGCTACTGGATGCTCCAACTACTGATTCTGATGAACATACATGAACCTGCCTTCTACTGATCCTGCTCATTGGTCTGTCAAAGGCAGTAGTGTCGACTCTGACTGGCAGCATCTCTCCAGGGTCTCAGGTGGTTTTCTATCACCTACTACTAGGATTGCCAACTCCAGGTTGGGAAACTCCTGGAGATCTGGTGGTGGGGCCTGCAGCAGGTGGGGTTTAGGGAGGGCAGGGAGCTCAGCAGGACATAATACATGGAGACCAGCCTTCCAAACAGCCATTTTTCTCCATGAGAATAGATCTCTGTCATCTGGAAATCTGATATACCTGGTCGGAATGCAGTGTTAGTACCCCCTAACTCCAGGTTGTGACGCTGACAAGCATGTGACCCTTTCTGAGATGATCCCGCATGGCTGAGAGACCCTTTCTCATGCTGTGGTATTTTTAGACACAGATGTGGCCTTTGGAGAAAGGGAAGCAGAATTCCAGTGCCTCATATGTGTATCATTTCCTTTTAAAGCTGGAGGCTGCGACGTGCACACACAGTCACTTGTTTCTTGGCATATTTACAGATGGGGCTTGGATGGGAAAATGTTTTGGGTCGTTTTGAGTGGAAAAACTGATGCTGGAAATCCAGTGCAGAGCTAACTTCTTGGTTACTTTGGAGGTTTCTGTATACTGAAGACTAGGCTCTAGTTTCACTTTATTTATTTTTCCAATTACAGGACAACTCAGCATAACAAAGAATCTCTCCCCCCCCCTTAACTGGTGTTTTCCCTGTTGCCTTCCCATCATTGGGGCAGAGACTGCAAATGATAAAGAAAGGGTTCCTTATATCCTGTTGTTTGGACCATACTAGAATACTTAAAGCCGCTGTCTTACACTTGGATAGTTATTCTGAAGGGACATGGAATAGCACAGTGAAGCCCGATCTTGTCAGTTCTCAGAAGCTTAGGAGTGTTGGCACTTGTATGGTGAACCACCAAGGACGACTCTGCAGAGGAAGGCAACGGCACGGCGCTCGCTCCACCTGAAAAGCGCCCCCCCCCCCGCCGCCCTAACCGGGCGCCCACCGCCATCTCTGAAAAGCGCCCGCCTAGGGCGCAAGTCGCCCTCCCCCTCCTCCAGGGTCGACTCGCTCACTAGAGCGCAGGCCCTCAGGGGCGCCAAACCGGCGCCCGAAAAGCCCCCCCCCCACCGGCCACTGCCCTAAACAGGCGCCCCTGACTCTCCCCGCCACCCCCGCCAGTCTGAGTGCCCTCCGGGGCGCTTCAGAAGCCCTGGGGGGTGGGGGGGTGGAGAGGTGGGGCGGCATGGGGGCGGCTGGCCTGCGGGGACTCCGCTGCCGCCGCCCCAGCCAGTCTGAGCGCCCTTCCGGGGCGCTTCAGAAGCCCTGTGGGGGGGGGGTGTGGAGAGGTGGGGCGGCATGGCGGCAGCCGGCCAGCGGGGAGAGTCCCCGCTGGTTGGCCGCTGCCAGTCTGAGCGCCCATCCGCTGGGAGGGAAGGGGTGGGCTTCCCCGGGCGCCTCATAGCCGCGCCGCCCATTCCCCGGCTCTCCCTGGCGCCTCGCAGCTGCGAGGGGCCCGGGAGAGCCGTGCCACCCCATCCCCGGCTCTCCCCGACACCTCACAGCTGCAAGTCGCCTAGGACAAGGCGCTGGGCCATCTCCGGGCCCCACCGGGAGATTGGCATCTCCGGTGGGGTGGGCGCCCCAGACTGTCCTGCCTAGGGCGCCCAGACACCTGGGGCCGGCCCTGGGCAACGGCAAACTCTGCTTAATCACTTGCCTTGAAAACCCCATGGAGTCTCCATAGGTCAGCTTGACTTGATGGTATGTTCACACACACATTCTGAAAACTTATTAATCATAAAAAAGAGAGAAATGACAACTTGCATATGCAACAGAAATTCTTTAAGGCCTAAAATCACAGACTTCAAGAGAAGGGGGGAGGAACGCCATTGTTCTGTTTTACGTACTACTCACATATTCATTAAAAAAAAATCTGTCAATGAAGGGGTGTTCATAAGAGCATAAAAAAAACTTAATACAGTGGTTTGAGAGGGGTTAGAAGATGCTTGCTTTATTTATCGACTTGTTAGAATTATATCTTGCTTTTCAACCGTAAAGTCCTTAGGGTGGTTTAGAAGATGTTAGACAAGATACCTTCCCAACCTGGAAGTACTGTGTATTTACTTGAAAGAAAAATGAGCCTGAAATGAAGATTATTCACCCATAAAAATGTTATACCAAAAAAGACTTTTGTTATGGGACACAACTATAACTTGTATGAGAATTTAAGTTGACCCCTGGCCATTTAGAAAAAAAAGTCTTGCATTGGAGTAAATACAGTAGCCAACAGTTCCACTTACTCATCCCATTTTCTATAGAGAGGGCTTCCTTTTTTTTTTTTAAGGACAGAAGCAATTCAAATAACTATTTTCACAAGCATCTGAAGAAATTCAATTTTTTTTATACTTATTTTCTTTTTCTGATACCGATTTCTTTTTTTGTCTATGTATTCAAAATAATTTTATATGCTCATCATAATGTAAACCTGTATTTATAATCAATAACCATTAGGCTACTAGCTTCTAATCCACCACAATATCAAAATATAATAGATGCACAGAAGTCTTGGAGTGGAGCATTCAGAATTTGGGGAGTGAGAAATGAAAGGAATTCACGATTCCTTATGCAGCTACTTTTTATTTATAATAGCTTTTGATAGCCAGATTAGAGATTAGATAGATACACAAAACACATATACTCTCACTGCTCACAAAAACACACACTCATTTGGCTGCGATGGGGGGGGGGGGAGAGAGCCCATATCTTAAATTTCTCTTCCAGGCCCTTGAAAAAATGGCAAAGAGAAAAAAAATACACCAAACCTAACATTAGGTGGTAGGCTGAAGGCTATAAGAACATAAGAACATAAGAGAAGCTAATGTTGAATCAGGCCAACGGCCCATCCAGTCCAACACTCTGTCACACAGCGGCCAAAAATACCACGTGCTATCAGGAGGTCCAGCAGTGGGGCCAGGACACTAGAAGCCCTTCCACTGTTGACCCCCCCCCAAGCACCAAGAATACAGATCATCCCTTACCCCAGAGTTCCTATCTATACTTTGTGGCTAATAGCCACTGATGGACCTCTGCTCCATATGTTTATCTAATTCCCTCTTGAAGCTGTCCATGCTTGTAGCTGCTACCACCTCCTGTGGCAGTGAATTCCATGTGTTAATCTCTCTTTGGGTGAAGAAATACTTCCTTTTATTTGTTCTGACCTGACCACTCAGCAATTTCATTGAGTGCCCACGAGTTCTTGTATTATAAGAAAGGGAGAAAAGTACATCTCTCTCTGCCTGTTCTATCCCATGCATATAAACCTCAATCATGTCACCCCTCAGCCGTCGTTTCTCCAATTAATGAGTCCCAAGTGTTTTAATCTTTCTTCATAGGGAAAGTTTTCCAACCCTTTTATCATTCTAGTTGCTCTCTTCTGCACTTTTTCCAAAGCTATAATATCCTTTTTGAGGTGTGGTGACCAGAGCTGTACACAGTACTCCAAATGAGGTTGCCCCATTGATTTATATAGGGGCATTATGATATTGGCTGATCTGTTTTCAATACCCTTCCTAATAATCCCAAGCATAGCATTAACCTTTTTTTTTATAGCAGTCGCGCACTGTCTCGACATTTTCAGTGAGTTATCTACAACAACTCCAAGATCTCTCTCTTGATCAGTCTCTGCCTGTTCGGACCCCATCAACGTGTATTTACAGTTAGGATTTTTGGCTCCTATGTGCGTCACCTTGCACTTGGCCACATTGAACCCCATTTGCCACACTGACACCCACTCACCCATCCTCGACAGATCCCTTTGGAGTGCCTCACGATCTTCCCTGGTTTTCACCACCCTGAACAACTTCGTGTCATCTGCAAATTTAGCCACTTAATTGCTTACTCGCATGAGGGTCGCATTGGAAGTGTGCCTGAAATCTGTGAATTGCATGCATATATTATAGATATCCTTACATAAATAAACTTGTGTGGTCCAGAGTGCTGTTTTTACAATTTTCAACTTGCGCCTTGTGAGGGGGGATTTAATGAAAAAGTTGCATACTAAGTGGGTGGTAGTAGATTAGAAGTCAAGAATCACTGCCCTAAATCCACAGAGAACCCATGTTTGTATTGTTATATGTAAAGTCCTAAATAAACAGTTGAGGAAATATTACATGATTTAAAGTATTTTGATGCAGATATTTCTAGATATCTAATATTTATATACAAACACTCATCATGGTGCAGAATTTCTGAGGATCATGTATACTTCCTGCAATCATAAGGGCTTCCTCTTTCAGCTTACTGGAAGAATAGTTCTTTTAAACAGTTCTTACCTTTAAGGCCCTAACCAGCTTGGTGTTGAAGTACCTGAAGTACCTCCTCGGCCCATACTGTCAAGCCCACCAGTTAAGATCTTCCTCACAAACTCTGCTCTCTGTACCCCTGGCTGCAGAGCTGAGGTGGGTCGCCGAAGTACTCTGTGGTACTGTACCCCACTAAAGTCCCTGTCCTCCCCAGGCTCCATCCCCAAATCTCCAAAGCCCCTTGCTGGGATTGCCTTCTCTGTGGTAGCACCTCACTTACAGAATGCTCTCACCTGAGGGGGGGTGTAAAATTGTCAGATCCAGGTTGGGAAACTCCTGGAGATTTGGGGATGGGAGCACAGAGGCCTCAGTGGGCTACCATGCCATAGAGTCCACCCTGCAAAGTAGCCATTTTCTCCAAGGGAACTGATCTCTATTGTCTGGAGATGTAATTCCAGGGGATTCCCCAGGTTGTACGTGGAGGTTGGCATCCCTAATTGAAACAAATGAGGCTGACTATGTTGGCTGACACTTCATGAGCACAGTAGAGTAAGATACAGTGCTTTAGATTGTATGTGCTAATCACTTGGCAAATATCATCCATTTTTATCTTTTGTTTCTAGAAGACACTGATTCCGCTGAAGACATGAGGCCCAAACCACCGAGACCACTTCCTCCATAAGCACCACTGAAACAAACCAGAGTTTTATTATACCAGTTCTTCTTTGGTAGGTTGCATCCAGGGCCAGCTCGCTCACCTAGAGCGCACAGGCCCGCAGGGGCGCCAAACGGCGCCCCCGGACCCCCCCCACCGACCTAACCGGGCGCCCGCCTCCGCCGCCTCCCCACCACCGCTGCCAAGAGCGCCCGGGTGGGGCGCAGGAGGAGGCGGTGCGGCTCGCCTGCCTGCACGCTCACCCTGGGGGGGGGAGGCAGGGGGGTGTCCTGAGCACCTGGCCACCGCCAGTCCTAAGTGCCCAGCTGGGGCACCTCCTGCACCTGGAGGAGGGAGGCGGAACAGCATGATGGCGGGCGGCAGCCAGCGGGGACTCTCCCCGCCACCGCCAGTCCTGAGTGCCTGCCCGGCCGGGGCTGGCGGGCAGAAGGCGCCGGAGCCACGTCCTCCACCTCCCCTTGCTCCGGTATGGGGCCTGCGGGGGGGGCAGCTGGGTGACCATTGGCCTCCTCCTCCTCCCGCCCGGAAGAGGCAGGAGCGGCATGGTGGTGGGGACTCTCCCTGCCACCGCCACTGCCAGTGCTGAGTGCGGCGGCCGGGGCTGGCGGGCAGAAGGCACCAGAGCTGCGTCCTCCACCTCCTCCCCCCCCCCGCTCCAGTACGGGGCCTGCAGAGGGGGGGGCAGCTGGGTGACCATTGGCCTCCTCCTCCTCCCACCCGGAAGAGGCAGGAGCGGCATGGTGGCGGGCAGTGGGGACTCCCCACTGCCGCTGCCACCAGTGCTGAGTGCCCAGCCAGGGCTGGTGGGCAGAAGGCAGTGGAGCCGTGTCCTCCACCTCCCCTCACTCTGGTACGGGGCTTGCAGGGGGCAGCAGCTAGGTGACCATTGGCCTCCTCCTCCTTCCGCCAGGAAGAGGTGGGAGTGGCATGGCAGCTGCCACCAGTCCTGAGTGCCCAGCCGGGGCACCTCCTGCACCCTGGGGGGAGAAGTGGTGGGAGCCACTGCTGTCCTCTGCCCATGCCCAGCGGCTCCGAGCCCGCCAGCCCCACCTCCAGCTGCTCCCCCTGCAAGGGTTGCACCAGGCCGGGCAAGGAGGAGGGGCACGGGGGATGTGGCAGAATGTCCCCACCCCCCTTCCTCCCAGGAGCAGCCTGGAGGTTGGCAACCATGTAATTGGTGGACGCATGGGGGGGGACGCCAGAAGGTAGCCTCGCCTAGGGTACAGAAAACCCTTGGGCCGGCCCTGGTTGCATCTACCCTCATTTTGTTTCTTCCTCCCACGAGCATTTTGGCTTCCAGTCCATACTTTGGTTAGAGCCACTCGGTTGTGTCCCTCATAAAACAAACCACACAGCATGCCTTCATCCCACAGCTTAAGGTGTATTAAGATTCTGCTACCAAGAACTGTAAATATTTTTAACACTTTTGTTTTGTTGGACTCATTTTAAAGTTCATCTAGATTAAAAAATAATGTCAGCGAAGAAACAGACCTTAAAAGATCCTTAAATATTGTTTTAAGCCTTAAGGAGCTCCTGGGGTTGCAGCCATTCTCAGGGGAAACAGACTTGAAAGTAAAATAAGATGGGTAAAATACTCTTTGTCAGTTATTTTAAATAGGTTGGACTTGGAAAGGGAAGGACCGGCCACTAGAGTCACTGGAAAAATTCCTGGTGGCTACGGATCTGAGGGAATGGGGCAAGGCATGTGAAGATGAGCGGCCATCATAGCTGCCACAGGCAGTGTGGCCAAAGAAAGCCGCAGTTGCCACCTCTTGAAGTCATGGATGACCCCAGGGCTTTTTCTTTTTTTAAAAAATGGTGCTGGAACTCTAAAGAGGGAAATGAAGTTTTCCATCTGTATACTGAAAACTCATGAACTTTTAAACATTTTAAAAATCATTTTGTCGAAGAGTTTCCGGAACTCCATTCCAGCGTGTTCCTTCAGGAAAAAAAAAGCCTTGGATGACCCTCACCTTGCCTCATCATGCTCTGGCTGACACTGCCACAGCCTTCTTCCCTCTGGTTGTGTTTCAGCAACAAACGCCACCTTTCTCCACCCTCTCCTCCCAGCACCCAGGTGACTGCTGTGAGGAGATAATCCCCAGTCACACACACCAACCAGTAAAACTCAGATTTGATCACCAATTATATCTGTTGTGTGACTGGTCAATGCACTCGTATCTTGGTTACATCTGTGTTTCACATAGAAATGTGACAGCTTGATCTTACACATCATGTCTCTTACAAGCTTTCATCTTGCCTCACTCACACTGGCAGCTCTTAGACAAACCATAATCTCTCAGTCCCCATATAAAACCTCTGACAGACAGTGTGATATAGTGGTTAGAGTCTCAAACTACTTGCTAGGAGGACAAGGGGGGCAAATTGCTGCTTTATCATGACATTAACTCGGTGACCAGTTCCCTGTATAACTGGACGGAACAATAAACAGGTGACTTCCTGTTGACTAACACAAACAAAGTTAACTCTATATTTGCTGAAGTGTTTTAACTTGCTAGGTCCCTATCCTCCCTGGGCTCCAACCCCAAATCTCAAAGCCCCTTACTGGGATCACCATAAGCCATCTGCAACTTGATGGCAATTTACACACATACACAAGCATTAAGGTCTCATTATGACACCATTATGGTCACATTGGCTCTGACTTAGACAGCCCAGGCTAGTCCAATCTTGGAAGCTAAGCAGGGCCAGCCCTGGCTAATATTTGGATGGGAGACCTCCAAGAAAAACCAGGGTTGTGACGTAGAGGCAGGCAATGGCAAACCACCTCTGAATGTCTCTTGCCTTGAAAACCTTACAGGGTTGCCGTAAGTCAGCTGTGACTTAGTGTTAAAAAAAATGGGAAGACTAGACTCACTAGAAAAGAAAATAATGTTAGGAAAAGCTGAAGGCAGCAGGAAAAGAGGAAGAGCCAACAGGAGACGGACTGACTCACTCACTCAAGGAAGCCACAAGAGCCCTCAGCCTGCAAGACCTGAGCAAGGCTGCTAACTCACCGGGTCGCCATAAGTCAGAAGCGCCCTGACAGCACATAACACACAAGCATTAAGGATGATGATAATCATGATGATGGTGATGAGAGCACAACTTGCCTGAGTATCTGCAAGCTCACTGATGAATGAGGATTTGAACCCAGGGACTAGATCAAACGCTTTAGTCCCTGAACCATGACTGCTGTCTTTTTTTTTTTAACTTATTTTCCAAAACTACAAGAAAATAAGGAAGGGGGATTATAAACTACAGGGGGAAGTAGAGATAACCACTAAAAACCCAAGAGGTGGTGGTCATATACTGGTTACAATAAAAAAGCTTTAAATGAAAAAAAAAAGTAATTTGTTATATTAAAAATTATCATTAAAACCGCTTATACACTTCAAGCCCAGATAATCTGATTTAGTAAAGAACAATACAAAAGAACGGTTAAATATTAAAAAGAAGAGGAAGAAGAAGAGATTGGATTTATACCCCACCCTTCACTTGGAGTCTCAGAGCGGCTTACAAACTCCTTTCCCTTCCCCTCCCCACAACAGACACCCTGTGAGGTAGGTGGGGCTGAGAGAACTTCTGACAGCAGCTGCTCTTTTTCAAGGACAGCTGTGCCAGAGCTTGTGACTGACCCAAGGTCACATCAGCAGGTGCAAGTGGAGGAGTGGGGAATCAAACCCAGCTCTCCCAGGTTAGAGTCTGCACACTTAACCACTACACCAAACTGGCATAGTAGACTTCAGGGAAAAGTATACTTCAGAGAAAGTTAGCAACTCATTTGCCTCTTCGTTCCCTTCTTTCCCTCAATTGATATCCTTTCTTGGGGGCAACCACCCCACGTTCCGAGTCTGAGTCTTCTCCAGTAGGTGTTCCATCATCACTTCCCTTGCTGCTCTCCTCATCGTCTTCTCCTGTTGATCCAAGTTGTTGCTGCAGAAACTCCTGTGCTTTCAAAAAAGAGTCAATTTTCCCCTCTCTTATCTTTGAATTTGAAGAGTATGCCTTCAGGTACAGTCCATTTGTAGGGTATGTTTTCCTTTTGTAGAAACAAAGCCAAGTATTTGTATTTTTTCCTTTCCCCCCTTATTTCAAAGGGAATGTCTTTCAAAACTCTTATCTCCTTTCCATCAATTTTAAGGACAGTTCCATTTGTTGCCTTTAAAATCTGTTCCCTCACATGTCTTCTGGAGAATCTAACCACCACCTCCCCGGGCAGATTATTTTTCTTTATATATTTGGAATAGGATTTATAGATCACATCCATCTCGCTTTGAAGAACATCTGCTTTCAAATCTGCAACTGGTCCCAGGGCATCGCTCAAAATCTGCTTAAGATTCTCCCCTTTATTCTCAGAAACTCCTTGAAATCTCAGAATAAAGCTTGATTTTTTCCATTTGAAGCTGCAAAAGCTGGGCTTCTCCATGACTGCTGTCTTGATAGCCGCAGTAATTTGAGGGGTTGATGTATCACTGAGTGACTGGATGAGAAAGAATTGTAGAAGTAAATATTTGACTGCATGAACTTGTCTGTGTTTTGGTTTTGTGGCTCGTTTGTTTCTCCAGAGCTTAAGAATCTGAAATGACAAGCCTTCTGATATACAGATACAGATGAAGGCTTTTTTCTGACTTTTTGCATGTATGTGTATTGCTGTTAGCATCAGAACAGGCCGGTGGGCCAGGGACTTACTTCTTTTTAGTTCTAAAGTGCACTTCTGAAAAATAAACTCCCTCCCACAAACAGTGAATCACTGGCTAAAAATTCAGAGAATCAAATCACTAAAGATAATCCATGCGATATTGCAGGCTCTGAGACTCAACCAGAGAATCTACACAGAAAATGACTGAATGAAGGTATTCATGTTGACTATGCAGGCTAAAGTTTGTCAGATGTTGGAGTCAGTTTTGTGGATAATAGTGTACTAACATCTGAATAGAAATCCAGATTTTGAAATTCAGAGACGAAATCAAGTATCTGTTCTGAATGCTGCAAGGCTACTGAAAGTGGCTATTTTCTTTTAACAAAAAGCTTGGTGATATCATAACAGAAATTATAATGAGCTGATTTGGAGAGAACTGGTATGAGCTGATCTTGTGAATAGACATCACTGGCATATGTTCAAGCCAGCTGTGCTATCAAGATGTAATTTACTAAAGACCTTTTTCTCAGCTTATTATTTTATGTACCATATTTCCCTGAAAGGAAGGTGGGTCCCCTCACAAAAATACACACAAAACATTTTTAATTACTGCACATACAAGCAATTTGTATATAAATGTAAGATGATTGTTTCTTTTTACTGTGTAATCCCCCTTGAGTCCAAGTGAGAAAGGCGGACTATAAATAAATGAATAATTTTTTCTTAAGGGCACACCTGAAAAGGGAAAAAAGATCTTTGTCTTCCTTTAGGGAGATATATACTTCCATTAACGATCCAAGTTTGGGAGCAAACATCTGTACTTTTGTTTTTAAATGTGACCTGAATTCCCAGGACTGAGCTAAAGGGGAGGGGGGTGTGTGTGTGAATGTTTTAAACTAAACATGACATTCACCTCCTTTCAGCATCTTTTTAAGGGAAAGCTATGAAAGAGAGTGAACACATTTGTAATGCAATCCTAGTAAATTTTCAAGTATTCTTCGTTTATAATCATTTTACCTTTGCTAGATGTCCCCTGATTAAGTGGCATCACTACAGTGGGGAAAGAAATGGAAGCAAACCAACAGCATCTGGGGACGACGACGACACAGGAGCAGCAAAAACTGCTGCAGGCAAGGTTGCCACCAGGCCTGGAGAAATATCTTGTCCATTTAATAAAAGCTTAATGTGTGAAAATGGGCAGCTGACACTTTTCCTGGCATGGAGATAAATCACATCACTTCGCAAGTAATATCCCATTAAGCCTTGATTAAAAGGACAGAACATCTTTCTCCGGGCAGTTGACAAACTACCCGCCGTAAATGAGTCCTGGAATACAATTTAAAAGTACCCATAAGATAAAGGAAGCATAGATTGCTAGTTCTACTGGATAGTCCTAGAAGAAAGTCAGCTTCAAATACTGGTAAATGTTGTTTAATTGCAAAGGAACTGTGCAAAACTATGGTTAGAGTCTAAGGACTTTGCCTTAAGTTTTCATTATGTGCTATTGATCAGTAACTTTGTTGGATAAATTCAGGTGGGTAGCCGTATTGGTCTTAAGCAACAGAACAAAATTTGGGTCCAGTAGTACCTTTAAGACCAACAAAGTTTAATTCTGGTTATAAGCTTTTGTGTGCATGCATCTGATGGTATTTGATGAAGTGTGCATGCACACAAAAGATTATACCCAGAATTAAACTTTGTTGGTCTTAAAGATGCCAGTGGACTCAAACATTGTTCTGTGTCAGATAAATAAATTCATGTGGTAAAGACAGAGGGTAAACCCACCCTACTGAACTCTGATGAACTCATCCATGTTATAAGTAGGCTTGTAAGTAGTGCAGGGGGCATGCAATTGCTTGCCTATCTCAGTACACATTTATGCAAAACCTTCTTTTGATTGTTTCAGAAATCAGGAAAGGAGATGAAATTGTGTCCTTTGAATAACTGAGGGTTTGGGGTTTTTTAGCGTCTCCCTGGAAATCACTGTGTTTAGCATCTGAATTCCAGTTGGTACTTATTGCAGTGAAAGTGAATGACTTTAAGTGAGAGACAGAAAGAGAGACTTCCTTATTCCATTAGATGACGCAAGAACTTCTGAATGAGAGAATGAAAGTTATTTGAATTGCAGGATGAACTCTTGACATTTCTGCTGATGGAGCTTTTCCTAATAACCCATTAGGAAACATTTAACCTACTAAATGAGCCAAAACTGGCCTTTTTAGCAATTGATGAGCAAAGCACTTTCTTCCTTCAGGAAATTCCCAATGCAATCCTAAAAAGAGTTCTACCCTTCTAAGCCCATCGAATTCAAAGGACTTAGAAGTGTTGACTTTGTTTAGCATAGTACTGTGACACACTCAGGAAATGAACAGATGATTGCTGTACATTTATACTGACTTTCTCAGGTGGCAAGAAAAGTAATGTTTTGTGGTTTGGAATAAGAGACTCAAGACTCTCAAGGCAGGCAGATGATTGACTGGGGAGCTGCTGTGCACACAGGTGAGTAAAGGTAAAGAAAGCAGCCCTTTTCAGACTTCCAAGTTTAGCATTCTAGCTACGTATAGTAGGAGAGTGTGCACTACTCTTCCTTCTCCCATATTCATACTATTTTGTGTGAATAAGATGATAAATGTATATTCCAGCTTTGGGACATGTGACTGGGAAACCATAGAGTTTCTGGCGATTCCTAGAGTGGACTGACATGACTTCAGGGGTTTCCCCAGAAGTGACCTCATGACAATTCATGGCGGTTATTTTTTTTTACATCATTTTCCTCCCACTGACCACAGAACTGACAGTAGGGGAAAAAGAGCTGCTCTCAGTGGACAAATGGCACTCCTAATTGGAGGGGATGCAAAAATCAAGGGCCAAGCCAGTATTTAGTTTGTTGGTATATATTTTAGGCTCCATCTTTTCTAATACCCCCTGCTCTTCTCATAGTGTGGCACATGGTCTGGAAACTGATATATCAATCAGCTTATGGCAACGCCATCTGAGAACTGTTTTAATCTAAACTGAATTGTTATGGTGGTTTATTGTTTGATGTTTTAGGGTTTTTTTGTTCCCCGCCCAGAGCCCTGAGGAATCAGGGATTGGGCAATTCATAAATCTAATTTATAAATAAATAAAAACCTCCTCGCCCAATGACTGTGGGCACCTTTTCTATTTCTAATATGTCATCCCCGTCATGGAGTTTTCCAGAGACAGTTTCCTGAAGTTGCTCTGTGGTTTATGGCAGGAATGGATGGCTTATGGGCCCAAGTGTGGGTCTGGTGAATCCTAAGGTTGCAGCTTTCTTAAAGTATTCCCTAGTTTTATTCCTCTGACGGACTTTTTAAAAAACAGGATTCATTCGTATGGAAGAAATACAGGAAATGGAAGGAAGTTCTACAATAGATTTCAATTGCCATCTTTACAAGATGCAATGTATTTTCATCCAAAGCTTAACAAAATAAAACCTGTCCTCTGACCCTTCTTCCCTCCACCATCTATTCTCTGAAAGACTATTCCCCTCAGCACACAGCAGTAGTGAACAACATCTAAATTGTACTCCCGAATGACAGATCTTTCCATATGTACCTGTTTGGTTTCATATGTTATTTTTAATATCCATATGCAAACATACGACTGAAACAGAATAAAACTGTCATCTTTGTAAGAATAATTTGCAAATTCAATGCTCTCAAATTCATTCAGTCTTAGAAATAAATTGGTCCAATGGAAATCGCTGAATCAGCCCTTGTCTTCACTAGCTGCATAGGACTTCACTTTGTTATTTCCATGGTGTATGAAAGTTGATTCATATTTTAAGAATATAAGGAAAGCCCAGCTGGATCAGACCAGTGGTACATTGAGTCCAGCATCCTGCTGCACACCATGGCCAACCAATTACCCTAACCTTGGAGGGCCAACAAGCAGGCCATAGAGGCAAGGCCTTCTCTTAAAGCTGCTTCACAGCAGCACTAATATTTCAGATGTATATTGCCTCTGAAAAGGGAGAATTGCCCTAACCTGGATAGCACAGGCAAGCCCAGACTTGTCAGATCTTGGAAGCTAAGCATGACTGACCCTGGCAAGTACTTGGATGGGAGACCTCAGGGCTGTGACACAGAGGCAGACAATAGCAAGTCACCTCTTTAAATGTCCCTTGCCTCCAAGAACCACTAGGGGTCACCAGAAGTCAGCTATGACTTCCAGGCATGTACCCCCTCCCTCCAAAAATGAACATGGAGGATCCATACAGTCACCATGGGAGCAATCCTAAGCAGGTCTCCTTAGAGGTGAGACTTATATTGTTTAATAGAACTTACTCCCAGGCAAGTACCCTTAGAATTGTAGCATAAATCTAGTATAGGATTGCCAGATCCTTACAGGCTGCTAGTGGGGGGCTCCAGGACCTGGTCCAGGATTTTCCTGCCCACAATGACATCACCCAGAAGTGATGTCATCACGTTGCTAATGTCGGGGGTGATGCTACAGTTTTTGGGCATAACCAGCGCTCTTTTTGTAGCAGGAACTCCTTTGCATATTAGGCGACACACCCCTAATGTAGCCAATCCTCCAAGAGTTTACAAAGCTCTTCTGTAAGCTCTTGGAAGATTGGCTACATTAGGGGTGTGTTGCCCAATATGCAAAGGAGTTCCTGCTAAAAGAGCCCTGGGCATAAACTCTGTGGTTTGAGCCCAATTTTGCCATAGAGTTTTGCTGAAAAACTAGAGCATCACCCCCTGATGTTTGCGATGTGATGACATCACTTCCAGGTGATACCTTTTTGTCTCATTCAGGGGCATTTTTGGGTGGGGTTTTCCCTGCCAGCCAGCTGGCCAGTGAGGGAAAGAGGCCCACAAAAGCAGGGGAACCCCAACCCAGACCAGGGACCTTGCAACCTTAATTTAGTAGCTGTTGATGGACTTCTCCTCCGGGAAACAGTGCAATCCTCTTTTAAATGCTAATAGTGTGCACTGTGTACACTGATGGTGAATCCCACCATTTTATTACTTGACTGAAGAAGTACTTCCTATTGTCTGTCCAGGATCTATTGGCATCAACTTCCCCAGGTCTCCTTTCATGTTATTGGAGAGAGAGAAAAAGTCCTTTTCTCCATCTTGTCTCCACCCAGTAAGCCATTTTCTCCATCTTGTCTCCACCCAGCCATCTTTTTTTCTAAACTGGAAAGTCATATACTTAGCCTTTCCTCATAGGAATGGTGCTCCATAGAGAATATTTTTTTTCATTGTTCTGCTCAAAGAAGGTTTTGAAATTCCGGAACCTGTAGTTTAAACTAAAAGAAGTTTTTTTCCGCAAAGTGGAATCCAGGTCTAGCATTTCAGTGTTAGAGAGCGTCTTCTCAGTAAAGTTTCTCAGTGCCAATGGCAATTACTAAGAACGGAAGAAAAACAATAATTCAGCCCTTGTTTAATTCAGAGTAAAGGATATTCTGACTCATCTGGGTAAACCAGTGTGGATTCTAGGCATGAACTCTGATACCTTTAAAAACATGCTCCTCTAGATACAACACCATTTCTTTCTAATCTTTCTAAAAACCCTGTTGTCCATAAAATGTAACCTGAACACAGATTGTGTACTGCTGTATTGATGAACGGTGTGCATTACAATAGTTCATTCAGCTTCAAGTCAACGTAGCAGGTAGGGTTTCTAAGAAGTCTCCTCTAGTGGTCAAGCAATGGGTGGAGAATTCTGGGGGTACCCATGTCTTTAAAGATGGTGGGAGAATACAAAGTCCTAATGGCCAGTTTTGTCTTCATATATTGGTGGTAGAGCATGTTGTCAAGTCACAGCTGACTTACGGTGACCCTAGAGTTTTCAAGGCAAGAGACATCCAGAGGTGGTTTGCCATTGGCTGCTTCTGCATAGTGACCCTGGACTTCTTTGGCGGTCTTCCATTCAAACACTAACCAGGGCACAGCTGTAGCCAGGATTTTTAACTTCGGGGGGCATTTAAATAAGTCAGGGGGCACACCCACCCACACACACCCAGGCTGTGTCAGGAGCGACGAGAAAGTAAATTTTTAAAAAAGCAATGAGAGGGGGGGTAAGAAGTGAGGGTGCTGGCAGGGCCGGACGCAGGTGTCTGGGCGCCCTAGGCAGGACAGCTTGGGACGCCCACCCCACCGGGGATGCCAACCTCCTGGTGGGACCTGGAAACCAGGGGGGCAGCGGAGTGCCAGCTTTCCTGGAGCGCTCCGCAGCTGCAGGCCCCCTAGGAAAGCCAGGGAAGGGGTGGAGGTTCTAACCTCCGCCCCTTCCCTCCCAGCACCAGCTTTCCTGGGCACTCTGCAGCTGCAGGGGCCCTAGGAAAGCCAGGGAAGGGGCGGCCAGAGCCAGCTTTCCCTCCCAGCCCTTCCCTTTGAGCCCCAGTGGACGCTCAAAGGCAAGCCAGTGCTTGGCTCAAAGGGAAGAGGCGGGGGTTAAAATCCCCGCCTCTTCCCTTTGAGCCAAGTGCTGGCTTGCCTTTGAGCACCTGCTGGAGTGCTCTTTGCTGCCGGCCGCCACCCCTGCCCTCTCTCCCCCCTAGGGGGAGGGGGAGGGTGGGCAAGCTCTGCCGCCGCCTCCTGAGCCCAGCTGGGCGCTCTTCGCTGGCGGTGGTGGCGGGGAGGCGGCAGCAGTGGTGGTGGCGGGGGCTTTTCACAGGGGGCTGTTTGGCACCCCTGCAGGCCTGGCGCCCTAGGCGAGCGCCTAGCTCGCCTAGTGGGCGAGCCAGCCATGGGTGCTGGTAGACAGGGCAGGACGACAGCTTGGCATGGTGCGACTGGATGGGAAGTTGGGAGGTGTGGGTGGTAAGTGAGGGAGCCTGGCCCCGAGATGCCCCACTGGAGCTACAGGCCTGCACCAAGGCCAGCTGTGCTTGGCTTCCAAGTTCGGAGGAGATAAAGCTAGCTTGAGCCACCCAGGTCAGGGCATCTTTATATATTTTGGGAGCCAATTCTAGTAATAACAATCCACCAATCATATTTGGTAAAGGGGTCTCATTAATTTTTTTGCCCTTGGGGGAAAGTTTGCAATTTCTGTAAGTCTCTGGAACCAGTCCCCTTTTCATCCTGATGTTGGTTCTTATCAATCAATCGGAGCCAGTCTGCTATTCTAGTCTGTGTCTCATTATTTCAGTCAATAAGTTACAACACCTGGAGAATGCTTTCCCTTCACAAGAAGAGAGAAAAACAGTTCTTTCTGAGGTAGCTTCTTTTGCTTTATTACGCTTAATGGTTGATCTAAGCTCTTGAATCTGGGAATCAAATCAAATACCCTGTTGGAGTCCAGCTAGTATGACTTACTTGGGGACACATTGGGTTGTGATTTTCTGCAGAGACATCTGTTTCCCTTACCCACATTTGGACTGAAAGGCTTGGCATTCTTCTGTTAAAATATTATACAGATCTTACTTTGGTTGGTGTAAAAAACTTACTCTGCCCAGTAATGTAAGGCTTGCAAAGAGATATCCATGAACCCAGGCAGAAATCAATATCCACACATGCATCTTGAATCACCTGATAGGTACAACATCGAGGGATCGTTTGTATGAGTGGAAAAAAAATCAGATCACAGATCAAGCACCTTAAAAGGAGCTTTCAAATTTTTCCAGCTGTCATACTTTGTAATGGGGCCATTTTTCTCCCAAGTCAAGGCTGAGTGACACGGGTATTCTTATGCCAACATCCCTTTGAGTTGTCCAGGGCCTCGGGCTGCCTCAGAAAATAGAGAAAGGGGTAGCTAAAAGGCCCCTCCCCTTTACTTTCATAACCTGAGAAAAGATGTCAAAAGGCCAAGGGAAGAAGGAGTTTGACCAGAATCAGAGGAAAATAATTGCCAAAATTTGTTAACAGCATAGGACAAATATTACAGAAGACTTAAAGGGAGTATTGACAATGTCTAACACCTCAGAGGCAGTAAACTGGTCTCCTTCCTGAGTTAATTATAAGGACAAAAAAACCATCTCCCAAGTTCCAACACTTCTGTAATAAAAATATTGAATCATCATCATCATCATCATCATCATCATCATCATCATCATCATCATCATCATCAGATATTTCCCAACCCAGAGCAGGAATCCTAACAATCTGTTTATACAAAGGTTCAGGTCTAAAGAGGTCCAGATTTTGGGGATACATGTGTGAATGGCCACACATATGTACTTCCCCCCTGTCCTAAGGTAACAGTATGACCTCATCATATAAATATGTTCCCTACAAATAGGCGCTATTGAAGCAGACTGAGAGGCAGAGATGTGTTAGCATAATGATGTCATGTTAGCCAATTATGTTATATCATGTTTTCCCCCCCAAAGGGGACATTTGGAGGAGATGCATCATGCAGGGGTACATTGATAGTGCCTACACATCTCTTCTTGACGTGTAGTTTCACCCAGACACTTCTAGATAAGAAAATGTGCATCCAGGTAGCACTGAGCCCTCTTTTGGAACATGCCCTACTACACAGAACATCATCTAGCGCTCATGTTTGTTTGTTTTTAAACAAAATGCCATTAAATTCTAGCCATCATGATTAACTTTCCTGAGGACACGTTTGTTCATTGTGTCCTAAACCCACATTTGCTTTTCTGTAAATACATCTGTTTTCTCCCCCCTCCCTTGGGGCGAAAAGCCTTTGCTTGCCTCTGTTGAAATATAATCCAGATGTTATTTTGGTTGGCCTAAACTCACACTGGAAAAATTGTGCAGAATTTATTTTCCCCCTGAATCAGGGTGTGCCCAGCAGACTGAAAACAGTGCCTAGCTTCCTGCAAAACAAACTTGGGTGCAGTGACACTTGTGTTGGGTGGCTGAAAGGGTTGGAATGCGCTAGAATGCCTTATGTTACTGATGGCCTTCTCAGATGCTTTAGGTTGTTTTGGGGAGATCACAACCATAACTGGACCGGCCAGATGTTACCTCAGGAAGCATTTCCATATTACGGTAAAACTGCTGTTTATCTGCCTGCAAACTGCTGTTTTAACAATTTTCATTTACAAATAAAACATCAATTTTAAAAACTGTATGATGCAATGAAGTAGGGAGGGGTCATAGCTCAGTGGTAGAACATCTGCTTGGCATGCAGAAGGCCCCAGGTTCTATCGCTGGCATTTCCAGTTAAATATTAGGTAGTAGGTGATGGAAGAGACCCACCTGAGACCCTGGAGAGCTGCTGCCAGTCTCAGTAGACAATATTGACCTGATGGACCAAGAGTCTGACTCAGTATAAGGCAGTTTTGTGTTCATGTGTCAACGCCACCAAAAAAACCCCTCATGTAATGGCTCATCCCATTGATTAATGGCTTACAGACTTAATGTGTATAGAATTCTTGAAATAAAAAGTGGTAACAGGACCTTTCAAGAACTTGAGCTGTGTCAGGAAGTATGTCATGCTGCTATTGGTGGTGCAGATGGGTAATGGCCCCATTGCCCCATCCACCTGACAGGCTGTTGGTCAAACTATGCCTGGGACTGTGGTGTGGATGTGTGTGTTAGGCTATATGTAGATTAAATTTGCAGGTCCATCAGAATGATAGGACTATATCTCTTCAGTGAAGTCAATGGGGCATAGGGCAAAGCAACAAGGCTAAAATTTCTCCTGGTCCCAGGATTGCATTTTAATTACCCACTATTACTGCCTTGAAAGGGAAAGGATCTGATCATATGATTAAATTCAGTACTGCATGTCAACAGCCTCCCCTCCATGTGAGAGTCCCAGGGCAATAGTCACCATTTCTCTCTTCTTTTTTAAAAAAGAGGGCAGGTCACGGGCAAAATGGGACTGATGGTCAGTGGCTGAGCACATGCTTTGCATGCAGTAAGTCAATCACTGGTGTCTTGAGCAGCCAGTCTATGGGTGATTCTGCATCGAGCATTCGCTCCACATTTTATCAACTGAGAGGGAAAAGTGCAGCTCAAAACCACATTCAAATACCCCCAGGGCAATACCACACTGACTGCAAAGTCACCTCTGAAGGGCCGTAAATCTATGCAGAAGGTACCATAAAATCCGATGAACAAAGGAAGCAAAAGCGGCATGGAGTGTGGCGGCTACCGTAAAATCTGATGATCAAAGGAAGTGAAAGCAGCCTGCAATGCAGAGGGGGATTGCTGTCCCACCATGGGTTTTGTAAAACAATGGAGGGAAAAGCCAATGCAGAATCAGCCTACATCTTGGATACCAGAGAGCCGCTGTTAGAGTAGACTCTGCAGTAGGGGGACCGGTGTTCTAAGGCGGCTGTGTGCATCATGAAACTTATAGATTCCATTGGACCAAGGCCTGGCCTGCAAGTGACTGCTTTCATTACAATGCAAAATCAATAGTTAGTTGGAGTTTTGCTATGATTTATAGCCTATCCTAGTCATAGAAGTGTTTTTGTTTTTGCTGAACATGGTTTTGCGGTATTAATTTAAGCTTCGGGGTAAATAACTTGCAACATATGGGGTGGTGAATACAAGGGCTTTATTATTTCCCCCTAGTCAAGCAATCATAAATCAGGAACAAATGTACTGTAGGTCATTTTTTTTATTGATCTGTCTACAATTTATATCCCATCAACCTGGCTTTAAAAAAAGCTTTCTAAGGAATTAATGAGGGTAACACTTCATCACCTCTGCAGTCAGCGCTTGCAGAACAGATGTCAAGGATTAAGACCAAACATGGGCAGTTCAACTAGATATTGAACACAATGTCCAACACACATACTACAAAGCGATTCAGTCATACAATATTATTAAGATTGTGGCCTCGAGGTTCCTGTCTCCAAAGTGTTGCTTTTGAGCCACAATGTTTGATGAAAAAGTCTGCACACGGCCTAATTTTAACAATTCAAGGAAATGTCACAAAACACCAGCAGCTGACAAAAGCCCCATAGTTTCTACAGAACCTTAAAAAACCAAAGGGGAAAGATCTTAAAATAGATAGAGGCATACTTCAGCCTAAAACAACAGTGGAGTAATACCTTTCATCCCACCAAAATTTCACCAAGCAATGAGTTTATTTATTTCAAAATCTCCAGAAGTATTCATTAAACAGGGTACTCAAATTTGGGGGGCTGGGGGGTGTTTCAGGGCATGATGTAGAACCTTCCAGTCTTAGCCTTACAGGGTGTGTTGCAGATTTCACTAGAGTGGGTGGAGCCTGGTGCAAAATAGTTTTCAAGAGAAGTTTCAGGCAGCCGCTTTGGTCCCAAGCAAAATCAAACAAAAACTTTTCATTAGGATCAACCAGGATGTACTAAAGGCGCTGTAAACAAAAAAATAACAGTGTTTGATCAGATGCCATCCCAGTTCTGAATGGAGCACAGTCAGCTAAATGTGACTGTGAAACATTTCCCCAGAGCGGGGAACTCTTGCTTCCACCAGAGGAAAAGAGTCACACTTAGGTGAGCAGAATGGTAGCTCTGAACAAGTACTCGTCATCATTAATCTAAATAGCGCAATCTAAAATTTGATATAAGGTGACCAGAAAGGGAAGGGAGAGAGGTGGAGCTGAGGATAAGTGCAGAGAAGAATATGCATTCATCCATATGCCAGGGTCACGTGCTCAGGGTTTATTTTAATGGGGAAGGAGGACTGCTCCTTTACACATTAAAGAGTACCCATTAAAGAGTTTGCAGGTTGGTTCTGGAGTCCCCACCTGAGACCTGTGTTATAGTCAAAGGTGAGCTATGAATTCTCAGTTCCTGCACACATGATGCCTGATTCAGATCGTGAGATCTGGAGAAGGGGCTACAACCTCGCACCCTGTGCCAGTTTCTAAGCTAGAAATGGTCCTGAAGTATTGTTTGCCTCATTGTACATTTGTGGTCTTCCCCAACAAGACAAATGGCATCACTCTAGGAGCATTTCAAGTTGGGACACTGGCACAGGGGGAGGGCTGAAGTCCCTTCTCCATGTGCAGCACATTTGTTGACTGAATTGAGCCACCACACTTGTGGGAACTGAAGAGGACCCACTACTCACAGCTGCCGTGCAGGGCACCGGGTGGGTGTCAAGAGGATGTGGGCTGCTTCAAAGGTGAAGTACAGGACACGTGACAACAGTATCCTGCTCACCAAAAGAGCAGCAAATTGCCAAGCATTTTATACTCAGGGCCAGTGTTCCCTCCAGGGCTCATTTCCTGCAAAAGCACACAGGAGCGAAGCTCCAGCAGTAAGGAGCCCCGGGGGCGGGCACATGCAGCAAGTCCTGCCCCCTGCTCCCAGCAGCCCCCTTGCCTTTCCCGGCCTACTGGCCAACCCAGCGGAGCACTGCCATGAGCTGGCCCTCAAGCTGCTCCGCCACTGCCTGAGCCATGGCACCCACGCACCCAGGCTCTGCCCACCCTCATGCTGGCCCTGGTGCAGCGGCTCTGCAAGGTGGGGCCCGGCTACTCCCTCAAGGCCTGGGAGGAGCTCCACCCCAGCCTCCTGCGCCTACTCGGCCTCCTTCTGCACCTCTGCCTTGCCACCACCCTGGCCCCCTACCTGCTCGGGGCCATGCACATCCTCCGTGCCGCCCTCCTCGACCCACGAGCAGCCATGCACTTTCCTGCACTTGCTGGTCATCCAAAAGAGTCCAGTGGCAGCTTCAAGACCAAAGTTTATTCAGGTACAAGCTCTCTCTCCTCTGTGAGGGCAGATCTGCGCACTCCCCCCCCCCATAGCTAGCAATCCAAAAGAGTCC
This sequence comes from Gekko gecko, assembly GCA_029375565.1. Lineage (NCBI taxonomy): Eukaryota > Metazoa > Chordata > Lepidosauria > Squamata > Gekkonidae > Gekko > Gekko gecko. The sequence continues at coordinate 157,221,054 of JAPDNY010000006.1, forward strand.
AGTGGAGCCTGAGCAGTGAGTGTTGCCTTCTGACACACTTCCAGTGATGTCAGGGGGTGTGGCATATGCAAATAAGTTATGCTAATGAGTTATGCCAATGAGCTCCTGCACCTCTTTTTCTACGAAATGACCCCTGGTTCCCTCTAAGCTGAGTTGGTGAGAGCTAGCTCACAGTTTTTTAGCCTCTGGCTCACACATTTTTTTGTCCTAGCTCAGGAAGGATGGCTCCAGAGCAAACTAATTTATGCAGTAGCCAAATGGGTCACTCACAACTTTAATGCCAGGAGCTCACAAAGTAGAATTTTTGCTCACAAGACTCCACAGCTTAGAGGGAGCGGGACAGGTCTCAGCTGAGATGATGCTGAGGGTGTTGTCTTTCAGAGGTGGAGTATTCAGCACGCTGGTGAAGCAGAAGCAACTCTATGAGCAGATGACCATGTCCAATAGCAGCAAAAAAGGAGAAAAGCTGACCATAGTAACAGGAATAGCAAGAGGGTAGAAGGGGAGACACCACAGTGGCATTCCTCAGGAGCAACTGCAGCATAGAAGGATATATCCTGAAGACCTGGAGGTATATTGTAGATCTGGGTTGCTATTATGGTTTTCAATTTCCAGATGGGGCCTGGAGATTTCCTGGAATTATGACTGATCTCCAGGGATCAGTTCCCCTTGAGAAAATGGCTGCTTTGGAGGGTGGGCTCTATAGTGTTAAACCCTGCTGAGGTTCCTCCCCAGGCTCCATTTCCAAATCTCTAACCCAAAGTTGACAGCCCTAGTTGCTGTGGCTTGGAGGTGAGTCACAGCCCTTGTCACTCGGTCTCAGTCCTGAAAAATGAAGCGGAAATACCAGCCAAATCATGTGGGAAAAGTTAGCAGAGTGTTGGCAGAGTAATTAACATAGTGACAGTACACAAACTGATTAAAGTGGCTGACTGGAAGAGCCTATGCTTTGCCCGCAGAAGATCTCATGTTCCATCCCCAGCATCTCCAGCTGAAAGTAGCAAACTGTAGGTGATGTGAAAGACCTCTGCCTGAGATCCTGGAGAGCTGCTGCCAGTCTGAGTAGGTGATACTGACTTTGATGGACCCATGGTTGGATTCAGCATAAGGCAGCTTCATGTGTGGTCATGTATACCGGCCAGGGGGGGAAATCTCTTGGCACACGTTTGTGTTCTCCAAACAAATGAGCCCTGGGGGACAGAAATCAGAAGGTGAAGCTTTTCAGAATATGGAGGAAACCATGCTAATTCTCACAGACGGCAAACCACCTTAAAGGCTCAGCTCCTGGAGGAGTTCCAAAGTAATGAATCTGTTAAGTCGCTGGAAGTTGGTCACAGGTCATAAAGGTTTATGAAGTTGTAAGTGGAAACAAGGAAACCCTCCACTGTCTCAAAGGGATGACTGATGAATAACCTGTGGTTATTTGGTCAATTAAAGCCAAATTAGATCTAGTTATTCAAGGCACTCTGTGTTTCTCAGCTTGCAATGTCCCTGGTATAAGATTTGTTACACAGGGAGAGCTGCAAGGAATTGCACAGGGAAAGAAAGTGAAATTACCTCCCACTGCTCGACAAAAAAACCCACTGTAAGTTATTAAGATCTTGAGCAGGTAATTTTATCTCATTTAAATTTTGCTCAGCAACTTAATTTAAAAAACCCATATGAACTGTTTTTAAAATGTTGAAAAAGTGTTCCTGGGGATGTCACATTGCCAAGCAATTAGGGCCAGGTGCTGCTAGCTTTTGGCATGACCAGCTTTAATCCCACCCCATGTGCAGAATAAATTTTCCGGAGTTACATTGTGCATGTGAACAAAATGGGGTGAGGGCCAGGAAGATAAGATGGCATCCACTGGTCAGACCTGTGGACACTGCTGCTATTTTAAAGTGATTTTAAAATGCTGCAAAGGTCTGATCCTGATTGGGCCATGCCTTCTAAGTGCCAAAAGGGCTGTGTGCATGCACACACATGCATGCGCACAGCCATTCCAGTGCTGGAAACCCCCCCGGGGGGGGAACAAGGGTGCTACAAGGGGAACAAGGGGGGAACAAGGGTGCTACAAGGGGAACAAGGGGGGAATAAGGGTGCTACAGCCTATTTTTAGATCCCTTTAAAATGGCATCAGCATCCATGATTCGGACTCATGTCTAGGGTTGCCAGCTCTGGGTTGGGAAATACCTGGAGATTTTTGGGATGGAGCCTGTGGAGAGAGGGGTTTGGGGAGGGGTGGGACCTCAGTGAGGTACAATGCCATTGAGCCCACAGCCCCAAAGCAGTCATTTTCTCCAGGGGAACTGTTCTCTGTAGCCTGGAGACAGCTGCACTTCCAAGAGATCGCCAGTCCTCACCTGGAGGTTGGTAACCCTAGATGTCTCATTTGGCCCTGTGTGTATTTCAACAGCACTTCAGAAAGTATTTTTTAGCATAGTCTTCAACTATCAATCTTAATTCAAAAGACTGTTACAGACTGATGCACTGAAGCCCTGTGGCAGTTTTACATCTCTTTAAAATGGTGGCAACCACCATAGGTTGGAGGACCTGTGGACTCTGTCGTGTCTCATTTGGCCCTGAGTGTCTTTCAGCAGCAGCACCAGCACCGGAAGTTAATGAGAGGACATTTGGAGGTCATTAATTCATCAAATATCTAGGTCATATGGAATGAGTCAATCAGAATAAGATTCCAGAAGGGTAGTTACGTTAAGCCCATTACATCAAAAACAAAAACGGTATCTTGTGGTGCCTTAAAGGTTAACTGATTTGCAGTGCAGTTCAGAACAGAAGTGAATGTGCTTCAGAGGCTATAACTCTGTTTAGTATTGCACTGTTAGTGTCGTATTTCTGTATTTACCTTGTTCATTTACTTCTTTCTCATTGAGACTCAAAGCAGAGTCCATATGTTTAAAAATTTATTAGTAAAACACATATTATTATTAAAACTGGATTACAAATTAGAAAACCATGCAAAAATGACAGTACAATACATGCAACAAACAATGCAGGGCAACAAGATTTGAAAATAGGAAAATGCAATAAATAACATGCATAACATGTAAAACAGTGCAGTAGAGATGGATTGCAAAACAGGAACAATGCAACAGTTGTACAATAGACACAATAAACAACAGAAGCTATCTTAAACTACAGTCCGCTTTAGAGACCCAGAATCCAACTTAATTGGGCCATCCAATGACACTATCTAATTATGGATGAACAGGGGTTCTGCAGTTCCTTTCATGATTCAGGGGTTAAATTAATTTAGCAGGTCAGGCTAGACAGTGTCACTGCTGCTATTGTAAATTGGCAACTGTTCTTGGCTTGCATACATTCAAACCTTGCATAGCCTGTATGTTATATAAATCTGCCAACTGAAGACATTCTTCATACATCTGATGAAGTGGCTTTTAGCTCACAAAAGCTTACATAACAATGAATGGACTGTGGCTTAGAGGCAGAGCATCTGCTTTGCATGCAGAAGACTGCAGGTTCAAACCCTGGCACCTGCAGCTGAAAGGACCCTCTAGTGGGACTGATGTGAAGACCTCTGCCTGAGACCCTGAGGAGCCATTGCCGGCCAGAGTAAACAGTTTAGACCTTGATCAGGATAGGTAGCTGTGTTAGTCTGTCTGTAGCAGCAGAAAAGAGCAAGAGTCCAGTAGCACCTTAAAGACTAACAAAATTTGTGGCAGGGGATGAGCTTTCGTGAGTCATGGCTCACTTCTTCAGATAGTTCTTCAGTGACACATGAAAGCTCATCCCCTGCCATATGCCTTGTTAGTCTTTACAGTGCTACTGGACTCTTGCTCTTTTCCACTGCTACAGACAGACCGACATGGCTGCCCATCTTGATCTGTCTCCATGGAAGGCACCACATTTAGCTGTACAGGATGGAAATCCATCAACCTTAGTATACGAAGAAGTGAGCCATGACTCATGAAAGCTCATCCCCTGCCCCATAATTCTGTTAGTCTTTACGGTGCTCCGGGACTCTTGCTCTTTTCTACAGTTCAGACCTTGATACATAAGTGATCCAAGGCAGTGGCATGCGTTCACGTGAATCCATTAATCCAGCCTCAAGACTTCCTTTTCGTCTTTAATCAGTACCAAGTGTCTGCATATATGAACATTAGAGGCGATACTGTTACAGAAATGGTCCAGATACCTATGCTGCAGCTTGGGGGGAAACACTCAGCTAGTTTTGCCTGCCATGCTGAATTATCTCAAGCATAAGAGAAAGCATGATTTGTCTTTTACAGTAGGTGGCCCAGACGGGCAGGGCAGCCTGTTCTGTGGGGAATGAATGGAGGTGGCTTTGCTCAGTGCACCGCAGCACACAGCTTGCAATGTACACTGAGTGAATAGATCTTGAAAGGCAGAAAGTTTACACTGGGCAAGGATCAAAGCATACTGTTCTTCGAGACGATGAATGCCCTGTGGTTACAAGTGAACATTCACCAGGATGCGGCTTTTGCTGTTAATATGCAAAATATTTCCATATGGAGGAGCTGGATGGAAGTGGATTGTCCAAGCTAAGCATGGATCTGGTTGTCTGACCATTTCCAGAGCTTTCAGGCAGTACCTGGCAACAATCATTGTTTGCTTCATAGGACTTTTCATTAAAGCACATAACAAGCCTACATTGTATTAATCCTATACTGGAGTCAGAGTGTTACATTCAGTGTGTTCAGGGGGGTTAAAGTAGACATTACAGTGGCCACAGGTCCGCCTCCTCCCCTCCATGGCTGTTTTGGCCCTTGAAAAGGTAGAGGGACAAAATTGCATGATCAGGCCCCTGCAGCACTTTTTAAACGGCCAAATTCTTCTCTCAAATGGCATCAGCAGCCACAGGTCTGAGCCAGGGCTGCTATAATGTCTAGTTTCGTCCTCAGTCTATCATAGTTGGTGGAGTGGTTTGCAGCTGGAGGAAGATGAGGTTTGGCACCTCTTGGTGCTGTTTTTGTGCAGGTGCAGGCAAACATAGCTGGCAGTGATGCTGCCAAGTTTAGAGCCAGGGTGGATGTGGCAGGCCACTGGCTGGCAGCAACTCACACCAGAGTTAGGGTTGTTTATTTGCAAATACATACAGATTTTTTTTAAAAAAACAACTTTAGAAAGTCTTCTAGAAAACAAAGCATGAAATGGAAGGCTGTTCTACCAAGAAGGAACCCCTGTTACAAAAATCCAAGACCAAGAAGTGAATGTTCTCACCTGTCTGCATGGTGGGTAGGGATGCTTGAACACCTGCTGCTTTGGAGCTGGGTTTTTGTTGGACGGTTCAGTTGTTCATCAGCAGTTTGAGCCTGATCAGCTGAATCTGATCAGCAAGTTACTTTCCATGTGTTCAGACAGAACAGTACAGCACACTGGGCAGCATTTCACAAATCATTGTTCTCACACAGAACAATGGGGTAATCTAGTTTTCCCTCCCCAGACCCATCATCACTGTGTGCTGCTCCATATCCTGTTGTTTAAATAAACAAAGAAAGCAAACCAGTCAAGTGATAACATTTTGTGGTAATCTAAATGAATATTATTGATGTTACTAAGTGCATTTTTGCACAACCTTCTTGGAGTTGTAGTCTCCCAAGATATTTTTAAAAAGAATATGTGATAAGTAACCTGATGAACAGACTTGAACTGCTTGCAAGCAACCAAATAACTGATGAAAAATTGGTTCCCTGTTCCCAGCTTGTGAACAGAATGTGAGCCATAACACATAGTGGATGTTCATGCATTCCAAATAGTGGCTTGTTCAGCTCACCACCCATCACAGGTCATTAACAGGATGCTGATAGTCTGTAGATTAGCTTTCTGTTTGAAAGAAGTTTGAGTCTGCTCATTGGGTTACCTTTCAGGTATTCAAATAGTATAATACAAGAGAGCAATCAGTATTGTTTCACACATGAACATTCTCAGAGAGACTGGTGGCACTCTTACTTTCCCCTTCCCCATTCTTCACAGACTGTTGTTCCTGCACACCATTTAGAAATCAATGATATACATAAGCAATGAACAAATCAATCAGTCAGTTATGATGAGTAAACATGGTATTCATGTTATCAACTATATGTCACACATGCATGTTTTCACACAGCCTTATGGGAGGTGTTGTCCCTCACACACATCATTTTGATGACTTCATACAATCTTCCATGATGCTGGGTAGAATCGAATAGTCTCACCAACTGCACAGATGGAAAAACCACTGCAGGGCAAAGCAATGAAATTCACCACCAAAAAGAAATAAAACTTTATCACCACAGCTACTGTGTAGGTATGAAGGTATTCGACAGTGATTTGAGGTGGTCAGTGGATAGGTGAACAAGTGAGATGTTCAGTATATACAGGTGGCTGCATCTGTTGAACATGACCTCTTCAAATGTTGAGCATCTTATCCACAATATCTGTGGCATCTCTAATGAAAACTGGAAAAGAGGGAACATTTTTAGAGACTGTGTGCCATCAAATCGCTTCTGACTTCAGGCAATCCTATGAATTAATGACTTCCAAAATGTTCTATTGTTAACAGCCTTGCTCAAGTCTTGCAGACTGACAGCACTTTCACACACACTAAATAATGCACTTTCAATCCACTTTCAATGTACTTTGCAACTGGATTTAACTGTGTGAAATGGCATAATCCACTTGCAAGTGGATTGAAACTGTGTTATTCAGCATGTGTGAAAGCAGAGAGAGTGTGGCAGTTTCCTGGATTGGGTCAATCCATCTCATGGTGCGTCTTCCTCTTCTCCTGCTGCCTTCAACTTTTCCTAGCATTGTTGTCTTTTCCAATGACTCTTTGTCTTCTCATAATGTGGCCAAAGTAGGATAGCCTCTGTTTATTTATTTTAGATTCTAGGGGAAGTTCCAGCTTGATTTGATTGAGAACCCACTGATTTGTCTTTTTGGCAGTCTACGGTATCTGTAAAACTCTCTTCCAACACCACATTTCAAAGGAATCAACTTTCTTCCTGTCAGCTTTCTTCATTGTCCAACTTTCGCACACATACATAGTAATGGGGGATACTATAGTATGAATCGTCTTGATCATGGATGTCAGCAACACATCATTATGCATGAGGATCTTTTCTAGCTCCTTCATGACTGCCCTTCCCAGTCTCAATTTCATTCTGATTTCTTTGTTGCAGTCTCCCTTTTGGTTGATGATGCAGCAAAGGAATAGAAAATTTGTTCACTATCAACTTTAAAGCTGTATAATTCTTCAATAGTCATTACTTTTGTCTTCTTGATGTTCAGCTGTAATCCTGCTTTGGCACTTTCTGCTTTAATCTTCATCAGTAGTCATTTAGCTCTTCACTATTTTCTGCCAGTGATGTGGTGTCCTCTGCATACCTCAAATTGTTAATGTTCCTTCCACCAATCTTTACTTCATTTTCATCTAACTCTAATCCAGTTTTCCTTGTGATATGTTCTGCATATAGACTGAACAGATAGTGAGATAAAATACATCCTTGTCTGACAGCTTTGGCAATTGGAAACCATTTTGTTTTTCTATATCTGTCCTAACAATAGCCTCTTGTCCAGTATAGGTTGTTCATCACAGCAACCAGATATTGTGGCAATCCATTTATTTTTAAACCAACCATAGCTTTTCATAATCCACAGTCAAAAGCCTTGCTGTAATCTATGAAACACATCCAGATTTTCTTCTATATATGGGAACATGTTCAATTTTAAGCATCCCTTTACTGCATCAGAAATTAATGAGAGTGTCTGATAGTTGCTGCAATCTTTGATGTCTCCCATTTTTCCAAACTGAAATGTACATTGAGTATTTCCATGGGAAAGAGCCAGTAGTACCCTAAAGACTAACAAAATTTGTTGCAAGGTATGAGCTTTCATGAGCTCACTTTTTCAAATACAGCTGAAGAAGTGAGCTGTGACTCATGAAAGCTCATACCTGGTCACAAATGTTCTAGTCTTTAAGGTACTACTGGACTCTTGCTCTTTTCTACTGCTACAGATGGACTAACGTGGCTACCCACCTTGAGGGTTTCCAGTCTGTGGGCAATTGTTTTGTTTTCCATATTTGTTGACATCCAGATCACAAACAGTAGTACAAAAACAGGGGATGGCTACTGGTATTTTGCCATGCTTTGGAATTTTCCATCATATCTGGCTGGCCGCTGTTGAAGCCCGAATTCTACCATCCTCATATCCTTAATCTGACCCAGTAAGGCAATTCTTAGGTTCTTAATATGACTTTTTTCCAGACCTCAGGAAGGTTTGTTCTGGCAAGATATGGGATTTTGTTAAAAGAAAAAAATGAAGTGATGGATTCATTTGAGAGGAGTTAGCAAGCAACCAAAACAAACATTTTGGAAATGAATGTTATCTATGGAAGCCAACAGACCACCCTGAACAACGTTTATTAAATATAATCAGCCCTGCCACAAAATGTCACACACTTGGTTAACATACAAAAGAACAGCTTGACCTTAGCCATGTCCATTTTTCATTCCTGCCCCTTTATTTGAAGTCCTCATTTTTCTGGATAGCTCTTTGGAGCCATAATCCATCCTACTTTTATCATACAATCCTTGCATCCTGTTTTGGACATCAATCACTAAGAGCTTTGCAGCAACTGGCCATTTTATTCATTCTAAGTTCTTTTATTTGGGGGAGGAGCTTATTTTTCAAAATGTATTTGCATATGAACTTCACGCTGGCTTTCTACATGATAACAGTAGAAGCCAAGCATGGTAAACCTTTCCAGAGTTGCCTCTTAGAGCTGCCTCATACATGCCTATTCCTTGATTGTACAAGAGTCTATGGGGAGTAGGATGCTGACGGAGGGCTGGATGCAAATATTGCCCAGTCATAGTCAAGTCATTAAAGTCAAAGTGGCATCCTTGTCAAGTACATAATCACTCACACTTCAACATCTGGGTAGCCAGAAGCATCATTTAAATTAGAGTTTCCCAATCTGTGGCTCAGATCCCAAAAGTGGGTTGTGAAGCCTCTGAAACTAGGTCGCAGGCCATCCCTCCCTAATGGTGGCTGTCTGGCTCAGAGATGAACTCCCGCTTGCCCAGAGATGAACTCCTGCTTGCTTGGGGTTCACAACAGGGCATCTGCGATATTTGTGGGCTTTTCCAAAACCATCTGGTTGGCCACTGTAGAAAATGGAAGTCTGAATGAGATGGGTGCCATCATAGTTTGCCTAGGGTGTCAAAAAAACAAACAAACCCTGGATAGGTCACCATACTAAGTAAATTTGGATTTGTGGGTCATCATACCAAAAAGGTTGGGAACCACTGAGTCAAGTGACCTACAACATACATGTTGCTTTTTTGCACTTGTTCCATTGGTGGCATTTGGTAAGTGCTCCAAGTCTACACAAGACTACAACTCCCATGAGGCAGTGTGATTATGGACATTATAAACTGATCCTTATCCAAGCAGTTCACCAGTATGAATGAACATCAAGTGATGTAGCCATATGGGACACATGGAACACTGAGATGCGGATTTTTTAAATTGGGAAAGATGTGGCAACTGGTGGGAGGGGGACGGGCAAATGTTAGCATAGCAGGAGGAGGAGGAGGAGGAGATTGGATTTATACCCTGCCCTTCACTCGGAGTCTCAGAGTGGTTTATAATCTCTTTCCCTTCCTCTCCCCACAACAGACACTCTATGAGGTAGGTGAGGCTGAGAGATCTCTGAGAGAACTGTTCTTGTGAGAACAGCTCTGAGAGAACTGTGGCTTGCCCAAGGTCACCCAGCAGGCTTCATGTGGAGGAGTGGGGAATCAAATCCGGTTCTCCAGATTAGAGTCTGCTGCTCTTAACCACTACACCAAACTGGCTGAACACACGTGCTCAGTGGGATTTTTTTCTGCACAATCAAACATGTTCTGTACACAGACAAATGTCCAACTGTGATGACCACAGTTTTTGGTCACACTCTAAGCCCAATCAGTAGATGATTGAGCATGTCTGCTGCAGAGAGAAAGGCAGTTGTATTTAAATATCAGTATAACCTTATTCAAGGTTCTTGTTAAATCAACAGAGTCTTTTCTCTGTACCCATGAGGGCCAATTCATTTTTTTAATGTCAAAGTCATTTCACAGGGCTTTGCTATCTCAGTTATCAGAAGAGGAGTCATTTGTTTGACAGTGTTCCCAAGTGAATATTATCCTTCATCTCCAAGGAAAGGAGAGAATAAGACTTCGTTTCTGCAAAACCCTTGATCATTGTGGCAATAATTTTTATCCATGCTTTAATATTTACATTTATTTTGTTTAAGACAGTAATGACAAATGCTATCATCTAAACTAATGTTTTCTGGGTATAAAACCTCCATGTTTTCTGTTTCCCTTGAGAACCAGTTTGGTGTAGTGGTTAGGAGCGCGGACTCTAATCTGGGAGAACTGGGTTTGATTCCCCACTCCTCCACATGCAGCTGCTGGACTGACCTTGGGTCAGTCACAGTTCTCTCAGAGGTGTTCTGGAAAGAACTCTCTCAGCCCCACCTACCTCACAGGGTGTCTGTTGTGGGGAGGGGAAGGGAAAGATTGTAAAGCCACTCTGAGACTCCGAGTGAAGGGTGGAGTATAAATCCAATCTCCTACTTCTCCTCCTCTTCTTCCCATGAATTCCTTTCCTTTCACCATTTCTCCAGCCATCATTTTTGTCTACATTAATTGTAAAAAAAGTGAATTTACTACAGCCTGTTATTTGCGAGCCAAAAGTGAGGTAGGGGTGGGGATCCAGCTGCCTCAAGTCAGCTTTTTAAAGTACTTTCCTCTTAGAAAAATTATACCAATGTAAATGAGTCAGGTCAAATATTTCATTCCAAATTCCTGATGGTTCAGGCATACCATTGGCATTGTGTTCCAGCCATGAATCTTCTTTAGGGAACATCAAGATTGCCTAAGCTTTTTGCATGTTGTTTATATGCCACTGATACCAGGTTTCACTTTTATAATGCTTCAGAATGCATCTGTGGGATCTGCAGATGATGAAAGAGTGATTAGTGTTCATGAGTCACCATAAAGACTTCCCATGACAGCAAATGAAACATTTAGTAGAGAGCATGAAAACCACAGCATCCAGGCTGTATCAACTGGCCAATGTGGTTAGATACATACATGTTTATAGTGATTTTCTAAGGGTCTAGTAATATGATTTGTCGGGCACTCCATGAATAGAGCTACCAGCATTCAGGATTCACCAACTTTAAGGGTGCCTGATTCGGGGGGTGATTTGAGGGAAGGGGGCTTTTAAGCCTCCCCCACCATGATGTTTTCCCAATCATAAATGGCCCTGGGAGCTGAAATTAGATACATTCCTGAGGAATCCCTATAGCTGCATCCAGATGCCACAATTAACCGCAGTTAGTTTAAATGTTGGTTTATTGAACAAATCAGAAGATGGTCAGAACTGATCAGAGTCTGCTCAGAAATCCATGTTTGCTAGCAAGAGCTGACTACAGCAAACGTGGCATGCAGGAGACTGGGCAAGGATTTTGTCATGAGAACATAATGATGGAGCAGAGTTGTTGCAAACTAGGATTCATGGGCTGGGATGAAACTCTGGTAAAGAATCCCACTCTGTGACCTCCTTACTAACTTGGAGCACTGCAGACCTCATAGTGGGCACGTTCAGCAGGTGAGCAGGCCATGCTCAACTGACATGATTACCATGGGCCAAGCCTCTTACATATCTGCCTTAGATCTGCCTGCATCAGGCTACCATGCAGAGCTGTTGCGTAAACACCATATTTGTCAGGTGGTACTCCCCATTGGTTCTCTGAGATTGTCTCACAGTGGCACTGCTCTCCTCGTCTGGTCCAGCTTGATCTGCCTCCCCTTCTGATTCAGGGGTATTTGCTGGCCTACCTGAAGATGAACCCTCAAACTTAGAGGAAATGGATAAACTGCCTGAAGATGAAAAAAAACCCAAATGGATGGAAGCATCAGGGGAAGAGTTGGAACCTTCGCAAAACAAGCAAACTTGGATACTAACCAAACTGCTCCCAGGAAGAAAAGCAGTTGGTTGCAAATGGGTGTTCAAAGTGAAAAGAAATACTGATGGAAAAGTGGACAAATAGAAAGCACATTTAGCAGCAAGAGGAATTACTCAGAGACCTGGAGATGACTTGTCTGAAACTTATGCATCTGTAGTCAAATATACCTCAATCAGAACACTGCTAAGTATAGCAACATCGAGAGGAAGGCATGTGGAACATCTCGACGTCAAGATTTGATTTGAAAACCTCTGTACCAGAACAAAATGTTTAGGATCATGATGATTAACAATGATCTAATGTTTGAAATCAGAGTAGCTAAGGACCACACCTCCATCGGGTAGCTTGGTATCCAGTATCCAGAGGGAAGTCACATAACGAAAGACGAAATGAAAATGAATAATTCGCAAGAAATTTCCCAGTGAAAGCTCTGAACGTAAGAGGAGAAAGGACTGTATCATTTCCCCCTGCGTGTTTGTTAATACAAAAAACAATGACATCACACTGCTTAGTCATAGCTTTTTAAGAATCCACTTTCTTTCTGTCATGCGAATGTGTTTTCTGACAGTCATTCTACCTGTGGATGTGGGAAAGAGAGTTTGACACAGTTCCTTTCCAGGAAGTGATCTCAGCAAATTCCTTGAGCTGGAAAGCACAGATCAGGGCAGGGCAGGTTGCTTTATTCCAAGACAGTGCACTGGAATGTAGCTATCATGAAAACCCCCATCCTCCCTTCCAAGGACAGAGTGTAGAAACCCGTGGCTGGCAGACCTTAACACAAGAGCAGGCGGGCTGGGCAAGACCATGGTGAGGTTGTGGGGCTGCTCATTACTATAACAGGGTACCCCATGGTCTACTGGCATGTCACCTGACAATGGAAGAAAATGCTTGCATTTATTACAGCGGGGAGTAAGAGGGTAATTTAAAACAAGGGTGCCCAAATTCTTCAGCTGAGGGGGGGACAGGTTTGGGTGCTCCCCAGCCATGACATCTGCTCTCTCCTACTCATATGCAGACTGGTGGAGAAGAATCTGGCTTCACCTAGAAATGCTGCAGCCTCATCTTGTGAGGAAGGCTGGCTACTACAGCCCTAAATACGGTGAACAGAGTGCTGTGTTCGGATGCCGGAAAAGCAGGTTTATATTCTGGAATGTTAGGAAGCTCCCTGTAAGCTCCCTGACTTATGGCGACCCCATACTAGTTGTGATCATTACTATACTAGTTATAATCATTACCACCATGGTGCTGGATTACCTAGTATAAACAGCCAAATTTAGCCAGCACATACTGAGAGCAGTGTGATAATGTTCTGAGAGTATGGGATTACAACGTTTGGGGCTCTTCAGCTTGGAGAAACGACGGCTGAGGGGTGACATGATCAAGGTTTATAAGATTATGAATGGGATTGAGCAAGTTGAGAAAGAAGTACTTTTCTCCCTTTTTCACAATACAAGAACTCATCGGCACTCCATGAAATTGCTGAGCAGTCGGGTTAGAACAGATAAAAGGAAATACTTCTTCACCCAAAGAGTGATTAACATATGGAATTCACTGCCACAGGAGGTCGTGGCAGCTACAAGCATGGACAGTTTCAAGAGGGAATTAGATAAACATATGGAGCAGAAGTCCATCAGTGGCTATTAGCCACAGGGTATAGATGGGAATTCTCAGTCTGGGGCAGGTGATGCACTCTATTCTTGGTGCAGGAGGGGACAGCAGTGGGAGGGCTGCTAGTGTCCTGGCCCCACTGCTGGACCTCCTGATAGCACGTGGTATTTTTGGCCGCTGTGTGACAGAGTGTTGGACTAGATGGGCCATTGGCCTGATCCAACATTGGCTTCTCTTATGTTCTTATGTTCTTAACCAAGGAGACATGGATTCAAATCCCCACTGTGCCACGATGGTTGACTGGACAATCTTGGGCTCAGTTGCTTTCTTTCATTCTTACCTACCTTGCAGAGCTGTTGTGAGGATAAAATGAGGTACAGGGGCCATGGGTGGCATCCTGGAGGGGAGGTGGGCTAAAAATCAATTACAATGCACAATGTAATTTTATGAACTGCCCCAATCCATCCATTTTGCAAGGAAGAGGAAAATGGTGAAGTACATACCCGCAGGAAAACTCTGAGCCCTGATTTACCTCCTGTTAATGTCTCGAGACTGTCAGATGAAAAACACAATTGATGATCTGACCACAATCATTATTCAAAGTTGTCTGGAACAGGAGGAAACAGATCGTATCATTCTGTGGTGAAAGATAGGAGAGAGAAAAATATCCACTCTCTGAAAAGATACATCTGTTACACTTTAGCCATACTTCTCTGGTCACCAAAATGCTGTGTGCAGAAACTTTTAAAAAGCAATTCCACCCCCCCCTTTCCGGCTTTTTAATCCAGATATAACATTTTTGAGCTATAAGTGTGCTGCTTTAAAGGGTTTTTTTAAACAAGGCATGTGTTGTTTTTAAGTTTTTCAAAAACTCACTGTGCCATTAGAAAAAACCGTAGCTGGACTTTTCAGGCTAAAAACAAAGGGCTAACCAGATGTTATTATTCAGGGTGCTTTCAAAAAGCTACATGCCAGGATAGTGGAATATTCTGCAATGGCACAGTTCATGGGGACGTATCTGGCCTTTTGGGTAGCTGCTCACAAGATATGCAGAACTAGCTTTCGTAAATTTCGACTAGTCTTCCTAAATAAGTAAATACTGCAGTACTGAGAGTTTTGTGAATATACTGAGGGAAACAGTATGCTTGTGGGGTAGGGTGGGATACAAATAAAACAAACAAATAAATAATTTCCAACTATTTTTTTCTATATGGGGAAGCAGAATTCACGCCCTTCAAAAATAGGAAAGAGAAAATAAAAGCAACAAATTTACACTATTGCTGTGCTGTCATAGGGATGAGAAATAGGCAAAATTTTTGTCACAGTGGCCTTGGGCCAGTCCCTCTCTCTCTCAGCCTAAACTACCTCACCAGGTCACCGGCTGTGGTCACACACACTAAATAATCCACTTTCAATTCACTTTCAGTGCACTTTCCAACTGGACTTTGTGTGAACTGGCAAAATCCAGTTGGAAAGTGGATTGAAAGCAGAATGAAAGTGGATTCTTTAGCATATGTTGACTGCAGCCATTGTTAGGGTTGCCAACTCTGGGTTGGGAAATACCTGGAGCTTTTGGGGGTGGAGCCTGGAGAAGGCGGAGTTTGGGGAGGGGAGGGACCTCAGCAGGGTATAATGCCATAGAGTCCACCCTCTGGAGCAGCAATTTCCTCCAGGGGAATCAATCTTGGTCAACTGAAGATCACTGTGAGATCTCCTGGCACTACCTGGATGGTGGCAACTCTAGTCATTGCTGTAAGAGAGAGACAAAAGTTGTAAGCTGCTTCTTGGTTCCCATTGGGAAGGAAAGCAGGGTATAAGCAGGGGGAGCCAGTTTGGTGTAGTAGTTAAGAGTGGTGAACTCTAGTGTAGAGAACTGGGTTCGATTCCCCACTCCTCTACATGAAGCCAGCTGGGTGACCTTGGGTCAGTCATAGTTCTCTCAGATCTCTCTCGGTCCCACCTATCTCACAGGGCTGTCTGTTGTGGGGAGAGGAAGGGAAGTCAATTGTAAGCTGCTCCAGGACCTTCAGGGAGCAAGGTATAAAACCAACAAGAACAACAAGAACAAGAACAATAATAATAAACTTTTAAAAATCGTATTAAATAAAACTCTAATAAGTCACAAAAAGTACCTGGGCCTGAGGTGGCAGGGAGTTGTGCCACTTTCAACATTTACATAAGAATATAAACACAGCTGTTCTGGCTCAGACCAGCAGTTCATCTAGTTCCTCATCACATTTCACACACAGGCCAGCCAGATGCCCTGGAGGGTCTCTGCGGAGGACACAGAGGAAAAAGTCTTTCATATTGTTACCCTCCAGCACTGGTATTCAGAGGGTTGTTTCTTCTGAATATGAAATTTCCTCTTTTGCCTAATAGCCATGGATGGACATCTCCCCCCGAATCTGTCTACATGCAATTAAATCCAATTAAATACTGCCCATTACTACATCCTATTGTAAGGAATTCCACAAGCCAAACACACTTTTTAAAGAAGAAATATGTATTTTTGCCTATCCTGACTCTATTGCCTATCAATTATGTTGGTTACAATCACGTTCTAGTAATCACGGGAAAGGGAGAAAAAGTTTGTGCTGTCCATTTTCTCCATCCTGTGAATAATTTTATAAACTTCTGTCATGCCCCCTTCCCCATTATCTATCTTCCCTCTGACTGAAAAAGCCCAAACTCCTTGGCCTTTCCTCATAGAGAAGACACTCCAGCCTCATGGTAGTTTTCACTGCCCTTCTCTGGGCCTTTTCCAGTGGTACAGTATCTTTCTGGAGACCAGTCACTGACCACACATGAGACTGTCTTGAACCAAGAGGAAAGGCAGGATATAAAGGTTTTAATAATACATTAATTAAAAAGCTGTCTTATACTGAATCAGGCCATTGGTCCATCGAGGTCAGTATTGTGACATGGCAACCATAACTGAACACAATTACTCCAAATGCGACTTTGTCAAAAAGACTCTCCAAGTGGTGCCTCTATATCACTTGTGCCATTGTATCTAATATAACAGTTTTAATGGCAAATGGATGCTTTTTCTAGGATAAGAGTCACATTTTCCCCAAGCGCAAATGATAGGAAATCATTCTTAGGATTGCACTGTGAATTCCTTTTGTGAACCATGGAGGAAAGGTCCATCAATGGCTACTAGCCAAAATGACTAAAAGGAACCTATATACATATCCAGAGGCAGTAAACCTCTAATGTGAAGAGGCAACATCAGAGTAAGGTCATGGCCACTATGCCTTGTTCGTTGGCCCTCTGGAGCAACTGGTTGGCCACTAAACAGAAAAGGATTCTGGACTAGATGGACCACTGGTCTGAGACAGCAGGTTCTCTGTATAGTGTTATGTCCTTATATTCACATTACGCCCTGCACGTTACAGAGCCTACAATGAGACTGGATTCAGATTCCTTTTGGGAACATTGATCTGCTAGCTTATGGGGAGAAGAGTATAATAATCTTTGGTTTACTGTATCTATACCTTGGATTCTTCAGTAGAAAGGTGGAGTATACATACTGTAAACAATTATCATTTCAGAGCATATCTACACTATCATGTTTTCTGTCAGTTTAAATAGTATGGCTCTAGTAATGTGGTGTAGTGGTTAAGAGTGGTGGACTCTAATCTAGAGAACTGGTTTGATCCCCCATCCTCCAGATGAAGCCTGCTGGATGACCTTGAGCCAGCCACAGTTCTCTCAAATTCTCTCACCCACCTCCCTCACAAAATGTCTCTTGTGGGGAGAGGAAGGGAGGTGATTGTAAGTCTCTTTGTAGTAGAGAAAAGTGAGGTCTAAAAACCTCCTCCTCCTCCTAAACATTTCAGTTTAGTGACAGGACTTAGAGTTCTCACAAAACTACAGCTTCCAAGCACCCCTAAAGTAGGGTGAAAGCACTGTCTTTAAACCAGTCTAAGCCTTCATTTTGGATATTCCCTCAGGGCTTTTATGTTCTATAGGTGTGTATAGGTTTACAAGTACAAAAAGCCTGCACCGCTGTTAACAACAAAGGGGACTTTACATTACAGCTTTGCTTTAAAAAATAGACAAAAGTTAGGGCTGGGAAGAGGGAGAGGCAAATATTTTCCTGCTTTTCCCCCTTCCATGTATTTTGCAGTTGGGGGGGGGGGCTGCAATGTAAGCATGCGCGTACAATTTACACTTACTCATGTATCGGTACCAAAGTACAAAATGTGAAAGGATTCTTGAATAGGCCGTTGTCTGAGATTCTCTCTGGGATGTTGCTGTAGTTTATCCAGAGCTCAACCAAACAGATTATTCAGGCTATAATCACTTTCTTTTGAGTTTCTTGGCTCAGAAGTGTCAAGTACAGCAGAATGTTGTGGTTGGAGCAGTCTTCCACTACAGGAAGCCACAGCAGCTCCTCCCCATCCTTGTCACTTTCTTGAGTTTCCAATCCTGCTCCAGCTCACCCGGCAAATCTCTTTGTGGCTTTGTGCCTCGCTGGGCCTTTGCCACAATGCCTGCTTCCTCAGTGTCTCTTCCCAATCCCTTCCCAGTCCTTCAAATCACACCTCTGTGTTTGCATTGCTGATGACTAGTCTATTGCTATTCTTCTCCCCAGAGGAAACCAGATTTCCCCAGATGTTTCAGCTTCCCTTTTGCTGATGCAAGTTGCAACTGGCTATAACTGGAGGCAGACGCCATTTTCTTCCCAGAGAAGTTGGAGAGAGGGACTGCTGTTTGTGGTGGGTAAACTCAGCCCATTTTCATCTCTGAAGAGCTGGTGTCTTTATTGTTTTGAAAACCTGTCAGTCCAGCAGTGGGACAGAAGCAATGTGCATGTATACATTGTGAAAGAGCAAATACTTTCAAATGACTTGCCATTTTCTTTCAAATGTCTCCATCCTAAGTTTACAGACACAAGACTGAGATTGTAGAGACAGAGCTTTTACTTGAATTTTCCCATCATTATATTTATTTCGCAGTGGTATATATTTGCTTTGTGGTGGAGCTGGGCACTGTTAGCTCTGTAGAGAGCCAGAAACAGGAGATGTGTATAAGGGTTGCCAGGTCTCTCCTGGCCACCGGCAGAGAATGGGCCAGTACAGTTGCCAGCTCCAGGTTGGGAAATTCCTGGAGGTTTGGAGGTAGCACCTGGAGAGAACAGGGACCTTAGTGAGGTACAATGTCATAGAGACCACTCTCCAAAGCACCTATTTTCTCTAAGGAAATCTCTGTAGCCTGGAGATGAAATGCAATTCTGGGGGATCCCCAGGCCCCACCTGGAGGATGGCATCCCCATGCCCTCTGCTTCCACCAATGGAAGTATTCTTCTGTTGGAAGACCTGTGTGACTGGGTACAGAACAGCATTGGTTTGGAATTATGAGGCATTGTTTCTGTCTGAAAAGGAACATTTCCCCCACTACCTTTCTTCCTGGTTCAGTGACATAGCAAGCATAATATCTACACAGTTCCTCCTTTCTTGCATACTTTCTTCCTGAGCTTCTGGCTGAGAGCTTTCAAAAACAGATCACCAAAATCTAGAGGTGGCTACTCACACTGGCCTTCAACTGGTGGGCTGGACCAGCAGTGCTGCAGCCATTTTTTCAAAAGAGAGACCATGGCAGCCATTTTGTGATTGCCCTCCATGCCCAGAAACCAATTTGTTCTCTCTTTTTTTTGTACAATATATTTTGTTAACTAACCAATTTGTTCTCAACATTCCAAAAGCAAGTAACCACTGATGTTGCCGTTGGAATACACAAGGTCTATAGTGCACCTCCTTGAAGAAGTTCAGAAGAACAGGCTATAGGGGACAGCTGAAGGACTGCTAGTTAGCATAGATGGATTAGGGACTTCCCACAATTCCAAATTATGTCCTTCCTGTCCCCTGCTAACAGAAACCTCAAATTATCCAGTTCACATCTAGGGTTTTATCCAATTATCTCTTGCACCATTCAGCAAATCACAGTTGAGTAGACAATGTTGAAAGGTGGCTACTTGGCCAGAACTGTATTGGCACAGTCACTCAGAGTAAAGCACTTTATTTAAGCCTTCCAATAGCTCCCCTGATGGAATAGCATTCAATCAAGCCAGCATAAATAATAGTCTATAGCATGGAACTGTTAGGAAATCAAAATAGGCTGGAAGAGATTGTGGTAACATTAAATCTAAGTATAAAAGTGAGCACACTCTGCATGCTCTTATCATGGCATAGGTAGTTCTGGGTTTGGAAAGGTCAAACATCTTGTAGTATCTGCCAAACAAAAGTTTTGGAGATTAGCAAACTGAATGGCGTGGAGAAGCCAAATGGAAATCAATACAGATTAGAGAATGCAGGCAGGATATCTGGAGTCAACAGATATAGCCAAGTGGCAAATTTTAAATCCAGATTTATTCCAAGACCACTGGGGGCACAATTCCAAGGTGATCATTCACCCCTTTACTACAGGGTGAACTACAGATCTGAATTCAGATTCAGACTCCACCTGGATTCAGAAATGGTCTGGATGTTTATCACTAGAACAGACAGTTTAATGGCTACTGGAATGATGCTGAATGCCTACAAGGTTCTCTCTAATTTATTGGTAGTTTCAAATGGATAGCTGTGTTAGTCTTTAGAAGCAGAACAACATTTGAGCTGAGTGGCATCTTAGAGACAAAACTTATGCCCTGGAAAATTTGGTTGGTCTGTAAGGCATGACTGGACTCAAAGGGTTTTCCCCCCAAAATCAATGGTTTGTGGTGTTTACAGGAAGGGAAATGAGCAGCCATTGAAATACTGGAGAATAAACAGAGTTGGAATTTTGGGTGGGGATATTGTTGGCATTTTTGTTATGAAATGCCAGAGACGTTAAGGCATTTTTGTTTGGCATTATAAAAATCACAGAACTTAAAAAAATTCTGTTACTTGTGCATCAGGAATCCATTCCAGTTTGCAAGCCCTGGATAATTGTTGTCAGACAGGAATTCAGTCTAACAACCACTTCGAAGCTTTGGACAAAGGTGAGAATTAAAAAGGAGAGCCAGTTTAGTGCAGTGGTTGGGGAGGACTGGGTTTGATTCTCTACTTCTCCACATGCTGCTGCTGGTGTGACCTTGCATCAGTTACAAGCTCTTTCAAAGCTGTTCTCTCAAGGGCAGTTCTCAAGAGCGCTCTCTCAGCTCCACCTACCTCACAGGGTGCCTGTTGTGGGGAGGGGAAGGGAAAGGGATTGTAAGCCACTCTGAGACTCCTTCGGGTAGTGGAGGGTGAGGTATAAATCCAATCTCTTCTCGTCTCTCTTCTACCTGCCTGTCAAATAACTGGAACAGGTAATCTGGCAGGCCAGGATGTCAACAAGATGGAAGTCAGCAACTCAAGGCCACTGGACCAACTTTGTCTCCACCCAGAGATACCATGTGGTCAATCATTGTCAAAAGCGTAGGGAAGAGAGGAATGGGATAAGCTGTATTTGTGCTGGTAGAATAGGCAGCAGGCCATTTTTGAAGGTAGATGGTAGGGCTGTGACATGGCTCCCTTGTTGAAATGTCTCACTGGCAAAATTGGCGCCTTATGAGGACCATAAGAACATCCCTATTGAGCCTGCTGATTTGGCCTTCAGCCTACAAAAACAAAAAGAAAGGAAAAGATTATTATTATGCAAAGGTGTCCACCGGAATAACCTGGGGAGGAGGGGCAAGGTCTATATCATTGGCGATCTACTCACCATACAGCTTTACATGGTGCTGAAGAGAAGCTACCGTGGGCTGTCCCTGTGGCTGATTTATAGCATTGTACAAGATAACACATTTCAGAGCTAACCTGCAAGAGAGTGCTTTTATTTGTCCATTTAACAATAAAATAATATATGTGCTTTGTTGTGTAATCCTGTGGGTTTGGCCTTGTGTTGGAGTTTGGGGGGGGGAGTATTTCGTCCCTTTGGGGGCTCTGTAGAACAGTGCTGTGGAAAAGGACAGTCCTGTGGGTGAAACAGAGTTCTGAGGGAAAAGAAAAAGGGATCTCTGAGGAGAAAAGAGGAGACAGAAGCCATCTTGGTCCGAGGGCAGAGAAGAGAGTGACCCAAGAAGGAGCCTCAAGAGAGTTGCAGCCTTCAGAGAAGGAGGAGGAGGAGGAGGAGGAGGAAGAGGAGATTGGATTTATACCCCGCCCTTCACTTGGAGTCTCAGAGCGTCTTACAAACTCCTTTCCCTTCCCCTCCCCACAACAGACACCCTGTGAGGTAGGTGGGGCTGAGAGAGCTCTGACAGAGACTGCTGTTTTTCAAGAACAGCTGTGCCAGAGCTTGTGACTGACCCAAGGTCACATCAGCAGGTGCAAGTGGAGGAGTGGGGAATCAAACCCGTTTCTCCCAGATTAGAGTCCGCACACTTAACTGCTACACCAAACCACTACACCAAACTGGCACAGAGATGTGCAGTGCCACCAAAGCCTGAAGAACGGCAGCAGCGGCATTATCACAGCCAGCCAAGTCACTACAGGCAGAGTGGGAGAGACTTTGAGAAGGCCTCAGAGAGAGAGAGAGAGACTGTAAAAGACTCTAATCTTTTCTTTAGTTCCAATTCCTCACTGTGTTGTTTAAGTCTGAATTTGTATCTGTGTGTCCTGTTTTCATCCCCCATCCCTCTTTGTTGAATTAAACCCTACTTCTGTTTTAAGTTCTACTTCTGTTTGATTGACTGGAGGATCTGGGAGTTGTGTCTGAATTTTTTTTATCTTCTTCACTTGCCCATTGGATGTCTCCCGTCTTTGGAAATGGAGGCCAATGAGCTGGGGGCACTGCTACTCTCTTTATTCTTGTCACCCCCCCTCCATTAACAAACCCGGGTCCCATAATTTCTTTCCTCATCTGGGGTTGGTGGAAGAAACTGGGGTTACAGTTGGAAACGTAGGACTGTACAAATGTCTCTTTGCACCAAATATGCTGGTACTTCAGACTGGGCAGTAGGGCTAGTAAGGTGAATAGGTCAGTTTCCTCTGTATCCTTCCTCTGGTCTGTATCCTTCTGCTGCTGGGTCTTTGTTTACCAAGAATGCTGATTTCAGGGTAGGGTTGCCAGCTCTGGGTTGGGAAATACCTGGAGATTTTGGGGGTGGAGCCTGACGAAGGCAGGGCTTGTGGAGGGGGGACTTCAATAGAATATAATGCCATAGAGACTACCTTCCAAAGCAACCATTTTCTCCAGGTGAACTCATCTCTAGTCAGCCATTTTAACAGCAGGAAACGGTCTGTTGTGGCCTAGTGGCTCAATAAGACTCACGTTGTATATGCCAACAAGGACAGGTGGGTTTCATTGATGCCTTCTTGCCCACAGCTCATACCAAGTAAAAGATTAATCCCCAAAGTTTTCAAATCTGGACCATTCCTGGGTGGAATTGACAAGGGGTTAAAAAGACTTCCTTATTGTGGCACATCTGAGGTGGTGTGGCTTCAGCAAACTTTGAGCAGCTTTGTTTTCGTCACTGAAATGAATTTTCAGTGAAGCAATCAGAAAATCCAGGTTGGGAATGTAGATGGACCATCAGTAGAGCCATGGATGTTCTATGTCCTGTGGATTGGTTGGAAGGATTGGTGCAGTTTCCTGGTCAAATATAGGGCTGCCAACTCTGGGTAGGGAAATTCCTGGAGATTTGGTAGGTTGGAGCCTGGGGAGGGCAGGGTTTGGGAAGGGAAGGGACCTCAGCAGGTATAATGCCACAGAGTCCATTCTCCAAAGCAGCCATTTTCTCCAGGGGACCTGAATTCCAGGAGATCTCCAGGCCTCACCTGGGGGTTGGCAGCCCTAGATATAGTTTATCTGCTTGCTTATCCATGTCATCTGCCACTTTCTTATCTATTATTGTGCTAAAAATCTCCTCACTAGCTTCCCTGTGTCGTTCCAATATTCCCATCAGCTCTCCTGTATGTGCTTTAATTTTAATTAGAGGTAACTTTTACGGATTGTAGAGGTTAAATAACTAGTTCTAGCACACAGGATATTTGCTTATGATTGCAAGGCAAACAATGAAGGATGATGTCTGTGATATGCACAGAACAAAGTCTGAGCAGTTGTTCTGCTGCTTCAGACCCAACCGAGCTATCCACCTGAATTGGTGAGGAACATAGCAGTTGATGTGATGGTTGTGCTTGTGTTTCTTGATGCTGCTAACTGCTCAGCTCTGCAAGACAATATTAGTATAATTTTCTGTCAACCCACAGATCCTGTTGTATTTTTAAACCAATCCTGTCTCACATACCATAGATAGGTTAGGAATTAGATTAGATAATTTACTATGGCTGTAATTGCACCACCTTGTTGGTAAGCGGGACCCCACCTAACTTTATCAGCTATGCCTCTCTTCTCTTCCACATTGTCAGCAGACAAGGACAACCCTCTTGTACCACTGGCCAGGTAAGGTTTCCAACCTCCAGGTGGTAGCTGGAGATCTCCTGGGATTGCAGCTGATTTCTAAGTGATAGAGATCTGTTCACCTGGAGAAAATGGCTGCTTTGGAAGGTGGACTCAATGGCATTATTGCTCACTGAAGTACCTGCCCTCCTCAGGCTCCGACCCCTAAATTTCCATTTTGATGTAGTGGTTAGGAGTGTGGACTCTAATCTGGGAGAACCGGGTTTGATTCCTCACTCCTCCACATGCAGCTGCTGGTGTGACTTTGGCTTGATCATAAGTTCTTTTGGAGCTGTTCTCTCATGAGCAGTTCTCGGGAGAGCTCTCTCAGCCCCATCTACCTCACAGGGTGTCTGTTGTGGGGAGGGGAAGGGAGAGGTGATTGTAAACTGCTCTGAGACTCCTTCGGGTAGTGAAGGGCGGGGTATAAACACAATCTCTTCTCTTCTTCTTCTGTTTCCCAAGCCAGAGCTGTCAGCCCTGCTGGCCAGACAATGCTCTGTTGGGATGACATCATCCTGCCCTCATTTGGTCAGGAGCAAGGCTGGCCTAGCACCACCCAGCTGAGCCACGGCAGAAGGGCAGGCTCCTGGGGGATGGGACAGAAGGAACCTAGCAGGCGTCTGGTTGGGACAGGGCCTGGTAGCAGTGGGTGGGGCTGGCCTCTGAAGTAGGAAGCCACCCCGCCATCCCCACTCTCCCCAGGCTACACCCCCAAATCTCCAGGAATGCCCCAGCCTGCACTTGACAAGACTTTGGCAGGGTCCAAGACAAGAGGGGGAGAAATTGCCTACGTTTCACCAGGACTCAGGGATGCCGGATGGCTGCTGCAAGCTAACCTATTACTATGAAAGACACACTGAATCAAAGACATGCTGGATGACCCACAAGCTTATACCCTACTCAGTTTACATGACCATAGCAAAAGTTGGGGCCTGTGACAAAATTCTGTGGCATCTAATGGTGGTACAGGAAAAGCTAGTCTGTGCCCAACCATTTTTGCTGTTGTTCCTTTTCTCCTCCCCTTTTTCACATGTCAGGTGTTCCTTGCTTTTGCCTGCTTCTTTTTGTCTTTTCTCCCATTTTTGCTTTCTTTCTCTGTCTGTAGGTGTTTCATTAAGTCTTTTTTGCATTTTCCTCTGTTTGTGCCCTGCAATCTTTCCTTTATTGTTAGTTTCAATTTTGTGCGGAGCAAATGTGCCCAGGACCAAAAGAGCAAGCTGGTAAGCATCCTCCCCATCCCCCAAACTGGATTTATGCACAAATTATGTAAACTATGGTTTAGAGCTTCAGATTATGAGGAGCCTCAAAGTACAAAACCTTACATGAAATTAGTAAATTACCACTGGGGGGGAAGTGTATGGGTCCACAAATTTGTCATAGGTTATGGCCTCAGCATCCAGCTCCCCTCCCATTTTTCTACCTTCTTTCCACATTGGTCTGGATTTCCTGAGGCTTTGTTCACAGTATACATGCTTTGGACCGCAGTGTTAGGTTGCAAGACCTGCATTGGAATCTTCACTATTTGATAGGGCATCTTATCTCTCTCTGTGTCATTCAAATCCCCCCCCCCATTTTATCTGGGTATTTCTATGTAGGGTTGCCAGGCCAAGGTGGGGTCCCCAGAAGAGAATTTCGTGCCCTCCTGATCTCCCATTGTGCCCCAATCTCTTTCATGTGTGATACTTTGGCTCTGCTTAAGCACAAAGTGTCACTCAACTCTGGAAAGTATAGTAAGGTCCATAATTATGAAATGACTCATGGTTAAGAATATACTAAAGCAGCCCAAGAACAGAGGGAAACAGCCTCTATTTCTGACTCAAAACCAGACAATGGAAATTGCTACAAATATTCACCTATTTAAAGCCTTTGTAGTTGTAGGTGAATGGCCTACTAGAAAATTACACATTCATTTTACATCCAAAAGTTATTCTCACTGGAAATGCTAGAGATGAGGGCATGAATATGCACCCTTTAAATTTGCTTCGTATTTGTGTTGTTTAAGTTGAAAGTCAGTTTGGTGTAGTGGTTAAGTGTGTGGACTCCAATCTGGGAGAACCGGGTTTGACTCCCCACTCCTCCACTTGCACCTGCTGGATGACTTTGGGCAAGCCATAGTTCTGGCACAGCTGTTCTTGAAAAAGAGCAGTTTCTGTCAGAGCTCTCTCAGCCCCACCTACCTCACAGGGTGTCTGCTGTGGGGAGGGGAAGGGAAAGGAGTTTGTAAGACGCTCCCTTGAGTAGTGAAGGTGGGGTATAAATCCAATCTCCTCTTCTTCTCTTCAGGAATCTTTAGACTTTATTACACCTTGATTTTCTCCCCTCCCCCCATATCTGTTCCCACTGCTTTCAACAGGAAACACATTTCTGGATAGGCTTGCCAGGTCTCCCACTATAGCTATGGGGGGAGACCTCCCACCAGCAACTCCCTGATCTCTGCCACTGCTCAGTAGGCTGGCGTAGGAAAAATGAAGAAAAACATGACATTGCTGTGACAGTGCAATATCATTTCCAGTGTGAACTACAGACTTGCTGCTGAATCCTAGAGCATCATGACATCACATCTGGGTTTGGACCGGAAATGACATCATGCTGTCGATGCAATGGTGTCCCCCCATATTCCCACCCCCACTCTCTTCCTGGGTATCAACTCCATTTCTGGATCTAACTCTCCCCCTGTACTCCAACTGACATAAAGTATCAAGCAATTGTACTCCTTACCCCAAGGGAACCTCTTTGCCAGATATCAGGCGGATAAGAGAAAACACTCCTGTGTTATAAGCAATTGACTTTCTCGTCTTTTCTGTGTATTAGTCCACCCACTCACAGCTGAACAAAAAGGGAACTTGCAGCTAAATCCTGCTCACTCCTGTTACTTTGCTGGACTCCATTGCTCTCAGTGTTTCTGTCGCAGTCTGGCACACTTCCAGTTTCAGAGACTGCCTGCCTTTCAGGGGGTATAACCATAACATCTGCAGGCACAGTGTTTATTGCTGGGGCTGAAGGAACGTAGCATCTACATGTGCATTCCAATGCATCCAACTGATCTTCTTTCAGTCTTCACCAAGACTTACACCAAATAAAAGTTGTTTCTGCTGTTTTTCAATCAAGACATGGAAACTGTGGCACAGGACTGGGGTTTGAAGAAGGAGTTCCACAGTCATTATACCAGTCTTATGGAAGATTTATGATCATTGATTGTCACTTTTAATTTCTGTGGCTCTTGTGTTTTTCTAACAACAGAGTCTTTAAATATTTGCGCCCAGTTACACAGAGGATAAAACTCTCATTAAGTTGAGGCCGGAAGACAGTTTACAGTTCCTGAAGTCTAAACCCATTATTCCATTGAAACTGATTTCATTGCTTCTATTTTTCAATGTCACTTTGCGTCATTCTTTCTGTATGCAATAATAGATGTTCCCTCCCTCCAAAAAACATCTGGAAACCTTTCAAGGGTGTAAGAGAGATATATCTGTCATGACAATGTTGCATTAAGATGTCTGGTTTTTCTGTGCACAATCCCAATTATGACTGGAAATTAAGGTTTATCTTGCTAGCTTGGAGCCAAGCCAAACCTGTTTTTGAAGCTCAGTCCAGGGACAGACGATGGAGAATACAGATTTGAATTAATTATCAGCCCTCTGTTTTCTGTATCCCTTGTTTTGAGCTTTGATGTGTGTTTGAGAAATGTTGATGAACTTCAACCAGGATAGTCATTCAACTATTTATCTTGGTGGCCCAGCATTTGGGAATATGCTTTGATGTGCTTAGGAGTGCATACCCCACACATCTCATAGATGTGAGACTGGGACACTCTCAGGTCCTTGTAACCCTCCTATCCTGATGTCAGTGATCCCTGTCTAAGCTGTTTTAATCTGTTGCAGTCTGAATTCCTATACAAGATCAAAAATCTCACTGGACGACAAAAATAAGTAGAAGTCTACTGGCACCTTAAAGACTAACAAGATTTTATTCCAGCATTAGTTTTTGTGGACCATGCTTTGCAGTGAGCCTTCACTCTAAATGTCTGCCTAGCGATTAGGGTTGCCAGCCTCCAGATGGTGGCTGGAGATCTCCTGGGATTGCAACTGATCTCCAAGCAACAGAGATCCATTCACCCACAGACAAGGCTGCTTTGGAAGATGGATTCTATGGCATTGAAGTCCCTCCTCAGGCTCCACTGCCAAAATCTTCAGATATTTCCCAACCTGGAGCTGGCAACCTTACTAGTGATGACCTTCTATGCTGCCTATGACAGAGTGGGATCTATTCCAGAAAAAGTTTATATGGGAATCAAATCTTGTTAGTACTTAAGGTGCCCACCTTTGTCTTAGAATTTTGATCTTACGTAGGAATTTACAGTTGGGAAATTTATGTGAGACTGACACAGAAATAGAGTTTGAGATCTTCATGAAAATAGTTTTTACTGCCCCACCTGACCATAGGAATCGGGTTTGCTTGGCTCAGAAAAACAAATGGGAGCCATCTTTAAAATGCAACAGTGGGGAATCACCTGTAGGAAGGAAGGAGTGTGCATGAAAGGTCTTACGTTTATGCTGGAAACCTCTTGTGGGTCATAAATGTAGGCAGTCATCACTAGCCAGATGTTTAGTGTGGGAGAGATCTCTGACTGAGAGTGTTGAGATGTAACGCCTTCATTTCCAGATCCAGGGCCCTGACCTGAGTCTTGGGGACTGTAAAAAAATAAAGGTAAAGGTAAAGGTAAAGGTTCCCTTGCTCGAAAGCCAGTCGAATCCGACTCTAGGGTTGCAGTGCTCATCTCCGTTTCCAAGCTGAAGAGCCAGCGCTGTCCGAAGACATTTCCGTGGTCATGTGGCCGGCATGACTAAACACCCAAGGTGCACGGAACGCTGTTACCTTCCCACCGAAGTGGTACCTATTTATCTACTTGCAATTTCTTGCTTTCGAACTGCTAGGTTGGCAGGAGCTGGAACTAGAGATGGGAGCTCACTCCATCTTGCGGCACCTGGGTCTTGAACTGCTGAACTACTGACCTTCCACAGGCTGCAGTTCAGCGTCTTAACCACTTGAGCCACCGCATATCTAAAAAATAAAACCTTACACCAAAAGGCAGGCTACCATCACGGCAAGTACCAAGGCTGTCTATACAACTTATATGCAAAAAGATACCCCCCCCCCTAGTTCCGCATGGACTCCCAGCAAGTATGTTCATATATGTGTGCTGTTCTTTCTTTTTACAGAACATGAAAATTTTCACATACCAAAATGTACTTTATTTCTAGTCGTGCTTTCTTCCTCGTTTAAATAACAAGCTGGCTGCAATAAGGCACCAGTTTTTAAAGGAGTTTGGAGAAATTCTGTTGTTTTGATTTGGTGTGTTTTTAGCCCATCAAACGTAGCTAAATTTGGAGAAAGAAAAGCCTCCCAAGGCAGCATCCTATTTTGCGCTGTAAGGAGCGAGCATAAGCAAGTCAGTGCAGACGGAAGTCCCATGTTATTCACTGGGGCTTACTCCCAAGAAAGTGTTCTTAGCCTGGATTGCAGCTGTGTCCATCCAGATTTCAAAATGCAGCTTTTAACAAGTTCTGAAACAAGGCTAATGTAGACGAAAGAAAGTGCCTTGGAATGATTTAATCATCAATACATTGGTAGTATTCCTTTGTAAAATGAAAAGTTGGTTACTGCTGCTCCCATTTCATTGGGAACATGAAGAAGAATAGGTTTTTATACCCTGCTTTTCTCTACCCTAAGGAGTCTCAAGGAGCTCACAGTTGCCTTTCCTTCCTCTCCCCACAACAGACACCCTGTGAGGTAGGTGGGGCTGAGAGAGCTCTGAGAGGACTGTGACTGGCCCAAGGTTAACCAGCAGGCTTCAGGTGGAGGAGGAGTGGGGAATCAAACACGGGGTGATTCTGCATTGGCTCTTCCCTCTGTTGTTTTAGCTCTTCCCTCTGTCCCACTGGAACAGAAATTCCCCTCTGCATTGCATGCTGCTTTCACTTTCTTTGATCATTGGATTTTATGGTACCCTCTGCATTACATGCCGCTTTCACTTTCTTTGATCATTGGGTTTTATGGTACTCTGTGCATTACATGCCGCTTTCACTTTCTTTGATCATTGGGTTTTATGGTACTCTGTGCATTACATGCCGCTTTCACTTTCTTTGATCATTGGGTTTTATGGTACTCTGTGCATTACATGCCACTTTCACTTTCTTTGATCATTGGGTTTTATGGTACCATCTGCATAGATTTATGACCATTTTATGGCTGTTCAGGGCTGACTTTGCAGTCAGTACTGCGTTGGCCCAAGGTACTCGAATGCGGTTTTGAGCTGCCCTTTTCTTCAGTGTTGAGAAAATGTGGCGCGAAAACCCGATGCAGAACCAGCCACGGTTCCCCAGTGTCTGCCACTCTTAATCACTACAGCACACCAGCTCTTAATGGAGGGGGAATTTCAAGCCCTATGAGAAAGTTCAGTCTAGAGAAGAGCAGGTTGACTGGAGGAGGTGATTACTCTCTTGAAGTATTTGAAGGGTTGTCACTTCAAGGAGGGCAGGGAGCTGTTACTGTTGGCAGCAGAGAAGAGGACTTGCAATAAAGGGTTTAAAATTACAGGTGGAAAGGTACCAGCTGGATATTAGGATTTTTTTTTACAGTGAGAGTAGTTCAACAGTGGAATTGGCTGCCTAGGGAGGTGGTGAGCTCCCCTGGACTGGCAGTCTTCAAGCTGCAACTGGACAAATACTTGTCAGGAATGCTTTAGGCTGATCCTGCATTAAGCTGGTTGCAATAAGGTGCCAGATTTTAAAGGAGTTTAGAGAAATTCTGTTGTTTTGGTTGGGGTGTTTTTAACCCAACAAACAGCTAAATTTGGGGAAAGAAAGGACTCCCAAGTCAACATCCTATTTTGTGCTGTAAGGAGCCTGTATAGATGGCCTGTATTGTTGTAGTTTGGAGTAGTGGTTAAGTGCACAGACTCTAATCTGGGAGAACCGGGTTTGATTCCCCACTCCTCCACTTGCACCTGCTGATGTGACCCTGGGTCAGTCACAAGCTCTGGCACAGCTGTTCTTGAAAGAGCAGTTTCTGTCAAGAGCTCTCTCAGCCCCACCTACCTCACAGGATGTCTGTTGTGGGGAGGGGAAGGGAAAGGAGTTTGTAAGCCGCTCTGAGACTCCAAGTGAAGGGCGGGGTATTAATCCAATATCTTCTCTTCTTCCTTCCAACTTTGTGATTTCTATTCCTGCTATCTATCCAAGAACTCTCTAAAAATGTGAGGACAGGAATCAAAATATAGGATCCTCCACCTGTAGATAGGTGTTATTATGGGAACAAGAGAGGGCTTTCCTTTTCATCACAACTCACCACAACTCAGAACCATCTTCTATTGCTCCTAGATGGTTAGTTGTGTTAATCTGTAGTAGAAAAATAAAACAGGAGTCTGTTGGCACCTTAGAGACTAATAGTGTTCCACTTTAAGCTTTCGTGAGTCAGCTTACCATCAGATACATCATAGAGATGTTAGTCTCTATGGTGCCATTGGACTCCCATATTAAGTAAGTAATGTGTGCCATTGAGTTGCAGCTGACTCATGCTGACCCCCCAAAGTTCCACCTTGTCGTTTTTTCAGGCCAAGACACAAGCGGAGGTGGTTTTCCATTGCCTTCCTCTGAACAGCAGCCTTCGTCTTTGGTTGCGGTCACACATGCCATAAAAAATGGGGGGGGGTGAGACTATTTCTTCCGGAGGAATTTGACCCACAGTTGCATGATCACACCTCCCTTGGAAGCTGCGGGCGCAGTCCATCAGCGTGTGATCAGATGCAACTGCAGGTGAGTCATTTTTTGTGTGCCTTTCCCCCCCATGCGCTTAAACAAGGGATTGATGAATGACACCACACCGAGGGCTCCCTATGGAGTTTGCAATGATGTGTGTACTGTGAAGGGGGAAAAACAATGGCATGCAGTCTGGATGGCCTGATCAGACCATCCCAATGCCATGAGAGCATGCTGGAGTGATCAGACATGGGAAAGTCCATCCGTGGCCTGTCGCAACCCATTTACTACCGGATTTTCCCTGGTGTCTTTTAACTCTGCTTCTGTGGTGGAGCAGAACAGGTTGCCAATGGCGGTGGGGCGCTTCCCAGATGTAGTTGTCTGATCGTGCCCTTTAGATCCACCTGGCATTCGCAGCTATGTTGAGTCCGATTGTGTGTATGATCGCAGCCTTCCTTGGTGGCCTCTCATCTGACTACTGACCCTGCATAGCTTCCAAACTCTGATGAGATTGGGATAGTCTAGCCCATTACTATCTCTTACTGAGGTTGCCTGGGGCTTATAACACTGGGTACTGGTCAGTGGCTACAACAACTAGCATATGGTAACTCTGACATACAGCATCATAGGCATTAAAACTGGAAACTCCAAGGTGTCCAGATTCCAGAACCTCCTGCAGGGTTCTGAAAACAAAACCATGTAAAGAAAATGTCGTAAAGGCTTAGCAAGTCCTGCAGTGGGTATACTTTATGGTTCACATCAGTGGCTTCATTTATGGGCTATTAAGAAAAGTACCATCCAGCGTTTTCATGGTATAGGAAGGAGAAACTGATCAGGTTTTTTAGAGAGTCTGCATAGTAGTGTATATAGGAAATAGATGAGACCTATGGAGGCCTAATTGGTGATAAGAAAGGAGCTTAGGTCTCCACAAGAGGTCCACTAGTTAAGTACTGTTTTGAAACAATGCAGGTAACATGCTTTTTGATCTGCCTCATCCATGCTGGAACTGGCTGGATGTGGTGCCGTCTAGTGAGACCCATCAACAGCCTGGCCGCTGCGTTCTGCACCAGCTGCCGCCTCCAGATCTGTGACAAAGGCAGCCCCATGTAGAGAGCTTTGGAGTAGTCTAGCCTCGAGGTGACCATCACATGGATCACTGTGGCCAGGTCGTTGTGATCAAGGTAGGGAACCAACTGTTGCGCCAGCCGAAGATGGTAAAATGCTGACTTGACAGTGGCTGCCACCTGGGCCTCCATCGTTAAGGAGGCATCCAGGAGCACCCCCAGACTCCTAACCCCCAGCAATGGCAACAACGGCGTCCCATCGAAGGTCAGGAGTGGGAGCTCCAACCCCGGACCGATCCGGCTCAGGCCCAGGACCTCTGTCTTTGCCGGGTTTAGTTTCAGCCAGCTCAGCCTCAGCCAACCAGCCACGGCTTGCAGAGCCCTATGAAGGTCATTGGGACTAGAGTCTGACTGTCCACCCAGCATCAGATAGAGCTGGGTGTCATCTGCATATTGATGACACCCAAGCCCACAACTCCATGCAATCTGGGCGAGGGGGTGCATATAGATGTTAAATAGCATCGGGGACAGCACTGCCCCTTGAGGCACCCCACACTCAAGGGGATGCCTCCGGGACCACTGATCCCCAGTCACCACCCTCTGTCCCCGACCTTGGAGGAAAGAGGCAAACCATTGAAGGGCAAGCCCCTGAATTCCCACGTTGGCGAGGCAGTGGGTCAGCAGCTGATGGTCAACCGTATCGATCGTGGCCGACAGATCTAACAACAGCAATGCCGCCACACTGCCTCGATCCAGATGCCTTCGGAGACCGTCAGTCAGGGTGTCCAGCACCGTCTCCATCCTGTGGCCCAGGTGAAAGCCAGACTGGAAGGGATCTAGGACTGAAGCATCCTCCAGAAAGCCCTGTAACTGTATTGCCACCACCCTCTCTATCAATTTGCCCAAATAGGGCAAATTGGACACCGGTCGATAGTTGGCCAATTCAGCCGGGTCCAGAGATGGCTTTTTAAAGAGAGGGCAGACCATCGCCTCTTTGAGTGCTCCGGGGAATCAGCCCTCGGTGAGGGACTTCTTGATAATCTCCCGCAGAGCACCTCATAGAGTTATACTCTCCTAAATCCATTGAAGTCAATGGGCTTAGAAAGGTACAACTCTGCCTAGGATTGCAGTATACTGTTACTAATCTGTTTTACTAAATGATGAGGTGGTGCTTGGCAGCTGCCAGCATCTCTGTAGACACAAACGTCAAGAGGATTACAACAAGAAGCAGATGAAAACATTTTAGGACCAGACGTTTGCCAGGAGAAAAACAAATGGGCCTTAAATAGCCCTTACATTTTGCAGCGGAAACTCTTTCATCATTGCCCACCCTTCGTATTTGGGAGATTTACATGATGGCTTGGCTTTCGGTAACCTCCTGTCCTCCAGGGTTTACAGTTCAGATTGCCCTCCTGACCTCGTCTCAGTGGGGGAGGAACGGAGGTGTTCCAGCTATTAAACATGAGACAAGCTGGGCCCAGGCACGGGGAGTGGAGACTCGCAATTGTGTGGGCTGAACTCGGTATCTGTCCGAATAAGCCTTGCTTCATCAGAACTAAATATTATGGTTATCTGTCTTGATAAGAGAGTTTTCATCAGGGAGTCTCAACAGAGCCAGCAAGCTGCAAGCACACTTTATATGGCATGCAGCTCTTCCTGCAGCAGGAGGAAAAGAAAGGGTGAACTTGGCCCATGGTATTATGAGAGGGAGAGCATCCTTCCCAGGGTACACTATAAACATCTGTGCTGCCCACTGAATTAGGGTTGGAGCCTATGGATTTATTCTGCTAACAAGAGCACTTTCCTCCAGCAGAGAGTGCATTCCCCCAGTGCAAAAGGCTGTTCTGCGAATGAAAGAGCCTCTTGCATTGGGGGAAGTCACCTTTTCCCAGGGGAAGGCACTACCATTAGCGGACTCTAATCTGGGAGAGCAGGGTTTGATTCCCCACTGCTCCATGCTGAGGCCCCTCCCCAAACCCTGCCCTCTCCTGGATCCACCCCCAAAGTCTCCAGGTATTTTCCAATCCAGACCTGGCAACCCTACCTCAACATGAGGGCAGGACATGCTTCCTGCATCTCTATCCATCCTAGCTAGTTAGATTAGAATCCTGTCCCTACTCTGCCCTGTCTAGAATGGAGTTCCATACAATAAAGAACTCGTATTAGTTTGCAAAGATAAACAGGCTCCTTGTGTGACTTTGTTTCTCAGCAGCAACACACCCAGATAGATTCTGCTGCGCTGTGTGCCTTGAGCATTCTGCTAACCTGATATTCCTTCAGGGAGCACTATGGAAAGGCCTACTTTACATATGCTAGACAATGAGGTGGTAGAATGGTCTGCGCCACGTTGGACTTTGGGTGGTGGATTCCAGCTTTGAATGTTCCTTTGCATTAAAAAGAAAAAAAATTCCCTGCAAACAAAGATTCAGCACAGCAACAGGAAAGCTTTAACTCCTCCCTCTTTATTTATTATCCTGGGTTTTTTTCCAAAATATGATTCCCCTGTAAATGTTTGATATTATTTTACCCAACCAAAATTGCCAATTTTCCTGATTTTTTTTTGTTTCTAAAATGTGATTCCCCTGTAAACATTTGATATTATTTTAACCAATCCAAAATGCCAATTTTCCACTTCTATTGTTTGTGCCCTTAAATAATATATTTTTTTTAAAAACGTGATTCCCCTCACATAGTCTGAAGTGGGTGATTCATTCTACTGCATTTTCATTCTACTCCTGTATTCCCACCTGGTTCTGCTGCGTGTCTAAATCACACCTAAGAAGAGTGTGTGTGTGTGTGTGTTCTAAAGGCGTGTGTGTTCTAAAGAAGGTGTTCTAAAGGGGCGTTGTGTTGTGTGTGCTGCAGCCAACCAATGGTGACCCCAACAAGAGGCTCCCAAAGGAAGCACAAAACAAATTAGTGGGGTATGTAGATATTAAACTAAACAGGATGGATATCCACTCTCAAGGGTTCACAGGAGAGCAGACCAGATTTACAGGGTCAGGTGGGTAGCTGTGGTCGCCTGTAGTAAATGAGTCCAGTGGCACCTTAAACCAAACTGAGGCTATCGTACTTTGGTCACATGAGGAGAAGACAAAAGTCACTAGCAAAGAGAGTAGTGCTAGGAAAAGCTGAGGGCAGAAGGAAAAGAAGATCAACATGAGATGGGTTGACCCAATCAAGGAAGTCACACAGCCTTCGGTTTACAAGATCTGAGCAAGGCTGTTAACAGTAGGATGTTCATTTGTTCATAGGGTCATCATAAGTCAGAATGACTTGACAGCACTACACACACACACACACACACCCCACCTTAGAGACCAACCAAATCCCCGGGGTATCTTTAGTGAGTCAAAGCTCACTTCATCAGATACATGTGAGAATGAAGATCCATCAGCCCTTAAATCCCAGTCAGGAGGGATGTTTCAAAGAAGGGTCCATTGGAGTCAGGAGGCAGAGGTACATTGCAGATCATAATCAGATTTACAGCATAATCCTATGCCAAATTACTCTGGTCTGAACCCATTGATTGCTACTGTTCATTACCATTTAAGTGAGGGTTTTAAAAACCTAACTGGGCTGGTGGGACATTTCGTGGGTGCAAATGAGACTATTTTGCTTGTCATAGTTTATTACCATTCTCACCTATGTGCCTTAAGATAGTTTGGTGATCTGTTCCCA
This sequence comes from Gekko gecko, assembly GCA_029375565.1. Lineage (NCBI taxonomy): Eukaryota > Metazoa > Chordata > Lepidosauria > Squamata > Gekkonidae > Gekko > Gekko gecko. The sequence goes on from JAPDNY010000006.1 coordinate 157,257,524, forward strand.
AATATTCTCAGTTTGACACTCTTTTGGATGGACATTGCATTTTCAGCTCTGTGAGCAGAGTGAGCTATTCTCATCTTTTGGCTCTATCTAGTGGTAGAGGCATGCATTGGCCATTTTGTGAAAGCTCTTAATACTTTCCCATTGCAGTGGTGGTGATGTTCTTGTTGTTGCAGGGCTTTCTACAGAATGGCAAAGAGTTGCAAATTGACCATCGTGCATTCTCTCTTACTACAGCAGCCAAAAAATGCAAGGATAAAGCCCATGTGGTGTAGTAGTTAGAGGCCATGAAGCTCAGTGGGTGACTTTAGGCTAATAAATCTAACCTACCTCACAGGTTTGTTGTGAGGATAAAATGGAGAAGACGCTCATGTAGGGCACCCTGAGCTCCTTGGAAGAAGGGGAGGCTTATGGCAGGGCTCCTGCACATTCAGTGCTCATGGTGAAGAAGAGTGTGTACTTTTTGTTAAGCTGCACCCCAGGTTTCTTCTTCTGCTCAGTTTATAAAAGAATCAGAGAATTCTCAGCATTTATTTGTCTGCCAGATTTAGTAACATAAGCTTTCAGGCTGCTGCAATTAGAGTTTTGGTTTCTTAATCACCGCAGCCCATGAGCCACATACATGTGTGCGCACACACAGTTTTGCTCGAAAGCTAGTTGCTCGAAAGCTAGTTGAATCTGACTCTAGGGGGCGGTGCTCATCTCCGTTTCCAAGCTGAAGAGCCAGCACTGTCTGAAGACGTTTCCGTGGCCACATGGTTGGCATGACTAAATGCTGAGGTGCATGGACTGCTGTTACCTTCCCACCGAAGCGGTACCTATTTCTCAATTTGCAATTTCTTGCTTTCGAACTGCTAGGTTGGCAGGAGCTGGGGCCAGAGACAGGAGCTCACTCCATCACATGGCACTAGGGTGTCGAACTGCTGAACTACAGACCTTCCGCTCTGCAGCTCACTGACCAGCCAATAAATATATATATATATTAAAATTTACTTCGTTTATAGTTACCCTGCCTGTCTCCCCAACCTAAGGCAGTTTACATCATTCTCCATTTCTCGACTTTTTTTATAGGTAAGTCTAAACCAAGCTGTTGAGTATGGATTCTTAAATCCACAGATTAGGGCCATGAACATACAAGAAAAATATTTCTACAAACCCGAGAAAAGCCCCATATTTTCAAAAAATTCTGAAATCTTAAAAAACAACAAGATTGGGGGGTTAGTCTCCCCAACTAATAGAAGTAGTACCTAGCTTTTAGAAATTAGAAGTGGAGACCCGCAAGAAACTTGCAGGATGGTTATCTCATTCGTCACACCTTTGCTTCCTCTCCTCACCCCCTACCTCTCTCACACTATTTCTCCCTTCTGCCTCCCTTTCCATACTCTCCTGGAGATTTGGGGATGGAGCTTTGGGACAGTGAGGCTTGGGGAGGCAAGCAGCCTCAACAGGGTATGATGCCATAGACTCAACCCTCCAAAGCAGCCATTTTATCCAGGGGAACTGATCTCTGTCACCTGGACAACAGTTGTAATTCTGGGTGATCTCCAGTCCTCACCCGGAGGCTGGCAATGGTGGTTCTTGTGGAGGGTGGAGTCTATGGCATTACAACAGTCTGAAGTTCCTCCCCTCCTCAAACCCCACCCTCCCCAGGCTCCACCCCTCATATGTCCAGGGATTTCCCAACCTGGAGTTGGCAACCCTATTTCCTTCCCACCCAACAGCCAACCTACCTTTATCTGCCTCTCTGTCTTCTGCTTTCCATCTCCACCCCCCAGCCTCTACCTAGGAAAATTACAGTCTTTCTCCACAGTGGGGACCAAAGCAGCTTTCATTATTCCCTCCTCCTTTTTATCTGCACAACAACCCTGTGAGGTTGGTTAGGTTGAAATGTGTGACTGGTCCAAAATCATGCAGTCAGCTTCCACTACAAGTGGGGATCTGAACCTGGGTCTTGCAGACCCTACTTTGAAGCTCTAACTGCTGCACCTCACTGGCTTTCATAGGGTGGCTGCTGATGAATGGTAGCAAGCAGCCGAGGCTAGGTGAGTCATGCAAATCAGAGGGGGACCTGGCAACCCTAGACTACTGCCAGGCCTAGAGTTGCCAACCTCCAAATGGGACCTGGAGACCCCCCCCCCAGAATTACAACTGGACTCTGGACAGCAGAGGTCTGTCTCCCTGCAGAAAATGGCTGCTTTGGAGGGTGGACTCTGTGGCATTATACCCAGCTGAGGCCTCTCCCTTCCCAAACCCAGCCCTCCTTAGCAAGGGGGAGGGGGCAGGGCCCTTTTGAGGGTTCTTTTGGCCTCCCAATCCACCCTGATCCCCTTCCCCGGCCTGGAGGAAGGACTGATCAGTGCCAGGCCTGGCAGCAACCACCGGGCAGGTCACTACCATGCATCTTGCATGACTCACCCAGGCCCAACCATTCAAGAGAGTCAGCATGGCCATAGTAGTAGTTAGAGAGTTGGACCAGGATCTGGGAGACCCAGGTTCAAATCTCCATTCTGCTATGGAAGCTTGCTGGGTGCTCTTGGGCTAGTCACTCTTTTTCAGCCTAATCTACCTCACAGTGTTGTTCTGAGGATAAAATGGAGGAGAAGAAAAACAATATAAACTGGGGATAAAGGGAGGAAATAAATGAAGTAAATAAATAATATAGCTGGACGGGGAGGCAGCTAAAAGGTAGGCTGGTTGTTGGCTGGGAAGGAGAGAAGGAATTGGGGAAAGGGTAGAGGATATGGGGGCTGCCAGGAGGAGGGAAAGAGGGAATTATATGTTGATGGGGGGGGGTACAGGGGGAAATGAGCTGCCCCACCACAAATCCTTGCATGTTCCCTACTTGTCCTAGTCTATATTTTCTTATATAGTGTTGTTAGGACATCTGGGGAACCTTCTTATAGTCCTATTCAACAGGGGACACTTCTAGTAATCAAAAGCTCTCAAGCAGTACATTCTGACTTTATGCATTTCCTGGGTCCTTATCATTCCTATACTGCAGAATTAGGGAACCTGGGAGCATATACTCCAGATGAAGCAGTGGGTCTGATCCAAGCCTGCTAAGTGCTACTTGAACTGCAACTTGGTGGAGGCTGCTTCAATGGGAAAGCCATTTATATGATGTCTGATTCCTGAAAGCAGAGGATATATCTCATCTGTTCTAGGTTTTTCAACTCATTATTGTTCTTTTGTTGCTGTTGACATTTTTAACATTGCTGGAATTCACCATGAGAGCAATACATTGATGCCTGGTTTACACAGGCCAGAGAGTATTTCATATATTTATTTGAAAGATTTATATACACACCTTTCTCCTGAGCATCTCAGGACCCAGGGCAGGTAACAGCAATAAAAACTATATATAAACTAACTACTGGATAAAGCAAGCATTCAAATACATGAAAACCATACCCAATACTGATCTAAATTCACCTGGTGTTGCACTAGCAGGGTATTCCTTCTTGGCTCAGGCTCCCCAAAAAGCTAGATGTGAAACATCTGGATATAAAGACCACCTTCCTACACAGAGACTAGAAGGCTTCTAACTTTGTCCAGGATGCTCTTCCACAGAAGAGCTAAAGCCCAAGCCAGGACTGCTGCAGAACATGCCTTCAAGTGGGGCCATGGCTCAGAGCATAAGACCCAGGTTCAATCCCCAGCCTCTCCATTTAAAAAGACCAGGCAGTACGTGATGTGAAAGACCACGACTTGAAACTCTGGAGCGCTGCTGCCAGTCTTAGATAATTCTGCTCTTGATGGACTAATGGGATGATTCAGTTTAAGGTAGCTTTGTGTGTTCATGTGACAGTAACTAGAGTTACCAGACTCCCCCCTCCAGCCACTGATCAGGTTGCCAGCAGGAGGGACTTACTTGGAGAAAGAGAAAGGCTAGGAGGCCTCATCATCAGTGTAGCAGAGGAAGTGCCACCAGGATGCCAGTGACTTCCAGGTGACACTCAGTTATTGGGGCGAAACTTCTACGGTAGAAGCTGGTTTTACAATAGAGTTCTTACCCAATTACCAGAGCATCACCTGAATGTTGCCGGTGTGATGACATCACTTCCTGTGTGATACTGGTGATGAGACCTCCATTCTCCAGGTAAGTCCCCCCATCCCCCATCAGTTGCCAGGAAGGACCTACAATAGACCTTGCTGGGAAGAACAGATTTGCTGCATGGGAACATGCAGGGAGAGGGAGGCTTCTGTTCAAGTAGATCATAGAATGTTAGAGTTGGAAGGGACCTTGCAGGTCATCTAGTCCAACTCCTGCACTCTGCAGGAGCATAGCTGAAAGATAGCCCTACAACATACCCGAAAGATGGTCATCCAGCCTCCGCTTAAAAACGTCCAGCAAAGGAGCATCCACCACCTCCTGAGGCAGTCTGTTCCACTGCTCAACCACTCTTAGGAAGTTTCTCCTGATATTTAGCCGGTATTGACTCCCTTGTAATTTCCACCCATTATATCTAGTCTTGCAATCCGGAGCAAGAGAGAATAGATCCACTCCATCTTCTACATGACAGCCCTTCAGGTATCTGAAGACTGCAATCATGTCCACTCTAAGCCTTCTCTTTCCCAGGCTAAACATACCCAACTCTTTCAGCCTTGTAAGACTTGGATTCCAACCCTCTCACCATCCTGGTTGCCCTCTTCTGGACATGCTCAAGCTTGTCAACATCCTTCCTAAAATGTGGTGCCCAAAACTGGACACAGTACTCCAGGTGAGGCCTGACCATAGCAGAATAGAGCAGAACTATGTGGACTCCAGCTCATGAAGGGCTTTATAGTTTTAAACCACCTTGAATTGCACTCAAACTAATCAGCAGCCAGCAGAAGGGGCCTTCAGAGTCAGGTTCTGACCATTTTAATCAAGCCATCTGCAAATTCTCTCTCTCTCTCTCTGCAGCTGACAGCCAGTTGTCCCACTGAACAGTGGAGTGGACTCTTTGGAATGCCTTACTTTATGTTTCATAGAACTGCCCTAATGTTCCTTTAGGGCAGGGCTTCTGTGCCTTTAATGGCTCCACAACAAAATTTCCTGGCACACAAACATAATGATGATGGCACAAGCTCCACCTGCTGAATTCCTGCTTGCCACACAGCCGCTCAAGGCACCGGAAAAGGTTGCCAATGTTGCATTCAACCATGAGCTCCACCAGGGCTTTGCCTCCATCTCCGGTGGGTAAGATGCACCGATCTGCAGTCTGTGCTCACCATAAAGACTGAAGATGATCACAGCACTGCCACGAGCAAATGCTGTCTATTGAATAAGTGTTTATTGGAGCTCATGGTGGGCTTTTATCCACTGGAACAAAAAGATTTCTGACCATGAAGCACAACTTTCTTTCCTCCTTCTTCCAGCTGCAGCCTAAATTTGTTAGAAGGGATAGGTTGTGCAATGTCGCTTAATGCTAGCACAAACTTTGGCGTTTCAGGGAAGGGCAGCAGAGAGTCAGCAAAGGCGAGGTAGGGTGCCTTCCCCTCGTTCTCTCCTGCTGCCTTCCCCTTGTTACCCAGAATGCTGCTTTCAGGGTCTCCTTCCTTCTTGTCACTTTCCTTCTCTCTGTCTCTTCCTCTGTCCACCATGAGGGCTGGACATGCTTTCTACAATCTCTCTCCATTCTAGCTTAGATAGCTAGCTAGAAACCTTTATTCTGCCTTTCCTATCTAGCATGGAGTTCTCTTATAACTGAGAACTTCTACTTCGTTTCTAAGCAACAAACCTCACTGTGAACGTATTCCTCAAGCACCCGGATGATAGAATTCTGCTGTGAAGAGACTCAGCTCTGCTTTCAAAATGCACCTGGGAGACTGGGGCCCCTCAGGAACAGCACTGGGCTGGGGGCATTGTGAGTTGCAGCAGGAGACAAGGAAGATGTGCTCTGTGATGGAAATCCTTCCACCTGCAGAAATGTTCTGGCAGGTGCAAGCCATGATTACCTCTTGTTTTATCCTCATGTGGGGTAGATTAGGCTGAAACAGAGTAGCTGTCCCAAGGTTAGTTAGCAACCTTCTTGTTAAGACTGGGACTTTGAACCCAGGTCTCCCAGGCCTTCCTCCAAAATTCTAACCACTTACACACACTGTCCATTGCATCGGGTACCTTCCTGCTGTGCCAAGACAGGAGGCCAGCTCTCTTTTTTCCTTGACTGCCATAGCTTAAATGTACCAGCAGATGGAGCACGCACACTGGCTTTGAATGTCATGCGTTTCTCTTCTGTGTTTCCTGCCCAATGGGACTTATTTTGATCTGCATTAGGCAGCGCTTTTGGGGGGTGGGGGGGAAAGGTGCCGGAACTCTCAAGAGGAAAATAAAGTTTTCAGTCTGTATACTGAAAACTCATGAACTTTTAAACATTTAAAAAAGAATTTTGTCAAAGAGGTTCCAGAACTCTGTTCTGGTGCATCCCCCCAGGGAAAAAAAAACCCTGGGGGAGATGGTGAAAAACCCTTCTCCTGATCCTTTCATGGTGATTCTTAAAATTTATATAGCACATTTCAAGTGCTCCAAGCACTTCACTCACATTTCCAGCTGTAATCCTGAATAGGGTTGCCAGCCTCCAGGTGGGACCTGAAGATCTCCCAGAACTGAGCCAGTTTGGTGCAGTGGTTAAGTGTGCGGACTCTAATCTGGGAGAACCGGGTTTGATTCCCCACTCCTCCACTTGCACCTGCTGGATGACCTTGGGCAAGCCATAGCTCTGGCACAGCTGTTCTTGAAAAAAAAAGCAATTTCTGTCAGAGCTCTCTCAGCCCCACCTACCTCACAGGGTGTCTGTTGAGGGGAGAGGAAGGGAAAGGAGTTTGTAAGACACTCTGAGACACCTTTGGGTAGTGAAGGGTGGGGTATAAATCCAATCTCTTCTTCATCTCCAGATGACAGAGATCATTTCCCCTAGAGAAAATGGCTTCTTTAGAAGGTGGATTCTGTGGCATTACACCCAGCTGAGGTCCCTCCCCTCCTCAAACCCTGCCCCCTGAGCTCTACCCTCAGAATCTCAAGGAATCTCCCAACCCAGAGTTGGCATTGGCAGTAGGGTTGCCAGCTCCAGGTTGGGAAATACCTGGAGATTTGGGGGGCAGAGCCTGAGGAGGGCAGGGTTTGGGGAGGAGAGGGACTTCAATGGGGCATGATGCCTTAGAGTCCACCTTCCAAAGCAGCTATTTTCTCCAGGTGAACCGATCTCTGTTGCCTGGAGATCAGTAATAATTAGGGTTGCCCGGTCCCCTTGTTGTGCTGGTGGTGGGGTTGGAGGGCCTGGGTGGGGTGGGGATGTAGCTTAATGTGGGTGGGTGGGGACGTAGCTTAATGTGCTGCCATCACCCAGAACTGATGTCAGTGATGCTCTGCTTTTTGGGGTGACGCTCTGCTTTTTGGGCAAACTCTATGGTAAAAATGGCCTCAGACCAGAGTTTTGCCCCCAAAAGTAGAGTGTTATCACCAATGTGCTGACATCACTTCTGGGTGATGTCAGTGGATTGTTATGGTGTTGGGAGGGTGGGTGGGATTTCTCCTGCTGGCCAGCTGGCCGGTGGCAGGCAGGAGCCCACAAAAGCAAGGGATCCCCCCACCCCACCTGGGAAATGGAAACCCTAGCCGTAATAGCAGGAGATCTCCAGCCATTACATTACCTGATGGTTTTACAATGTAATGGTAGGGCAATTATACACTTTTTTCAATCTCACTGAAGAAGTTTATCGAAAGGATTGAGTCTATACCTGGGATCCTCGTGTGATGACTCTTCGATGATTCTCTCCTGATTGATGGTTCTTCCTTGACACTGAAGTGCTGGTTCTTCACTGATTGATGATCTTTGTTGAAGCTTCCACCATTTGGGACTTATCTTACATTTAAAATTAGCTGATGATGTTTATGTTTTACAAATCTGTACTTACCTTGACTTCGTGATTTACTCAGTCTTTACAGTTTAATATATTTTTGTAATTAATATTTATTTATTTAGCATCTTGTTACCATGTGGGTTTTTTTTTTTTTGGGGGGGGTATTTTTGGTTCGGCTATCACACTGTAATCCTTTCTATGCTTATTACCTGGAGGTTGACAACCCCAACCAGCAGAGCTGTTTGTGGTGAAGTCCTGGGGTGTGCCTGTAAACTCACTGATGAGGAGGTTTATTCCGCAAGCAGCCAGCCACTTGTCCCCGAAAAGTCAAAACTGTTTGATGCCAGCCTTCTGGGCATACACAGGGTATGGATCTGGCTTACATTTTACAAGTTTCCACCTTTGAAGCTTCTCTCCAAATGGAGCAATTCATTGTGGTCTCCTGCCATCTTTGAAACAGAAGGCACCAAAATTGCTCAAGATTATTTTTTTTTAAGAGAGAGAGAGGGGTTGTTCCAGCATTCTTAGTATGCAAAACTGGATTCACACCCAGCATAGTCTTAAGACTGGGTGTGGCAGCCACCTGCCTGGAGGTTTTTTTTTAGGGGGGGGGATGTCCCTCCTTCTCTCTGCTTTGATTGATGTGGCCATGGCTTAGAGCCTGTGCTGGCCTGCCGCCTGCACACAACAACATAGTTCTTGCACAGCTCTTGGGAGTGTAGAATGGCTATCCTTTCTAGCGTCTCTGCCTTGTAAACTTTCTAGGGTTGCTGCCTTTTGATCCCTCAGGAAAGGGACTGTGGCTCGGTGGCAGAGCCACTGCTTGGTACACAAAAGGTCCCAGGTTCAATCCCCAGCATCTCCAGTTAAAAAGGAGCAGCTAGCTGATGAAGTACAAGATCTCCAGCTGTGATTCTGGATAATGGTCACATTCCCAGTCGGAGCAAAGCTTGAGTCCAGTGGCACCTTCAAGACCAGCAAAGCTTTATTCTGGGTTACAAACTTTCATCGAAACTCATGTTTCAATGGTTTTTTAAAAATCAGGTTCTAGCCCTTAGTATTGTACAGCTGAGAATATATGCCTGGAAATCTGTTATAGCGGAGTTCTCTGGGATTTTCTGGCAGAAGGAAGTAGAGCCCTCAATGATCCTCCATAAGATAGCAGCAGAATAAATTATGCAAACTAAGGAAATATGTGCAAATATGTTTGAGTTGCATTTTTTTTTACAGTCACTGCATCCAGCTTTTCTTACCACAGAGTTTGTATTACGTTGATGTGGAGACTTTATTTAAAAAAAAAAAAAAACCTCACACAACCTGATTATAGACAGGACATACTAGATTTGAATCCAGTAGAAATTTACAGACCAACAAGATTTGAGGGGGCATAAGATTTGAGAGTCAAAGCTCCTTTGTCAAACATTTTGACTCCTGAAAAGCTTGTTGGTCTCTAAGTTTTGGCTGGACTTGATTCTAGCTGTTCTCCTGCGTAGATCAACTTGACTACCCTCTGAAACAGGACGTGTTTTATAAGCCTTACAGAATGATTCATCTCTGGAAATTAAAATAAACGTTAGCTTTTATTCTCTGTTATAATACACTCAGACCCCCCCCCCCCCCACTGAGCAGAAATTGTCAGGGTCGTAATCTATCTCTCAGGCATAATCTGTTTTCTTTCCTTGGCAGTGACTGCCTGGCCTCTAGGCAGTTGTTGGACAATAATCGTCTGGAGACCTCAGTTAAAGAATCGGCTGAGAATGTCAGCTCTGTGAATCAAAGAGAGCAGATAGATTGCTCAAGGAATAGCGGATAATAAAGGAAGATTAGGGCTGTTGAGATACAGGTATTGGCCAAGATTTGTCACACTTTAGCCAGAGCGTGATGCTCCCTTGGTTGATTACATAGATTAAACAGGATTAAACCCTTAATTCAATCAAAGCAAGCCATCTGGAGCCGATTATGGGAAAGGCACTCTAGATTCCACAGGATACCAACCACATGCTTGTGCTTGTTAAATGATATTGTTGATCTCTGTGAAATGTTACATAGGTCTCCCTGCCTTGTTAATTTTATACATTATGTTGTCACACCATTTCTCTGTTCAGGACGACAGCCATTTTATAAAGGGAACAGGGTCAAAACATCTGCAACATTGTAGGTGGTTTTCATGGCCTTGTCCACTGTATACACTTTACTGCATCTACTATTTCTATAATTCTGTAATCTCCCCTTCTCTTTGCATTGTTGATTGTTTGTATACTGCTCTGATTGCATTGTTTTTCACTGTATAATCTGCCATGGGTGAGTCTCAAAGTTTAAGTAAGATACAGGAGCTTTATAGGATTGGTGAGTGAGTATTTTACCCGTTTAGAGGTAATTCTCAGTGCAATCCTAAACATTCACACCCTCCTCGACCTCAATGGACTTAAAGGATGCAACTCTGTTTAGTCTTTAGCTGTCTGTTAAGTAAGAATACATAGATAATGGCTTCCACTGTGAGAGTATGGGAAGGGCATTGCATAAAAAATGAACATGCTGTACAATAACACTTGATGCCGGTTCTGATCTGTGTTAAACTTGTCAAGTCTGCTACCATTTCCACAGTAGTGAAATTCTCTGCATTGACATTTTAAAAACTGCATGTTACATGGAATTTAAGTTCCAAAAATTCAGGACAAGAAGGAGAGAACTTTGGGTTTGCGCTAGGTGAGGAAAAATCTACTGCAGAAAATTTCACATGATGTGCAGTTTTAAAAACATCAATGCAGGGAATTTCACTATTGTGGAAAGGGCCTCATCAGTGGTGGCTTGCACCTTGTGCAACCGCCGGCCTGAGGAGAGCAGGAAGACTCCCACATTTCTGTCATTCTGCAGAAAATGCAAAACTATCATGTTCAAGAGGGCATTTTTTAAAAAGAGATCCAAACTGTAGTGGAATTAACAGCTCAGGAAGACATCTTTATAATGGAACAGGATAGCAGTCCACTGCAGTGATTATTATAGGTATCACTTGCTTTTACTGCACCAACTTTACCTTGTAATCCACTTTCCGTATTGTTGTTGTTGGCACTGTTTTCTGATCCTGTAATCTTACTCCTACTGTGCTGTCTTTTGCTGTCTGAATTAACTGTTTACATCCTGTTATCTGCCTTAAATCTCAGCGAGAAAAGCAGATGCTAAATATAATAAATAAAATAGAATTACGCGATGTACGAGCATTTTTGAATGCACCTTGAGTTCTTCCTCAGCGAAGCAGACCCAAATTCTGTGCTTGCCTTTCTGCCTTTTTCATTGTTGTTCTCCCTGCTCCTGTTCTGCCCCAGGTCCTGCAGATCCAGAGACGATTACTACTACCAGCATGCACCTTGCTTTCCCCCTTCCTTTCCTTGATCCCGCAACTTTTGATTTGATTTTCCCAACTGCACAACATGGATTGACAGAGATTGTTGTGAGGGAAGATTTTACTTTAGTGGTAGAATGTTATATGGAGAATATATATATATATATGAAATATTATGTTGCTGCGCAAAATCTGCTTTGGTGTTACAGCATATGATTCACAGACAAGCATGCACCGGCTCAGTTCCTTGTGGAACTTTCCACAGAAACGATGTAGATTCTGCATTCCTTTAAGAGTGTTCATGCATATCCCTCCAAGAGTGAAGGCCATGAGCACAAGTGCTTTACAAGAGGTTATTTATGTAGGATGGGCCCCTCAATGGCCACTAGGCACAGTGACTAAAGGGAATGTTCACACCCAGGGGCAGTAAATCTCTGAGTACCAGTGCTGTGGGATACCATAAAGGGAAGGCCTGGCCTCTCTGACCTGTACGCTGGCCCTCCAGGGTGACTGAGTGGCTGCTGTATGAAACAGAATTCCTGACTAGGTAGACCACCGGTATGATCCTGCAGGGCACCTCTTACATTCTGACGAGTGATTTCAGAGAAGTGAGGTGAACACAAGAATCTCGGCCCCATTAGACAAAGTGTTGAGAGAGTTGTGATTGGCTTTCCCTAGCATTTTAGAAACAGGAACAACATGCAGCCATGTGTGGCTCCAATCCAAAAAGGGGAAGAGAGGCTTTACCTCTCTGGTCCCTGTATAGTTTCATGAACCAAAACCACCCTCACAGCCCTTACACTGCTGGTAGCCTCTGAAGAAAGAAAGAAAAAGATGGACAAAGAACAGAAAGTCTTTTTTTTTCTGCCCAAGACTACTCACTTTGAGCTGGCAAACCTGTGCAGGTTTGAAGAGTTAAAGTCCCTCTCCCCTACCCCATATCCCTAATCCCTACTGGAGCTCCATACAGCTACTGTTTTACATCAGAGGTGCTGTCCTTTTCTCTAATGACAGCTCCCTCTGAGGGAAAACTTCACTACCTACTTCCTCTCCCACCCCACCTCTGTCATGTTCCCAAGTTTTATTCTGTCTTAGAAACAGAACATGGACTATCCAATCAGAAATGGAATGGTACCAGAAATGATACCGTCCTATGATATAAAAGCTTTAATGACGCGCGCGCAAGAGAGAAATTCTTTTTGCTATCTTGTCCTGGGTCTTCTAGGGCATTGTTTTCCAGCCTGTGGCTTCTGACTGAAAAGTGGGGCCTGAAGCCTGTGAAGGTAGGACCCAGGCATTTGCAGTTTTATTGACGTGTACATACTGGTTTTTTCCCAATAGTTCACCAAGTAAAGCTTAATGTGTGGGTCACTGCATTGCAAATAAGTTGGGAACCCCTGTCCTAGAGGATGTACAAGCTACTCTGCAGTAGGTAGAAAGCTATTGGTAGCTCATAAGCAATCTGTTGGACTCCCCCGTTCCTCACTGAGATGCTGGGAAGAATGTGTACTCCAGTTACACCCTCTCTCCTTTCGGGAGGAAGGAAGGCAAAGATGACAATTTCAATGGCTTCTGGAATCCCCTGCCAGCTAGCTTGAATGTATAAAACTTACCAGTCTACCTGGCTCCTTTTTGTCTATTTCTGGCACTGCCTCTCCAAGGCTTCTAGCAAAGTTGTTTTCCAGCTTTGCTGTCTGTAATCCTTTGCAGTCAAATAATGTGCTCTGCCACTGAACTATGGGCCCTTGCCTCTCCCATTGACATCAGGCCTGTCTTGCTTCCTTTGCCTTTTGGTGCTTCCAAGCAGTAGAAGCACACCTGCAAAGGGAGACCCTGAGAGAGGTAAATTCCTTTGTGTTAGGCTGGCAAAAGGCCAACTTGTTTCCCTCGGCAGTCACCTAGCCCAGGCGGCCACCTAAGGTCATCAAGGTGTGAGGCAAACCAGGCTAGTGCCCCCCCTCCCATCCATTCAAGAATGTCTTAAGACATTGAGAAGATAAAAGCCTTCAAAGCTCTCCCAATCGTATTTCAATTTGTCGTTGGCAGTGCCAAGCTAGACCGGATATGACTGTTTGGCAAAGATACTTTACAGGCACAATTGCTCCCGTATATATCAAGGAAATGGTGTTATTCCACTTTATGATAAAAAGGTGTGTGTGTGTTGATACAGGATTCAGAAGTGGAGGAAGCAGCGCTTCAAAGTCAGGGTCCCTCCTGGCAACTGGTTTATTGTTTTGCATCAAGATAGCTCCAGAGGGTAGCCTTGTTGGTCTGTAGTAGGATCGTTAGATTCGAACCCAGTAGCACCTTAGAGACTAGCAAGAGATTCAGGGTATAAACTTTTGAGAATCAAAGCTCCCTTAGTCAAACAAAGACGTTTCAAGGAGAAATTACAATGTGAGATTTGAGTTAATTCATTAGTTCAGAACAATGGACCCCCCAGGGCTGAAGAGGAAAATAGGATGCTTATCTCACTACAGATGCTAATTTTCTGCCCTCAAGATTTCCCCTTTGCTCTGATGAAGATGATTGCAGTACGCCTTGTACCTTTGCATCTTTTACAAGCATTCTTTACAACACCCCTCCCATCCTCTGACTAAGATCTTCTCCATTTCTTTGACTCTCCAAAGTTTATACCCTGGAATTCTTGTTAGCCTCTAAGGTGCTACTGGCCTTGAATCTAAGCATTTTGCATCAGACTGTTTTGTTGTATGCCATAAAATGAATGTGTACAAAGTTCTCGTCACAGCCTGTTTGTGTGTAAACTTATAGCCTTACATCATTCAATAGTAAAGGTAAAGGTTCCCTTGCTCGAAAGCCAGTCGAATCCGACTCTAGGGTTGCGGTGCTCATCTCCGTTTCAAAGCCAAAGAGCCAGCGCTGTCTGAAGACGTTTCCGTGGTCATGTGGCCGGCATGACTAAACACCAAGGTGCACGGAACGCTGTTACCTTCCCACCAAAGTGGTACCTATTTATCTACTTGCAATTTCTTGCTTTCGAACTGCTAGGTTGGCAGGAGCTGGAACTAGAGACAGGAGCTCACCCCATCATGCGGCACCCAGGTCTCGAACTGCTGAACTACTGACCTTCCAGAGCCTGCAGTTCAGCGTCTTAACCACTTGAGCCACCGCAGCTCCTTACATCATTCAATAGAGGTGGATGAATTCATTTCTTAACCAGTCGCTTTCTATCCATTCCTGGCTCCAATATTCAATTAAGTGTAGCTTTTTAAAGCAACAATGGGATTACAATATTTACTCTAATGCAAGACTAGTTCCCCACCCCTCGGGTATGCCATCAAAAAAGTGGGGAGTCATCTTACAAGTTACAGGCTTGTCAGGACCACCTTCCTTTAGAGTAAATATAGTATGAGAAACTGGGCAGAAGTTAGGCTGGGGTTAGAGGTTAGCTTTTGTTATATATAGTTTTTTTTTGTTATAGATATTTATTTATATACAATACTTTTGTCATTGAACTAATAAAATGACAAGAAATTATGCAAAGGTTAGAGGTAGGTGTTGTGATAGCAATAATTACAAAATATGGTCATTATCCTGGCTCCTACATTTTTGTGCTGGCTTCTAGAGTTGAGAAAAACATTGCATCAAGACTCAGTGCATTATATTCATAAGAGGGCATTTTCCAGGTCAGATAATAGTAAATTTTGACTGCCTGTCCTTAGTGGCGAGATGGTGGATGGTCACTCCTGTTTTTTGGCAAGCAATTGTACCAGATGATTGGTCGACTCCATGAATCAATGAGCTGAACCCAATGAGAACTGGAAAGGGATTAGAACTCCCAGAATGCAACTTCTCTGCTCTTTCCCTTCTGCTACAGCTAGCATTGCCAACCCCTAGAGATCTGAAGGCAGAGCCAAGGGGAGACATGGTATGTGGAAGGGAGGGAGCTCAGCAGAGGTGTTTTGCCAGAGAGCCCACCCTCCAAAGCTGCCATTTTCTGTTAGGAACTGATCTCTGTTGTCTGGAGGTCAGTTGTAATTCTGGAAGAACTCCAGGCCTCATCTGGAAGTTCAACCACATAGAGACCAGCACCTATGATAACTCACAGTAAAGGACCCAATCCAAGTACTATACAAAACATGAGTTATCATTCAAAAAAACATCTTTCTCCAAAGTAGCCTTCATACAAAAAGACACAGTCTCAAAGAGTGGAACAACTCTTTAAAGACACTGTGAATTCAGTCCAATATCTTGTGCCTAGGCACACAATTCCGAAATAAAGTCTAACAGTTTAACTCCCATGTTGCCTGATAGAAGGCATGGCCGAATAATTAATGTTCTGTCCTGATGGGGCATGTCGACCTTCTTTCTCCCATTTCTCAAAAGAGCTTCATCTGAGAAGTGACTGTGACAAGTCTGTGGCAACACTTTTTCTTTCAGTCTTGAGTTCAGTAGCCGGAAGCACTGTTCCCTCTAAGCTGAGTTAGTGTGAGCTAGCTCACAGTTTTTTAGCCTCAGCGCACACATTTTTGTCTTGGCTCAGGAAGGATGGCTCGAGAGCAAACTAATTTATTCAGTTGCCAAATAGCTCGCTCACAACTTTAATGCCAGTAGCTCACAAAATAGAATTTTTGATCACAAGACTCCACAGCTTAGAGGGAGCATTGGCCTGAAGCCTACAATTTTCTTTCCAAGTTCTATGGCCCCCCTTCCTGTCTTGCCCTTACCTGGCCACAGTAATCCATGCAACAGTCACCTCCATACTAGACGATTGCAATTTGCTCTATGCAGGGCTACCCTTGAGACTGAGCCGGAAATTACAACTGGTCCAGGGGCCTTACTGGAACCCCCCGGACAGTGCACATTCAACCAGTGCTTCGCCAGCTGCACTGGCTCCAGAATGAATATGGGATCAAGTTCAAGGTTCTGGTATTAACCTTTAAGGCCCTAGAAGGTCTGGGACCAATCTACCTATGGGATTGCCTCTCCTGGTACATCCCCAGAAGAGCATTATGCTCTGGAGATAAGAACCTCCTGCTAATCTCTGGCCCAAAAGATATCCAGCTGTCCTCAAACAGAGCCAGGGCCTGGTGGAACTGCCTGCCAAATGACATCCATGCCCTGCAGGACTTAATGCAGTTCTGCAGGGCCTGTAAGACAGAGATGTTCTACCAGCAGAAAGATGGGGAAGAGAAGACATGAAGCCTACCTGATTCCATGCAAACAATCAAAATGTCAAAGAGCTCAAATTAGTACAAGATGTTCATTATGCAGAGGTTCCTTTACAATGTGAATTGTGGTATAGCATCTTTTTCTGGCATATGAACTAAAAGGCTATAACAGTTATGAGCTGTCTCTCCCACAAATGCTGTAGGGCAAAAGGCATGTTAAATTCTCAATCCAGAATAATGCACAGCAAGACACAATACCAGGGCTTTTTTTGTAGAAAAAGCCCACCAGGAACTCATTAGCATAATAGGCCACACTGAACAGCAGGAACTGATTAGCATATTAGGCCACACCCCTGACAGCACAGCTCATTAGCATATTAGGCCACACCCCCACATTACCAGAAATGTGGTCATCCAGCCACACCCACCTTTTGCTTCTTATTCTGTTTACCTTGTTTGTTGTCAAAACCCAGGGCTTTCTTTGTCGTAGGAACTCCTTTGCATGTTAGGCCACACACCCCAAATGTAGCCAACCCTACTGAGTTTCTGCTGTTGGGTGTGGCCTATTATCCTAATGAGTTCCTGCTGTGTGGCCAACTCGGGAGCCAGCTGGAACTCCGTTCCTGTGTGTTCCTGCCCCCAAAATAGCCCTGCACGATACTAATGAGTACTTAGATTATATCGACAGCTGTTGCTAAACATAAATATTTGCTGTGCTTACAAAAAAAGTATATAGTTGCTCTGCCTGTCCTCCTGGAGATGGAGGTTCTCAAAAGCATGCATCGCTGCACAGAACCCCACATCTTGCCTCTTTTAGAGTCATAGAATTACAGAGTTGGAAGGGGCCATACAGGCCACCTAGTCCAACCCCCTGCTCAATGCAGGATCAACCTAGAGCATCCCTGACTAGTGTTTGTCCAGCTGCTGCTTAAAGACTGCCAGTGAGGGGGACCTCACCACCTCCCTAGGTAGCTGATTCCACCGGTGAGCAACTCTTACTGTAAAAAAGCATTCCCCAAGATCCAGCCGGTACTTTCCCACCCTTAATTTAAACCCATCTTATGCAACTGAATTATATCACAGTTGTTGTACTCACCACAAAATGTCTTCTCCAAACCATCTGCTATGCATTTGAGAAGTTAATTTCAAAGGGTGCTCACCATGTGAACAATAAAAAAACACTGAAGGACCCACAAAATTAGGCTGTCCTGCCATTTGTCAAATATTTAGAGGACTACCTTGCTAAAAGTTGGATGACAAGACAGACTATGACACGGAATCAAATATTCCTCAAGGATAAGAAACCAGAAGATTCTAAGCAAGGAAGCAATAAAAACTGCCTTCGCTTCAGTGACTAGAAAGACCTCAGAATAAAGACAGTTGCTTTTAAATGGAAGAACAGAAAGGACACTGAGGGTCTGCCCAAGTTTTGCTCTTTCTTGAAACAATGAACATGTGTCAAATCACATGAACGTTATTTCCCACCACCCTAGAAGGTCGGTAGTTCAGCAGTTCAAGACCCGAGTGCCGCATGATGGAGTGAGCACCCGTCTCTGGTCCCAGCTCCTGCCAACCTAGCAGTTTGAAAGCAAGAAATTGCAAGTAGATAAATAGGTACTGCTTTGGGGCTTTGGCGTCTAGTCATGCCGGCCACATGACCATGGAAATGTCTTTGGACAGCGCTGGCTCTTCAGCTTGGAAATGGAGATGAGTGCTGCAACCCTAGAGTTGGATTCAACTGGCTTTCAAGCAAGGGAAGCTTTTACCTTTACCTTTTTCTGCTACTGCAATGTAAAAGAAATGCACTTCTGATTTTATGTTGTATTCTTAAGCTCTGACCTGGATGGCCCAGGCTAGCCCAATCCTGTCAGACCTCTGGAGCTAAGCAGGGATGGCCCTGGTTAGTATTTCAGTGCAACAGCTGAGGAGTCAATGAAGCAGCAGCAGCGGTGGCAGCGGCAGAAGAAGAAGAAGAAGAATTGATTTTATACCCCACTCTTCACTACCCAAAGGAGTCTTGGAGCAGCTTACAATCACCTTCCCTTCCTCTCCCCACAACAGACACCTTGTGAGGGAGGTGGGGCTGAGAGAGCTCTGAGGGAACTATGTCTGGCCCAAGGTGACCCAGCTGGCTTCATGTGGAGGAGGAGTGGGGAATCAAGCCCAGTTCTCTAGATTAGAGTCTGCTGCTCTTAACCATTACATCAAGCTGGCTCTAAGGGACCCAAACTTGAGGGGAAAGTGAGTGAACCATTCACAGTGCTATCAGAAGGACATTTATACCCTTCTGAGTCCATTGAAGTCAACTCCTTTTAGGGATGACACTGTTCATTTGTCACTGAGAGGATATTGTTTATGTGTCTTGTGTTTTCAAGAGAAGGAAAGGCAATCATTTGTTTGAGATAAACACATATCACAAGTTTCTTCCTGACATCATACTTGTGTACTAGTCTGTAGCTTCAGAGAAATCATGAGGTATATAGCCCTGACCTTGGATACCCTAGGCTAGCCTGATCACGTCAGATCTCGGAAGTTAAGCAGGGTCAGCCTTGACTAGTATTTAGAAAGGCAAACTCCAAGGAATACCAGGGTCATGACAAAGAGGCAGGAAATTGCAAACCACCTCTGAAACATTTCTTAAAAACTTCTGGCTACCAGACAATTTTAGGATCTCCTGGCTATTCTACACACAATGCCATAAGATAATAAGATAATAATAATTAATTATTACAAGGTGCACAGACACACACCCATACACATTTTTGGTTATTGGATGAGCTCTTCTGTAACATCAATTTGTATACATGTTCCATATTAAAAATGGAAGACAGTGACGGAGGACACGTCTCTTACATGAGGTCCCACTTATAACTGCTGTTACCCACATACAAAAAACCCAAAAGATTTCAGGTCATGGATGATGAAAGTTCTCAGCCCTGGGATCTCATGGAGCTGCTACAGTTTGAGTCATTTATACTCCGGGTAAAACAGCTTCCTAAGCTCATAATAGGACTATTCAAGATAAAATGTATATATGCTAAGACAAATGTATTCACAGCAATGAATAATTAAAACCCCTTGTCTGTAACCTTCATAAGGGCATGTGGCAGTCACCAAACAGAACCAAAACATTTGTCAAAACAGGAAGCTGTGATGTGAAGATGGTTTCATCTCCCCTGGTGCTCAGTTTGCAGGACTCTGGAAAGGTTCCCTTTTGTCCCTACTTTTAGATCTACAAGCATACAAAGATCAGGTTTTTGCTACCTCAAGAGCCTGTTCAGGTTTTCATAGGGAGTCAGATTCACAGCAAACTTCAAAGTCTGCTATTGTAGTGAGGAATTATTGCATGTAGTTGAAGATAGGAAAGAGGGATGTCCCCCTGTTCTCCTGACATGTCATACCACCGCTATGCAGCAGTAGGAGTGCTGCATCTTTGTGTATTTGTTTGTTTCATTGGATTTTAGACCACCCTCCCCCTGCCAGGACAGGGCTCAGGGTGGTGTACAACATAGTAAATTCATAACATGGTTTGAAATAATAAGAACACACTGCTTAACCTAAAAGATGGTGTTTGAGAATTCCAGTAGTGCCACTGCCGCACAGGGGGTGTTGCCAAGCGGCCGCCTTAGAAAGCATCTATAAAGGTTATGGACTTTGACTATAAAGCTGGACTGTGCAAATAGTGTGTACCCAGGCAAGGGGGAACCTTGTTCTGAAGCAACGTGCCTAACCAGATGTGGACCCAGGGGAGACCTGATGCCTCTTGCTTCGGCACCTCCATAGCCAGATGCTAGAAGGCAAGCCAGCCTCCCTGATCCTGCTAACACACAGAATCAGCAGCAGTTCACCGAAGAGAAGCCATGTTCTGCAAAGGGAACCTGGACATTCCTTCCCAGATGCCATAGAAAGCTCTCTTCTTCACCTTCCCCCCCACTTCTGCGTATTGACATCTCCAGGTGAAGAACGCAGGCGACTTCAGCCTAAACAGAAGAGCTTCTTCCATGAAGGGATTAAGGAAGCAGTCATGCCTTCCAGCTAACACAGCTGTTTACCATTAGATTTAACAGCAACTACCAGCAATGGAGTTGGGACATTACTATTCTTTTCTGTCTCTTGTCTCTCCCCTTCCTCCTTAAGACCACCATTTCAATTGCCCAACGATTAATCCCTTTTTCCTGGCCCATTAACAGTAGTTATACTTCATGAGGACTATGTGACTAAAAGAACATCAGCTCCCAGTCATTTTAGGATATAAAAGAGAGCATCACTCCACTGCACTCTCTTTCTCTCTTAGAGTTGTCAAGTGCATTTACCTGTAAAGCAGGGGGCGTCTTGCCTCTGCTGGGATGGTCCTCGTGCACGCTGTGATGACATCACAGGAAGTGACATCATCACGTTGTAAACTAGGCCTGGCTTAAAATATAAGCAGATTTTCTTTGGTGCATTTTTTTCACTTGTGTTCAAGCCCCTCCTCAAAACCCATCTTTTCTGCAAAGCTTTTGGCATACTTTGGTCCCATTCACACGCAGAATTTGCTGCGGGAGAGCCACGAATGCTGGGTGGATTATACGAGCGCGATCACACAGAAACATCTGGTAAGCATCGCGCACCCGTTGCCAACCCATATTGTCCGGCAGAAGATGTGGAGTTAAAAAGTACCTGGGAAAGTCCACTATCAAGAGGTTTGCGACAGGCCGCAGATGGACGTTCGCCATGTGATCACTCCAGCACACTCCTCTCGTGTCCCTGCTTCCTCATTGAAGTGCGCCGGAAACAGGCGCTGACGAAAACAACACCAGTTCACCGCTGTCGCGTCTGATCGCATAGGGGCAGATCAAATTGCAATGGTGCAAATAGCCTCCCCTTTAGAGAGCCAGTTTGGTGTAGTGGTTAAGTGCGCGGACTCTTATCTGGGAGAACCGGGTTTGATTCCCCACTCCTCCACTTGCACCTGCTGATGTGACCTTGGGTCAGTCACAAGCTCTGGCACAGCTGTTCTCTCAAGGACATTTCTGTCAGAAGTTCTCTGAGCCCCACCTACCTCACAGGGTGTCTGTTGTGGGGAGGGGAAGGGAAAGGAGTTTGTAAGCCGCTCTGAGACGCCTTTGGGCAGTGAAGGGTGGGGTATAAATCCAAACTCTTCTTCTTCTTCTTCTTCTTCTTCTTCTTTCCCCCCCCCACGTTATCTGGCACATGTGACTAGAGCCTTCTTTATTTATTGCTTTAACGACAACAACAACAAATCTGTATCACTTTCCCCCCTCACCAAGAGGCTGGAGGTGGCTTATGTAAACATACTTCCAAGTCTGCATATAATGCAGGGTTGTTGTGAGAGTAAATTGGAGAATGGAAGAATGTTGAAAGCCACTTCATTTATTTATTTACATTATTTATAGTTCCCCTTTCTCACTGGGACTCAAGGTAGATTACACATAGTGAATCAGTACAGTCAACAAAATGAGACATTCAATAAACAATGATTTGGGTTGTAGATCCAACCAGCAGTCTAAAAAACAGAACTGATGCAAAGCATAAGTGTTAACATGACACAGTAAACAATGCAAAATTACACAGTGGGAACCATCCCACAGCAAACTATACACAGTAGTACAGACCACAGGCCCAATAATTTATCAAAGTAACATTGTGAAGCCTTTTCTACAGTGCTACCCTATTGTCTGTATAGAAAAATCATCTTAAATAATTCAATTTTGCATAGTTTGTGGAAAGATTCCCACTGCCACAATAGCAGTGCTGCTTGAGATGTTTCTGTTTTCTTTCCTCCTTTATAGATTTTTTTCCCTCTTTCCCCCTTGCTTTCTGTAGGCATCAATAGAATTCTGAATATTCAGAATTATTCCCAGTATGCAGGATTATAAAATCCAGAATTGGATGTACCGAATAGTCTGCATTATTCAGTGAATTCTGAGCACATCTGTATCCTAAGTGTACATCCCTAAAATTAACAAATACATAAATAATACATTTAGAACCACCCACTGGGTACAGTTGGCCTCTGTTTCCAGCTAGCACTAGCTGAGGAAAGCAAATTGAGAACTCAGCAGGAAAACACACTCGCAGGATGGGCTGTATTTGTTAAATGCCAGGAAATGAACACAGACACAGGGAAAGATAAATGTCTCTGACTCAGGACCAAATAACATGACAGTGAGTTATATGTTGCTGATGTTTTCTTTCTATGAAATGCAACCATCTGGCCTGGAAGGCCGAGGGGTCAGAAGAATGGGGCTTTTGAATCTTTTTCTTAGTGCAGCTTTTTTGCTGGGAATTGCTCCCTGCTCAACCTGTTTTATTTCTCCTCTGGGAGCAAAGAGCAGCATGGGAAAGGTTTAAAAAGTCCCTTCTCTCCCCCCCCCATCATCTTCCTTCCTTACTCCCCAGGATGGATCCTCTAGTCCAGACTGCACTGCAGCCTTGGTGGTTTCCACCACTAGCAAGAGACCCTTTTGCATGCAAGGGTATAATGCGAAGCCTTGCTCACACTGTCACAGGATCAGGGCCTGATCTAGTCATGCCAAAACATTTCTTACATGCAAACACAGCCTGCAGCAGATGACTTTTTAAGGACTGAGGGAGAATAAAGGAGCAGGAGAAGGACAGGGAGAGAGAGAGAGAGATCATGGGCAATTTCATTAGATCTCAGACGCTAAGCAGGTTTGGCCCTGGTTAGTATTTGGATGGGAGGCCACCAAGAAGTCCAGGGTTGTGACACAGAGCAGGCAATGGCAAACCATCTCTGAAAGCTTCTTGCCTTGAAAACCTTACAGGGTCACCGTAAGTTAGCTGCAACTTGACAGCAAAATATATATGTATACTATACATAGATATAGGTATATAATATAGCTTTTGTTTCAAGAATTCTATTTATTTTTGTTCCATTCAGTAATTTGGGTTTTCAGAGGTAACTCATTTGTTTTCCATCTTATCTGGATGAGATTTTAAGATCGTTTCCCACATACAAGACACGCTCTTCTGCCAAATTTCAGTGAAAGAGAACAGGAGATGGCCTAGTTTTATAGGCAAAATACATTTATGGCTGCAATCCATTCAATTGGGATGAAATTCTCAGGAAATGAATCCCTCATAGAAGTGGACCTCCCTGCTACATTTCAGAGAGGTTGGAGAATGGGCGCCAGTTTTATAGGCAATTAAAGTGACAGCAGAGAAGGCAGAGCAGCTGCATGGATACGTTTAGCTCTCCAAAGAGAGCAGGCAAAGTTATACAGAGGACACTGGTTTGTGTCTGGCACCCCCAGGCAGTCAAGGAGAGCTGTTTGACGCCCAAAGAAAACAGGGCAATGGCTTACACTTTACATTCCCAAGGAGACGGGCAAAGTTACTGAAGAATCATGGTTGTAGACACAACAGGCTGAAGCCAGAGTAAATTTTCTACTCACACCAAAGCACTTTTGTCAGTGAAACAGAATGGTTCTGCTCCTGCCTCCACTCCCACTGTAGCCCACTGACCTCCGCCCAATTGCCGTTCCTGGGGACAGGAGACCCTCAGAAACAGCATGAGAGGGCATGCAAATGACCCCCATGCCTTTAATTGGCAGAAAACTTACCCTTAAAATTAAAAAAACAGGAAAAAAAGAACAAGGGGGGCTAGCACCCTTCTCTGTTCTCTGCTATTTACATCTACCTCGCCTTCTTCCCCTGTCTGTGAAGTAGCCAGCAGTTGGAACTGGGATTGAGAAGAGAAGAGAAGAGAAGAGAAGAGAAGAGAAGAGAAGAAGAAGAGAAGAGAAGAGATTGGATTTATACCCCGCCCTTCACTACCCAAAGGTGTCTCAGAGTGTCTTACAAACTCCTTTCCCCTCCCCTCCCCACAACAAACACCCTGTGAGGTAGGTGGGGCTGAGAGAGCTCTTGACAGAAACTGCTCTTTTTCAAAGAACAGCTCTTATCAGAACTACGGCTTGCCCAAGGTCATCCAGCAGGTGCAAGTGGAGGAGTGGGGAATCAAACCTGGTTCTCCCGGATTAGAGTCCATGCATTTAACCACTATACCAGGCAAGGTGGGATATAAATAGAAAATAATAAATAAATAAATAAATAATCCACTTCAAAAACTTGTGAGGAAAACCAAATCTAGTCAATGCAGCAAAGATAAATTTCCAGTTTACTTTGTAAAAAAGCCTTTTCAGTGCCAAATGAGAGAATGGCAACTTGATTAGAATGATAATCAGATCAGTGACCAGCCTAAGATTATCCGAACCTTGTCTAGCTCATATAAATCCTACCTGGTCTACGCGTACCTAAGTTGTAACAACCTTTTGAAGTCTATTGGCAAGAATAGCAGTCAGTATCTTATCATTTACATTCTTCAAAGAAATAGGTCAAAAATTTGCACAGTGAATATGGTCTTTGCCGGGTTTAGGGATCACGGTAATATAGGCATCACAGAGTGACAATGACAATGAGCCAGACTCAACAGTCTTGTTATACAATTGATAAAGTTGTGGAATTAAGAAATCAGAAAAGGTTTTGTACCATTCAATAGGCAACCCGTCTGGTCCTAAAGATTTTCCATTATTCATATCCATTATCCCTGCCTTTAGGTCATCCATGCATAAAGGCTCAGCAAGAATCTGTTGCTGAATAATATCTAAACACAAAAGACCAAGGTGAGAGAAAAATGTTTTCAAACCTTTTCTGAAAATTCTTTGCCCTTACTGTGTAATTCAGAATAATGCTTACAGAACTGCAAATTTACAAGACGTGACTTTCGGGGGGATAAGTTTTCAAGAGTCAAAACTGGTTGGATACCATCTGACGAAGAGAGCTTTGACTCTCAAAAGCTTATACCCCCAAAGTTGTCTTGGCCTCTAAGGTGCTACTGGATTCGACTCTAGCCCTTGGACTGCACGTGGGTACTTGTCAGGTACCCCTGCCATAGGGGTGAAGGGAGGGAGGAGGTGTCAATGCAAGTATCTGTGTTTTCTCTGGTATGTGGGGAGGTGACGGGGTTGCCTGGGAGACGGCGCAGTTTCCATCCCGGGCTATCGCGCACCAGGCCAAATGGCCTTGAAGCCAGGCTGTTTGTCTCCTTTCTGTTTCTTAAGACAACAGCTAGGCGTGGGAATGTAGTTTGTAGCACCTTTCGCTGTTCCCGCGCGCGGGCTGTGTAACCATTGGTAGTGGGTAGGGAGGGGCCCCCCTCCATAGGGTATAACCAGGGATGTTTCTTTTGTATGGGTCATTCCTAACAATGCCTATGTTCTAGTGCTTTGGCTTTGCAGTATAATAAACGCTATCCTTTTCCATGAGGCCTGGTGTTGGCTGACTATCTAAGGCGCCTGACAGAACTCTCTGAAACTGCTCCAAAAGTACGCTTCCTCTACCTGCATCTCAGATGGGTGTGTGGCTCCTGAAGCTTTTTTACTGATGTACATTAAGTGCCCCCCACATTTCTTTTTCTTTTTGGTGTCTGCTTGGATTACTGCTTTGGATTCTGAGCTTTTGCCTGCCCAGGACTACCCCTGTTTTATGGGTGGTGAAGCGACAACTGATATAGAAATTAAAAGTTCTTTGCAAGCTACTGAGCCAACAATGCAGTTCCAGTTCCAGTAGACAGCCATGTTGGTCTATAGTAGAAGAGCTGGATTTGAGTCTAGTAGTACCATAAAGACCAACAAGTTTTCTAGGACATAAGCTTTTGGGAGTCAAAGCATCTGATGAAAGGAGCTTTGACTGTCAAAAGCTGATGAGCCAGTTTGTGCGCGGACTCTAATCTGGGAGAACCCGGCTGCTGACTGATCTTGGGCAAGCCATAGTTCTGACAAGAGCTGTCCCTGAAAGGGCAGTTTCTGTCAGAGCTCTCTTAGCCCCACCTATCTCACAGGATGTCTGTTGTGGGGAGGGGAAGGGAAAGGAGTTTGTAAGCCATTCTGAGACTCTGAGTGATGGGTGGGGTATAAATCCAATCTCGTCTTCTCTTCTCTTCTCTTCTCTTCTCTTCTCTTCTCTTCTCTTCTCTTCTCTTCTCTTCTCTTCTCTTCTCTCTCTCTTCTCTTCTCTTCTCTTCTCTTCTCTTCTCTTCTCTTCTCCACAGCCTGGGAATCTTGTTGGTCTTTAAGGTGCTACCAAACTCAATGTGATTTACAGAATCATATTCAATCTATCAGCAGAATCTCCTTCTGTCACAAGATCTATTTGACTTCAACTGGGAAAGCTTCCCTGTCAGTTTCATCTCTCCTGACTCCCTCACCCTCCAAGGATGAACTCTGCTTGAAACCTCTAACTCAGAGGTTGTCAGGCATTATAGAAAAGAACAACATGACATTAATTCATTGGATTTCTAATCAAATCTCCCACTCTTCCCTGAAAACTCACTAGGTACATTGGGCCAGTCACTTTCTCTCAGTCTAACCTACCTCACAGGGTTGTTGTGAGGATGAGAAAGGACAAGGAGGGAAACTTTTTTATAAGCTACTTTGAGTGCCACTGGGAAGGAAAAAAAAGTTAGAAATATCTAACATTTTTTAAAAATGCACACCTCTAGAACAGAAGAAGTTATCTATGCATTTCTTGAAATCAATATATCTCTTTCTTGTTTATCACAGGGGGCTTTTCAACCATACTGTGTATCGGTAGGCAATATCATATTCTGGATAAGTTTCACTGGCATCCAGATTGTTTCTGAACCAGTTCAAAATTCAGGTGCTTATCTTTATAGCCCAAATGAATTGTACCTGTAAATGGGCTGTCTTCTCCCATATGAGCAAAACCTGTCCATTAAGATCTGACACAGAGGTCATGTAAAGGAGGTATATACTTGTGAGGAAATACGAGGAAATACGTGAATCTGAGTGTGGAAGTCCAGTTGAAAGTCTGTGGGTAAAAATAAAAGCAGTAAGAAATAATAGTGATATTACGGTGGGGGTTTACTATAGACTATCAAGCCAGGCAGAAGACTTGGATGAGACACTCCTAGAACAGATTACAAAGTTCTCAAAGAGACTGGACATGGTGGTCATGGGAAATTTCAGTTACCTGAATATTTGTTGCAAGTCCAACTCTGCTAAAAATGAAAGGTCCAATAAACTTGTCTTGCTGACAACTTCATTTTCTGGAAAGCGGAGAGGGAAACAAGGGGATCTGCTATCTTAGACTTGATTCTTACCAACAGGAAAGAACTGGTTGATGAGGCGGAAGTAGTGGGCACCTTGGGTAGTAGTGACCATGTAATTTTGGAATTTACAGTCTTGGGGAAGGTAAAAGCTGTACATAGTCAGACATATAGGTTGGACTTCAGGAAAGCAAATTTTGACAGTCTTAAAGTTATACTGGGTAGAATCCCATGGTCAGA
This sequence comes from Gekko gecko, assembly GCA_029375565.1. Classification (NCBI taxonomy): domain Eukaryota; kingdom Metazoa; phylum Chordata; class Lepidosauria; order Squamata; family Gekkonidae; genus Gekko; species Gekko gecko. Next base: position 157,285,167 of record JAPDNY010000006.1, read on the forward strand.
AATAAAAAAGTCTCATTTAGAAAGTGGAAGGAGGGCTTTATAACCAAGGATGAATATAAACAAATAACCAGTGCTTGTAGAGAGAGTTATGAAAGCTAAAGCTCAGTATGAGCTTAGGCTAGCGAGAGATGCTAAAAACAACAAAAAAGGGTTCTTTTCTTAAGTTCCAAGTAAGTAAAAGAGCAAGGACATGGCAGGCCCATTGCGGGGACAGGAAAGTGAAATTGTAACAGGTGATGAAGGAAGGACAGAACTGCTGAATTCCTACTTTTCCTCAGTCTTCTCTGGTGAAGGAAATGGTGCTCAATATGGCAAAAACAGAACACATGATAAGGGAAGGGAGTTGCCGCCTAGGATTGGCATGGGGTAGTACATAAACACCTAGTTTATTTAAATGAAACTAAGTCCTCGGGGCCAGATGAACTGCAACCAAGGGTACTAAAAGAACTTGCAAGTGTGATTTCTGAGCCCCTGTCCATTATTTTTGAGAATTCTTGGAGAACAGGTGAGGTGCCAGAAGATTGGAGGCAGGCAAATGTTGTCCCCATCATCAAGATGGAGAAATAGGAGAATCCAGGTAACTACCGACCCATCAGCTTGACATCTATACCTGGAAAAGTTTTAGAACAAATCATCAAACAGACAGTCTTTGAGCATTTAGAAAGGACAGCCTTGATTACTGAGAGCCAGCATGGGTTTCTCAAGAACAGTCACATCAGACTAACTGTATCTCTTTCTTTTTTTGAGAAAGTTACTACCTTGCTGGATCAGGGGAATGCTGTAGACATAGTTTATCTTGATTTCAGTAAGGCTTTTGATAAGGTTCCTCATAATAGTCTTGTTGACAAATTGGAAAAAAATGTGGTTTGGATCTTACGACTGTTAGGTGGATCTGTGACTGGTTGAAAGATCGCACCCAAAGAGTGCTTGTGAATGGTTCCTCATCCTTTTGTAGAGGAGTGACAAATGGAGTTCAACGCCTCTATTAATTATTTGGATGAAAGAATAGAGGGAATGCTTATTAAATTTGCAGATGATACTAAATAGAGAGGGATGGCAAATATAGTAGAAGACAGGATACAGGTTGATCCTGACAGGCTAAAACAAATAAAATGAATTTCAGTGGGGATAAATGTAAAGTTCTGCATTTAAGTAGGGAAAACCAAAAGCATAATTATAGAATGGAGGAGACGTGTCTTGGCAGTAGTATGTGTGAAAAGTCAAGGCAGAAATCTGACTGACTCTCTTGGCAGCATACAGCTCTCTCCAGACTTTCTCTGCTCAGCTGAGGCTAACCAGTCAGATTGCTTGAAGCGGCCTGTCACTCAAGAGTCTCTGTTTCTGTGAAGAATTAACCCTTCACAGTCCGTCAGCTGTTTGTACAGCACTTCTAAACTTCTTAAAAATACAGTCCATCACACAGGGATTAATCCAAAATTAAATGCTGCCTTACAGTTGCATGTATTTTTAAGAAAGTCACCAACCTTTGGCAGGCAAAATTTCCCTTATCTCGGTCAGAAAGAAAAAAAGAGCATCCTTCATATACCACCTGGCAAACTGGATTCCAAGTACTGCTCACCTATTGCTCAAGTTACTCTCACCAAGGCAAAAATTGCTCTCCCTTTTGTTAATGGAAAGGAGCTACCCAACAGATGCAGGTTGTGTGAGCTCATGAGCAGATGGTGTGTGCATCGATCCAAACCCCAACATGGGGGTTGCATTTCAAACTGGATGGCGGTTCAGAGAGGAGACCATGTGAGAAAAGGCTTGGTTATTGTTAGAAACGTGGAAGGTTTCTCTGCCTAACAAGAGAATGAGCCATTGAATCTGTACAGATCATATGAAGCATAAGAACATAAGAACCCTGTTGGATCACACCAATAGTCTGTCTAGTCCAGCATGCTGTCTCGTACAGTGGCCAATAGGAATGCCGGACACACACACCCCAATGGGGAGAGGGTCCCCTGCTGCCAAGTCCCACCTCTCAGCCATTGATCAGTTGGCCAGCAGGGGGGGGATTTACCCCCCAAAAAAGGGAAGAACACCCAACATTTCAGCAACATGCCTATGTGCCTTCAATGTGACCCAATAGTGACACAGGCACGTCAGAGACATCGGGGCAATGCTCTGTTTTTTGTGCAAAACCTCTACAGTAGAAGCTAATTCTACCATAGAATTTTTGCCAAAAAACCAGAGCATCACCCCAACATACCTACTTCAGTTCTGGGTCACATTGGAAGTCACGTGGGCATGTTGTTGAAACATGGGATGAAACTCCTCCATCCCCCATTGGCTATCAGGAGAGCCCTGGCAACCCTAGTGGCCAACCAGTTCGTCTGGAGTGCCAGAAACAGGGCATAGAGTCTGAGTCCTTCCCCTGATGTTGCCTCCTGGTTCTGGGATCCAGAGGTTTAGTGCCTCTGAACATGGAAGTTCCCCTCAGTCACCATGGCTAGTAGCCACTGATATACTTACCCTCTATTAATCTAATCTAATCCTCTTTTAAAGCTTTTTATTCCTGTGGTCATCACTATATCCTATGGCACTGAATTCCACATTTTAATCACTCTCTGTGTAAAGTAGTATTTTCTTTGTCCATCCTGAACCTACTGCCCATCAGCTTCATTGGCTGCCCTCAAGTTTTGGGAGAGAAACAACTCTCTCCCCCAAGCATAATTTTACAAACCTCTTTCATGTCACTCCCACTCCCCCTTAGTCATCTCTTTTCCTTTTCGAAAATCCCGGACTCTTCAGCCTTTCCTCATAGGGAAGGTGCTCCAACCCGGTAACCATCTTGGTTGCCCTCCTCTGCATTTTTTCCAACTTGGCAATGTCCTTTTTGAGATACAGTGACCACAACCATACACAATATTCCAAACGAGGCTGCACCACAGATCTATACACCATAGATCTATACATACATCTATGCACCATAGATCTATGCATAGATCTACACAGGGACAATATGAGGTAGATAGAATGTTGGGCAGACTTAGACAACAGGGCTAACAGGATAACCTTATAGGAAGAATCAACATAGTGTGGTCTGACAGGCTGAAAGGATATCCTTGGGCTCCACTAGACATCACTTTTGAATGGCATGATCCACCATTCTCCATGTTCCCACTGGAATCAGTGGAGCTTGTATATGGTCAGGATGGCTAAAGGATACACAATCACTGTGCTTCGGTCAAGGAGAAATTCCTAAACTAATTGACATGAGAGCATAATATCGCTGCCAGATGCTCCCCCCCGCCCCCCCTTCTTGGTTTTCTTTTAAGGCTCTGAACATTTTGTTTCTCTTTGGCTGTCCAGCTTTCCTGTAAAAAGGCGCCTTTAGCAAAAGTACACTGGGATCAGTCCATGCATCAGGTGAAACTGTTCATAAGTTCACACACATACACAAAAAAATAATAAAATCTGAGATGTACTCTCACAATGCTGGGGGGGGGAATAGAACTGTGCTTAGGCTTCTGTCTTTTAGTCATAAACTGTTGAGGACTGCTATGCATTTCTACAGTCTTCCTTGGAGATCTCCCATCCAAGTGCTAACCAGGGCTGACCCTGCTCAGCTTCTGAGATCGGATGAGATCCGGCTGTTTCAAACTGCCTTCCCTCTCTCCACCCTTGCCAGTATCGGTGACGTAGATATGAATAAATTGTTTCAACTCTCCTTTAAGGGTATTAATGTGTGTTTACATACCTATCCTGGGAGGTGAATGTGATTCATACATTTTTAGTGATGTCAAACACATTGATACAAATAAGTCCTGAACCCTTTGAGAAGAAAGCTGATGATGTATTTGTAGTATCACAAGACAGCAATGCCAGGAACACCTCCGCTTCCTCCAAAGATGACAAAGCAAAGGGTTCACATTGCAGGAATAAAGCCCTCACCCTGGCCCCTTCAGAAAGGAACTGGTTATTCAGGAAGAGGCTCTCACATGCTCTGAAAACCACTGGAATGCCTTCCAGACCTTGTGATTGGCAGGAGGAAAGAAGTTGGGGATGCATAGGAATCCTGTGACTTTACACGTGCCCCATAGCTATAAAGAAAAACAACATGCCAGAAAGAAAGAAAGACAGTGTATTTCCTATTCTTGAATTTTGCCAGTGAAGTCAGCCCTGAGAAACCACAGTTCTGGAACGACCATCTCTATCTCTCTCGTGCTTCTTCTAAGGGAATTCTTTCCTTCCCTGTTTAATCCCCACGGCAACTCTGAACTTTGGCTGAGAATGAATGACTGGCTCCAGATCAACCACTGAGCTTTTGGGGCAGAGCAGAGATTTAAACTCAGGTTTCCCAGGTCCTAGTCCGACATCCTATGCTCAAAACCCTGTGGACTCTCTGATGGAATGGGAGTGTCAGGGAAACAGGGCTCCTGTACCTTTAACAACTGTGCAAAGCAGAGGGGAGGAAAAGAAAAATCTACTGCCTGATTAATGGCATTATGTCCTTTTCTCTTGCGCTGGGGACACACATGGACACATGAAGCTGTCTTGTACTGAATCAGACCTGTGGTCTATCAGGGTCAGTGTCATCTATTCAGACCGGCAGCAGCTCCCCGGGGTCTCAGGCAGAGGTCTTTCCCATCACCTCCTGCCTACTTCTTTTAACTGGAGATGCTGGAGGATTGAACCTGGGACCTTCTGCATGCCAAGCAGATGCTCTGCCACTGAGCCATAGCCCCTCCCCTTTTCAAACATTACATCTGCACGTACTGGTAGCCTCCCAATTGCGTGTAGGTACTTCCAACTTATCTGAACAGGGGCATGTGTACCTTCAGTTCAAGTGAACTGACTCCTGGATTTTAGTGGGGCATGGAGTACTTTGTAGCCTGCAGATCAGTTGTAATTCCAGGAGACGAAGACCTCCGGAGGACGTGGCAGCCTCGGAGGGTGGACTCTGTGGCATAACATCACCACTAAGCTCCGTCCCCATCCCTCCTTGGGCATCTTCCTCAGTTTCCCAGGAAATTCTTAAGCTGGAGTTGACGACCCTACTGAGCCTCCTGTTCACTTTTCAGCCTAATCTCCCTAACGCGGACTTGTTTTAGTTTAATCTATTAGTGTTGCCTTGTATTCATGTTGTCTCTCTCAGACGCTTTGTTTCAATCTATCTTGAGAGAGATTCCTTGTAGGAAAGGCACATGCATTAAGAAATATAGTATTTGCTCAAATGCAAGAATAATATATATATATTTAGAGGCACAGGCCATCATCTAAACTGAAGCTATCATACTTTGGTCGCATTATGAGAAAACAAGACTCACCGGAAAAGCCAACGATGCTAGGAAAAGTTGAAGGCAGCAGGGAAAGAGGAAGACCCGACAGGAGATGGACGGACTCGATCAAGGAAGCCACGAGGGCCCTCAGTTTGCAAGACCTGAGTGAAACTGTTAATGATAGGACGTTTTGGAGGACTTTGTTTCATAAGGTCGTCATGGGTTGGAAGTGAATTGATGGCACTTAGTGCACATACACATGCCATCAACAAACCAAGACAAAACAGTGGGGTCATCTTACATTCACAAACAAGCGAAAGTTATGTCCAATAGTAATTTGTGTGTGCTTATACAACACTTTAAGTGGACTGTCTTTCCATTAGAGTCATCTTCCTTTTGATTAAACGTGGTAAACAAATACCAAGTGGGGAGGGGCAACAGACACAAAAGATCATTTTGCCTGTTCTAAGGACACGGCTGCAATACAAACACCCACAGATTATCATACCACTCAAAAGAATCACATGTGATAGACGTACCACCAGCTTCCATGCTTCACTTTCTGCAGGCCTGACAACAGCCTTCTCAAACACTGTGTACATGTTACCTCCAGTTTTTCTTTAGGACATACTTTCCGCAACACATTACTTATCCCCTTGGCAGCAAATGCTTTCCCTGACATTCAAAAGCTTAAATACCTCACCCTGCCATATTTCATCTACTTTCTTGCTCATTTGTGACAACCAATAATAAGTACAAGCTCGTCACAGATGCTGATCTTTGCTTTTCAGAACAGAAGGGCAGCTGTTCTGGACCAGACCAGCCATCTATCAGGTCCAGCATCCTGTTTCACACAGTGGCCAAACAGATGCTCTGAAAGATCAACAAGCAGGTCACGGAGGCCCAAGTCTTTTTGTTGTTGACCCCCCAATGCCGGTTTTCAAAGGGAACATGGAGGTTAGTCATTGACACAGTATGTGTTTGTCTTTACTGAAGCCAAAATCAAGGTCTGCAAGTAACCTTCCTTTGCCTTGCTCATGTCTGCATACAGTTTATTCATCAAGTTTACTTCTTGGTGTTTCCTTAGGTCCATCCAACTCAAAGGGAAATTATAGGCACAATTTGTAACTTATATCTGTTGCCTATTAAATTGCTGCTCATAGCAACACGCTACCATTCTGTCTCATACCCTGGTGAAAATTGCCACTAGAAATTGCTAGAGCGTACTACACATACATGAAGGGTTAACCTATTTCTGCTTGTCTACTATTTTCCACCATAAAAGACCTTTTTCTTAGCAGAAAGGTAATCATTTGACTTGACTTGAAAATGTACTTGATCAGAAAATGAACATTCTTTATATGCGCAGAAGGTGGACTCTATGGCACTATACTCCACTGAAGTCCCTCCCCTCCACACACCCCAACCTCCTCAGGCTCCACCCCCAAAATCTCCAGGTATTTCCCAACCCAGAGCTGGCAACCCTGTCTATAGCCCACCTTTCCCACCAATGGGGACCCAAAACAGCTTACATTCTCCCCTCTGTTTTAGCCTCACAAACAGCCTGTGAAGTAGGTGAGGCTGAGGCTGTGAACTCGCCCAGGGTCATCCAGAAACCTTCCAGGACAGAGTGGGGATTTGAACCTGGGCCTCCTAGACCCTAGCCCAATACTCTAACCACTACACAATGCTGGCTCTGTACTCATCAGCACTTCTTGATGTTCTCATATCCACAACAGGCCACAACATTGTACAGGGCTACGTTGTTTATTCATACAAAACTTCCTAAATTATATGTATATAATTATTTGTTTCACTTGTACCCCATTATTCCTCCAAAGAGCATAGAGAAGCCCGTGTATGGTTCCCTTGCTGTTTCATCCATGGAATTCTACTAAGGTTGCCAGGTCCTCCCCGGCCACTGGCACGGGAGGGGGTGGGGTTGCCAGCTTCAGATGGGGAAACTCCTGGAGGTTTGGGGGTGGAGCCTGGGGAGGAGAGGGACCTCAGTGGGGTACAACGCCATGGAGACCACCTTCCAAAGCATCCATTTTTTCCTGGGGATCTGATCTCTGTAGTCGGGAGATGAGCTGTAACTCTGAGGGATCCCCAGATTCCACCTGGAGGCTGGCATCCCTAGAATTTACAGGTCTAGATCTCCAGGGTTCCATTTCTGCAGGTAAGATTGTGTCAAGCAACTTCCCGTCATTATCTTAGAAATGGTACTCTTAGCCTCTTTGCTGGACCAGAACATTTGACAAAGGACTGAAGAATACTGCAGTTGATGTGTATTTCCTGAGCAACCGGATCCTGCCTTGCTGAAAAATATGGGGGAGAAAGGGATAGTTGAGGAATGGGAGAAGACGTAGCTCTGCAATGGTGTTCATCATACTTGGCATGTATAAGGACTTTGGCAAGAACAGAGTACAAAAATAAATCTCACTCTTCATTAACATGAACAATTCTCCTTTCCCTATAAATCCATGCGTTGGCTCCTAGCCCTACTGTGCATCAAATTAATTGAAGGTCCTTGTCGTTATGTTTCTCCTACTTCTGTCCCTCACATCTGGACCCCTCTTCCATCTTTTCTCATTTATGATTCAATTTGTGTTCCATCCTGTCTCCAGAGAATTCATGGTTATCTCTGTGCAATTGTTGATCAAGAGTTTGGAGGTCTGGGGACAAGTCTGAGGTCACCTCACAAGCTTCTCCGCTGGACAGAGATCTTTCCTGTACGGCTCCAACATTCTAACCATGACATTGTCTCAATGTCACCATGCCACACTTTATATCTGGAGCAGTATTTACTGCATTTAGCTTTCACCTTTCTTCTGCTATGGACTGCCGGATGGTGTGTGTGTGTGTGTGTGTGTGTGTGTGTATACTAGGGTTGCCAGCCTCCAGAGTGGCCCTGGGGATCTCCCGCTTTTACAACTGATCTCCAGCTGACAGAGATCAGCTCCCCTGGAGAAAATGGCTGCTTTGAAGGGTGGACTCTATGGCACTGCACCATGCTGAGGCCCCTCCCCTCCCCAACCCCCTCCCTCTCCCGGATCCACCCCCAAAGAGTCCAGGTATTTTCCAACCCAGACCTGGTAACCCTAGAGTGTGTACTCACACACGGGTCTGCAGGAAGTTTCCCAACCAGGCAATGACCAGCCCCCAGAGCTGATTGGACCATCCTAGCAGCTTGACCTTCTCTCTTATCTGCTCCCTCATAACCCTCCATTGTTCTTTTATCAAACCTTTCTTCTCCCATTGCTATGTGCTGGTCCATCGTACTTAAGAGTAGAATTGCACTCAAGGATGTTCCAGAAGGTAGGTGTGTTGGTCTGTTGCAGCAGATTAAAACAGCACCTTAAGGACTAACAAGATTTGTTCCAGCAAACACTTTAGTGAGTCAGATGCATCCAGTGGAAGAGAGCTCTGGCTCACAAAAGCTTATGCTGGAGTAGATGCTATTCATTTTTAAGGTACCACTGGAGTCCTATGATTATCCTTGAGTTTTCTACTTGGTTTTGGCACCAGGGCATTTTAAACTTCTATCTATCAGCATGGCTAGGTAGATACATCATCAGACTAAGACAGTAAATGACACATTCAAATTCGTACATGGCTATGAAGATCACCTTGGACCAGTCACTCTCCTGGCCAAACCAATGAGCCAGGACTGCTGTAAGAGGGGATGAAGATAAAATGTAGGATACCTGCAATGAACTCTGAGGTCATTGGAGGAAGGCACTAGGCTTTGGCATCTTTTTGAGGGCCTGTTTCCATGTGCTTTCAGTGCAGTTCAAGACAAAGAGAATCATCAGATGTTTTCAAATCGCTTTGTGTCCATTCCAAGAAAACCTTCACCAGCTAAATTTCAGGACCATAAGAAAATAGGTTTAATTCCTCCTTGTCATGTGGAGCCCTTAATATAAAAGGCTAGATGGTGCAGAATTTGTGAGCAATGCTGCAGGTTGGTGGGGCCCTAGGGTTGGTGGAAGGCAGGGTTGCCAACAGTATTCCCTCTAAGCTGAGTTAGTGTGAGCTAGCTCACAGTTTTTTAGCCTCCGGCTCACACATTTTTATCTTAGCTCGGGAAGTGTGGCTCCAGAGCAAACTGATTTATGCTGTAGTCAAATCGCTTGCTGGGTGCGTTCAGACGCGCCGTTTGAGCCGTTTTCGGCACGGCTCAGAAATGGCTTTTACCTGCGCGTTCACACGCCCAACATCTGCCCACCGTCCCCAGCCGTCGCTTTCTGGAGCAAACCCCCTTTGAAACGGAGTATTTTGACACCACTTACCCAAGTGGTGTTTTCCATGATTCTCTGTTTCAAGCCGCACTTTTCCCTGTCTGATCGCTCCATCCAGCCACTTCCGGGTGCTTCAACCCCCCTCCCCTCTGGGAAGCTGCCTCCGGCTTCCGGCTTCAGTCCGCCATTTGTTTTTTTTCCTTAGTGGTGTGTGCTTGAGCGGAGCTCCGCACTTAAGTTAAAAAAAGAAAAGCTTCACTGGTGCCTAGTTTAGGCATTTAGAGGAGTCCGGGATCTCGGGGAGGCCATTTTAAAAAGGAGTCTTCATTTAAACTTTAAAGGGACCTGTTGAGATCGCTCTTCTGTGCACCCGCCAAACTTCCTGTTCGGGAGAGGGCTGCCTGTGCGCATGCTCAAAGGAGAGGGGAACCCCCCCCACCTGCAGGAGGATGGCGGGGAGCTCGGAAGGAGGAGGTGAGTCTGATCGCGATTCTCCAGTTTAAAAAAAAAACGCATCGTGCCGGAGCAGTTTAAACCGCTCCAGCATGCTGTCTAAACGCACCCGCTCACAACTTTAATGCCAGTAGCTCACAAAGTAGAATTTTTTCTCATGAGACTGCACAGCTCAGAGGGAGCATTGGTTGCCAACTCTGGGTTAGGAAATGCCTGGAGATTTTGAGAGTGGGGTTTGGGGTGGGGAGGGACTTCATTGGGGTATAATGCTATAGAGTCCACCTTGCAAGGTGGCCATTTTCTCCAAGTGCATTGATCTGTGTTGCCTGGAGATGGATTGTAATCCCAGGAGATCTCTGCCCACCACCTGGAGGTTGGCATCCCTAGTGGGAGGACCATGCAACAGGTGCTGAGAAAGAGGAAGCCAGTGAAATAGTCACTCTTTCTGTTCTACCAGCAACATTTCTCTTGATGCTAGAAGTAACAGAGAGGAGGGGTTTCACTTCTTTTCCCTTCTTCGATGCAGCCATCTGTGTTGTATGTGTTAGCATCATTTTTCAAGGCTCACAGGCAGCAGCTATGGGAAGGGCGAGGTAGAAAAAAAATCCATTTCTGCCCACCCTTGTGCTGGTGCACTATAAGATTTTTAAAGCACTTTACACAACATAATAAGACCAGATTAAAATATAATGGCTTTTTAACAGCTTGTTTTTTAATTGCTCTTTAAAACATATTGTGGTTTTTAATGGTAAGCCTCCTTGAGCAGGACTCTGAAAAGGCTGCATAGAAATATTCTAAATAAAATAAATAAGCAGATTTTTTAAAAAAATTGTGCTGGATCCAAAGATGCACTGCTTCTTGTGGAAAGCATTTCACAATTATGTCCTATCTTGTGCTTGAGCATTTTGCTAAAAACAAAAAGAGGGGAACTAAATCCAAAGAGCTTCTTCCACTTATACAGCCTCATGCCCGAAAAGAAGCATGAAAATTGCTCTAGCCCCTATTACAGCACTCCATAAACTCTTGGCAAAAGATGGTGCTGAGCAACATTAGCAATTATTTTCTTTCCAATTACAATTCTTTGAATCTATCCCTTCCCTCCTCCCCTTAAAGGACCAATGCAGAAATGCGCAAAGGAAGCAACTAAGATGATAGATGAACAAAGTGAAATAATTATATGCAAAAGTTGGAGTCACCTGCTAGTTCAAGAGAAAGGGCAGGACTGTCAGCCCCTAACTCAGCTGCCAGATATATTCCATTCAACCTTCCAACAGAGAAGGAAGCGGCTGTGGTTCCACCTACTTTTCTCCCATTGTTCATTCATTCATTTCATTCATTCAATTTATACCCCGCTCTTCCCAACATGCCGCATGACGGGGTGAGCTCCCGTCTCTAGTTCCAGCTCCTGCCAACCTAGCAGTTCGAAAGCAAGAAATTGCAAGTAGATAAATAGGTACCACTTCGGTGGGAAGGTAACAGCGTTCCGTGCGCCTTGGTGTTTAGTCATGCCGGCCACATGACCACAGAAATGTCTTCGGACAGCGCTGGCTCTTCGGCTTTGAAACAGAGATGAGCACCGCAACCCTAGAGTCGGATTTGACTAGCTTTCGAGCAAGGGAACCTTTACCTTTACTTTACTTCCCAACGAAGCAGGCTCATCCCATTCTGCCAATGGCATGGTACACCTGAAGCCACCATAAGTAGTGAGGGAGGGATTAGATTATAGGAACAGAAAAGGAACGGGCAAAGGGAGGCACAGCTTAAAGGACTATGTTTAGTGTTTGGGATATGAGGTGTCAGCCTCAGGTGGTACTTCCCAAATAGGGAGGGAGGTGGTTGCTATGAGCCAAGGTTCCCCTGGAGGAATGTTAGAAGCACTTCTGGTGTTGTCAGGGCCTGCACAGTACAAGGTTCTAAAAAAAAATAGCTTGTGAATGATGAGTAGCTCATGCATCCCCTAGAAGACTTGAGAGAAAAATAGTGAAAAGATCTTAGCTTCGTTTCTGGTGCTTTCCCTTCTCTGTGCTCTGTTTCTAGGATGGAACTTGATAACATGCCAGGTTGGGAGTGGAGGAGAAATTAGTTTGGGATATTTTCCATTACTCAGAAGTAGTGCTCATTAAGGAAAAGGTTGGCTTCCCCCCCCCCACATCTAGCACTATTGCATGTAAATTAGCAGAAGCAGGAGGGTGCCATTTGGATCTTCTCATCTCAGAAATTAAAATCACCTCAGACGACCTTAATTACTCCCTCTCCTCCCAGACTCCTGCAAGCAGAATACTTTGATATCCAGTCCACCAAAGAGGAGCTCATGGAAAGGGTTTGTGGGCAAAGTGCTTCAAACAGTAGGATTCCTGATGAAGCTGGAGTTGAATCCCAGTTCCTTATTCGTGACTTATTCATGAATTCAACCAAAAACATTGAGAGTTTGAAAGCTCTGACCCCAAAATAAGGCCTGGACCACCATGAATCATATACCCCCACATTCAGGGGACTCTCCCCTTCCAGAGGTCATATGCTGCTGCTTCCTGGTCCAAAGCTGACTTTCTGTGAACAGGGCCCAGCATATGAGGATGTATGATGTGTGGTGGTTCAAACCTTATTTTGGGGTGCAACGGGCATGGAGTCTTCCCAGTTCCTTATTCAAATTTTCTTTGAAATACAGGCTTCTTGGGGGCAACCCAAATAGAAGCTCATGGCTCTGGAACCTGTGTTTGGACCACTAGACAGAGTGTTGGACTAAATGGGCCATTGGCCTGATTCAACATTGGCTTCTCTTATGTTCTTAGGTTCTTATATGTCTTCTTGCAGGGGGCAGTCTCCGGAGTGTGGGGATGTGTCATTTGGGGTGTTCCAAATAGTGTTTTGGGGTGCAGCCTGGCCTCAATGTCTGCATGTGCTGTTATCCTAGAGGAACCCCACTTTGGAGCAAATGGCACAGAAAGGGAGCTTTGGACTAGAAAGCAGCAGCATACGTCCTCTGGAAGGGGAGAGTCCCCTGAATGTGGGGGTGTACAATTTATTTTGGGCTTCACAGCTTTTAAGTTCTCCTCAGTGTTTTTAGTTTTATTCATGAATAAGTTACAAATAAGGAACTGGGAACCCACTTCAGCCTCCTGGATTTGTGCCAGCTTTAACTCCCTCTGATTTTGTTTGCCTGAGTGGCATATTTTCATGCAAGTATAAGAGAAAGTCCTCCGCCTCCAGCACTATCAAAGGGGACCTATTTATGTATTTCCTGTGGACGAGGACAATATTTGAATTGTTTGCTTCAGTAACCAAAATGCCTTGCTCCAACCCTGATGACAGGGGCAGCTTCTCCCATCACAAGCTGGATTGAGGTTCCTGTATACTTAACTGCAAATGGGAAATTTTGATCTCACACTTTCCCTCAGCACTTTTTGCCTCAAGAAGAGCCAATGTGTGCGTGGTGTTTTGACAACTGTTTCTTTAATCTGGGACTGTGTTTTAAGCTTTCCTAGTCCACTTCAAGACTTTGGGTGGGCAAGAACAGGGAGAAAGGAAGTTGTTTTCACAGCAGCTCCAGACAGAGAAAGAACCAGACTTAATATTAACTGTTCTCCTGTTTAAAACTACACTGCCTCCTTATTTAATGCCTAGCATCATGGACACAACATGTTAACATAAGAACATATATAAGAGAAGCCAATGTTGAATCAGGCCAGTGGCCCATCTAGTCCAACACTCTGTCACACAGCGGCCAAAATATACCAGGTGCCATCAGGAGGTCCAGCAGTGGGGCCAGGACACTAGAAGCCCCCTCCCACTGCTGCCCCCTCCAGCACCAAGAATAGAGTGCATCACCTGCCCCAGACTGAGAGATCCCATCTATACCCTGTGGCTAATAGCCACTGATGGACTTCTGCTCCATATGTTTATCTAATTCCCTCTTGAAACTGCCCATGCTTGAAGCTGCCACCACCTCCTGTGTTCCTGTTACAAATGAAAACAGGGACCACTACTTGGATAAATGAGAGGTTTAGATCATATGTGTTGAATGGAACATGAGAATCAATCAACATGTGTCTCAAGCCATGCTCCTTCTAAGCTGTGGAATCTTGTGAGCAAAAATTCTACTTTGTGAGCTACCGGCATTAAAGTGGTGAGTGAGCGATTTGGCTACTGCATCAATTAGTTTGTTCTGGAGCCATCCTTCCTGAGCTAAGAGAAAAATATATGGGCCGGAGGCTAAAAACTATGAGTTAGCTCACACTAACTCAGCTTAGAGGGAACACAGGTATCAAGTATACACTATACAGACAACTCCCCCCTCAGAAGTTGACTGAACATGCGAGGAGAGACAGCATGTTGCTTCCAGCCTCTTCACACTGTCGGCTTCTGAGCATGGCACTTATATGTGGAAGAACTGCCCATGTTGGCAACCCCCTTCTACAGGATCAGCAATGGTCAGAAAGCAGTGCTGCTGATCATGGAAAGCGAGTGCACATACAGATGCTTCCTCTGGGTGTTTGTGCACTGGCGTGGCCAATGTGTTCACAGCTGCTTTCTCTCTCCAGGCATTCAGTTAATATGCAAGGTGGCTGGCTGTATATGTGTTTATTAACTACTGAAGTGGACTAGAGAAAGTAATTTTTAAAAGGACAGTTTTGTAATCGACAGAAAAAGAAGCCAAGATCACTGAATATTGTAGGGGTGGGCAAGAATGTGGTGTTAACTAGCCTTCAAGGCTCTGAAATTATGTGCTATTATGCTTGATGCCATGCCTCAAGTGGAATGAGCTCATGCTTTTAAGAGCATTATCACTCACAGAAAAGAAGTGTGATTCTGTGCTCAGCAACTATGAAGTACATTTTTAGTTTGCCCTTCCTCTGAAGAGGTCAGCAATACATGAGTGTCTGTTCCTCATTTTTATCCTCCCAGTAACCTGATGAGGGAGGTTAGGCTGAGAGTCTGGCCCAAGGTCATCCAGTGAGCTTCCATTTCAGAGTAGAGGTCTGAATTCAGATCCCCCAGTGCCCAGTTTATTCTTATCACTTCACCATGCTACACGATGGCTTGGTCTATTGAGAAAACCCCGAGTGACTATCACAAAGTCCCTGCTCAGGCACACACGAAACTGCCTCATACTGAATCAGACCCATAGTCTGTCAAAGTCAGTATTGTCTACTCAGACTAGCAGTGGGTCTCCAGGATCTCAAGTACAGGTCTTTCACATCACCTACTAACTGGAGACTCCGGGGGGATTGAGCCTGGGACCTTCTGCATTCAACATACATAATAAGGTAGGACACAGAAGCTTGTCCTCCATAACCTTCCAGCAGCCCAAGGCGCCACAGAATAGTTTGAACCGGGAGCTGCAGGAGAGACCTTGTGGACCAAGAAGCCGTGGACTCCACTGAATGGGAGAAGCCATTTTCTGGTGCTTTCAGCAGTCGGCATAACTGGATTTTAACGAGTACAAGCTTTCCCCCTTTCTACAGATTTTCACAGGAAAAAGCAGCAGCGTATGTGGGGAAAAGCAAGCACCTCTTCCTAGAAAGGAGATCACAAATTAGATCAAGTTTACTTACTGAAAATGGTTTTTACATCACCTCACCATGAACACACACTTCAAAGATGCTTACAAAACGTAAAAATGCATAAATTTCATTCCCGGACATGGCTTGGCAGGCAGTTACGTCACTGCAGTTTCTAACAGTTTATTTATTAACACAGCCACCACTCATGTAACCAAGGCCTCGTGTTGCATGCCAAATCATCCACTCAAGTCAAAACATTTTTCACAACCTCTTCATTCATATTACTTCAGCCATTGAACAATGTTGAGGGGAAAAGAAGTGGGTGGGGGGGAATAATTTCAAATACTTCTTTTGGTGGGGGGAAGGGTAAACCTACAAATGACAGGCCATTTCCACATGGGTTCATGCAGTAGAGAAGTGGGTTTTCTTCCTGCTGCTCCACAGCCATCACGGTGCTTTCATGCCCCACCAGGGTTTCCCTCAACTTTTCTGTGATCTTTCCATTGCTGTGATGTTTTAGGAAAGGTCACAGGAAAGCCAAGCTGGCTGCTACATGGATGGGAGAGTCTGGGTTTTTCCTGCTCCCCCACACCTATTTTTCCTGCCAGGATTGGTGTTATTTATTTAATTCGATTTGTATCCCACCCTCCCTGCACGTGGGCCCAGGGCGGATTCCATCATAAAATTCACAGTACAACAAACCAACAATTAAAATACATCTAAAAACCTATCTAAAAACAGTAATCAGCAAAAGACCAGTACCTCAACAAATTTCAACAAGAAGCAGTTGAGGTAATTGGAGGGGAGGCCAATCAACATGCGGGTGCCCTCTGCCTCAACTGAAGACCTGGTGGAAGAACTCTCTTGCAGGCCCTGTGGAACTGTAATAGGTCCTGCAGTACCCTGATTTCTAATAGAAGCTCATTCCACCAGGTAGAGGCCAGGGATAATTTTGAGGTGTTAAGTTGACAGTCCCTTGGACTGCAAGGAGATCAAATCATTCAATCCTAAAAGAAATCAACCCTGACTGTTCCCTGGAAGGCCAGATCCTGAAGTTGAAGCTCAAATACTTTGGCCACCAAATGAGAAGGGAGCACTCACTGGAGAAGACCCTGATGCTGGGACAGGTTGAAGGCAAAAGAAGGGGATGGCAAAGGATGAGATGGTTAAACAGTGTCATCGATGCAATGGACATGAAATTGAGCAAACTTTAGAGGACAGTGGAAGACAGGAGGGCCTGGCGTGATCTGGACCATGGGGTTGTGAAGAGTCGGACTCGACTGTGCGACTGAACAACAAAGTTGGCAAATCCATATACTGATACATTTGTATGTCCATTGTCGAGTTTGAAACCCTTGGAAAAAGTCCCTCCATAATGTGTGTGTTTGGGGGTGGAAGAATGACTGCCATGGGGATTACATGGGGCAGAGGAAATGTGCGTAGGCAGCTGCAGCAACACCGGGGCTTCCACAGAAAAGTGCTGCCAGGAAGAAAAGGCCAGCGGCTGTCCAGTGCGGTTGGACCAAAAGAAGTTTGGATGTGGTACTGGACAAGGAGCAGTTTGGAGTCTCTGTAGGGGAGCTGACCAAAAGGGGAGGGGCTTTGTGGACACTGTCACAACTTGATGAAATTTGCTATGAGGGTCGGGGAGTATTCTAGCATCTTTGTAGTCTCAAGGAAAGGAGCCACTGAAGTATTATAGCAGAGCTCCTGCTACCATCTGTTTCTCAATTCTCAAAAAGATGTTTTTGCCACTGAACAAATGGGGGGGGACTTAAGAGTTGCTTGATCTCTTTACAGTAACAGCACCACTGATGAATGTGATAATTGGTCACACACACACAGAGTGCTCCAGGGTGGGATGCTTGTATGTGTTTATTCCATGGGCAAATGGCTTTGGGAAACAATTTCAGTTAGGGAAACTGTGCTGGAAAAAGAGTGTTAAAACTCCCCTCTGCTTTTCTTTCTTCCTCCCTGCTTCCTTCACAGGAGTGTAGACTTTCCAGTTTGCGGGGGCTGGGCCTGGGCCAGAGGCATTGCTATACTAGGTCCTTAAAAGAACTGAGGCCCAGTGACATCATAGGGAAGGGCTCCCCAGAAATTTAGGGGGGCCTAGGAACCCCCCAGTGATGCCCCTGGGCTGGGCTAAACCCAGGAAAAAGTGGGAGTTGGCCAGTAGTTAATAGTAGTATCTCAGCGGTCTCCTGCTGTGTCCTTTTTTAAATTCACTTTTAGAATAGTCACTTTAAGATCTGCAAATATACATACCATGTTTAAAGGACAAACTAATGGTCACAAATTTGACAGTAAAGGAGGCAACACAGAAAAGCCTGATGGGGAACATTAAGTTTTCCCGGGACTGGAATGACAACTCCTGGGACTTGCAGAGGCATTCTGGGACTATCATTCTACTCTGAGAGCTGTCATTCCAGCCCCAGAGCACAGATTCTCTTCCTAGGAACTGTCATTCCACTCAGGAAGGAGTGTCATTTTAGTCCCACTCCCAGAGCACAGATTCTCTTCCTAGGGACTGTCTTTCCACTCTGAGGGCTGTCATTCCAGTCCCAGAGTTGCCTGTCTGGGCCCAAAGACCTTAATGGAAAAACTATTCCACATTTTCTTTGCAACTTTTTTTGTGCTGCAATGTATTTCAGTGGAGCCCGTGCAAGTCAACTGGCATTCTTGACTCCTATTATCTCCAATGGGCCTTCAAGCTTCTCCCATTGTTTTCAATGGGCAATCCTGTCATTCTTTTTAGTACGTTCCAGTTGGTTGCCTCTTTGAAACTGTACCACACACCATTTTAAGCAACAGTAAAATGAAGATCATGAACATGTACAGAATACACATTCCTTGCCAATATTCTCCGTGGGCTGCACACAGGGTGAAAGGAAATTTTTAAAAGCCTCTGATCTGCATGTCCCCCCAAAACTTGTTCAGGCAGATGAGCTTACCATTTAAAAATGAAATGGAAATTGAAAGAAGAGCTTAGGAGAGGCTGAAGCAGGCCCCTCCTTCACTATCATGAAAAAACTCTCTTCCTGTCACAAGGAATGTTATCAAATCTGTTTCCCCATTGACGTAAAGGCAGCTAAAGTTCCCAAAGACTAGTATTTGACACCTCCCTGCTGGGAGAAGAGGGAGGGGGAGAAAGGGGATGTTTAACAATCCCATTGTCTATCCTGCTAGCTCAGTTAACTTTTGTAAGAAAGTTAGCCTGGAAGGGAAAAAGTGAGCCCAAAGGAAAATAACGCCCACAGGAAAGTTTTAAACTCAATATTGCCAGGCACTGGTTGACCAGGGGAGGCTCAGTCCTCCCCTGGAAAAATTTGGGGAAAGCCTGAGACCCCCCCCTTAGTTTATACCTATGCTCCTTCAACTGCTTTGATATTAAGCAAGCAAAAGATTCTACTCATGGATTTCATGAGTCTTCTTTACAATGGTCATTTGACTGATTCTTTTAATCGCAAAAACCTAGCATAACAAATGGAGCAAATCATCAGTTTGGATCCAGACTTAAGAATGGGGAGGAGCATGACAAAATACTTCCAAGGTCCTTGAGCAATAGGGAGGAAGGGCAGCAATAGGGAGGAAGAGCAGGTCTTTGATGCAATTCACATTGGGAAGAACCTAAATGGCTTTCTGTCTGTGACTTGGCTGAAGCACTCCTATCAATGGATGGGACTGATGCTACTTGCCCTCTAAGTTCCTGTGGGGACATAATTTTGAACTAGTCCAAAGTATATTGTCTAAGAATATATATAAAGCATGGTTAGAATCTTGGAAGCTGACAGTTCTGTTTCATTACCAATAGGTCCACAGCTATCTCACCGAACCTGTTGTGTATCTGTTGAAAGATCATCTTGTTTAGCATCCATTCTGTTTGGTCCAGCATCCTTCTGCTGAGCTAATCTGCCACTGTATTTGTGAATCCTTCTATATGCACAGACTTGATTGACCTTAGAT
Source organism: Gekko gecko (assembly GCA_029375565.1). NCBI lineage: Eukaryota > Metazoa > Chordata > Lepidosauria > Squamata > Gekkonidae > Gekko > Gekko gecko. The sequence goes on from JAPDNY010000006.1 coordinate 157,304,553, forward strand.
GGGATTCTGCCCATTGAAGCATCAGCCTTGCCTCCATTTTCAGAGACCTGAATCTGGTGCTCTCCTATCAGTTGACATAGGACTTTGCTGTCCTATTGTCCATATGTACAAGCATGTGGTGTCCTGTCCGGAAATCTCTGAAGGCCAACAGGCCTAGCCTGATCACCCTGAGTTCCAGTAAGTTGATGCTCTGGGATGCTTCCTCCTGGGACCAGATACCCTGTGTCATTCTCCCTTGAGAGTGGGCACCCCATCCTGTGAGGCTCACGTCCAAAGTCCTAAGTATCCTCTTCAACTCACTTAGCTTGAGTCTCCTCTAGGAACCTTCTGGGGCTGGTCCTCCACTGGAGTTGCTGGATCAGGGATACCAGGGGCTGAACCAGCTTGTGCCGTCTCTTGGCTATCAGCTCCTGAAGGGGAAGGGAAAACTTTTGGAGAGGTCGGAGATGAAAGTGAGACCATTGAACGATATCCTGACAGGAGATCATCATCCCACGAATCCTTGCCAGTGACATCACCCTACATGGGACCGTTGAGAGATCTCCGGTATTGAGACAATGATCTTCTCTTGTCTCTCCCATGATAGGAAAATTCTGTTCTGAGCCATGTCTATCACAACCCTAAGTGCAGGACTCTCTGGGATGGGGATAGGCTGCTCTTTTCCTTGTTGACGATGAACCTGTGGTTCTGAGGACATTATGTGGTTTGCTGAACATACTTCATACCACAAGTCATCCAGATAAGGAAAGCTGGATACTCCCTGGGTCTTCAGGTGAGCTATCCAGGCCACCAATACGTTGGTGAACATCCTTGGCACTGTCTTTTGCCCAAAGGGGAGGGCCCTGTACTGGAAGTGGAGCCTGTTGTAAGTGAAACAAAGGAGCCTCCGATGTGATTCCTGAATGGGGATGTGAAAGTAGGCCTTTGAGAGATCTATTGATGCCAGAAAATTTCCTTTCTGTATCGATGACACTATGGACTTTAGGGTTTCCTTCCTGAACTTTTCTTTATTCTCCTGTTCAACCATTTGAGATCTAGAATGGCTCTCACATCCGTTTTCCTTTGGGATTATAAAAAGATGGAATAACCCCCTGAGGTCTTTTGGTCCTCCAGCATGGAGGACCCTATCTCCAAGAGGTGTTTGTATGGCGCTGAGGAGTAGAAGGTGCTTCTGGGGGCATCTGTTCTTTGGCACCTGTAAAAATCTGTTGGGGAGGGAAACTGACCATATTTCTGGAGAGTAGCCATTCTTTACCATATCCAACACCCACTTGTTGCCTATGGTCAATTCCCAGTGGGATGCAAAGCTTTGAAGCTGGCCTCCTATCTTTCTGGATACTGGATCCCCACTGTAGTCATGCTGATGCACCACTAAAGGAAGAACTGCACCTGTGCCTACTGTGGGACTTAGTGGGGCCCTATCAGTTCTCTGCCCAGCTTGAGATGGCCTCTCTAATCTCCCTCTTGGATCCATGCCATGAGGTTGGCCTTGGCATTGTTCCTGGAAAGGTCCAGGCTTGCCACCCCTGCTGGGTCAGGCTTGGATTGGGACCTGCCAACAGAGGGCCAGCTGGGGGAGGGTGCCCCCAAGGCATAGACTCACCCAGCCCTGCCCACATGGAGGCTTGCCCTCAGCCAACCCAATTTGGGAGGCTTACTGGGAGGCCAAAACAAAAATAAGAAATTAAAATTACAAAGCAAAGAAAGAATCACTGTGCTCTGTGCAGGGTGCAGTCAGTGGCGACCAGAGGCCATAAGGCGGGGTAAAAAAACTGGTCAACATGAGAGAAGCCCCTCCTTTGCAGGAATCGTAAAAGAAGCGGCAACCCTGCCTGCCTAGAGGGAGGAGCTTCTCCCAGAGGTTCAGACTGCCCCACCGCAGGGCCACTGGAGACAGACAATAAAGCTAGGAAAAGTTGGAGGCAGCAGGAAAAGAGGAAGATGCAACATGAGATGGATGGATTCACTCAAGGAGGCCACAGCCCTGGAGTCTGCAAGACAGAGTGTGGCTGTTAATGATAGGACATTTTGGAGGTCATTAATTTATTGGTTGCCATAAGTTAGAAGTGACTTAATGGCACTTCACACACAGAGGAATATATTTGAGCTTTTTTTCAAGAAATATAAAGCAAGGAAAGAAGGGACATGACAGGCGTGCCTACATTTCCTTTGCAAGCTAATAGATCCTTTCTAGTTACACATGTATCACTAGATAATTTGATTAGCTAAGCTCTTGAGACTATTAAACAGCACCAAGGCTGTTCCCTTGACTCCTTTACAGTTCTCCAAATCACAGAAATGAATATGAGCATGAGGCAGAGAGAAAAGACCGGAATGCACAGGCATCGCAGTTAGCCATCACAGAACCATTTCATCCTTTTCTGACCAAAGGAAACTAGCCAGACTCAGAAATCACTGATGTGATCTTCTGATACGTGTGGGTGCATGAGAACATGAGGCAACAGTTCTAGTCAACAATCATGTGTCAAACTAGGTTGTTCCCAGTGTTTCCCTAATTTGGACAAAGGGCATCCATAACACAATGAAGAGGTCACATTACCAAACATTAAGTGGTTTTTAGGAACATAACTGATTGAACAAAATTATTCACTTAAATTACAGACATATCAGAATGGAAGTTAATGGGCATATTCAGTAAACAGTTCCAGATGAACTTCAGACATTGGTTTGACACTCACTGCTACACATATACAGGGGATCAGGAAAGATCCAAGATGCAATGTTTAAGACAATTCTGTATAAAGCTTGATACCCTCAACCCCTTTTGGGAGACAGGGAGAAACCGTGCAAAGGACATTATAGTGCAGCATCAGAGAACTCTTGAACTAACTAGTAACTAATAGTTTTCCTGGGAAATGGTTCCTTGGTAGGCTTAGTTTTGTTGTTCACGTTACTTTTAAGAAACGTGTACATTCCTCAGTTTCAAAGCTAATGAACAATAATGGATTTTAAAAGCAGCATGCCAGGTAAACAGGAGGCAGCAGAGAAAGAATTACTAGTGCTCTGGGGAAGACACTGAGCATTAGTAATTTTCAAAGTAAAAACCTTGTTTGCTTGAGCAAAGGAACGGAAGCTGGATCCCATAAATTCATTTCCCCAGCAATAGTGCCTTCCTCTGGCACAAGAACCCTTCCCAGGATTCAAGAGGCTCTTTCAGGAAAGGGTTTCTTGTACCAGAGATATGTGCCATTACTGATAAGAATGGAGCTGCGTGGTCTAAGCTAAGCAGCTGAGATAATTAGAAAAATGTTACATTGCCTCTACAGGGGAATCTACTCAAGGTGGCTTCCAGAAAGAGTCACAAAACACTGAAAGTTATTAAAACCTAAAAACCATAATAATTAAGTGCTGTGAAGTCACAATCAACGAATGGAGACACCTCATGAGGTTTTCAAGGCAAGAGATGTTCAGAGGTGGTCTGCCATTATCTGCCTCTGCACAGCAGCCCTGGCCTTCCTTGGTGGTCTCCCATCCAGGCACTAACCAGGGTCAACTCTGTTTTAGCTACCAACCTCTTACATGATCATGTTACTTGGGGCTATTCAGGCTGTCTATTAAAATCTAGCCAGGGCATAACATATAGATCACTAAGCAGTTTAAACTGAACAGTTTTCATTTTAAAGAGAAGTATTAAAATGGTGTTAAAATAACAACCCCTTGAGTAAAAATCAGGGTAAACAAAATGTTTTGGCCTGGGGTCTAGAAGAGAGCAGGTGCCTGGCCATCCTAAAGGAGGATGTTCCATAGGTAAGGTCCATATAAAAGCCCTGTTCTTACCCATAACTGTCTACGTAAAGACTAATTGTGCTAAAGTTGGGAATCCATAGTTCCCGTTGGGTGGTAGAGCAGAATCTATACCACTGGGTTTCTGCTGTCCCAAACTATTAGCAAAACGCAAATTACATAAGGAAATAAACATTGCCTTCTGTCACATATTCAGACAACTTCCCTGAGCAGTGAAGGATGGCAGTGAAGCAGAAATTATCACCAACAGACAACTGGCTTAGGCTGCTGTGAAATGTTATTTTATGTATTGTTTTAATTCAAATGTTTATAAAATTTGTAATTCTTATCACTGTTGAACACTGCTCTGAGCCCAGTTTTTTTCAGGGTGGTGGTGGCCTAAAAGTCGAATTTAATAAATAAATACTTAAAAGGAATGAGGGAGTGCAGCAAAAGCAAAACTAACAAGGGTTACCTTAAAGATTAGCTGCCTGAATTTGTTGTGAACTAATCATAATTTGAGTCTTTCTACAACCCAACCTCTTTTTGCTCCCCAGAACTTCCCTTCAATGAATAAAGCAACATCACAAAAGTCTCTTGGTTCTTGAATATGTATTCTTTTTACTGAAAAAATCATTCATAAATTAACAAATACAAAAATGTACAAACACATGGGTAAATAAATGTAATGACACAAAGGATTGCTTTGCTGAAAATTGTGTGTGTCTTAAAACACTAGATTTCAGTGCAAAAATGTACCCCTGGCACCTCATAGAAAACATAAGAGCAAGCTCAAACAGAACAGGATGGAAGGAAGTTACATATGGTTTGTTTAATGCTCCCTGTGACAGAAGGCATTTGGAAATGTGTGGCGGTTGCTCAGCTGGTAAACTCTTTGAAGAGGAGCTTTCTTTCTTTCTTTTTTTAAAAAAATAATCAAAATGGTGGATATTAAACAATTTTATCAAATGAAGACCCACATGGCTCATACCAAAAAAAAAAAATCATCATGTTATGTTCCACCCCCAGCTGTGTTAGCAGACAGTGTTGATGGCGGATGGAGAGCAGTGGCCTTGTTGAATTTCAGCTGCCAAAAGTTATGTACACTTTACAGATGACTTTTTTTACACCATATCACATGCGTTTGACAGTTATGTTTCTGAACAATTACATTTACTATACAGTATTTGAATTAGCTGATAAGATTAACAGTGCACATTTAAAAAATATTCCACATTTTTAAAGAGGGAAAGAAAGCAACGTGATTGGAAATAACCCAAAATAAACCAAGAGTGCCATTGATTAGGAAGTCAAACTTGACCCTTTCATGCCGATCTTTAGCAAGTGCATTTCTGAGCAGAGGTAATTCCTTGTCTTTTTTTTCAAGGAAGTGGGGTAGACGGCTATGTATGGTAAAAGCTTGAGAGATCTGGAGTGCTAGACAGCCTGCCTAACTGACCAGATATATTTATTCAAATGTACATGATGGTGAATGCAAACAGTTTGAAATACATTCCTTGGTTGAAGCACCATTAAACAAAAATGTGGGTTCTCGCTAATTTTCTAGGCCTTAGAGGGAAAAAAGAAGAGAAAGGTACATAGGCATCATCCATATGAGAAAAATCAAAAGACAGAGGTCTTTATTGCTATGTGTGTCATCAACAAATAACCCACTCAGTTCCTTACCTCTGCTCTGCAGCAGCCATGAAGGGTTCCCTTATGAAGTATTTTAAAGCACACTTATTTCAAATACATTTGACCTAATTTACACACTTACCAGCATTCTCAGGGGCAGACTTGCTGTCCTTTCATATGGGCTGATAAGCTCTACACACATCCCCAAACTCGCGCGTACATGCACAAGGAGGACACATTTTTATAACTTTTTTAGACGCAAGAAAGGCCTGGTCATTCACACCCACAACAGATGTATATGGGGGTCATACAGCCACTGAACCGAGAAACTAAATGTAAACTATGCAAGTTAAAGAAGTCGAAGGCAACAGTGCAGTAAAAGAAATTAAAGTACTTCTGAGGTTAAGTACTCACAATCTGTCTATAAATATATATTAAAAAGCAATCCAAAAAAGACACATTTACCAGAGTTCTAGACCCCAGTTTAAAAAAAGTTTGTACACACTGTATAAACAGATGGATTGGTTTTTAAACCACAGCAACAACAAAAACCAAAAAAAGGCACAAATCTAAGATGACAGTTTCAAACAAAAACTGGATCTGTCAGACTGGATGGAGGATATGGACCAAGCACCTCTGCCCAATGCTCACATTCCCCCCCCAAACTAATCTCAATGCCCTTCATTCTTCTGTTCATAAATCTGAAGTCCGGAAAAACTTTTTGTGCAATGCTTTCTCTGGCTAATTACCACAACCAAGGGCTCCAACCTACAGCATTAGCCTATATTAATTCAGTGTACAGTTTTGTATACACAATAAATATCAAAATACTATTCATAAAATCCCCTCCCAAATTAAATTACAGGAATCACTATAGATTTCGTTTCCAAAGGGAGATTCAACAATCTGCAGTTGGCCGCCCAAACTCAGACTGATCTGAAAATGTGAAGGGATTAAAAGGTAAATGACAGCCAGGATGACTTTCTGGAAAGACCACCCCTCGCAGAAGCGAAGTAGGAGAGAAGGATGTGTATTCCACTGGGGTTTATTTGCCACTGTGGGACTTATGGCAGAATATACTGGAGTGTCAGAGAAAGATCTGGAAAGACTCCATTGACTACAAAACGGTGCAAGATGGGATTTTTGTTCTTTTATAAATGGGATCACTATTCTTCCCCCCCCCCCAAAAAAAAAACCACATTTTTTTTTCCTACCCAAAAGTAAGCACTGCTGTGACTTTCATTTTTGTTAAGCATCACAGCCTAAGAAGCTCCTAATCCTGCAAAGCAGTCAGGTGAGTAATCCTGAACCAATTTACTCACATGAATGCTGTCATGATGCGCTGAAGTGCCTGCACAAGCGGGGAGGTCTCTGTGAATTATCTTAAGTTGTAAACCTTCAGCTTCAAATTGTAAAAGAATTTTAAAAAGAAAGGAAAGCGATTTATACAGCCTATTTACACCTACACTTCTTTAAGAAGCGACTCTGTTGTACATATATATATATATATCTTTTCTCTCTTCAAGCAGGTCAATTTGAAAAACAAAAACACCCAATACAGACACAGATGTAGAAGAATGATATTGTTAGTTGCAGTTCATCTCTTGTTAGGGCTGTTGCCTACAGGACTGCTCCCAGCACCCAAAGTCAAGAAGCCAACATCCTTTTCGGCCAAACTGATTCAATGAGCATGAAAAGCACATTTGATCATAGTTTGGTGCTGGAGATTGTTTAAGGTGATGGTATGCGGGGGCAAAGCAGGAGGTCAAGCCACTGTTCTTTTTTAGAAAATCAGAAAATAAATGAAGTCCGAGCTTGCTGCACAACATCAGTTTGAGGAGGGCTATAGTCACAGACCATCTGTGTGCGTGCTTTCGGTATTATTCTTCAAAATACTGTGATCCTTCATTAGACATAAGACTTTTCTAGTCCAGGAGAACCCTACAAAACAAGATAGCAACACGTTTTGTTCTTCACTTAATATTCATTCACCAGAGCCAGCTCTGGTGTCAGGTTGACAGTTATGTTTTTATACAAGGCGTCGTACGTAATATTTGGATAATAGTTCAAGTTGTTGAGGCCATCCAAACCTTGCCTCTCTTTGGACTTCCTCAGCAGTGCATACCTGTTTTGAGAGAGAGAGAAAAAAAATGGAGACATTAAGTCCCAGGCCCATCCCTACAGAAATCCACCTCCCTGAACACCTGCCGACACTAAAGATTGTCCCCTTCCACCACTAAATGCACAAGAATTCAAGAAATAAGATGGAGATTAGGATAAAGGAACAAACAGAGCAGATTTGTTTTGTATGCCATAGGAATTTTATCAGAAGCACCTCCATGGGAAATCCCCCTAAAGTCGAAGGGCTGAAGGGAATGAGGAGGAACTGGCCTCAGGAGGCAAACGTCTTATTTAGACAATTTATACACCTCCTATCAGAGATCTGCCTGTGGAGGATCAAAGTAAGAACACAGCATTATCAGAATTACCACTAATTGAAGCAGAAAGTTAGCCAGAGGCACAACTCAGTATTCAGCTGTCAAAAATGATACTCATGAACCTCAGAACAGAAGCACACCGTAACAGCAAAGGTGTAACATCCTCCAATTGAAAACCTGGGACAAAAAAATGCCTTGGCCTGGGACTTTAAGTGAGAGTAAGGGGGGGAAGGGTCCAGATGAGCTTCAAGGTGAAGAGCATTCCAAAGGGCAAGGTGCCATTACTCAAAAAAGCACCATCTCCAGCTACCACCTCTCTTATCTTTGCAGGTGGGAATATAAAGAGCAGGGTATCTAAAGTCAATTTCTTTCTCTTCCGATTGATACTTTTTAAAAAATGAAATCCCATTTGTAACAACTCCACTGCCACAGGACGTGATGGTGGCTACAAGCATGGATGACTTCAAGAGGGAATTAGTTAAGCATATGGAGCAGAGGTCCATCAGTGGTTATTAGCCACAAGAGATAGATAGGGACTCTGGGGCACTCAATGAAATTGCTGAGCAGTTGGGTTAGAATGCATAAAAGGAAGTACTTCTTCACCCAAAGAGTGATTAACACACGAAATTCACTGCCACAGGAGATGGTGGCAGCTACAAGTGTGAACAGCTTCAAGAGGGAATTAGATAAACATATGGAGCAGAAGTCCATCAGTGGCTGTTAGCCATAAGTTATAGATAGGGACTCATGGTCTGGGGCAGGTGATGCTCTGTATTCTTGGTGCTGGGGGGGAGGTCAACAGTGGGAGGGTTTCTAGTGTCCTGGCCCTACTGCTGGGTCTCCAGCTGGCACCTGGTATTTTTGGCCACTGTGTGACACAGAGGATTGGACTGGATGGGCCATTGGCCTGATCCAACATTGGCTTCTCTTATGTTCTTATGTTCCATGGTGGTGTGTACATGCATGTGTGACTGGTTTGTTTTGAAGTTTGACAAATAAGGGCATGTAGTGTTCCATTTTTCAAGCAAAAATTGTGAAATATTTAAGTTTTCCTAGTTGGAAACAAAGAGGTTCTGCTTAGCTGTTTGCTTGAAAGTTTTAATGGTTATAAGCAAGCAAAAACATGTAGCTAGACACAGTAAGATGGGGAACTGGCCGCTCCCCCCTCACCTGAGGGCACACTCTACCAGGTCCATGGTGACTTCTACGGCCTTTTTGAAGGGCGCATCACTCTTGTCTACCTGCAGAGCAGCTACGTGGTCCACGCCAACCACGTTCATCAAACACTATGCTCTGGACATCCATGCACAACAGAAGGGTGACTTGGGTTGTCTGGTCCTGTCCACTGCAGCTCGCTGAGTCTGCCAGCACCCACCTCCAGGGCCACTGCTTTTTAATCTCCCATTGGTGTGATGCACAGAGACCACAAAGAAGATAAACAGGTTGCTTACCTGTAACTGATGATCTTCGAGTGGTCATCTGTGCATTCACACCGCCCGCTTGTCCTTCCCCACTGCTGTCATCCTCAGTTATTCTCCACATGACTTGGGTTGATAGCGGTCAGAAGAGAACTGGTGGGATGTCCATGCCCCACCTCACCCTTGGGCATGCGCGGTAGGTGTTCCCATGCAGGCACGGGGCAGAGGTGTAAAAATTCTGTTGTGCGCTTTGTACAACACCAACCAGATCAGCGCAGGCGCACTGGATCCCATAGGTGTGATGCACAGAGACCACGAAGAAGATCTGCATATTTTTGGTTAGAAAACTATCTGAAATACAAGCTTGATTTAAATTGGCCTGTTCAACTTGCAGTTTGAAACATGATTAAAAGAAGCGTACACTCTATAATTTGGAAGGCAAATATGATACCTTCTCAATTACCCATTAGAGGGTTGTTTAAATATTGCAGAGAGACTAAGTGATTGAAGAGCAAAGGAAGATTGATCTGGTTTTCCAAAATAAACAGGTTTCTGAGCAAAAATTTATCTGGAGAACGGTGCTATGGCATATTTCCAAGCAGCACACCTTACCTGTTTCAGGCCTAGAAACAGAGAACACAAAGAGAAAAACAGTGGGAAGGATATGAGGACAGAGACTGAAAATAAAAGAAAAACAGGAAGAGCTGGATCTGTAGAGGACGCAGGACTTGAACCTGAGCTAGATAAAACAATGAGCCAGGAGGAGGCAGCGGAGGAGGAAGTGTCATTGCAGCCACATGGAACAATCTCTTGGCCTGACTAGGGTGGTTTGTAGGAATGTTAGTGGGGAATGCATATGATGAGGCACAACACAAGGGAGAAACTGGTAGGGTGGGGATTCTTTCTTGCAACACAAGCTGCCAAGCTTTTCTGTAGGGGCCACACCTAACTCTCTTCCAACAAACAACTGGATATCAGCTAGAGGGCACACCTGAACATAACATACATAGGAGCACAAGAGAAACCAATGTTTGATCAGGCCAATGGCCCATCCAGTCACACAGTGGCCAAAAATACCAGGTGCCATCAGGAGGTCCAGCAGTGGGGCCAGGGCACCAGAAGTCCTCTCACTGTTGACCCCCTCCCCAGCATCAAGAATACAGAGCATCACTTGCCCCAGACCGTGAGTCCCTATCTATAGCTTATGGCTAACAGCCACTGATGGACTTCTGCTCCATATGTTTATCTAATTCCTTCTTGAAACTGTTCATGCTTGTAGCCGCCACCATCTCCTGTGGCAGTGAATTTCGTGTGTTAATCACTTTTTGGGTGAAGAAGTACTTTTATGCATTCTAACCCAACTGCTCAGCAATTTCATTGAGTGCTCACAAGTTCTTGTATTGTGAGAAAGGGAGAAAAGCTCTTCTGCTACCTGCTCTATCCCATGCATAATCTTGTAAACCTCGATCATGTCACCCCTCAGGCATCGTTTCTCCAAGCTAAAGAGCCCCAAGCACTTTAACCTTTCTTCATAGGGAAAGTGTTCCAACCCTTTTATCATTCTAGTTGCCCTTTTCTGTACTTTTTCCAATGCTATAATATCCTTTCTGAGGTGTGGTGACCAGAACTGCACATAGTATTCCAAATGAGGTCGCACCATCGATTTATACAGGGGCATTATGATACTGTCTGATTTGTTTAAAATTCCATTCCTAATCATCCCCAGGATAGCGTTGGCCTTATATGAACAGGACCTGGCAAAAGCTGACCCTACTGCAGCAGTTATACTCATGAACAAGATTAAAACACACAACTCAGACATTTCAGATGATTCATTAATCCCATCAATCTATAGATTTAATAATCCCACTCTTCCTTCAGTAGACTCAGAGCCACTCGCCAAGTGCTGGCAGGCACTTGCCCCATCCAGAGCAAGACCTGCTTACATTTAAGTCATCATTATGGACTCATAAGCCTGAAATAATCCTCACTACTTGCAGGAAAAGGGAAGTATGCTTTCAAGCTTTTCCGCTGGATGGAACTTTCCCCATCCCAGGGGTACCAATTAACCAAATCTATGGAACTGTCAGAAGCACAGTTCCCCAGTCCCTTGGATCCCATGCATCATGAACCAGATTAATCTGGACCCTGTGAGTCCTAAAGCAGGGAGATAACACCTGAAAAGCTGAGTTACAAGAGAAGAGTCACAGAGCAGTGAAAGGCAGTGGAGCATAATGGTTAGCATCAGATTTGGGGAGGGGGGACCTGAGGTCAATGAAGGTCTCTGGATGAACTGGAAGAGCCAAAAGAACATGCATGAGCAGAGGGCAGATATGTTTAAGATCCACAGATGTAAAGTGGAGAAGTAATGATTGCAGAAAGGCCTTCTATAGAGAGTTCATTGTACCAGGAAACACCTATCCAAGAGATCTGGCCATAAATAGCTAAGCCAGCTTTAGGCAAGCTTCCATTTCACACAGGATCCCATTCAATGGCAAAGGAATAAATGTATCAGCCTATACACCTTGAAAGTTATGTTGAAGAACTGAATGATGCCAAAAATCCAGCCCCAATTCCACATTTGCACTCATCATATTCAAGGTGAATGGGACAGAACCTTGTGTATTTCCCAGGCAAAACTGAAGTGCTTGGCACAGGGCTGTATTTCCTTTCTCAAGAATCCCACAAACTTGTATTTTATTTCAGAAGTTAAATCCAATTTGATGGTGTGAGCCCTATTTTCCTTCTAATGTGGTTTTATAGCACACCACTTGCTTCATCTTCAAGAGAAGTTTGGCCACCTATTTAAGGTAGCATGCTGAATTAACAGCTAAATGGCAATTTAGATCATGATTCCCCTCCCTGCCCCTTCGACAACACAATTTCAATATCACAAGCCACTGGAATCTGAGCTAGCACTGTGCCTTGGGTGCCTTTACTGAGACATGACAGTTAGTAAGTGACAAAAGTTCAGGTGTGCAGTCCTTCATCTGCCAGCACCTCCAATCTGCTGAGACAGTGGAAGGCAAAGCTCAGCCTCTTAATGCTGCGACATTTTAGACCTTCGTCACTTCAGGAAAGCAAACAATTTTGATGTTGTCTTCCAAAACAGTTTCTGGGATGCATGCTGTAGATTTGTTGGAGGCAGGGGATGAATCCTCATGAGTTTTTAAAATATGGTCTAGGGCTCTGTTCTGGATTCTGCAAAGGAGTAAAAAGTTCCTTGGTGCATGTGCAGAATATCTCTCCTTCACCACTCAACCATCAACTACCTACAAATCTGGACCTGGGGGGAAAGTTTCTAAGCACTCAGTTTCAACTTGTAAGCAGGTTAAAGCTGTGGTTTCTCTAATTTTAGAAGAGACACATCAATTTTTGCTTGCTTGCCACAGCTGTGATGCAAAAGCAGAATGGAAGTGGAGAGGAGAAGGTGTTTTATTCTATCAAATAAATCCTCAGGAAATGGGATGGGTGGGTAGAAATCTGCCTAGAACCTTATGTACTAGAGGCTCAATCTGTGCTTCAATATGCGATTAATTAAAAGTGCACACTGCAATACTGACTGAAAACATGTCCCAAAATCTCCTAGTTACTTCTTTGTTGCCACCTGTAGAATTTAACAGCAATTTGTATGATGTTACAATTACAGAAGATGCCAGGAAGGAATCATCTAAAGCAGACATAAGCATAGCCAGCTATCTACTTATGAGCAAGTGAAGAGTCCTAGCGAAGCATTTATTTTATTTATAATTTAGATTATACACAGAGCTCAGGACAGTGAACAACAGTAAAGGCATCCATACACTGAGAAAACACTTTCAGCAAGTAAATAAAAATAGTTTAAATATTCTTAGATGGTGCTGAAATGTCAAAGTTCCAAAGTTCTGTCACTGTCTTGTGGGAGAGAAGCAGGGGGGAAGGGAAAAGGGAGTGCCAGATAGGATGGTCCCCGTTGCTGTCTTCAACGAAAAGCCTGGTGGAACATCTCTGCCTTGCAAGCCCTGTGGAACTGCATTAGGTCCTGCAGGGCACGGATGTTATTCAGCAGCAAGCCAGGTTGAGGACAGCCAGATACTGAAGGTATCATTTAAAATGTCAAAGATATTCTAAAAAATTTCCTAGACTTCATGAAGATGAAAGAAAAGAGACGAAGGTATGATTGCAAGGCATCCACTAAGCTCCATTTCCAGAGTCTTGTTTGTGACAAGAATCCACAAGCCTCTCCCAAGTAAAACCTGTGCACTGGCTACAGGGTGTGCCCCAGGTTCCATGCTCCTTGATGGGGAAAGAAGCTCATGCAAATATCCTAACCACACATCCAGAGCAGCACCGAATCAAACATGAGTATGCATATTTTAAGAGAAATGATGCACCATTTTAGCTTCCCTCTGAGAACCATGGATCAAATTTAACCACTGCAGAGATTCTTGTCCATTGGAATGCTGTATACCAAATCGTAGGGAATGGGTCTGAACTGCTATGCAAACTGCAGGCCACGGAGAACTTCTTAAAGTTAAAGGCAATAAAAAGACCAGGATCTCCTGGCTATGCCATACACAATGGGATATAATAATTTAATTGTGCACTGTGGAACTGGCTATCTGGGCTACACAAGAGGCTCAAAGCCATTACAAGCCCCTAGTGGAAGGGGGAAAAAAGCAGAGTACAAGTTCAAACAGTGGTATAGCTAATTCACATCTGGAGCTTAAGTATACAACCTACAAAAATCATGCTTGCAAGTTCTCTCCTCAATTAAGATCACATTTGTTTTTCTCTCCTTTTGAACTGTGAAAAACCTAATTATTAAAAACCCTTGATGGCCATTCAAGCTGCCATCTGGCAATTAAAAAGGAACCACCCTAATGGCCTGAAGTGCTAAAGATGGATAGGCTGCTATGAGCTCCCCTAAAGTGAGGTAAATGCAGTAAGAAATGTTGTGGATAAAATCGCTCCTGCACTGCATAACTAAAACCCTGTACAGAGAACAGTACATTGGACCTACTTGAAGGTTCTTTCTCTTCAGTGGGGGAGAAGTCATCCTGGAACTGGTTAGGTCACGCCTCTGCTTGCTCGGACAGGCTATGCAAATTTCTTTTGTTGTGTAGCTCCTGTTGGAGTGGCCTAGGCTGACCTCTCCAGTCATGTCCAAGCCCTGTCCATGGATTGCTCTTTTCCTGTGCCTTTGTCCAGGTCCACAGTATCTGTAAGTTGTGTTGGTGCTCTCCTCCCTATTCTCGCCACCCTGGCCTTCTCCTTGTAACCTGTACAAGTGGGATGTGGATTACTTCTCCCCTACTGAAGAGAAAGAACCTTCAGGTAGGTCCAATGTACTGTTCTCTTTCAGAGAGGGGCAAGTCATCCAGGAACTGGTTAGCTGTACCCAAGCTGTCCTTCTGGGTGGGTGATTGATCCTACATCATAGCGTTTCGATAGTATTATTATTATTGGTGTTGTCTGTTTGTTTGTTGTGAGAACTTCACGTCTTCACCACCTGCTGTAATACTCTTCTGCCAAATGTGGCGGTCCATTCTGTAGTGTCTCACGAATGTGGAAAAAGACCTCCAGGTCACTGCTTTGCAGATCTCCTCAACTGTGGCTCACGTGGAAAAGGCTGCCGTCGTCGCTGCCACTCTCATGGAGTGCGCTATCAGATGGACAGGAGGTGTGATTCCCCGCACTTCATAGGCTTTGGTAATATACTGTCTGTAAGCCGCTCTGAGACACCTTTGGGCAGTGAAGGGCGGGGTATAAATCCAATCTCTTCTTCTTCTTCTTGGACATCTTCATGGGCTCGAATGGTGGCCTTAACAAGGATTGTAAGACTCTTTGGAGATTCCATGTCGGGAACCTGTGCCGGACTGGAGAAGCCAGCTGGATTACTCCTTTCAAGAACTTCTTGACATACCGGCTTGTGGACACCTCCCTTCGTGACTCATGTCCCAGACATGCTTGTATGGCCGCCACTTGTCATTTCAGGGTGTTTGGCCGAAGCCGTCTTCACTAGCCCACCACTAGAAACTGAATGACCTCCTTGTCTGTGGCCCACAGAGGGTGTATCCCATGTGCAGAGGCCCAACTTACGAATGACTTCCAAGTATGACTGTAGATGTGATGGGTGGAAGACCTTCTTGCCTGCAGCATGACCTCAATCACCTTGCTGGGAAATCCCTTGTCCATCAGTCATGCGCATTCAATTTCCATGCAATCAGCTGTAGCCACGCTGGGTCCGGGTGGCAAACGGGTCCTTGCTGCAGTAGGTCCGGTCTCTGAGGCAGTGACCACGGTCTCTCTGAAGCTCAGGTCCAAGGACCATGGCTGTCTTGGCCAGTGAGGTGCCACAAATACCACTGTGGTTCTCTCCCATCTGATTCTGTTGAGTGTTGTCCCTATTAGGGCTGTAGAAGGGAAGGCATATAGAAGACCATCTGGCCAGGGGTGGGATAATGCGTTGACTCCTTCCGCAGCTGGTTCCTGGTACCTGGAGAGGAACTGCTCCACTTGGTGGTTCTTTGAGCTTGCTAGAAAGTCCATAACCGGAATTCCAAAACTTCTTGTAAGTTGGGCGAAGACTTCCTTGTTCAACGCCCAATTGCCCGGGTCCAGATCCTCTCTGCTCAGGCAGTCGGCCTAGAGGTTGGATAGGCCTTTCAAATGTTCTGCCTTGAGGCTTATGGTGTGTTTCTCTGCCCATTGAAGCAGTGTTGTGGCCTCTGTGAAGAGGGACCTTAACCTGGTGCCTCCCTGCCGGTTGATGTGTGCTTTCATGTACATGTCAGTGTGCATTAGTACATGATGGCTCTGCATGTGCTGCTGGAATGCCCTCAGTGCTAGTGTGACTGCCCGAAGTTCCAGCCAGTTGATGCTGTGAGAGGCCTGTTCTGGGGACCATCTGCCATGCATGATGAGGTGACCGCAATATGCCCCCCAGCCCCTCTTGCTCGCATCTGTGGTTATCACCAGTTGCCGGGGTCGGAGGAAGCTGATGGTCTTGGACAGGTTCTCTGGTTTTGTACACCATTGTAGCTCCCTTCGGAGGTCTTCTGATATCCAAGTCTGTATGTGCCGCTTTCTGGCAACGTCCCGCTGGAAGGGAAGAAGAGTCTACAGTAAAGGTCTGGCGTGGAACCAAGTCGATCATCAATATCATCAGGCCCTGCAGGGCAGCTAGCTGCATGAGGTCCGCTCAGTTCTTGGCCCTGATGTCCGTCACTAGGGTCTGAATCTTGAGCTGTTTCTCCTCCAGGAGAGAAACCATGGCTTGACTGATGTTTAGCCGTGCTCCGAGGTGCACAAGGTCCTGTGTGGGTCCATGTGCACACAGAAACTCCCTTGTTCTCTGAGTGTTGCAGATGGCTGTCCAGTAGTCCCCCGCTCGTATAAGGACATCGTCTGGATACAGGTACATGTGGATCCCTTTTAGGCACAGGGCTGCCACCAGAGTCACCACGACCTTGGTGAAAACTATGGGGGCCAAGAGGCCAAAGGGCAAGGCCTTGTACTGGAAATGTCTGTCCAGGAAGCAGAAGTGCAGGAATTGTTGAGAGGTGGGGTGTAAAGGAATATGTAAGTATGCCTCCTTGAGGTCCATGGAGGTCAGGAATTCTCCCTGCTGTAGCACTTGCAAGATGTGGTGTAGAGACTCCATCTGGAACTTTCTCTGTACCGCCCAGTGGTTCAGTCCCCGCAGGTTCAGTACTGCTCTCCAGTCCCCTGACCTCTTTGGAACAACGAACAAGACAGAGTACACTCCCTTGAAACGATCCTTTCAGGTACTTCTATGGCGCCGATGTCTTGGAGGTGAAGGATTGCTTCCTGCAGCTGTCGGAGTCGCTCCTTGTGTCGTGGAACTGGAGATGGGCTGAAGCTGGAAGGAGCAGTGCCAGTGAGTTCTATTCTGTATCCTTGAGATATGATCATCTGCACCCACTGGTCTGTGGTGGTCCGGCTCTAAACCTGTGTGAAGGTCTGGAGCCGGCCCCCGATCTGGCCGTCATGCCACCTGTTTCTTTGGCAGGGTGCCTTTTTTGGATCTGTAGGCAGCTGCATGGTTGGGGGGCATTTTGCGCACCATACTTGAAGGATTTGAATGGCCTGTTTTCTCTGCTATCTCGTCCCCGTCCTGTGTTGTAGGGGCCACGAAAAGAATGGGCGGTTCTGGTTTTGGTGTCTCGCTCGCGACAATAAGAAGATGACAGCATGGCCTTCTTCTTTTCCCTAGTCTCCATGAGCACCTTGTCCAGATTTGACTCTCCAAAGAGGAGCCTACCAGAAAACTTTTCCATAGCCAAGTTGCTCTTTGACAAGGTGTCCAGTTTCCAATGCTTGAGCCAGAAGTTTCTGTGGATGGTAATGTTGGCTGCCTGTGCCCTGGCACAGAATTGGATGCTGTCCTGGGATGCGTCTGCTGTGAACTCGACCGCACATTTCATCTTCAGTAGAATTCTCCTCAGGACCAGCGGGAAAACCTCAGGGTTCTGCAAGAGATTGTCAGCCCAAATAGCAGTGGCCCTGGTGAAATTGGACAGAGCAGCTGTGGAGCAAATTGCCAAGGACATGGCCTCATGTGCTTTCTTCAGGGTGGCTTCATTCTTCCTGTCCATGGCATCCTTTAAGGCATTTTCCCTGTCTTTTGACAGCACTGCTCCAGAGTGAAGAGCCACCACCAGGGCGTCAATCAGGGGCACCTTGAGGTCCTCCATTGTTTCCTCAGACAACGAATAAAGATGCTTCGCTATTGACAATAGAGAGGTCCCACCCCCAGGATTGGCCCATTCTTCCCGAATCGCATCATCAAAATAATCCGGAAAAGGTGAGAAGGTCTGGAGTTTCACAGGTTTTTTGAAGCCCCTAGGGTCTAACTTCGCAGATGCCAATGACCGTGGCGTTTCTGACACCTCCATCTGGTAATTTAGAGTGGAGATGACCTGTGTCAAAAGCCGCTGGAAATGCTCAATCTGGAACAGGTGAGAGGATGTGGGTTTCACCTCTGTCTCGTCCCCTGACCATTCCCCCTCCTCTTTCTCAGTATTTGCCAAGGAAGTAATGGTGAAGGCCATCTCTGCCTGTTCAGAGCAGATGCTATTCAGGCGGTCTCTTGGAGGGATGGAGCCTGTCTCTGGCTGCCCCGACCCCCTGGGTACGTTTGCCTTATCTCGCTCCCCCTGTGCTGCAGAGACTCTGAAGGCCCCATATGGTGTGGGTGCCTTAGGGCTCCTACGCCTGTTTGCAGCAGTCGGGGACCTTGAGCCGAGGAGGACTGAGATGTTAAAAAGTGACGGCGTCCCCTGTGTTTGGATCCCCTGGGGAAACCCATTCCCCTGTGCTCCTGGAACTCCTGCTGGGATGGAGATTGGGCAGCTGCTCCCCACTGGTTTCCAAGAGTGTGGGGGCCATTGTGTGGCTGGCCAGGGTCCCCCCAGGAATGGCCACATCCAAGGGGAACCTGCCAGCTGGAGCTGCCGCCACCGCTTTTCCTCTTGCCTTCTTCTTACCATTCGAGGGGAAGTGGGAGCCCATGGGCTTCTACCTGTCTGGCCCTCTGGTGCCGTCCACGACCTCCAAGCTGCCATCTTGGATCACGTGAGCTGAGCAGTGGGGGAGCAGGGACCAGCCAGCGCATTGAGATCAACTGGCCCCGCACTCATGTAGCATCTTTCCTCTGCCAGTTGCAGTGGCACACCTCCCAGCTGCTGATCTTCCTGCTGCCCGACTCCCAAAGCCTTGGGAGTAATGGGCTGCTGCTCCACGGAGTTTACCGCCGCGGCCATTTCCCCTCCGTCTGGAACCTTGGAGGGTGGGAGGGCCGTTTCTTCTTCTTCCCTTCTTGCACCATCTCCGACTTCTCTGGCTGCCTGGGAAGTAGGGTCTTCTTACTGTCTTCTTTAGGGTTCATGTATTTTAAAGTTTGAAGTTTTCCTTTTTCTTGCAACCCTTCTGGCTTGGAGTAGGAGCTTCAGGCGTCCTACTGAGTGCAGGGCTATGCAAGAATTGGAGAGGTCAGCTTAGGCCACTCCAATAGGAGCTACACAACAAAAGAAATTTGCATAGTCTATCTGAGCGAGCAGAGGCGTGACCTAACCAGTTCCTGGATGACTTCCCCCCACTGAAGGAGAACTCATGATTAATTCAATTTCTATCCGACCCTTCCTCCAGCATTCTTAGGGTAGCTTACACAGTTGTCCCTCCTCCATTTTATCCTCATAATATCCCTGATAAGCAGGTGAGGCTAGAGACAGCAAGTGGCCCGAGGCCACCCAGTGATCTGCATGATTCCCAGATCCTAGTCCAACACTCTAACCATTACACCATGCTAGCTCTTAGACTGGCATAGTGGTATGCATGATTACTCAAAATATTACATTTTTGCAGCATTCAGAAGGATTGGGCATGGCCCACACTGGAAGAAGACAAATGGGTCTGGGTTGAAGGAATAAAGACACTGTGAATGAATGGTAGGCTGACTTCTCTGGAACTGGCAATATTCAAGCTTTCTATACACAAGTCGCCATCACATCGACACAGATGACCAATTCAGGATGATAAGGGGTGGACTCCAATGACCAGTACTCACTGTGACCACACAGTTAAGTGCTCTGTGGCTCTGTGGCTGGCTGCAATCATATGGACAGAGGTAGCCTTCTCATGCAGGTAGGTACCCATTAACATAAGCTTTTAAGACCAGTGGACTCCACAAGCTGGTTTGCTGGCAAGGGCTTTCATGATTATGATCAGGCATGCTGATAACTGAAAGCTACATGGCTGAGGGACTTTATTCTGCCTCAAGTACCTGCCACTTCCAAAATATTTTTGAAGGAGGAGGAGGAGGAGGAGACTGGATTTATACCCCGCCCTTCACTACCCAAAAGTGTCTCAGAGCGGCTTACAAACTCCTTTCCCTTCCCCTCCCCACAACAGACACCCTGTGAGGTAGGTGGGACTGAGAGAGCTCTTAACAGAAACGGCTCTTTTTTCAAGAACAGCTCTTATCAGAGCTATGGCATGCCCAAGGTCAGCCAGGCAGGTGCAAGCGGAGGAGTGGGGAATCAAACCCGGTTCTCTCAGATTAGAGTCTGCACATTTAATATTTAGGATGCATGGTGGCTGAACAGTGCATTTTTTTATCCCCCCCTCCCTGAAGTGTATCAGATTGCTACTAGCTACTGTCAAATGTTGTGCAGCCTTACAGTGGAAGTCCTGCACAGGATCACTAGATGCCGGGATATGACCATTACATGCAACTCACAGACCAAACAATGGTAGCCAAGAGTGTAAAAATGGAAAATACTTTTGTGGGCAGTACAGATGTCCTTTGTAGCTTATGCTGATAAAAATAAATACACCCTGCCAAAGGCAGAATTACATAAAGATTTTTATTTGTTGTAATACGTTTTGGAAAGATACTGGTCTTCAACACTGTATATTTTATCATGTTTGTATTGACTGTGCTCCTATAAGGTGGTGGGTAAGGGTTAATTTAAAAGCAGACAGACTCTGCTTAGCATTACTGCCTCTTTCCAAATGGTGATTCCTCCATTGCCTTTGCCTTTTTCTTTGTTTAAAAGTAAAAAAAAAATAAAGTTTAAAACTATTAACTTGCCTTCCTAAGAACTGTACTTCGCCTCTATGATGATGTGGAATCGACTTGTATTTCCCAGTGTCTCCTTCTGGTCGAGTTACAAAGTAGCCTGCATAGTGGACCCTAAAGGAAGAATACAAAAAGGAAGGAGTTTTTCAGGTGGTTTGAATTTAGCATTTTCCAAGACCCCACAGTAAGAGAAACAAGAGCCCCACTGAGCCTTCCAAGCAGTACTCCCATCAGGCTAACTCAACACAATAGCCATATTTAAACCACTTAAAACATGGATAATTAAGAACTGACAAGTACGAAGCCCTAGGCCAAATCAGAAGTACAATTTTGCTTTCAACTGCAGCTAGTGTTTATTCTGCATTAGGCATTAAGAGCACATTTTTTGCAGCACAAACCTGTGTTCCTATCCTCAAGCAAAACACATTATTCCAAAATAAACTGAAGTTATGTACAAGATAAAAAGTATGTAGAGTTTATGCGACAAGTTATGAAGCCAAATGCTGCTCAACAAGACTGACACCAAGCCTGCAGGAACAGAGCCGATCAACACAAAAGGGAGCTAGAAAGAGCCCTCAGGCAACTTGAACTGCTGAGACAAGCACGTACGGTTTGATCAGGAAGTTATATCACCAGCTTATCAAAGAGAAGCCATCCAGAATAATTCTATCAAAACATTATATCATGCACAGAATGTATCATTGCTTGTCTGATACCAAGGATCTCCTAGCCTATGGGAGAACCATGCTCAGCTGGAGCCTGCACACAATTTGCTCCCTTCCACTTCTGGTATGCCACGTACCTGTTCCAAAAGTCATCATCCTCTCCGCCCCAGCCCCAGAAGGCATTAGGAAAGCCATTGATTTTTTTAAACTGTTCCACTGTTAGGCCACTCACTCCTCCAAAGAACTCATTATAAGGGAGTCTGTATTTTAAAAAAAATAGAACAATGTTAGTCAAACCTGCTGTGAATAGAATTTATCAGACACCAGGGCTATCTTGGTGGCCTGTTCACAGCCTGTCACAAGCCATAGCTTTCCAAGATATATAGACAAAGTCAGCCTTGGCCTTCGCCTATGGTGATGTCTGCCTTCATATTTTTTTAAAGCTAACTTAAGTGCACCAAAAGGAGATTGCAGTTACTTACAGATACATATATTTATCCAGCTTTGCTGCAAAGTGTCTTGGCATCTGCCCACATC
Organism: Gekko gecko; assembly: GCA_029375565.1. NCBI lineage: Eukaryota > Metazoa > Chordata > Lepidosauria > Squamata > Gekkonidae > Gekko > Gekko gecko. The sequence continues at coordinate 157,326,574 of JAPDNY010000006.1, forward strand.
CATAGTAGTTACGGTCATTTTCAGGTATATGGTCCACATCATGAAAGATCAGGCAATCCCAGTCCAAGTCCTTCATTGCTTCCCGAAAGCCAACATTAAAGAGCATGGCACGGTTGAAGGGTTGAGTACCAGCCTAGCAAAAGAACCCAAACATGCTGATTACATTCAAGCTTGTCCACAAGAGAGAAGAAGGCTTATGTACCGTGCTGCATAAAGACACCTGGTCCCAATGAAACGGTGTACATTGGGGTAGTGTACATATTGTTCTTTTTTTCCTTCCAAGTTTTAATTTATTTTCATGAACATACACAAAACAAACATATATAAAACATAAATGGGGATATAAATTGCATATAAATTGTACTCTTAGTGCCATCTCATAAAAATTTCAGTGTAAACCGTTTAAAGCTAAAAGATTCTTTTTTGCAAATGTTATAAGAGAACAATCACGTTTTTCTAGTCTATGACCTCTACTATAACATGTTGCTTAATTATAGCCTTTTCTTGTTATAGTTCTTGTACCATGTATAAAATCTTGCCCATGTATTTTCAAATGTACTTTCTGTGTGGCCTTTCGAGATTAAAGTCAGTTTATCCATTTCAGCTGATTCCAGTACTTTGTTAATAAATTCTTCTTTGCTGGGCATTTCAGGATTCCTCCAATATTTAGCATACAAAATTCTATCAGATGTAGTAGAGTACAATATGAGATAGGAGTCATTTCTTTTACAAGTTTCAGGCAAAATATTCAAAAGAATTATTTCTGGAGTGAAGGGTATATAACATTTTAAATTTTTTTGCAATACTTTGTGGATCCAAGCCCAGTATTTTTTTACCCTATCACATAACCACCACACATGATAAAAGGATCCCACTTTGTTTTGACATTTCCAACAACTGTTTGAACATATTGGATCAAATTTAGCCAGTTTCTTGGGGGTAATATACTATCTATAAAACATCTTATACATGTTTTCTTTATGGGCAATCGTTTTCATGATCTTAATATTTTTTTCCATATCTGAGACCAATGGTCTAACTCAATATGATGACCCAGGTTTTGAGCCCAGTGTATTATAACACTTTTAACGGTTTCATCATGCATCTTATAGTCTAACAACAAAACATACATTTTTCTTATAAAATTCTGTCGGGAAACAGATCAATTTCTAAAAAGTTTTCATAGAATCCTATTGCTTTATCCTTAGTATATCTTGATTCAATCTGAGATTTTTGCCACCAGTTTAGCTCAGGCAATGGTTTCAAGTTAAATTTAGAATCTAGTAAATCTTGATATCTTTTTATTGGTTCTTCTTGGTATGTCTTTGGATTTGTAAATGCTTCTAAGGGAGCCACCGATTTGGGAATCTTAGAGTAAAACTGTTTTCTAATTGGCTCCCAAACTTTCATTAAGGAAGCTCTCACCTAATGTTGTTTAAAGTATTTGTGAGAGTCGACTTTCCCATACCATAGAAAAGCATGCCATCCCAGTAACGTGTCATGGCCTTCTAGTTTCAATAGTCTTTGGTTCTCCAGTGTAATCCACTCTTTAATCCAAGCGAGCACTGCTGACCTGTAATAAAAGGCCCAATCTGGAAGTACAAAGCTAGCCCTCTCTTTAGCATCTTGCAGAGCTTTAAAGTTTTATTCTTGGTTTCTTTCCTTGCCAGATAAAATGGGTCATCAATTTATCCAGTTCTTTAAAATAAGTTTGGTTCTGAATAATCCGTACTGTTTGGAATAAAAGCATCAATCTTGGTAGAATATTCATCTTAATGGTGGCTATTCTACCCATAAAAGAAATTTGAAGATTTTTCCAGGTCTTTTAAAATTGTTTTCAATAATTCCATGTAGTTATTTTCCATCAAGGAGCTACATTTTTTTGTTAAGTTTATTCCAAGATATTTAATTTTCTTCTGAGTTTCAAATCCTGTTTTTTCTTGGAGAAGTAGTATTTGAGTCTTTGTCATATTCTTTGTCAGGAATTTTGTTTTATTTATATTAATTTTTAGACCTGCCTCTGCTCCATATTCTTGTAACAGAGATATCAATGCATTTGTAGAATTTGAGGGATTTTCCAAAATAAATACTAAAACATCAGCAAAGGCTAACAGTTTAAATTCTTCACCTCTTATTTTAAGATGTCTAATTTGCTCATTTGCTCTGATTACATCATTCATAACTTCAAGAACAAAAATAAATAGTAGAAGTGACAGTGGACATCCTTGTCGTGTCCCTTTTTGTATTTCAATGTTTTGTGATCAGTCTCCATTAAGTGAAATCTTAGCATATTGTTTAGTATAAATTGCTTCAATCATTTTGTAGAACTCTGTACAGGCTTGTGAGTATGTTATAGTTCAAGCATAAATTTCCAGTTAACATTGTCAAAGGCCTTTTCAGCGTCTAAGAAGATTATCGCCATTTGATTTTCTGGTTGGGCTTCATAATATTCTAAAACATCTAAAATTGTCCTTACATTGTTTCTAAGTTGGCTCTTATGAAGAAAAACTGCTTGATCTTTATGTATCATTTGTGCTAACACTTTTTTCATTCTTTGATGCTAAAATGGATGCATATATTTTGTAATCAACTTTTAAAAGAGAAATAGGTCTATTTTAGTTTTTAATTTATTTTTCGTCTAAACCTTGTTTTTGTATGAGAGATATCATGGCCTCCTTCCAGGAATCTGGTATTTTCTGATCAGTTGTTATATTCTGACATACCTCTTTTAAAGGAAATATCAATTGATCTTTGAAAACATGATAAAATTCCGCTGATAGCCCAGAGCTTGGAGTTTTGCCCTTTTTTTGCTTTTTGAAGATTCTATCAATTCAGCAAGGGATATTGGTTGGCTTAATAGTTGTCTCTGGTTCTCTGTAAAGATTTTGGGTTTATATTTCTCTAAATATCCTCTAATTTGTTCTTGAGCCCTACTTGTAGGGAAGGGCAGCCTAGTAAATCTAATTTAATAAATAAATAATAAACAATATGTACACAACAAAAAACAGTGTAGATATCGTTTATTATTTATTTATTAAATTAGATTTACTAGGCCACCCTTCCCTACAAGTAGGGCTCAGGGTGGCTTATAAGTAATATGCAATCTCATCCAACTACATTAAAATAGTCCAATAAATATCAGTAGATAAAACAGTTAACGCTTAAGGTGGTGGAAAATCCTAGCTCCCCGGAGGGAGGGGTTATGGGAAATGGGGAATTATGTAAGAGTGCCAGAAGAAGTCCTGTCACTGTCCTCAGCCAAAAGCCTGGCAGAACATCTCTGCCTTACATGACCTGTGGAAAGGTAGCAGCTCCTGCAGGACACGAATGTCTTCCAGCACAGTGTTCCACCAGGCAGGGGCCAGGCCTGAAAAGGCCCTGGCCCAGGTCAGCTGGACTTCTCTCAGGCTGGGGACCATCAACAAGTTCTTATTTTCTGAGTGTAATTCTTTTCCAGGGGCATACTGGGAGAGGCGGTCCCGAAGATAAGTAGGTCCCTGACTGCTAAGGGCCTTAAAGGTCAAAACCAAAACCTCGAACCTGATCTGGTGCTCCATTGGAAGCCAGTGCAGCTCACGCAGCACTCGTTGAATATGTGCTATTTGAGGGGCCCCTGTAATGACCCATGTGGCTGCATTTTGGACCAATTGAAGCTTCCAGGTCAGGTGCAAGGGCAGGCGCACACACAGAGCAAATTATAGTAGTTGAGCCTGGAGGTGACCGTTGCATGGATTACCGTGGCTAGGTCAGGGTGAGCCAGGTAGGGAGCCAGCTGCCTGACCTGACAAAGTTGGGAAAATGCCAGGTTGGCAACTTGGGCTTCCATGGATAAGGAAGAATCCAGAGTCATGCCCAGGCTCCTGATGGTCTGTGCCGGTGACAGAGGCACACCCGCAAGAGTCAGGAGCCGACAACCCAGTTGAGCCTCCCCCCTGCTATAGCTATGTGTACAAAACATAGTTTGTGTCTGTGTGCTTCTCTAAGGAGAAACGTACTGTTTTAGGCCTTTCTAAACAAAAGGCTGCACTCTGCTAAAGTAGCAGTGCTTCATTATTTTGGACAGATGTTGAGATCAGGACCATATAAGGAGCATCATGATATGTTTTAAGATTGCCCTAGAAGCTAATGAGAGAACTTCAAATGTCACAGAGAAGAGGGGTGTTTCCATAGTAGCCCTTGGCATGATTAGCTTAACTCATAGGTGGAAACACAATAAATGAAATGGCTATATACCCAACTACTGGTTTCCAAGAGAAGCAGGTAGTTTTGGCGCAGTGGTGGAAGACAATGAAAGCCAACTTACGGACTTATTGTAGTGTCTAGCTCTCAATCTCTGGGATAGCCAAAAGCTCTCAAGCACTCAAATTTTCTCAAGCACTCGAATTTTTTCTAAGAGGAATTTATGAATTTATATCAAGTCAGTTCACTGGTCTATGTACCTCAGTATTGGCCACTGACGGCTAATCATATGGATTTCCCAGACTCAATCCCTTCGTTATCTAAAGATGTCAGGTACTGAATATGGGGCTTTATCGTTGCAAGATACATATAATACCATAGAACTGTGAGCAATAAATTGTTAGTGAAGGTGTTATAGTTCCGAGCATATGTTTGGCATGCAGACGATTTCAGTCTCTAATTTCTCCAGTAACAGGATCTCAGGTAACAAGTATTGCGAAGGACTTGTTCTCGAGACTTCAAACAGTGGTTGCAAGTCAGAATATGCAGTACTAGACTAGAGGGACCAACAGTCTGACCTTTTGAAAGGTGGTTTCTGGACAGCTATGAACCAATAAAGTATCTGGCAATGATGAGGATGCTTTGAATCACATTTCAGAAAAGGCAGGACAAAACACTCATGTTAAACCAAGATAGAGAGATTTGGAGAGGCACACAGAAGAAGAGGGGTTCTCAGAATTAGGAGCAATTATGTTTTACTTGCAACACTTCTTGAACTGGTTAGGCCTCTCCAAGATCCCATCTGCCCAACACTGTGCACAGACAGACCAGTTTGGGTTTGTGGTCTCATCACTATTTGCAGCCTGGAGGCTACAAGCTCTACAGGTCTTGCAGAACCACGAATGTATTACAGGACACAGTTACATACAAAGGAGACTTTCAGATATCATGTACTGTTGGTACTGTTGCCCTATGATTGTCCTTCCCTATTCCTCCTTCCAGAAGATTCTGCCAGAATAAGTTCAAAATATTTTACTAACATTGCTATTTTCAGTCCATATGTCAGTACTGCATATTCAGGCTAGAGATATATTGTATGTTTAGGTATTAGCTAATCACACAGCAAAACAAAGCCATTTTTGTTATCATTCAAGAGGCCTCCTGCCATAAACACAAATTTCTGCTGTCTTCAGCTTTCAAAAACCTATAAGATTACATAATAAATATTAATTTTATTATCCTAGAAGCTTTATATAAAGAAATGTTTGGGTACAAAATATCAGTCACTGCAACAGTTTTTGGAGCACGGCAACACACTATGCAGCAACTCTGGAAAGCTTTCAGTATGTAGCTTGGCAAGTATTAACTGCCACCACACTCCAGGCACACTCTGGAGATTTAATGCCGTTGTACAAGAACCCCAGAGGGAAGGCAGTTAACACTGTCTCTTACACAATGTATCCTGGGAGAAAAACATCATCGGTTTCTCTCATTACCACTGGAGAAGAATTAGCCTTGGGAAAAAGGCGCATGCAAGATAACTTACTTGCTCAATAACATAAAACGCAAACTGTAAACGTTGGCGTTGCAGCATTGGAATAAGATGTCTAAAGAGGACTGGAAGATGCTCATAACGGTTGCGGAATGGAATGAGGATTGCCACCTAGATGGATAAAAATCTTTATTAGCTCTTCCTGGATTTATCTCTCCTTATAAATAATTATCTTTTGGTTTCGCAAGATTCCATGCGCTCCCATTCGCTGTAAAATGCCCTCCCTCAGTCATTGGCCCATCAGCCACCACTCAAGAGTACTCGCATGCCATTGGCTGGGTGCTGGGTCTGCTCCTCTTCCCCACCCACTCCCCCTTCAGACAGATTTTGCATTGTCAGATTTACTGGCAGACAGCTCTCTCTCCTGAGGAAGACAGTTCTCTTGACCCCCATGAGGGACTGTCCCCTCAGTGGCTGTCGGTAGGCAACCAACCTTGGTTCTGTGAGTAAAAAAACAAAGGACTTTCAGCATAACCCCCTCCCCAGTGGCCACTTTTATGTCAGAATAAATGGAAAAAGGCTCTTTCTCCTGCTTAGCTTCAGCATGGCTGGCTGGCTAACGAGGTGGGCCAGCGACCATCAGACCATTTTCTTCAACTCCCCGCTGTGCAGCTGACTTTCCCCTAGGGCTGCCAAACTCCAGGTGGGACCTGGAGATCTCCCACTGTTACAATTGACCTCCAGATGACAGAGATCAGTTCCCCGGGAGAAAATGGTTGCTTTGGAGGGTAGACTCTATGGCATTATACCCTGCTGAGTCCTTCCACACACACCCCAAATGCTGCCCTCCACAGGATTCACCCCCCCAAATCTCCAGGTATTTCCCTAATCAAAGTTGGCACCTGTACTTTCTCCTCTGTCAGTAAAAGGCCCTTTCCACACCTATGTTGGCCTTTGGGAGAAAACTTATTGGGCCCAGTCCTGATCAGATTGCCAACTCCAGGTGGGCAATTCCTGGAGATTTGAGGGATGGAGCCTGGAGAGGGTGGGGTTTGAGGAGGGGTGGCACCTCAGACAGGTACAATGCCATAGACTCCACCCTCCAATCCAGCCATTCCCTGATGGGGAACCATTGTTGCCAATCTCCAGGTGGGGGCTGGAGATCACTCAAAATTACAACTGCTCTCTACGAGGGAGGGGGGAGGAGATGGAAAACTAAAGGTAGGTTGATGGTTGGCTGGGAGGGAGATAGAGTTGTCAACTCCAGGTTGGGAAATTCCTGGAGATTTGAGGGGTCGAACCTGGAGAGGGTGAGTGTTGAGGAGGAGTGGGACCTCAGACAGGTACAATGCCATAGACTCCACCCTCCAAACCAGCCACTCCTTCCTGGGGAGCCACTGTTACCAATCTCGGGGGTGGGCTGGAGATCACTCAAAATTACTACTGCTCTTCAGGTAGCAAAGATCAGTTCCTCTGGAGAAAATGGTGGACTGTCATTATACCCTGCTGAGATTGCCACAGCAAATTGTCACTGAGTGCCCAAAGCCAGGGCACTCTCCCAGAGCCTCTTTCTAGAGCCCGTTGTATTTATTTCCACAACGGGCCTTATTCCTAGTCTAAAACAGTTATATGCCCACCTTTCTCCTGAGCATCTTAAGACCCAAGGTGAGTGAAAGTATAAAAGCCATTTGATAAAAGTATAAAAACCATCTGATTCAACAAACATTAAAACAGGCCTGGTGAAAAGAATGAAGCTGCTGTATGGGAACGTGAAGGACAGGAGGTCTTTCAAGTACAAGCAGATCTCTGAAGCAAACTATATTTAACTGAATTTTCAGTTTTATGACACATTAAGTGTTACTGTTTTAGCACAGCAGTGTGGTAACAATAAAAGTCACTGAACAAGCAGTCACCGGAACCACATCCACAGAACACAGTAATCTAGGAACCCACCCAGCACATTCTCAGGTGAAGCTTATGCTTGAGCCAATGGATTTTACCAAGGTATAAATACATATTTTGGAGGAGAAAAAACCTTCTGGTCATTATTAGCTGGTGTCTTCTTTTGTACATTATACAAGTGTTTTCACCCTCTCAGTAATTCTGAGAAGAAGCAAGACACTAGTGCAATAACTGAGAATACAACTAATGTATGATTATCACCAAGAATAAAACCCATCGAAATGGGCAATTTCATGGTAGAAATATTTTGTCTTCAGAAACCAAGGGGAGTTTCATAGAGCATTTTTCTAAGCTTTTGGCTCTGCTGCAGTTCAAAGTTCTATTAAGTAATTGAGTTAGTGTTTTCAGCATAACCAGGGTATAGACACAGACCAAGCCAGGTTATGCAAGTCACAGACTAAGGGAAAGCTATATGGCCATAGTACCAAACTTGGAACTCAGAAAACTGATGTTAGGATGTGCAAGCAGATTAAAGTGGCAGCACAGTGCTAGACTATCAGGCTAGGATCTCAAAGATTCAAGCTCAAATCCTCACTTTGCTTACTGGCTGAGTTTGGGCCAGTCAATCTTAGCACAATCTACCATGCTACTAACCTTTCTGAATGTAGCAGATGCTTGTTCAGAATAACTCCTTCCTTGCTGTCTCTCTCTCTCTCTGCGGATAAATAGTAGCTTCCACCATTGCAATCATAAAGCTCCTAATGCCAGTCTTTATTTACCTGTTGTGTCATTTAATCAAGGGACTTGATAGGAAGTAGCAAGCTTATGAAGGGCAACACTTAGCTGTGACCTTAAGACTACTATGTAGATATTGAGATGAATTATGGGTCACAAGTGATCCACAAGTAGATAAGCTGAAAGCCAACAGCTGTTAGATACAAATGCAAAAAGGAGGTCCAAATATCTTAATTACATATTCTATTCCTTATGGTGTCAATATTGTTTGGAGAAACTCTGGTTTCAGTACTCCTATTCCCCAGCTTACCTTCCAACGAGGCACACAGTCTTTAGGTTTCCAGTGGCCTCCTAATTTGATAGTGGGATCTTGAGAGAAGAACTGGTGGATCTCCTCCATGCTGATTTCACTCATATTTACATCAATGGGGCCCTCTGCATAGCAATTAGACAGCAGAATGTGAAAAACAAGTCTTGTCTGACCAAGAACATATATTGTCGGAATTCTCACACTCGTTTAGTTCTTATATGCCTATAAGTGATGGATTTCTAGCTGTACTTCAACCTGCCATTGTCTTAGCCACTGCTTCCTAAACCAGAGCACAAAGGCAGTGGATTTACATATGCTATAGATTTTTAACAAAAACAAATAAGTCATGAGGCTGATTTCACACTGAAACTTGCTGTAGAACTGGGGAACTCCAAAGTCTACAGCAAGTAGCAGAGGTATCCACTCTCCATTTGTATTTCCTGCCCCACAAATGTAACCAAGCATAGGAATTAGTTCAAAGCTTGGAAGCCAATAAGGGGTAGTAGTTCTATTCCCAGGTTCAAGGCATATGCAGGAGAAATCAGTTCCTGTGAATATCATCCACCAGGCAGAGTGTTTGTGTGGGGTCTTCTAGAGGATTTTAAGCAGCTTTCCCCCCTACAAAAGTCATCCTAAGTCACCTCATATTTAAGACAAAATTCAGCTAAAGCAAATAAAGATTAACTGAATTCAGGCAGAAACAAACATATGATTAACACTGTAACTGAAATCAATGGGACTTCATACCTGGACCATGCCCATTTCAAAATTATCCTGATGTCTAAAAATCCAGCATGAGCAGCATTTGTATATATGACACAACTAACGTAAGCCTGCATTTGAATTCAGTGACAAGTTCAATGCTATACCTGTTAGCAAACTGGACTAGCATTAAAATCAAGGGTTTGAGTAGTGAAGAAGCACCCACACATTGATGAATTCCCACCTCTCCTTTACCAATAGCAAATTTGATAACCTTTGTCAACCAACTTTGAATTTACCACCAAGACAGAATATACCTCCCTCCTACTCCCCCACCTAGCTTTGGACATCAGTAAGGATTATTTTTATTTTTTATTTATTTATTTTTGTATTTATACCCCACCCCCCCACGAACGGGCTCAGGGCGGCTTACAAGAGGGCAAAATATGCCCATACATAAAACAGAATAAAAACAGTAAAAACAACGAATATTACAAATAAAGTGCTCAGATTTAAACAAGATGGTCATTCATTAGGTGGTTTTTCATGGAGGTAGGTAGTGTCCAGTAGATGTTAAACTGTCCAGTCCAGTGGTACCCGCTCTGCGCTGTCTTGTGGCCAGATCTTCCATAGGGTTAGAACATAAGAACATAAGAGAAGCCAATGTTGAATCAGGCCAATGGCCCATCTAGTCCAACACTCTGTCACACAGCGGCCAAAATATACCAGGTGCCATCAGGAGGTCCAGCAGTGGGGCCAGGGCACCAGAGGCCCTCCCACTGCTGCCCCCTCCAGCACCAAGAATAGAGTGCATCACCTGCCCCAGACTGAGAGTTCCCATCTATACCCTGTGGCTAATAGCCACTGGTGGACTTCTGCTCCATATCTATATATCTAATTCCCAAGTTGCCCCCCCTGTGCGGATATCTAAATCCGCACATCGGGGGCACCTGGGGGGCAGGGAGATTTTCCTGCGCACGTGGGGCAGTCCCCACGTGTGCAGAAAAATCTAAAAAGTAAAAAAATTATAAGGGGATATCTAAATCCCCCAAAAGTAAAAGAGCCCTCCCTGCGCATGCGCAGGGAACGCTCTAAAACTGGCCGTTGCCGCCAAGGGATGGGAGGGCGGGAGAAGGCTTGGCGGGCCAGCCGGCCTCGCCTCTGCTGCTGGGGAGAGAGGAAGAGGGAGGCCTGGCGAGCAGCCGGCCTCGCCGCTGGGGAGGGAGGGTGAAGCTTGGCGGCCGGCGGGCCAGCCGGCCAGCTTCCCCCGCCACGCCGCTTGAAAGGGAGGGAGGGAGGGAGGGGAGGCTTCGGCCGGCCTCCCCCCCCCGCCGCCGCCGCCCTGCTGTTTGGGTGGGTGGGTGGGTGGGAGGGGAGGCTGGGCCGGCCAGCCGGCCGGCCTCCCGCCGCCGCCCTGCTGCTTGGGTGGGTGGGTGGGAGGGGGAGGCTGGGCGGGCCGGCGGGCCGGCCTCCCGCCGCCGCCGCCGCCCTGCTGTTTGTTTGGGTGGGTGGGTGGGAGGGGAGGCTGGGCGGGCCGGCCGGCCTCCCGCCGCCGCTGCCGCCCTGCTGCTTGGGTGGGTGGGTGGGAGGGGAGGCTGGGCGGGCCGGCCGGCCTCCCGCCGCCGCCCTGCTGCTTGGGTGGGTGGGTGGGAGGGGAGGCTGGGCGGGCCGGCCGGCCGGCCTCCTGCCGCCGCCCTGCTGTTTGTTTGGGTGGGTGGGTGGGAGGGGGAGGCTGGGCGGGCTGGCCTCCGGCCGCCGCCCTGCTGCTTGGGTGGGTGGGTGGGAGGGGGAGGCTGGGCGGGCCGGCCGGCCGGCCTCCCGCCGCCGCCCTGCTGTTTGGGTGGGTGGGAGGGAGGGGGAGGCTGGGTAGGCCGCCCCCGCGAATATCGTGGGTCCCGCCTCTTGTGTTTATCTAATTTCCTCTTGAAACTGTCCATGTCTCCTTACTCCATTTGTTGCCAACACAGTTGGTAGTGGTAGTAATAGTGGCGGCTCCTACATAAAAGCCTGGCAGAAGAGCTCCATCTCACAGGCCCTGTGGAACTGTACTAGATCCTGCAGGGCCCTGATCTTCTCTGGGAGCTCATTCCACCAGGTAGGAGCTGCCACTGAGAAGGACCTGGCCCTCGTCACAGCAAGCCTTGCCTCCCTTGGGCCTGGAATCACCAGGCGATGTCGTGTCCCAGACCGAAGTGCTCTTAGGGGTCTATGTGGGGAAAGGCGGTCCCTCAGGTATGTCGGACCCTGGCCATATAGGGCTTTAAAGGTAAGCACCAGCACTTTGAAACGGATCTGGTATGCTTTTGGCAGCCAGTGCAGTGCTTTCAGCCCAGGCCGGATGTGCTCCCACTTGGGGAGACCCATCAACAACCTGGCCACCGCATTCTGCACCAGCTGCAGCTTCCGGATCTGCAACAAAGGCAGCCCCATGTAGAGAGCATTACAGTAGTCTAGCCTCAAGGCGATCATCGCATGGAGCACTGTAGCCAGGTCATTGGGTCAAGGAAGGGAACCAACTGCCAAGCCAGCCTAAGATGGTAAAAGGCCGACTTGGCCATGGCTGCCACCTGGGCCTCTATAGTTAAGGAGGGATCCAGGAGCACTCCCAAACTCCTAACCTCCAACACTGGCACCAAAGGCGCCCCATCGAAGATCAGTAGAGGGATCCCCAACCCCAAACCTACCCGACTCAAGCACAGGACCTCCGTCTTCGCTGGGTTTAGCTTCAACCAGCTCAGCCTGAGCCACCCAGCCACAACCTGTAAAGCCCGGTTCAGATCTTCTGGGTCGGAGTTCGACTGGCTGCCCAACATCAGATAGAGCTGGGTGTCATCTGCATATTGATAACACCTCAGCCCATGCTTCTGGGCAAGCTGGGCAAGGGGACGCATGTAGATGTTAAACATCGGGGAAAGCACTGTCCCCTGGGGCACACCGCATTCGAGTGGGTACCTCCAGGACTGCTGTTCCCCTAGCGCCACCCTCTGTCTCTCACCTTGGAGAAAAGAGACAAGCCATTGAAGGGCGAGCCCCTGTATCCCCATGTTGGCGAGGCAGTGGGTCAGCAGCTGGTGGTCAACCATATAAAACGTGGCCGACAGTATATGTTGTGCAAGGAGTGATAGGAAAGCAAGCTATATGGAAATGTAAGTCATAAAAGTACTCACTCATAGAAGGGAGTCTTTCAGGGCAGGTATGGTTTGGAAAGTAAGTAAAATCCTCAGGAAGAAAAGTTGTAGTTTGCAGAAAGGTTTCATTGTGGTTCAAATCAACAGCATAATCTAGGTTGGGAGGAATAACACATTCACTTTAGGTTAAGGGTTTTGCAGTGTCCTCCTTTCATTTGTAATACCCTGTTGCACTTAGCAGATTCCTTCACATCTATCTATAGCACAATACAGAACAGCCAGAAGAATTTGCACACCATTTAATTCCTCTATTAAACCTCAACCTATCTGAATGGACAACAAAAATAATCTAGGAAGTTGCTAGTTGATGCTGTCACAGTAGATACAGAGAACATTAGGATTCTTGCAACACTGTTTTCTTGCAATTGCAATGTGGATTTTACAGGCCCTCAGCTAACTTGTTCAATCTAAGCATAATTTGAAGACAGGAAAGCATTACTATTCTTGTCCAACATTTAACTCTGATCCCTAATTGTTCCAACCCATGCTGTTAACTGAATTCAGCAGTCACAAGGAGCAGTAATTGCAGCAGGTTTATTCATATATTAGTGTGAGGCAGGCCAATGTGGAATTGCAAATAGATAACAGCCCAGGGCACTCCATTAAGGGCTGGCTGAGAAGTTTATTATGCACACTTGTTATTGTCATAGCAATATTTAAATAAACAAATTCCTATTAAAATTAGGCAAGCAGTACAAGCTATTCCCCCCCACACACACTTTGTTCTAAGCCTTTGTACTGAAGGCATCTTCATGCCTTACAGTTTAACAATATCACACCTTTGAGCCAAGAGAGAATTTCAGTTTACCAACTTCACTTTCTTGGTGTAACAGCTACTGTTTCAAGTATAAGAACAGGCTACAAACCTCTGTCCACTTGTGACTCAGACACCAGATGCCACTACTGCACACCTCTACCAAAGGGGATATAATTTAACAGGACAGTGTGTTGATCTTTATGATGAGAATTCACTTTTGGTTCTCTTGCTTTTATATCCTGCCCTTGAATGATATATGCAGGCTTATTCCTTTGTGCTACCATGATGGGCTGACAGACTAAATCAGTATAAAGCCTTGCCAGGTTGCAACACACACAGTGGCCACAGAATTAGCAGAGATGGAATTCAAGATTCTAGTTCTATATTTCATTTCCAGAGGAAATCAGTACTTCATTTTTATAAATACTGGCTCCAGATGATGCAATTTGCCATATATTCACTAACCCCCAGTAACTGAAAGCTGTCCAGTGCTTCTGGGGACAGAGCCATCTCAGAAAGGGAAATCTCTTCAGTTTCCCCACCACACAGTCAAACACTTGAGACTACGGTTCCAGACTCACATACCTCCTTCAGGTCATAAGATTTATAAAGATTCATACCTGAATCATTCCCACTGATGTTCCTCTTGGCATAGGCACTGCGGACCACCTGCTCATAAACCTGTGCTCCTATCGTCCTCATGTTTTCACGAATCATGATGCCTTGGGCTTGCATCATGAAGAGGTAGGTATTCACTGCAAGAAACCAGAAAGAAATAGTACATAAGTCACGACTTTTCTGTGGAAGATTTTTTTGAAGTCTTTCAGGAAGCACTTTGCTACTAGGGCAAGCAGAACGAAGCTCAGATGTTCCCAAACAAAAACTTGTTGCCTACAGTCCAACAACAGTACAGCAACTGAGGAGCAAATTAAATTAAGAACAAACAAAACTTATTCTTCAGCTGCTGCCAAATATTCCAGTCACCTATATCATGGGCATGCACAACCCACAGTTGGGATGGAACCCAGCATTCAAAAACCCTAATTTCCAGACATTACAATTGCACAGGTGAGAGTGAACAAAAGGCCAAAGCTGACCTCCAGTAGGGCTTCCACTAGCCAGCAGGGGTGATATTTCACTGCAAGCTCACCTACATGCTAGTCTCCATGGCTAAAAAAATATACAGAACACATCCAAGTTTGTGCAATTCAGCTCAGGTTGCAGAATACAGCACTTCTTCTGATTGCTATAGTGCGGTTCACCTTGCATAATGCAGAAATGTGTACACATAATGGTATCCCTTTTTTCAAAGCAGCTAAAGGTCTAGGCAAGTGAGAGTTAATGGGCCCTGAGCAGGGGAGAAGGTATTATGGCTGCATATACCATGATGCAAGTCTTGAAGAGTGAGAAGGCAATGCATACTTGTAAGGATGAAAACAAGACACAGAGGTGCTGCTCCATACCTTACTCCCTTCTTTTCTCCCTTTCTCACAATACAAGAACTCATGGGCACTCCATGAAATTGCTGAGCAGTCGGGTTAGAACAGATAAAAGGAAATACTTCTTCACCCAAAGAGTGATTAACATATGGAATTCGCTGCCGCAGGAGGTGGCGGCAGCTACAAGCATGGACAGTTTCAAGAGGGAATTAGATAAACATATGGGGCAGAAGTCCATCAGTGGCTATTAGCCACAGGGTATAGATGGGAACTCTCAGTCTGGGGCAGGTGATGCACTCTATTCTTGGTGCTGGAGGGGGCAGCAGTGGGAGGGCTTCTAGTGTCCTGGTCCTCCACTGCTGGACCTCCTGATGGCACGTGGTATATTTTGGCCGCTGTGTGACAGAGTGTTGAACTAGATGGGCCATTGGCCTGATTCAACATTGGCTTCTCTTATGTTCTTATGTTCTATAACAACACTTATCATACTTTTATTTTCCTGCCAATAAATTATATTAATTTGGAATATCAGGTGTGAGTGTGTGACAATGGCACATCACTTGTACTCTGGAAGCCAAGATGATCTTGTGGTTGGACTAGGATCTGGCAGTCCCAAGTTCAAATCCACACTCTGACATGGAGACTCACTAGGGGCCAGTCACTCGCTCACCCTAACTTGCTTCACCAGGTTGATGTGAGGATAATATAGAGGGAGAACAGTGCTATAAAGCATTTTGGGTTCCCAGTGGGGACAGAAGCAGAATGCCTAAATAAATATTCAGATGCAACAAATCAGTTTGTTACAGGAACAAGCCTTGGAAGTCTTCAGGCTCCTGTATGCCCTGCTTCCTTCACATGACGTTGAGTCTAAAAACATCCTGTAGGACAAAATGATCTATTATTTGTATTTGTTCTTTTGCCTACAAACCAGGATTCCAAGCCACTGTGGTCTGGAAACATGGTTTGTAGGCAACAGAACAAACTCAACATTTGTCACTGTATCCAATTTGGGCATCATGTCAAACTGTTTTGTCGGGTACGCAGAAGTGTTCAGTCTGAGCAATGGGAAGCTTGTAAGTTATAACTGAGTGTAGCCATAGCACTGATATATACGAGAAATGTAAAAGTTCCAGAAATTCTGGAGCCATGGGAAAATGTTTCCCTTGATGAATGTGGTAATTGGAAAGGTAGACTTCATATGTACAACACTTAAAATTACATAAAGTAATAAAGTTAACATGAAATCATCATAAAGTAATAAATTAACATGGGAATCATCATAAAAAGTACTGTTTGGTGTATTTTTAAAGTACAAATGCCTTAGTCCTATTCAAACCTGTATCCAGTGTTAGGTGAAGCGGCATGCTAGTGCACCTTAAGGGACCAAAGTATATCTGAGCAGCAAAGCTCCATTTCCTGTAACAGCTCATCTCTCCTTGATGGCTGCAATATGTTGCATAGAATCTCCTGACTGAAATGTTGGTTTACTGGTTTTAAGAAGCAAATTATCATCTACTAAGCTTTCAGGGTACTTTGAAATACTATGGTGAAGTAACTTAATGGAACAAAGTTTGAGTCCAGAGGCACCTTTAAGACCAACAAAGTTTTATTCAAGGTATAAGTTATTGTGTGCATGCAGATACCTGAAGAAGTGTGCATGCACACAAAAGCTTATACCTTGAATAAAACTTTGCTGGTCTTAAAGGTGCTACTGGACTCAAACTTTGTTCTGCTGCTTCAGATCAACATGGCTACCGACCTGAATCTAACTTAATGGAATTGCTAAAAGCAGGAAAAACCTATAAGAGGCCCAACCTCAGAATAGTGTTTTGTTTTTAGTAAAAAGAACTGCTAAAGAGCAATGGAAACGTTCACCATTACTCTGCAATATTACGAGCAGAATTCTCTAAAAGATATATAAAGAGGAAGAAAACACAGCAGCAAGATCTCAACTATTTTGTGAAGCAACATGCTGGTAAGAGCCTGGTATCCTGGGCAACAGAGACTGCTGCCTTGTACATGCTGGTACTATGAAGTGCTAAACTCCACTGTGTATACATGCCCTTGGAAATACATTCCCTCGGAAAGAACAAAGGATAGATAGGTTATGTGAGGCAAGGCTATAACTGTTACACTCCATTACATAGTTCTCTTTCAAACTTTTAAAGGATATATAGAAGAGAAGATTGGATTTATACCCTGCCCTTCACTCGGAGTCTCAGAGCAGCTTACAAACTCCTTTCCCTTCCCCTCCCCACAACAGACACCCTGTGAGGTAGGTGGGGCTGAGAGAGCTCTTTTGAGAACTGCCCTTTCAAGGACAGCTCTTGTCAGAACTATGGCTTGCCCAAGGTCATCCAGCAGCTGCATGAAGACGAGTAGGGAATCAAACCCGGTTCTCCCAGATTAGAGTCCGCACACTTAACCACTACACCAAGACCGGCACGCTGCCCAAGAAGAACCTGGATTATTCAGGTACCTAAAGTATCCTAATTTTAAACAACAACACAAACTGTAGCTCCCTTCTGCCCCTTGCCATAACAGCTCCTAAATGGCATGCAACTGCGACTGCAACACTACAGACATTGCTCTGGAAGTAAGCCATATTGAATAACATGAGGCTTAATTTTGAGTAGACCTGCTCCCTGTAACCAATGCTCCCTCTAAGCTGTGGAGTCTTGTGAGCAAAAATGCTACTCTGTGAGCTACTAGCATTAAAGTTGTGAGCAAGCGATTTGGCTACTGCATAAATTAGTTTGCTCTGGAGCCATCCTTCCTGAGCTGAGACAAAAATGTGTGAGCCAGAGGCTAAAAAACTGTGAGCTAGCTCACACTAACTCAGCTCAGATGGAACACTGCCTGTAACACAGATTTAGCTTACATGTTCTTGTGCTAAAGGAGTTCTACTGAGACTGAAAAGTTCTGCTCACACTCTCATATCCTTTGTGACCCTTGGATTTTTACATTTTAAGGTGCTGAGAGTCAGCTGCCCATTTTTGCACACTGCGCACTTAGTACATACATTGACAGAATAAATCTGTACATGGACACAAAAAATGATTTCAGTTATTTAAAACATCTACAATTGTACCTTTCTCCTGGGCAACTGGGACCAAGTTAGAAGCATGTATGTGCATTAGGTTTAACAATATTATAATCCAAGTTGAACTTTAGAGATACAGTGAATTAGGCTTTGGAGCATTAAAAGGGGTATTTCAAATTAGTATTTTTTTACATGCAAGTTGAAAATGGGATTCAATCTCTTAATATATCATAACTAAACATGATTCAGTACTGTCCATTTCTAAGGTTCACAACTTCAGGGAGACAGCGATGTAATGAGAGCAGGGACCTCTGAAAATGGGAACACAGGAAAGCAACTGAGATCCATAGCTATTTGGGCTGGAAAGAGTTAAGTAGAATTTACTCCACATTTTAAAAAGTTGTGAAGTTTTTAAAAAAGTTGCGATGAGGTCTGGTAACCTCAATTTTTTTGCCAGTTTAATGAACAAATCAAAGTTAAATCTTAGATCACTGTTATTTGATTTTTAGATATATTTCACTTCCATGGTCTTGACACAGAAACAGTCATATCTCTTTTTCAAACTTATGTAATACCAGTTAATGTTTTGTCTCATTATTTTTGTTGACAACCTGTTAAATTTGGATTTGTGAAGAAATAAGAAGTCAAACATGGCAGCATCTACTTGTTTCACTGTAACAGCAAGAATTTTATCCAGTTTTCATATGAGGTGTCAAATCACAATCCACTTGGAGTGGGAGATTTCAAAAATGGTGACTCAAGTCTCCAGGGCAACTGAAATCACATATGAGCTTTATTCTATTCACAGAAGACTTCATATTAAATCTGATATGATAAAAATTAACAGAGTATCAAAGAACTGTATTTTTAATTTAAATTGTCTTTGTCACTATCAGCTTTAACAAAACAGTACACATACATAGTATTCATACGCCCATTTCTTATTTTAGGCTGTTTCTTATGCAATTTCAAACTCCCCCCCCCAATAATATCACTAAACCACAATGAAATAAAATGCAAATAAACTGCCATGATATTGGTAGTAAACAGCGACTGCCACATGGATGTTAAAGTAGCAAAAGTGCCAATCACAGACAGGTATGGATCTTTATGTATGCAGAAAATATGATTTTGTAAATTAACAAAAGCAATTTTTAAAAAAAGTTTAAGCCCTTGATAGTTTAGATAACCCCAGTAAAGAAGATAAAATAGTTTAGTCAGGAAGGCAAAGATATAGTCATGAAAACTTTTAATACATAATTATTAATAGATTTGAGGAACATGGGTCAGAAATGCGTCTGAATGCTGTAACTTGCTAGATACACAAGGGGACACTATCAATAAAATTCTTGCTAGCTGGTCTTTGCAACAGATACAGTTGCTTCTGAAATGGTAAGCATGAAGTGCTTCATCCCAGGAACAGACTGAAGAGGCGGCTTGTGAACTGAATTTTCTTCCATTTAGTATATTAGTGAGAGGGCTATGCTAGAATCCTTCTCCCCATTATGTAATTTTCTGGAATTTTGTTTAAATGAAAGAGCTTTCCATCATGTGGTGGTACAGCTCCACAGATTTCTCAACTCAGTGAATAGTATGCTTGATGAAAATTTATTTTGACATAGTAACTGCTTGTAACAGCATGCTTTAAACTAGAAGGCCAGAAATAGCCAGCTTCTCCCACCATACTAATGATCCATAGGTAGCTGAGATGCAGAGATATCCAGTCTGTGCCCTTAATAACTCTAGACAGTGGATAGTGCACAGATAAAAAGGCAAGAGAGCTGCCAGACCAAACACACCAGAGTCCACTTGACAGAAATCACATGCTATTGGAGAGTCAAGCTGTTTTCCAAATCACACAGAACTGAAACCTTCCCTATGGAGTATGTGGCACCGATAAAGAATAGCCAAACTGGAGAGATGCCTCAAAGCATTCAAGATTTTCTCATAAAATGCTCTTGGTAACTGTACTTAATATCTTTGCTCTTTGTTTGTAGTGTTCCAATGTCCATGAGAAGCAGTGCAAAAGCATCTGGGGCTTCCGTCTGGAGGCCAGGCCAGTACAGATATTTTTGTCAGTTTTAGCTTGATATTTCTGCAATCCATGGTGATTGGTTGGGTTGAAAATACAAGTTATATTTAAAGTTCAAATCTTTTAGAGCCTTGTAGGGTGGTATGTAACAACCATGCAGATCAAGAAGGAAGAATTATTTCTAACAAATGAACATTGTCCTCAGCTGTTACAACACAAATGTTAATATATAAGCCAGGAAGAATAGGGACTCCCTGGTAACAGGCAATGCATAAGCACAGACACAATGATTCAGATGCAAATACAATCCTATTAAACACACTGCTTAGTGGGGTGAAAAAGGAATATGCATTCCACTTAAGCAGATTACAGCCTTAGAGGTATGAGTATTTTAGCAGCAAGTTTATTCCTTACCATGGTACTTCTACCGCAACAGCATTTCCACCTAATTATACATTAAACAAAATGGCTCCATGCCATGTTATTTATAGCCTCACCCTGGCTAAAAATTAAAGCACCCACTAAATATCACTTTTTACTCACAGCTGCCAAATTAGACTGATTGAGCTAAAGTAGAAAGATTGAGGATCATGAATTTCTGCTTAGTTAGAAAGTGCTGATTAGGTACATATATATAGCAAACATCTGTGGAAACAGTAAGCCTTAAGGGAAGTAGCCAGCCTTAAAAAGGTATGCTTATGACAAATTTGGAATCCTGTAATTGTAATTTATACCAGTAAGAAAACTTGAGACGTATATAAGTTGCCTGTCTTGACTTTTCTATCAATGTTGATGAGTCCTAGGCCACATGTGAATGAATTCCTAGGCCAATCTATTACTTAAAGTTATTTTGCCTTCATTTTACTCACAGAACAGTGGCAACACTCTAAAACAAAATTAAAGATGTGTTTAAGATACAATATAGGTTTCATTTACAAAGTGTCAGCACTTTGATTTCTTGGACTGGAATCTGAAAAACGACCAATTCCATCTCCCCAACAGCAACCCTTCATGTAATACTGTATGCAGCTCCAGAGGTCACCCAGCCCTCAGGAGTAGCTGGATGGCAAGGTGGGGAAGACATGGGAGTTGCTGCATGGGGGGGGGGGTGTTAGAAAAGCCTCACTATACACAGAACACTTTGAATCCTAGCCAATGTCAATACCTTACAGTCTCGACCCAAAGTACAGGTAGGGAATGGACTATTAAGAGTTGACAGGTTTTGATACAATGAATCATTAAATTCTACAGGACCATTTGGAGCACAAACACTGGACAGACATAGTACTGTTCTGTATGATGTGGGTTAGACTTGATTCAAATATGGACATGCGCTTGAAACCCAAGGCATCTAGCTAGCTTTCCTATATCAGATCTAGCCAGAGGTAAACCTTTAGGTTCATTCTGGGTATAGCACAGATGAAAATACTGTTCAAGAATTTCTGCTTCCATTTTTAGCTTTTTATTAAAGCATAAGTACTGCATTCTTAACAGACTGAATCAGCAAAACATTATACCGTCCGTCCATCACTGTTACACAGCTACTTAAAGGAGGGCACTTACACGAGTCCGTAAAGGTTTCTTTCCTCAAAGGTAATCAAGTCACAGGAAAGTAGCTCCTTCTGACAAGCTCTTGATCAGTTCATTTCCCCACATTTATATGATTTTAACTTCAACTCCTAACAATAGTTAACTTGATAAGGCTGCACATCCTTGGCTAACTCCTTGTAACTTCTAACACCATACAAGGTTAACTTGACTTACAGTAATTTCTTAGAATAAATAAAAATGTTAGTTCATTCTTGCTACTTAAGTCTATTTAAAAATAACGATTACAAGTTCCTCATACGTATACCTTTTGGCCCCCAACCAACACACCCATTTTTGAACAATATTTTCCAGTTCTGTGAAGCTGGACATTCCTGCCATTCTTAGATGCTCTCTGCATCTGGGCCTCAACACATCTAATGTCTACTGGCATGAGTCAGGTGGCTTCTAATCTACACAAAGCCATATAATTATGTTACTATTTTGTTTTCTTGCTCCCCTCCAGGACTATTCTGTTCTGGGTCTTTGAATACCCTTCTTGGCATGCTTTACTGAGAGGCCAGACTAGCTCTGTTTCTGTGCACAGAGACATCTTCTATGACTTTTTTGGGTTAAGGCCAGCAACTGCTTCCCTATATTTCTGGCCATATCCATGACAGTACTACACTGGTTTCAGTCCTTTCTGTGGCATCATACTCATTGTCATTGAAGAATATCAGTCTGTTCTCTGGAACATGCAGAATGCCCCGTGGGTTGGCCCTCTCTGTGTAAGACCCTTGAATGAGACTGACCAGAGCTTTCAAGTAGGAGGCCATCAACACCCTAATGACAACCTGCTCTGCATTATATTAATTAATGCGACACAAGGCTATTCTCTATCCTAGGCTATTACCTGGGTGACACAGTCAGGTGGCTGAAAGGGAATAAGCTGAATCCAGAAAAGAGAGAAGTGCTTGTTGGGAAGGCTGATAGCTTGAGTGTAGGTGGTGTGATAGCTGTACTGCAAATGAACAAAGGAAAAAGGCTGGGGGCACTGTTGATAGAAAAACAGTAGTGCTGCTACCAAAGGTAACTTTCTTTATATCTAGTTTACAGACCTCCTATATACATTCATCTAGCCTAGCAATCCATGCTACTATACTATGAAGTATGTTTTACCAGTCATGTTATATGCTAGGCTGCCCATAAAGACAACCTCTGAAAGTTCAGTTAGTTCAGAACATCCATAGCCCATCCCTAAAACCTGACACTGCTAGCTTGTTACTTCAGGTCTGAAGGTGTTGCACTGGTTGCTTGTTTCTGGTGCTGGTTTTAACCTTTAGCCTCACACAGTCTGGACCCACATCCCCCCCCCCCTCCCCGTGAGCTTTATGCCAACTCTGACTTTTAGTCCTTCCCTGCAGGAAGGCAAGGACTACTATACCCATTTGGTTAAGGATGTTTTCCATGATGGCTCTAGACCTGTGCAGAAGTCCTACCATCCCTCTCTGCTTTTCCTATGCTGTGTAGAACAGCTCTACTTAAAACAGCTTTACATTTGTCTCAAAAAGTAACTTTCTCTTTTAGGCAGTTAGTTTGTACACTAAGGTTTTAGAATTGCCAATATTTACGGTATATATTTTGGCAAACCATCTTGGGTGTACGTATCAAAAGGGCACTGTCTGTTTATAACTTCTTAAAATTCTTCTGTATGTAAAGATAGTCCCTACCAATAAAAAAAAAATAGCCTATCCGGGAAAAAGGTTCTCTCTTATGCCTTTTATGCTGTGCTACTTTTCCACTTTGAAGGAATCATTAATGACTGGGTATGCTGAAAAAAAGGACAAAGCTTCCACCAGCAGTCCAAAGCGGTACATTTTATCATCTCAGTGCTGCATATGTAGACTAAACCTTAGCTTTATGGATTATCCAAAGCCAACTCACAAGGAAGACCAGGAAAGCAGGTAAAAAAATTGCCTCTAATCAGAAAAGATTAACTTTGCATTATGAAACAAAAGCTGGAGTGTTTCAAGCCAGTGTTACATACAGGACTAATAAAGATGTGTGTGCAGGCTGGTTAATAAAATTCTCCAGAAAGAACATACAAAACTAACATATGCCTGAATGTGTGGATGTAGCAAATACATAAAACAGAGCCAGTGTGGTGTGGTAGTTAAGTACTGGACTAGGATCTGGGAAATCCAGGTCTGAATCATGCCATGGAAACTGGCTGAGTGCCCTTGGGCCAGTCACACATTCTCAGCCTAACCTCCTTGACAGGATTGTTGTGAGAATAAAATGGAGAGGAGAATTAGGTAAGCTGCTTTGGGTCCCCACTAGGGGACGTAAGTAAACAAAAGGAAAAAAGAATGAAACTATCCTGTAAAGAAGAAACCATCAGTTCACAGAGTCATAGAATATTAGAGTTGGAAGGGACCTTGAAGGTCATCTAGTCCAACCCCCTGCACTCTGCAGGAGCACGGCTGAAAGATAGCCTTACAACATACCCAAAAGATGGTCATCCAGCCATTATTAACATTGAGAACTACAGAAGAGGGTTTCTTCCATGAAACCTTTCGCAATGTGTTGTAGCTTTGCTCACTGTAATACATTTTTGGCAACCAATTTATATGATTTAAAGCAGTTACCTCCAACAACGAAAGAAATCTCATTTATATTATGCTTAATTTGAACAAATAATCTTTTCAGATTATATTTGATCAGTTTCCAACGTAATGAGATTATCTATGGCCACAAGAGATTATAAATGTGTATATGTATTAATGGGTTTATCTAGCCCAGTGGATTAAATTTTGACATATTCAATGCAATTTTAGAGCAATAACATCTTTATACCTACTCCCTCAAATACAGTAGCCCAATTCAACCCACATGACAATAAGGCCTTAGCAGACGGTGGCCTAGGGGGTTGCATAAGGATGGAGGGCCTACTTTGCAAGCTTGGAAGGAGGGAGATTGGTTGTGGCGATTCCCGCCCATATGGGTATTTGGTGATGGGAGGAGCCTGGTCTTTACTGTAGCGCTCCCTCCCATCCGGGCAATTCATTTGCAGTCGGCCTGCCCCCCCTCCCTAGACAATGTGGGCTTCAGCTGGTCGCCAATTTGGGGTTGGGTAGGAATTTTTCACCCCCCTTTCAGATTGGCCAGGAAAGGGGTGTGTTTTTGCCTAGCTCACACTGTCTTTGAGGTTGGGGAACTGGCTCCAGGCTGCTAATTAGGGTTGGCGGAAATCTGGCCTGTTTTTGTTATGAGGGGGAATACCAAGTGACAGACCCCCCCTTGTTGTGGGGGGGGGTCAACATACCTAGAACAAACCATTCCTTGGTATGGGCCTTGGATGAGGATGCGAGTGGCCTGTTATACACCTCGGGCTGGGTCTCCCCTCGTGCTCTGTGGCTAGAGGTGGTTGGCTCGTGGTGGGGTGTTAGCATGTCTGCCGCCTGGCAAAAGCAGTGTTGTGGTTGGCTTGAGGGGCTAGGTGGTTCACCCTGTCTAAGGTCGGGAAAGGGATCAGGGGATCCCTTTGCCAGATGTGTGTTGCAGCCCTTGCCAGTTATAGTTTATCCTGTTGAATTAATAGTTAAATAAAGCTGCCCTTAGTTTATACCATTTACCAGCGCCAGTCTCTTTCTTCTGGCTAAGCATACAATATGCCTATTACTAACAAAGAGAATAGCAGTCTGAGTTATAAAAGTGAGTGTTTTTCCCCCCTCCCTGGAAGTGGCATGGAGCCAGTTCAATTGCCTGCTAGACTACATCTATACATATACTAATGGTCCTGGTAGGAAAACCAACTAAGGAATTTGGTGCTAGGAAGTCTCCGGGCAATTCTTGGAGATTTCCCAGAAAGCCTTCCAGGAGAGCTCCCAGGATGCACCTGCAACCTGGGCAGACCAGGTCAAGGGGGTGGAGCGAGTGATGTAAAGTGGGTGGAGACAGGGAGTTAAGAAACCTTCCCTGCAAGAGGAAGGGTCTCTCTCTTCCTTGGAATAAGCAGGCAGCCATTTTTTTCTAACCATGCGGTCTCTCCCAGGTAATGGGATTTATAGGAAACTTGTAACTTTTTAAGATCATTAGCGCCTGCCCTATTTTAACTGTTAGAAAATGTCTAGGACAGGGAAAAAGGATTGCACTTATGACCAATTTTCCTTTGAAATCCATTTGCTGATATAGTGCTGTGCTTAAGTATGCCTGTAAATATTTTATTTGCATTTTTTTTTTTTACTTTCTCAGTTCTCAGTTTCTGTACCACCTAGATCCCCCACTGCCTTGGACATGCTAGTGCAAGAGGGGCCCCTGGGTTGGGAGGAAAGCAGTCTGTGCTATTTCTCCAGGGGAGCCCCAAAGTCATAATTGGCCCCATGGTAACAAGGCTTTGGGTAATGGAGGACAGAGGCAGGGCCTCAAGTTAAGAAGAGGAGTTAGGAGCCCTGTTCTCCCTAGCAAGAACCCCCTCCCCCCAAAAAGGGCAGGTGGAAAGAAGAAATCACCCCCTCCAGGAGTTGGCAACGCCAAGGAGGGGTGGGCACAGCAGGGTCTGCAAGTCAAAGCAGACCTGTTCCATCACGCAAGCATTGCACTTTCATTTGCTTTATTAACATGACTGAGAGAAATATAGGTTGCATCCGAAAGCCTCTAGGATCAGCAGCTAGGTGTCTCACTCCTGTTTGCCTTCAAGCTGTTAAGAGGCAGTTTTTAATTCCTGGGGACTTGGAAACTACTGGGTTACTAGACATTTGCTTTAAGAATTACTTCTCTTTAGCTTTAAGTAGTTTGTAATACGTTTTTCCCTTTGCATTGCACTTGAACTTTCTGTATAGATGCTTGATTTGGACAGACTGAAGGGCCAGAAAGAGCCCAGAGAAAACATTTTCCTGTTGTTTTTTTCCTTCCCCCAGACTCTACACCTCCCCCATTTTTCAGTGGAAAAGGTATGAAATTTTTGAGACCACTAGAGAAAAAAATCCTATATTTTTTCTTTTGGAATGAGTGAAATACTTTTTAAAGACAAAATTACTCCCTGGATATATAGCATGGAAAGTTTTATGTAAGACCATTTGCAGCATTAAGTAATTCCTATACATACTCCAGACATCTACGAGTTTCAAGGATGTGCATGGTTTAAATGTGAATAATTCTGGCAATGTGCTGTAGTAGATATGATAATAAATTTAAAACTTCAGTGTCTTTGATATTAAAAGGTTTAACTTGATATCCAATATGCTGGCAGTCCTATCTATGTTGGCTGTAAAATACTTTTTGTCTAAATAATACATCTTCATTTAGCACCTAAGTGGCAGTCTGCAATAGTCAAAAGTCATACTTGCAGTTGTGGGAGTAGATATATGGGCAGCTTACTATGGGATGCAACCCAACAAACACCCATGACACTTATAAGATGGCAGCTAAAATGGAAGAGAGGAGACCAATGGAAGTGACTTTGGGTTCCCACTGGGGAAAAAGGCTGGGTACGAATGAATAAAATAAAATAAAAATAAATATATCTTAAGGTGAGCTCACACATGAGAGTTTACTCCATCATTGGCAATGGATGGATCAAATGATAGAATGCTGGGACCCAAAAAGTAAGAAACATGCAAATTAGTGCTAACAGCCAGGGTGAGAAAAACCCTGTATCCTAGCAGTCAAAAGCACAAGGCTGGTTTACTATAAACAGAAGGCAATGAAATCATTCTTCAAGGACTTCCAGAATATGACTTGACATCCTGGAAGGTTTCTATTGCTGTATCTACCACCAACAGCTGCACATTTTTATGCTTATCTCACTTGGGAGAATTCTAATGGAGCTTTTACAAACAAACGTACAAGAGCTATTGGCCCATAAACATTTATCTAGCTCTGCCAGTCTAACTGTTGCACCTAGCATGGACATGCTGTTGAGAAAACAATTCCAGTTTACACAATGTTCTCTTACCTGGTCACCCAATAGCAATTCTTACTACAGGGTACCAGGTGAATACTTGAAATGCTGTAGATATACATTTTGAAGGAAACGTTTTTAACTTAAATGTGACTAATATCGACCACAAATAATATACTACAGTAGGTGTAAGAGTTCCCATTAAAATTAATGCTATGGTCAAGTATGCTGGTAGTTTTATTGCAACTGCATGACACTGTTTTTGATGGAATACTTTATTTTCAACTTCTTTCACATAAACCAGGATTCTAAACCAGGATCAAACAATGGTTCAGAATCCTAGTTTGTGGGAAATGAACTCCAGTTTTTCCAGGCACCTGCATTTTTTTGTTAGCACAAATTGGAACTTGGAGGTTTCAAAAACTTCAGAGCCATCAATCAGGCTCCATGTGTGAGGGAAGGAGTGTGTAAGCACAGGAACGACCCTTGGCACTTACCATGATGGGTCCTTCTACTCTGAGGAAAGGAGGACATCTTGGGTGATTCCCACCATCCTATCAGGGAGTGGCAGGAACAATTTTTTCTTCTTCCTCTTCCTGTGGGCTTGGCTCCCAGCAGCAGTACAGGACAGCAGAACTTCCTAAACTTAAACAAGTGGAACAACTGCAAACATGGAAAGGTTAAGAAATCTCCCCCTAAAAGGAGGACCAAATATTTACACAGGTAAGTCAGAAAACAGGTAAGCAGAAGGAAGAAGAGAACCTGAACAAGGAGAGAGATCAGACTCCAGTGGGGCAAGATGTCCTCCTTTCCTCAGAGTAGAAGGACCTCTCACAGTAAGTGCCAAGGGTCATTATCCCTCTGAGGTGGAGGACATCTTGGGCGCTTTCAAAGCAGTACCATATGCCCTGGATGGGAGATCACTCTCCTCTTGAACGATGTGTTGTAAGACTCTTCTTCCATCAGCGGCATCTGCTGAGGCATAAATGTTCAGCTTGTAGTGCCTGATGAAAGTAGAAACTAAGGACCAAGTTGCGGCCCTGCAGACCTCTTCTAATGCGTTCTTGGTTAGTGCAGCATTGGTGGATGCACTTCTAACTGAGTGGGCTGTAATTCCAGTTGGGACTTCTAGGTGAAGTGACTTGTATGCCTCTGTGATACACAACTTGATGGTAGCATTGAAGGCAGACTTGGACATTTTATTCCCCAAATTGGGAGGAGAGATGTTGATAAATATGGCTTCAGTCTTTCTGATGCTAGCTGTGCGTAGTGGATAGGCCTTGAGAGCTCTGCGAACGTCCAGAGTGTGCCAGGTCTTTTCTTGTGGAAGTTTAGGGTCAGGGCAGAAAGACCTATGGAAACAGGAAGCAATCTTTGGGATGAATGTCGGATTCGTGTGGAGAACTACTTTGTCCTTATGAAAGACACAGACCCGGATTAACAGAGAGAGCTCCCAGCTCTGAAACGAGTCTGGCAGAGGTGACTGCTACAAGGAGGATGGCTTTCATCTGCAGCCACTTCAGGGGCATGTCTTGAATGGGCTCAAATGTACTCTTGGTGAGTGCGGACAGGACTGTATGCAGTCTCCAGGTATGGAAACGGTGTATGGGAGGAGGACTGTTCAGAGCTGCTCCTCTCAGAAACCTATGCACATGAGAGTGTGCAGATAATGGAGAAGCCTTGGTCCAAGGGAGCACTGAGTCCAAAGCTGCAATTTGTTTCCTCAGGGCTGCTGGTTTTAGGCCAGACTTAAGGCCATCATTTAGGAATTCTAGGATGGAAGAGAGATGAGGATTTCTGGAATCTACAGCTTTTCTCCTACACCATCTGTGGAAGGCCTTCCATGTGGTGTTATATATCCGGATAGTAGAATCCTTTCTGGAAGCAAGGATCGTTTCCATCACACTCAAAGAGTAGCCCAGGTCTAGGTAAGATGACCAAGTTCCACATGGTCAAAGTAGTTGCTCTGGCTTTGGGTGCCAAACTGGACCTTGGGTGAGCATGTCTGGAGAGACTGGCAGACGAAGTGGAGGTGTCTGACATTTGTTGTAGGGTCGAGAACCAGGGCCACCAAGGCCACCACGGGGCCACCAGGAAAACTGCAGCCTTCTGTTCCTGTATCTTTCTTAAGACTTTCGGTATTATGGGTATTGGAGGGAAGGCGTACAGTAGCCCTGTGGGACATGCGGTAGTCAGGGCATCTGTGACGGACTTAAAGATCTGGGACCAGCAGAAAGTAAACAAAGAACATTGCTGAGTCACATGACAGAGTGAGGAGGGGGCCATTTAGCTCGGAACCCTCAGTGATTGGCATTAAACAGACAAAATGTTCCATTTGGAATTGGCAGTTGAGAAGCTGCAAAGGAGTTCGTTGTGTGACAGAGAGCTAACAAGGAGTCTGTCAGCGAACTGAAGAAGTCAGATCTCTGTAGCTCTGTGGAAACAGCCTGTGAACAGTTTATGTAAAGAACTGGGGCTTGAGAGCAATCAGCACTGATTCTTCTAATATACTGAGGTGAATAAAAGTATAAGACCTGAGTGGTCACAGACACCAAAGACACTGCTCCACAGGGACTTATAAAGTGGTTGAGAAAAGGCTAGAGGGTCTGAAGTATGGAAGGCTGGTTAGGGGACCAGTTAGACTCGAAGGGCCAGCCAAAAGTTAACCACTAAAGGAGTGACTGGAGAGTGAGATCTGAGGTGTGTGTTGTGAACTGAAGAAACATCTAGGTACTGAACTGAAAGTAATAAACATACAGCCTAAGTGAACATAAGGGAAAGAGCTAAAGCCTGAAAGGAAACAAACTATCCTCTGTACAACTTCCATCCCCCTGTTGTGTTATTTGTAAATAAAGCCTGTTCAGTTTAACGTTGGCAAGCTGTGGTGCCTATCTATTTCATTGTAAATACACTTTGCAGTGGTCCCTAGAAACATCCCTGGCCAAGAAGTAAAACAATTACCCCGAAGAGACTATTATAGATTTGCTTAGAGGACTGGTCAGAAGAAATCAGCAGCAGCTCTGACCAGGTGCCACACGCAGACCCTCACAGTACTGTCAGTATAGAAGGGGCATGTGTCATAGCATCCGTGGCTTCCACCCTGATGTGGTGAAATCTGGAGAGCTAGTGATTCTGATGAGAAGCAATCAGATCCAGAATAGGTGTCCTGAAATGCTGTAACATCCAGTTGAATACTTTCTTGTTTGGCATCCATTCTCCCGGATGGATAGCCTGTCTGCTGAGCCAGTCCACTTTGGTATTGTCCAGGCCTCTGATATGTTCGGCTTGTATGGAGGCTAGATACTTCGCCAC
This sequence comes from Gekko gecko, assembly GCA_029375565.1. Classification (NCBI taxonomy): domain Eukaryota; kingdom Metazoa; phylum Chordata; class Lepidosauria; order Squamata; family Gekkonidae; genus Gekko; species Gekko gecko. Next base: position 157,357,094 of record JAPDNY010000006.1, read on the forward strand.
CCAAGAGAGTTGGACCAATGCCTCTTTGTGGAGGGAGAGTGACCTGGAGCTCCCCTGGTGATTTAAGTAGGTCTTGGCCAATATGTTGTCTGTCAGGATATGGCGATTCTTTACTGTGTTGCTGTAATATAGTAAGGCTAGGCGGATGGCCCTGAGCTCCAAGATGTTGATTGGTAAGGAAGCTTCTCTGCGAGACCAACGACTCCAAGTGAGGTCTCGCCCAGCATCACTCCTCAGCCCTGCAAGCTGGCGTCTGTAAACAATTGTAGTTCATTGTCTGCAACATATTTCTTCCCCTGTCGGAGGTTGGAGGTCTTTGTCCACCAACGAAGGGATTCTTTCACAACCATGGGTACCTGAAGATGAATGTCTCTCTTCTCCATGATCTGTAGTTGGTAAGGATGAAGGAAGAGATGAAGATGTCTGGTGTGTAGCCATCCCCACTCCACCACATCTAGGCTGGAGAGGAGAAGGCCCAGGACTTTGGCCAAGTGCAGTCGGGATGAGGAGGAATTCACTATGATGAGCTTCACTGCTTGTTTGGTTTTCAGAATCTTGTTTTCTGGAAGGAACTGGGTGGATCTCCTGGTGTCTATAAGCATCCCTAGATGTTCCAGGATCCAAGACGGTTCCAGAGAGCTCTTTCCCTAGTTGATGATGAAGCCATGGGACTGCAAGCAGCTGATAGTCTCTTGGATGTCCTGTAGAGCCTTGTCCCTGGAGGGAGACCAAATCAGCAGGTTGTCTAGATACGGATGGGCATGGATGCCTTTCCTCCACAGGTGTGCTACTGGGCTGACCAGTATTTTGGTGAAACTCTTGGCGCTGTCACCTGACCAAAGGATAATGCCCTGAATTGCATGTGAAGCTTGCCCATGCAGAAACTCAGAAATCGCCGATGTTGTGGGAGGATTGGGACATGTAAATAAGCCTTTGTGAGGTCCAAGGAAGCGAGGAATTCTCCTGGCGGTAGTACCTGTGCAATGGACTTGAGAGTCTCCATATGGAAGTGCCTCAGAATTATGAACTTGTTTACAAACCTCAAGTCCAGAATGGCCCTTCAATCTCCATTTTTCTTGGGTAGACTCCCTGGCCTTTTTGGTCCTCTGTAACTGGCTCCACCGCACGAATATCCAGCAGATGTTGAAGGGTGGCAAGGGTTATGGCTTTCTTCTTGGGGTCCCAGCAAAGTGGGGACAAGATCAATCGATCTGGTGGAGGACTTCTGAATTCCAAGGAGTAGCCTTTGGAGACGATTTCTAACGACCAGGCATTGGCTTGGGACTCTAACCAAGTCTCCAGGAAATGTGTCAATCGTCCCCCCACTGGTATCCGGGTCGAGTCATGCCTTAATGTTCTTAGGGTCGCATTCTGACTTCTCAGGTCTATTGAAGCCTTGTTTTCCGAAATGTGGGCCGGAGCTGAAGTTTCTCTTATATGGCAGATTGGGAGGTCCTCATGAGCTTTTTTTCTGGTTGTGCCTGGGCTTGTATGTCACTCCTGAAGAAGGAAAGGAATGGTTAGTGGAGCTCCTCTTGTCAAGAAGACACATGTGTCTAGGCATCGCCTTTTTGTCCTTTGTCTCAACCAGTATTTTCTCCAGGTTGTCTCCAAATAGCTTTTCCCCCTTGGAAGGGGTATGCCATGACAAAGGACTTAGACTGCAGATCGGCTGGCCAAATAAAGCCAAATTCCTCTCCTGGCCACTACCACCGAAGCCATGGATCTGGCTCTCCCTGATAGGATGGTGGGAATCACCCAAGATGTCCTCTCCTCAGAGGGAGAACAAGCCAGGTTCATGCTGGTCACATATCTGATTGCTTTTGACATCTGAATGCAGCCTGTGTGATAGACCCTTGAGAATCCCCATTTTCATTTTAAAAGGAATAAGACAGAGGAGAAGAAACCCCTTGGAACTTTAATAACCCCCACTTTCAGAAGGCTCAGAAACCACAAATCAAATATACCTCATTTTCAAGTGCCATAACTCTTCATGATTTTAGACAATGGATTTAGGATTTATGACTTGGATTGGCAATGGTAGACATTGGCAATGGTAGAGACCACTGCTTCCCAGACTGTCATGAAAGGAAATTTTAACTGAGCTGTAACATGCCAGGAAACTTTTCCTGAAAATGAACTGCAGGAGAAAAGAAAGCATGTAGAATTCAGGGGTTAAGAAAGGGCAATGTGCTACCATTTACAACCTGACAGTTCATACCTTCAGGCAAATATCATGCTAATTAAATCATAGCCTTGCCAATCAAAATACATATGCACAATTCAGCTCTATCAAACATGCATTTGATCTCTGGATAAACTAACATTAATTAATACATGAATGCTATCATTTTTCTGTTTGCTTCAGGTCTTTATATAGATGAAAAATGTATATGAATTGTAGGAACAAGAAAATAGATATCATCGCATATAGTCCACCTCAAGAACTTGGGATGATTAGTATGACCTTCAAACAAAAAATCTGCTCTAAAATTAAAACTGAATAAAATCGTATTAAGCTATCTCCAGAAAAAATCATGTTCAAAGTCACCATTTTTCAATGTTTTGGAAGAAGAGTGCAATCCATTTCAGTCACTACAGAGGCAAATTCACAATAGCTTCTGCTCAAATTCAAAGTGCAGGCTGTTAGAAAATAGGTTAACATTTTTCTCTGCACTCCAAAATTCCATTCCCTACCTAGCTTGAGTTTTAATCTCATGAACTTTAATTTGCCTAGTCGTTACTGAGCCTTTATTCTGTTTTATTCACTTGGGGCTACCTTAATTGGACTCCCATCTGCTTTCTCAAGGGATTACCCTTTATATACAGCAAGCTCTTTAGCAGCCAGGTGTGCTTGTGTCAGGTTTCAAAATGATTACCATGCTAGTACCTTTACCAGCACCTAAAGAATTCAGTTCCTTAGATCTTGAACAAATTCAGATCACACATTCAATAAGGACTGGAAAGTCCAAAGATGGAGGGTTAGGGAGTCACATAGCTATCACCTTCAAATACAGCCCTTGCCTAGACAGTATTTGACCATATCATACAGTGTTCATGGAGGGCAAAGCAGAATGCACAAGATCAAAGAAACTTATAAAAAATCAGAGTTAGCGATCAAAGAGGCAAAAGCAATAGAGAAAACAGCTCTAAGTGGAAACAGGGCCACTGGACTCGCCACCCCCCACACACATGCTTATTTTGGTTAGTTTAATCAGAGCTAATCAGGGACAACAGACAAACCCTTTCCCCGAAACCAGGTTTTCCTCAAAGACCCTCAAGAGCTTCTTATCCCTCCTGTTGCTTAGGTATGAACTTTTAGACATACATAACCAAAAGTTCAATCTTATTCTTCCCAACCCTTTCAGCAAATATGCCATCTCTTCTGTTCTTCCTCCACTGTTTAATGATATGAGTATATTCATATCATCAGCAACTGCCCTCAAACTTTCAAATTTTCTGTGGCTGGCCTCATTTTAGAGAATGACTGAGAGTTTCAAGAGCATTTTATCTGCTTTTATAAACATTTCTGTAAAGCCCTGTTTGAATGATTTTCCAAAATATGGTATATTAACTCATTTATACCTCCATTCCTTTCATATTTATGTTCAAGTATGAATAAGAATTTACTTTACAGACATTGACTGCTTCTGCCAGCAAGCTACAGAGCACCTTGCATTGACTATTCCATGTATTATTTATACCTAAAACACAATAACTGAGACTAGTTTTCAAACTACATTTATTAAATGGTTAATGGTAATGGTGCTGTGTGACTCACCATTTTGTAAAAGTAGAACATCTGACAGCACATCACATCAGGCAACACATTCACCCCACACCAGCCCTGACATCTGATCCAAGCAAGGAAAGGCACCATGGCAAGCCTCCTACAAGCAGCACTGGTTTTGTAAGAGTTTTTGTTACATCTGAGGAAGTAAGCTCTGACTCAAAGACTCATGCTGGAATAAACATTGTTAGTCTTCTGTTTCATAAGCGGGGAACAAGCCCACTTCAAAGGAGAAACCTCAGTGAAGTTCCCAATGGAACAATTGTCCTGACAAGTTGTATATCTAAAGATAAGTATCTATCCTTAGATGTTCCCTTCTCTGGAATGTCACAGTAATAATAATGAGTAAGCTGATATTTTCTAGCATTCATCTTTCACCTGTTTGCAGGGAGCATGAACTGCAAAAAGCTTGGGGGGGGCAGGCAACCAGTAAACTAGCATTTGCAAAAGGACTGAAAGTTCTGACCAACTCACATGTTACAAACTCTGTGGATAATCAGCAAGAATGTTTAACTGGAACAACATTCTCTGAAAAGATGGCCAGTGTTGATGAGATTTTTATAATGTGAAACTGAATACACAGGCCAGTTAAAACTAAATCGCTCTTATCAAAGTACAATGATTTCACTTTGATTTGAGGTTCAAAGTACAATGGATTTCATTTCTAGCATACATACCTCCTTTGATTTAATGCTTAAAGAGGCAAATCAAACTGTAGAATTTAAACGAAAAATCAGTCAAGACAAGTGAGCAACTAACTTGAACTGTCCTGTTAGAGAAAAATTGTCTTCTGGTCCTGACCTGGATGGCCCAGGCTAGCCCAATCTGGTTAGATGGTGGGAACTAAGCAGGATCAGCCCTGGTTAGCATTTGGATGGGAGATCACCAAGGAAACCCAGGGTCACTATGAAGAGGCAGGCAACAGCAAACCATCTCTGAATGTCTCTTGCCTCAAAAACCCTATGGGGACACCACAACTTGGGTGCAACCTGACAACACTTTCCACCATCTTCATGTCATTTTCTGGAATCTGTCAAGAAGTATCAATGGTTTCTTAAAAACATTATTTACAACTGGATTGTTCTTTATTGTTCACTAGATACACATTAAAGCCCATGCTATTTGCTAGTTATCATTCTTACAAGATTTCAGTTTGAAGAGCTGAAAAACCTCCAAGGAAAAAGCCCATGTTAAAAATGCTGGTGCAGTGTCCCCATAAATATTAAAAATTCAACAGGCTTTTCAAAGGAGTCCTATGAAAAGCTGAACAGCAGTTACCATAGATTTAAACAATTTAGCATCCATGAAATACTTTCAGAATTACAAAGCACTTCATGTATCTCCGTAATCGTGACTACTTTGCAAAAAATGTGTGTCTGAATTACCCCTAGGCTGAAGATGGGTGCCAAGGCTGAGAGTAAGTGACTTTGCCTAAGGCCACCTAACAAAACAAAAATATGTATACACTAACACTTAGTGCTTAACTGTTATTATAAGACACTACTTGAGATGGATATATTACAGACTGTAGCACAGATGATGCAAGACAGAGGCAGCAGGAGTCTGCAGTCCTACAGAACAGGGAAAGAGTAGACAGCTGCCTAACCATGAAATAGAGTTGACCTCCCACCCCCACACTGCTTAGCATTCTTAGGCCATGGAGTGGGTTAAATGACTTCAAAACAACTGTCACTTTTAAAAACATGGTGTAAAATTAATGCAGAATATAGTCGAAATATATTCTCTTTTAAAATGCAATTTATCGTGCTTTATCACATGCACTGAGAACTTTTCTATGTATAAGAAAAATCTGACTTGCGAAGCAAGCATTGAACATATGATACAATAGGTCATGAGTTATATTAAAGTGATGGGTTCACATTAGTAACTAAAGAGCACAGACATCTCCACCAGAACAGCACTGCTTCAACCAGTAATGCCAACTCTTGCTTCCCGGTCTGGTTCTTCACTCCCCAATTCACAACACTTAACTTTGTACTGGAATGCGGCTCTTGCGTTAAGTGATCTTAAGCTAACTGCATCAGCATTGTGAACATAAATCTGCAGCTTCCCTTATATAAGCAGTTACAATTGCGTAGCACAAAAAGGAATACAGAAATCACAATTCAAGACTTTAGATTATGTTTCTAGGCAATGTAGATGCTTTAAATTTGATTTTTTTTTCCTGGACAAGTGAAACAGTCTATTTTAATCCAGTCTTCCTTACAGGCAAAAATCAAAAACATAACAGTGAGACGCACCTATACACTGAACTATTTATGTGTGCATGAAAGTTACCCACCACCACATTAGATGGACCATTGATTTGACTCTGTATAGGGCAGCTCCTTAAAACCAAATGGTACAACTATTTAAAAAGTCTTTTGATCAACAAGTTCCTCCCTTGGTTAAAACAAAGCTATACACATCACACAGCAACTATCTGAAAGCTACTCTTGATGAATGGTAAGATGTCATTTCAAGAAAAGTAGTGTGCTCAAGATAGCAAGCTTATCCTCTCATTAAATAGAGCACAATCCATCTAAATCTTGTTAGCTGGGAATTAAGTCCCTTGACTGTAGTCCTATGTGCTCTTATTTTGCTGAGTAAGACACACTTAGTTTCCATGGCAAAAACTGCATCTGAGCTAGTTACCTGTATTTTTGAGGTGATAAAAGAGAAAACAGAAGACCAGTAAGTGTTCTGAATCAATATATTTAATTCTCAAAATCTGTGGAAACGTAAATTTGGAGATGGGGGTCCCAGACAGATTGGGGTGGTGAAAACCATCCAAAATGATAGAAGCAGCACCTGCAGGGCTGTAGCCAGCAGTGGGGTGCACGGGGCTCTGGCCCCTTTCCATTCTGCATCACCCCCTCCAGTGAAGATGGATGCACCTTCCAGGCACCAGAATGTGTGTCTGAGGGTGCCACAGAACTCCCAGCTCTCCCCAGCTGCTGTGCACCTGAGAGACCTAGAACAGAAGGTGCAAAGGGCAGCCTGTTTGTGCCGGCCTCCCTGTGCACCAGCCCATCCCTGCCACTTCCTCCTCCTATTGGCCTGGGGCACAGATCTAGAGATCTGCCATTGGCTTTGCGAGCAGCTCACCTCCCACAGCAGCTTCCAAGTGGGAGGTATGCCAGCCTACTCCTCCTTGCCCAGCCCAGCCCCGGGTTAGCAAACCAACAAGCCAGTTGGAAGAGCCAGCCTGGTCTTGGCGGGTAAGCCAAGGCCAAACTCCATCCTCCTGGCTTGCTCAGCCTCCCTCAGCTGGTTGCAGCTGCTGCAAAGTCACCATTCAAAAGGCCTGGACTTGGGGAGAGGAGCACACAGGCTGGACAGAGCCCAGTTCAGCAGGGCCAGCAGCAGAGCTGCAAAGCAGAGGCCTTTAAGGGCTGGCTCTGCAAAGGTATTCCCAAACCATTTATTAATTTTACTTTAATAGGCCTCTCCTGAAAAATTCCTGGCTATTGAGCTGAGCACCTGTAGCTTTAAATAAATGAATAGCTTCAGTGGCTGTTGCAAGGTACCACACAAGTACTGCAACCTTTTGATGAGTAAAAGGCAGGGTTAGGGGTCAGGAACCTTTCCACAGTTGGTTTGCTCTTTGAGAGAGGACTCATTGGGGCCAAGCCTGCCAGTGACCACAGGTGACTTGATATCACAAGGCCTGCATGATTCACCCAGGACTGCCTGCTTGCTATTGTTCAACAGCAGCTGGTCCTACAAAATGAGTGTGGTGGAGCGGTTAATATTTCAGACTAGGATCTGGAGGACCCAGGTTCAAATCCACACTATGGAAGCTCAGCCTAAGCTACCTCACTGTGAGCTCCTGGCATTAAAGTTGTGAGCAAGTGATTTGGCTTAGTTTGCTCTGGAGCCATCCTTCCTGAGCTATGACAAAAATGTGTAAGCTGGAGGCTAAAAAACTGAGATAGCTCACACTCACTCAGCTTGGAATACTGGAAGGGACTCGGTGTAAGGGGGAGTTCCCATTATTACATTTTATAGTTCCCTCACCCTTTTAATACCACAACAGAATTCACAAAGGCAAAACTGACTAAAACATATTTACCACCACCAAAACAGCTATAATGAGTTATTGACAACTCAGCAAACCTAAATAACAACACAGCAGAAACCTCCCAGTATATATGAATCAAGAAAACACACAAACTGGGGAAGTCGCTATCATATGCAAAAAGTATATATTAGAATAGTAAACACATCAAGTGTGCAAATACAAATATATTTATAGAACATCCCATATTACAGACCAACAGTTTACAGTCCAACAGTGTCAACAGTTTTACAAAGGGTCCTGCTTCAACTTCGTTTCGATGGAAAACTTTTATCAGAAGTGATTACCAGCAAACATTATCTGTTTGAATCCTATTTTGCAGATGAACAGAACATTCTCTATGTTGCTATGCAGTATACTATCTGGGACTAGCCCTTCAATAGGCTTGAAAGCTTTTTATATGTGGACAAATCTCTATATGGAGTTCTTATATTCTCTTCAACTTAGCAAACCTGGCAGGAAATATGCAATTTAATACCCAATTTCCGCCAGAAGCTCAAAGGTAAGGCCCAAATAGAAATAGAATGATTGATTAATGTGCTGGTTTTATAATGCTGCAGATTAAATACATTTTTAAATAATCTGATGTTTTCTGAAAATTGAGCAAAAATTGTATTTACCACAACACTCAGGCAGCTTAAGCTCTCATACCTGCTCTTTCAGGAAATTAGCCTCACTGACAATAGTTGAAAAAGATACCTAAAACTACTTGTTAATCCTAGGAAAGCGAGTTCTCTCTTATCTCTTGCATTCCTTGGATCCATACATTTTCAAATGAAGGAGTGATAAATCCCATTTAGGAGCTTGAAAAATGAAGACTTTTCAGTCTGCTTTTCCACTTCATAGCTCCATCAAGACACTTTAAAGAGAAAACATTCCAGGAACATAGCCAAAACAGTGTCAGGAATATTTGCATCAAGATTTTGTATTGTACTCATACCATTATCTACAGGCTTTGCCTATATTGATGACATGTACTTTACATACGGATGAATATTGTGTAATAAGAAATTTGCATTATAAACATTATAAAAAGTACAACCAAGTGTGTTAAAGTAACGTTAAGGCTGGACTACTATTACATATCGTGTGGGACTGCCCTTGAAGACAACTCAAATTTCAGTTGGACCAAAACTTTATAGCTAATTCATAAACTGGAACTAACACCTTTATGACTATTACCCCTACTTTGAGATATTTACATTGGTGACACATTTGTTTCAAGGTCCTATGCAAGGCGCTATTTATTTTTAAAGCCCTTTACAATTTGGGACCACTTCTCTCAAGTTCAATCTGTGCAGCAACACTGGCCACTCAACCAGTTTGTCATGTCCATTTCTTCATGCAAGTTGGTGGGAACTGCCACTGCCTGGGCTTTTGCTTTTTCAGTTGTGGAACATTCTGAGGAATGCACTCACCCCTATGGATATTATATAAATGGAATTTTTCAGGAGAGCATTTGAAGGGGAATCATGGTGATGTTGTAGCTGGTGATGCATTGTTCTCTGTAGGTGTTATTTTGTTAAGACTTATGTTTTTAAGTTCTGTTCCAAGGTGGTTTGGGTCCCATTCAATCAGAAAGAAGGCTGGTTATGAACATTTAGAAGTTTAGTTCTCCCTCAGTTTTATGGATAGTGCTGAATACATAATCCCACCCACCTCAAAACAGTCCAGATTAATCATATCCAATACAAAGATGCAAATCCACAGATCTTTTAACAGTGTCTTCAAACCACAGGAGTATTATATTAAAGACCATTGTTTCCAAAACCCACAACCAGAAATTTTAAGGGTTTTCTTTTTTAATTTGAGGCAGCATTTTCAAAATAAAAGAACTATATAATAAGGGTAATATATTCATCAACTACCGTTTGACACCTGCTATATTTACAGAAGGAATATTCAAATGATTTTATTGGCAACTTAATCATATACATTAACGCTCTGGCTCATGATATTCTCTCAAGCAGCACCGTGCCATGTTCCCCTACCTCCCAGAAATAACAAACCTTTGGAAAGAGATTGATTTAAAGATATGAATCAAAACTGTCTTCTTACTACCTGTACATTTGCATTCTCGAGCTTATATTAAGGAACTAGTTTTAAGTCTGTTATCATGACACACTTAGCATGCTGTTCAAACACTCTTGAAGTGAAAACACATTCTCAGCCTAGAATATCTTCAGCCATACCACTTATGCTAAACGTTAGTACCATCCATCCTATAAAAGTGGGCAGAAAAAGAGCCAAACTACCATGATACATGAAAAAATGCTGTACTGTTACAGATAACGGCTGCTGCCATCAGCAAAACATTCTTGAAAGCTCCAATTTAGCCACTTTCAACAGCTAAGTGAAGTCTAATTTCAATTACCATGAACAGCCTTCCACGTGAGGGGGGAGATGATATAAGTGATGGCATGGACACCGTGATACTAGATGTAAAGATTTTAAAATGATACTAGATGTAAAGGTTTAAAAGTGAGACAATCTGCCCAGGATGTTTGAAACACTAATCACTGGCTGGTGAAACAATCCTTTTTTGCTCTGAAGGCCTGAAACTCTGGTAAAGACTTTCTTGCACAGCAAACGTGCATAACAGACAGCAACAGTTAGCACTGCAGGGGGATCTGATTGCTTTCCACTGCTCTGGAGGCTGCTGCTATAACAATCTTCTCTGACTCAGCAGCTGAAGGGGATGCTGGGAAAGAGCCCCACAAAAAAAAAAAATCCCATGCATTATTAATGTGGACTCTGGCCGGGAGTTGGAAAAACACTCACTGAGGAAAAACAGAACTGTGGACTAAGGCAACTGGCCTTCACCCGGTTATGCATCTCACACTGTTCTGTTTACATTTCTCATTAGGATTCAGACTGCACTTCACATTTCTGTCTCAGCCAAAAGGTTCAGGGTTTTCAGCACTGCCAGGATTTTAAAGCTCCCGACAGCATGCTCCAAACTACACGTGATCAGTACTTTCGTTAAGATTGCCCACTAGTGAGAAACCAGATTCTTCCTCAGTCAGACTGAGCTTCTTTCCCTGGTTGAAGGGCACATGTTGATGTAAGTACGCACTTTCAATCTCTTGCTGGTTGGGATTTTTCTCCTTGTACATATTACATGCATGTGCTGTTTAGCAGTTTAGATCTAACTACAGACTCTTTTCCACTTTAGCTGAGGGCAACAAGGATTTTATCTCCTGTTAGGGTGCGTTCAGACGCAACATTTGAGCCGCTTATGGCATGCCTCAGAAACGGTTTTTACGTGCGCGTTCACACGCCCAACATCTGCACACCATCCCTAGCCGTCGCTTTCTGGAGCAACTCCCCTTTAAACTGGAGTATTTTTTTTTTATTATTGAATAAACTCTCCTAAAAAGGAGATAATTTTATTACTTTTTATAAAAAGAAAAAAAGGGAAGGTATATAGATGGATTAAGAAAAAGAGTGGAGTGAATTTTTCCTGTTAAAAGATTAGTTTTAGTTAGTATAATTACCAATTTTGGCAACCACCACGGTTGGAAGATCTTCTTTTCATCTTACAAAAGTCCAAAATAACTCTGTTAGTAAAGTTAGTAAAGTTTATTGGGGTTAGTTATTAATCAGCTCCTTTCTGACATTCCACGAACTACTTCTTTGGATATCTTCCTTTTACGTCTCTCAAGTTGTAAGATGGGCCCTCTTTAGGCTTCTTGTCTCCCACTCCAGCACCTCCCTCTTCCGGATCGCTGTCTTCTTCGCTGCTTGAATCGGTCCAAATTGCGAGTGCTGCATCTTCCTCTGTACTGGCGTGTCTCTTCAGAAATTCTTGTGCTTTGAAGACGGAGTCTATCTTCTCTCTTTTGTCGTTATATTTAAAAATTAGTCCTTCGGGAATGCACCATCTGTAAATTGTCTGATGTCTTTGTAAGAACATGGTCAATCCTTTATATGCTTTTCTTTTCATACGGATTTCATAGGGAACATCTTTCAAAGTTCTAATGGTCTGCTCCCCAATTTTCAAGGGCACCGCTGAAACTGAACGCAGAATTTGATCTCTGGTACGCTGCTTTGTAAACTTGACAACCACTTCTGCTGGCAGATTATTTTTCTTTGTAAAGGTTGAATAGGCTCTGTAGGCCATATCCATCTCTTCTTTCAATTCCAACGCTTCTCTGCCAGTTAGAGGTGCCAAGGCATTCGCCAATGTAGCTCTGAGATCCTCTTTTTCCTCTTCTTTGATGCCCTGAAAGCGGAGAGTCCGATTTGATTTTTCCAGCTGTAACATTAAAATTCTTTTTTCTTGCATATCCTGATGTTTTTCTAATTTATTGACCTTTTTCTTTATTTTCTTGGTGTCTTCCGTTGAGACCAAACATTTTTGCGCAATCTCCTCCATCTTCTTTGATGTTTCTGTTAATTGTTTTTGTTGACTGTTGAGAACACTTTCCATGTTACACAGAGTCTCGCTGATTTTCTACATTTGATCCAGCAGAGGGCGCAGTGACTCGCTTTTCTGTTGATTGACAGCTAACTCCGGTGGGGGGGTGCTCAGACCGGAAGTCCCTCCCCCCTTCTTTTCCGGCTTCTGCGGGACCTTTTTCAATGCGGACATCTTTTTAATTGTTTACTTTATCAAAGTTCGTGCCGCGCCACTCAGGAGACTAACAAACTCTTAATCTTCAGTGTTTCCCCAAAGGTATTTTCACCAACTCTTTTTTCCCCTTTACCCCCCTCCGCTTTTCTTTTATAAGTCCCGTTTCTCAAGGGGGGTGGGGATTCCTCCCTCCTTGAAAAGTACTGAGACTTACTAGTGATTTCAGCTCTCACATACTTTATTAGATGAAGAACAAGACAACTGAGCCGGCTCGCAGGCCGGCTTTTATTCCCAAGTGACCCACACCCCAAACACACACACCCGGTGATTCGCTATTTACATTGATTGGATTAACTCCTGCTCCTCCATTGGAGGGGAGTCAGGATCCACTAGTCCATTGTCCTTTGGGGCGAAGCTCAGGCCCTTCGCCTGGCCACATGGTGGACCGGTTAGAACCAGTCCAAGCACATGGCTGTCCAGAGCCCCTGTTCTCCTGTGGATACATTACACCCCTCCCCCCTTGGTCCGATAAACACCCGCACACATAGTCTTTCAAATAGCTGGGGGCCGCCGCTCTCGCGTGGAGCGACGGGGCTCTGGCATGGGGGAACTGACAGCCTCCCGGGCGGCTGTGTGGACTGGTGGCCGCTCTGGTGTTGGCGGGGCTGGGCTCACCATCTCGGCCGGTGTGTCATTTGCGGTGGCTGTCAGTCCGGAGTTGAAGTCCCCCGGGATTTCTTCTGTTGCGTCCGCCCCCGCGTCTGGTTGAGCTGGCTCGTCCCACTCCTCCCCCTCATCCGGTTCCAGGGGTAGCACCCGGCAACGTAGCTGATCGATGTGGCGATGCAGGATCTGGCCGTCTTCCACCGAGACTTCGTAGGACCGGGGGCCACGGACTCGGACTACTCGGGCGGGGATCCACGGGGGCCCTCTCGCGTAGTTCCGTGCGTATACCGGGTCCTCTGGGAAGAACCCTCGTGCCGCCGCTGGCGTTTCCGTGCAGGGCTCCCGCTCGGGCGCTCGATCGGGATGTAACTGGTCCAGCCTGGTGGTGAGGCGTCGGCCCATCAATAGTTCCGCCGGGCTCCGGCCGGTTGTCGCATGGGGCGTCGTTCTCTGGCCGAACAGGAAGTGCGCCAGCCTGAAGTCCCAGTCCGTTCCTTCGGTCCGACGGAGCGCCTCTTTGGCCGTCCGCACCATGCGTTCGGCTTGGCCATTGGTGGCGGGGTGGAACGGGGCCGACCTGATGTGGCGAATCCCGTGCTGGCGGGTGAACTCCTGGAACTCCCCAGACGTGAAGGCCGTCCCGTTGTCGGTGACCAGGGTATCGGGGAGTCCGTGCGAGCTGAAAATCCGCCACATCGCTCGGATGGCCGCCCGGGAGGAGGTGGATGGCACCGGCTCTACTTCTAGCCACTTACTGTAGGCGTCTACAAGTATAAAAAACAGCTGCCCCTGGAACGGGCCCGCAAAGTCGAGGTGCAGGCGCGACCAGGGGCGGTGAGAGGATTCCCAGGCCCTGTCTGGGGCCGTCGGGGGTGCGGGTCGGGAGGCCTGGCAGGGTTGACACCTTTTTACAATGTCCTCAATATCCCGGTCTAACCCTGGCCACCAGACATACCCCCGCGCCAGAGCCTTCATCCTGACTACCCCAGGGTGGTGCTCATGAAGGTCCCTCAGTACCCGTTCCTGTAGTGGTTTCGGAATGACCACCCTGCCTCCCCACATTAGGCACCCCTTATAGGTCGACAGCTCATTGCGCCTTGTGACAAAAGGCGCAAACTACGGGTCTTGTCTAGCTGTCGGCCATCCCCTCCCCACCCAGGTCAAAACCCGGCAGAGAACCCTGTCGCGGCCCGTGAGGCGGGCCACCTCCTTGACATGTACAGGGCGATCGGGCAGCGATTCTAGGAGTGCGATGACGTGGGCGGGGGCCGGGTCTGGGTCCGTTGCGGGCAGTGGGAGGCGGCTGAGCGCGTCCGCGTGACCCATGGCCTTTCCCGGGCGGTGGGTGAGGGTGTAAGAGTACCCCGCCAGGAATATGGACCAGCGGAGAACCCTGGGCGAGACCATCTGCGGCGTCTGTCGATCGGGCGCAAGGAGGCCCAGGAGAGGCTTGTGGTCTGTAAGGATCTCGAACGGGCGGCCATAGAGATAATGGTGGAATTTTTTAACCCCCGCCACTATCGCTAGTGCCTCCTTGTCTATCTGCGCGTAATTACGCTCCGCAGAAGACAGGGTCCGAGAATAGTAGGCGACCGGAACCTCCCGGCCATCCAGCAACCGATGCCCCAACACCGCCCCCACCCCGTAGGGCGACGCATCACACGCCTGAACCACAGGTAAAGCCTCGCAGAAGTGGTGCAGCACCCCGTTGGAGACCAACAAGTCTTTTACCGCCTGGAAAGCTGCCGCATGCTCCGGCTTCCAGGCCCACGGCGCCTCCTTGTCCAGCAGCCGGTGGAGGGGTTCAGCCACCGTTGCCTTTTGGGGCAGAAACGCGTGGTAAAAATTCAAGAGGCCTAGGAAGGCCTGGAGTTCCGGCTTGGACGTGGGGACCGGGGCTTGTGTGATCGCTCTAATTTTCTCGTCTGTGTGGTGGATGCCTTGTGCATCGACTGCGAACCCCAGGAATTCGATGCGGGGCACACCCAGGAGGCATTTCTCCTTCTTCACCTTGAGGCCCGCCTCGTTGAACCTCTGCAGGACCTGACGCAGCCGTTCGGTGAAGGCGGTGGAGTCCAGTGCCGCGATGATGACATCATCTAAAAAGGGCTGGACCCCTGGAATTCCTTTCAGGAGGGAATCCATGAAAGATTGAAAAATCCCTGGCGCCACTGAAACCCCAAACTGCAGTCTATTGACCCGGAAAGCCCCCTTGTGGGTGGTGATGGTTTGCGCTTCCGCAGCGGCCGTGTCCACTGGCAGCTGCTGGTAAGCCTGCGCCAGGTCCAATTTGCCGAAAACTTTGGCCCCCGTCAGGGAGGCCAGGACATGGCTCACTACCGGGACCGGATAGGCGTGGTCCTGCAGAGCCTTATTTATGGTGCATTTGTAATCTGCACAAATGCGTATAGCCCCATTCGGTTTCATTGGCGTTACAATGGGGGTTTCCCAGCGCGCTGACGCAACCGGTTCCAGCACGCCTTGGGCGACCAGGCGGTCGAGCTCGGCCTCTATTTTTTCCCGCATGGCTAGGGGAGGGGGCTGTGCCTTTATGCGGATGGGTCGTACGTTAGGGTCCAGATCCAGCGAAATCGGGGTCCCATTGTACCTCCCCAGGGTCCCATCGAATACTTTGGGGAACTCCCGGCAAACTGTCTCCCAGTCAGCGGTCCCGAGGTGGTTTACTCCTGCTATTTGGAGTCCCAAAGGCCCAAACCACGACAGTCCCAGGAGGCTTGAGAGGCGCCCCTCCACAACCAGCAGGTCCAGCAAGCCCGAGAACCCTTTAAATCGGACTTGAAACTTGCCCCAGCCACGGACTGCCACTGGGTTTTTGTTAAAGTCCGTCAGTTTCAACCCCCGTGGCTTGTGCAGTTGGGGTCCCCCCTTGGGGCATAGCGTTTAAGGGTCTCCGCGGAAATTATAGAGAACGAGGACCCTGAGTCTATTTCCATTTGGCAGGGGGACCCCTCTATTTGGACAGTCACATGCACCTTGTCCGGGCTTTCAGGGGGCAAGTTACATACCGTCTGCCGGCGCTGTGTCGTCACAGTGTGCAGGCTTGCGGCGTCCAGCTGGGCAGTGGATCCCAGGCGCTTGCCCTTGGAGCGGCAGACTCGGGCGAGGTGTCCGGCCTTGTTGCAGGTCCTGCAGACGGCGTCCTGGAAACGGCAGGTCCGGCGCTCGTGAGCGTCGCCACAGCTGGCACAGGCAGATGCGTTGGGCTGGTTTGGTGGTGCGGGGGATCCCGTTGCGTTGGGTGCGTGGCTGTGATCGGCGGTTCACCTGTAGGACCTCCTCATCGTTCAAGTCATCCGAGGGGCCGGAGTCCTGGAGGCGATGGACCGTCTTAGGCCGGCGATCTGCGTGGGACTTCTCGTAGGCGGCCGCTTCTTGGATGGCAGCCTCCAGAGTGAGGTCGTCCCGGCTGACGAGCCTGCGGCGCAGCTTCGCCTCCTTCAGCCCCACCAAGAACTGGTTTAGGAAGGTATCTGCGAGGTTGGGGAAGGCACACCTTGTGGCTGCGCGGCGTAGTCCGGCCAGGAATTCCGGAGATGTTTCGTCGGGGCCCTGCATTCTTGCGAAGAACTCCATTCGTTCCGCGAACTTGGTGGGCTTTGGTGCCAAGTGGTCAGTAAACGCCTTGACCAGCATGTCGTAGGTGGCGGCCGCGTCTTTCGGCAGGAGGGGGTTTACCAGGTCCTTCAGGAGGAGGTGTGCCTCGATGCCGCAGTAGCGCAGGAGATAGGCCTTCTTCGTACC
Organism: Gekko gecko; assembly: GCA_029375565.1. Taxonomy (NCBI): domain Eukaryota; kingdom Metazoa; phylum Chordata; class Lepidosauria; order Squamata; family Gekkonidae; genus Gekko; species Gekko gecko. Next base: position 157,373,969 of record JAPDNY010000006.1, read on the forward strand.
CGCATCTGTGATGCCATGGATCTCGAAGTGACGCTCCAGCGTCTCGATCCAGGTCTCCCAGTGTGCAGGACGAGAGATGTCGAAGGCGGGGAAGCTCTCGTTGCTAGCGGCCATGGTGCTCACCCGTTGAGGTCGCAGTTCAGGCGTAGAGTTGGCGGCGTTGGAAGCGAGGCTGCTCTCGGGGTCAGCGGTGCTAGGGAGCGGTGTGGTGCCCAGGAACCGAAGAGGCGGACACGAAGCTCGGCGGCGGCGTTCGGTGCTTTCGGCGTTGGGGCGGTCAGCGGTGCTCGTCTCGTGGTCGTTGTTCATGGAGGGAGTTGGCATCCCACCTTCGTCGCCAGTGAAAAGTACTGAGACTTACTAGTGATTTCAGCTCTCACATACTTTATTAGATGAAGAACAAGACAACTGAGCCGGCTCGCAGGCCGGCTTTTATTCCCAAGTGACCCACACCCCAAACACACACACACCCGGTGATTCGCTATTTACATTGATTGGATTAACTCCTGCTCCTCCATTGGAGGGGAGTCAGGATCCACTAGTCCATTGTCCTTCGGGGCGAAGCTCAGGCCCTTCGCCTGGCCACATGGTGGACCGGTTAGAACCAGTCCAAGCACATGGCTGTCCAGAGCCCCTGTTCTCCTGTGGATACATTACACTCCTCCCATCCACTTATACGCTTGCGGGGGGTTTCGGATTTTCGCTTCAAAATAGATCTCCAACTCACGGTTCGATGCCAAGTCTTTCCATTTAACTTTAATTCGATCGCTTTGTTCACTCCTGGAAGTCGGTGGCGTTGCTAAGTCCCATTACGGGCACAACACAGCGGGGCCGATTGGGGCGGGGAGAAAGCCTCAATTTCCCAGCTATTTGCCGGCAAAGAGGCTACTCCCCAAGCGCCCCCAGTTCGGAGCCTTTGCCTAAGGCTCACTAGGGTCTTTCGCATAGGCGAAGACCCCCCCAAACTGCGCGTGGGCTAACCATCTCCGGGAGCGTCCCGAGAGGTGGCCGCCATTCGCTCCGCCGAAACCGAAAGTCCCTAAACTGGAGTATTTTGACACCACTTACCCAAGTGGTGTTTTCCTGATTCTCCGTTTCAAGCTGCACTTTCCTGACTTCTGATCGCTCCATCGAGCCACTTCTGGGTGCTTCAACCCCCCTCCCCTCTGGGAAGCTGCCTCCAGCTTCTGGTTTTAGTCCGCCATTTTATTTTATTTTTTTGCCTTAATGGTGTGCGCTTGAGCGGAGCTCCACACTTAAGTAAAGAAAAGCTTAAATGGTGCCTAGTTTAGGCATTTAGACGAGTCTGGGATCTCGGGGAGGCCAGTTTTGGGGTGAAAATTTAAACAGAAGTCTTCATTGAAACTTTAAGGGACGGGTTGAAATCGCTGTTCTGCGCACGTGCCAAACTTTTAGTTCTGGAGAGGGATGCCTGTGCGCATGCTCAAACGAGAGGGGAAAAAGCCCTACCTGCATAAGGACAGCGGGGAGCCCCAAAGGAGGAGGTTAGTGTGATCGTGATTCTCCAGGTTAAAAAAAAAACGTATTGGGCCGGAGCAGTTTAAACCACTCCAGCACGCTGTCTGAATGCACCCTTACACTGGTCAATCTAACTACCTTAAAGATCTTATTCTCCTCTCAGCTCTACCTGCCAAACCACATTTATTTAATGGTTGAAGAAAGTCATTAAACCACAGGAACGTCAGTTCTGTCTCCAGCATTAATGTGCTTATTATGAACAGGAAATGGTTTAAGGCTATATCTGCATTTCAGATTGTCTTTGAAGTACCTGCCAACACCCAAAACTCTAACAGCTTTATTTGGTGGTAACTGCAGCTGTATACAAGCTTGCTTGATTCCAGTAGTCTACCAATCTCTATTACAATTAGAATCATGAAATAATCCATGTTCTTTTTGAGCTGGTTCACAAGCTACTGAACACATCTCCCTTTACACACACAACTGTTGCAAGAACCGAAGCTCTGCTGATATGAGTAGAGCCCATGACATATACAAGCAATTACATGTGTAGGGCCTAGCTCTCATTACATAATGCACACAGCGTCAAGACTCAATGTACAGCAGGGGTCCCAAACACTTTCCTGATGCCTAGCCAGACTTCTGACTGGCCACTAGGGGTTGTGATTTCCTGTACAGATTTTTTTTAATGCTGCCTTGGCAATAGCTGCCAACCCAGCACAAAGATCTTCACTGTGTGTCCAAAGGTAAGCTGTGGCAGCCATTTTGTGGCCGTGCCCACTACTCTGTGTTAGAACTCCAAAGGTGCCCACAGGCTTTAAAAAATTGGGACCACAACGTATGGCACCCTGTACATTGTTAAGCTATGTGCTTGGACTGTTGGTGAGCCAACCCTGTCTATGAGGGCTTTACCAAAAGGGAGTAGCCAACAGCCTCAGCTGTCTATTTTCATGCTCATGAAGTCAGCTCAAGCAGTGCTAGCATTGCTTATTTCCAAAAACACCATTGCAGTAAGACACCTAAGCCATTTCCCACAAATGAAGCAACGAACATGTGCCTCTGCTTCTTTCTCCTCATATGAATCTGACCACTAGACATAGCTCCAAATGTTGCCAGTGTTACAAGGCTAGTTCCAAGGGTATAATAATCAAAGCCAGATTAGGTTCATGGACATCAAGCATTTCTGAAACTCAAAATTTCTTAGCCTACCAAACGGCAAAGGTGGAGGACTAACAGGACGATGTCGATCCAATCGATGTCAACTGTCCTCCCATGGTTGTTCAGGAGCTTGAGAGAGCATCACCGATGGTGTCGGTCTTGAGCACCTTGGGGATCTAGAGCAATGTGTGGAGTGCTGATCCCAATCAGACAGCCGTAGGTGTTAGCCAGGGCATAGATGATGAAGGAGGGTAGGCTCCATACAGGTATTGGAGTTGGCGGTGATCCCACAAGATAGTAGGGGGTGGTGGTGGCAGAAACACCCAAGGGGATCTACTCCTGGAATGGGAGTGCCTGGGAGAGCGAGAAACATTGTGTCTCCTCAAACAAGCGCGAGGGTGGCCATAGTAATCTGTAGCGGCATCGAATACACGGCCTTCTTCCAGGGGAAGAGGGGAACGATGCCGACCAATATTGGTGAGCCATCAACGTCGATTCGGGGTGGCGAAAGAACCGATGCCGGCGAACTTGGGGAGGGAGAGTGGTCCCTGCCTAGTGAGCAGCTGGGAACCTCCACGTCTTCAATGTTGGAGAAATCCCGCAGTTCCTCCAAACCTTTGGGGCTCACTAGGTGTACTGGAGAATCCAGTAGTTGGATGGGCAGTATCAATGGAAGCAATGGAGTTTCCGATCTCGAATCGCCCACTGTAACGAGGAGCACCTTAGAGGAAATGCCAGGTGCAGAACCCGTGGCTTAGATGCCTTTAGAAGTACCCTTTTTGGCGGTCTTATGCCCTTTAGTGGACTTGTCCTTCATTTTCTTTTTCACAGGAATAGAAATGGAGGATTGTGCCATCTGTGTTGAATGCTTCGATGTCATCTTGACAATATCGGACGTGGATTTTGGTGCCGAAGTAGTCTTTGATGTCGATGATTGATCCGGTAAGTCTGATTCCATGCTGGAAGCTGGTGCCAATGCCGACTCTAACAAGGCAACATGGAGACGTGTCGCTGTATTCTTTCGAGTCTGGTTGGAGAATTTGGCACAATGTGGGCAAGACTCTGGGCGGTGTGTCTCACCGAGGCAAAAGTGTGGCCGTCAGGCAGTGCAAGCTTACTGCCACACCCTGTGCAGCGTTTGAAAAAGCCCCACTTTTTCTCCATAAAATAACGGAGAAAGATTGGGGGTAGGGGGGAATGGCCGAAGGCCGAACTGAGGAAAAAGTAGGTCCCCCTAACAAAAATTAGGTATTGTGTTTTTTTAAGTAAAATATTAGAAAAGAAAAATAAGAAAGAAACGCAACGGTAGCTGAAGTAATCAAAGGAGCATGAGAAAAAAAGGCTACGAATCTCACTGACCGAAGAATAGCTGTTACCAGAGCGGCAGAAAGATAGGAACTGGTGGGATGTCTGCGCCCGCCCCTCTGGGCATGCGTGGTTGTATTTACAGTTCCTGTGCATGCCTGAGGTTTGGGTGCGGAAGTCCATTGGAGCTTGCTACAATGCCGATCAATTCAGCACAGGCGCACTGAATCCCCTGGGTGTGAAGCATAGAGACCACATTGAAGATAAACTAAATCCTAAACATCCATTTGAAGAGCTGTGGGGGAAAATATACAGGACCTAGGGATTAATTTACAAATACACCCAAGGGGCTGTTAGGATCTCATGAAGCCATTCTCCAGGTATGTTCTGCAGGACTCCTGCTTCTATATATAACAAGGTACATTAAAGCTATATGAGTTCTACATTATGTCCTTCCATGCCATGAATATTATTATTTATTTATTAAATTTCTGAATTGTCCAGTCCCTGCTACCGCAGGCTAGATCAGGGTGCAACAAGAAACGATCCAATAAGTGTGAGCTGAGCTTTGGAGAGACGTGTGCTGCTTTTTCATGTTCCAAGGGCAAAAATACAAAGTCTTCTTACCCTGAAGCCCTTTGACAAGCACAGAAAGCTCATATCACATAAGTACTTGTGTTGCACCTGCCTCCCCCCCACCCAAATTGGTGGGGTGATTGGGACATCCTGATGAGGATGGAACTAGTTGGCATTAGTAGCTGCCTTTATCGGTCTGCACATTATAGATAGACAAAAAAATAAGATTTAATATGGAGGCAGGAAACTGTTTCTAGAGATAAGGTATAGATAAGTTTTTAAGTCAGTTTCTTAACAGTTTAGATGAGTGTTAAAGAAGCTCTTACACAGAGGCACAGTTAACTTTTGATGAGAAGTTTTCAACATAAATAACAATGTGCTTTATTTTTGAGATAAATTGGAACAGAAAAACAAATGGGAAAGGACAGATATTTAAAAAGGAACTACAGGATGTAGCAGCTTGTTCTGCTAAGGGAAAACCCAGCCCTTTTATCCCTCTCACACACACCCAATCCTTTTGAACAATGAAGTTCTGGGCTGAAAACTCAGACAAAAGTCTGAGGCTCTTGAGATTCCACTGAAAGTATAGCCAATGACTTCCTCTATGAACAGATTAACAGCTCTTGAGCAGAAAGCATACCTACTTCTTCCATGAATTCGGAAGGCTTTTATAGTATTTACAGTTCCACCGCATAAAAGAAAAGCCTGCACTCCCCATTTACAAGTAGGGATGTCATTTTCAGTCTGCTATGTTCACAGTATCTGTATACTCCAGAGGTCTACCCAGTTGGGAGCATGCTGTACAAGGGAGCAGTTAATTGCTCCTGGGAACCTGCCAGTAAAGATGATCGTGTTTGCATTTCTCCAGAGATACCTCTGCTGGGAAGATGAATTCAAATACAGAAAGTGTGGTATAACTTCCTACAAAAGCAGATGATGACTGAGCACTAATCATGCTGAAAAAACATGTTAACAGGCTTTCAGACACATTCTTTGACCTGGAATTCAGAACAGCCAATGAAAACTTACTGCAAAATGACAGTAATCCTATTTGGTTGCATTTAGACAGTAAACAATACTCCCACCAAACAGAGCACCTTGATATGTAGGACAGAAAGTAGCCCCCCCACCAATCTCAGTGAACAGTCTTGCAAAAAAGTCCAGTTACTAGCCCTCAAATATTTTTGTTAGTTCACATGCAGCTCTGGCAATCATTAATGGCTTTTTGTGGTGGGGGGAGGATCCACCTGAAGGGCTCTGCCTGGTCACCTGGAAATAATTTTTATTCAAAGACAACTCATTAACTCAGGCCTATAAATAGCCACTTTTGAAAATTAGTTCTATAATTCTACTCTTATACGACAATGGAAATAATTCTCCATTCACAGATGCTATACATGTTGTTTTTACCTTCTAGTCTGACTTTTGGTTTCTACAAGTTGAAACTTGTTTACATGGTCCAGGTACTGCCTGATTAGCACAGTTTGCTTGAAACTCAGTCTTGCAATAGACAGAGGGCTGTTGCCAAAACAACAGTTCCTCCTCCCTTCCTTGTAACATTTACAGTACAATCCTATGTCCAGTTACTCCATTCTAACCTCACTGAGATCAATGGGTTTAGACTGAAGCAACTGTGCATAGGATGTCACCCTTAGTGTGACAAACCATGTGTCACCTTATCACCACATTAAAAGTTTCCCTGTAGCACCTCTGCAGCTAATGTGGGGGAGGGGGGGGACTTGAATGCAATGTCTTCTTATACGGTGCGTGTCATTAACTGATACCAAGGTGACTATCAACTGGTTCCAGCAGAGTACGCAAAAGGGCTCTCAGGACCTTGGGAGCAGCTGTCAGTTTGTCTATCTGTATAACAGACATCAGTCACCTGAACTCCTAGTAATCCCATGGATGTCATATTTATTTATCCGGTTTCTAGTTACTCTCTTCTTTCATCATGCAACTCTGAACAGACAGTAAAGCAAAACAAAATTAGAACCAGTGGCCACAGAGGATCATCAGTAGCTAGCAACCAATTGGTACTAGTTCAGTACTTCAGGGTTTGTCCATAAACATGTACTTAACCAGTACATAAGGCAGATATAGCTGAAACTTTGAGATCTGCCACTATTCTAGTTAGGCCAAGAAGTCATATAACAACTGAACATAGGAGACCAACATTCAAATTCCAGCATGCAAAAGAACTGCAGTGAGAGTTGACAAATAGAGGCATAGAGGAGAAACAATGGCTGCTATGGCTTTCTTTCTTTTTTGCTACTGCAGCACATTGACAGGAGAAGCCAGAGCTGTTGAACAATTTCCTGACACACAAACATTAAGTGAACAAGAGCCCACATCATAACCTGTGTGGTTTAAATACTATATAGAAAACAACTATTTGAGCTAGAGAATGATACTACGAAGGGGATCTAGTAAAAGGATGACAGCATTTCAATTCTGAAAGTAACAGGCATCCTCCAGGGATTTCAGGAGGAATTGTTTGCATATTTCATTGGTGACTTCAGGGAAGGAAGGCAGCAACATGCTGATGACATCAGTTTAGCCAGCACTGACATGTGGACATAATCAGGAAATGGAAAACCCTTCATTAACTTTTGTAAGACATCCAGGTGGTCATCTGTGTTGGTCTGAAGCAGTAGAACAAACTTGAGTCCAGTGGCACCTTTAAGACCAACAAAGATTTATTCAAGGTATGGTCTTTCATGCGCAAGGCACACTTTTTCAAATACGCTGGAATGGTAGGTATTTGAAACTTACAGACAGGGGCTGAACTACAAATTAACATGTGACAAAACATCATCATGCAAGACAAAACTAAATAACAAGCTACGGTTATAAGGTTAACAGTTGTAGCAATAAATATGTCAAACAGCAGATAAATGTCTAAAGGTGTCTTTTTTAATGTTCTCTCCTGCCAGGCATGGAGATCACTTAACAGCACTTTTTGAGATGATATGACACTGCATCCACCTCAAGAAGCACTGTTAAGTGATCTCCATGCCTGGCAGGAGAGAACGAGACTCTTGGTTTGCTTCCCACAATTAGAGAAGACACCTTTAGACATTTATCTGCTATTTCGACACACACCCAGGCTCTTGGCAGTCAGCACTGGTGTTAAAGGTACACCATCAAGAGCTGGGAGTTGGCACCTCATTTGGCACCCTGCCCAGCCACCTTCGCCTTTGATGGGTTTGCACATGCTGCCTATAAAAGTTGCCATTACAACAGCACTCTACAACACAGGGTGCCGTAAAGTATAAAACAGAATTAATCCACGGGTTTTACTCAGCTCATAATGGCACGTGAATTTCTGAATGAGGATCTCTATTCTAACCCCCCCCGCCTCCAAAGGACTGAGTTATTGCTTCCAAACAAGTAGTTAGAAAACATAAATCAATTCCAGTTGTCTGAAAGGTTTGAGATTCCATAAGCATGATGAACCACAAAGAACAAACAGCAGTTTTTGGATGAAAGGAGAACCTTACTCACAGGTTTTCATATGTTATTTTCAGATTCAAGAAAACTTCTGGAAAACTTGTTTTTATCTTTAATATGCTAGCATTGGAAGGCCTCCATCTGCCTATTAAAAGGTGCATAGTAAAATGTATGCTCTTTATAACATCTCCCAAGGATAAAGTTGATTCAAAAAGAGACAGGCTCCCAAGTCTTTTCCAGTCCATCCTCAGCTTTACAACATGTCAGTTTCTATTCTACCTTCCATCTGCATTACTTTAACTACTCAAGAGCTCTTCAAGGGGCTTTGTGATCTGCTGACAAAGAAAAACTGAACAGGCTGCTGTTAAGTGCTGATCCTTACATCCAGAAAGAGCACCATGCTATCTTCTGTGACTACTTAAATCCACGGGTATTCCATGGCATTTCTTCTGCAGTGGCTGATAGCCACTGAAAGATTAGTAGCCATTAAGTACAAGGAAAGGGGAAAAAAGAAACCCAATGCAAAACAGAGCAAAGAGTGTCTTGTAAACAAAAACATCCTAAAAAAGGAATACCACAGCAAAGATAATAGAAATTCAAGCATAAAGGACTCCAATATTCATTGCAATAGCAAAACTAAAACCCTACGCTCAAAGGAAAAAACACACAGGAGAGAAGCAGTAGACTTTACAACTGATGTCTGTCAATGTGTTTTTACTGCAATAATAACAACACATCAGTACTCCACTGTCCATCCTTCAAACTACACCATAAATATTGCAATAGTTGCACATCATCAAGATACTATCTGTAGGAAAACACAGGTGTGTCTTCTTTAGTTAGAAGCTACATTATAGACCAAGTTATGAAGACATGAAGATTACATTTCACGCTGTAATTCAGTATGAGCACTTGCCCTGGCTTATGCCCCTACTTACCATGGCAAGCCCCTTGGTGGGCTGCCCCGGGGCTCCAATGGGCTGACTGAGTGGTAGGAATGTAGCCTGCTGATAGACATCCTTCCTGTGGCTCAGCTGGCCATCAGAGGTTTGGTTGGAAGGCAGGGCTGTGACAATCATGTCCCCATGGCCCAGCTAGTCAGTTGGAACACACAGAAAGGGCTCAGCAAGCGCCCAACACAGCCAAGGGGCAGAGACGTGGCCAGGGAGCTGACTGGTCAGTAGAGGATGAAGTTCCAGCTAAAGAGAGGTGGATCAAGCAATTAGGGAGTGGAGCATGTAAAGCAGGGATGTCAAAAGTGTGGCCCGTGGGCTGCATCCGGTCCGCACAGGGCTCAAAACCGGTTCTAGGAAAAAAGCCCACAGACATAAATGCTCACAGGAAAAATGCCCACGTGGAAAAATGTTCACACAGAAGAAAGCCCATAGACATAAAAGCCCACATGGAAAAATACCACGTATTTTTAAAAACTTTTCTGCCTTTTTTAGGTGAATTTGCTACAGATCACATTTTTGTGGGAGATTTCCCACCCAAACTCAGTGTTAACCGATGCTGTCATTATTTTAAAAACAGATCGTTATTTCACTCTTTGTTTATGGGTGGTGGGTTTTTATTTTTAAACTGACTACCTATTTAGAAAAAAGAAGTTTCTGCTGATGGCTGTCTTCCCATTTAGGTCAGGGTGGCAGCACCCAAAATGGTGGTGATAAGCTGGATTCTCCCAAGCCCCAGGATCACAAATCTAAAGGAGGAAAGGCAACTCTTTAAAGCTTATGGGAAGCTATGAGACACAAACACACTCAGACCAGTAAAAATATTTGAATTTACAGAGAGTTTTGTGATGTTTTCACAGTTTTGTGTGGGTGATGTGTGTTAATTACAGATCCAAGGAATTTAATTTCATTTTTCTCTACTAACAGAGCACAACTCTCTCCAAAGAGCCTCAAACCAGAGCTGGGTACTGCAAGGCCCCAGTTTGTGCCACCAAACTGGCTTCTGCCTGTGAATCTGTCTGCAGAGCTATCCCACAGCAACCCATGCAACAGACCTGTATTACAGGATCATCAAACCCACCTATCCCATGCAGTAAATCCAAAAGAACCTCCCCCCAAAAAATGGATGTAAATGGAAACAGAAGGGGGCTCATTTCACACCACCCTGTAAGAAACAGAAAATTAACATTACTGGTTCGGATGCTGCTTTTAAAGCTTTGTGTGAGAACATGACAAGGCCAGTGGGTCAGATGGGCCACTTCCACACTGTCATTTTTGTCACTTGTTTGTCCCTATTGCTTCAGGATTCTCCCCCCCCCCATGTGCTTTGCTGTCTCTAGTAGTCCCAGGGGGAGCAAAACACAAACTCCTCAAACTCTGGCTTCTGTAGACTTCATCACAAAACATCCAGGAATTCCTCAACATGGAGTGGCAACCCTAGTCAGGCCTGGCCCCTATGAGTTCCTCACAACGGCTTGGAAAGGGTTTCCTTCAGCCAATGGGAGAGGTGGAAATGGCCAACGTGTAAGACAATTATATATATAGGATTATACTTGATAAACTCACTGCACAAATTGTTGCTATGGCTCTTTACCTGGTATTTTTCCATGTGGGCTTTTTTCTATGTGGGCTTCTTTCTGTGTGGGCTTTTATGTCTATGGGTTTATTTCCACGTGGGCATTTATGTCCATGGGTTTTTTTCTGTGGGTTTTTTCCCTGTGGACTTTTTTCTGGTCACGCTCAAAACCGGCCCCCAAGCAACTTCCTTCTCCTGTTTCGTTTCCCAGGGCTACTGTTGCAGCTAGACCCTAGCTTGCTTTCCCCCCCAGCTCTCTGTGGTTCTTCGCTTCCTGCCTCTTCCCTCCCTCCCTCACACACACAGATAGGGCCTCATGGCCGCTTTGTGCCAGAAAGATAAAAAGATAAGCCTGTCCGCCCCCCCCACACACACACACTTGCACACAGAGAAAGAGATCGCTTCTGCTTTCTTCTCCAGAGTTGCTCCTCCTTTTGGGGGGGGGAGGAATGAGGGAGAAAACAAATCTGGAGTCCCAGCTTTAAGACCAACAATATTTTATTCCCGTCTTTGGAGGAAGGAAGGGTGGGTAAGTGTATGGATTCTTCTGACAAGCACAATATACATTGAGGACAAAGTTGTTTTAAATGATTCCATTTGTCTGTTCCTATCTGGATTTATTTTCTTCCAAAAAGACCCTGATTAGGAATTAGAACACTTGAACTGGTCCTTACATCTTGGAGAGTGGAGTGATTTCAGATGCCAAATGATAATAACACACATTGGTAATGAGACAGGAAATCTAGGTCTCAGTCCAATCCAGGAGGATGCAGTTCAGCAGTCTCTCTTTTTAATCTCCCTTTGAAATTCCTTTGTACGAGCACTGCTACTCTTAGGTCAGCAACTGAATGTTGTGGTTTCTAATGTCCAACTTATGTTCATTTAGTCTTTGCATCCTCCTGGACTAATGGAACTGAGAACCAAGTTTCCTGTCTCATTACCAGTGCCAGTATCTCCACACTTATTTCCCCTCTGCATATCACACCTAATCCAGTCATACCTGCTACTGCCATTTTGGCATCTGAAATCATCCTTATAAAGTTTGTATCTCTGGTACTTCATGTTACGTTTTATAGCACGCATGGCCCGGCCCAACAAAGTGACATTTATGTCAGATCCTGCCCTCATAACAAATGAATTTGACACCTCTGATGTAAAGGCTGCAAGAGACTTATTTAAACTCCTACAGTCCCAACCAAGGAACAGCCGGCACAGAAAGAGGGCCAGAAGGGACAAGCAGGGAGAACTCCGATGGGCGGAGGGTGACCCAGGTGAGCACAACCCCCTCCCCTCCACAGCCGAGGCCTGAGGGACCCAGAGGCCCAGACCCTACCTCCAGCTGGAAACCAGGAGGAAGTTTCTGCCACTGGGTTCAGCTCCTCCCTTCTTCACTCCAATATCCTGCTTCGCTGCATCAAACCATATTTCTATGGCTACCCTTTCCTGAAGCAGTCCAGTACAGCTCAAGTCCCTCACAACTATTGTTTCATGAAATAGGAACTGCTTCTTGTTCTTTCTGCAAATTAGGAGATAGATTCTCCCATCTATAAGCAACTGGCTCAATCACTTTTGATATATTGTGTTCAAAACTGATTATCAAAGATGTCAAAGAAATATTTTCTATAGCTCTGATAACTTTCATGAATATTGAACACTGAGTATTTTTAGTTTTCTATTTGTCTTCTATGAATTGATAACTGGCTTTGTTCATACTGTTTGTAAATATATTTCTGTAAAGGAAAAATGCCTTTGAGAATGGATATGTAAGAACCATCAATTGGGCTGCACCAGGGAATACAGTGGGCTGTACCAGCATCATTTTACTTATAAAATGAAAGGGAAAAGCCAAAGGAGAAGATAAACAGGCTGAAGTAAACAAAGGCAGACATATGCCATCAGACGACGTAGACAAAGAAGAAGATGAAGAAGAGATTGAATTTATACCCTGCCCTTCACTTGAAGTCTCAGAGCGGCTTACAATCTCTTTCCCTTCCTCTCCCCACAACAGACACCCTGCGAGGTAGGTGGGGCTGAGAGAGCTCTCAGAGAACTGCTCTTAAGAGAACAGCGGCTTGTCCAAGGTCATCCAGCAACTGCATGTGTGGAAGTAGGGAATCAAACCCAGTTCTCCCAGATTAGAGTCCGTACACTTAACCACTACATCACACTGGGTGGTCTTAATAAAAGGTGTTATATTGCTTTTGTTTACTGGGTCATGAGTATCAGAAAACACCAAACTGGAATAGATTGGCAGGTCCATAAACTTCAGAGCTTCCATAGGAACACACTGAATGTGGGGGTTTTTAATTGTTCAACTGAAATCAGGACAAATCAGACTATAATTTCTTCAGATACAAACCCTTTTAGCTATCGAAACAAACCGAAATAAGCTGACATGGTGTGAACTGTCCCTACAGTTATCAGAACTTTTAACATGCATGCTAGACAGAGCTCAAGTGGGATCATATGTATACCAGCATATGATCGACTGCCAAGGTTTTTATTTGGTTTAGTATGAAAAGCAAAGAATGACTGAGTCAGCATTTATGACTAGCAGAAAGATTTTCATATACATAGAATCATAGAGCTGGAAGGGGCCATACAGGTCATCTAGTCCAACCCCCTGTTCAATGCAGGATTAGCCTAAAGCATTCCTGACAAATGTTTGTCCAGCTGCTGCTTAAAGACTGCCAGTGAGGGGGAGCTCACCACCCCCTAGGCAGCTAATTCCACTACTGAACAACTCTTACTGTAAAAACAGTTTTTCCTAATATCCAGCCAGTATTTTCCCACCCTTAATTTAAACCCATGATTGTGAGTCCAATCCTTTGCTATGAACAGGAACAGCTCCCTGCCCTCCTCTAAGTGACAGCCCTTAAGCTTACCATCTCTCCTATATAATAATCCTGTTTTGGGGTGGCAAGATTCCATGCTCTCCCTCAGCCATTGGCCTGTCAGCCGCCACTCAAGAGAACTTGCTTGCCATTGGACAGGTGTTGGGGTCTGCTCCTCTTCCCCACCCACTCTCCCTTCAGCCCCTGTGCCCTGTCAGAATTACTGGCAAACGGCTTTCTCTCTTGACGAAGACGCTTTTCCTGTGCAGGACTAATTTTTCCCTCAGTGGCTGTTGGCAGGTGTCACGAAATGGCAGTTATCTGTGTTTGTAAGATGGCTGTGGTTCTTTGTTTAAAATGTTCCCCAATAAGGTTTAATTGAGCTGCAGTTCCAGAGAGGGGCCTGCAGTGGTATCACTCACTGGGTTGAATGGGGCTTCCTCATCTTCTGGCCTACAGTTCCCAGCTGCCCCAAGGCCAAAAAGTGTGGGAAAACAGGGACTGTCCCAAGGAAGTCTTCATCCCTGGGAGCAGCAGAAATTCAGCCACTCCACAGTTGGCTGGACTGGGGAATGAATGGAAGTTTCCCTGCTCTCTTTGGCAGGCGAGAGAGGCTGAAGTACAGGTGAGCCCACAACCTCTAGAGGTAGAGAGTACTGTGCGTAGGGAAAGAGGATTGGGTTTGACCCCTGTTGATTTATGCCCTGTTGGTTCATAGTGTGTGCTTACTCCTACAACAGTGTGTGCGTGCTCCGTAACTGTGTAAATAGTTAAACAAATTCTTTAATTGGGCTATTAATCTGTGTTGTGCTCTGACCACATAATCTCCCCTGTTCTGCACAATACCAAAGGGAGGGGGTAGCCTAGGGAAGCAAGGAAAGGGTTGCCAGCTTTCCAGGGATCCCCGAAAGATTGGGGATTCCATCTCCAAATAGGGAGATGCGGCCACAGAGGTCTCACTGTCCCTCTAAAAAGGCAGTGACAATTCCAGGAGTGGTGGCAGCGAACTTAAGGAGATACACGCACGGGACAAGGTGGGAGGCAAACAGCCAAGTTGTAAACTGGAGCCCATTTCGCTAGAGTAGGCAACCAGGCTTGGTTCAGACAAATGAAGGAAACCCTTCGTAGGACTTTGAGAGGAACTCATTGGGGCCATTCCTGACTAGGGTTACCAGCTCCAGGTAGGGAGATTCCTGGAGATTTACTGGTAGTGTCTATGGAAACCAGGGTTTGGGGAGGGGAGAGGCCTCAGCTGAACAGAATGCCATAAAGCCCACCTTCCAAAGCAGTTATTTTCTCCGGGGGGGGGAGATCTGTTGTCTGGAGTTCAATTGTGATACCTGGTGATCTTCAGGCTCCACCTGGAGGTTGGCTACCCTAGGCATAGCAGTCAGTGCTTCAGAGAAAGGTCTGCTAGATTCAGGTCCTTGCTGTAGAAGCTGAGTGGGTGATTTTGGACCAGTCAGACTTTCAGCCTAACAGGGTTGTTGTGCAAGCCAAAAGGGGGAGAGGAGAACGATGTAAGCTGCTTTGGTCCCCATTGCAGAGAAAGACAACTTTTCCTCATGGGAAACCATTGTTGCCAATCTCCAGGTGAGGGTTGGAGATCACTCAGAATTACAACTGTTCTCCAGATGGCAGAGATCAGTTCCCCCAGAGAAAATGGTGGACTCTGTGGCAGTCAGGGCTTCAGAGCATGGAAAATGGTGGACTCTGCAGCAGTCAGAGCTTCAGAGCATGGAAGAGGCTGCAAGTGTGTGTGTGGGGGAAATGGAAAGCTGAAGAGAGAGGGGGAAATAAAGGAAGGCTGATGATTGGCTGGGAAGGAGATAGGGCTGCCAACCCCAGGTGGGAAATTCCTGGAGATTTGAGGGATGGAATCTGGAGAGGGTGAGGTTTGAGGAGGGCTGGGACCTCAGACAGGTACAATGCCAGAGCCTCCACCCTCCCAACCAGCCATTCCCTTCTGGGGAACCACTGCTGCCAATCTCAGGAGAGGGGTGGAAATCACTCAGAATCACTCCAAGGGAGAGGGGGGAGGAGATGCAAAGCTGAAATCAGAGGGGCAGATAATGGCAGGTCGATGCGTGGCTGGAAAGGAGATAGGGTTGCCAACTCCAGGTTGGGAAATTCATGCAGATTTGAGAGGTGGCTCCTGGAAAGGGTGAGGTTTGAGGAGGAGTGGGACCTCAGACAGATACAATACCATAGACTCCACCCTCCAAACCATCCATTTCTTTCTGGATAACGATTGTTGCCAATCTCCAGGTGAGGGCTGGCGATCACTGAAAATTATAATGGCTCTTCAGGTAGCAGAGATCAGTTCCTCTGGAGAAAATGGTGGACTGTCCTTGTACCCTACTGAGGTCGCAACAGCACACTGACGCTGCCCAAGGCCTTTGCACTCTCCCAGAGCCTCTTTCTAGAGCTCGTTGTATTTATTTCCACAATGGGCCTTATTCCTAGTTAAGCATAACCCACATTTATTCAATGGAAAGTTGGACTGTGACTAGTGTTTCTAATTACTGGTGCTACATTAAAAGACCTTTACTATTACTTGTGTCAATAACAGCTCAACTCCTTTACAAATTTCTTTGGAAATGTTTACATAACCATTGCAGGAAAAGACCACAGATAGTACTTGATTGTACTTAAAAATCCAAAGGCACTTAGCCATTTTAATGTAAACTGCAGTCCATTTTGTCAAAACTCAGAGGCTGTGTACCTACGTATCTGTAATTTACAATGGTAAAACAGTATTTATGAACTTACATTATGGAACCACACAGGGCTAAACTCCTTCTAGAGCAGAGGAAAGTGGATGCTGGCAACAAGATATTGGACAATAAATGTTTTTTAGTCTGGTCTGGGGATATGGGGAAAGAAAGTAGAACAGTACTGTTTATGAGCAGGGCAGCTATGAGAAAGCAAATATAGTCCTTGTATTATTTGGAAACAAGGGCAGATTGTTGAAAATAGGCACAACAGGTACCCTGCACAACTGAATTGTAGGTTTGTGCCCAGTTTTCCCCTTTATAGGTTGTAGCCTGTAACATATAATTAAAGCACAAAGAGAACTATAGACCTGGATACTTGATTGAAGGCTGGGGCTCAAAGAAAGCACAAGCAGTAGTTAAAAACCATTTGGAAGGGCTCTTTTCTGAGAGCATTATTTTGAAGTTTTAGCAATTCCCCCCCCAATGAATTTGAGTAACAGCTAAGTCAAACTAAACTGAAGTATCCTATCAGCCCAACTTTACAGTGGTAGTAAATCCAATGAACTAGAAATCTAGTAACACAATTAGCTGGCTCATTCCACTAAATGAGAAAATTAGTCTTCCCTTTTACTGTACACAAGTCACAATGCAGAATTCCCCATCACAATGCAGAATTCCCCAAAGTCTAGCATTATTATGCCTCTTTGGTACTTTGGCCTAACTGGCCCCCTCACCTGCCCACATTTTGCCTCTTCATAGTGCTCAACCCCAGTCTATTTTTCAGCTCTGCACTCTACTATTCATGCCTTCCTTGAGTCCCTACTTTTCAGCTTACTGCTTATTTTGTACCACTCAAGTTAGCCAACATGCCTCTTGTTCACTTTACACAGAAGTGTTCTCTCCCTCCTCTAGCAGTTGATGACCCTGCATAAACTCTAGGTGCTGTGAGAGTTCACTAATTATTCCCCTTCTCTCGATTCTATGCCTCCTTTGCTCTTTCCTGAAATACTCATTTTCCTATGGCCCAACCTTCAGGTACTTTTCCCTCAGTCCATTGTATCTTTTATCATTACTTCAGAGCTCCTGTCCAAATTGATATCTTTCCCTTCCCACACAAATCAGACTGAACACTGTGGAGTTCCCTGAGCAACTCAGTATTCTTCACCGCCAGAGCAGTTCTGGCATTCAGTGTCGGAGGATTCACTACCAAAAATAGAGAGCCACTTCAGTGTCCGGGTGCTGGACTAAGACCTGGGTTTAAAGACCTGCACAGATGTGAAACTCACTGGGTAAGCTTGGGTCAAGCCAAGTTCAATGTATAATACTATCACAGGGTTGTTACGGAAATAAACATGGGAGGGCAAAGCCTCACCCTGAATTCTTCAAAGGAAGGATGGAATAAAACTGTAGGTACCAATGCAGTAATATAGATGGTTGCCAAATGCTCTGTAAACATGCATATTTTGTTACAATGGAATATGTCCTATACAACAAAATCCAGAAGCTGCTCCAAACCAAAGGTTCAAACTCTCAACCACAAGTTAAGCAGAAATTCTTCAGTGTCTAGAAGAGCTTGCCCATTACTCAATGGGGTTTCTTATCCCATCTAAATCCCCCACAAACTATACAGCATGCAAACTAAGTGCATAAAATTGACTGAATTGATTCCTAAATCCCAAGACTGAGTTTGCAAACATCTGGACTCTGGTTACCACCAATGATCTAATTTTAGCTATATACAATGTGGTGGTCAAAACGGCCACCATCTGTTCTACCACACACAGGGGAAGAATGGCGATGAGGCACAATCATCACACACTTAGCTAGTCTGGCTGCTGATGGAGATGAACTGTCAACAAGCAAACTGACACTGACAGGCTGAAATAGCACCAAGGATGTCTGAATCGACCCATTATCTCAGGAGTATATAAAAACTGAAATCCCAAGGTGATTACTCAAGTATGACCCTTGCCAAGAATGTTTACAAGCCTTGTGTTTCAACAGCTATTCTCACTATTGTCTCATTTAAATCTTATCAGAGCAGGCCTAATTGACAAAGCACTCTAAGATTACCTTCACAGCCACACGCCTTCCCAGCCCCACAGTTTAAGATATCCCCTGCTCCAACAGAAGCAAGACTTAAGATATTCTGTCAAGCTCTACAGAAGTACCAAGCCAGTCAATGTCTGCATACTTAAAATTATTAACTCCATAACTGGATATAAAAATGCACGAATCAGATCCTAATAGCCCCAAAAATGCACAAGCCACTTTAAGCTGCCTTACTGCATAGCACTCCGTGCTAGCCTAGGTATAACTCTCCCCCCATTTCAGGCATTTAAGAGCAGCTTTGCAAGCTATTACATAGCAAATAATCCTTGAGGGTCACATGCAGACAAAGCATATCCAGTATGAAGAAATTCCAAGCACAAATAAGGCTTTAAAGACACTTGTTGCCTCTGGAGTAGCCTTAAAGCCCACACTGCAGTCAAAAGTCCAGTTTATGCACACAACCAGCCTTGTAGGTGTAGCTCCACACAATCAATTGGACTCAAGTTTTTTGCTAGTGCAGAAGGGAAGGAGGAATCCCCTCTGTCCTCCAAATAGGCTATGCTAGGGGTCACCGGACCTGTATGGAGAGGGAACTGGGTATGGGTGAGCAAAAACAGATGACAGTAACTGTTTGCATAGGTAGCTGTAGTGATTTCAGATCACCAGGTATAGTGATATAAATGCAACTGCTACAACTGCTGCTTGCTGTGTGGAGCTGCACCTTTGTGGCTGCTTGCACATCAAAACAAATGTCAAGCCTGAGGACAACATATGCCATTACACCCAAAATTTTCAGTTATTTTCATCAACTGTTCTCAGAAAAAATGCAGTTGGGGGGAATCTAGACTGCTTCAGATAAACAGGACATCCTCTGCTTTTCAGGATACAAAACTTCCTACAAAAAAAAATGAGTTTTTTTTTCCTGCCCAATCCTAAAATACACAGATCCTTCCAATATATGGAGGATGGCAAGGGAAACCACTCAAGACCTCTGGCATACACATTTTATTTAACACGATTATCCTTGAAGATTATCTCGTGCTAGGCGAGCGCCTTGGTATACCCAGGAGCTGCGCGAGCTGAAGCAAGAACTGAGACGGCTAGAGAGATGGTGGCGTCAAGCCCGCGACGAGGCATCAAGAACATCCTATAGGACGCTTATGAGAGCCTATGAGATGGCAGTCAAGACCGCAAAGAGAGATTTCTTTGCGGTCACGATTGCATCTGCTAGCTCACGCCCAGCCCAATTATTTAGTACAATTCGGTCCTTGACGGCTCTGCCACAGGGCAGGCAAAATGCTAGGGAATTGGATATTGGCTGTGAGGCTTTTGCGAGCTATTTTTCAGATAAAGCCTTGGCACTCCGCCGCGACCTCCCCGCCACAATTGAAACAGTTAGAGAACTTGAGGCCCCTTGCTCATCTTTGGAGTCGGGTTTAGAGTGTTTTAGCCTGCTCAGCCTGGAAGTTGACAGATTGCTTGTATCTGTGCGTCCAACCACTTGCGACCTTGATCCGTGCCCATCATGGCTCATTAAAGCAGGCCATGAGGGGTTTCGAGGTGCCCTGCGGGAGATTATCAACACGTCCCTCTTGGAGGGGCGGTTCCCCAGGGCACTCAAGGACGCGATGGTCCGCCCCCTCTTGAAAAAGCCATCTCTGGACCCAGCCGAATTGGCCAACTATCGGCCGGTGTCCAATTTGCCCTATTTGGGCAAACTTATCGAGAGGGCAGTGGCGCTGCAGCTGCAGAGCTTTCTGGATGATGCTTCCATCCTAGATCCTTACCAGTCCGGCTTTCGCCCAGGTCATGGGACGGAGATGGTACTGGTCGCCCTGACTGACGATCTCCATAGGCATCTGGATCGGGGCGGTGTGGCAGCTCTGGTGTTGTTGGATCTGTCGGCAGCGTTCGACACTGTCGACCACCAGTTGCTGGCCCACTGCCTTGCCGACGTGGGGATTCAGGGGCTTGCCCTTCAATGGTTTGCCTCTTTTCTCCAAGGTCAGGGACAGAGGGTGGTGATAGGGGGACAGCGGTCCCGGAGACACCCCCTTGAGTGTGGGGTGCCTCAGGGGGCAGTGCTGTCCCCGATGTTGTTCAACATCTACATGCGCCCCCTTGCCCAGATTGCCCGGAGTTGTGGGCTTGGGTGTCATCAATATGCAGATGACATCCAGCTCTATCTGATGTTGGGGGGCCAGTCGGGCTCCACTCCGGATGATCTGCATCAGGCGTTACAGGCCGTGGCTGGGTGGCTCAGACTGAGCCGGCTGAAACTAAACCCGGCAAAGAAGGAGGTCCTGGGCCTGAGTCGGATCGGTTCGGGGCTGGGGCTCCCTCTCCCGGCCTTCGACGGGGTACCTTTGGTGCCGGCGTCGGAGGTTAGGAGTTTGGGAGTGCTCCTGGACTCCTCTCTAACGATGGAGGCCCAGGTAGCAGCCACTGCCAGGTCGGCCTTCTTCCATGTGAGGCAGGCACGACAGTTGGCCCCCTCCCTTGGCCGCGATGACCTGGCCACGGTGATCCATGCGACAGTCACCTCAAGGTTAGACTACTGTAACGCTCTCTACTTAGGGCTGCCTTTGTCGCAAATCCGGAAGCTGCAGCTAGTGCAGAATGCTGCAGCCAGGCTGCTGATGGGTCTCTCTAGGAGGGACCATATTCAGCCTGTGTTGAAAGCGCTGCACTGGCTGCCAACAGCGTACTGGATTCGCTTCAAAGTGCTGGTGATCACCTTTAAAGCCCTGTATGGCCAGGGTCCAGCTTACCTGAGGGACCGCCTTTCCCTACATGTTCCCCCAAGGGCACTTCAGTCTGGGGGCCGTCATCTCCTGGAAATTCCGGGCCCCAGAGATGTGAGGCTGGCTGCCACAAGAGCCAGGGCTTTTTCGGTGGCGGCTCCTACCTGGTGGAAGGAGCTCCCAGAGGAGATCCAGGCCCTGCGGGACCTTGTCCAGTTCCGCAGGGCCTGCAAGACGGAGCTCTTCCGCCAGGTTTTTGAGTAGGCACCGCCACGGCCACTATTCCACCTTCGATATCCCACCTCAAAAACTATGCCATTGTCTTCCCGTCATCTTGGTTTTAAATGTTGTGCTTATGTTGTATTGCCTGTTTTTATAATTTTACCTGTTGATATTGTTTTATATTGTTTAAATTGGCATTCATGCCCCTGTTAGCCGCCCTGAGCCTTCGGGGAGGGCGGGATACAAATCGAAATAAATAAATAAATAAGATGATGTTGGGGGTTAAGAGTCCAGCAACCATTCAATGATCCCTTCAGAGACAACCAATATGTCTCTTCACTTATTACTATGAACCATTTCTGTCTTACCTACCAAGACTTTTAGGTCCCAATGATACCAATTACTCCCTGGAGGGAAGACCCTACTGATAGTCTTCAACAAGTCTATAACTTCATCTGCCATAAAGATCCAAAACCCAAGACTTTAAAGGTTAGTTATGAGAACTAAGCATAGTGCAATTAACTAAGTGCAGAGGGTATGTTGTTTGATCTAGTGCAGTTCTACTACTCCCTTCCCCCCACTTTCACTACTAGCAAAAAACTGGAAAATAACCCTCTCACCACCCCCTCCCCCGTAAAGAATCTGGTAAACATAAACTACAGGTGAAAAGTCAGAAAGAAAAGAGCAGAGATTATCTAAATGAGCAGTCAAGATATAAAGAATGATCTAGGGATGTGCACTTCAACAATTATTTTAATTATCAGAATATCAGGAAGGGAATGATTGTTCTCATGAAACACTGGAAACATTGCTGTGTTCTGGTCAATCATGTTGAGGGAAACTTCCATTTTAATAAATATTGGGACAATACTCCCAGTTCACTGTAAATGATAACCATGTACTTTTTGAACTTACAAAAGGAAATTAAAATGATAACTATTGAATACCCTTCCTCAAGAAGCATGAGGGAGGCAGGGGAAAGCAAGTGTATTTATTTTGTTTATTGACGTATTTATAGCCTGCCCTTCCTGCAAGTGGGCTCTGGGCAGTAATACAATAAAATAGTTAAAAATTTAAAACAGATAATATTAAGATGGAAGGGCACATTTCAAACAGCGATTAACTGGCTATGAGAGGTTTCCCACTGTACCCCAGCACTGGTTCATGACACAGTGCCCTTTAAACTTTTCAATGGGAAAAATCTGGTCTTCAAACTCCAAATACCCCCATTGAAAATAACAGCCCTTTCACGTTTAAATGCCAGTGTGCCACAGACCAGTTGTGAATAGTGAAAGCCACCCCCCGACCCCATTTCTGATACCTCGTGGGTGAAAAATATTGAAATTTGAAAATCAGGAATGCCTTTCACAGTGCTGGATATTGATTATTTCCTAGAATGGACCAGCAGACACTGTATCTGGTTAGCAATATCTGATTGGCTATAGAGTCATCAATAGGAAAACAGGTAGCATCAAACAAGGAAAGAGAAACTGGTCAGGATTTGAACTAAAAAACACAGAAAGAGCAAATGAGATAGTAAAAGCAAACCTCTGGATATTGCCTTCTTTTGAATTCAAGAATCTAAAACACATCCGCATACATTCTACTGAATGCTACCAGCATGAGTATTCCAATAAGGAACCAAAGGTTTCCCAAAGGAAACAAAATTCCCTTTCTGGAAAGAGATGCATGCCTAATATTTTCCCTGTGCTTGGGGCTTGGAGCTAGTGGTCCTAGTGTTAACCTATTCCAAAGACTTCAGTACTTGCTAGCATGCCAAAAAATGAGGCCTTTTCAGTGTTATCAAGTTCAGTCTTTTTTACTGCACTGACAAGAGAGGTTTAATAGCAACCTTTAAAATTTGGTCCAGGAAAGACTTAGCCTAGTCATTCTTAACTTGGGTCATATGGCATGCCCAAGGGGCAGACTACAAATTTTGGGAAGCATTTAGAACTTGGGGGGAGGGGCAAACAGTGACACATTTGGGACTTCAGGCAGCTACTTTTACCCACTTGCAATGGTTTTTGACATCCAGCTGAGGAGAGCAGTTTTATACCATTCACTTGGCCCAAATAATAATATAGATTTCTCACTCAGGCCCTTAAGTAAGCAGAAATTAAACCTAATATTAAAGACCTGCCTGATAGATACAAGGGTCCCATTGAATGTTATACCTTATAGCATAAATATGCAGCTACATAAATATAACTATGTTGTCTATAGCACATACTTGTGACTTGAACAGTACTTGATGAAGTCGGTGGTGGATTTAAGGTCCATCACCACCAGGCTAGCCCATTTCTTCAACTTTATTAACTTTATTTGTTCAGAGATAAACCCAGGCATAAAGAGCCACAAAAAAGTGTATCACTGGATTTATCGCCGCACCAGAGTTTTATGAGCAGTAAATCTATTAAGGCTTAGGAAGGCAAAGAAATATTCTGTGTAAAGACTGTTCCCAAAGTTATAACAGATCACACATTATTCAGTAACTAGAAATGCAAGGACTAAACAATAGTCGTATATTTAGAATGTCACTTAGACCAAAAAGAACTTTGCAGGTGGACAATTATGTCCTCTGTACCAAAAAGAATTGAGCACCTTAATATAACATTGTAAATTATATACCTGAAATTGTAAAGTTCACATAGGTTTTCCCCATGTAGGAGCTAATGATACAAAAAGCCTTAAACTAAACCACCATCATTTAAACACACTGCTTTTAAGAGCTACTGTACTGGAACACAAAGATGGTAAACTAAGCCATGGATTCATGTACTATGAACAACTATGCTATTCTATATCAAATACTGTGTGCAGTTTCAGTCACTATCTCAAAAAGACATTGCAGAGCTAGAAAAAGTACAAAAGAGGGCAACTAATGATTAGGGATTAGAGCATCTTTCCTATGAGGAAAAGCTAATGAAACTGGAACTTCTCAGTTTAGAAAAAAGGGGGACATGATAGACATTTATAAAATTATAAATGGGGCAGAGAGTTAACAGAGAAACAATTAAGTTACTGTGTGGCATTGTGTGTGAAATAGCCAGGAGATCCTGAAGGATTGTTTGGCTCTCTGAAGCTGTAGCTCCTTTTGGCACCACTAGGTGGCAAGCTATGCTTATTTTTAGGCTGAGAGTGGTTCTCCAGATTGGAGTCCACAGCTCGTAACCACTACACCAAGCTTGCTCTCTAGTTGATAGGGAACCTGAACTTCTCCTCAAATATTAGAGCTCAAAGGCACCCAATGAAGTTAACAGGCAGAAGATTCAGGACAGACAAAAGCAAGCACTTTTTACTGAGTGACTGATTAAAATGCAGGATTCACTGTCAAAGGACGTAGTGTTGGCACAAGCATGGATGACTTTAAAAGGGGTTTAAACAAATTCTTGGATGAGAGGTCCAGGAGTCACTCCTATCCATAGTGACTAATCAGAACCTCCATGACAAGGGGTAATAAACCTCTGAATATTAGTGCCAGGAGACAGCATTGGGGAAAGACCTCAGCCTCTATGCCCCATTGCTGGTCCTCCACAGTAACTGGTTGGCCACCGTTTGAGACAGAATGCTGGACTAGATTGAGAACTGGTTTCATACAGGCTCACTTTACATTCTTTCCAATTTATGGTTCTCAGATATAGAAACCAATAAAAAGGAATTATAAAGGAAACAAGGAAACTGTTCATGAGAACTTAGAAGCAGCTATTGAAACTGCTCTCTAGCCATAGGAGGATTACTGCAGTCTAGAATCACAATTTACAAAGTGTGAGATAAGCCTCTCTGAAGAGTTATAGCCAATTGCTAAAGCACATGTGAACTCCAGGTTCACCTGGCAAAAAAGCCTGTATTCTCTGCTATTCTACTAAAGAAAGGGCAAGAACTGGTCTGGAAGCAGTGCAGGGTCAAGAATGCCGCATAGCTGGAATAGACTTTACATTTGCAAGCTGTTCACCACTCATCATAGCAATACAGGAGCTACAAACAGTTTGCATAATGTGTTTGCATGAATATGACATCAGATCGCAGCTAACAGCTCCATTTTCATGCATTCTGCAGCTGCGTCTCTCTGCCCTCATTTTTAAGAAACCATTTCTTCACTATTGAGACTTCATTATTTTCACCTGGTGAGAACACAATCGTTACATTTCTCCATATGCCAAGAAGTGAACACAGCATCCAAATCAAAGTGAAGTTGAAAAGGAGGAAATGCATCTGACTTCAACAGTGAAACGTAGAATCAGTCCATTTAGCATCTCCTGCATTCATGTAAAGCAGACATCAAACACAATGGAGAACTGCTGGCCTTGACATCCTAAGACAGGGTGGTCACTAGACTGTCTGCAGAACAAAGGAAACTCCCAGTGTGCTACTTACTGTTAGAACAAGAACCAGCAGACATGTGAGTACCAGCACTGATTTTTCTTCCTTTTTAATTAGCTTTTATTTTCAGCCTTCACAACTGTGGAAACTTGCAGTATACAAAACATTAAAAGTTCATAACAGATATAGCCCACAAGACTGTTCTGACTATAAGATTGTTCCCTACCTCGACATGGCCAATCTGGTCATGTGGGTCCATGCCATGGTAACCTTACTGCTGAACTACTGTAAATCACTAACATGGGTCTGCCCAGGGTGAGGGGGAGCCACAAAAACTTCAACTGGTATAGCTAACCCAGGCGACATACCCCTAATGTAGCCAATCCTCCAAGAGCTTACAGTAGCCCCTGAAAGAAGAGCTCTGTAAGCCAAGGGTGTTGAACTCATTTGTTATGTGGGCTGGATCTGACATAAATGAGTCCTTGTTGGGTAGGACCATGTGTGTCATAAAATGTAATGCCATGTAGAGGAGATATAAACTTTATAAAGGACAGAAAACAAAGGGTTTTTTTAAACTTAAAATAAAAACTTGCTTAAAAATTAGGTCTGTAAGCTGCAACCCTACTTTTGATTTATTGACATTCACCACAGAAATCTCATGCTCAGAGTTCTGAGTCTAGGACCAGATTAAAACATTAAATGGCTGAGTGATTAAGAGAGTCTGGTGATGCAAACTATGATGCAGCAGCAGAACTGGAAGCAGGAGATGGCCAATTCCACTGCAGGCCTGATGGAAGCCCTCCAAGGGCCTGCTCTGGCCCCTGGACCACATGCTTGACACCCCTGAGCTAACCCATAGCTGCTGGGAAGGACTATATACATACAAGCTAAATGACTTGGAATTCAGCATGCTGCAAGCATATACATGAAAGTTGGTGCCTGAAGAGCAAGTTAACTGCAGCTAGACAGGTAATTTTCAGGAATGTGTTAGCTTGTGATCTACCCAGCCACATGCAATCCACAAAGGCACCTAAGAAGCTTCTACTTTTCCCAGTATCCAAGAATTACAAGAAGTGTTTTCAAGCACACAGTATGCTACAATATGTGGTTGGTGGGCAGTGTTTGGTTTGATGAGTCACAGATTACACAGGCCCACTTTTAGCAAACCCTGCCTTAGTGAAAATGATTGAACTTTGTCTGTTTTGCTTCTTTCAATTCAGGATTCAAATACCAACAATACAAACAGCTATTCCATTTAGACATTTTTACTTTACCCTGTTGCACCCCAGCTTTAATCACAGAAAATTCTACATTATCCACATCATATTTTTACACTTGCAAATCACAGGTAGTACACTCAGTACATTTACATTTACCGTGCTCTTCCTCCAAGGAGTTCAAAGCAGCATACACTCAAAACAAGCAGAACCAATGAAACAATGAAATAAAATGAAATTATACAGATTGTGGTATGAGAACATAAGAGAAGCCAATGTTGAATCAGGCCAATGGCCCATCTAGTCCAACACTCTGTCACACAGTGGCCAAAAACACCAGGTGCCATAAGGAGGTCCAGCAGTGGGGCCAGGACATTAGAAGCCCTCCCACTGCTGCCACCTCCAGCACCAAGAATACAGAGCATCATCTGCCCCAGACTGAGAGTTCCCATCTATACCCTGTGGCTAATAGCCACTGATGGACTTCTGCTCCATATGTTTATCTAATTCCTTCTTGAAACTGTCCATGCTTGTAGCTGCCACCACCTCTCGTGGCAGTGAATTCCATGCGTTAATCACTCTTTGGGTGAAGAAATACTTCCTTTTTATCTGTTCTAACCTGACTGCTCAGCAATTTCATTGAGTGCCCACGAGTTCTTGTATTGTGAGAAAGGGAGAAAAATATTTCTTTCTCAACCTGCTCTATCCCATGCATAATCTTATAAACCTCTATCATGTCAATCTTCAGCCGTCGTTTCTCTGAGCTAAAGAGCCCCAAGCATTTTAACCTTTCTTCATAGGGAAAGTGTTCCAACCCTTTTATCATTCTAGTTGCCCTTTTCTGCACCTTTTCCAATGCTATAATATCCTTTTTGAGGTGTGGCGACCAGAACTGTACATAGTATTCCAAATAAGGTCGCACCAATGATTTATAAATGGCCAAATCTTTACACAAAAATGCCATTAAGATCTTGCATCTCCTAGAGACCTTTTTGTGTAAGGATGGTATTTTTCAAACAGACAATACAAAAGGTTTCAAGATCTAAACACAGCAAGATATCTGGATACAATATCCTATTTTACCTTACTTCCCCCAAAAATAAAATGAATGAAATTACTCCAAAGTAGACCAAGTGAATGTATTAATGGGCAAATTGCACTAGCACCATTAAAGGAATCACCCTTTCATTATTGTTTATTAAATTTCTACCCCACCCAAAATAGTATAGACAGATTTCACCTTACTTTTTTGGAGATATTCTTTGCATAACAGCTCTCTCAAAAGCAAGTCCTATTTTGCTTTCTCCCAATGCACATAAGGCCATAGGAATAATGCATATGAAACTCAGGTTTAATCAACGAAGTAAAAACAACTCAGCATAAACATTCTAAGAAACTTTAATTTACAGTTCATAACAGATGACCATTACTCAACAAGACTTGAGCCCAGAGAAAAATGTGGCAACCTGCAAAGTTGCAAGATTTAGACAGTGGTTCTACCAATATCTATATCCCTCTTCACTGAGAACTAGTGATAATATCTATATGTTATCTCTCTGAAGTTTGATTAGTTTCCACATATTAACAGTTGTGGCCCCGCACTTGTGAAATGCCTTGCCCTACGAGATATTCCAGATCGATATACTTGGCTCATTTAGGCATGATGTTAAACCTCTTCTTCAAACCACCCCGCAATAGTGCAGGGCATGCAACTGAAGTTGTACTGGATGGTTTCCTCTGACAGTAGCTGATTAAAACACAATACCAAACCATTTAACTATTAGGATTGTTCTCTACCTCAAGAATGTATCTGAATTGAGAAGCAAACCTGGATTTTGTGAGTAATTAACGGAAAACTGATAGTTTGATTCATAAAGCTGGAAAATAAGCATGTAGCCAAGCAAACTGGAAACAGACTCCATGACCTTGCTAAGTTACACTGCTTGCCACAATGTACTATTATCACAGACCAAGGACACCAAGTATGATATGGATGAGTTCTTCTTGTACCAACAGCTATTCTTGTGTCCTTTTGGGCAACACACACATCTTTATGGCTTTTACCAGTGCAGTAACATTACATGTTAAAACTCAGCAAGTGACTATAGTACCCATTACCAAAGTTTATACCACTCCTATTTTACAGCCTCAGTCACCATGACAATGGTTGATCTTCTGAACGAAGGCCCTCTATGAAAACCCAAAGCTTCCAATTTCCAAAACCAATGAATGCTGCTATTCTCATCCAAAACACTGCATTCCTAAACCACCCCGAATAGCACACAGCATGTGAAAAAGAGGAAGCTTATCAAAAGCTTTCACATTTAACCAATATTCAAAGGTAAAGTGAAAGCACAGAAATTACCATCTGTCAAAGAACAGAATCCAGTGGAAGGGCTCTTACAATACAGTCATCTTGAAGAAAAATATGCACCTTGTGAAAGAAATTTAACAACCAACAAAACATCCCAGTTAACTATCAACCCTGGCATGTGATGAGTGTATGCACACTCAGAGCAGCCAGCATCACTAACCATCATCTGCACCAGAAAATCCCTTTTACCTCTTTTTGCTAATAATCAGTATCCAATGTAATGTCTTCCTCAGGTACACATCTGAGAGTTTGTTTCCTACTATCTTCACTAACTAGCATGAGTTACAAGAACAGTCAATGCAGAAAAATCTCCTTCCTTCAGGCCTTTGTGAAAGAAGCACCAATGCCCAGCTACTGTCAGGGGAATTTACACCCTCATGCATCTTTCCCCTCACCTCTCATGCACAAAAGCTCATCCTTCCCTTCAGCTTTGAAGCAGAAAGAGCAAGAAGGTAAACTGATGTGTTAGTCAAGGTCACCAACACACATAGGGTGTGGGAAGATAAAAGGAAGACAGGACAGAAAAGATGGGGAAGGAAGACATCAAGACTCGGAGGATTTGGCCCTTCAGACGTTAAGGTTAAAAACATATAGCTCCACAGAACAAACCCCAACACATATGATTCCCCGCACTTCAGCCAAACAGGACGCATGAATTTTAAGAATATCTTTTAAAAAAATACCCAAGTAACTGCAGGTAAATATATGCAGGTAAAATAAAGAACGGCATTATAAATGAGACATACAGCAATTTTTTCTTAAAGGGAGGCAACAAATGACCAAAAAAAAAATCACGCACAATCACAGAACTCAGACATGCACCAAAAGGGTCTTTTCGAGGTGTGTGTGGGGGGGGTGCAGAAGAGGAAAAGCGATATTTGAGACGAATGGCTGCATTGGAAGGAGAGGGGTGGGGGAAGCCGCAGACAGGAGGCCTTCCCTGCAAGAGTCTCCATTTATAAAACAGCGCAGGGTGTGAGGAGGACGAGGAAAAGGTGGGGGAGTCTCTAGCAGAGAGTCTCTCCTGATGCAGCCTTGGGAAAGAAGGCGGGGGTGGGGGGAGAAAAGAGTCGTGTGTGTGTGTGTGTGGACAGAGAGCCCGAGCCCGCCCCGAGGCTGCGGCAGTGAGGGCTGGCGGGAGACTGGGGCGGGGGGAGAAGAGCGAGAGACACGCGCAGCTTGGCTGCTCCTTCCCTCCAGCACCGAGCCCGGCCCCAGCGGGAGACGAACAGAGAAGGGGCTTCCCTCCCTCGACCGTTAGCCTGAAGGGGAAAGCCCTCCCTCCCTCCCCCCGTTCACGCGCGCCCCTTCCTCCTCCCCCTCAGAATGCACGCGCGCCGCCGCCGCCCCCCTACCCCCACCCACCCTCGTCGATCTCGGGGCGGCGGCGATGGCACCCCCCCTCCTCCAATTCTTTCCTCACCTCAGCCAGCCAGTCTCCCGCCCGCCCTCGCCCCCTCCCTCCGCGCCCTCGCCCCGGTCCTTCTCCCCTCGCTCCCTCACCGATGCCGGGCGCCACATAGACGAAGTAGAGGAAGGAGGAGGAGAGCGAGAAGAGGAAAAGGGCGGCCAGCAGCGAGCGCCGGGGAAGCCGCCAGGGCCTCCGAGGGCTCCGCGGCCACCGCATGGTCCGGCCCCTCCTCGCCGCCTCTGCTGCTACCGCTACTGCCGCCGGCTCCGATGCGATCTGACTGAGGCAAACCGGCTGAGGAGGCGGCGGCTCCGGCTCCTCCTCCTCCTCCCGCGGCTGGTGCTGCCTCGCTCAGCGCCGCTCCTCCAGCCGCCGCCTCCGCCTCCTTTTCCTCAGGTCCCGTCGCCGGCCCTGCCGCCGCATGAATGAGAGGCCGGACGCCGGCACTGCTGGAGGATTCCCCCCTCTCCTTTCCCCCCGCCCTTTTCTCTTCTCTCTCCCCCCCGCCCCGATGGGGCTCCTGCAACCGCCGGCGAAGCGGCGTGGGCGGGGCCATGGGGAGGTGGAGCCAGGGGTCTGTCCGCAAACAATCCCCGCTGCAGCCATAAGCATGCGATGCCTCTAGTGCGCATGCCTGGCTGCTCTTGCTAAGGGACCATCCGCAAAGTCTTCGTTCTGCGCCTAGCCCTTCTTTCTCCCCCCACCCCCACCTTTCACTCTCTCTTTTTTGGCCCCCCCCAAAGGGATTTTTTATTGCTTTTCCTATTTACTACAAAACTACAACAGAAAATTCCAGGGTGGGGAACTACAATCTACAGGAGAAAGAAAAGATAACCTCTAAAAACCCAAGAGTCGGTGATCAGCCTTTCACTCTTAATAGTCGGAAAGAGGTCAGTAGTACTTCAAAGACCAACAAAACTGGTGGCCGGGGAAGAGTGTTGGTGAGTCACTCGAGTCACTTCGCGAAAGTTCATCCCCTGCCATCAATTTTGTTGGTCTTTAAGGTGCTACTGGACTCTTGCTCTTTTCTGTTGCTACAGTCAGACTAGCGCGGCTACCCATCTTGATCTAGCGCTCATAATGACCATATTTGTAAAGATCCTGGTTCTAACGAGGTAGCCGTGCGAATCTGTTATCCCCAAAATCAAACAGATGCGTCTAATGAAGTGAGCTCCTGTGCTGGCATACCTTTTGTTAGGCTTTAAGGTGCCGCTGGACGCCTGTCTTAATTTTTATCTTTACGCTTCCTCCGAATAGCTCAGGGTATTGCTGCCTTCACAACAACCCACCCTATGAGGTAGGAAAGGCTGAGAGAGAGTGACTGGACCGGGGTCATCCAGTCTGCAATCCTAAACATACGTACTAGGAGCTTAGATTCGAGTCCAGTAGCACCTTAGAGACCAATAAGATGGGGGGAGGGAATAATGTTTCCAGAGTCAAAATTTCCCGGAGCTTTGAAAGCTTAGACCCCAAAAATCTTGTTGGTCTCTTAAGGTGCTACTGGACTTGAACCTACCTGTTCTACTGCAGATCAACACAGCTACCCCGATCCAGTCACATGGGGGTATGCCCCATGGAACAGCATGGACGAATTTATGAGTAAACACGCCTTAGGATCGGTGCTGGTTGGTTGGTTGGTTGGTTGGTTGGTTTAAAAAGAAGTGCCAGTATTCATATATAAGACTGCCAATTTCCACCCATTCTTCCTTCCCTCTAGACCCTTGGTAGGCTGATGGGGGGGTCCACTCGCATTATCTGGATGGTTGGGGTGCCAGGTCACAGAAAAGCCCTGTTTAGGATTGAGTTGGCAATGAGCTTTATGGGGATTAGAACTCTGGTTTCTAGGGCTGCCAGCTCCTGGTTGGGAAATACCTGGAGATTTGAGGGGTGGAGCCTGAGGAGGGTGGGGTTTGGCGAAGGGAAAGACTTCCAAGGCCACAGAGTCCACCTTCAAAAGCAGCCATTTTCTCCAGGTGAACTGATCTCTATCACCTGGAGATCAGTTGTAATCCCAGGAGGTCTCCAGCCACCACCTGGAGGTTGACAACAGTACTGGTTTTCCCACTAGCTGCTAACCACTACATTATACTGACTTTCAACACTTGGAATTGGTATGGTGCTCTTTGAGTAATAAAAAAGGCTTTTTAATTTTTTTAACCACGCTTAGGGTTTTTTTGCAGCATGGTATTATGATCATTATTTGCAGATGTTGGCAAAAGCAGTCATCCTCAAAAAAAGCTATACCTTTTTTTTTAGATGACTTGTGTAAGTATTGCAGCAGGCATCAAATCAACACACACACAGAGGAGAGAATTAAGATGGCACTTGCTGTTGCGGTTTCTATAATGGCTTGTGTGTTATTTTTTAAAATTTGCTGCTCAGTTAATTAGAACCTGAAGCACCTCTTTTTAGTGGACCAAAATGTTTGCAAGCGCTCCATCTAACAGATTAACTGGATAAACATTATAGCCCTAATTATTACTAGTTAAAGCAATGTGATTTCATGCAGAAACAGCCTAAACCTGTTTCCTCAATAAGTAAATTCCACTCACTGCATAAATCCTGCAATCTATATAGAAAGAATCCATTGGTTATAATTTGTTAGTCTTTATGTTGAAGCACGACTGTTTTGTTATGCTGGTTGGGCTGTATAGTAGAGGCATTTATGCCTGCACTCAAACAGAGACAGGGAATTACAAAGGTTCTTGTGCAGCCCATTCCTGTGCATATCACTCCATACCCCATGAGGCTTGGGTTTCTGCTAGGGTTGCCAACTCTTGGTTGGGAAATTCCTGGAGTTGGGGGGGTGGAGCCTGAGACCTGGAGGATGGTGTTTGGATAGGGGAGGGAGCTCAGCAGGGTCTACCCTCCCCTTCAGGGGAACTGATTCCTCTTGCCTGGAGATAGTTTTTAATGCTGGGAGAACTGCAGGCCTCACCTGCAGGTTGGCAACCCTAGTTTCAGCCTATTCACAGTGTCTTGGGAACAAGTGCAATTGAGATCATTCTAATTTATTTCTGAGCAAGTATATATAGGATTTGGTGTGGAAATGCCCTGAAGGGCTGAATCCTGTCCTTGGTATTGATTTCATGAAGGCAGGTAATGCTATGACCACATCCTTTGCATTGGTGCTGCATGCCCAGATTGAGTGCTGTGGAGTACCAGTGAATAAGAGCACAGATATAAGCAGAAGCCGGCGAAGAATCCTAAGAAACCTCAGCCCTGCCTCCAGTGCTAATGCTCTAAAGCTCAAATGATGATTACATTCATGATGAATGCCTGCGATGCTGAAATGTGGCGGATGGGCATGTAGCATCCAGGGAAGTACTGTCATAAAAGAAGCCCTGAAAGCCAAGAATAATGGTTATTGACCCTCCTTCTAGTGTCATTATGTGTTTTTAATTGAATATTATATTTTAACTGTATTGTTTTTTATGTTCGCTGCCTCAAGGACCCTGATTGTTAAGTGTGTTAAATAAACAATAAAATAATAAAATGTGTTAAATAAATAATAAAACCAGCATGGCACAGTGTTTAAAGTGGTGGACTAGGGTTCAGGAGACACAGGTTGGAATCCTCACTCTGCCATGGAAGCTTGCTGGTTGACTTTGAGCCAATCATGCAGTCTCAGCCTAACGTACCTCACAGTGTTGTTATGAGGATAAAATGAAGGAGAATAATGTAAGCTACTTTGGGTCCTCACTGGGGATAAATGCAGGGTACTAATAAAGTTAACAAGTCCAGTCCACCCTCACTGGGTAATTGTCACAAGAATAAACTGGAGAAGGGGAGTATGATTTAAGTTGGTTTGGATCACCACTGTAGTAAAAAGCAGTCTGGGTATCATATAAATAACAAAATAAATCCCACAAATCAATGCCTTTCTGACATGTCTTGCCCTACATGCCTCACACATATCTTGCAGGACACAAATTCTTGCAAGAGCCAATAACCTGCAACTTTTACACAGTTGCACAGACCAAGCAACACACACAGGTAAATGAGGGAGGGACTTGAAAGGAGATGTGCCTAATAATGCTTTGTCCCATCAGCAGGTTGGAAGCAGGGGTGTTCTCAAGCTCAGCACCCCTCCCATTACAGATGCTTGCCAGTGCTCCTTGCCGTGCTCGTCCTTGCAGGAGCCGGTCAAACCATGACTGACAGCAGGTTTCCTCTGATGTACTTCTTGGCAAACAGGAGATAATACATGACACCGTTATTTCCCCTTGCAGGTGAACCTACAGCTAAACCCACACAGTGGATGAATGTGTGCACAATGGGAGAGCTCACAGGATGCTTTGATCATATACTAATAATAGTAGTAGTACTATGATTTTATATAGCATTTTGAACCTCAAATGTGCTATATAAAGGCTTGTTGTCATTACTTCACACATATTCCTTTATAATCATTACAACAGCCTAGTAAGGTAGACCAGTAATACAGATGGTGGGGATGGGGCTCAGACAGAAAGAGAGAGTGAGAAAGCTTAGGGCCAACTCGGCAAGATTTGATCACAGCTCATTCTCTTAAGCCAACATGCTATACTGGCTTCTGCCAGTTCTCCATATGTTTTTCTTCATACAGGCTGACACGGATTCTGCCAGTGATCCTGGAGATGTGGCTGACGTGCTATCTGCAACCATACAGTAGGCAGCTAGGGAAGGATGATAGGTGTGGAGCAGCACGCATGACACTTGCCATATTAACTTTTTAAAAAATTCTGTAGATTGTGCAGTTGTGTCTATTATTGCGTCCATGGCAGTTGTGGACACAGGAGAACCACACAGGTAAAGCTTCCACACATGACCTCATTATGTAGCTCCAGCCACCTGTAATCCTAAACATGACCCAGCTCAGAAGACCAAGCAAGTTCTCCACCTATGAGAGAATTGATTGCGACCCACACTTTGAAATTTACTATGTCAGTTTGGTGTAGTGGTTAAATGCGCAGACTCTAATCTGGGAGAACCAGGTTTGATTCCCCACGCCTCCACATGCAGCAGCTGGTGTGACCTTGGGTCAGTTACAAGTTCTTTCATAGCTGTTCTCTCACAAGCAGTTCTGGAAAGAGCTCTCTCAGCCCCACCTACCTCACAGGGTGTCTGTTGTGGGGAGGGAAAGGGAAAGGAGTTTGTTTGTTTTTTTACATATAGGTTTATTTTTTGTGGATTTTCTATATATTACATCATATCTTTTGTCTCCTTACTTTACATAACTCGATAAATTCCCCCCTCCCTCTACCCCTTGTTTGTTACTCCTTTATTCACAGCCACGGGCACAAAGTCTGAATCTTCCACCAAATGTCCTGTCTTCCTTTCCAGTGTTATCCACTTTAGATAGGTCTTTCATCTCGCTTTAATTTCTTCGACTTTATCCTCCCATGTGGTCTTCTGGTGCAGTTTCTCGATGATGTCTGACTGCACAAAATCAAACGAATAAGTGTGCCAGGTATCTATTGTCCTTTTACTCTTATCTTTCCAGCCCAGAGTTATCACTGCCTTACCTGCTAATACCATAGCTTTGAGTATAGCCTGGGTTTCCTTATTGACTGCCTTATTTCCTAATATACCCATTAACATTAGTTTGAAGTCTACATTCCATGAAATTTTACATATTTTCTTTATAGTTTGTATTATTTTTAACCAAAAAACTCTAATCTCTGGACATTCCCACCACATATGGGAGAACCAACCCTTGAATTGTTTACAATGCCAACACATAGAACTCGATCCCGGAAACAAGTTTGCTATCTGCGCTGGTGTTTTATACCACTTTGTGAAAAATTTATGTTCCAGTTCATTAAATTTAATAATTTTGGTTTCTTCTATTCCCTTCATTATTTTATTTGGATCATTTTCCGATATCTGACCTTCCTTACACCATGTTTTCTGTAAATATAGTATCTCCTTATCTTTATTGGATAACATTTTCTTGTAAATATATCCTGCTAATCCTTGTTTAAATTTTTGCATCCTATTGTATATATATCCAATTGGTTCTTCTGTCCAAATATTTCCTTTTTCATTAACTTCTTTAATCATTCTATAAAGGCCTGTAGTTTTTAACCAATATTGCCTACCTATCTCCTCGGTTAATTCCTGTGCTGGTTTTAGAGTACCTCTGAATAAGTCTCTTAACCTGTAATATCCCTTTGATCTCAGCAGTTTGCACCATTTATTTTCTGCTGTTTCATTATACAAGGACTTTAGTGGTGCCCACTTTGAGGTTCTTTTAAGCCATGAGGGCTGCCACTTGTTCCACAGTGTTGAATACCTAGGTCCCTTAGCTTGTATAAAATCTTTATTTGTCATTTTGGAGAATATCCCCAAACTCCCTATGTTGTTGTTGATTTCATTCTCAAAACTCACCCATTTTAGTCCCTCTCCCTCGCTTATCTCCAATATTGATTTTATTTGGAAGGCTTCATAATAACTACTCAAGTCAGGGACTCCCCATCCCAACTCTGATCTATGGCTATAAATTACCTTTCTCTGTATTCTGCATTTTTTACTGCCAAAAATCCATTCCATAATCGCTCTGTTCCATTGGTCTAGTTTTTTGGTATACATTCCTAGCGGTATTGTCTGGAAGAGGTATATTAATCTCAGCAACCAAAATTTTTTAACACTTTTGATTCTAGTAGACATATTCATTATTTTATTTTTCCACCTTTTCATATCTTTTTCTATTTTCTTCCAGACCTTGTTGTAATTATTCTCTGATATTTTATCAATATTCTTCTGTAGTACAATACCTAAATATCTGAATTTTTGGTGCCCATTCCAGTATTAGTAATCCCATGTATTTGTTTCCTTTCCTCTTTAGTCACATTAAGATATAAAATTTCTGATTTAGCCAGGTTCACCTTCAGTCCTGAACATTTTTCGAAGTCCTCTAATATAACTTTATTTCTTTTATTGCCTCTTTGGGGTCTGTCATAGCGATTATAATGTCATCGGCAAATAAATTGATTTTCATTTCTTCCTTCCTTACCCTGTATCCTTCCACCCATGCAGAGTTTCTTATTCTTTCGGCTAACTGTTCTATTGCTAGTATAAATAGGAGGGGCGAGAGCGGGCATCCTTGCCGGACTCCTCTTTGAATCTTAAGGGGCTGTGAGTGTTCCTCGTTGACTTTCACCACTGCTGTCCCTTCTCTGTATATTTCTTGGATCACTTTTATATATGGCTCCCCCGTCTTGTATTTAGTCATTACCTGCCACAGAAAATCCTGGGAGAGTGTATCGAATGCTTTGTAGACGTCTAGTTTCAAGAGGCCTAACTTTTTTTTGTGGCCATGTTGTAATACATTTATAATATTCCTTATGGGGTGGGCTATATTCCTGTCTTTTACAAATCCATATTGTTCCTCCTTTATTATGTTA
Source organism: Gekko gecko (assembly GCA_029375565.1). Classification (NCBI taxonomy): domain Eukaryota; kingdom Metazoa; phylum Chordata; class Lepidosauria; order Squamata; family Gekkonidae; genus Gekko; species Gekko gecko. Next base: position 157,411,748 of record JAPDNY010000006.1, read on the forward strand.
GGTATGATCTTTTTTAATCTATTTGCCAATATTTTTGCAAAGATGTTATAATCTTGATTTAGTAAACTAATAGGTCTAAATGAGCCCACTTCCTCTGGGTCTTTATGTGGTTTAGGGATTACCACTATTTCTGATTGTCTCCACGAATCTGGGGCTTTTTTCCCTTTCAATATTCCGTTAAATACCTCTTGGAGCTCTGGGGCCAATATATCTGCTGTCTCTTTATAGAATTCACTTGTGAAACCATCTAGGCCTGGGGATTTGCCCTTTTTCAATTCTTTAATTATATCCTTTATCTCCTGTAGTGTTATTTCCTCCCTTAACATAATTTTATCATTTTCTTTGAGTGTTGTTCTTATGTCTTCCTCATATATAACTATGTCCTTTTTTATATAGCTCTTTGTAAAAAGTCTCAAAGGCTTTTACTATATCTTTTGAGTTGCCAGTTCTTTGGCCATTCACTTTTATATTTTCTATCTTTTGCCTTACCTTCCTATTTTTCAAATAATTAGCTAACCTTCTGACTGAATTAATACTATTTCTATGGAAGTAATTTCTTACCATTGCTTCTCTCTTCTATAATGTAACTAAGTCCAACTCGTCTAATTGTTTTTTAATTGTTGTTATCTGACTCTGTACCTTTGAATCATGTTTGTTGATTAGTTCCTTTTGCAACCTCTCCAGTTCCTGAATTTTAGATTGTCTTTTTAAATAATGTTCTCTTTTGATGTACTTTTCCTTATTTATGCAATGTCCCCTTATCACTGCCTTCGCAGCATCCCACAGGGTATTAGTTGGGACAGTCATAAGAACATAAGAACATAAGAGAAGCCAATGTTGAATCAGGCCAATGGCCCATCTAGTCCAACACTCTGTCACACAGCGGCCAAAATATACCAGGTGCCATCAGGAGGTCCAGCAGTGGGGCCAGGGCACCAGAAGCCCTCCCACTGCTGCCCCCTCCAGCACCAAGAATAGAGTGCATCACCTGCCCCAGACTGAGAGTTCCCATCTATACCCTGTGGCTAATAGCTACTGATGGACTTCTGCTCCATATGTTTATCTAATTCCCTCTTGAAACTGTCCATGCTTGCAGCTGCCACGACCTCCTGTGGCAGTGAATTCCATATGTTAATCACTCTTTGGGTGAAGAAGTATTTCCTTTTATCTGTTCTAACCCGACTGCTCAGCAATTTCATAGAGTGCCCACGAGTTCTTGTATTGTGAGAAAGGGAGAAAAGTACTTCTTTCTCAACCTGCTCAATCCCATTCATAATCTTATAAACCTCGATCATGTCACCCCTCAGCCGTCGTTTCTCCAAGCTAAAGAGCCCCAAGCATTTTAACCTTTCTTCATAGGGAAGGTGTTCCAACCCTTTTATCATTCTAGTTGCCCTTCTCTGCACTTTTTCCAATGCTATAATATCCTTTTTGAGATGTGGTGACCAGAACTGTACACAGTATTCCAAATGAGGTCGCACCAATGATTTATACAGGGGCATGATGATACTGGCTGATTTGTTATCAATTCCCTTCCTAATAATCCCCAGCATAGCATTGGCCTTCTTTATTGCAGCTACACATTGTGTAGACATTTTCAGCGAGTTATCCACTACGACTCCAAGATCTCTCTCTTGGTCAGTCTCTGCCAGATCAGACCCCATCAACGTGTATTTATATTTAGGATTTTTGGCTCCAATGTGCATCACTTTGCACTTGGCCACATTGAACCCCATTTGCCACGTTGACGCCCACTCACCCATCCTCAACAGATCCCTTTGGAGTGCCTCACACTCCTCCCTGGTTTTCACCACCCTGAACAACTTCGTGTCATCTGCAAATTTAGCCACATCACTGCTTACTCCCAATTCCAAATCGTTAATAAACAAGTTAAAAAGCATGGGACCGAGTACTGATCCCTGTGGTACCCCACTGCTTACCACCCTCCACTGAGAAGGTTTCCCATTTATACTCACTCTCTGTTTCCTATTTATAAGCCAGTTTTTGATCCACAAGAGGACTTGTCCTTTTATCCCATGACTATTGAGCTTACTTAGGAGCCTTTGATGAGGAACTGTATCAAAAGCTTTCCGGAAGTCAAGGTAAATAATATCTATTGGGTCCCCCTTGTCCACATGTTTGTTCACTCCCTCAAAAACACTAACAGGTTAGTGAGACAAGATCTTCCCTTACAGAACCCATGCTGAGTCTGCCTCAATAGTTTTTGTTCATCAATGTGCCTACTAATTCTTTCCTTAATAACAGTTTCCACCAACTTACCCGGTATCGATGTCAGACTGACTGGCCTGTAATTTCCTGGATCTCCCCTGGAGCCCTTTTTAAAGATGGGAGTGACATTAGCTACCTTCCAGTCATCAGGAATGGAGGCAGATTTTAAAGAAAGATTACATATTTTTGTCAGGAGATCCACAAGTTCACATTTGAGTTCTTTCAGAACTCTCGGATGAATGCCATCCGGGCCTGGTGATTTATTAGTTTTTAAATTGTCCATCAGTCGGAGGACTTCCTCTCTTGTCACCGCAATCTGATTCAGGTCTTTCAAACCCCCTCCCGAAATCAGTGCTTCTGGAGTGGGCAAACACTTCTCCTCTTCCACAGTGAAGACAGAGGCAAAAAATGCATTCAGCTTCTCAGCCATTTCCCTATCATCCTTCACTACTCCTTTTACCCCTTGGTCATCCAAGGGCCCCACTGCCTCCCTGGCTGGCTTCCTACTTCTAATGTATTTGAAGAAAGTTTTATTGTTGGTCTTTATGTTTTTTGCGATATGCTCCTCATATTCCCTTTTTGCTTGCCTGATCACAGACTTGCATTTTATTTGCCATAGTCTGTGTTCCCTTTTATCAACCTCACTAAGACTAGCTTTCCACCGCTTAAAGGAATCCTTCTTACCTTTTACAGATTCCATTACTTTATTTGTTAACCATGCAGGCTTTTTTCTATACCTATTTGTACCTTTCCTAACCTGCGGTATATATTTTTTCTGAGCTTCTAGGATTGTCTTTTTAAATAGTCTCCAAGCTTCCCCAATGGTTTTGACCTTCTCCACTCTTCCTTTCAATTTCTTCCTCACATGTCCCCTCATACCAGAGAAGTTACCCCTTTTAAAGTTAAAAGTGGTTGCGTCAGTCTTTTTGGGCAACTCCCTTTTTTGGAGGAGGAGATTGGATTTATACACCACCCTTCACTACCCAAAGGTGTCTCAGAGTATCTTACAAACTTCTTTCCCTTCCCCCTCCCCACAACAGACACCCTGTGAGGTAGGTGGGGCTGAGAGAGCTCTAAGAGAACTGCTCTTTAGAGAACAGCTCTTATCAGAACTACAGCTTGCCCAAGGTCATCCAGCCAGGTACAAGTGGAGGAGTGGGGACTCAAACCCGGTTCTCCCAGATTAGAGTCCGCGCACTTAACCACTATACCAAACTGGCTCTAACCTATGTACAGCCGGCACAGGCTGTTCTGGTGGCTTCAGGGAACAGGGTTCTCTATTGGAGTGGCTCCTAATTGAAGGACTGGTGGAAGAGCTCCATCTTGTAGGCCCTGTGGAACTGCATGAGGTCCCGCAGGGCCCTGATTTCTTCTGGGAGCTCATTCCACCAGAGAGGAGCCACCACTGAGAAAGCCCTGGCTCTGGTTATAGCCAGCCTGGCATCCTTGGGTCTGGGGAGGGCCAATTGATGTTATTTATTGATTTACTTATTGATTAAATTTCGATCCCACCCTCTCCGTGGATGGGCTCAGGGCAGCTTACAATTAAGGGCACCATGTGCCAAATTTATATAAAACAGATAAAAACAGATAAAACAACCATATTGGGTTGCTGGGATGTTGGGACCCTGATGGCAGTGCTCTCTGGGGAACATTTGGGGAAAGGCAGTCCTTGACCATAAAGGGCTTTAAAGGTGAGAACCAGCACCTTGAAGCGAATTCAGTATGCTATCGGTAGCCTTAAACGTTTCTGTCCTGCCTATCCACCTTGACCTAGATGGCCCAGGCTAGCCCAGTCTTGTCAGATCTTAAAAGCTAAGTAGGGCTGGCTCTCTTTAATACTTGGATGGGAGACCACCAAGGAAGTCAAGAGTTGCTACATAGAAGCAGCCAGTGGCAAACCACTTGTGTTCACTTCTTGCCTTGACAACCCTATGGGATCACCGTAAGTCAGTTACAACTTGAGAGCACTTTCCACATAGGGTTGCCAACTCCAGATTCGGAAATACTTGGAGCTCAGAAGGTGGAGCCTGAGAACATGGGGTTTAGGGGAAGGAGGGATCTATGTAGGATATAATGCCATGCAGTTCACCTTCCAAAGCAGCCGTTTTCTCCAGGAGAAGTGCAATAAACATTTAAAACGAATGAATGAATGAATGAATGAATGAATGAATGAATGAATGAATGAATAAGCCATTTATGTACTCTGGAGATCAGATGTTATTCCAATGCATCTCCAGCTCCCATCTGGAAGTTGGCAACCCTACCATCCCACCTATTTTCATTCCTCAAGGCAGCTTGTGATTGGGAGGCAGCACTTTTGTATCTGCAGGACGCACCCATCTGGAAACAGCTGTCTACACCATAGGAAGACTCCTGGCTTGGATTCTTCCATTGTTTCATGATTGGCCCCAGCCCCCATGGCAGCCATTTTGTGATGTCTCCCACTCCAATCTCTCAAAATTCCAGAAGCACCCACAGAATCAACTCAGTAGGGACCCCTTCTTTAGTTACTGTTACCCCATAGATACTGTTTTACATGCTTATGTTGCTGGACTGTGCACTCAGCCCTGCCTTTCCTGTCCGTTCCTTGGGTCCACCAGAGCACAGTCTTCACGGTCTTGTTACTTCTCATTAATGCAACTATTAAACTTATGATACTTACAATTTACGTTCCATCTAAACATGACGCTCCACTGCTACCTGTCTTACATTAGCAACATTCACAATGGCTGCCTTCCAGACTGAATGGCATTCTTGGCACCACTGATCATGGCTTGTTTTTCATTCACTTTACAAACCAGGGAACGAAGGCCCAAGCTGAGGCAGGTGGCAACAGTACAGAGGCTCGGAGCACATAGTAAGGCACCACTGATGCTACAGATGGGACGATGGGAAGGCTGTTTTTAGCAGCTTCACAGGGGGTCAGGAAGACATTGTTTTCAGAGGCTTTTTTATGGCAAATACAATGTATGCATTGCAGTAGTAGCACTCAGACAGATGTGACATTGTGTTGGAGTAAAAGGTGACTCAGCATGCCTGGGCACTGTTGTGTTAGCGTGTGTGTGTACATTTCTCTTTGCACAAGAACCAAATTGTGTGTATATGCTCTCTTCTTACTGAATAGGATGCCTTATATATTCTAAATATAGATTAAAGAGACAAGGAGATAAATACATCCTTGTCTGATTTCTTTGCCAATTGGAAACCATCCCATTTCTCCATATTCTGTCCTAACAGTAGCCTTTTGTCCAGAGGCCCGGGGAGCAGACAGGTATGTGCTCCAACATTGCAGGTCATCAGGTGGGGTAGAAGGCTCTCCCCTAGCCAACATTGTGGGCTCCTATAAACCTAAATGGTTTTCTGGGCTCCAAAGTATACTTTATCGGTTAATCCGCTGTGTTATCAGATTAAAACAAGAAGACAGAACGTGCAGGAGGATAGGAAGTGAATGATTATCATGTACTTTTTAATGCATAATTAATTATCATTTTGAAAGAAGGAAAAAATAGAAGAACACGGTTTATGTAAAGAGAGATAAATATAATGTATGGAGACATAAGATGAATTGATATCATTTATCTTAAACACTAGATGGTGTTATATACAATCTGTGTACCTTTTTGTTGGTTCATCCATTAAAACAATTTTTTTTAAAGAAAAAAACCAAAGCACCTTAATGTGGAGAGGGGGGTTATGAGTGTCAGCGAAGCTGAGAGCAATATGATAAGGAGTTTGGACTTTGTAAAGAGGCTAAACTCCCAGCGGAGTCACTCAGGGCGGAATGATTCCTGCTGAGACACCAGACTTAAGATCCATCCACCTCCTTCAGGGATCAGTGGACACATCAACAAAGAGAACAAACAGTTCCAATGGGGATGGGGGCAGAGGAATCCTTGGAGGGCAGCTACTGGACAGCAGCAGTAGTGGAAGGTGACACTGGCAGAGGATCTTTCATAGTCAATGGCAGTGCCCCTTCAGCTGACCCTGGCTAGTACCGTGCATTAAGAGGCAATGGTAAAGCACTTCTGATTATCCGTTACCTTGAAAACACTTGTGACTGGGGAAAGTATTCTCCAGATGAGGCTTCTATCTCCTTTCTATTACAAAATGAATGCAAATCTACAGGGGTATTTTCATAGAAAAAGAGCTGCAGGAGCTCATTAGCATATGGTATGCTAATGTGCTACTAGGCTATTAGCATATGCTATGCCCCCTGACATCACCAGAAGTGATGTCAGAAGGGGAAGCAAAAGGGGGGGGGAGGCATCTTCAAAAGCCTCCCCTTCCCTTCCCCACCTGGCCTGGGTGGGGGAGTGAATAGAGAAGGGATTTAAAGTTTAAACCCCTTCTCACTAGAGTTGGGCCACAGAAGGAGGAAAGAGGGAAGGAAAGAGAGAGAGTAGAGAGAAGGAAAGAGGGAAAGAAGGAGAAGGAAAGAAGGAGGGAAAGAGAGAGAGAGAAGGAAAGAAGGAGGGAAACAGGGAAAGGAGGAAAAAAGAGAAGAGAAGAAGGTGGGAAAGAAAGAAAGAGAGAGAGAAAGAGAGAAGAGAAGAAGGAGGGAAAGAGGAAAAGGAGAGAAGGAAAGGAGGGAATGAAAGAAATTCGGCGGCAATTTGGCCCCATCATATCCTATGGGCCATTGAAGTCAATGGTGAAAACATAGGGTATATTCTGGGGGCTGGAGGAGAGGGGGTTTGAGGAAGAGGCTCCAAACTCACAGGGTAGCTGTTGGAGCCTCTCCCCAAGATATCCACCATGTTTCAAGAACATTGGACCAGGGGGTCCAATTCTATGGGCCCCCAAACAGGTTGCCCCCATCCCCTCCATTGTTGGGGGGAAAGTTAAGTTTTTCCCACGATGCTGTTAGTAGCTCTGGGGGAGAGGGGGTTTGAGGGAGAGGCTCCAAATTTTCAGGGTAGCTTTGGGAGCCTCTCCCCACATACACCCCCACGTCTCAAAGCAATTGAACCAATGGGCCTAATTCTATGGGCACCCAAACAGGTTACCCCCATTACCTCCATTGTTTCCAATGGGGAAACACAGCCAGCAGCACTTAAGGCAGGCAAGCAGGCAGCACCAGCAGTCAGACTCTTCCAGAGAATCTCAGGGAAAGTGAACTGTCTTGGGAGGTGCTTGTTTGCCATGAGAACAAGTGGCACACTCCAGAACAAGTGGCACTGCGGCAGTGCAAACATGCCACAGTGCCACACAGAAACCCTAAAAGACCAACAGGAACAACATGTATACATGTATAAACTGATGGTGCAACCTCATTGGGCCACTTACACCACACACACCTCAAAAAGAATATTTATCGCACTGGGAAAAATGCAGAAAAGGGCAACTGCAGATGAAACCCAAACAGTGATTAACACCTGGAATTCACTGCTACAGGAGGTGGTGGTGGTGGCTGGCATGAACAGCTTCCAGATGGAATTTGACAAATGTATGGAGGCTGGAGCAGACAGGAAAAAACCAAACCAACCCCCCCACACACACCCCAAGCAACAGCAACCAGCAGAACTTTTTAAAGTTGTAAGCCTGTAAGAACCAAAAAATCTTTCATCTGTTTTAACTTCTAACCTGACTGCTCAGCAATTTCATTGAGTGCCCATGAGTTCTTGTCTTGTGAGAAAGGGTGAAAAGTACTTCTTTCTCTATCTGCTCTATCCCATGCATAGTCTTGTAAACCTCTTATCATGTCACCCCCTCAGTCATTGTTTCTCAAAGCTAAGATCCCCAAACGTGATAACCTTTCTTCATAGGGAAAGTGTCCTCCTCTTATTATTGCAGTTGCCCTTTTCTGCATTTTTTCCAGTGCTATTGCTCCTAAATCTCCAAGAATTGGAGTTGGCAACCCTAGACACACAAATTGCTAGAGCTTCCAGTGACAAAGACAAGAATTACATTAAAAAACAAACAACCTTATCCTAAACACAGCTTTGATAAGATGTTCAGATAGGTTCAGGATCCAGAATGATGGATAAAGTTGACTGCCTATCTTTGTTTTGTTGGTCATCTACAAAACAAAGTTATGTGTGAGTGTGTCTCCTGCAATGTAATACATTTAGCCAGTGTTTGTCAGAAGAGCTAAGGAAATAAAAAACGAACAGAGATTTCATAGTTCCTTTCAACAGGGTCCATAACATCCTATTTTGATCTGATTTTGAAAACTATGAATCTCTGAAGTTTTGCTTTCATACTGGGTTCGCTGTGACCTTATTCAACCAAGAGCTTCACAGATTTCAGCTTGCTTTCAAGTGGAACAGGAAAGGAAGGGGGAAAGAATGCGATGAATAGTGTTAAGAAATAAAATTCTCAGAACTATTGTTGCTATAGTTAACACCACAACACACACACACACTGAGTATGCCCCAGCCTTACCTTGGTGGCTATTTTCTGTACAGGCCTGGAGAATATGGATGGCTTGTGTTAGAGCCTTTCTAGATGATCAGCTTATCTAGCAAAAGCAAGCGTAACGAAACTCAGCATTTTCCCTCAAGGAAGGGAATTCCTTTATTTACTTCTTCTTTGTTTGATTTTTTGCTTTTCTAAACTACCAACCTACAGGGTCTGGGGAGTAGATACAACCTAAAAAAAGAGTAGCAAGGATCATCATACAAATATTTAAAATTTTTGGTACTTCCCTCTTGCCCATGTTGTAAAAAGTGAGTATTAGTTATATAAAAGTATAAAGCAAACAATCATGTTCCACTGTAGTGGAATTTAGCTTTAGATTTATTAATAAAAGATAAACATCAGGCTATCAAAATTAATCTATTTTGCATTTTTCTTTCATCTGAGCTTCTTTTTTTAATCAAAATCTAGTTTAATTTTTAGAGGTTTAGGGGCAGCAGCCCCTAATTCTGCTTCAAGGTCAGATGATTCTGCCAAGCTGGTCGAAGTATTTCCTCCTCTTTATCCTCTTCGGCTTCTGGATCTTTGTTATCCTCCACTTTCTCCATCGCTTTCTGTTGTTGCTCTAAGAACCTTTTCGCTTTAGAAACAGAGTCAATCTTTTCTTTTTTCCCATTGAAGTTGAAGATGAGCCCTTCAGGTATTATCCATCTGTATGGAGTGGAGTCAAGAGGGCCCAAGATCAACTCGGACCTTCCCCATCAGCACAATTTGCGGGTTGTTCACATCAGAGCTGTGATGGCGTGCACCCGCTCACAAGCCACCAAAAACTGAAAGCTCAGGAGTCCTTTACTTCTGAGGGAAGTAGGGAGCTATTTCATTTTTATAACCATTCAAATGTATGTATGTATGTATGTATGTATGTATGTATGTATGTATTTCATTAAGTATGTATGTATTTCATTAAGCTTCTATACTGCACAACAATTTGTATAAAATATATATACTGCACAACAATTTGTATAATATATTTATAAAATACATTCACAATCTAACACTCAACACCTACATCTACATGGTGCCATGCTCTTCTTTATGCTGACGACACTGTCCTTTTGTCAAGGACTCCTATAGGTCTCAGAAGAGCCTTGAAAGCCTTCGCCCAGTTCTGCTAGGACAACAACTTAGAGGTAAATCATTCCAAAACCAAAGTAATGGTCTTTGCTAAAAGGACTCCCAGATTGCATCACTGGTTTTTTAAATGCTATCACCATAGAGCAAGTTTCATGTTTTAGGTATGTGGGGGGTTTGTTTCAGGCAAATGGCTCAAGATCTAGTGATACTAATGCAATTATCTCAACTGCTAAATGGAGTGTGGGGGCAATCCAAAAATTTTACTGGCATTGGGGGGGGTGAATGTATAATAGCTGCCCTCAGACTATTTAAGGCCAAATCACTTAGTCAACTCATGTTTGGTGCACCTTTTAATATCACCACAAACTATTTAAAAAACCTGGAGCTTGCCCAATCAAAATTTTTGAGGACAGTTCTCCAGATACCCCATGGTCTTTCAAATGCTCTCATTCGGATAGAAACCAGCATGATCTCGGTGAAGGCGAGGCTTTGGATTCTGGCCATTCAGAACTGGTTGAAACATCTTTTCCCCCAAAGGGCTGACAAGCTTAATTCTCCAAGATACCTCTGTTCCACCATGGCTTAGACCCAAAACAATATCTTAGCTCCCTCACTTATGAGAATGCGAGAGAGATAGTGAAACAGAGAATATCGGATATCATCAGACAAAACGACCTCAACAGCACACTAAAATGGTGCACCCTTCTAGAGCTGGTTAACTGGGTAGCTTCCATGCCTTACCTATACCATCTAGAAAACCATGATTATAGGAGAATGCTCACTCTTATGAGATGGGACACTCTCCCTTCAGTAGTCATGGAGGGAAGAGTCAATAAAATACTGTTTGAAGATTGTGTATGCCCCCGCTGTAATGAAGGCGTAGAATCTTCAATGCATGTCATATATGATTGCAAGGCATATAACAATTATTGTGATACCCTTCCATTTCCCACATCTATTCCTCTAACTTCCAGTAAACCCCCCCGCAACTTCTGAAGAACTTTCTGGGTAATAGGCACTGTGAGGTTATACTTAAACTAGCCAAATTTGGTTGGGTTGCCTCAAGAACCAGGAAGTTATTAGTAAGATCAGTCAGGGAACCATTAGGCATTTAGTCACTTTGTATGTATGTTACAATAGCTGTGTTTGTCGTAATTGTCATGTTCTCATGTCTGCATGTTATATTTTATTCTTTTATATTTTTATAATCGTTTAATTTGTTTTCTTGTTTAACCTACTTTGGTTCTATCTGTTTAAATGTGCTGGCTCTTGCCCTGAATAAATCTTAAACTACATGGTGCCATAATACAATTTTCTGACACCCCCACCACAATTTACATTAGCATGGGGGGAGAGGGGGTGAAAAGCAGGTAATAAGGTGGCCCTGACTTTAGGAGGCAGAGAATTCCATCAAGTTGGAGGCAGAGCCGAGAAGGCCCTGGCTCTGGTTAAGAACAGCTGGACACTCTTTGGGCCATGGACTTCCAGTAGATGCTGGTCTCCTGAGCGTGATGGTCTCCAGGGGGACATACCAGGAGTAGTGGTTAGAGTGTCCGGCTGTGAGACCCAGGTTCGAATCCCTACTATGCCAGGAAAGCTTGATGGATGACCCTGGGTAGTCACATGTTCTCAGCCTAATCTACCCCATAGGATTGTTGCGAGGATAAAATAGAAGAGAGGGAAATGATCAAAGCCATTTTGGGTCCCCGTCGGAGAGAAAAACAGAGTATAAATGAAGTAAACTGAACGGCAACATATTGTTTTACATCTTGTCTGTCTCTAAGCACATATTTATCCCACACTTCCTGCAAAGAATGCAATGAATTGTGTTAAGAAATAATATTCACAAAACTTATGTATATGGCTCTTCGTTCCCCTAACACTCACAATAATCCTGTCAGGTAGGTAAGGCTGAGAGTGTGTGCTTGGCCTAAGGTTACCCAGCAAGCTTCTATGGCCAAGAGGGGATTTGAACCTGGGACTCCCAGAAACTAGTCACATACTCTAACCACCAGGCCATGCTGGCTTGATGCCTTTCTCAGCAGCAAGTTCTAGAGCAATGTGACAGGGTTAATTATCTTTGGAAGACAGAGTATCAGAGACTTGTGGTGCTTTTTAAAAAAAATGTACAGGTGAATGGATATTGGGGGGAGTAGGGGTTGTGTGCAGAGACAAAGAACACAGCATGGTGTACAAGAATCACAGCAATGGCAGCTTCTGCTGACCAGCTCTAAAACATTACAATTGCTTTTCTTTTTCTGGCCAAACTTAGGCTCCGTTCACACGGAGCATTTGCCCCGTTGAAGGCATGGTAGCCCTGCGGACTTTCCGTGCGCGATCACACCAGCACATCTGGGAGGCGTAGCACTCTCGTGGCCAACCTGCGGCTTCCTGTGGAAAACGCGGAGTAAAAAACTACTAGGGTCGAAGCACTAGTTTCCAGAAACCCCGGGGCAAAGGCCGGCATCTGATCGCGGGAGCACCAGTATCCCGTGACTTCTGACACCCGCCCATGTCCCGGGGTTTCCGGATGTTGTAAGTTTCCATGGGATGCGCACCAATGCTGAATAGCGCATGTGCACAAACAAGACACTGACAGTGGCCCACCCCCCCAACGGTGCATGCGCACTTCACAACAGCGCAGGTTGCATGGTCTGCTGTGCCGCTTCTTTACCGCGCAGCAGTGCGGTGTGATCGGCGCTCGGAGCTGGAGCGTGGGAACCCGGTGGCCGCACCTTATTTTGTTCCGGGGCAAACTGCCACGCCTCCCCCCCATGTTTTCTGGCCCGTATGACCGGGGCCTTAGAGTGCCATCTTAAACAGAATTAGTGGTGGAAAGTCCATCAGGTCACACGCTACTTATGGCAACCCTGCAGGGTTCTCAAGATAAGGCCCAAACAGAGGTGGTTTTTGCCACTGCCTGCCTCTGCAGAGCTACCCCGGACTGCCTTGGCAGTCTCCCATCCCACTACTAACCGAAGCCCACACTGCTTAGCTTCCAAGTTCTGACAAGATCAGACTAGGCTGGACCATCCGAGTCAGGGTTATGTTGACTGAACTGGGATTAAGTCCCTTGAACTTATTAAAACATTGGGTAAACAGGCCAGGATCAAGCTGCAGATCCCTTTTTAGAGGAAACAGAAAACAAACGACGAGGCTGCTGATAAGCGTTTTGAAAATGCTGAGGACTCAGATCTGCTCTTGCCGTGACAGCTTACCGTGAAGAAGGCCAGCATCAGCTGCCAGAACTCCGTCTGGGATGCAATGCTCCCTGCCTTGCCAGTGCTGTGTTTTGCTTTATTTCTCACTCTCTTCCTGGCTCAGAGCTGGGCCCACTGGAATTGGTCGGCAGGTAGTTGTAAGAGTCTCTGCTGTGCATTTCTTGGCCGCTGCAGCAACGAGAGAATAAACCTTAAAAGGAGAAAAGCGGGTATGAGTGGGCAGCATCATAAGCAAGAGCCTGCTGGGGAAAGTTTATTACCAGGTTCAACATGCCCTAGTTTTTTTAATGTGTAGTGGTTGTCTGAGAGAAGGTGAGAAAACAAAGAGGCACAGGAACAGACAGAAACGCAGGTTCAGCAAGGCCGAGGAGGGAGACGTTTTCAGAGATAAAGCAATCGTAGGGGACTATTAATATTGGTAGAGGGACTGGGGACTTCCTCACTGCTAACCATCTCCCACAAGCCTTTGGTGTTTCTTTGCAAGCCACTTTTGAGTCCCCAGTGTGAAGAAAGGCTGGAAATAGATAAATAGCGCTAGTGGGAAAGGTTTACGGGGCTGATTCCCAGGTGGTCCTGGCACTTTCCTTTTTAAAAGTACACAGTGGGGGACAAAGGAATGTGGCTTTTCTAGGGCTGTTTAGTATAATTGTTTATTGTACTCTCTCTCAGAGCAAGCTGCAAGCCTGGTCCGCCTTGACACTCTCTCTGCCTTCCTGTCTGCCTCTGAACACAGAATCAAAACAGAGGAGCAGCCTGGTCTCATCAACCTCAACTGCTTATATTGATGTCACTGCCTTCTTCTGCTGCACGCCCCTTTCCCACAAGTGAAGCGAAGGTAGCCGTCACTCAGTGCCAATAGCCCTGAACAAACACTGAATGCCTTGGGTCGCCTTGTTAAACAAGATGGCTCTCATGAGGGGCAAATGCTGAGCACCAAATCCAAAAGGGACTGATACGGCCGAGCATGAGGAAGTGCCGCCCACACAGAACTGCAAGCAAAGAAGAACAGCAAAACAGAAAAGAATGGCGAGCAACTGGGACTGTGTGGTGGTGGAAAGTGCTGTCAAGTCACAGTCAACTTATAGCAACCCCCTGGGGTTTTCAAGGTGAAAGACAAGCAGAGGTGGTTTGCTGTTGCCCACCTCTGCTTAGCAACCTGATCTTGTCCAATTAGAGATGCCAGCCTCCAAGTGGGATCTGGGGATCCCCTAAGAATTACAGATCATCTCCAAACTACAGAGGTCAGTTCTCCTGGAGAAAGTGGCTGGTTTGAAGGGTGGACTTTATAGCATTGTACCCAGCTGAGGTCTCTGTCCTCCCCAGACTCCATCCCCAAATCTCCCGGAGTATTCCAGCCTGGATCTGGCAACCATCCCCCACTGGTGGTCAGGGGGGACCTGGCAACCCTATGTCCAATCTTGGAAGCTAAGCAGTGTCCACCCTGGTTAAAATTTGAATTCCCTACTTAGTTGCTGTGAAATGGAAATGGGCATCAGTCTTACGTTGCAAGTTGTTTTTATTTTATTTACCTCATTTATACCCCACCTTTCTCCCCAATGGGGACCCAAAGCAGTTTACATCATTCTCCTCTCTCCATTCTATCCTCACAACACTCCCAAGAGGTAGTTTAGGCTGAGAGTGTACGACTGATTTATGTATTTTTTAATTCCCTTACTTTATACTTTGCTTTTTTCCTCCAAAGTGGTTTACAGCATTTTCCTCATCTCCATCTTATCCTCACAACAACCCTGTGAGGTACTTTAGGCTGAGAGTGTGTAACCAAGGTTGCCAGGTTCCGCCTGTCAACTGGCGGGTGACTTACCAGGAGAGCAAGCAAGGCCCAGGCGACAGGGTGATGTCACTTCTGGCACACACAGGAAGTGATGTTATCAAACTGAGATGTCTCAGTGACGCTCTGGTATTTGGTCACAAACTCTATGGTAAAAGTGTCTTGTACCATAGAGTTTTTGCCCAAATACCAGACCATCACCCCAATGGTGCCTGTGTGATGATGTCACTTCCTGTGCATGCCAAAAGTGATGTCACCACATTGCAGTGACATTGCCTGGACCTTTCTCTTTCTTTTGGTAAGTCCCACCACTGGCCAGCTGATTGGCGGGGGCAGGGTCCTGGTGGAGCAAGACCCCCACCTCCACCAGGGGAGCTGGCAAGGTCACCAGAGAGCTTCTATGGCAGAGTGAAGCTTTGAATCTACTTTTACCAGACCCTCATCCAACACTCAAATCATTATATCATGCTGGACTTGAGGGACCATTCATTTGATGATCCAGTAGGGCTATTTTTAAGCACTCCTCCAATGAGCAGGTAAGGATAGATGACCAGGCATCTATTATTTATTCTAGGCCTGGACAACCTGGGGATTCATTCATACTGCATGGGCCGCCATTGCAGCCTTGCCTCTCTGTTCCTGAAGAGGGTTCTGAGGGCAACTGAGGGTTTGCATCACCGAAGCTTGCTAAGACAAGGCCCAGTGTCAGATCCCACAGTTCCTGCTCAGCCTCCAGAGTGCTGCCTGTTAGATACAGAGGCATGAGATCATATGATAGTTTTGCACAGATTAGGGGTATAAATAAGTAGGGTTGCCAGGTCTGGGTTGGGATATCCCTGGAGATTTGAGAATGGAACCTGAGGAGGGTGGGGTTTGGGGAGGGGAAAGGCTTTGATGGGACTACCTTCCATGCCATAGAGTCCACCTTCCAAAGCAGCTGTTTTCTCCAGGTGAACCTATCTCTATCACCTGGAGATCAGTGGTAATCCCAGGAGATCTCCAGCTACCACCTGGAGTTTGACAGCACTAAGGCCAGGTTAAGATTTGTTTGCCATCCTGAGCAGGCCAGAGAGAGATGGCATTTCTGTATAATTTTATACCAGGTTGTACCAGTATTTAAGTTGTCTGCATTGGTTCCAAAGAAGAAAGACCAAATACATATGTCTTTGAAAAACAATGTCCTGAACAAATAATCTAATTACCATAGCCATAAAATGTCCATCACTTTGGGGTAGTCTGTGTGATTAGTTAAGTAATCTAGGAGAGGTAACCAGGTTGCTACAAAAGAGGAGGGAGCAGGTATTTTATCAAATCTTATAAAATTATCCAAGAGTTTTGCCATAATATATAAATCCCACAGCTTATTATGCCATTGTGTAAGAGTGGGTGTCATTGTCGTTTTCCAGTATGTGGCAATGACCATCTTTGCTGCAAAAAGCATTAGGGAGACCCGTTCAGTAGTTGCAGCGGCAGAGCCATGAACTGCCCATCTGTTCAAAAATAAGTGTTCTGGCGTGGGAAGGATTTCTATATCATTAACAGCTTTAATTTCTTGTATTACTGCCTCTCAGAAAGGTAATATTTTTGGGCATTCTACCCAGCAGTGTATATAATTGCCTAGGTTCCCACAATTTTTCCAATATTTTGGGTTGTGGTTTGAGGATATAAGTGATAGCTTGTGTGGAGTGAGATACCAATGAGAAAGTATCTTAAATGATTGGAGTTTCATTGAGATGATGTTAGTTTTAGATGGAGAAGACCATATGCTTTCCCACTCAGTTCCTGTCAGAGTTGTGTTGCATTTTGTATGTCAGATTTTTTGGTAGGATAGGAGACCAACATAGTCCAGAGATAATAATATTTTGTAAAGTTTGAAAACTATTCCTCTTTGTTGTACACTAGCAAAGCTGATAATTGATTCTAAGGCTGTAAGAGGTTGTTATAGTATAGAATTGAGTTTAATGCTTGAGCACATATGTGTTATCTGAAAATATTCAAACCAGGGTATTGTGTGTTTTATTTTTGCTTCCAGGTTAGTTTTTGGCATGAGCATACAACGTAAACTGAGATCCTGTAATGTGGTTACATTAGCCGCTTTCCAAAAGTCAAACTCTGGGTTGTTGAGACCAGGGAGAAACCAGAATTGGTTAATGAAAGTCTGATATCTTGAGAATGGTGGTAATAATTTGGGTCATAGTTTATCCCATGTGGCTAGCAAGGTAGAGAGCAGTGGGTTAGATCTTAGTGTTTTCAGTCTGCAAGAAGGAGCCTGCCAAATGATCTCTTTTATCTCAAAGGGTGTAGAATAATGGTTAGCCATGCTCACTTTATCTGAAGAATTGGGAGAATGTAGTAATTTAATTATATGCGATAGGTGAATGGCTCTGTAATATAGTTGTAAATTGGGGAAGTTTATACCACCCCTGTCTGTGGTCCTGAATAATGTGGTGCTTTTGATTCTCGGGTGTTTGTAAGCCCAAAAGAACTGCAACAGCAATTTCTGCCAGTTTTTTAGTTGGGAGGACATGATTGCCAGCGGGATTGTCTTGAAAAGAAATATAAATTTAGGAAGTATAAAAGATTTAATCAGATTCAGTCTATTCATCCACGATAGATTCAGTTGATGCCAGCGTTGCATGTCTTTACAAATATTTTTTTCTAACAAAGTATGATTGAGCTTATATATTTCTGAAAATTTTTGTAGCAGATTTATACCCAAATATGGTAGGTATTCCTTAGCCATGAGAAGGAGTAGGAGGTCTTAATATCTTGTATTGTCTGGTAATCTAAGTTGAATGGAATTATTTGTGACTTAGTTACGTTTAATTTCAGGCCAGATATTCTGCTGAACTCTGAAAGGTGTTGGTGGACATGTTTTAGAGTTTCAAGAGGGTTAGTTATGAAAAGCAACATGTCGTCAGCAAAGAGTGAGACTTTAAAAGATTTATGATTCAGTTCTATGCCTTTTATCAAGTTATCATTTCTAATTAAAGTAGCAAGGGGTTCAATACACAAAGCAAAGAGGAGGGGGGAAAGAGGACAGCGTTGTCGTGTTCCCCTTCTCAGTCGAAAAGAATCAGTAATGCCTTGGTTTATTCTAATTTCTGCTGTAGGATTTCTGTATATGGCTGAAATAGCTGTTAAGAATTTATCTCCAAAGCCCATCTTTTTAAGAGTGTTTGTAAATAAGAGACTTCCACTGAATCAAAGGCCTTCTCTAAGTCTAATGACAGGAAAGCTGTGGGAATTTTAGAGTTGGTGCAGTGATTCAGAAGTGTAAGGGCCTTATGGGTATTTTCAGTGATATCTCTTTTGGGTATAAATCCGACTTGGCTGGGTTTATGTATTGGGAGATAAATGTGTTGAGTCTATGTGCTAGTAACAATGTAAATATCTTAAAATCTGTATTCAATAATGAAATGGGATGATAAGATGCTGGTTGCGCTGGGTCTTTCCCTTGTTTGGGGATGACTATGATATCTGCACTACTCCAGGAGGGGGGCATAGTACCTGTTGCCAGTATGAAGTTGCACGTTTCTGATAGAGGGCCAGCTAGTAAAGGTGCAAACAGCTTATAAAATTCAGGTGTAAAACCGTCTGGCCCAGGTGCTTTGGCTGATTTTAGCCTTTTGATGGTTTGCAAAACCTCCTCCTCTGTGATTGGATTGTCCAAATGCTTCCTATGTGATTCTGACAAGGTGTTTAATAAAGGTTTTTTTGTAAAGAATTTTTCTAGGACGTTTGGTTCGTCTGGTTTCGAGTCATATAATTTTTTATAATAGTCTTAGAAGATTTAGAGTCATAGTGTGTCTAAGAAGATTTGAGATATTGAGTTAGAGTCATAGTGTGTTCATAGAGAGTTTTTCAAGGCTGTTATTATTCTAGATTGTTGCTGTTTCTTGACTTTTTTGGATAAAATTTTTAGAGATCTAGGAGTGAATGCCCATCCTTTTTGCTTTGAATATAGAAGGTTTTTTTTATATTGAAGTCATTTCCAGCAGTTCTAATTTCTTTCGTTCTGCGAACAATTGCTTGTAAATTTTCTGATTGCCTGTCTGTTTATGTTGAGATTCTAAGGATGAGATCAAGTTTTGTATTTCTAACTGCTTTTCCTGTTTCTGTTTTTTAATGTAGGACGCTGCGGAGATTAAATGTTCCCGTATCACTGGTTTCAAAGCATCCCAACTTATGATTGGGGAAACCTCCCCCCTCATATTTTCTAGAAAATAGTTACTAATATTTTGTTCAGCTTTTTGTTACTATGACATCATTCAATAATAAAGAACTATTTAATGTCCACCTTGGTCTTGTTTTCTTTCACAGTTAATATCTATGTTACAGTTTACCAAGCAATGATCTGACCACAATTGAGTACCAATGTTTGATGTCTGAACTACATTTACCAAAGAAGAAGTAAGAAGAATGTAATCAATGTGGGAGTATGAATTATGCCTATTGGAATAGAATGTAAAATCTTTTTCGTTGGGGTACATATGCCTCCAGATGTCCACTAAATCATGGTCAGTTAGAATATCAACCAGTTTGGTTGCAGAGTTTTTGGGTTTGCCAGTTCTTGACTGAAACATTGATTTATCTTTAGAGTGATCTAGTATTAAGTTCAGATCACCACCAATTATGAGTTCACCTAACTTGAAGGATTCTAATTTTTGAAGTGTCTGTTGCAGAAATGGAATTTGCTCCATATTGGGTGCATATATTGATGCCAAAGTGATTGACTTGTTGTTTAGTGTACCTTTTATGAATATAAACCTCCCGTTAGGGTCAGCCATGGAATCCTGGTTCACAAAGTTAAGATTTTTAGAAATTAGTATGGCAGATCCCTGAGATTTTAAGGAACCTTTGGCCAGAAATAGTTGTTGAAATTTCTTTGTTTTGAAAAGAGGGGCTTTGTCATCCCTGATATGGGTCTCCTGAAGGAAAATAGTATCCAGATTAAGTTTAGTAATTTGACGTTATTCAATCCTCGCACATTATAAGAGAAAATTCTTATCAATGGGGTCATGCTGCCACTCTTTTTCGGAGGTAATCTATATAGAGAAAATGATAAAAAATCCCAAGGGGATGGTTAGGTAATAAGTTGAGTCAGGATTTTCTTTTGCAGAAGTAGAACACAAAGTTAGTATACCTGTGTATCAAAGAGCGGGCGGTAAGCTAAATTTTCTGAATGTACCACCCAATATTCCAATTATTTGTGTATATTGGAAGATCTCTTTAGAATAGGAATACACACAGGAGTATAAATAAGATTTAAGGTGGAAACAAAAGACAAAATATATTATAAGTGGTGTATGCTAATACAAGAGGTAATTGTCTGTGTAGGAAAGAATATGGTACAACCTTAACAGATCTGTGTTGCAAAGCAGTTTGCCACAGCAGATTCTATAAATAAATATCAAAGATAACAACTTGTATATTGCAAGTAATTAATTAGTGTAGATAAAAGCTTAAGCAATCAGATGAAATTGATGATGATTTTTAACTGGAAGTATAGCTAAGTTGATTGATTGATTTACAAGCACTGGCACTTTAATTGAATTAATCAAAGTTATTCAGAACACACACAACAATCAAATAGTAAAATAATCACCTTAGATTTTTAAAGTTGATTAGCTTAGTAAACTAGCAACATTTGATGAAACAAAGATGTATAGAACTAAAATATTAAAATGGGAGGTCTCTCTGGGCTCCCACCAGCTACTGCTGCGCAGGAGGCTAAGACTTGTTGGACCTTAGCGTGTTTACAGAGAGCCTACTGAAACTAGTTGGACCTAGAGATCCTGCGTCTCCTGACCTCCCCCCCTCCCCAAAATGCTTCAATAGTAAAATCATCAACCATAACAGTGGAAATGCATATAAAACACCATTGGAAACATAAAAATAACCTGTGTATGTATAGAAATATAGCAGAGTTGAAAGGAAAATGGGACGATTTCCCAAATGGATAAGGGCACCAAAAACTTAGAGCTTTGCGCCTAAAGGAAAATAAATGGCACTATTAAACTTTAAGTGCAGATCGATTTAAAATGACAATGTAGCTTTGCAGTTGGCACAAAAAATTAGCTTTTAGGGTGCAGGTGAGTTATGCCAAATTGTCCTGATAATCCTGTGATCATGGAGGAACCGGCAATGAGAACTGAAGCTGTCTTAATGGGGACTACTTAGATAACATCCATATGTAATGAAATGAAAATAAAGGGCGCCAATAAACATAATTTATAGAATGGATCAAAAGGTCATTACAGGGCACTACAGCTACTTGTTTTAGAAATACTTAACAAACAAGGTTTATTTTCTTTATGCCAGATTGTCCTGATGATCTTGTGACCTTGGAGGAGACGGCGATGAGGAACGATTTTTTCTTTTTAGGGATTGCTTAGATAGCGCCATAGGAGTAATCAAGTCTATAGCTCCAAGTATTCTAAAAACTTCTTCTCTGGAGGATATTCTGTGGGTTTTGCTGGAATAAGTGAACTGTAGAATGAGGGGGAAATCCGAGAGTATCTGATGCTTTCTTCTGTGAGACACGCTGATTGGTTTCAATTCTTTTCTTTTGAGGAGTGCTTCTTTCAGTAAGCCAGGAAAGATCTCAACTTTCATAGAGTTGAACAAGAGATGTCCATTTTTTCTGACTTTTAGCAGAATTTGTTTTTTATAACGAAGATCCAGGAATGTCACTATGATATCACGAGAGGGTCTGGTCTTTAAGATGGCTGTCGGACCTGCTCTGTAGGCTCTCGTGATGACAGGAGATATGTCGCCTGTTGGTGCCACTACATTCACTAGCCAGTTTTTAATGATGGTGGTGAGATCTTCCTTTTTACCAATTTTTTCATCCAGTCCTCTAATTTTTAGGTTGTTCTGTCTCAAAGACATGTCTGATTTCAGGGCTTTTTCTGCCAAAATATCCTCCAGTTGCTGTAGTTGTTGAATTTCATTTTGATTAGTAATGCTGGCATTCATTGCACTTTCAGCAATTGTTTTAGTTTCCAACATTGATTTTTGCATATCTTCCATTTGGGTATAAAGAGGTTTAATTAGTGAGGACATGTTATCTAAGACAGAGTTTTCTAGCGAAGTCAGAGCAGTTGTCAAGACATCATGAGTTACCAGTGTTGAAGCAGCAAGTTTCTCCTCAGACCCAGTCGCCATTTTACTGGTGTATGTCAGTTTCAGACTCTGATGAACTGATAATTGCTGGTAGGCGAGTGTTGCCTGAGTCTTTTTAATTTTATGGCGATTAAGATGTCCTTTCGTATATAGTTCAGCTTCCATATAGTGGACACCCGATAATTCCTTTAGATTGCAGTAGTGGCTTGGAAAGGGTTTGGGGAAGTCAGAGTGACAGAATCAGGCGGCCATGCTGGCTTTCATGCCACCGGAAGTCCGGGTTGACCTGAATTTTGCAGAAAAGTGGATATATTAGATATGGGCATGGACTGACATAGGAGGTACAACACCTCTAGCGATCTCCCAGAATTACAACTGATCTCCAGACTACATTAGTTAAATTAAATTAAATTGATTAGCTCTCAGCCTAACCTCCAGACTACAGGGGATTGAATTAATTAATTGATTAATTGTGTTTGGCTATCCTAATGTGGAAATTGATTAGCCCATAAAGCAATTATTTGGCTATGAGGATCCGGGCCTTTATAACTTTTCCTGGCTCGGAAAGAGGGTGGGACTGTTATTTTAATGCTGGCTAGCTGAGGGGGGGCAGTTAGTTAAGTGGAAGATTTGTTAGGATAGATTAGGTTTTAAGGTTAACAGCACTACTAGATTTCTGTGAACTGCCAGTAGGAGCACCGCGCTCGATATACCATCTGTCTAATTGACTAGTGATCTGAGGCTCAGGGTAGCGAAGATCATCAGCAGCTGGAAATGATGGGTCAGGGTATACCAGTGCTCCTGGGGAGGGGAAGGTATAGCGGTGGGACCAGGCAGGTGGGACAGTGAGCTATGTAGCATTATCCCTCCTTTCTGCAGGCTCCACCCCCAAATTTCCAGGAATTTCCCAACCCAAAGTTGGCAACCCTAAGCCAATGTGCTACTCACATGCTACTGTCAGGGTTGCCAGCTCTGGGTTGGGAAATTCTTGAAGATTTGGAGGATAGTCTGGAGAAAGTGGGATTTGTGGAAAGAAGGGATCTCAATGGGGTATAATGCCATAGAGAACACTTTCTAAATCAGCCATTTTCTCCAGCGGAACCGATCTCTGTAACCTGGTGACCAGTTGCAATTGCAGGAGATCTCTAGCCACCACCTGAAGACTGGCAACCCTAGCTACTGTTGTAGCAGAATGACTTGAAGGTAGGCTTGCCAGCCTCCAGGTGGGGCCTGGAGATCTCCTGGAATCACAACTGATTTCCAGACAACAGAATCAGCAACCCTGGAGAAGATAACTGCTTTGGAGGGTGGACTCTATGGCATTATCCCACCTCTCCCTGGCTCCACTCCCTAAATCTCCAGGAATTTCCCAACCTGGAGTTGGCAACCCTACATGTTCCCTTAAACTGTCTTTGATGAAATTAAAAAAAAAAAAAACACCAACTGGAAATAATGAATGAAAGTTCTTTGAGTACATTGTTACTGACAACATGGCAAAGAATCAAACTGAGCTTAGAAATATCTTCATCAACATCATTATTTTATGATGTAAAGGTCCATAATCAGGTGATGATGGTGAAAACAGAAACTGGAAGACTGGGCTGCATCAAACTGAAGGGTGAGAGAGGCGAGGAGAATCTAGGCCAGTGATTAAACAAGGGAGTCAGTCCTGCAAAGATATCAGCCTAAACTATCAAGTTCAAAGCCAGGAATGATGCAAGACAAGGAACAGGAAGCCTGAACAGGCAGTGAGGGAAGAGTTCCTAGAACTGGGAGACTTGGCAGACAACAGGTACAGGTCGGATTGATAAGCAATACCTGGGTGTAAGAGAACAAAAACAGAAGCAAGCAATTGACTTATGAACAGGGAAAGAAGCCAGAAAATAAAAAGGCTGACGAGTCAGAGAGCCATCGTATTTGGTCTCCAAATATTTGATCTCCAATATTTGAACTTCCAATGTTTGACCCAAGAAAATAGGAATACTTTGCCCCTCCCCTGTTAAATGAATGAGAACACTATCCATGTGAACAAGGAGCAGAGTTGCCAACTATGGGAAATTCCTGGAGATTTGGGGGTGAAGCCCAGGGAGGGTAGTGTTTGGGGGAGTGAACTCAGCAGGGAGGCAATGCCATAGAGTCCACCTGCTGTCTTTGCCAGGGGAAGTGATCTCTGTAATCTGGAGATTGGTTGTAATTCTGGGAAACCTCCAGCTCCCCATCCTGGAGATTGGCAACCCTAACAAGGAGGATTGCCATGCTGTAATCCAGAGACCACACTGGTATTTTTAACAATCCCACAGGGACAAAAGAGGATGCAGCCCCTGTTTCTAATGGAACAGGAGGATGAGATTCTACCTATTGGCCATCAACTGGTCACCCCTGATTTAGGTCATTCCATATCTGTAGCTCAGGAGGATCGAAAGACATTACGCGAGAAGTTTGTGACTGGATCTACTGATGTTTTCTTTAAAATGTAACTACTGGGGGCAGGGGTCGTGCTTTGGACCAGGTTGCGGCACTCGGGCAGAATACGGTTACCAATTCTGGGTTGGGAAATTCCTCAAGATTTGGGGGTGGAGACTGAGGAAGAGAGGGACCTCAGTAGGGTATAATGGCATACAGTTCACTCTCCACAGCTGACATTTTCTCTAGGCCACTGATCTCTGTAGTGTGGAGATCAGTTGTAATTCTGGGGGTCCTAGCAGAGAGCAATGTCACGCAATGACATTGTGGTGTCATTTTTGGTTTGAACCCAGAAATGATATCACAATGCTCTATGAATCAGGTTTAAAAACCATAGAGATGAGCAAATTCCTAGAGTGTTGTGACGTCACTTCCTAGTATACACCAGAAGTGGGATCATGATGTCACGCTTCATCACACGACATCTCTCCTTGCCCACTAGAGGTTCTCGCTGGTTGCCAGCATTCAGATGACAACCCGAGTACAGTCCTAAGCACTGAAGTGCATTGAAGCCAGTGGGTTTAGAACAGGGTAATTCTGCTTGGGATTGCATCGTAAGACAATCAACTATCACCAGAGGTCATTTTGTAGAAAAAGAGGTGCAGGAGCTCATTAGCGTAACTCATTAGCATAACTTATTTGCATAGGCCACACACCCCTGACATCACTGGAAGTGTGTCAGAAGGCAACACCCACCGCCCAGGCTCCATTTCAAAAATCTCCAGGTATTTCCCAACTCAGAGCTGGCAAGCTCTTCTGAAGACCAAAGCTGCTGTGACATAGTAGAAGATGCAGCCTCTCATGAAGGGCCTTGTACATGGCAACTAGTACCTTGAATGGACCAGCCACTGATGGAGTGACTGCAGGATTGGTTATTCTAGAATGAACACAAATGAAGCTGCCTTATACTGAATCAGACCCTTGGTCCCTCAAGGTCAGTACTGTGAATTCAGACTAGCAGCAGCTCTCTAGAGTCTCAAACTGAGGTCTTTCACATCACCTACTACTGCCTGGTCCTATTAACTGCGGGTGTCAGGGATTGAACCTGGAACCTTCTGCATGACAAGCAGAAGTTTTACAGTGAGCCACAGCCCCTCCGCAGGTGTGACATGTATTTCCTGCCTTGCACCCACTAGTAATTGGGCTGTAGGTTTTGTATCAACTGAAGTACAGCTGGTCAGCTTTTCCTCAGTAGTCCCAATATTCTGTTTGGGTTTTAATTATGGTAACTTAACCACAAGGATAGAAATTGCTACAACAAAATACAGAGCCCAGAAGAATCTTTGAATATGTAAGAAGTATCCCAAAACATAACAGCCAGTAATATCTGCTGCTGGGTGTGGCCTATTATGCTAATAAGTTCCTGCTGGGCTTTTTCTACAAAAAGAGCCCTGGCAGGATCAATGCACGGAGATCTGTAAGCATCTGATTGTCTCTGGTGGCTATTTACTCCATTTCCAACTCGTCATAAGAACAGAAGAACATAAGAGAAGGCAATGTTGAATCAGGCCAATGGCCCATCTAGTCCAACACTCTGTCACACAGCGGCCAAAATATACCAGGTGCCATCAGGAGGTCCAGCAGTGGGGCCAGGACACTAGAAGCCCCCTCCCACTGCTGCCCCCTCCAGCACCAAGAATAGAGTGCATCACCTGCCCCAGACTGAGAGTTCCCATCTATACCCTGTGGCTAATGGCCACTGATGCTCCATATGTTTATCTAATTCCCTCTTGAAACTGTCCATGCTTGTCACTGCGATGCAGTGAGTACGACTGAGGAACAGCTGCCAGATGTAGATGTGTGAATAAGCCCATTTAATCCATTAGGGTAACCCAACTATATTGTGCCAAACTGCCCAGCTGACCGCAGCCCCAGGCAATTGAAGTCAGTAAGCTTAGAAGGGCCTGCCTTGGTGGTGAGGGCAGGGTATAAATCTAAATAAATAAATAACTTTGCTTTGGATGGTCCTTCTACTCTGTGAAATCTTGGAGGGGATGGTTTGTACGATTCCTGGTTTTATCTTTTAGCAGTGTTGGGAATTACTGTCTCTGATCCAAGGACTGATGAGCTGCTATTGTTCTACTTGGCTTCTAGATGTGGTTTGCCGCACGGCAGGTGAAAGTGTGCACATCTCTCACTCTATTACCTGCCCCTTTGGCATTACTTGACTGAATCATCAACCCCATTTTATTTATTTTTAAACTGCTTTCACTATGCCCTCAAGCACGCATGCAAATTGGTTGTGCTTCATTGTTTACACAGTTGCTATTGCTATGGCATAGCACATTCTCTTTTGGTATGCTTATGCTCTGTTGTTTGGCTGCATTTTTGTTCCAGGTTTTATTACGGCTGGTAACAGTAGCGGCTGCTGCTTCAGATTGCACAGACCTCTTTTAATAAATGCATAGTGAAGTTTTTTTAAAAAAAAATAGAGTGGGAGGGAGGAGAGGCAAAGACCAAACAACTGTCAAGAACCTCCTATGAGAGCAATTGTGAGGCTGGAGAGTAGAGACAATGAAAAGGAACCAAACATAATAGATGTACAGGGAATTAATGGGAACAGAATCATAAAACAAATCCCCAGTGCAAGCATTGTGAAAAGGTTCCTGGATCATATGTTCCATATGGCCAAGTTGTTTGACTTCATGGCCCTGAACTCTTTGAGAGTCCTGGATGGAGTTTCATATTCTGAAAAGCCCTCACTGGGTATACTGTTGGTAGAGTTGCCAGCCTCCAGGTGGGGCCTGGGGATCCCCCGCTTTTACAACTGATCTTCAGCTGACAGAGATCAGCTCCCCTGGAGAAAATGGCTGCTTTCAAGGGTGGACTCTATGGCATTGTACCATGCTGAGGCCTCTCCCCTCCCCAAACCCCACCCCCTCCTGGATCCACCCCCAAAGTCTCCAGGTATTTTCCAACCAGACCTGGCAAGCCTACTGTTTGGTTCCTGTGGTTCCTGTGATTGTTTGGTGTCTAATAGAAAAGAGTAAGAGTCCAGTAAAATTTATAATAGTGAGTCACTGCTCACGTCTTCAGATAAGTGTCTATTCACTTGCGTCTTTGATTTGGACCTGATTCTGCACCTCTATCTTGCTTCCTTTCCTGGTGGTTGACACTGTGTTGTTGTGCTGGTCAACAGTGCAGATGTTCTCATTTTGCCCTGATCACTCCCAAAAGTCAAAGGTAACATGAGAACATTATCAGTTTACACATCCTACCTCTTCGGGTGCCCTGTCTGGACAAAAGCCACCATACCCCCAGCCTTGTTCCTGATATTGTGCTATATTTGGTGAATTGTTCCTATCATGTCAAATCACCTCAAGCTAAGTCTTGCATTATGCTTGCCCTAAGATAATGGTCCCCGGCCTTTTTTTGACCCTGTGGTCACCTTTGGAATCCTGACACAGGGTGGTGGCATAAAATGGCTGCCGCCAGTAGGGCTGCCTGGGCCCCAAGCTGGGCAGGGGCTCCTTTCCACCAACGGCCAGCTGGCCGGCAGGAGGTAGAGCCAAGTACAAAATGGCTGCCAGAGGAGGAGGAGCCAACCACAAAATATCAAGGAGCATGATTACACATACCTCTAATAGTAATTCTTCAACATTTCTGGAAGCAGCTCTGCTTAACAAGGTACCCTTTAAAATATTTTCTTGCCATACTTGCTACTTACCTTCAGTCATAAAGGTCCTTGTCCGGTGGTGGCAGCTGCCACTGAAGCAGTGTTGTTTTTTTTTAATCTGCATAGCCAATCAGATCTCTAGCAGCCAATCAAAAGCCCTACTAGGCAAAAGTCCCACTCAGCCCCTCTCTCCACTTTCTAAAAACACTTAGGGGGTACCAGGAAACATGCCAGTGGGCACTATGGCACCCATAGGCATCATGTTTGGGACCACTGCCCTAGGATTAGACCTCACCTAGAGTATTGTGTTCAGTTTTTGGACACCACAATTTAAGAAGGATATAGACAAGTCTAGAGGAGGGCAATGAAGATGGTGAGGGGTCTGGAGACCAAGTCCTATGAGGAAAGGTTGAAGGAGCTGGTATGTTTAGCCTGGAGAAGAGATGACTGAGAGGTGATATGATTATGTAAGCTGTCCTGAGTCTGCCTTGGTGGGGAGGGCAGGGTATAAATTGAATAAATAAATAAATAACCATCTCCAAGTACTTGAAGGGCTCTTATACAGAGGATGGTATGGAGGTCGGACCACAACCAATGGACTGAAATTAGGTTGGACCACAACCAACAGATTGAAATTAAATTAAGAGTGTTCGGCTAAACATTAGGAAGAATTTCCTGACAGAGCAGTTCTTCAGTGGAACAGGTTTCCTTGGAAGGTGGTGGGCTCTCCTTCTTTGGAAGTTTTTAAACAGAGGCTAGATGGCCATCTGACAGCAATGCTGATTCTGTGAACTTACACAGGTCATGAGAGGGAGGGCAGGAAGGGTTGCACCAGTGCTTGTGGCCCTTTCTTATATGCCCAGGAAAATGCTGATCTGGGGTCAGGAAGCAATTTTTCTCCGAGCCAGTTGGGCTGGGATCCTGGAGATTTTTTGTCATCTTCTGGCCATGGAACAGGGGTCACTGCTGGAGGGGAGGTATTTGTGAATTTCCTTCATTGTGCGGGGGGTTGGACTAGATAACGCTGGAGGTCACTTCCAATGCTATGATTCTATGATTAGTCTTGTAAAGTACTGGGTTCACCACATAGAAGACTCGAACTACGACATGTGTTCAGATGTGTTTATTGTACTTCACACACTAGACAAGGAAAATGGCCCTGCAGGGCCAACTATATACACTCCACCTGGCACACCCATGTCCCTGTTGGAAGATTTGAATTTCATGCCAAGGTTCTATTGGTGGACTTGAGGTGGACTAGGATCCTAGGTCCCCTTTGTGTTTGGGGACTAAGCTCCTGGTGGTGGTCCACGTACATAACAAGCCTACTTTGAAAAAAACTATATTCAGAATTATAATTGGAAAATGTTTTTGTCCTTGAAGTTCTGGTTAGTCAAGATGAAAGTCACAGGCAATCCAGAATTTAGAAGCAGACGGCAATTAGGTGTAATGTTCAATAAATAAAGCTTCTTTATAATTAAGATAACTTTGGGAAAAAATGTGTTTGGGTGCAGAAAACATAATGTATTGTGTTCCTCAGTGCCTCTCAAGTCTGCACAAGGCCCGTCTTATAATGACGTAGAAATTGCCTTTTTGTGTTTTGTTTTATTCATGGGCAAAAACTTCTGTCGGGCCTTAGATGAAGACATTGGTGATCCATGGGCAACCATCAACATGGACCCACAAAGCCTGCCAAATAAATACAGTTGCCAACCTCTAGGTGGTAGCTGGAGATTTCCTGAAATCACAACTGATCTCTAAGTGACAGAGATCAGTTCCCCTGGATAATCTGGCTGTTTTGGAAGGTGGACTCTATGGCATTATACCCCACTAAAGTCCCTTCCTTCCCCAAACTCCACCATCCTCAGGCCCCACCCCCAAATCTCCAGATATTTCCCAACCTGGAGCTGGCCACCCTACAGGTAAACAATGCACAGCCAGCTTCCTCCTCACAGCAGGCTTCCAGAAAGATGAGCAACTTGCATAAACATGTGGATTTAACCCCCCTGATCTGTCCTACATGGGGCTAATGAAGGGTAGTGTTCCAGGATGTGATCTGCTTTAGGGTTGACAGACTCCAGGTGGGGACTGGAGATCTCCCACTAATACAGCTGATCTCCAGACTACAGAGATCAGTTCCCCTGGAGAATATGGCTGCATTGGAAGATGGGCTCTACGGCATTGCACCCTGCTGAGGTCCCTCCCCTCCACAAATCCCACCCTCCTCAGGCTCCACCCCCACAATCTACAGATATTTCCCAACCTGCAGCTGGCAACCCTAGTTTGTAATGAGTGCACTAGAGGCAATGCAGGTGAGCAAGGAGAAAGGAAGCTGGGGGGCTGCTACAGGTTCATCTTGGACAATACTGGCCACTGCCAGCCTAGTTACTAATCACTGCATTTGTGTGTGTGTGTCCCATCAGGCTGCAGATGATTTATGGAGATCCCATGGGGTTTTCAAGGCAAGAGACATCCAGAGCGATGCAAATTCCACCTGTCACAAAAGAAAGCATAAAAGTGAACAATTCCTGCCCTGAGAGGCGAGCATGGTATCTTACATCTGCACTGAGACAGGAGCTATGGGCAGTGATGTAACCCCCATAAAGTAAAGGCCTGCAAGACAATGGGCCCTTTTAAGTGAAGCTCTTGTCTGCAAGAAGATTACTTAGTTAGATCCCAAACAATAGACTGGGATTTTATCAGGATATATCGCTGGATGCTTGGAGGTACATACTATCTGCTGTGATTATCGAGGGAAGTAGAACTCCTGGGGATTGTGCATGATGGTCTTGAAATCAGACTGGGATTTGTAGAGGAGGAATTGAAGGAAGTCCTAAGTCTAATGGTGCTTTTTCTTAGACAGGTATGTGGAAGGTGTGAACTATGTGTTATGGACTGCCAGGCACATTCCTGTTTTCTGTGGTTCCAGGAAGACACCAATGCAGGATATTTACTGAACCCTTGTTGGGTTGGCATACTCAGCCGGTGAGCTGCATTTGGTGTGGATGGCAAGTTACTCAGGGCTACTTTTAGGAGATGAATGCATTTCATGGCCAGTTTGCTGCTTGTGGCACTGATCTTCTCTTGGACAAGGGAAAGACAGGAAGTGGCAGGTTCAGTGCAAGTGGCATAGCCCAGACCTAAGAATGGCAGAATGGCAGGCATAGCCCCATACAACTTGTGAAGAGCAGCATGCTGGACTGAGATCTGGGGACCCAGGTTTGAATCCCCACTCTGCCATGGAAGCTTGCTGGGTGACCTGGGGCCAGTCACATGCTCTCACCCCAATCTACCTCACTGGTAGGGATGCCAGCCTCTAGGTGGTGGCTGGAGATGTCCCAGAATTACAACTGGTCTCTAGACAACAGAGATTAGTTCCCCTGGAGAAAATGGCTACCTTGGAAGGTGTTATCTGTGGCATTATAAGCCTCTGAGATCTCTCCCCTCCCCTCCCCGAACCCACCCTCCCCAGGCTCCACCCTCCAAATCTCCAGGAATTTCCCAACCCACAGCTGGCAACCCTACACACAGGGATAAAACGGTGGAGAGGAGAACAATGTAAGTTGCTTTGGGTTCCCATTGCAGGGAAAGGCAAGGTATCAATGAAGAAAATAAAATAATAACTATAAACCTCAGTGTAGTAGTACTAAATCAGAATCTTGTTACATTCTTGTGAACTTAGGTTCTTAGGGACAGGTCTGGGAATTACAGGTCATGCTTTTGCAGAGGATGGCAAAAGCAATGATATCCTAAAATAGGGTCCAGCTCAGCCTCCAACTAATTCAGATTACCAAAAGCACGGGTCTTGCTATCCTATCAGCCCCAAGTCAGAGATGGCCTTAGAAACCATCTGAGGGAGGAGGAGGAGGAGGAGGAGGAGGAGGAGATTGGATTTATACCCTACCCTTCATTTGGCGTCTCAGGGCAGCTTACAATCTCCTTCCCTTCCTCTCCCCACAACAGACGCCCTGTGAGGTAGGTGGGGCTGAGAGAGCTCTGAGAGAACTGCTCTTGAGAGGACAGCTCTGAGAAAACTGTGACTGACCCAAGGTCACCCAGTTGACTGCATGTGGAGGAGTGGGGAATCAAACCCAGTTCTCTAGATTAGAGTCTGCCACTCTTAACCACTACACCAAATTGGCTCTCCGTTAGGAACGCTAATGAAAACTTACAATGATGATGTCGAGGTTAGTTTACTCAACCAGGATCCAGAAAACTCACCGGATAACCTTGGGGTAGTCACTCGCCCTTTCTCAGCCAAACCTGGAGCACGGGACTGTGGCTCATCTGCCTGGTATGCAGAAGGTGCTAAAGGTCCAGTCTCTGGTATTTCCAGGAAGCAGGTGATGAGAAAGTCCTTTGCCTGAGGCGTAGAAGAGCAGCTGCTAGGCGGAACAGCCAACACTGGCCTTGATCAAGAGGCTGACTCATCAGAAGATAGCTTTGTAGCATTGTGAGTGCACAGGGCGGCAGTTAGGATAACAGAGGAGGTGAGAGAACCATGAACAGTACCCAGAGCTCCTTGGAGGAAGCTAGGGTTGCCAGGTTCCCCCTGGACACTGGCAGGGGATGGGGGGATTGGGTTGCCAGATCCAGGTTGGGAAACCGCTGGAGTGGAGCCTGGGGAGGACAGGGACTTCGGTGGGCTACAATGCCACAGAGTCCACCCTCCAAAGCATTGATCTCTGTAGTCTGGAGATAAGCCATAATTCCAGGGGATCCCCAGTTCCCACCTGGAGGCTGGCATTCCTAGGTGAGCCGAAAATATAACGAATGAATAGTCACCAGATTTCTGTGCCTTGAAGGATAACTTGCTGTTCAATGGGTAAGTCTTCTATTTATTTCTATTTATTTATTTATTTAAAACATTTGTACCTCTGCCTTTCCACCCCAAATAAAATCCCCAGGGGCCATGACCAGATCTAAAACTAACCCTGCTTCCTTCCAAAATGAATGGTGTGGCTGAATTCTTAGGACTGTACTGGAAATCAGAGAGACACCCGAATGGACCAGAGAACTTGGTCCTATGGATCAGCTTCAGCTGGCACATTGCATATAGCTCCAGAGCTAAAGGGGCAGAGCAGACCCTTTCCAAACCAATTCCAGTGCTTGTGGATCAGCTCCCAAGAAAATCAAGAGTAACTCAAGGGTGCAGAAAAGGGCACACGCTCCTCTCTGTCCCCAAGGCAGTGCATAGCAGCATTGTTCCTGACTTCATGCTTAACAAATGCCAGAGGAGGGGCCATCTTTTCTTCCCTTACCCCATCCAGGCTTGACAAAACCCACTGACATTTTCGTTGACGTTTTCTCTTTGCACTCATGCTGCTTGCTGCACCAGCTCTTGGTTGGGTCCGAACATCATGTGAGAGGACCAGGGCCGGATTTAGACTTGCTGAGGCCCTAAGCTATACAAAACCCAGAGGCTCCCTACTGTTTTAAATTATATCAGCTGGTCTCAGAAAAATTTAAAATATATACACCTTTTAAATATTTCAGTTTGCTGTGGTGACCTCAGCAGGATATAACGACACAGAGTCCACCATTTTCTCCAGAGGAACTGATCTCTGCTACCTGAAGAGCAGTTGTAATTTTGAGTGATCTTCAGCCCTCACCTTTTTTTAAATATTTTTTTAATATTTTTATTTTTTTATTTGAGGCCCCAGCAGATTGCAAGGTCCTAAGCTGTAGCTTGTTTAGCTTATGTGTAAATCCAGCACTGAAAAGGAAGGACTGAGCCCTCTTCCTGTACTATTAATGCCTCCTTGTCTCTGTGCCATTGTGTTGCCCTTTATACTGACTGCTTTTCCCAAGGCTTTTCTTAGGATTAACCAGTAACCAATCCACGATAGTGTTATCATTACATACCTACGTAGTTTCCCTAATTGCCTCCTGCCAGGGGCTTTGATGGAAGGCAAAAGGCAACTGCGATGAAAAACAAAGGCTGTTGATAGACCCAATCAGTGAGCTTTTCTTTCATGAGCTTCTTAGGCACGTCTAGGAGTTTGTTCCCAGGGGAAATTTCAGGAAAGCACCTGGCATCTAGCCTTTTCGAGACTTTGTGTCTCAGAGGTGTTCTTTAATGAATACCAGGGAAGTCCTCTCTGACAAAGGGGCTTGAAAGAACACATCACTAGATGCCAAGAGATGACCTCAGTCTTTTAAGGGGGTAAAACTACCAGTAACCTCTTAATCATTTACCTTGTGGCCAACGGCTGCTTCTCAGTGGGAGCAAAGATCTCTTTCAGAAGCATTAATCTGAACTTCCTCTTGACGGTGTTTGTGAGTTCCTGAAAACACAAACCACGCTGTTGCCAAGGTGTAAGATCTTTAGTGTTAATTGTATGACAAAGTTGGGTTTGTGTAACTCAATATTCTGTGGAGAATCAAACACTAAGTAAAGCCAGTCTGCTACCAAACAGTGTAGGATTGCCTGGCACCCAGTGGGGGTCTTATCAGCAGTGGGCGCCCTCACCAGCGATTTAATCATGCTGCCCAGGACGCACTGCCATCACTCTCCGCACGCCTGGAAATAATATCAGTGTGTCTCTAGGGGATGCTGGGGACACTGGCATTTGGGTAAAACTCCATAGTTTAACCACAGAGATTTACCTAAATGCCAGAGTGGCTTCTATGTCCTGTGGCAATGCACTGTCATCACTCCTGAGCACAGCTGGTTCAGCACAACCAGCTGCTGAAGGAAACATAACCACAGAATCACTTAGACCAGGGGTGTCAAACATAAGGTCTGCGAGCAGGAGCCGGCCCGTCCAGAGCTCTTATGCAGCCCGCGAACAACTGGTGCAAGGGAGGGAGTGCTGGGGGGTGACTTCAGCCAGCTCTTAACAAGTGACTTCAGCTTTATTAGAACATAACAAACAACAACAACACACAGAGTAAGAAGCTCTCTTTTAAACTTTCCGGGCTTGGATAACCACGCCCCCTAGTGAGTTAATAACCAATCATAATGCTCGCATAAAGACCAATAATTGTTGTTCCTTCCACAACTCCTCCTAGGCTCTGATTGGCCTACTGCACAGAGTAGCCAATCAGAACGTGTATTTTATGATACCCAGCCATCTATCGGGTCCTGGTTGAAGCTCAGACAATACTGTATGTATACATAATACATAACGGGGGGGGGGGAGTGGGCAAAGCCACTCCAATTGTGGCTTCAGCACGGCAGAACAACCTCATCTACAGCAGTCAAGCAGTGTGGGAGGATCTGCTCAGCACTGCACTACTGCCTCTCCAGTTCACCCATGTGAGTTTTCCTCTGCACCCCCCTCACAACCCGTGGGGCTTTGCAGTGAGGATACACCAACTGGGAGCTTACTAGCTGCTGTCCTTTATACAGTCTCTATCTCCTGTACCTGGCATTACATTTAAGGAACACATGGCCTGGCGCTCTGGCCCTTGTAACAAATGAGTTTGACATCTTTGACTTAGACATACTATTTCAAGATATAATACAACCCTGTACCTTGGAGTCATGCATTTTTTTACTCGTGGCCACTTCCAGTGAACTCTGATATTCCAGCATTAAATTGTACTACTGTTCCCCCACACACACTCCTTTTTTTTTTGTCCCATGCTCTTAACTAGATTGAAGGACTAAGTACAACAGGAAGCCCATTATTGGATGGGACTACTCAAAATCTAGTTAAGGCTATGATACTGGCAGGAAAGGCGGCTATAGCTCTGGGGTGGAAAGACAAAAGTAAATGGACAATAGAAATCTGGCACAACTATTTGTTTCACTTTATACAGTCAGATGTCGTGGCGTCAATCACCAAGGAAACAACATGGGAAGAAAAATCCATGGAAATCAAGACCAGATGGAAGACCTACCTAGATTGGATACTGAAAGAAAGAAAAACAGACATTCAGTGGAAGATTAGGACTTTGTGCCCATGGCTGTGGGGAAAAGACTAAGAATAAAAGGGAGGGAGGGAGGGAGGGAGGAAAGGGGTGAAATTTTATATAGCTACAAATATTCAATGTAACAGACTAAACAAGCATTATAATAATAAAATATATACATATACAAAAAAACTAGATTGAAGGACTAAATAAATATTTTTGTATGAATAGCAATTGATGGGTCAGAGAAAGAAAAATAAATATTTTAAACTTTTTTTAAAAAACGAGCCCATACCTCTTCTTTTATGTTTTGGACCAGCATATATTTCTTCTTTTACCAATTTAGGGTTTTTTAAAATGTATTCTGATTTTAATTGCCATTTGATATGCTTTTTTAAAAAATCAATATACAGTCTGGATTTAAAAGTCATTGAAATTTTTATCATATCGGTGTGGTCACAGATGCCAAACAAAATGGGGGGGGGAGCAAGGCTATTTCCTCCAGAGGAATTTGACCCGCAGTTGGGAGATCACACCTCCCTTTGAAGCTGCGGGCGCAGCCTGTCAGTGTGTGATCAGACACAGCTGCAGGTGATTCGGGGGGTTTTGTGCCGTTTGTTTCCCATGTGCTTAAATGAGGAATCGATGAACCACACCTCCGCACTGAGGGTTCCCTATGGAGTTTGTGATGATGCGCATACTGCCAAGAGGAGGAAAAAACAATGACACAGTCGGGATCTCGATGGCATGAGAGCACGCTGGAGTGATCAGACAGGGGAAAGTCCATCCGTGGCCCATCGCAACCTGCTTACTACTGGGCTTTCCCCAGTGTCTTTTAACTCCGTTTTGTGGCAGAGCAGAACGGGTTGCCGACAGCTGCGTGACACTTCCCAGATGTTGTCTGATCTCTCCCTTTAAATTCGCCTGGCATTCGCGGCTGTGTCGGATCTAATTGTGTGTATGATCACAGCCTCAGTTGTTGTTTTTCTCCTGCCTAGGCAGCCGAAAGAAGTAGAACTGGCTTATACAACTTCACCACCAAGCTGAACATAATTCACATTACAATTCACAATTCATCATCACTATCTCAAACAAGGCATTTCAGAGCTGGAAAACATGCAGAGGAGGGCAACTGAGATAATGTGGGGGGTTGGAGCACCTTCCCTATGAGGAAAAGCTGAAAAGTCTGGAACTTTTTGGTTTAGAAAAGAGATGACTAATTTATAAAATTATGCATGGGGTGGAAAGAGTTCACCAAGAGAACTTTTGCTTCCTCTCCCAAAATACTAGAACTTGAGGTCATCCAATGAAGCTGATGGGCAGCAGATTCAGGACGGACAAAAGAAAATACTTTTTTACACAGAGAGTGATTAAAATGTGGCATTCACTACCAGAGGATGTAGTGATGGCCACAGTCATAGACAGCTTTAAAAGCAAATTAGATAGATTCATGGAGGATAGGTCTATCAGTGGCTACTGGCCATGATGACTAAAGGGAACTTCAACACTCAGAGGCAGCCAGCCTCTTCATCTCAGTCCCAGAAGGCAATGTCAGGGGAAGGCCTTGGCCTCTATGCAGTGCTTTTGGCCCTCCAGAAGAACTGGTTGGCCACTGCGTGAGGAAGGATGCTGGATTAGATGGATCATTTGTCTTCTTATTTTTACAAGACATATTTTGGCCTCCCACATTTTCCTGTCTTTAAATTTTTAAACAAAAATAACTAAACATCTTTATGGGGCCCAGAAAACTACCAACAGGCATGGTGCATCACATACTTAATTGTTCTGGAATGTGGTAAACAATATCAACCTTTCCACATATCTGTATAAGTGGATGAATTTTTTACTCTTAAAAAATAAGTTAATTTTGTCAATATAGCAATTTTTTAATATACAGCGTAAGACAGGAGAGAGATTGGATTTATACCCTGCCCTTCACTACCTGAAGGAATCTCAGAGTGGCTTACAATCTCCTTTCCCTTCCCCTCTCCATAACAGACAGCCTGTGAGGCAGGTGGGGCTGAGAGAGCTCTCTCCAGAACTGCCCTTGAGAGAACAGCTCTGAAAGAACTTCTGACAACAGCAGCTGCATGTGGAGGAGAGGGGAATCAAACCCAGTTCTCCCAGATTAGAGTCCGTGCTCCTACCCACTACACCAAACTGGCTCAACAGGAGATGGAAAGAGGATCTGGGTTTCTTCCCAGATAGCATTAACAATTTTTTTCCCCACATGAGTTTCATTCACAGAGATCTGAAGGGATATTGTAAATCAAACCTTCATTCCATGGATTTTTTTGTTCCACTGGATAGAGGGTACAGTTGCCAACCTTCAAGTGGTAGCTAGACATCTCCCAGAATTAGAACTGATCTCTCCAGGTGTGACATAGATCAATTCCCCTGGAGAAAATGGCTGCTTTGGAAGGTAAACCCTATTTATTTATTTTATTTATTACATTTTTACCCCGCCCTCCCCGCGAACGGAGTGAATATGACATTATACCCCACTGACGTTCCCACCCTTCCCAGACTCCACCCCTCAGATCTCCAGGAATTTCCCAAACCAGAGCTGGCAACTCTAACAGAGGGCTCTGGTTTAATGGGCCATGAATTATGTAGCCCTGAATTACAAAGATCCCTAAAGAAATGACAAAGATAAAAGACATAGTAACATTTCCCATGTCTAAAGGAAGACAACATTTAAATAGCATTACCCCTAGAGAATGGGCACAGTAGTAACACAGGATTTTTTCCCCCTTTCAACCATCCCAACAGCATTTTCATGTGAGATTGGCCGTTGAGCCTGTCTTGTGCTATTTGTATCACATGTACAGATTAATGTGCAAAAGAATGCATAGATATTTCTGCTGGCTAGAATGTTAAAACTTATACTGTACAATCTCATTACAGGCAGCACCCACACAAAAAGAAACTTATCCTCTTACAAGTAAATGCCTTTATTCATGAACTAGGGTTGAATCTTCAGGAGCAAAAGCCTTCTGTGTCTAACAGAAGAAGCTGGATTTTAATTAAGAAACTGTTGTGGGATGAGGGGCAGATGGGATAGATACGCTGTGATAGTTATGGTGATGGAAAGGGGCACTGGC
The DNA here is from genome assembly GCA_029375565.1 of Gekko gecko. Taxonomy (NCBI): domain Eukaryota; kingdom Metazoa; phylum Chordata; class Lepidosauria; order Squamata; family Gekkonidae; genus Gekko; species Gekko gecko. Next base: position 157,450,652 of record JAPDNY010000006.1, read on the forward strand.
ATCCCTAAGACAGGCAGAGCATGGGAAAGGTGCAGTTTGGTGTAGTGGTCAAGAGCGGCAGACTCTAATGTGGGAGAACCGGGTTTGCTTCCCCACTCCTCCATACAGGCTTTCCAAGAACTTACCGTAATTCAACGGGGGACGGATATGTCTTGGCAGGACCATTCCTGGGGGGGGAGACATGGTGCACGATGCTTTCGCCAGGAAGTGATGCCAGCTGATTGACACAGCGTCGCCTGGTGTCACTTCCTGGCGACGACATCGTGCGGTGTGGGTGTTCCATGGAGGAATGTTCTGGCCGGGGACTGTGTCCCCCACACTGAATTACGGTAAGTACTTGGCAACCCTACCTCCACATGCAGCCAGCTGGGTGATCTTGGGTCAGTCACAGTTCTCTCAGAACTGTTCTCTCAGAGCTCTCTCAGCCCCACCTACCTCACATGGTGTTTGTTACGGGGAGAGGAAGGGAAGGAGATTGTAAGGCGCTCGGAGACTCTGAGTGAAGGGTGGGGTATTAATCCAACTCTTCTTCATCGTCTTCGTCTTCTTCCAGAAAGCATCATTTACAACCTGAAAGGAAAACATGCTAACCCTTTGATGTGTTAACACCTCCTGATTGGAGGGTTGATGTTCTGGTGGGCCTGAGCCCCAGGAATGGCATCCAAATTGGCTAAGGCCCTAGGAGTGCATTTGGGAAGGGGTCTGAAAAGGGGAGTGGTTCTTTTGTTTGGGATATTCTGTGGGAGATTGTTGTTGCATTCTTGGCTCTTGCTGAGAGCAGTGCATTCACTCGTGTGCATGCTGCAATGAGGTATGATAGAGGGGGATGAGGCTAGAGGATACGTTCAAGGTGCACCTGGAGTGGGGCATCATGCAATCAGCAAGGACCAGGTGTTCCATGGGTTGTAGGTACCTAGTCAGTATTTTTAGTTTAGTTAGCTGTGTCCAGAACCTGTCTTGGAGCTACCCTAAGCTTGTGCCTTGCAGAAATAAGCTGCAGACTCATATCATAGCTGTAGATGCTCTGGGGAGTTTCCTCTGGGTTTGACATGTTTCATCTCTGGTGACAAGATAGTGAAGGCGAAACCTTTCTTCTGTGGTAGTCACTGCTACAAATCAAAGAGAAATCCCTTGGAGGATTAAACAGTTCTGCTCAGGATACCAAATTACGTCAAGGCTTAAAAACGCTTTTCCCCCTTGTATGTTTGGTATCTTGTTATGTGGGGTTTGTTTTGTTCGCCTGATTCAGTTGGAGGTCTAGAAATGTGGGTTTGAATTCTTGTTTGGTATTGATTTGAAAGGGGGCAGAAATCAGAAGGGACCATAGACTTGTGCAGCAAACCCTGTTTCTCTTTCTTCGTCCTCACAGTGGTTGGGATAATAGCAATTCTTCAGCAAAGTTCTGAGCTGTTATAAATATACACATAGGTACAGCTCTAAAAATATATTTAATCTTCTGTTAAAAGAAATGTGACTTGGAGTATTCTTTGCAGAGACTCCTGGTGATATATGTATTTACAAAAATATTTAGACTAGGGTTGCCAGGTACGACTCAGGAAATATCTGGGGACTTTGGGCGTGACATAGGAGCAAGGAGGTGACATCACTTTTTGTGATATCACTAGGTTGCCAGGTGAGGTCCACAAGCTGGAAGTAGGGTTGCCAGGTCCTCCGGGGAGGCGGGGAAACCCCCACTCGATAGGTTCATTGCCCGTTGGCCTGGATCAGGCCGCCGGGGGAACCCCACCCCCAAAATGTCAGGATCGCAGAAACGTGCTCAGCATGATGACGTCACCTGGAGGTGACGTCATCACACCGGGCACATTGTGGTGGGACACTATCATTCGAGGGAAAACTCTATGGTTTTCCCTCAAGTGATAGTGGTCCCACCCCCAAAATGCCCGACATGATGATGTCACTTCTGGGTGATGTCAACGCAGTGCACATGCTTTGTGCGCACCCCAAAGATCTCCAGGATGAGGCCCAGGACTCCCCCGTTAAAATTAAGGTAAAACTTGGCAACCCTAGCTGGAAGGGAGTTCTGGCCATCACATTTACAGGGACCCCCTGGTCTAATCTTTTTGAAACTTGGGGCTGTTTTTCAGAAGAGGCACCATCAGCTATGCTGAAAATTTGGTGCCTCTACCTAAAAAAATAGCCGCCTCCAGAGCCCCAGATACCCACGGATCAATTCTCCATGATATCCTATGGGGCCCGGTTTCCATAGAGTATAATGGAGTGCTCAGTGGCCATCCCACCGCTTTCTGACAGCCCTGAAGTGGGGGGAGGGGCTCCAAACCAGGGGATTCCCTGCCCCCAGCTAGGGATTGGTAACCCTAATTTAGACCCTGCCTTTTCCTAGTGGCTCAAGGTAGCTTACAATTCTAAGATAAAACCATAAAAAATTACATTAAGACTCTCCATTTACCCTGAAAATGCCAGCACTACAAAGGAGGACCAGTTATATCTTCTCTACACATCAAGTAGAGATAGGGTTGTCAACTCTGGATTGGGAAATTCTTGGAGACCTTGGGGTAGGGCCCAGGAAAGGGCAAGGTTTGGGGAAAGGAAGGACCTCCTCCTAGATAGATGGATGGATAGATGATGATGATGATGATGATGATGATGATGATGATGGATAGATGATAGATGATAGATTGATAGATAGATAGATAGATAGATAGATAGATAGATAGATAGATAGATAGATAGATAGAATAATGCCATAAACCACACCCTCAAAGCTTCCATTTTCTCCAGTGAAATTGATTTCTGTAGTCTGGAGATCAATTGTAATTCTAGGAGAGCTCCAGGATCCACCTGGAGGTTGGCAACCCTAGCTAGAGGTTATTTTCCTAACTTGGTTTTGATCTTAATTACAGACTGGGATTCTTCTTCAAAAACTGAGCCATTTAGTTTAGAGTAAGAATATCACAGATGGCAGACTTTGCTGTCCATAAAGCCAAAATCCAGTCAGCCACATGAATCTGCCCATCTGCTTTCTATGTAGTGGAACCACAAGTTTATAACTCCCTCCCTAGGGGCAGGGGGAAAGGAAGCAAGATGGTTTTGTTTCAAATTAGGCCAGACTCAGTTCAGCTTGTGGTTCATTCTACATCTTCAGGCCCTCTTCAGGTCCATTATCAGTGAGTAATCAAATGGCTAACAAGCTTGGATTAGGTATTTACACTTTGAAACCATGCCAGTCCTCTATTGATCATTACCAAGAACAGAGTGACTTCCCTGCATCCTACCACGCTACTCAGTCAAACCTGGAGCCTTCTTCCTGCCTGAGGAGTAGGGTTGCCAGGTCCCTCGGACTTGCTAGAAGAGGATGGGGGGTGAACTTACAGGGAGTGGGGAGTAATGCTGACAATAAACATGATGTGCCTGCTTGACCCAGAAGTGACGTAGGTACATCGGGAATGTCGGGGGGGACACTCTGGTTTTTGGGCAAAACTCTATGGTAGAATTAGCTTCTACCATGGAGTTTTGCCCCCAAACCAGAGCATCCCCTTGATATCACCGACACACCTCCATCACTTCCTGGTCATGTAGGCACATCACATTTATTTCTAGCTTCTTTCCTGTTTTCTGAGGGGGTAATTGCAGGGTCAGAGAGGAATGCCTGAAACTGAGGGACCCCTGCCTGCACCGGGGGGGGGAATCTGGCACCCCCACCGAGGAGCCTTCTCCAACTTCAGTAGCTCTTCCTACACACTTCTCCTATTGAGAATGCAATAGATTCTCAGACTGTGGAAGGAAGTTTATCTTTTTAATGCTTCCCTGTGTAAAAAGCTTCCTGTGTGTGGTATAGTCACAATGAGGCCTAACTTAATATTGCACCTTGTTGTGTTAATTTACTATATGCTGAAAATTATTTTCCCCCAACAGTGTTGAGAAACATTAAAGATTCCCCCTCCTGTATATTCCAAAATAGGAAAGTCCAAAGTTCTGCTGTGTCATTATGTATGTGTATTGGCTCATGCAGCCTGCCCAACTCAATATTAAAAGGTCCACTGTATCTAATAGGACTTACTCCCAAATCAGGATGCCATGCTCCAGGTGGGACCTGGGGATCCCCCGGAATTAAGCTCATCTCCAGACTATGGACATCAGTTCCCCTGGAGAAAATGGATGCTTTGGAAGGTGGACTCTATGGCATGGTACCCCACTAATGTCCCAGTCCTCCCCAGGCTCCACCCCCAAATCCCCAGGAGTTTCTCAACCAGGATCTGGCAACCCTAACCCTCCCATCCCCTGCCAATTGCCAGGGGGGTCTGGGCAACCCTACTCCCAAATAAGTGTGCATAAGTTTTTGGCTGTAGTCCTTTTGTGGTTAGGGTTGCCAGAACACCTACCAGCAACACACATTGCCTGCCGCTGCTCCAAGCAGTGGTGGGAGAAATTTTTTTTAAAACCCATGAGCATCGCATTCCCTGTAACATCTATGCCATGACCACCATAGAGTTTCCAGCAATTCCTGGAGATATCAAATGTCTCTTCTGTATTTCCCTGTGGAAGTGACATGGTGCACACTTCACAGTGTACCCCCAAAGACACCACCCCCAAGCCTGACAATCCTAGTTATGGTTCATAGAGCTTATTCCTAAGTAAGTATGCACCAACTTGCAGGCTTAGAGCCTTTTCTTCTATTAGGTTTGCCAAGATGCTTGGTTGGAGAAAAAAACAGTCCTGCCCCATTAATAGTGGCCTAAGTTGGATTGCCAGCCCCCCCTGCCACTGACCAGTTGACTTACAAGGAGCAGGTGGGAGGACCAGGCTACGTCACCATCAATGTAACATCACTTCTGGTTTGTACTGGAAGTGATATTACCATGTTGGCGATATCATGATGACGCTCTTGTATTTGGGCAAATCGCTATGGTAGAAACCATTTTTACCATGGAGTTTTTGCCGAAATACCAGAGCATCACCATGACAGCACAATGTGATGATGTCATTTCCAGCACACACTGGAAGTGACATCACCGGTGACATAGCCCAGGCCTCTCTCCTGTTTCTGGTGAATTCCTTCCCCACCCCACACTGGTTGCCAGGATGGACTTGGCAACTCTAGGCCTAAGGTGGAGATGGACAGCTGAAGCATTTACATGGCATGGTGGTAAATAGCATCACCTGGTAAAGGACATCCTATTAAGCCTCTGCTGAAGGGACAGGACATTTTTTCTCCAGGCATGTTGGCAACCCTATCTTCTATGGCTATTGAACAGTTGTACCTAAGTTCCATATGAAAAGTAACCATTAACTGGGGAGGCCTTCTCTGAGTATGGCTGCAGCAGCAGCTTCCATTGCCAGTGATTTATTCCTTGTCTAGAGAACAGCAGGCCAGAGTGGAGTTGCAGCCACTTATGATTTATTCAGCCGCATTTGGATTTGGCATGATAGTCTTTGCAGGGATGCATAACAGGGAAGGAAGTTAATTGCTTTTAATCTGGATGGAGAAGACAATGTTTTTGGAAAGCCATTTGCATACATTTTTGAGAACATAAAACAAGCAACTTTTCCCCCTTCCCAGGTCTACACTTAAGTAGATTGATACTCATCCACTGGGTCCCTTGGCTTCACATTAAGAAAGAAAGAAAATTAACCAGCAGTAAAAAAAAAAACCCACACAGTGTGAGATGTGACTGAATAAAATACAGAATCCCTGAGCAATGCAATGGAGTGCCCTCACACAACCCCAAGATGGGGCACTGCTTCCCATGGTCAGACTCAGCACCTTCTGCTTTGCATGCAGAATGTCCCAGGCATCTCCAGTTAAGAAAGATCTATGGAATCTCCAGTTAAAAAAAGCACCCAGTAGCAGGTAATGTAAAAGTCCTAGACTGCTAGCAGAGATGGAAGCAATAGCAGCTGCTGATTGCTACAGGGCCAGGGTGGCAACAAGCCAGGTAGAGTCTCCAGTAGAGTTTCCCGTTGGTGTGGAGAGAAATGTCCTTTCCCTTTAATACAAGCTTCATGTGTGTGAATGGACAGTTGAAGCATTTCATGGCATGGAGGTAAATATTGTCATCTGGTAAATGACATCCCACTAAGCCTCTATTAAGGGATGGGAGATTATTTTTATCCAGCCATGTTGGCAACCCAGGTTTCCAGATGCAAAGGAAAAAAGGGCTTCGGCTCCCTCATCATTCTCAGCAAGTGAAGCTGTTGCTCACTTCCCCACCAAACTGTGAAGAAGAAACCTCTTCTGGGCTGGATAGCCCAACCATCTCTGAAGAAACCAGCCCCTAATGGGAAGATGATGGACTCTTACTGTTAGATATGAGACTCAGGCAGCAGCTTGTTAAACAGTGAAAACAGCTTTATTTACAGAGGTAAGAACAGGATAGGATGACAGCGAAACTAGGGAGCAACAGGCTCCTTTTTAAACAGTCTGGGCTTGCTAAGCCACGCCCATCAGTGCAGTAAGGACCAATCAGAATATATACATAAAGACCAATCACATTGTTTCCCTCCTGCACATATCTTGTATCCTGATTGGACAGCTGCACAGAGTGTCCAATCAGACTTCAGGTTTCAGGATACCATGCTGTAATGGGAGCTGCACTCAAATGCCAACATTATGTCAATACATAACATCCCTCCCCCCTAAGATGGAACAATTAGGGAACACTCGCAATCTTTTAAGGAGGAGGGAGGCCGTCACATTCTTTGCGACTGTCTTACCGGTTCAGGCTGGGAGCTGGTTCAGTGTCCCTGCTCCTCTGTTCTTCTGAGGAACTGCTGTCAGGAATCGGGGTCTGCCCTGATTCTGTCTCGGCAACTGGCTCAATGTCCCGGGTGGCCACACCAACCTCGCGGTTAAGAGGTTCTGCTAGCATCTCAGCAGGAACAGGGACCTCACTAGGCTTGGGCTTGTCCTCAGTTTGTGAGTTGGCCCATCGCTGCCTAAGCTGGTCAATGTGGTGCCTCAACTGTCTGCCGTCTGCAGTCTGCACCACACACGAAAGAGTGCCAGTCACTTCGGTGACTACTGCTGGTAGCCATAAATGCCCTTTGCCATAATTACGGGCAAAGACAGCGTCCCCTTGCTTGAACGACCTGGGAGATGGTAAGGTCTCAAGCTGTGGTGGCTTGGCTGACGTTAAATCAGGGTGGAGCCTGTCAAGCAGCGACGTCAGCCTGGGCCCCATGAGTAACTCGGCAGGGCTCCTCCCTGTTGCCGAATGGGGGGTAATATGCTGGTACAGCATAAAGGAAGCAAGTCGTTGGTTCCAACATTATGTCAATACATAACATCCCTCCCCCTCTACAAAAAACGCCCTGTCATCAAGCATGGTACAGGGCATACCCATCTGATGTGTTCCCAGCTAAGTGATGATTAAGGATCATCTCCTTAATGGAGAGGGCGGAGAGGGTGGAGAGGGCTCGAGCGGCAGTGCCTTGCTCTGGGTGCGTGTGCTGTCTGCTGGCCGGGTGGCAGTGGGTAGACTAGGTGTCACCTCTGTGGGACTGGCTGACATCTGTGGTTGGGTGGTGTCTGCTGCCTTGGGGCCATCTATGTCCCTGAAGTCCTCTGGATTGAGAGGGTGGACTCGCCGGCGCAGCTGATCGATGTGGCACCATAACAGCTGGCCGTCCTCCACGGAGACTTTGCAGGATCGAGGCCCTGACACTCTCACAACCCTTGTTGGGATCCAGGGGGCCCCCCAGGCATAGTTGCGGGCATACACAGGGTCTTCTGGGAAGAATCCCTGGGCTGCCTCCTGGGTCTTGGTGGCCGGTGCCTGTTCGGGGGCTCGGTCGGGATGCAGGCGGTCCAGCCGGGTTGTCAAGCGGTGCCCTAGGAGAAGCTCTGTGGGACTGTGTCCTGTTGTGGTGTGAGGTTTTGTCTGCTGGCCGAAGAGGAAGGCGGCCAATTTATAGTCCCAGTCTTTGCTGTCCATCTGGTGGAGCATGTCCTTGGTGGTCCTCACCATGCACTTGACTTGGCCATTGGTGGCCGGATGGAATGGAGCCGAGTGGACATGTTGGATCCCGTAGTACCAAGTGAAATCCCGGAATTCGGAGGATGTGAACGCTGTGCCATTGTCCGTGACCAGTGTGTCAGGGATGCTTTGCGCACTGAAAATCCTCCACATCGCTCGAACGGCTGACTTTGAGGAGTTGGAGAGCACGGGTACCACCTCCAGCCACTTACTACAGGCATCCACTAGGATGAAAAACAGTTGCCCTTGGAATGGCCCCATGAAGTCTAAATGGAGATGGGACCAAGGATGGTGTGAGGCTTCCCAGGCATGGGCGTGGGCCCTCGGGGGTTCAGGCCACGACTCTTGGCAAGCCGTGCAGCATTTGACTGTGTCCTTGATGTCCCTATCCAGTCCCAGCCACCACACATAGCTGTGGGCAACAGGGCCAGCTCCAGCTTATGTTGCAACCTAGGTGAGGATCCCTTCTGGCGCCCCCCCCCCCCGTGCGCCCACCAATATTCAAAAATAAATGCATTTTAGGAAGAATGAAAAACACACATTTTGAAATTGCTAATTTCTTTTTTTTAATTGTGAGAAAAAGACAGAAAAACACAAATCACAAAACATTTTGAAAACTCCTGTTAATTGTGGTGTTGAAATTGTAAAGTCTCTTTGGTTTTTCCATTTCAGGCACATCATATTCTGATTTTGCGTGCCTTTTCTTTGGCAAATTTTGCCACCAATTCCTTCAGGTCAAGCGCTGATGCTTCAGCATGTTCAATTGAGATAGTTGCCAAACCAAGTAGTCTCTTTTGCAGCATTGTCGAGCGTATGTGTGTTTTTATAAGTTTGAGTTTTGAGAAACTGCGCTCACCACTTGCCACTGACACTGGAAGTGTGAGGAGGATCCTTAGAGCAACAGAAACATTAGGCACACTATCCTGGAGATTTTGCTGAAGTATGACGAGAAGTACTCTTTGTGGCGGCATAGACTTTGGAAGTCTTCGAGCTACTGCTTGCAGTTCACAACACAAATCTTCAGCATCAATATCTTTGTTTCCATTGTGCATCAATGCTTGTTCCAAATTCTTTTAGGCCTTATGTACATCTTCTGTGCATTTTTTGTTAATACTGTATATATCATACAGGAAGCCAAAGAGGGAATTATAGTGTTGTAGTTGTTGGAATCTCTCTTCAACTGATTGTATGGCCACATCTAAGACAGCATAATAGAAATTCACTTTGAATTTTTGCTTTGGATCTTGTGGTGCCTCGTCTGGTGCCTCACACTCAAACTGCTTTTTCTTTCTCCTTTGTCTTTGTTCTGTCTCAAAGTTTGGTAGTATCTCTAGTTCTTTTGCAATCTCAGTAGCAGCTACCAAAACCTGTTCAAAAACCACATCACACCTACAGTCCACAAGGTAGTTCTTGGTTACTTGTAACTGGCCTGTAGCTAAATTTAAATCAGCTTCCTTATTTTTTAGTAGCTTGCTTATCAAATTAATTTCAAAAAGGATGTTGTACCATGTAACAAGGGAGACCACAAACTTGAACTTACTAATTGCATCGGCAAGACCCTTAGCCTCAACTCGAGAATCACTTGTGGATGATTTCTGTAGGCTTGGGTCATTAAAGATCTCCATTAAAGCGTCATATATACTACCAAGATGATATCTCAGTGGTTTCAAAGCATCAATCCGACTCTCCCATCTGGTTTGACTTAGTGGCTTAACTGTAATGGCTGGTACATGGCTAGTTAGAATTTGCCAACGATGAGTTGATGCAGAGAAATAATTATAGATCTGCTGGGCCAACATGAAGAAACTTGTTGCTTCCAGGCAACACTTAGCAGCATCATTGACTACCAGGTTTAAAGAGTGTGCGCTGCAGGGCACGAAAAAGGCACGTGGATTTATATCCAGGACTCTCTTTTGAACTCCATGTTCTTTGCCTCTCATGTTACTCCCATTACCATAACCTTGACCGCGCAGATTCTCAAGTGGTAATCCCATTTGCTCAAGCAGTCCAAGAAGAGTTTCTGTCATAAAGGCACCTGTAGTCTCCTTTAGTGGAACAAATCCCAAGAAATGTTCTCGTATCGTAACCTCAGGCTCAGACATCGCAGTATCTGGTGGTTTTATTACACTGACAAAACGTACAATTATTGTCATTTGTTCAGTATGACTAACATCAGGTGTGCAGTCCAGAATAACTGAGTAGTACCTGGCTGAGTTTACATGTGCTAAAATGTTCTGCCTTATAGCACTTGCTAGAAGCTCTAGAAGCTCATTTTGGATGCCTTTTCCTAGGTAGTGAACCATGGTTTCTTCATCTTTAACTCTGCGCACATGTTCAGTCATGATAGGGTCAAAAAGGGCTAAAAGTTCAACAAGCTTCAAAAAATTTCCATTGTTCTCACTGTACAACTTTTCAGTCGTACCACGGAATGCCAGGTTTTGCATGCCAAGAAATCTAACCATGGCAATCAAGCGTTCCAAGGCCTGTCGCCAATATTGCTCTTCTTCCCTGATTTTCTGCTGGTTGATAGCATCGATTGTTTTTCTTTTCCATAACCGCAGTTCAAGTTCTCTCCAGGCCTGGTAATTGTCTAAATGGAGAGTACTCCTCTCATGTGTAGACAGAATTGCTCCAATGTTCTTCCAGTCTTGGAGAGCTGTTGCAGCACCATCTCTTTTGCTGAACAGCCTACAGCAAAAACAAAAAACCACATCTTTTGTGGTGGAATATATCAGCCATTGACGGCACACTTCTTCACCATTTGCCAGTCTCCTCTTGTAGTAGACAGGAGAGAATCTTCTTTTTTGGGAATCTTTTGGGAAATCATATGCTACAACCTGCTGTGGTCCATGTTCAACTATAAACTGTCGCAAATTATCACTGCAATACTTAGGCCAGTTAGCAGGGTCACTGTAATCCAAGCAAGGCGCAATACCAACTTCTTTGGCAGTCATCGCAGTACTCTCAGTTTCCTCAAAATCCTCTGTTTCCGCTGTGTGTTCCCCTGGAACATCTCCACATTGTGCCACTTTTTCCTCAGAAGTAATACCACTTGTCGTGGGAGCAACATCACTTGTGGTAGGAGCCTCCTCAGTGGTAGCTTCTTGTTCTTTACTTATTTTTCCTGTGCAAAGGAATTTCTGGAGGGACATCTTTTGCTTGGCTTCATCCTTGGCTCTTTCTGCCTTTCGTTTGCGGAACTGAGCTCCAGATGGTTTTTTTTTTATCAGCCATAACTCCCTAGAAAAATGACCAAATGTATAAAACTACTTTCAGATCAGGAAAGATGAAAATGGATGGTGCTCCACTCCCCTTAAATCCAGTAGGAGTCTACGCCACCTCCTCACTGGTGTGTGCTTCTAAACCCTGTCCTTCTAAGCCAGTTTGGTGCAGTAGTTAAGAGCGGTGAACTCTAATCTGAGAACCAGGTTTGATTCCCCACTCCTCCATATGCATCAAGCTGGGAGGCCTTGGGTCAGTCACAGCTCTGTTAGAGCAGTTCTCTCCGGGGGCTCTCAAGTCCCACAGGGTGTCTGTTGTGGGGAGAGGAAGGTCAGGAGATGGTAAGCTGCTCTGAGACTCCAAGTGAAATCCAAACCTCCTCATTATTAGTCTTTGTCAGGCACTGTGGCAGACTACATGAGCACCATCAGCTTCTGCCAAGCCTCCCAAGAGCTAGCTGATCTCAGGGGACTCTCAGGCTTGGGGAGGGGAGGGGCTTCAAGGAGGCGCAGAGTCCACCTTCCAAAACAGCTAATTTCTCGGTTGCCTAGAGATCAGTTTTAATACCAGGAGATCTCCTGCCACCCTAATGGAGGTTGGCTACTGTTATGTCCTCAGAGACATAAAGCAAGCATGAGCTGAACAGGTGCTCATTATGCAGATCAAAAAGCTGCACAAGTATTGCCCAATCAGAGGGCTTATGGTGGGAACAACTGTGGTTGGTCATAAGGTACAAAATGATTGGTCCTTATACCTGAACTGTGGTTGGATGTTTTATACGAATGTTATTGGCACGTTTTGGATTCTGTGGGTGTGGCTACTACAGCCTGAAGTGTATTTAAACCTCTGTGTTTATAGACTGATGGTCTAGCTGGTCTAGCCCTTAGCTGGTCTAATCTTGGAGCTAAATAAAGCTGAATCACTTGTTGAACTTACCTCCTGCGTTAAGTCTCATACTTAACAGCTACCATACTAAAAATCATGAGAAATGGGGTGGGAGGTGGGGTGTGTGTGAAACAACTGAATTGAAGAGGGGCACAGAATGGGATGATCATGACTTGAACAAATAAATAAAACATGCGGCTCTTGCGCTGCTCCCCCCCCATCTAACTGTGATTAAATTTGCTGTGGTCATTTCCCAAATGTCTGCCTGATGAAAAAGCCCCCCCCCCCTCTTACACCATGCTGTGCCTGGGAGGAAGGGCTTTCCCCTTGGCTACCAATCTGCAGACTGCAGGGATGTACTAAAAGGAAGGACAGGGTTGCCCATTGGAAACAATGGGATACACTTGAAGGTCCATTGGAAATAATGGGAGCCAAGAATGCCAACTGACTTGCATAGGCTCCATTGAAATACATGACAGTACAAGCAGAGTTGCAAAGCAAATGTGGAATGGATTTTCCATTAGGGTCTCTGGGCCCAAACAGACTACTCTGGGACTGGAATGACAGGCCCCAGCTTGGAAGGACAGCCCCTAGGAGTCACAGAAGTCTTCTGGGACTGGGATGAGAGTCACAAGAACATTCATGCTTGTGGTGTATCCACAGGGAAACCTGGATACAGGGCTACCATGTGCTTAGACTGGTTCTAACCGGTCCACCATGTGGCCAGGCGAAGGGCCTGAGCTTCGCCCAGAAAGACAATGGACTAGAGGATCCTGGCTCCCCTCCAATTGAGGAGCAGGAGTTAATCCAATCAATGTAAATAGTGAATCACTGGGTGTCGTGTGTTTTGGGGTGTGGGCTCACTGGGAATAAAAAGCCGGCCTGCGAGCCGGCTTAGTTGTCTTGTTCCCGATCTAATAAAGTATGTGAGAGCTGAAATCACTCATCAGTCTCAGTACTTTTCAATGCTACTCCCAAGGGCTGTCATTCCACTCTGTGGCCTCTCATTCTAGTCCATTCCGCATTTTTATTGCAACTCTCCTTGTACTGACCTGCATTTCAAGGGAGCTCATGCAAGTCCTTCCTTTTAGTCAGGAAAGGAACCTGCCTTCCCAAGGGGGGGGGGCGCTTCTCCTGCTGCTGCCTCCTCCCCCGCCTGCCTGCCTGCCCCGGCCACGGTGTGTGTGGGGGGTGCAGAAGGGTCCCCTCCTGCAGCAGACGCAAGGCCACCGCCTCCCCCCAGAAGGAATAGTGGGAGAGGAAGCAGGGGAGGAAGGGTGCAGCAAAGGTACTCGGGGTGGCCCTCCTGTCTCGCCTTCTCCAAAGGGGGGGTAGGGGGGCATGTGCATGCATGCTTCTCCAAGCCCTCCCCCCCTGATCCTCTTCCTGGTGGGGCAAGCAGCAGGGGGCAGGCGCCCTCGGCATGCTCCCTGCTCTGGAGGGGCTGACTCCTGGCTGGAGAACCCCCAGCGGCAGAAGCTCGGTTCTCCCCTCCAAAACGGCTCCTTCTCCTCTGCCCTCCCCCACCCCCCTTCAGGGAGCACCCATGACCGGCACTTGGGGACCCAGAGAGGGTGGCTGGGCTCGGCGGGGCGGGGCGGCCATTATGGGGTTCTCCTCCCTCCCTTGACAGCCTCTGTGTCTGGAGGGAGGTCCAGCAGGGAAAGGGCGGCCAGCCAGCCTTGAGGCGGCAGGGTCTTCGCCGGACTTGTGGCCGGGCTGGGGAACATCTCGCCTCCTGGGGAAGGGCGAGGGGGGGGCGCAGGCGAGGCAGGTCCAGAGGAGGCACCTCTTTCTCCAGCTTGCTGAAGAAACCAACCTTTCCAGTGGGGGCGGGGGGGGCGCAGGGTCCAACTTGCAAGGAGTTCTCCTGGGAGCGGGCGGGACTCGGGAGGCGCAGAGGCTTCTGAAAGGGCGGCAGCAACTCCGTCTGTCCAGCATGTGCAGCTGCACTTCCACTTTTAAAGAGGAGGAGCTGCGCAGGCGCAGCAGGGCTTTGGCGAGGGAGGGGCGGGGTGGGCGGGGCTGCAGGTCACCATGGCGCCCCCCTTACCGGCTGCTCTAGGCGGCTGCCTAATTTTGTCTATGGGTGGTCCAGCCCTGGTGGTCATCTGGAGATCAATTGTCATAGAGGAGAACATGAGATGCCACCTGGAGGTTGGCAATCCTTTGTTCCCACCCACCCCCAGTTGTCCTTGACACATCTGATAATTTTTTCTTCAAATATACATGGTAGTGACAGAGTTACAATTTAATTCCCCCCCCCATTATAATACAGCAACGTTATAACGTTGTGACAAACTTGGCAGTACAGTTCCATGTAGCCTTCTCCATGCGACTACCCATCTGCTAGCCAAATTGCCTTAAACTGTTATTTAATATGGGGAGTTATGATCTTACATCAGGCAATAGGCAATACGGGGGCAAGCATCTATGTAGACAGGGGTTAGTTCCCTCCAGACCCACCAAATAGACGCTGAGACTGACGTCAGTATAAGATGATTTTGTTTACTGAAAACTATTTCAAGCATACAATAACACAAGCATACACACGATTACACAAGTTCTAGGAAATATAGGTAGAAGAAAACAGCACATTTGCATTTGCAGGATTTTCTGTTGATAGGCCATACTGTACCTGTCCACAGGTGAATGGAGTGAACCTCGGGAAAAGAAGGAGGGCTGTGGGGCACTAGGGGAGGACCATGTCCTGAACCCGCAGGGGCACAAGAAGCCTCTGGCTGCCCGCCCATGAGTCAGAAGCTTAGGGTAGGAGGGGGTCAGGTAAAAGAGCAAGAGTGCAAGTGAGAGAGAGAGAGAGAGAGAGAGAGAGAGAGAGAGAGAGAGAGAGAGAGAGAGAGAGAGAGAGCTGGTACTGAGCACTCTCTTTTATTCTGGAGGTTGAGGGGTGGCCCACCTTCTCTTGGCCCACCTTCTGTTAGTCCATCCCTCAAAGATATGCTGACTGGTGCTGGGGTCGAAGGTCTGGGGAGTGGGCAGTGTTAGACCTAATGAAAAACTAGTCTGGGCAATGGCACCTGATGAGATTATGTCTTGTGCTGGCCAGAGCCATTGTTCTCTTGCTGTCTTCTGGCTGCAGTTTCGACTTAGTGATGTATTAGGTTGGGAGAGAACCTGTCGCCTACATGTGAGGAAGGAGACTCTGTATGGAGTTTGAATCCCCTGTCTTCTGGCCTGGCATGGCCACTGCCTGACTTCTCAGTGCTATACGTGGCTAGGGTGCTGGTCCACCTTGCTGCAGGGAAGTGGGATGGTGACATGCAGGAATCATAGGCACACCTTTCCCAGGAAGGCTTCCTTTTTCTGAGCGTGTGCCTGTAGCTGGCATCTTTTGGAGTACCTTACAGTTCAGTCCCTATTGCACATAGCTAGCAAAGTCCAGGTTCTGATAACTTATGAGTTCATAAAAGCACAATAGGGGCCTCGTAGGGCAACACATCCACATAGTTCCTCTGCTTTGCTTTCCGTTCATAAATTCATTCATATTTTGTTGTGGGTTATGCCACCTCGCACTTTGTTGCTTTTGCTCCCCCCACTGAAGAAGAAGAAGAGGAGGAGGAGGAGGAGGAGGAGACTGGATTTATACCCCACCCTTCACTCGGAGTCTCAGAGCGGTTTACAAACTCCTTTCCCTTCCCCTCCCCATAACAGATATCCTGTGAGGTAGGTGGGGCTGAGAGAGCTCTGAGAGAACTGTCCTTGAGAGAAAAGCTCTGACAGAACTATAGCTTGTCCAAGGCCATCCAGCAGCTGCAAGTGGAGGAGTGGGGAATCAAACCCCATTCTCCCAGATTAGAGTCCGCTCACTTAACTACTACACCAACTAGCTCTCTGTGGCGTCTCAGATGATGGTTCACTCCTTCAATTTGGTGTAGTGGTTAAGTGTGCGGACTCTAATCTGGGAGAATTGGGTTTGATTCCCCACTCCTCCACTTGCACTTGCTGGATGACCTTGGGCAAGCCATAGTTCTGATAAGAGCAGTTGAAAAAGAGCAGTTTCTGTCAGAGTTCTCTCAGCCCCACCTACCTCACAGAGTGTCTGTTGTGGGG
Organism: Gekko gecko; assembly: GCA_029375565.1. Lineage (NCBI taxonomy): Eukaryota > Metazoa > Chordata > Lepidosauria > Squamata > Gekkonidae > Gekko > Gekko gecko. The sequence continues at coordinate 157,466,785 of JAPDNY010000006.1, forward strand.
AGGGGAAGGGAAAAGGAGTTTGTAAGCCGCTCTGAGACTCCTTTAGGTAGTGAAGGGCAGGGTATAAATCCAATCCCCTCCTCCTCCTCTTCTTCTTCCTCTTCTTTTTCTTCTTCTTCTCCTTCATCATTATTCAATGACGTTAATGTATGAATGTGACAAAGATGTTTGTTGATGTTTTATTGATTTATTTGATTGGTGTGAGAAATAGACATGTGCTTGTTCACCATGACCAAGGATCTATGAATGTTAGGTGGATTTTATTATGTTGTTATGGTTTTGTTTTATGTAGAGAGTTGGGGCATGACGATTGTGGGATTCTTTCCATAGGAATTTCTGGGACTCTTCCAAGGCTATTTAGTGCTTACATGGCTAAAGGGGGGGGGTCAATGGTGACTATGCTATCCCCCGTCGGTTTTCGTGCACGCATGGTGACTGAGCAAAGAGCAAAGAATCTCAAAGTCACAGGACCTTTCCAATGCACTGGCTAGAATTCAAGCTCCCATCAATGGCAAATGCTGCTGTGTGTGGGCAGGTAGATTTAAACAAAAGATTCTCAACAACAGATTGGCCCGATCTGCATCTAGCATTTGTTCCGCTGTCTTACCTAACTCACACTGGAACAGAAATCCCCATCTACATTGCATGCCACTTTCATTTTGATTGAGTGTCACATTTTACGGCAGTGTCCAGACTGCATGCTCTTCCTTTGATCCCTGGTTTTATAGTGGCTGTCTGCATAGATTTATGGCCATTTTATGGCCATTCGGGGGTGGCTCTGCAGTCACTACATTGTTGGCTCGGGATAGTTGAATGTGGTTTTGAACTGCAGGCCAATCTGCATTTAGCATTTTTACCAAACCCACACTGGAACAGAAAAAGATGCAGGCCCGATCTGTATCTAGCATTTGCTCCGCTGTCTTACCAAACGCACACTGGAACAGAAACCCCCATCTACATTGCATGCCACTTTCTCTTTGATTCAGTGTCGCATTTTATGGCAGTGTCCAGACTGCATGCTGCTTTCACTTCATTTGATCTCTGGTTTTATAGTGGCTGTCTGCATAAATTTATGGCCGTTTTATGGCCATTCGGTGGTGGCTCTGCAGTCACTACAATGTTGGCCCGGGATAGTTGAATGTGGTTTTGAACTGCATCTTTTTCTGTTCCAGTGTGGGTTTGGTAAAACAACGGAGCAAATGATAAATGCAGATTGGCCCGCAGTTCAAAACCACATTCAACTACCCCAGGCCAACACTGTACTGGAGTTACAGCCTGCAGTTACTCATCATCAGCAAGCAGCTGGCATCAGGCCAGAAGACCTGCAATTCGTCTTCTCTCCTAGAGCTCCATTCTAAGCCTTCATCTCCAGTGTTCACAGGGTGTGGGTGAAACTGGAGGGCTGATAATGACCACCTGGGTTTCATCTGTTGGAATGGGGCTGGAATGTGCTGGTGGCTCTGTATCAGCTGTCGGCTGTGAACTCTGACAAGCCTGCAGTTCATCTTCTTGCTTGCCAGCTTTTGCTGTTTCAGAGCTAGCTACACAGGACTCTTCTCCTGATGAGTTCTCTCCTCCTCAGAGTCCTTCTCTCATGAATGGCCCACAACACATGCTCAGATTGCAAGACTGGCACCAAAAGCCAGCACTCAGTGAAGAGCCTAGTACTATGACCAAAGCATCCTCCAGGCTGTTTGACACATGAAGCAAAGTTGGGGGCAAGAAGCATTCCTGCGTTGGCAGGAAGCGAGTTTATTTTGAACCCAAGTTGTAATGGGGAGTTTTTCATTTCGTACACTGTAATAAATTGACTTGACACACAATTGAAAGAATTATAAGTGTTTATTTATTTTAAACAGCCATAATGACTCCCCAAAGTACAACAATCTTGGTGCTGGGTGGGGGGCAAAAGTGGGAGGGTTTCTAGTGTCCTGGCTCCACTGGTGGACCTCCTGATGGCACCTGAGTTTTTTGGCCACTGTGTGACAGCGTTGGACTGGATGGGCCATTGGCCTGATCCAACATTGGCTTCTCTTATGTTCTTAACATAACTTTGATAAACTTTATTTGTTTCGATTTGTATCCTGCCCTCCCCAAAGTACCCTCCCCCCAGCAAACCAACAACTGCAACAACAACACACAAACAACACAGTAACAACCCCTCTCAATTCAGCTATCCTGAAGCTGCCCCACTGATTCCCAGAGCGCCAGCTTTGTGGTGAGGCCAGCAATCTTGCGCTCCATTCACCTCTGCCTCTTCTGAATGGCACTTAGCCATGCACTCATGGCTTGGACTGTGGGGGAGAGAGTAGAATATGTTAGCATCTAGTAATACTTCGGGTTTTTAATTGCGTAGCTGCCTACACTACTCATCTTGCTATTGCGCTTACAAGTTGACACGCAGCGCTTTGCAGGGAAGTGGCAGAGGTGAACAATGCCTCTGAGGTTCCTCCCTCTGGTTCTGGTGGTTGCTCCTCTGATGGCGCCTCCGGCTCACTCAATGGTGCTGCAATGTATAGAGGTTTGAGCTTTATTTGGGTGTTAGTCGCATAGCCTCAACCAGAGCCAGGGCCTTCTTGTCTCTGCTACGGCCTGGTGGAGTACTCTCCCTATTGCGATCTGGGCCCTGTGGGGCTTCATGCAATTCCACGGGCCTGCAAGACGGAGATGCTCTGCAAGGCCCACGGTTGAGGCAATGGAGATCCATTGATATTGGCTTCCCCTCTACTTTTGTGTATGCTGTCGACTTGTATTGCCCTTTGCCCACTTGCTTCCCTGATATTAACTACCATCTACCTGCAGCTCTTGGGGAATTTAGGTGGGAGTGGATGGAGACAGAGGGCCAATCTGCATTTAGCATTTTTACCAAACCCACACTGGGACAGAAAAGGATGCAGTTCAAAACCACATTCAACTATCCCGGGCCAACACTGTGCGGACTGCAGAGTCACCCCTGAGTGGCCATAAAACAACCATATATGCAGACAGCCACCATTAAACCAGAGATCAAACAAAGTGAAAGCAGCATGCAGTCTGGACACTGCCATAAAATGCGACACTCAATCAAAGTGGAAGTGGCATGCAATGTAGACGGGGACTTCTGTTCCAGTGAAACAGTGGAGCAAATGCTAGATGCAGATCGGGCCAGAGTGGCTGGAATGCTGCCATCGACTGATACTGTCTGTCACAAATGGAGTTTATTAAATTGGGCTTTAGCAATTGTGATATTTAAAATATTGTGTTACGTATTTATTGCTCTGTTGTAACCTGCCCTGAGGGGGAGGGCGGGCCAGAAGCCAAATAAAGAAATAGTCAAGTATTTGGAAGGATGCCCTACTGCTTATGCAAACCACTGTTAAGGCTACAATTCATTCTGCAATCCCTGAGGCAGGTGTAGAGCAAGCTGGAGGAATGATGAGGTTCCCCGCCTCCTCTTCAGCCTCCAACCCAGCCTCCCCCTGAAGTGTCACCTTCGCTGGTGGTGGGGGTGATGGTGGTGGTGCTGCTGGAGCCCACTGTTGTGGACGGCTGGCAACTGTATTTGTGGAAGAAGAAAAAAGTGTAGAAACTTTAAAAGTTGTGATGGGGCACTATGCACATGTTTGCATCCAACAGGACTTCCAATGCACATGTTGCTAATAATATGCAGTTTGGTTTGGGGAATTCACAGGTTCACCATTCTAATTTTTGGCTGTGCTGGTAAACCCCTGCTCGGGTGTGTGTGTGTGTGTGTGTCTGCATACACGTGTGTGCGTGCGAGGGGGCTTGTCAGAAGACTGACATGTGGCCATCTGAACAACTGGAAATCAGTCACAAAACTGGGGTTTCTTTTCCAAAGGGGGCCTCTAATCTGCTTACAAACTCTGGTTCTCTACTGGAGAGCAAGGATGACTGCTACTGGGGTTTTGGATGGGTTATTGGGAGGGGGTCCTAGTAGAACCTTAAACATATGTGTGGTGACCAATTATTTTGGAAAAGGAATGGGGTTCAGTTTATTGGCATACCAATGCTCAGTATGAGTTCTGGGTGTTCACCAGTCCCAGCAGAGTCACACTAGTGTAAGGCACCTTCCCTGCCTTCCCCTCTTACTCAGCTTTCTTTGCCCCCCCCCCATCATGCTCTTTCAGAGCCGTGAAACCAAAGAAATGTTGTGTGTGTGTGGGAGGGGACTGAGAAACCATAGTGGGAAGGGGGAAATTGACAAAATAATTGGTTGCCACACATAAAATCCAAGCCATTATTGATAGAAAAATATCTTCAACTGTTTCCAACACAGATTCCGTATAAAGTGTACAGAAGATAAAGAGTAGGTTTTTATACCCTGTTTTTCTCTACCTTAAGGAGTTTCAAAGCGGCTTACAATCTCCTCCCTTCCGCTCCCCGCAACAGTCACCTGTGCAGTAGGTGGGGCTGAGAGAGCTCTGAGAGAACTGTGGCTGGCCCAAGGTCACCCAGCAGGCTTCAGGTGGTGGAGGAGTGGGGGATCAAACCCAGTTCTCCAGATCAGAGTCTGCAGCTCTTAACCAGTATACCACACTGGCTCTCACGAGGTGGATGACGCTGTATCTGTACACAGGAGTGTCCCAGTTTTATTCACTTCTAAAGTCAGCCTTTCTCACTGAAACTCAAAGAGGATCACACAGTGGAGGTCAGTGCAATCAACAGGACAAAACATCCAGTAAGCAATGTAACTAGACTATGAGATCACAGACATCTGAAAGAAACAGAACCAATTTAGAGTCCAGTGGCACCTTTAAGACCAGCAAAGTTTAATTCTAGGTATAAGCTTTCGTGTGCAAGCACACTCCTTCAGATGCACACATGCAAACAAAAGCTGATGCCCAGAATTAAACATTGTTGGTCTTAAAGGTGCCACTGGACTCAGACTTTGTTCTGTTGCTTCAGACCAACATGGCTACCCACACACTGACAGCACAGCTCATTAGTATATTAGGCCACACCCCCATGTTACCAGAAGTGTGGTCATCCAGTCACACCCACTTTTTGCTTCTTATTCTGTTTACCTTGTTTGTTGTCAAAACCCAGGGCTTTTTTTTGTAGCAGGAACTCCTTTGCGTGTTAGGCCACACACCCCTAATGTAGCCAATCCTAATGAGTTTCTGTTGTTAGGTGTGGCCTATTATGCTAATGAGTTTCTGCTCAGCGTGGCCAACTCCAGAGCTAGCCAGAACTCCGTTCCTGTGTGTTCCTGCCCCAAAAATAGCCCTGGTCTTATCTATGCTTAGTCGTGAATAAGTCCCATTAGTGGAATTTGCACAGGTCAGGCCGCTATGTCTGAAAGTAGCCATGACCTTAAAGACGCTTTTCAGCCTGATCTTGTCACTCAAAGTTTAAACAGACTGCACTGGATATACTTCAACAATCAAAAGTACATACAGAAGTGCTGTCCAGCCACAACTGATTTATGACAATCCCCGCAAGGGGCTTTCAAGGCAAGTGAGAAGAAGAAGTGGTTTGCTATGGCCTTCCTCTGCAGAATCTTTCTTAGTGGTCTCCCATCAGTACTAATATTAAAACAGTACGTTGAGCAAATTAGCAGCATGGGAAGGCACGCAGTGACCATGGATGTTTGTGAGGAGCTGGGTTTCCTTTGGCTGCCTGGTGTCCTGATGCAGGGCAACTCATTAAAGGCAATGAATCAGCCACTTGTTTCTATTGCCAAATCAAACTCTTGTTGTTGGTAACTGAGGAAATGGGTCTCACTCCCCCACACCCACTTCCCTTTCTAGAACAAAACTGTTAAAGGTCCATGAAAGGGAACATACGACTCGGTCCTCACTGATTGTGGAGAGGTCTTCCACTGCAGTGAGACCAGGACATTCACTGAAAATGATTCTTGAAATGATTATTCTGGTTCTTAAAATGTGGGTGAATTATGCAGCAGCAAGGCTCACACTATAAAACTATAAATCCGATTTAGAGGAAGGGTCATGGCTCAGTGGCAGAACGTACACTTTGCACATTGAGTGTCCCAGGTTCAATCCCTGGCACCTCCAGTTAAAACGGTCAGGTAACACGTGCTGTGGAAGACTTCTCTCCTTGAGACCCTGCTGCTGCCAGTCAGAGAATACAGCATTGGCCTTCACAGAACTAACCCACATTCCCTGGAGCCAGAGGGCAGCTGCAGGAACTCGTTTTCCCAATGCCATGGGGTCCTGTTCAGATTGGGATTGCAGCGGGGTGGGGGGGGAGGGAATAGGCTTCAGCTTCCCCTAGTGCCATTTTCCTGACCTGAAATGGCCCGGGAGGATACTTTTTGCCCCACTGCAGGGACTGTACATGGACTGAATCCTTGGAAAACTAACCACAGACAAAAGTTGCAGAAACATTTGAGGTTCTCCAATGTACATATCTGAGTTGATTTTCTGTAATGTTAGAATGTTGGTCCAAAAATGTTTGAGATCCGGGTTCAAATCCCCACACATTCATGAAGCCCACTGGGTGACCTGGGAATTGTCACTGTCTCTCTCAGCCTAATCCACCTCATAGCAGTATTCTGAAGATACAATGGAGGAGGAGACAATCATGCACTGTGCCCTGGCTTCCTCGCAGGAATGGAGGGGTAAAAATGTAACTTCCTGGTAAAGGTATTTAATATACAGTTGCAGATTGACAATTATCCATGGTCACATATCTTCAGCTCCTCATTTACCACTTTATCAGGTCAGGAGAAAAAAAATGGTCTGTCCAGAATCCAGACTATCCTGTAACCCCCAGAAGTCAAGTGAAAAACACAGGGCCATTTAGTGCCACATCTCTGGCGAACAGCTGGGTGTGTGTGGCGTTTTAAGGCCATGACAAAATTCCTAAGGTATATTCAAGGAAACAATCAATAAACATTTACTAAGAGATGCTTATTAGTCAGGCCTCAGAAAACCGCAAATGAAAGCTCTGCAGAGTCCTTGGGGGGGGGGGGAGGAAAGAAGGAAGGGAGAGAGAGAGAGAGAAAGCAGTTTCCTTCATGCCATGCCTTTGTACTCAAGCATGAAGAGTCTGCCTGCGCACACACTTGTCAGACTGCCTGTTCCTCTCTTCACTTTCTATTCTTGTTCCACTGAAAGTATGTTGAGGGTTTCATTTCCCTTGCAGCATAAATCACTGAAAAGGTGCCAGATTTGTTTTCTCTCCAGGCACATGTTCCAGAGATTCCCCCTCCCACATGCACAGATATGCAAAACATCTACCTCAGAGCTGCTTTCCGGTGATGTGATTCCCACCCTGAGCTCGGTAGGGGCTGTACACATTTCAGCCACCTGGGCAAGGCGTTGATCTCATGAATCGTTCCCACTTTCAGGAGGCAAGGGGCCCAACTAGGCGGGAAAGACCTGTGGTTTTGACTTTGGTATTTTAAAAGAAGCAACACTGCTTGGGAGGGAAATCTCAATTTTCCTCCCAATGCCAGCTCCCCTCATTCCCCACCCACCTTCTCCTGCCTCACTTGGTCCTCAGCCCAGTCTTTCTACCGGCCATAGCCCTCTTCCGCACAGGTCTGCCTCTTTGATCGGTGTCGCTTTTGTTCCGTTTCTGGCTCCTTGCCACACACTTCCTTCCCTTCCTACTGCCACCTTCTCAGCTTTCCCCTTCCCTTCCACCCAACTAGTTCAGTTTTCTTCTTTCTATGCCTCCTCTTTCCTCTTTTTAGTTGTGGTAACTGTTTCAAATTGTCTGGTGGTGGAAAGCGTCATCAAGTCGCAGCTGACTTATGGCAACCACGTAGGGGTTTCAAGGCAACAGATGTTCAGTGGTGGGTGGCCATTGCCTACCTCTGTACAGCAACCTGGACTAACCAGGGCTGACCTTGCTTAGCTTCCAAGATCTGACAAAATCAGTCTCGCCTGGGCTGCACAAGTCAGGGTTCCAGTTGCCTGGGCAGTGCAAAATGACAGACTAGATCTCACAATGTAGTCTCATGAGATCTTGGTACTTCCCAACTTATTTTTTTTTTTTTTTTAAAACACCCTTTGACTATTCAGATTTTTTTCTGCAATTCTGCAGGGGGGCCGGCCCTCTGACATTTGTAGAAAAATCAATTCTAGCCTTGGGTGGTACCCCCTTGCAGATTCTTTGATCTGGACTTTGGTGCCACCCATGTGTAACCCAGAGGCGCTGCCTTACTTGTGGGTAGCCATAAATAGCGGGGCACCCCACTACTGACTTGAACCAGGGACCCATAAAGTCAGGTCAAGGAAGACACTCTTGGTCTGAAATATAGAGCTAGCCACAGCTCTGGAAAAAGGGTCTCCATTTTCAGGTTGTACAAGGAAGTTCTCAAAGCAATCTCCAGTCTCTCCACCCCCCATCCACTCAGCAAGGTATGCATATGAAACAATGCTGTGTTCTACCAGGTACAGTATCTGCATTCTTAAAGGCTATTCAGAGGCCACCTGGCGAATAGCCCTTCTGTCTCCAGAACTTCACCTGGACCTTTTTTGTGTGTGATACCTATGTCTATGTGAAAATCCTTTGTCTCCACAACTGTCCTTCCTCCTCCATCCCTCAGGATGTCGAGATAAACTAATCAAACATTTCAATGTTTAGCGATCCTCCCTGATGCTAATCAGGAACCCATTTCCCACTTTTTGTGTAAACCTGGGAACATATTCAACCTGCCTTAGCAGGACCATTAGTGGTCATCAAACTCATTCAACCAGCTCCAGTAGAGTCACCCAGCACCTAGCTAATCTCATCAATGCTACTGTAAACCCAGATTCTGCCCCTCTGGGACCTCACCAGTCACACCTAGGTTTTGCTCCACCTGGTGTCACACCCCGTGGGATCCCTCATTGGTTCAGGTAATCTTTTGTCTTCACCTGAGACAAGCTCCCCCCAAGGCCTCTCATTGGTCCACATTGTGTTTCAAGTTCTATATCCATCCAAACACATGGCCATCAAGGTGTGCACTCTGATGGCACCTATACTTTGAGTACACCCCCAAAGTCTCTTCTTTGGGTCCCCTCCTTAGCGCATAATGCTGGCTATTGGTGCTATTCTCTTCAAGGACCTCTGCACATCTGAACAGGTAGTATCATCCCATAACTGACCCTTCTATTTGCTATCATCACCTCTGTTTTCTTAATTCTAAATCGCTTGCTCTTGCTAGAATGATTAGTGTGTTTGTAATGAGGGAAATTCTTCAATAAAACGTATTTGATTTACTGTTCAAATCTGGAGTCTTCTTATTGTACCAGACCTTGGTATAAGCTGGTGTACGATCCCTGGTACCCCTTTGGTCTCCCCTGCTGCTTAGCTAATTTTCCCCAACAATGAGGCAGGCCATTGGTGGTAAAACATGGGGATAAAATATATGATACTGTGAAGACATGTACTTCATAAAGAGAGGGTGTGTGTGTGTATATATATAAAATATTGCAATAGCTATCTACTACTATTTATACACACAAAAAAGATCTTTTTATGTTTCTCTGGCTGTTCTGACTGTTCTAGCGTAACTGACAACAGACCAGCTAGGAGACAGCGCTTCCCAAATCTATATACTACTAGCCATGAGTGGCTGCGATCTACAGATAGCTAAATCCGCAAATAGAGGCCACACAGAGGCTAAGGAGATCTTTCTGCACCCTTGCGGGACTCCCCAAGTGTGCAGAAAAATCTAAAAAGAAGGCTGAATTTGATTTTAGTGCAGAACAGGGGGAAAAAACTGGAATAAAAAGAAGGTTGAATTCGATTTTAGTGCAGAATTGCTTGGAGGACACCGCGGTGAACATGGATTAAAAGGAGAGTGTGGAAAGGGCCTGGGTTATATCATGCCACCCTTCCCCTCCCCCCACTCCAGGAAACAGGCTTTTCAATAACCTACACAGGATGTTCTCTGATAATTTCCAGCATGAGCTGTTCTTCTAAATAGGCAGAGTTAAGGTAATTGACCATGGCAAGATTTGTTCTTGAGAAAGACAGTGATGACAGTAGGGAAACATAGGGGAGGCGTACAGTGCTCTCAGTATTCAGCCTGCTAATCCCCCCCCATGCAAATTATACACAAATTGTAAGAATAGAGTTGCCTTGTGTATGGACAATGTGGTGATACGTAACATATGCCTTAGCACAGTGTAGCTTAGGAAGGGGAGTGAAGGCGAAAGGCTCAGCCCATCAGCAATGCATAGGCACAGGCAGCACCACCAAGCATTGCTTCTCCCAGGGGACAGCTAAACCTTCAAGTCAGTGCACAAGCATAACACACTGAAATCCAGTTCACACTGAACATCCTCCAATGTTCCTGTTCGCAAAGAAAGGATCTGTCCTCCACTCGCTTAACTGCTAACGGTTATTTATTTATTTATTATCAGATTTATGACCACAGTGGAACACAGGCAGCCTCTGAGACCAAAAAGTGGCATAGTATAGCTGCTGTGTCGCCCATTATGTGGGTTATTCAATAGTGCCCTGCTGTGTCGTACAGCACGGAGTGTTTTGTGTAGAACTAGTTGCTAGGTGGAAGATTCCCACCATTATTTCTCACAGGCAGCTTATTCCAGCCCTTGTAAGCAACTTCGAAGAAGCACTGCTGCTTGCAGTAACCACCGTAAATGAATTTTTATGGACCCGTGGTCAAACAAGGCTTCTATACACAGTGTGACACAGCTGTGAGGCACTGCATTGGAGGACGGATCTACTGAAAGGAGAAAATGGCACACTGAATTCCTCCCTTTGATAAGGAATGCTCTTCTAGGAATGTTGGGCATCGCCTTGGAAGAGTGGTTTGACAGGTTGCTGAACCCCTTGGAGCTGCACTGAAGAAGCACAAATATCGGCACTGCAGGCCACAGATCAAGCTGTCTAAAGGCTGTTCACAATAGCAAGCTGAGCCAGGTCTCATGCATGGCAAGCTATTTCAGTACACCATGTTTTCAAAGGTCGACTGCCTTTTCAAAATAAGCACTTGACTCAGGATATGCAATATGTGCCCACTTGAGCATGACAGTGAGGTGTAGGGGCTAGTGTCTCGGATTAGGATCTGGAAGACCTGGATTGAGATCCTTCCTCTGCCCTGGAAGCTCCTTGGATGTCTCAGGATGACTCACACACTCGCAGCCTAAACTACCTCACAGGGCTGTTGTGAGGACAATAGTATAAGGCGGAACCCATGGTCATCCACTGAAGCTGAAAGGTGGGAGATTCAGGACATCCAAAAGGAAGTATTTCATCACAGGGTGTATAACTAACCAGTGGAACTCACTGCCACAGGATGTAGTCATAGCCATCAACTTGGAAGGCTTTAAAAGGGGAGTGGACAAATTGAAGGAGGATGGGGCTATTGATGGCTACTAATCATGATGGACCTCTGCTCCCTCCAGCACCAGAGGTAGTATGTCTCTTTAAATCAGTTACTGGGGAGCAATGCTCCCTCTAAGCTGTGGAGTCTTGTGAGCAGAAATTCTACTTTGTAAGCTACTGGCATTAAAGTTGTGAGCGAGTGATTTGGCAACTGCATAAATTAGTTTGCTCTGGAGCCATCCTTCCTGAGCTAAGACAAAAATGTGTGAGCTGGAAGCTGAAAAACTGTGAGCTAGCTCACACTAACTCAGCTTAGAGGGAACACTGCTGGGGAGTATGGGCGGGAGGATGCTGTTGCACCCATCTTGCTTGCGGGCTTCCTGGAAGTTGGCCATTATGTGAACAGAATGCTGGACTGGATGGGCCTTTGGTCTGATCCAGCATGACTCTTCTTGTGTTCTTAGACTGCTTTGGTTCCCCGTTGTGGAGAAAGGCGGGGTATAGGTTACATAAATAAAATAAAGAGCATCATGTGAAGCAGTTTGTATTCAGTGGCACAACACTGTGCACAGACCAAAGCACCTTTGCAAGGAGAAGGACGTGCTGTCAAGTCGCAACTGAATAACGATGACCCATCCACGGGGGCGTTCCAGGCAAAGGATAAGCAGAGGTGCTTTGCCATTCCTTTCCTCTGTAGAGCAACCTCTGTCTTCCTAGGTGGTCTCCCATCCAAGTACTGACTGTGGCCCACTTTGCTTAGCATCCAAATTCTGACAAACTTCGTCTAAACTGGGCTAGGCCAGTCTCTCCCAGTTCCTGCTTCAGAGGAGAGAAAGAAAGCCTTCCCTCAATTGGCTGAGGGCTCCTCCCCCATCTTCGTCTTTGGGAAAGGGAGGGGGAGGGAAGGAGCCAGTGTGGGAGGGAATGGCATCTCATAGGACCAGCAACATTTTATTCCAAGTACAACCACATTTTTTCTTCAGAGAGAGAGAGAGAAAGAGGGAGAGGGAGGGAGGGAGCCAGAGGGAGCATGCCAGAAAGGGGGGGGAGAGACAGAGAGAGAGAGAGAGAGAGTCAATCTTGTGTTGTTTGACCAAAACACATTTTATTCCAGGTGTGTAGGGGGAGAGTCCTGTGTTTAAGACCAAAAAACATTTTATTCCAAGTGTGTAGGGGGAGAGTCCTGTGTTTAAGACCAAAAAACATTTTATTCCTGGTGTGTAGGGGGAGAGTCCTGTGTTTAAGACCAAAAAACATTTTATTCCTGGTGTGTAGGGGGAGAGTCCTGTGTTTAAGACCAAAAAACATTTTATTCCTGGTGTGTAGGGGGAGAGTCCTGTGTTTAAGACCAAAAAACATTTTATTCCTGGTATGGGGGGCAGAGTCCTGTGTTTAAGACCAAGAAATGTTTTATTCCAGGTGTGAGGGGGAGAATCTTGTGTTTAAGACCAAAAAACATTTCATTCCAGGTATGGGGAGGGAAGAGTCCTGTGTTTAAGACCAAAAATTTTTGATTCCAAGTATGGGGGGGGGGGCAGTCCTGTGTTTAAGACCAAAAAATGTTTTATTCCAGGTATGGGGAGGGAAGAGTCCTGTGTTTAAGACCAAAAAAATGTTTGATTCCAAGTATGGGGGGCAGTCCTGTGTTTAAGATCAAAAAACGTTTTATTCCAGGTATGGGGGGAGACACCTAACAACAACTAATCCAATCACACCTGCTATTGCCATTCAGCATCTGAAATCATCTTGATAAAGTTTATATCTTGGGTACCTTCAGTTACATTTTATGGCGCACATGGTCCGGCCTGACAAAGTGACATTTATGTCAGATCCAGCCCTTGTAACAAATGAGTTCGACACCTCTGGCTTACACTTTCTGCATTCAAGAGGGCATGTAGGACAATTTTATTTCAGAGGACATTTGCTGGTGATGGTGGGGAAACAGTTTTGTCAGGTCATTTTTTCTTAATCTTTTTGATAATGTTGTGATTTTTTTAAACTTGTTGCTTTGTTTAGCCACTTGAATCTGAAGTGGGAGATACTATTTAAATAAATAAAGCTGTTGGTAGAAGGCGAGCTGAAGGACTCTTGCAGAGATATAACGGGAAAGGCGTATAATTGCAACAGAAGGGGCTAGAGACTTAAGTCACAGAACCTCTTATAACTATTATGACAAAGGTATATCGATATAATGATATTCTAGTGCCGAGGTTAAATAAATTGCCAAAGTCCTGGTGGCCCAGGGGAGGTAGCAGGTTTTGCAACTGCCCAGTGGGGGTTGGAGATCTCTCAACCTGTTGTGTACTGAGATCGACCACATGCGAGGTCCGGTCTGCATGCCTTCAACTTTTTTTAGATACTTTTTTTCAACCATTTGTTATTAAGATTCCTTCCTTTTTGAAGGACACGAAGGATTTTATATCCAAAGTTGAAGGCATGCAAGTACCCCTGCAAGCAGTATTAATGACAATGGCTGTGAAGTCTCTTTACACCAATATCCTCATGAGGAGGCACGTTTGTGCATTCAAAACGTTTTGGAGCAAAGGAACGTCTGTTCCCCACCCACGCATTTTTTATTGATTTGTTAGATATCATCTTTGAAAAAAGTTTTTTTTCGGTTTGGGCAGGACTTTTTTTGGCAGACTAAAGGAGTGGCAATGGGAAGCACCTTTGCCCCATCGGTGGCCAACCTTTTTATGGATGCCTTTGAATCTCAGTGGAACAATAATGACATTGTTAATCCCTATTTCTCTCATATTTTTTACAAACGCTTTATTGATGATGTGTTTTTGATTTTGGACAAGGAGGATATTAGAATGGATTTCATAGAGTGGCTTAATTCAATTCATGAGTCAATAAAATTCACGTCAGTAGCTAATAAGAAACAGGTGCATTTCCTTGACACCTCAGTGTTTATTAGTCAAGGTCAGTTGGCAATGCATCCTTACAGGAAACCGACTGAGAAGAACTCTTATTTACACTTTACATCTTCACATTTTCCGTTTTCCTGTTCCTGTTCGGCCAGCGCACAATGCCCCACACCGCTACTGGGTGCAGCCTGGCCGAGCTCCTTCTGGGTAAGCGCCTGACTACAAGGTTAGATCGTCTCCACCCAGACTGGGCCCCCAAACGTGACCCAAGCTCTGATGAGCAAGAAGCACCCCGGGGTTTTTTCCCCAGAGGATTCAGTGTAAGCCCAGAACTACGCCTGGGGCCTGACATGGATTCCTGCTCGGGTCGTAGGAGTAACAGGGCCCCTGGCATATGAGGTCTCGAGCAAAGATGGACAACCCTTGAAGCAGCATATCAACCAGCTGCACCGCAGGGTCCTTCCGGCTGACCCAGACGGCGAATATGAGGACCCCAACACACTGGAACCTGCAGTGCCATCACAGATGGGGCCCTTTCTGGGGACGACCGCAATGGCATCAGAAGACCAGGCACCAGACAGCACGCCCCTTCCGAGCGAGCACGCAAGGGAAGCATGTCGCCTCAGACTCCGCCTGCTGCACCTCTGAGCAAACAACCCCCAGCTCCAGAAGCCCTGGAACTTCGCCGCTCCTCCCGAGAAAGGAAAGCGCCTGCATACCTCAGAGACTACGTCTGCTAGTGCACTCTGTATTAAGGGGGGAGGGGTGTTGTGTACTGAGTTTGACCACGTGTGAGGTCAGGTCACGCACGCGGTCAGGTGAAGAGCCCTAGCTTCACTTCAAGAGACAATAGCCAGAGCGGATCCTAGCGTACTCCTATCGGAGGGCTAGGATCCAAGAAAGGACCTATGGAACTCTTGCCACTGTAAATAATTCTATCGCAGGTGTGGGGTGTGTGTTTGGGTGTGGCTTGCCTTAGGGATATAAGCCAGCCTGCGAGCCGGCATTCTCTCTTTTGTTCTTCACTTCCACTGAAGTATGAGCTGATATCACTACCGATGCATCCTACTCAGTACTTTACACATCCCCAGCTCCCATTACCCATCAACACTCCAGCAACTGGAGGGAGGGGGAAAAATGCCATCTGGAGAGGTCATTGCATCACTTCTGGCTGGAGACCCAGAAATGATCTCACACCTTTCTGTTGAAAACTCTACTGCTTTACCACAGAATATCCAGCAATTCCTAGTAAGGTGTAACATCACTTTTCCCTGGAAAACCTTTTCTAGACAGCTGTGACACCACTTACAGGTTTTGTCAGAAAGTAACCAGCAGCTTTAAGTAAGCTCCAAAGGCATTTCAATGCTTCATAGTTCTCTCGGGTCATGCCATGGGCAGGTGGTGGGTCCCGATGGCATTTAAATGCCTTTGGAGCTCACTTCCGGTCGGGCTGCCAAAATTACACTGGACCTCCAAACTACAGAGATCAGTTCCCCTAGAGGAAATGGCTGCTTTGGCAGGCAGACTCTATAACATCATATCCCTGCTAAACTTCCTCCCCTTCCCAAAGCCTGCCCTCTCCAAACACTGCCCCCAAATCTCCAAAACAGAGTTGATAACCCTACCTACACCTAATCTGATCCTACTGGAATAAGTTGGAATCCAACCTTTTAGCAAGGAAACCAGGGCAGCATGGAAGAAAGCAGTTGTTGTGAACACCCCCACCCCTATTCATCAGCCCACTTGTCTCTCCAAGGAGGACTCAAAGCAGATCACAATTCAAAAACAAACTACAAAACACACACACACACACACACAAACCCAGAACCAGACAAAACAGGTGAGATGAGGGGCAAATAGGTTCTAACTGCAAAGCAAGCCTCTGCCACCAGCCCTGAGCTAGGGCCCTCAGACATTTCCCACTGCTGCTTTATAGGCCATCGTGTGGAAAGGGAGTGGGTGGGTGTTGCACCAACATGCAAGCTCTGTGTGACCCCTAGAGCTCCACCCCCAACGTGATGTTTTGAGACTGAATATTTCCTGAATGACAATAAAATAATACAGAGAAATGGGGGGGGGGAGAGGCTAGATGGTCAGCCAGTGTAAAAAAATAACGCAGTACTTTTACTAGCACTTTGCAATAACATGCTGCACAACGTTGGCATGATTTAAGTGCTTCTCTGTCTTGGCTAATTAGATTTAAGCACTTGAAAGCTTGCCTTCAAGGGAAAAATTGGTTTTTATTGTTTTATACAATACTGTCTTTTTTTACATGAACTGGCACGGCCTTTCTTTCAAATGAAACAAACCACAGCTTCCTTGTTTGTGGTTAGCCTGGGAGATAAACTGATTGTGCGCAAGGAGTTATTGTGTGATTGGGAAAAGCCCTGTTTTGTTTTGAACCATGTTGTGAATGGATGAGATTCAGCATTCTTGAAACTCCGTAAGAATTGAGTATTAAACTGTTCCTATCTGTTGGAGGGCTGAACGGCAGCCTGTCTTGGCCAGTGAGATGGGGGCTGGGAAGGGTCTTCTGGCAGTAGGGTTGCCAGGTCCTCCCTGGCCACTGGTGGAGGTGTTTGGGGGGTAGGGTTGCCAGATCCACTTTGGGAAACTCCTGGAGATTGGTGGGGGGAGCTTGGGAAAGACAGGGACCTCATTTGGCTACAGTGCTGTAGAGTCCACCTTCCAAAGCATCCATTTTCTCCAGGGGAAATGATCTTTGTTGTCTGGAGATGAGGTGTAATTACAGGGGATCCCCAGGCCCTACCTGGAGGCTGCAAACAACAGAGAGAGATCACAGGAAGGAAGTAGAGAAGAAAACAACAACTGTGATGTGTTACGTCACAAATGTCTCCACAGACTGAAAGTCTCTTGTTCCAAAACTCAGTTTACTTGTAATTCAAATGCCACCACACAACGGATTATGCATATCATCTCGTTTCGTGTGCACCTTTGTCAAGCAGAATAGCGTTGAACTAACAAAATATCCTATATATAAAGTAAAAATATAAAAATCCATTATTAGTATTAATGTTAACACAAATATAGCACAAGGCTATGCAAACAACTGACTGTTATCTACCATACTTACAAGATTAATCCATTTAACAATCTTACAGCTAGTGTCTCTTGGTGAGACTCATTGTATCCATCAGTGTAATGACAATACATTCTTCCATACTACTTATCCATATCTAAAGCCCTTAATTACTGCCAGCCCCCTGTTTGCCAGACTTGCATCTTAAAGGGACAAAACCCATTTACAAGGCAGAAATGCGCTGAGGCATAGAGAAACCAATGAGGTGTTACAAATTATAATCCTTGACCCACTTCTACCAGATGAGGTTTAACAAAGTATCACTCTTTCAAATACATCAGTAATTGCTATTATCCTGACAATAAACCCATTTGACAGAACAAACTTCTTATACCAGAAGCAAAAGGACAGAGGGAGAAGAACACCATTTAAATTGCCACATAATTTAATATAATATACACGCAAGAAACCCATTACTTCACACTAATTTACAAACACACTCATCAAAACAAAGAAATCCCAATAGCAAACCAAGAGGATCTTACATCAGACAGAACCTATGTTGCACAACAAGTTATACAAGTACAGATCTTATAAGAAACAGCTAAGGTCCAATTCAGCATTAAGACCATTGGTTGTAAGAGAATTAAGTTTATGAAATCAACGTAATTGTACACAGCAGCAAGACTTTGTACGTGAGAGTAGGGAACTTTTTCAGAATTTCATCACTAGAGGATACCCTTCTAACATCATTGAGAAAGCAGAAAAGAGAGCTTTGGGTGTTTCTACATATAGTCTGTTGTCCAAGGTGTCCAACAAAATGAGAGTAAAAAATGACAGTATCAATTGGGCTTTGCAATACACTCCCTTGGCCATGCCCGTAAAAAGGACTGTACAAAGGTTATGGAATTTGGTGGAAGATATCCCAGGGTGCAGCAATTCCCCGATAGTTGGTTTTAGGAAAACCAAGAGTATTAAGGATATAGTGGTACGTTCCGACTTTAGGGGTTTTGCAGATGACAACACATCCCCCCCCTGGGCACCATAAATGCTTGCATTGTAAAATTTGTTATTTAGCAATGGAGGGGGATGTGATTAACCTTCCCAGTCAACAACAAATAAAACTGTCTAAGTTTTCAACATGTTCAAGTGCAAATGTGGTGTACCTGATCTTATGTGCCTGCAAATTAATTTATATCGGACAGACATCTAGACCTATTAAGGTACGCATCCTGGAACATATCTCACATATTAAAAATAACATTTTTGAGGCTGCTTTAACTGAACATTTCAATACCAAGAAACATAAATGTGATGATTTCAGATACACAGTGCTCTTTGTGGCAGATAAAACTGCGAATACATGGCAAGTTCTCCTTTGGGAGGAGGCCAGATGGATTCATAAACTTAATTCTCTTACACCCAATGGTCTTAATGCTGAAATGGACCTTAGCTGTTTCTTATAAGATCTGTACTTGTATAACTTGTGCAACATAGGTTCTGTCCGATGTAAGATCCTCTTGGTTTGCTATTGGGATTTCTTTGTTTTGATGAGTGTGTTTGTAAATAAGTGTGAAGTAATGGGTTTCTTGTGTGTATAATTATGTGGCAATTTAAATGGTGTTCTTCTCCCTCTGTCCTTTTGCTTCTGGTATAAGAAGTTCGTTCTGTCAAATGGGTTTATTGTCAGGATAATAGCAATTACTGATGTATTTGAAAGAGTGATACTTTGTTAAACCTCATCTGGTAGAAGTGGGTCAAGGATTATAATTTGTAACACCTCATTGGTTTCTCTGCCTTGTAAAGGGGTTTTGTCCCTTTAAGATGCAAGTCTGGCAAACAGGGGGCTGGCAGTAATTAAGGGCTTTAGATATGGATAAGTAGTATGGAAGAATGTATTGTCATTACGCTGATGGATACAATGAGTCTCACCAAGAGACACTAGCTGTAAGATTGTTAAATGGATTAATCTTGTAAGTATGGTAGATAACAGTCAGTTGTTTGCATAGCCTTGGCCCCGTTCACACAGAGCATTTGCCCCACTGAAGGCATGGTGGCCCTGCGGACTTTCTGTGCGCGATCAAACCAGCACATCTG
This sequence comes from Gekko gecko, assembly GCA_029375565.1. Lineage (NCBI taxonomy): Eukaryota > Metazoa > Chordata > Lepidosauria > Squamata > Gekkonidae > Gekko > Gekko gecko. The sequence goes on from JAPDNY010000006.1 coordinate 157,486,045, forward strand.
GGAGGCGTAGCACTCCTGTGGCCAACCCGTGGCTTCCCGTGGAAAACGCAGAGTAAAAAACTACTAGGGTCGAAGTACTCGTTTCCGGAAACCCCGGGGCAAAGGCCGGTGTCTGATCGCGGGAGCGCCAGTATCCTGCGGCTTCCGATGCCGGGCCATGTCCGGGGGTTTTGGGATGTTGTAAGTTTCCATGGGATGCGCACCAACGCGGAATGAGGCATGCGCATACGCAAGACACTGACAGCGGCTCCCCCCAACAGCACATGCATCCTTTGCTACAGCGCGGCTTGCTGCTCTGCTGCGCTGCTTTTTTGCCATGCTGTAGCAGTGCTGTGTGATCAGCGCTCAGCGCCGGAGCATGGCAACCCAGTGGCCCGTGTGATCGGGCTACCGCGCCTTATTTTGCTCCGGGTCGAACTGCCACGCCTCCCCCCCACCCCGCGTTTTCTGGTCCGTATGACCGGGGCCCTTGTGTTATATTCGTGTTAACATTAATACTAATAATGGATTTTTATAGTTTTACTTTATATATAGGATATTTTGTTCGTTCAACGCTATTCTGCTTGACAAAGGTGCACACGAAACGAGATGATATGCATAATCTGTTGTGTGGTGGCGCTTGAATTACAAGTAAACTGAATTTTGGAATAAGAGACTTTCAGTCTGTGGAGACTTTTGTGACGTAACACATCACAGTTGTTGTTTTCTTCCTACCCAGAGGCTGGCATCCCTAGCAGTGGCAATACATTTGAGGGGGGAGCGGGACTGGATAGCCTGTGTTCATCTCTGTTTCTTTAAGGGGGCAAGAGACTCCTTTCAGCCAGAAGCACAATAATGGCTTTTCAAGACAACTCCCTGCTGTTCAAGTTAATCACTCTCCATTTTTCACACCTCAGGTACTGCAAGCTCCAGAGGGGAAGCCCTGTTAGTCTGTTACAGCAAAAACAAACAGGAATCTGTTGGTGCCCATTTTTATCCAAGCGTAAACTTTTATGTACTAGAACTCAGTTCCTCAGATTCATGAGGCAGATCCTTACTTGGCAGTAGGGATGCCAGGCTCCAGGTGAGACCTGGGGACCCCCCAGAATTACAGCTCATCTCCAGAGTACAGAGATCAGTTCCCCTGGAGAAAATGGATGATTTGGAGGGTGGACTCTGTGGCATTGGACTCTAGTGAGGGTCCCTCTCCTCTCCAGGCTCCATCCCCAAATCTCAAGGCGTTTCCCAGTCTGGATTTGGCAACTCTACCCTCCCAGTGGCGTGAGGGGATTTGGCAACCCTAGCTGGCAGTCTTTCTCTCTTTCTCTGGTCTTCAGTGTGTGTGTTTGTGGGGGGGACCTCAATGTAGCTGGCAACAGCAGGATGAAAAGTAGGGTTCTCAGCATACAGATGGGGGCTGGAGATCTCCTGGGATTACAGCTGACCTCCAGGCAACACAGGTCAGTTCACCTGGAGATAATGGCTGCTTTGGAAGGTGGACTTTTTGGCATCAGACCACACCGAGGTCCCTCCCTTCCCCTCTCAAACCCCACCCTCCACCCCCAAATCTTCAGATATTTCCCAGTCTAGCACTGGCAACCTTAGTCAAAAGGCCCTGAAATACAAAATGTAGAGGGTGTGACATACTCTGTGAAATCCAAATGTAAGCAAGAAAATCAGTGATTATTACATATTCTCCCTAGCGCAGGGGTCCCCAATGAGCTCCTTTCCTGGTGCCTGCCAAGTATTTTTAGAAAGTGGGTGGGGCCTTTGTCTAGCAGGACTTCTCAATGGCCACTGGGGTTTTGTTTGGCTGTACAGATTTTTGAAAAACTGCTTTGGCGGCAGCTGCCCACAGCACAAGGATCTTCACTGTGGTATTGAAGGTAAGCTGCATGTATGCAAGGAAGTATTTTTAAACAATATGTTCCCTTTAAAAGGCATCCTGTTAAACACAGCTTCTGCCTGGAATACTGAAGAGTTAGTGTTAGAGTTATGCGTGGACTTACTCCCCAACGTTTAGTGCTCGCCTCCACCTCCTGTGACAGCCATTGTAGGGTCGTGCCCACAACCACCCTGTGTTAGAGCTGCAAAGGTGCTCGAAAAGGTTGAGGAGCCCTGCTCTACCAACATCAGTAAAGTCATCAGCTTTTAAGCTGATCAACCTAACTCTCCTTGTAAAACCAGTTTAGTCATCAGAGGAAGTTATGTAGCTCCATGCCATGAAAAGCTTCAACTGACCATTTCCACACAGAGAACCAGTCTGGTGTAGTGGTTAGAAGAGTGGACTCTAATCTGGGAGAACCAGGTTTGATTCCCCACTCCTCCACATGCAGCTGCCGTTGTGACCTTGGGTCAGTCATGAGTTCTTTCAGCGCTTCTCTCTCAAGGCAAGTTCTCTCTGAGCTCTCTCAGCCCCATCTACCTCACAGGGTGTCTGTTATGGGGAAGGGAAGGGAAAGGAGATTATAAGCCGCTCTGAGACTCCTTTGGGTAGTGAAGGGTGGGGTATAAAGCCAATCTCTTCTTCTATCTCAGTTAAAGGGATATAACATTTTCCCCTTCTGGCCTTGCTGAAGTTTCATAGGTCTTGCTCTGGATGCAGGGAATCCGACGTAAGCTGCTTCCTGTACTGAGCAGGAGGTTGGACTAGATGATCTCGCTGGTGCCTTCTGACACTGTATGAAGGCAAAAAGACCGCCCCAGATGGGGCACTGTGGTGGAATACTCACTGCTGCCCTCTTCTAACCCATTAGGAAGAAACCTGAGAATCAAAACACAGGGATTCCAAGTCTAGCTGAAGAACAGAGGGACAGAGGAAACAATCTCAGGATTTATTGAGCAGGATAGTGCTATGAATCTACTTGGAAATAAGTCACCTTTGGTAGGACCTGTCTCTGCAATGTTCCTTTTGTTTTCTGCATGAGTATTTATTTACTTCACTGATACTCAAGGCGGATTACAAAATGTAGAAAGCAATTCAAACAGAAACTGTTTTAAGGCACAAGATCCCAAAATACAGAAAACGAGATGCAAGGAAGAAGACAATGCAGTAAAGGGAAGATGACACATACAATATACATTGCCAATAGACTACGACCCTCTTCCCTTATGAAAGCAACTTCCTGAGTTATTCCATTGTTCTTCAGGTTTTTTTTCTTTACAAAAATGTCCTCCTGAACACTTCTTAAGGCACAAGATTCCAAGATACAGAAAGGGAAGGAAGAAGACAATGCAGTAAAGGGAAGGCAACACATACATTAACATCGCCGATAGACTACAACCCTCACCACTTTTAAAAGCAACTTCTTGAGTCATTCCATTGCTCTTCAGTTTTTATTTCCTTATAAAAATGTCCTCCTGAATACTTCTATGTTCCACATTCTGCGAGAAGTGTGGGAACCTTCCTGACCTCCTCAGGAAGTTCCAGAAGCTGGAAGCTATCTCAGAGAATGTGTGTGAATGAGTGGTTGCAGAGTGGTACCTTCAGAAGACTTTGCTCAAGTGAGTGAAGCTGTCGTGGCAAGGCGTAGCAGGAGGGAGGTCCTGTAGGTATTTGGCTCCAAGGCCATGGAGGGCTTTGTAGGTGACTACCAGAAACTTCAACTGAACCTAATAACTGATCAGCAGCCAATGGAGTAACTGCAGAATGGGTGTGGCATGTATACTTCACCTAGCTCTGTACCAGCTGAAATTTCTGAGTTGTCTTCAAGGGCAGACCCATGTAGACCACATGATGTAGTCTAGCCTTGAGGCTAGCAATGCTGAAGAATCCCCTCCATTCCATTCCCTGCTGGCCCCTATTCCAAATTGCTTTCTTGTTCAAAAGAAGCTTTTCATATTTTTAATACATAGTTTTGGTGATGTTGAAAATAGTTTTTAATTTTTTCCTAAATAACTCTGTTTTTTATTGGAGAGGTAGAATACCCTCTTGAGTTCTTGGCCTTACCCCAGATTAGGTGGGTGGAAAAGGAGAGATGGCTTCAGTTGTCATTGTGCACATGCTCAGAGCATTCCCTTTTTATTATTAGCCTGCCTGAGTTCTGAGTTGCTTTTGGGGCCCTGCTTCTGGGTCAGGTGGCCCAAAAAGGATAGGGTTTCTTCTGTTGCAGCACCTTCTGTTGACCCAGCTGAGCTCTGAGAAGGAGCAAGGTGTTTGAGCTGCCAGAGGGGTGAGTGGTATTTTTATCTATTTACTTTCAGCTGAGGTGCTTTAGCTGAGAAGGTACTGTGTCAGGGACTGTATTTGGGAGTGTGTGGGTGAGTTGTAACAGACTCCTGACTGCTGGAGTTAGGGTGTGAAAGGGTTATTGTTTGCCTGTAATTAAGTGCTTGGGTGAAATTGAATAGCAGACTCCTGGCTGCTGGAGTTGGGGTGTGAAAGGGGCTTTGTTTGACCGTCATTAAGTGCCTTGGGTGATTTTCAGTAGCTGCTAGCCACACCCTCTCCTGGGAGACAATTCCATTTAAGGCAGGAAGTTTGCAAGAGGCACGAGCCTCTGGGCGAGAGCAAAAGGGCAAGGCTCTTTGCCTGTGGCTCTTGGCCTAGGGGCTCTGTAAGAAGCCCAGGAAGAGCCAGAAAGCCAGGACCTTGGCTCCTTGGTAAGGTAAGTAGACTCCTACAACAGGAGCCATATAAATACAAAGGGTTTTAAAAGGAGGGTTATAAAAAAGTATTTGTTTAAAAACAATTATGAAGCCAGAATGCCAGCAGGGGGTTGGGGGCTATCCAGTGTTTTGCATGGAGTGTCACATGTATGACTATCTGCCCACTGGTCAGAAGTCTTGGGTGTGTGCTCGGTGCAAGGAGCTCCTGGTTCTCAGGGAGCGAGTTTGCTCCCTTGAGGCCAAGGTGGCTGACCTGGAGAAGCAGGGACAGTCAGTTAGGTGCACAGGGAAGACTCTCGGGGACTTGTTAGATATGTCCCACTCTGGATCTGGCAGCCCGGCTGCTGCCAGGGAGCATGAGGGTCAAGGGGAAAAGGGGCACCATGCTGAGGATAAGGGGAATGTGCCCTCAGAAGGGACCTCTTCTTCAGCTGGTGAACGGGTATCCTTTCGTACCAAGGAACCGTCCCTGGGAAGAGTGGGAGGAGGGCTCTTGGTAGTTGGTGATTCGATCCTTAGGCAGGTAGACAGCTGGGTGGCGAACCTGCGTACTGACCGTATGGTGACTTGCCTGCCTGGTGCGAAGGTAGCGGACATTACGCGTGTTTTAGATAGGCTAGTAGATAGTGCTGGGGAGGAGCCAGTGGTCGTGGTGCACGTCGGCACCAACGATGTGGGGAAATGCAGTCGTGAGGTCCTGGAGGAGAAATTTAGGCTGCTGGGCAGGAAACTCAAGGCCAGGACCTCCAAGGTAGCCTTCTCGGAAGTGCTACCTGTTCCACGCGCAGGGCCGGAGAGACAGGCACAGATCAGGAGTCTCAATGCGTGGATGAGACGGTGGTGTAGGGGGAAGGGTTCAAGTTTGTTAGGCACTGGGATGCTTTTTGGGACAAGAGGGAGCTGTACAAAAGGGACGGTCTCCACTTGTCCCAAGAAGGAACCAGGCTGCTGGCGCTCAAAATCAAAAAGGTGGCAGAGCAGTTTTTAAACTGAATAATGGGGGAAAGCCGACAGGAGATGAAAAATCTCTGGTTCGGGATGGCTCATCTCAAAGAGATGAAGGGGTAGCTATTACTTTTGTACAAGGAAATGGATTACAATTGTCCACTGAGACTGTGGCTAATGATAGGAACTGCCTGGCAAGGTCTCGAGGCAGCAAGAGGAAGGCTGTGGGCTTAACAAACATGGGAAACTATAAGTGTTTATACACAAATGCTAGAAGTCTCCGAGGTAAAATCGGCGAGTTGGAATGCTTGGTGTTGGGGGGAAATAGACATTGTGGGTATTTCAGAAACTTGGTGGGATGAGGAAATTCAGTGGGATACGGTGATTCCTGGTTATAAATTATATCGGAAGGATAGGGGGGAAAGGGTTGGAGGTGGGGTGGCTCTGTATGTCAGAGAGGGTATACCGTCCAGTAAGATTGAGAGGGTAAGAGAATTGGATTCACTTCTGGAAATGCTATGGGTTGAAATAGTGGGTCCAAAAGGAGGCTTAACAGTTGGAGTTTGTTATCGCCCACCAGATCAAAAGATAGAGGAGGATTATAAAATGATGAATGAATTAAAGATAGAGGCTAGACGAATTAACTGTGTTGTAATAGGCGACTTTAACTACCCACACATTGATTGGGTCAATATGAGTTCTAGTCGGGAAAAAGAGATTGCGTTCTTAGACACTCTCAATGACTGTGCTGTGGAACAGATGGTCACAGATCCTACCAGGGGAGAGGCGATCCTGGATTTGGTCCTAAGTAACACCCAAGACCTGGTGAGAGATGTAAAAGTGATTGCACCACTTGGGAACAGTGACCATAATGTCATTGAGTTTAACATTAGTACAGATAGGGAGTTGCCCAAAAAGACTGACGCAACCACTTTTAACTTTAAAAGGGGTAACTTCTCTGGTATGAGGGGACATGTGAGGAAGAAATTGAAAGGAAGAGTGGAGAAGGTCAAAACCATTGGGGAAGCTTGGAGACTATTTAAAAAGACAATCCTAGAAGCTCAGAAAAAATATATACCGCGGGTTAGGAAAGGTACAAATAGGTATAGAAAAAAGCCTGCATGGTTAACAAATAAAGTAATGGAAGCTGTAAAAGGTAAGAAGGATTCCTTTAAGCGGTGGAAAGCTAGTCTTAGTGAGGTTGATAAAAGGGAACACAGACTATGGCAAATAAAATGCAAGTCTGTGATCAGGCAAGCAAAAAGGGAATATGAGGAGCATATCGCAAAAAACATAAAGACCAACAATAAAACTTTCTTCAAATACATTAGAAGTAGGAAGCCAGCCAGGGAGGCAGTGGGGCCCTTGGATGACCAAGGGGTAAAAGGAGTAGTGAAGGATGATAGGGAAATGGCTGAGAAGCTGAATGCATTTTTTGCCTCTGTCTTCACTGTGGAAGAGGAGAAGTGTTTGCCCACTCCAGAAGCACCGATTTCGGCAGGGGGTTTGAAAGACCTGAATCAGATTGCGGTAACAAGAGAGGAAGTCCTCCGACTGATGGACAATTTAAAAACTAATAAATCACCAGGCCCGGATGGCATTCATCCAAGAGTTCTGAAAGAACTCAAATGTGAACTTGTGTATCTCCTGACAAAAATATGTAATCTTTCTTTAAAATCTGCCTCCATTCCTGAGGACTGGAAGGTAGCTAATGTCACTCCCATCTTTAAAAAGGGCTCCAGGGGAGATCCGGGAAATTACAGGCCAGTCAGTCTGACATCGATACCGGGTAAGTTGGTGGAAACTGTTATTAAGGAAAGAATTAGTAGGCACATTGATGAACAAAAACTATTGAGGCAGACTCAGCATGGGTTCTGTAAGGGAAGATCTTGTCTCACTAACCTGTTAGTGTTTTTTGAGGGAGTGAACAAACATGTGGACAAGGGGGACCCAATAGATATTATTTACCTTGACTTCCGGAAAGCTTTTGATACAGTTCCTCATCAAAGGCTCCTAAGTAAGCTCGATAATCATGGGATAAAAGGACAAGTCCTCTTGTGGATCAAAAACTGGCTTATAAATAGAAAACAGAGAGTGAGTATAAATGGGAAACTTTCTCAGTGGAGGGTGGTAAGCAGTGGGGTACCACAGGGATCAGTACTCGGTCCGATGCTTTTTAACTTGTTTATTAACGATTTGGAATTGGGAGTAAGCAGTGATGTGGCTAAATTTGCAGATGACACAAAGTTGTTCAGGGTGGTGAAAACCAGGGAGGATTGTGAGGCACTCCAAAGGGATCTGTTGAGGATGGGTGAGTGGGCGTCAATGTGGCAAATGGGGTTCAATGTGGCCAAGTGTAAAGTGATGCACATTGGAGCCAAAAATCCTAAATATAAATACACGTTGAAGGGGTCTGATCTGGCAGAGACGGACCAAGAGAGAGATCTTGGAGTCGTAGTGGATAACTCACTGAAAATGTCTACACAATGTGTAGCTGCAATAAAGAAGGCCAACGCTATGCTGGGGATTATTAGGAAGGGAATTGATAACAAATCAGCCAGTATCATCATGCCCCTGTATAAATCATTGGTGCGACCTCATTTGGAATACTGTGTACAGTTCTGGTCACCACATCTCAAAAAGGATATTATAGCATTGGAAAAAGTGCAGAGAAGGGCAACTAGAATGATAAAAGGGTTGGAACACCTTCCCTATGAAGAAAGGTTAAAATGCTTGGGGCTCTTTAGCTTGGAGAAACGACGGCTGAGGGGTGACATGATCGAGGTTTATAAGATTATGAATGGGATTGAGCAGGTTGAGAAAGAAGTACTTTTCTCCCTTTCTCACAATACAAGAACTCGTGGGCACTCTATGAAATTGCTGAGCAGTCGGGTTAGAACAGATAAAAGGAAATACTTCTTCACCCAAAGAGTGATTAACATATGGAATTCACTGCCACAGGAGGTCGTGGCAGCTGCAAGCATGGACAGTTTCAAGAGGAAATTAGATAAACATATGGAGCAGAAGTCCACCAGTGGTTATTAGCCACAGGGTATAGATGGGAACTCTCAGTCTGGGGCAGGTGATGCACTCTATTCTTGGTGCTGGAGGGGGCAGCAGTGGGAGGAATTCTGGTGCCCTGGCCCCACTGCTGGACCTCCTGATGGCACCTGGTATATTTTGGCCGCTGTGTGACAGAGTGTTGGACTGGATGGGCCATTGGCCTGATCTAACATTGGCTTCTCTTATGTTCTTATGTTCTTATGTTCACCTTGTTTTTCAGTGTCTTCTGTCTAATTTTGCATCCGGTGCTTAACTTTTTAGCAACTGGCTAAAACAACTATTCTCTTCCTAGGGCCTGAATTTACACTGGCCACTCTGCATTACCTTGGTTGATGCCCCCTTATGTAGTTCTATACTATTATGCACAAATCTGCAGTTTGATGTGTGTGTGTTAAGTGCCGTCAAATTGCTTCTGACTTATGGAAACCCCATGAAATCAATGTCCTCCAAAATGTCCTGTTGTTAACAGCAAACTGAGGGCCCTTGTGGCTTCCTTTCCTGAGTCAATCCATGTCATCTTGGCTCTTCCTCTTTTCCTGCTGCCTTCAAGTTTTCCTAACGTTATTGTCTTTTCCAGTCAGTCTGATCTTCTCACGATGTGATAGCCTCAGTTTAGTCCATTTAGCATCTATGGAGAGTTCAGGCTTGATTTTATCTAGAATCCACTGTCTTTTTGGCAGTCCACAGAATCTGTAAAGCTCTCCTCCAACACCATATTTCAAAGGAATCAGTCTTGTTCCTGTCACCTATTCTTTGCTGTCCAGCTTTCACAACCATATACAGCAATCTCTAGAATACTACATTGTAATGGGGAATATGTACTTGCATACTAAGTTGTATTTCTGGCAGTTGGTGTTTTTATGCTATTTTTCTTTTACTGTTTATATTGTATTTTTAAATAGAAGCTACTGCATATGAATGTTTGGAGAATACATATATACATGCACTGCATAAATATGCTCCATGCCCTCTGACTGAACTATTGCATTCTTTAGGAATCTTAGAGTAAAACAGAACAAAGTTTGAGTTCAGTGGCACTTTTAAGACAAAGTTTTATTCTGGGTAGAAGCTTTCGTGTACACGGACACTTCTTCAGATACTCAAGCTTTGTTCTGCTGCTTCAGACCAACATGGTACCCACCTGCATCTATTATTATTATTTATTAAATGTATGAATCCCCCAATCCCGCAAGTGGGCTCTGGGCGATTTACAGCCTCGCAAGTGATTAAAATATAATTGGCATAAATTTATCACAGTGCACTAATAAATTAACCAGTCCAGATGGCAATAAACCCCCTTTTGCCAACTACAGTACTGTCTGCGCAGCAGGGCAGGGAAGGGGATGCGGGGGTCATGGGAAGAAAAAGGAGGGTGCAGTTTTAAGTTGCTGCCCTCAACTAAAAGCCTGGCGGAACATCGCTGCCTTACAGGCCCTGCGGAATTGTATATGATGTTGTTCGGCAGAGAGTTCCACCAGGTTGTGGCCAGGACTGAAAAGGCCCTGGCCCTAGTCGAGGACAGCTGGACCTCCCTAGAGCCAGAGATCACCAGCAAGTTATCAGCTGATCTCAGCATTCTTCTGGGGACATATTGGAGGAGGCAGTTCTGAAGGTACATGGGTCCCTGACCGCTCAAGGCCTTAAAAGTCAACACTAATACCTTGAACCTGACTCGGTATTCCACATTCCGAGCTGGTACAAGATGCTCCTGCCAGGACTTGGAACACCACATTCTGGACCAGTTGGAGCTTCTGGGTCAGTCTCAAAGGCAGGCCAGTGTAGAGCGAGTTACACTAGTCAGTCTGGAGGTGACCGTCGCCAGGTTGTGGCACAATGGGAAAGGGGCCAACAGCCATGCCTGGTGTAGATGGTAAAATGCCAGTCTGGCAATATTAGTGACCTGTGCCTCCATAGACAGGAAAGCGTCCAAGGTCACACCCAAGCTCCTGATGGAGTGCACTCGTGTTAATGGCTGGAAGCGGAAACCCCAGTCCCAAAGCCCTCCCTTCCAGCCACAGAGCCTCCGTCTTCCCCAGAATCAGTCTCAGCCCGCTCTTCCTTAACCATCCTGCCACAGCCTCCAAACCCTCAGCCAGGTGCTGTGGGGGTGGTATCTGGGCGGCTGTCCAAGAGCAGATATAGCTGGGTGTTATTTGCATATTGATGACATCCAAGCTGGAAACTCTGAGCCAGCTGGGCAAGGGAGCACAGATAGATGTTAAACAAAATCGGAGGGAGGATTGCCCCGAGGAACTCCACATAACAGTAGGAACCTAGAGGACGTCTCTCCCTCCAAGCGCAACCCCCGACTATGGAGAAATGAAGAAAACCACTACAGGACTACCCCATGAATCCCCACGTGGGCAGAATGTTTTCGAAACAACACTATTCTCAGTTTGGTATGAGGAATTAACCATAGCACAGAATACTTTTTTTTAGGGGGGGTCAAATCATCAAATCCACGGAATACCATTTGGCAGGACCAAAGCACGCGCTACCTTCCAGTTATTCTGACTGGTCCCAATGAATGATAACGCCTTGGCTCTTGTTTTCGGGTTCTGCCTAGTTGCGATATATACGCAAGTGGGTGTAAATAAAAAGACAAATATTTTATGGACCACACAGCTGTGCGTTGCAACTTCTGCATACCGAGAATGACGCCCGAAGTAAATTCCATAGCGAGATGTTGCACAAAAAGCAAGTGATGAAGCTCTCCAGAATTCTCGGTCACCCGATCAGTAGGAAGAAGCTCTCCCAGCGTTTGTTACGGGAAACACCGCTTTCGATCATGATGTCACGCTCCCGTACGCGCCGATTGGCCAAGCCTCCTCCAGGCACGCGGGACTTATCCCCCTCCCTCGAATCCTCGAATGGAAGGCCATAGAGTCGTCCCGGGCAGATTCCAGAGCGTCGCAGACGACAATCCGGAAGAGACTCCCTGACCGTCTAGAGATAGTGCTCTATGGTGTGCGGGGGGGGGATGGGTTTACGTTAAGATCGGGAGGGAGGAGAAGCGACAAGATGGCGGGAGCGGAGTGAGTGGTTTCTCTTCAGGGCTTCCTTATGGGAGGGTGTGCGTATGTGGCCGTATTCTTCACAGAGCTTGAAGGAGAGACGCAGGGCAGGAAGGTGCCTTGCGGGCGGGACAATAGGCGCAGATAATACCAGCGTGGGTGGGAAGGGCAGGTAAAGCGGCGCCTTGCCCAAGGGTTGTGACGTGGATCTAGACAAGGCAAGTTACACTGTCTGGCAGGTGCCCTAATCCTGGGTTTATGGCACCAGAGTAGTCTCTCTTTGTCACTCCGGAACCATGCAGTAGCGGGCTCCTGAAATAGTAGTAACGATAATGTTTAATATTCGTCTACTTCTTGCAGTGCTCAAAGAGCATCACAGTCATTGTCACACCATTCCTCACAACAGCCCCGTCAGGTGAACCAATATGGTTATCCTCATATGACAGAAGTGGCACTAGGGCAAGCTCCACCCCTTTCAGCGTGAAGATGAGATTTGAACTGATAACCAGATTGCAGTAGAGCTGGGATTTGAACTGGTGAGCTCCCAGGTTGCAGCTCTGCCCCTAAGCTGCCACAGTACTCCAGCTCCTGTATTAGTTTGATGATAGCTTCATGGGCTCCTCAGGGCCCAGCATTAGATACTGTTTTCCATGCTGCCGCCAGGATACTCTGTACTGAAACATGGCAATAAGTGGCTCTAAGCATGAGTGGAGTGCTTTTCCCATGCTTTTAAGGGTATGTTCATTCACTTGAGGTTCATGTTGGGTTTTACATGTCTATGTAGTGCAAATAATAAATTTACCTTCAACAGATGCTTAACATTTCACTTGGTGCATTGTCTCCTGTGTTAACAATATCCATGGACACAGTCAAATACTGTAAGAAAATCACATAGGTGCTGCCTGTGTTGCGTGAGAGCACTCTTAAATTGCCACAGACCGCATCACAGCCATCTGTGGGCAGGGCCTTCTGATCACAAGGTCCTATTCCAGCAGAGGAGATGTCATATATTAATTTATTTATTTCATTTGATTTATAGTCCGCCCTCCCCATGACGGACTATAAGGTTCAAGCCAATGTTTCTTCTGACTTTTTCTTCCTAAGAAGGTGTTTATCTAGGCTGCATTCCCATGGTATCCTCAGGAGAGATAAAGAAAATACTGACCTCTGCTGTTTCTATGGTTGGTTGAAGAGGCTATTTGATGGGTCAGGCAGGGTAACATGGTGAGAAGACCAGAAAATCTCCACCATTTTCATAGCTAGCAATTGTGTGCTACCTTCGGCTGCTAAAACATTCCTGGCAGCTGAAGCAGTTGTATATGTGAGAATACCTATATGGTTTGGAGAGGGATGTGGCTCAGGTAAGCTCAAAGTTGCAGGCCTCTCACCTGTATTCCCTTTCCTTGACAAGGCTGCAATATTTTTAGATTTTGGAGTTGTTTGCATTGGGTACAATCAATTACACCCTCTTCCTGCAGAAAAAGAAGTGCTTCTCCAGTGTTAGTAGTGTCTTAGTTGACAAGGTGTGGATAGTTTGCCTCATGCTCCTTTCCAGCCTCAGTGAAGCCTCTGTGGTTGGTTTGGGGGTCACTTAAACTGGAAGGAAGATGGTATCTAGGTGATTCTTCTGTGTTTATGCAAAGCATCTCCTCAAATGAATGGGGGATTTTAAGTAATTTGGGGATGGCTTTGTTTAGTGGTGCTGGTGGCTGCCCTAAATGCCCTTCCTGTGATTTTTAAAAAATGGCATTGTGGATCAGGTCAGAGACTGATCTAGCCTAGCCTTTACGGCCTGAGTGCAACAATTAGGATGCCCTGAGATTTGGGAAGCTCTGAAGCAGGCCATGACAGAGCCAGCCATTTGGTATTGTTTGTCCTCAGAATAGTTATTCTGAATATTCCCTGTGAACACAGAGATACCATTCTTATCTGTTCTGCATAATAACTTCCCACAGGCATATCCTCCATTTCTTGGCATCTAAGTCCAGTGTCACATGACAGGATCCTCTTGGGGTCATGTAGGATTTTTTTGTTCGTTATCAAAGTTGCATATGTTTCTGTTCGTTTCTGCCACTCCTGAGAAGACACCAAATATTCCTGTTTGGCTGCCTGCCAAACTGTAGCAGCACATGACTCTGCATCTTGGGGGTAATAAAGCATTGTCTTAAAGGACTCACTGCCCCTTATCAAAAACTGCAGTATTGCCACTCACTTGTCTCAGCTTTTGTTGTTGTTCAGTCGCACAGTCGAGTCCGACTCTTCGCGACCCCATGCACCAGTTTACTCCAGGCCCTCCTGTCTTCCGCTGTCCGCTGAAGTTTGCTCAATTTCATGTTCGTCGCATCGATGACACTGTCTAACCATCTCATCCTTTGCCGTCCCCTTCTTCTTTGACCTTCAATCTTTCCCAGCATCAGGGTCTTCTCCAGTGAATGCTCCCTTCTCATTTGGTGGCCAAAGTATTTGAGCTTCAGCTTCAGGATCTGGCCTTCCAGGGAGCAATCAGGGTTGATTTCTTTTAGGATTGACTGATTTGATCTCCTGGCAGTTCAAGGGACTCTCAAGAGTCTTCTCCAGCACCATAGTTCAAAAGAATCTATTCTTCGGCGCTCGGCCTTCCTTATAGTCCAACTCTCGCAGCCATACATTACTACAGGGAATACCATTGCTTTGACCATGCGGACTTTTGTTGGCAAGGTGATGTCTCTGCTTTTTATCATGCTGTTTAGGTTTGCCATCGCTTTCCTCCCAAGGAGCAGGCATCTTTTAATTTCATGGCTGCAGTCACCATCTGCAGTGATCTGGGATCCTAGGAACGTGAAGTCTTTCACTACTTCTACGACTTCCCCTTCTATTTGCCAAGGAGTGATGGGGCCAGATGCCATGATCTTCGTTTTTTGATGTTGAGCTTCAAGCCCACTTTTGCGCTCTCCTCTTTCACCCTGAGCAAGAGGCTCTTGAGGTCCTCTTCACTTTCTGCCATCAGAGTGGTATCGTCTGCATATCTGAGGTTATTGATCTTTTCCCCAGCAATCTTAACTCCGGCTTGTGATTCATCCAGGCCAGCATTTCGCATGATGTACTCTGCATATAAGTTAAATAAGCAAGGTGACAATATACATCCTTGTCGTACTCCTTTTCCTATGCTAAACCAATCAGTTGTTCCATATCCGGTTCTAACTGTTGCTTCTTGACCCTTATACAGGTTTCTCAGGAGACATGTGAGGTGGTCCGGTACTCTCATCTCTTTAAGAACCTGCCATAATTTATTGTGATCCACACAATCAAAGGCTTTAGCATAGTCAATGAAGCAGAAGTAGATGTTTTTCTGGTACTCTCTTGCTTTCTCCATAATCCAGCGAATGTTGGCAATTTGATCTCTAGTTCCTCTACCTCTTCGAAACCCAGCTTGTACTTCTGGCAGTTCTCTATCCACGTACTGTTGGAGCCTAGCTTGTAGGATTTTGAGCATGACCTTGCTAGCGTGTGAAATGAGTGCAATTGTGCGATAGTTTGAACACTCCTTGACATTGCCCTTCTTTGGGATTGGAATGTACACTGACCTTTTCCAATCCTGTGGCCACTGTTGTGTTTTCCAAATTTGTTGGCAAATTGAGTGCAGCACTTTAACAGCATCTTCTTTTAAGACTTTGAATAACTCAGCTGGGATACTATCACCTCCACTAGCTTTGTTGTTAGTAATGCTTTCTAAGGCCCATTTAACTTCGCTTTCCAGGATGTCTGGCTCGAGGTCAGTGATTATACTGTCGTGGTTGTCAAGGACATCGAGGTCCTTCTTGTATAGTTCTTCTGTGTATTCTTGCCATCTTTTCCTAATCTCTTCTGCTTCTGTTAGGTCCCTACCGTTTTTGTCCTTTATCATCACCAGCTTTGCATGGAACGTTCCCTTGATTCCTCCAATTTTCTTGAAGAGATCTCTAGTCCTTCCCAATCTATTGTTTTCCTCTATTACTTTGCATTGTTCATTCAGGAAAGCCTCCTTATCTCTCCTTGCTGTTCTCTGGAAATCTGCATTCAGTTGGGCAAATCTTTCCTTTTCACCATTGCCTTTAGCTTTCCTTCTTTCCTCTGCTGTGTGTAAAGCCTCATCAGACAGCCACTTTGCTTTTTGCATTTCTTTTTCTTTGGGATGGCGGTGATTGCTGCCTCCTTTACAATGTCATGGACCTCTGTCCATAGTTCTTCAGGCACTCTGTCTATCAAATCTAGTCCCTTAAACCTATTCTTCACCTCTACTGTATATTCATCGAGGATGCGATCTAGGTCAAATCTGAATGGCCTAGTGGTTTTCCCAAGTTTCTTCAATTTAAGTCTGAATTTTGCAATGAGTAGCTCATGATCTGAGCCACAGTCAGCTCCAGGTCTTGTTTTTACTGACTGGATAGAGCTTCTCCATCTTTGACTGCAAATTATATAGTCAATCTGATTTCGGTGTTGCCCATCTGGTGATGTCCATGTGTAGAGACGCCTCTTAGGTTGTTGGAAAAGGGTGTTCGCTATGACCAGCGTGTTCTCTTGACAAAACTCTGTTAGCCTTTGCCCTGCTTCATTTTGTTCTCCAAGGCCAAACTTGTCTGTTATTCCGGTTACTTTTTGATTTCCTACTTTAGCATTCCAGTCCCCTATGATGATGAGGACATCATTTTTTGGTGTTAGTTCTATGAGCTGTTGTAGGTCTTCATAGAACTGGTCCACTTCAGCCTCTTCTGCAGCAGTGGTTGGGGCATAGACTTGGATTACTGTGATATTGAATGGTTTGCCTTGGATTCGGACCACGGTCATTCTGTCATTTTTGAGGTCGTATCCCAGTACTGCCTTTCTCACTCTCTTGTTGACTATAAAGGCCACACCATTTTTTCTACGGGATTCCTGGCCACAGTAGTAGATATAATGGTCTTCTGAGTTAAATTCGCCCATTCCTGTCCACTTTAGTTCACTGATTCCCAAGATGTCGATGTTCATTCTTGCCATCTCATTTTTGACCACGTCAAGCTTACCTTGATTCATAGATCTTACATTCCAGGTTCCTATGCAGTATTGTTCTTTGTAGCATCGGACTTTCCTTTCACCGTCAGACACATCCACAACTGAGCGTCCTTTCGGCTTTGGCCCAGCCGCTTCACTCTTTCTGGGGTTACTCGTACTTGCCCTCTGCTCTTCCCCAGTAGCATATTGGACACCTTCCGACCTGAGGGGCTCATCTTCCGGCGTCATATCTTTTAGCCTTTTGTTACTGTCCATGGGGTTCTCTTGGCAAAGATACTGGAGTGGGTTGCCATTTCCTTCTCCAGGGGATCACGCTTGGTCTGAGTTCTCTGCTGTGGCCTGTCCGTCCTGGGTGGCCCTCCACGGCATAGCCCACAGCCTCATCGAACCACGCAAGCCCCCTCGCCACGACAAGGCAGTGATCCATGAGGGAGCTACTTTATTGCATATCATGAGGTTTCTAGCAATGTTTCCTCTAAGCTGTGGAGTTTTGTGAGCAAAAATTCTACTGAGCTACTGGCATTAAAGTTGTGAGCAAGCCATTTGGCTTCTGCATAAATTAGTTTGCTCTGGAGCCATCCTTCCTGAGCCAAGACAAAAATGTGTGAGCCAGAGGCTAAAAAACTGTGAGCTAGCTCACACTAACTCAGCTTAGAGGGAACACTGATTTCTAGTATTGTCTTCAGTTCCAGCTTTGGGCTGTGTGGAAAAACCCTGAGAAACCTATATTTCCTTACACTGTTTGGGGAAGCTTGGGCCTGAGTTGGTAGTGAAGTGGAATGACCCTTCTGTAGCAGAGGGCAGTGCAAACAAATGTAACAAACCTTCAGCCGTGGCTTCCCATAGCATCACTGTTCCATTATCACCATGCTGGTGGAATTATGGAGCCGTACTTACACAATTATCTCTCTCTGCTTTCTGCTCCAAGTATGTAACTCAGCATGTTGATATGGGTGGGGATTTCTACATCACACATGGAGAACCTACAGCCCAAACAACCTCAGCTATAGATTTATGCACTGTGCCCTTATTTCGACTTGTTTTGGTTGACACTGTGCTGGAGTTGTTGCTGCAGACTCAACATATGATGCTTCTGGAGCTGAACTTTTCCTTAAACCACTGAATCTTTATGGAAATGGAAAATCACAAGCTTCCGAGAGAGAAAGTAGTGAGTAATGGGACTGGATGAAAGAGTAACCAGGGCAGGGCTTGGTATTTGTACCAAACCATATAAAGAGAGTAGTGTGCGTAAGGTATAGTAAATTAACAAGATGTATCCTTTTGTCATATTCATTGTGTACCAAGGGTTACTCAGATGAAAATTCCAGCAAAAGTTCAAGAACCAATCACTTCCTGATTGGACTATTGTAATTCTCTCTACGTGGGGCTGCCCTTGATTCTGCTCTGGACGCCGCTGCATTCTGCACCAGCATGGATGTTGACTTCATTGTCTGTGCGGACACAGATCCACCTGGTGCTGGATGCCTATTGAGTATCGGATCTATTTCAAGGTCTTGGTGCTCACCTTTAAAGCCCTGTACGGCCAGGGGCCTGCATATCTGCAAGACCGCCTCCCCTCCATGAGCCCTGAAGGGCTTTACAATCTGCCAACCAACATCTTCTGGTGGTCCCCGGCCCCAGGGACATCTGTGTTTATCAGTCCTGGCCCCTACCTGGTGGAATGAGCTCCCATATGAGATCAGGGCCCTGTGGGACCTTCCACAGGGCCTGCAAGATGAAGCTTTTCCACCAGGCTTTTAGTTAGGGTGGTGGGTGTGTGTCGTCCCCCCCCCCCGTTGGGCCTCCCTTCAGTGGGTCAGATCTGTATTATCATCTAAGGACCCAAACTCGAAATAGACTGCATCTGTGAGGCTTTGACCATGCTTTGTACCATAGGAATGTTGTATTTTATTGTGGTTTTTAATTGTTTTTAATTCTTTGTATATTGCATATTGCGTTGCTGTGTCTGACGGAACCCGCCCTGAGCCTGCTATGCAGGCATACAAATCCAATAAAATAAATAAAATAAGCCAAAAGGACCACGTGACTATCGTATGTCATGTGTGCTGTCCCACGAAACACACATGTTCAAACAATACAAGATGTAGCTCTTAATACTGCATGTAATGATAACTTTTTAAATTACCGGAATACCTGCGTCACACATACAGTTGCTTCTCCCCACTGCTGCTGAACCGTAGCCAAACCATGTGCATCTGGAATAAGAGGAAGGCCTTCCCTGGCTGCTTCATTCCTCAGCATGAGACACAGCAAGTCAGATGAGAGCGAGATGGCCAAGGTGCCTGGAGGATACCCAGCTGCCTGTGGACAAGGCGGAGTTAAACCACCACCACCACCACCCTCCACTCTTTTCCTGGATGGTTGCTGTGGTGTTTTTACTTCCTCATCTCTGCAGTCAGCTTGCTCTCCTCCTGGCCGTTGCCCTGGTGCTGGGATGGGAGCACAGGTTGGGGGTGGAAAGGACAGGCCCTTCTGTTCCTGGAGTGAGGCCCACATCTTCAGGAGGCTCACAGCTTACCCAACCCCCAGTTCCTTTAGCAGCATGTTTTTGTGGTGGGACCCATCTGCCAACCCGAAGCCCTACCCAGCAATGATGTTGCTCACTCTCCCGGAATGTGAGGCTGATGCCATTTTGGGGAGGAGCTGCAGATAGCATGTTGCAGAGCCACAGAGCATCACTGCCTTAAGAGAAGACAGCTGGTTGATGCAGCAGAAAGACCTTCCCCCTGGTGACATGCTGACTGTATAGAGCAGTAGTGACTCTCTACCACAGTATATGTATGGATCCTTTGGAACTGTATGTTTTCATCTCAACTGGAAGATAACCATTGCTATTTGTACTCTTGACTTCCTCCTGAAAGTGTTAACCCTCTAATAACTTCTGGTCATTCAGGACCACCTCTCTTCCTCTGCAGTTTCTTTGTCACTGCTTATCTGTGGCTCTGTAGAGCTCCTGAAGCCTGTGTGATTTGGCATGGGTTAGGAGCCTCTGGAAAGCCAACCTCTGCTCTTCCTCACTCCTTCCACGTACAGTTCCAATGTACAGTTGACTACAGGCCCAGCTATTTTCCTGACTTTGGAGTAATAGTATTTGGCCTGTAATTAGGGCCTCCTGCCTTAAGACATGTTGCATGTTAAGCTGTTTTTCAAACAGTATCCTTTTACTTTCTGTCTCAGAAGGGGTTTTTTTTGGAGGGGGGCAGCATCTAAAGATTTGTTTTTGTTGGTAGTCCAGTTTTTGGTTAGTCTGACCTTGCTTTTATTTATGCTCTTGCAGGTTCTCAAACGCTACCCATGAAGCATTCAATGTCACACTTCACACCACGCTGGCCCTCACCACTAAGCTGGTGCTGCCGACACCCGCCAAGCCAATCCTGCCGGTTGAAACTGGGGCCCAAGCGCAACAGGAGGAGCAGTCAAGCGGCATGACAATATTCTTTAGTCTTCTTGTATTAGGTGAATCTGCATTCTGTGCTTTTCTACCATTTATTTTTGAGTGTGGAGTTAGTATGGGCAGACAGATGAGGGGGGAAAATAGAACCCACGAAGCAGCATGTTAATTAGGGTGATGTGCAGTGTTCCCTCTAAGCTGAGTTAATGTGAGCTAGCTCACAGTTTTTTAGTCTCCAGCTCACAGGTTTTTGTCTTAGCTCAGGAAGGATGGCTGCAGAGCATACTAATTGATGCAGTAGCCAAACTGCTTGCTCACAACTTTAATGCCAGTAGCTCACAAAGTTGAATTTTTGCTCACAAGACTCCACAGCTTAGAGGGAACCCTGGTGATGTGTCTCTTTCAAAGGCTAATACTCATGGTGCTGTAGATGAATTTTGAGAAGGGGATGCAATTGTAGGGCTGGATAAAGACTAAGCTGGGAATTTTCACCAGTTCCCCTTTTCCATGGTAGATGCCTGTGGTGTTGCTAATCGGGCAGTCCCATCCTCCCCAGGAGCAGCATTCCATGGTGGTTGGTAGTCTGGGGGGGGAGGAGGGCGGCAAGAAAGTTCGCTGATGGAAAGTTTATTGTGGGCCCAACCCACCCGAGCTAACACTTTGAGAAAGTTTTGCAGGCATGGGAATTTGGGGAAAATACAGAGGGATGCCTTAACTGGGTGCTTTCAGAGAATAATAATTAAGTGTCATCAACTCCCAGGCAACTTATGGTGACCCCATCAGTTTTCAAGGCAGGAGACGGACGGAGGTGGCTTGCCATTGCCTGCCTCTGTGTAGCAACCCTGGCATTCCTTGGCGGTGTCTCCTCCAAATACCAACCATGGCTCATCCTGCTTAGCTTGCAAATGCTGACGAGCTTGGGCTAGTCCGGACTATTCAAACTGCTGCTCCTTTCAAAGCTAGATTTTATTTCCTTTCAGATTGACACCCCTGCTGTACACAGTGTGTGCAGCAAATTTAAATGGGGGAGGGCCAGACTGAAAGTGCCTGGGGCCACCCTTGTGTTCACCCTTCCAAAACACCTTTGGTTTGGGTGGTGAGGTGGCCAGACAAAAGTGTGCCCAGAAGTTGTTTTCTAAAAAATGGACCTTGCTGACCAGCTTTAATATGCCGTGCTTCCAAATGTTACCCGCCAAAATAATTTCACTACCACTGTCTCCAGTTGCTACCTCTCCCACCTGGGGCCTGAGCATCCCCAGCACCTTCAGATTCCTTACCCGTTCAGAATCCTACCAAACTGCCCTTCCCTGAATCTGCCTGACTCTTTGGCAGCCAAGTCTCCATTTCCTGAATTCATAGGCCACCAATACCCATTTAAAGGAGGAGTGGCTGGGGCTTGTGCATTACGGTATCAACCATTGGTGGATTTTGCCTTGTCTTGATAAATGGACTGTGTTTTCTCTGATGACAGTAGAGCAAAAGGTTCAATTCCTCTTGGAGGATTCTGACTCCAAATGTTGTTAGACTGCCTCAGGAGGTGGTGGATGCTCCTTCGCTGGACATTTTTAAGTGAAGGCTGGACGACCATCTTTTGGGTATGTTGTAGGGCTGTCTTTCAGCTACGCTCCTGCATAGTGCAGGGGGTTGGACTAGATGACCTGCAAGGTCCCTTCCAACTCTAACATTCCATGATTCTATGAGTCTATTCATTGCACAGTTTCTAGAGGCTGCAGAGAAGTGTTGAAGGGAGGTGTTTTTAGACATGGATTTCGTTTATGTTTTCCTTTCAGCTTTATTGTTCAAGACCTAGGTCTAAGAACAGGGGAAGAAAAATTGGTTTGGATCCTGTTACTGTTAGGAGGATCTGTAATTGGTTGACAAATCACACCCAAAGAGTGCTTGTTAATGGTTCCTCATCCTCTTGGAAAGGAGTGACAGGTGGAGTGCCTCAGGGATCTGTCCTGGGACCTGTTTTGCTCAACATCTTTATAAATGATTTGAGTGAAGTAATAGAAGGAATGCTTATTAAATTTGCAGATGATACTAAATTGGGAAGGGTAGCAAATATGGTAGAAGATAGAGTCAAGATACAGGATGATCTTGTCATGCTGGAAAACTGGGCTAAAACAGATAAAAAACCCCCACAACAATGGGGATAAATGTAAAGTTCTGCATTTGGGTAGGAAAAATCAAATGCATAATTGTAGGATGGGGGAGACTTGTCTTGAAAGTAGTATGTGTGAAAAGTATCTACGTGTCTTAGTAGACCATACACTGAACATGAGTCAGCAGTGTGATAGCTAAATTTAGCTAATTGTGGTAGCTAAAAAGGCAAATGCGATTTTGGCCTGTATCAACAGAAGTATAGTGTCCAGATCACGCAAAGTGATGGTATCGCTCTGCTCTGCTCTGGTTAGACCTCAGAGCAGTTGTGTTCAGTTTTGGCACCACAATTTATAGACAAGGTGGAACGTGTCCAGAGGTGGGCAATGAAGATGGTGATCTTCTTGAACCATTGCATCATAATATAGCCTTATTGCCTTTATAAAAATATCCTCCTGAACAATTCTACATAGTTTGTAGAATGCTGGAAGTGTGGGGGCCTTCTTGACCTTAGGCATGCCAGTACACAAGGAGGGAACCAAAACAGTTAAGTCTCATCTTATCCTGTTTACTGATGCCTAAGGAATTACATAGATTAGACCTTTTGTTACTGTAGCTGGCCGTGTTTCCCCAATGCAGTAGTTGCAAACTTCTGCTTTCCTGATCAACAGAAGTTATAGTCTGCTCTGGTTAGACCTCACTTGGAGTACTGTATTCAGTTCTGGGTGCTGCAGTTTAAGAAGCATGTTGACAAACTGGAATGAGGCCAGAGAAAGGCAACGAAGATGTTGAGGGGTCCTATGAGGAAAGGTTGAAGGAGCTGGGTATGTTTAGCTTGGAGAGGAGATGACTGAGAGGTGATAGGACAACCATCTTCAAGTTCTTGAAAGGCTGTCATATAGAGAACGGAGTGGAGTTGTTTTCTGTTGCCCCAAAAGGTTAGATTAGAACCAACAGATTGAAATTAAATCGAAAGAATTTCTGACTAAACGTTAGAAAGAACTTCTTGATAGTTAGAGTGATTCCTCAGTGGAACAGGCTTCCTTGAGAGGTGGTGGGCTCTCCTTCTTTGGAGGTTTTTAAGCAGAGGCTAGATAGCCATCTAACTGCAATGCTGATTCTGTGAATTTAGGCAGATCATGAGAGGGAGGGCAGGAAGGGAAGAGCCAATGCTCAGCTTTCTTGGCCCTTTCTTATCTGCCCAGGGAAATGCTTTGGGGTCAGGAAGAATTTTCCTCCAGGCCAGATTGGCCCAGGGATCCTGGAGGATTTTTGCCTTCCTCTGGGCGTAGAGTAGGGGTCACTGGGGTAGTTGTGGGGGAGGTAGTTGTGAATTTCCTGCATTGTGCAGGAGGTTGAACTAGATGACCCTTGAGGTTCTTTCCAGCTCTGTGTTTCTATGTGTCTGATCACTGGTTAACACGACTGCTCATACGGTGGCACTTTCTGATATAAAAGAATGCTGTTAACTTTCTGCTTCCCAGAAATATGTACTCTCCTGTGTTGATGGTGTGTGGTGATCACACAATTTTCTTACCTGTAGGGCGCGAGTTGCCTGTGAAAACCCTTGTGGATGAGTGAATGCACAGAGCCTAGGCCTCCAGTAGTGTCGCTCTATGGGAAATCTCTACTTAGCTTGCTTAATCCCTGCAAATCCTCAGGGCACACCCAGCCTGTGGCTGCTTTCACGCACTATTGAGCACTGTCTGCATATGCGAGTACAGAATAAAGTCCAGGTGTTTCATCTTGTGGGGTGTCTCCATGTCCGTTCAAATATTTGTGTAAGTCTGCCTCTCTTGCCAAGACGCAAATAGAATTACACGATAAACGCAGTGAAACAGTGTAATATATACAATAAACAGTGCCATAAAACTGAACTGCAGAAATTATAGACCAGTGGGTTAAAAACAGATAAGACAAAAGTGCACTAAGGTGGTAATAGAACGTGCAACAATAAAGGAATAAAACTGGATTATAAAATTAGAGAACAGTGCAATAAAACAGCAAAATATATACAGTGAGAACTGCTTTAACTGCAACCCTATTCCTTTTATTAAAGAATACCCCCATGAACAGTGTCATTTTATACAGTCTGCGGAATGGGAGAGACCACGGGGGGTTTCCTGACATCCTCCATCAGGCCATTCTGCCAGGCAGGAGCCACAGCAAAGACGTCTTTTGCTCAGAGGAGCAAAGCTGTTGAAACTGAGTGTAACGAATGACACTTGTAATGTTTCCATCATGAATCCATGCAGGATTCATCACGCCCTGAACATTCCTTGTTTGAATTGCTGCCTTCGGGCAGAAGATATAGGACAATTAAAGCAAAGACAAACAGATTAAAAAATAGTTTTTACTCGAGAGCCATCATTGCCTTAAATGCTGCATGAAATCGGATTTGGGTGACATCAGTGGTTCAGTTGTTATGTGAACTTAAGGGAGCTATGACACAGTTGTGAATGGCTGTGTGAGTGCATATGATTATTGTTGTAGATTATTGAGAAGGTTGTAGATCACCGAGAGGATTGCAGTTTAATTTAGTTGTACTATGTACAATGACAATAAAGTTTATTATTATTATTATTATTATTATTATTATTATTATTATTATTATTATTATACCAGCCAGTGTTGGTTCCGTCATGCTGCCTGTACTAGTTTGCCTGGGGCCAGCTGCCCCTATGTGTGTTCAGGCTTTGATGTCTCACCATGTGATGGAAGACATGAAATACTTATGAGTGTTGGTTTAGGTGGGGATTGCTCGTCCTACATTTGCATTTTACAGGCATTTATTTATATCCCTCTTTTCTCCCCATTTCAGACTCAAAGCAGCTTTTAGAATACTGTCATTCCCTCCTCTGTTTTCCTACAGCAAGAGCCCTGTTTGTGGTGGGCCCAAGGTCACCCAGCGAGCTCCCATGGCAGAAGTAGGGATTTGAACCTGGGTCCCCCAGAGCCCTAGTCCACCACTCTATCTGTTACACCACTGGCTCTGAGGAGGTGATTTTGGGAAGCATGCCTGTGGGTACCATAATTATGTGTCACCCCTCCACCAAACATGCTGGTCAAAGATGTCTCAACAGGCTGATGTCTTAAGGGTTGACGGTGCGGGCCCTTTGGATACCCTAAGTAAGAGCTGGCCAGATACACATGAAGGTTCTCCAGTTTGGCTTCTGCAGCCTTTTGAGTGAACGTCTCTGTGGCAGAATGCCTTGGCCTGTTTTGAACTAACATAGGAATTTTTGTAAGTCGGGTGAGGGCGATATGATGTCAAAAGCCCATTAATCAAAGCAAAAGAAAATGAGTTCCTTTTTGTTTGTGTGTGTGTGTGTGTGAGAGAGAGAAGCCAATTTTCCTCCTTTTGTCCTCACAGGAAGTGGACAGGGCCAACTTTTAGTATACCTGACAAACAAAGATCAAAGCCAAAGAGTTGGGCAGGAAAAACAGTGAAAAGGGAAAATCCAAACACTTAAGTTGAAACATATCACAAAGAACAGTCTTACTCTGGAGGTTGGGCCTTCTTTCCCTACCTCTCTTGGCAAAATCAACCGAACACGTGGCCTAGTTGGAAAGTAACCAGTATTGTAGTTGCTGCCTTTTATTCCTGCACAACGTTCCTGCATTTTAGTATGTGATGGGCAGAAATTCCACAGGTACAGATTTTACAAGCATGGAGATTCGTGCACTGAGAATGGTGTGGTTCTGTGCATTTGCCATTTAATTGAGAATTATTTCTTTCTCTTCTGGTTTTGCAAGGGGTTTCCATGCTTCTTGTGTCACTGTTAGTGTTGGGCATCATTGGGTGCTCTCAGTCCAGAAAAAAAATAATGTATTCTAGTACAGTCTTGCATAGACAGTTGTGTCCGTGTGTGGGTGGTTGACATGAATTGACTTTCTTTGACAACATCTGGTCTGCATTCTCTCCATATGAAGTAGGAGCAATGCTGTCCATTGTAGACCTGTGAAGTTATTGCATGGAAACCTTTTCTTGTATCTTTTTGGGATTCCTGTGTTTCGTACTCTGAGTAACACCTCCCTACTTGTTCTATGAAAAGATTGGATGGAAAGTCTCTTGGTAACTTTTTCCTTCTCTCTTGTGCAGCGTATCAGGCTTATGACTTGCACGTGTACCTAATTTTGCTCAGTTTAGAGAGCAATCCTAAACAGGCCTACTTGGAAGCAAGTCCCATTTTATTCAGTTGTACCTAATCCCAGGAAAATGTTTTTAGGATTGCATTTGTTGTCATGGATGTATACTCTATTTTGCTTCTTTGGAAATGCTGAAAGCTCTTTTTTTGCCAGCTTCTTAGTTTGTTCGTTTTGGACTTGAAATAAGTGTGAGAAGCTGGTGATACAGGCCGCTGTTTTCTAGGCCGCTATATAGGACAGACGTTTCAAATAGTTCTGAAATTAGGTGGACAGCCTTATACTGCTGCTTCTGTTGTCACTCGGTGAAGGCACCCATTGTCTGAGCCTGTTGGGGTTTGGGTTTTTTGGGGGATGGAATCACAGCTGACCCCATGGGGTTTTCAAGGCAAGAGATGTTTAGAGGTGGTTTGCCATTGCCTGACTCTGTGTCATGACCCTGGACTTCCTTTGTGGTCTCCCATCAGAATACTAATCAGAGCTGACCCTGCTTAGATCACAGGCTAGCCTTGACTATCCAGGTTAGGGCACATTGTTGCTGCACATGGCTTTTTATTACCCAAGAAAAGTTCTGGGATAAAAATGAGGAGAATGCTTTTGTATCTGTTGAGGAGAAATTGAGCAAATGTTGCGACATTTCTGAAGTGCTATGCAAATTGAGCAAATGCATTTAGAAGTCAGATTCTGTTCCTTTTTACCAAAAGAAAGAAACAAAAGATTCTTGAGAACAATTAAGGGCTAAGATCCTGATGATGCTTTTGCTGAAACTGAGTTCAGCAGAAGTTAGTCTGGTGTGACAGAAACTTCCATGTAAAGTTTGGTATCAATATAATTTATTTAAGCCTCATTCAGAGCGAAGGAGATGTAATGCTTTAAAAATGGTAAGGTGATTTTGTTGCCCTTTCACTGTCCTTAAAGCATTTTTTCCACTTAAGGGCTTTCTTTGAACAAAAACACAAACATCCTGTATTTGTGGCTGTGATCGGTGCTTCCTGGCTAGTGCCTGTGCCATTACCAGCACGCTGTTCACCTCCAATATCTAGAGCAGTGCTTTTTTAAAAATGTTGTTTAGTAGAAGAGCAAGATTCAAGTCCCGTAGCACCTTAAAGATGAAAAAAAGATTTCGAGGATATAAGCTTTTGAGAGTCAAAACCCCCTTTGTCAGATAACTCGAATCTTGGTGTTCAACTGCAGACTAATTTGGCTACTCGCCTGGAGCTGCCTTCTTTTATTAAGTGAAGGAGGTATATGCATAAGTCTCCTTACAAAGATAAAAAAAAAGGCAGGCAGTCCTCCTCACAAAAGGGGCAGGTAACTCAGAAGGGTGATCTGCTCACCGATCCAGCATTCAACTTGCACGCGTACACCCTTGATAGTCCTGCTGCACGGCTGGATTCATATTATAAGTGGAGAACCGTTTACTGCTGCTCCAGGATTGTGCGTTTGCTTTCGTTTTTTGCATGCAGCCCTTTTGTTTCGGGAGTGGATTAGGAGTTTGAGGCTAATTTCCAACTTGGCTGTGGGCAGTCTCCCTTGAAACGAATGGCTGAAAGAGCCATGTGGCTGGGCCCCGAGGGAAACATGGACCCACCCAAGTATCAGTTCCGTGCTTCTCAGTATGGCTTCCCAGGAATGCCGTTAAAAATGTGCAGGAGACAAATGGCCACAGAAAGCAAATGTCTCTGCTTCTTTGGAAAGGGATGGTGTTCACTGCTAGGGGAAACAGCCCTGTTATGTGTTCGACCCATAGGCAGTTTTGTCCTCCCATTCAGATACTTCTAGCCAGATTCTCTGTATTTAGTAGGGAAAGGAGCAAATGTTTAAGTGCTGTACTGAACTCTAGGATACAAGGTATTTTTTAATTCGATTCGATTGTCTCCATTGTAAATAACTTATATCTGCAAGATTTGAATCCAGTAGCACCTAGAGACCAACAAGATTTTCAGGACAGAAGCTTTCGAGAGTCAAAGCTTCCTTCATTAGACACAAGTGGGAACAGAGATAAAAAGACTTAGCTCTTCATTCCTACTTGTGTATGACAGAGGGAGCTTTGACTCTCGAAAGCTTATACCCTGACAATCTTGACGGTCTCTAAGGAGCTACTGGACTCGAATCTAATTGTTCTACTGCAGACCAACATGGCTACCCTCCGAAATTATATTTGCAGTACTGTCATCGGGCAGCTAATGCATCTCTTGCCTAATAAAGCTTCTCTTCAGGGTATGGCAGGTAGTTCTTCTTGGGGCAGTGGTGAAGATAACTAAGCCACAACCCCCAAATAGTGCACTTAGATCCACGACTTTTAGTGTTTTAGCTGGCTTCAACGTTGCACACCAGTGCCTCCACAGCTCTGTAGGTACATGAGGCACTTGTAGTGGTTTTCACGTGTCTGTTCTGCAGCACTGCCTAATAGTTGCAATCCTGTTACAAACAGCTTAGCCTTGTATAGCTGATGTTACACAACTGCAGTGGCTCTTTGGTGTTTTTAAGAAAACGTGGAGATGACAAGCTGTCATTTCGCTGTCTCTGGCCATTTCTTTGCCATAGCAGCATTACACAAAGCCATTAAAGCCATCTGGCTTTGCTGGTGATGTGGCACCGTTTCATGTTGTTTTGCTGGTGCAGCAACTTGCGCTGGCTTGCAAGTGGTGTTCCGCAATTATAACGTTGCGTTGGCACAGTGGTTAATTGTCCTCCACTCAGAGCCTTTGCTTGCAAATGCAGCTGGGTGTAGGATCAGACTGTTAGTGCGTAGCAGCCAGGTGTTAAACAAAAGACTGCCGTACTGATTGTAGCTAGGAAAATGTTTCTGGACCCTTAATCAGAACAGGTTCTGTTTGCACGAAATTCGCATGATGTTGACCCAGTGTGTCAGAGCCGCTAAAGGTTGCTGGGTGCTGTGATGTCAGAGTATAGAGGTAACTGTCATAATTACTTTTGTACTCCAGCTTTGCGAAGCACGTAGCCACAGGCCATCAAGATTTACTGGCAGAGGCTCTTCCGCAATTCGACGCCTTTGTATTAGCATGTTTTTCCTTTGGACAGAATGCAGATCAATGTACTATTGAAACTCGCACACTGATTGGGGACTGCTGGAGGGGGCAGCAGTGGGAGGGCTCCTAGTGTCCTGGCCCCACTGCTGGACCGCCTGATGGCACCTGGTATATTTTGGCCGCTGTATGACAGAGTGTTGGACTAGATGGGCCATTGGCCTGATTCAACATTGGCTTCTCTTATGTTCTTATGTTCTTATGTTCTTAAAGTCATATTCGTTATGGGTTGGATCCAGACTCAAATATCCAACCGTGCAAGCTTGGCACTCTTGTTAGTAGAACACAGCTTTCCCGCCTCCCTCCTCCCTGATCTCCCTGAAATGGTGCTCCTGGGGTACAAGGGACCCTCAGGGATGCCATGAGGAGTAAATAGGGAGTCTGGAGCAGGAAGGTGGAATTGATGCGAATTACCACTTCCCTTGCATTAGTCTGGATCCAACCCAGTGGAAATCACATGGCAGTTCAGGGCGAGTTTGATGCAGCTGACCCTTTGTTTTCCAGGCTAGATTGTCTTTTGCCAAGTCTGACAAGATTCCTAAGCGATCTAGAAGTGAACAAGATTATTGTTGGGTTGCTGGTTGTTAAGAAAACACGAAAGCGGACCTATATTCACTTGTGAGCGAAGAGCTCTTAAATTCTGGAAGTAGGTCTGAAATAAAATTGGACCCTGAAGCCTACCTGCACAACTTGTGGGCCACCTGAGTCCCAGCCCTCCAAGGACTTGTAAACCACCTGTTGTTTGCTGCAGGCCCTTAACTGTAGAAAGAGAAGCTGTGTCAAGCACTTATCTGAAGGCTGGGTTGAGTTTGGCAAGGCACAAGGTGTGCCGACCTGCTCTGAATTATAACAAAGGCTCCCATCCATATTGGATGGATTCTAGCTATCCAGATGTCCAGCTTCTACAAATGGTACATTCACTGTTAATCAGTCTTCTTGCCACAATGAGGTTGAGTTTATCAGGATTTTGGTTTGTTGCCCACTGGTTTTGAGTACAGTTGGGGAGGGATAATCAGACTCTTTTGGATGCTGAATGCATCTTCCAATTTTACCTTTCCCTCATTTTAAAAACCTGAAAATAGCTGAAGATTCAGTTGTGAAGGAAATATCTACAAAAAGAAAGTACTGAAAAGGATTGCTTTTATTGTTGAAACAGATGTAGAAAGCAGCTGAAGAAAAAAGGGTTGACTTTCCTTTTGGAAGGCTTGTAAGGAAAGGTGCTGTTGAGAAGGTGCTGAGGAAACTCAAAACCTGGCTGAGTTGGTTCTAAAAATAGACCACCTCCGGTACATATTTCCCTTTTGTTTATAGCACCTGTAGGCATTTTCCTTTTGTTTTTAACAGGTGCAGTTCAGTAGTTTCGGGTTTATCTATAGAATGCCAAAAGCTACAAGACCAGGATCTCACAATGCTCCAGGAATTTCTCTGGAATCCACCTACCTCATACTCTGGCTATTCATTGAAAATATGAGTGCCTTCAGATGTTCCATGACCCTGTCTTGTACACACATTGTAAAAATTCAAATCTCATAGCATCGTAGACGCCAGCACAAATTTCCAGGGTGTATGCTTTCATGAGTCAGAGCTCACTTTATCAGCTACGTCAGATCAGTATCGGATGAAGTGAGCTTTGACTCATCAAAGCTTATACTGTGGAATATTTTGTTGGTCTCTAAGGTGTTGCTTGACTTGAATTTTGTTCTGCTCCTACAGATTCACACTGCTTTCCACCTGAAATACATTTTAAAAATGTGGCATGTTTCCCTTGGTGTGTTCAGCGCAACAGAATTTTGGTTTTCATTGAGTAGGGGGTAGCCTGACGTCTGATTAGGCTTCCTTTTAATTGCCAGCTGTAATTTTAAGGAGGCACATCTTAACTCCCAGTTTTCAGAGTCTTACTGATCTCAATGAGAGAGGTAAACACATACTTAATTCACTTCAGTAGAAATCAGTAGGATTTTAAAATGCCGAACTTTGGTTAGATTGTTCACTTAGGTTCATTCTTGTTTATGAGCTATGACACAAGGCCATGCTTTTAGGAATTCATAAACATTTCATTGCATTTTCCTCCCACCCTTCATCCCAGGTCCTCGTATGTGGTGCTCCCCTCCTCCATTCTTTTTTGTCACAGTAGTTCTGTTAGGAGGTTCGGTTTAATGGTGGAGAATGGAGGTTTCAAATGGGGGACTTCCCTGGTTTGCAACCCATGTGCCATGCTGTAAGATATTGTGTGGATGCAAGGCTGTGCAAGTCTGGATTCTTAATTAGAACTGCATACCATGCAGTAGTATGAAACTAGTGCTCATAGACAAGTTAGTCAAAACTATCTACATCGAATAGATGAAACTTTCACTGTTTGCAAGGGAAGCTTGGATCCAGTGCTTCCTTACTTGAGAAGAAAGTGCCTGTCTGTGTGCACAGGGCAGCCCCCCCCCCATATACATCTTGTCCTGGAAGGTCCCCTGATCCACAGAAGTGGTCTACCAGTTGGCATGAGCATGTGGTGGGAAGAAGCGGGGAAAACCCTAGTGCACATATGGAGCATCAGTATATCTTCTGGCCACTTTGGTGTAGTGGTTAAGAGCATGGACTCTAATCTGGGAGAAACGGGTTTGTTTCCCCACTCCTTCACTTGCACCTGTTGGATCACCTTGGGCAAGCCATAGTTCTGGCACAACTGTTCTTGAAAAAGAGCAGTTTCTGTCAGAGCTCTCTCATTCCCACCTACCTGACAGGGTGCCTGTTGTGGGGAGGTGAAGGGGAAGGAGTCTGTAAGCCGCTCTGAAACTCCCTTGGGTAGTGAAGGGCGGGGTATAAATCCAATCACTTCTTCTTCTTCTTCACTTCAGTGATGCTGGAGGAAGTTATAAAAGACGCATAAATAAAATGGGAGGAACTGCTGTTTATCTTGACCAGCTGGCCCTCTTGCTTGAAACTTTTAAAACCTGCAAAACAGAATTCTGGTCCTTTAGCGAAGCTGCCAGACAAAGTTATTCTGAAGAGCTTTTGGGGCAGCCTGAGTAAAAAGGGAATACATTGCTGGTGGGGGCATAAAGTGTTTTCAGATTGTTTCTAAACATTTTATTCCTGTTGTTTTAATATTTAGTTCAGCAAGTTGTTTTTAGATTATTGTTACCTGCCTCGAGTCCTGAGGCGCTCAGGAGAAAGTCAGGCATTTAAATATTTTAGATGAAATGAGTGCATATAAATAAACAATCCCTTTATTATTTTACATTGATACTAATTTTAAATG
This sequence comes from Gekko gecko, assembly GCA_029375565.1. Lineage (NCBI taxonomy): Eukaryota > Metazoa > Chordata > Lepidosauria > Squamata > Gekkonidae > Gekko > Gekko gecko. The sequence goes on from JAPDNY010000006.1 coordinate 157,518,625, forward strand.
TAACTACATAATTGCACAAGATATTTGAATTATGTTATTGCTGATGTTCTACCTGTGCCTCAACGCTGTTTTATTTTTCCCTCCAGGTATCTGCATCATATTGGTGCATTTATTGATAAGATACAGGCTGCATTTCTTGCCAGAGAGTGTTGCCGTTGTTTCTTTAGGTGAGTACCTGTTGCCAAGACTGTATTACCCACTGGAAAACGAATTGTGTGCTTGTGTTCAAATTATCTAGGTTAAAGAGAGTTTTCAGCATTCTTTCTTTTTGGTGGTCATCACATTTGGGTGAATGTGATTTGCACATAGATTTGCTGAAGCAGAGAGAGGGAAATACCAGGTATTCAGAGATTCCCTTGTGAATCTAAGTCAGTTGCCTGAGAATGGGCATCCATTTCAGCATATCCCCAGCTGTGTGAGTGACATCTCAGCAAAGCCCTTCACAGAGCTGAGCCTCCATTAAACAAAGCATGAGCATGGGGGAAGGGTCATTGGACGTACAAGAACATGAGCACACACGAAGCTGCCTTATATCGAATCAGACCATCGATCCATCAAGGTCAGTATCGTCTGTTCAAACTGGCAGCAGCTCTCCTGAGTCTCAGGTGTAGGTCTTTCACATCACCTGCAGCCTGGTCCTTTTGACGGGAGATGCTGGGGATTGACCTTGGGATCCTGCATGCAAAACAGAAGCTTTTTCACTGACCCACACCAGGACTGAGCCACAGCCCCTCACTAGGCCTCTGTTTTGTTATTGAATGTGGTCAGCAATGCTCCCTCTAAGCTGTGGAGCCCTGTGAGCAAAAATTCTGTTTTGTGAGCTACTGGCATTGAAGCTGTGAGCAAGCAATTTGGCCACTGTATAAATTAGTTTGCTCTGGAGCCATCCTTCTGAGCTAAGACAAAAATCTGTGAGTCAGAGGCTTAAAAAAACTGTGAGCTAGCTCACACTAACTCAGCTTAGAGGGAACACTGGTGGTCAGTGGAACATGTTTACTTAGATGGGTGTCAGTGACCTTGTGACCGACTTTCTCATTCAGCCCCAAACCACACTAGAGTAATTAGTTGCTATAGATTTTCTGGGTTGTGTGGCCGTGGTCTTGGCATTGTAGGACCTGACGTTTTGCCAGTAGCTGTGACTGGCATCCTCAGAGGTATAACATAGCAACTAATGAACTCCGGCCATGAAAGCCTTCGACAACATATCACACTAGAGTAGCTTGAGCAAAATGAAGACAGCTTCCTTCTGCTACCACTCACTCTCCTGTTAAAAGTTTATTCTAGCTTAGCATTTAAATCCATCTTAAAAGGAACAACCCTTAAATTGGGCACTGACTCACACAAACAGCTGCAAGAGATCTGCTGACAAAGTAGTCATCTTCCTGTAATAACTTGGAAGGGATACTGAGAATCTAGATTGGAGGGGGAGGGGAGTTTATTAAAGGGAATAATCCAGATAGAAGCATGCTTAAGCAGTTAAAATAATATCAGGCATTCAATACTTATACCCAACAATAAGAAGTCCACTAAAGGGCAACAGATATCTCAAGCACCTGTGCATACTGCACAAGGTACTCCACTCAGGAGCGTGGGGGAAAAGGCCAGATAGGTAGAGTGAGTTGGGAAACTAGAGGCTATAGCTATCTATCCGAGCAAGTCCAGTTCACAGGTCTGATTCTCTCAGCAGAATTCGGAGTCTCCAGGCAGCTAATAATGCAAAAAGGTAATCCAAAGGATAGCATCGTATATGTCAGAATAGGACTTCGCCACTTTCAGGAGTCCTGGGCGGGTAAAAGCTTGATTGGGAAGCAGATTATGGCTAGAGGCTTGAAGAGAGGGAAGGGGGCAAAGGGCAACAGTATGTAAGCCATCGGATGGGGCAAATAAGAGGAGAGAATATGGACCAAGGACCTGAGAATAACTGTGTGTGTAATGTGCTGTCAAGTCACAGCTGACAAGGCTTCAGCTGTATTTCCTTAGACCTGGATTCATGCAGCCCAGTTATTTGGAAATTGGTTAGGTATTCTGGAAATCCTTTGTCTGTTGTTTTTATTAAGCCATCCTGTAGTTGTCCAGAATATCATTTTGATGGGGGTTGGCACATTTTCAAGATGATCTTGTCATAAATAATGGCTCTCAGAGCTTGCTGGCTTCCTAATTCATTAAATCATCCCCGGATCTGCCTAGTTCTTTGACAAGCTTTTGACATCTCACACTGTTTGGATACATTTTATTTGGATTAGGAAGTCAGACATGAGGGCCCACTTGATAATTAAGTGCCTCGGTCCCTCCCCATTGTCATTGGCTTTAAAGGTCCCCATCTAACAAAAATATCAATGAATTCTGTAATGTTTGTACCACAGATCTCTAGTTCCATACTTCTGTAGAAAAGAATTATGTAATGTTTGTACCACAGATCTCTAGCTCCATACTTCTGTAGAAAAGAAGTGATCTTGAACCTTTATTGCAGCTGGGGAAGGGGGAACTTGAACTTTTATACCCTTAGCTTCCTCGGGGACATCATCTCTGTGATCTTTTCTGTAATCTGCAAGAACTCCATTTTTAATGTGTAAACTCTCAAATTAGAGTAGAAAAATGTTATGCAAGACAACAATCCATTCTCCCTGCTTGATCTCACCACGATACTGTACTGGTCCAATAATCTGGGAATTTATGAAGCTATAGTGTATGGTAGTGACTAATCAATCCAACTCTATGTTATAACCTTTCAGGCAGCCAGCCTCCAGGTGGGCAAACATAAAGAAATACCGTGTTAGAACAAAACACACTCTACTAATACGCACTTGTGTCTTCATATATTGATTTAAATACAATAGAGACGCTACTGTATCTTATACATATTCATTATAATACAAAAACCTAAAGAACGTTATATATCTACTAACAGAAAAGTCCACAGCTACAGAGACCTATTCCAATTCTGTAGACTATCTTGCTCCTGATAAGAGACTGATGAAGGTTGCAGCAGTCGTAAATGATGAAAGATGCAGCAGACTGTTATATTCCTCCACAAAAAGTGATTCAGCATGCATCAAAGCAAGCAACACGCCTCCCAGGCAAAAATTGCGTTTTACGACAGATCTTTCTTCAGGCAGACATATTTTTCCTGGAACCAAAGCTCACAATGCTAGAGTGCATAAGTCAACAATTCTATAGAACCGGAGAAGCCTGGAGAAAATGGCTGCTTTGGAGAGTGGGATTTGTGCCATTTTACTCTACTGAGGCGGCTTCCTAGGCTCCCAAATCTCCAGGAATTTCCAAACCCAGAGTTGGCAACCCTAACCCCCAATGTTTATTTTGGTCTTACTGTGGATGGCACTGTTTGATCATAAATCTGTGGTCCTGAAGGTACGATTTCTAACTCTATTGAGGCTGTTTTGACAACCACCACTGAGTTGAATATTTAATTAGCTTTTCCCTGTTCTGCTCAACACCACAGTACAACATTCAGAAGGTTATTTATTTGTTTTTTAAAATATTTATTTTGCCTTTATTGCAACAGTGATTAAAGGTGGTTCACACAAAAACAGGCTAAAACTGCTTCACAGCAAAATACATGAAACAGCAAAAAACAAACCACCCACCCAACAGCTTATGCAGACACAGTAAGGCTCACCATTTAATTACCTAGCCAGCAGCATCAATCAACAATTGTTAACTTTCTCAGACTTCTTTTAGTCCATAGCTAAATGAACATTCCTTGCATCCCCAAAGCTCTCTTGATAAATCACTATTTCACCTGGTTGTAGATTTTATTTGAGGTGTCCTAAGGGACATTATCAACAAGTCCCTCTCTGAGGGACTGTTTCTTGGGGCACTCAAGGAAGCAGTGGTATGCCCCCTCTTAAAAAACCCCCATCTTTGGATCCGGCCGAATTGGCTAACTATCAACCCATTTCCAATTTGCCCTATTTGGGCAAATTAATCGAGAGGGCGGTGGCAATTCAGTTGCAGGGTTTTGTGGATGACACTTCCATATTAGATCCCTACGAGTCCGGCTTCCGACCAGGCCATGGGACAGAGATGGCACTGGTCTTCCTCACAGATGACCTCCGGAGGCATCTGGATTGGGGCGGCTTGGCAGTGTTGCTGTTGTTGGACCTGTTGGCGGCATTCGACACGGTCGACCATCAACTACTGATCCACTGCCTCGCGGCACGGGGATTCAGGGGTCTGCTTTGCAATGGCTTTCCTCATTCCTCCAGGGTTGGGGACAAAGGGTGGCAATAGGGGAACAGCTGTCCTGAAGGCACCCACTAGTTTGTGGAGGGCCCCAATGGCTGGTACTTTTCCCGATGCTATTTAACATCTATATGCATCCCCTTGCCCAGATTGCCTGGAGGCATGGGCTGGGTTGTCACCAGTATGCGGACAACACCCAGCTCTATCTGTTGTTGGGTGGCCAATCTAACTCTAGCCCGGAAGATCTGGACCTGGTGTTGCAGACCATGGCTGGTTGGCTTAGACTGACCCGACTGAAACTGAATCCAATGAAGACGGAGGTCCTGTGCCTGAGTCGAAGTGGCCTGGAGTTAGGGATCCCACTCCCATCCTTCGATGGGGCACCGTTGGTGCCAGCATCGATGGTTAGAAGATTGGGAGTGCTCCTGGACATCTCTCTAACATTGGAGACCCAAGTAACAGCTACTGCTAAATCAGCCTTTTATCACTAAACAGCCTTTTATCGAACGCAATGACCTGGCGACAGTGATCCATTGATGGTCACCTCAAGATTAGACTACTGTAATGCTCTCTACATGGAGCTGCCCTTGACCCAAATCCAGAAGCTTCAGCTGGTGCAGAATGTGGTGGCCAGGCTGTTGTTGGGTCTCCCCATGTGGGAACGCATCCAGCCTGTGCTAAAAGCACTGCACTGGCTGCCTATAGCATACCGAATTTGCTTGAAGGTGCTGGTGCTTACCTTTAAAGCCCTTTATGGTCAGGGACCTACTTACCTGAGGGACCGCCTTTCCCCATATGCTCCCCAGAGGTCACTATGGTCAGGGTCTCAAAACCGTTAGGCCCCCCTGGCCCCAAGGATGCCAGGCTGGTATCGACTAGAGCCAGGGCGTTTTCAGTGGTGGCTCCAACCTGGTGGAATGAGCTCCTGAAGGAGATCAGGGCCATGCAGGACCTTTTACAGTTCTGCGGGGCCTGTAAAACGGAGCTCTTCCACCAGGCCTTCAGGTAGGGAGCCGCATCTAACAATCTAAGACCCTGTGCCCTATACCATCATCCAGCCTGTGCTTGCTGATAGAAAATCATCTGCTGATGGCAGTTCATTGCACTTTTGCTACTACTACACTGCCACCGCCATATAAATGGCTTTAGTAATTATGTTGGGCTTTTATGCTGTGTTTTATTCTGATATTTATGTTGTTGCATTTATATTGTTGCTTTTATCTCCTGTAACTTTATGTAAGCCACCCTGAGCCTGCTTTGGCGGGGAGGGTGGGGTACAAATCAAATAAATAAATAAATAATAAATAGTCAGCACAGCAGACTGACCTAGGATTTGTTAATGGCATACCTCTGAGATCTCAGTACCATCAACCTCACTTGTTCCCTATTTGTTTCTTACTAAGGGAGCCTAATTTAGGGGGGAAATATCATCAACTCTCATGAATATGAATCATTACCCAAGCTAACATAATTTGCTGTGCTTTGACTGTCCTCAAAAGTTCTCATTCATAGATTAAAAATCCTAATGGCTGCAAAATGAGAATTTAAGTTAAGCAATGTTTATTTCATGTATTCACTTTTAGAGAGGAGTTCTTTAACTAACTGGGATGTACAATAGGCAGAGAGGAAGTCAGAAGAACTTGTTAACGGGAGGTTTTAATACATTGTTTTTTCTAGGTCGTTCTCTCTGTACCAAATGTAATTCGGTAGCCTTATTTAGTAAGACCCTGCCAGGTCATCCGGCAATAAAATGAGAATTAGAGATGTCTAACTGAATTTCTCAAGCGCTGGATTTTTTGCATGGGAGAGAACCCATATTTTGTTATTGTTTTCCCTGCTTCACTGTGTTTCTCAACACACAAACTTCTTTTTCTGTGTGGTCTAAATAATATTCATTAGTGATCTTTATCTGGACTATCCCAAGATCAACCTACTGGGAAAGAGAATCTCCTTCGTACTTCATAGTTGGCTCCATCACAGTGTAGAAGGTGAAAGTGATTAATTTTATGCTTGAATGGCCCAAAATGTAACCTATTAAATAAACAGCAAAATGGAAGAAATCAAACCATTGTGGGAAGGACCAGATATCTCCCCTCTTGCTTCTTCCAGCACTGCTGCAACAAATGCTGTATTGCTGGACGCAGTATCCTGCAAGACCAGTGAAGCAGGCTGTGGTGTCCTAGAGTTTCTTCTTGCTTCCATCGATGGCATAGTAGAAAGCCTAGAGACTTGGGCTGTAGCCAAAGCACAGTGGGTGCCCTAGATAGGCCGAGCTCTCTCCACCTCAGCTGAATTCCACACAGTTGTCTTTCATTGAGGAAAGCTACCGTGTCTCCTGTAATAAATAAGCCTGCTGGCAAGTGGCTCTCATTGTGATGGTAGGTGGCCCGTGGGGGAATCTAGAATGCTGTCATCAAACATCTGTTTTGGCTTCTCCCTTCCCCCCAGTTTAATGGGGGACCAGTTTCTGTCTGCTAGTTTCAGTAGTACCACTGGCACATCAAAGTACAGGGAGCTGGCAGATGTGATGCAATCAGGCACTAGAGTTCTAATGTTAGACGGGTGTTGTTGCTATCTCCATATGGCTGATAGGAGGCTGGGGCTGGGAGAATGGCTTGTCTAAATCAGAGGCAAGATTCTTACATGGATCCTTCTGGACCACGACTCATTCTCTTATCTTCCCATGCCGTGCCAGTTCTGTGAACCACTGCTATCTTTAGTTCCTGTGATTTTTATCATTAGCAGAAAAGCAGAAGTGATTTCACCCTGAAATGCAAAATATTTGCTAGGGTTGGGTGGAAACTGGAAGGTAAATTTTATTTATTTATTTGCTTCATTTATACCCTGCCTTTCTCCTGGGGGGGGGGCAACAGTGGGAGGGCTTCTAGTGTCCTGGCCCCACCGGTGGACCTCCTGGCAGCACCTGATGTTTTTGGCCTCTGTGTGACAGAGTATTGGACCGGATGGGTCATTGGCCTGATCCAACATTGGCTTCTCTTATGTTCTTACATTCTCCCAAGTGGGGACCCAAAGCGGCTTAAGTTGTTTTCTTCTCCTCTGTTTTATCCTCACAGCAGCCCTGTGAGGTAGGTTAAGCTGAGAGTGTGTGACTGCCCAAGGTCACCCAGCAAGCTTCCTTGGCAGAATGAGGATTGGAATCTGGGTCTCCCAGACTCATGCCTGTCACTCTTAACCACTGAACAGTCTAACCCAACTGGAAGGGTAAATTTTCTTTTCTGTCACGTTTGGCACAAAAAAGCAGAAAGCCAGCACATCTGTGTGGCCTTTATTTAGCCACTGTTTGCTTTGGAGCAGGTCACGGCAATCATTAGAATATCCTGCTGTTAGAATACCATTTGCTCTCAGATTGATCCATTAATGGGAGGGAAAGGTTTCAAGACACCATTAAAGCTTTAGGCTTAAGCATTCTACCAAGTGGATTCATCAAAGCCTGCAATTGTTGTTATTACGAGGCTGAGTCTGGCAGTGCCTTACGAACTTAATTAAGTCTTGGGTGCCACAGCTATGTATTTCCCCGTAGGCTATCCATACCTGAAATAGATACAGAGCAGCTTCCTTGTGGCTGCTTGCTGCCAGTCCTGCTCTGAGAGTGTCCTCGTAGTCTGAAATCTTGCAGCTGTTAATAACTCTGGAGCATCTTCACTGTAGCATTGTGAGGGCACTTTTGGTGGCTTGGGGCTAGAGAGTGTCATTTTAACTCCAATTCAAACTCATACGCAATTGCTAATAATTCTGATCTGACTTCTTTTTCTTGTGTGTGTGTGCACCTGTGCCTGGAAGTCATGGAGACCTCTGGCAACTCCTACTGGGGCATGGAGGATGTTCAGAGAAGTGGCTTGATAGCCTGCCTCTGCCTCCCGGCCCTGGTATTCTTTGGAGGTCTTCCATCCAAATGCTTGCCAGAGTTGGCTCTGCTTAGCTTCCGAGATCAGGCTTGCCTGGGCTATCCAGGTCACGGCATGATCTGGCTTTCTTGTTGATTTGGTAGGGTGGTGCCACTTCACTGATATCTGAGTAACCCCTCCTCTTCCCAAGGCAAAGAATGTGTCTCTTTTTTATTTTTTCTTGTTTATTTAAATGATAGTGAAGGAAGACTTTATTAATAGCTATTAGCCAGGATGTCTAAATAGAACCACCAGGATATGTTTCTGCATAGCAGTTGCAGGGGGACAAGGTGGGGGAGGGCTGTTGCTTTTATTTTTATCTTATTTATTTATATCCTGCTTTTCTCCCCAATTAGGATTTAGAGTGGCTTAAAACATCATTCTCCTTTCCTCCATTTTCTCCTAACAACTACCCTGTGAGGTAGTTCAAGCTGAGAGTTTGTGACAGGCCCACAGTCACCCAGTGAGCTTTCATAAGACAAGTGGGGATTCGAACCTGAGTCTCCCAGGATCTTAGTCTGGCAATCCACCCACTAGGCCATGTTGACTCTCTTCAGGCATTGTTGGTGGGGTTGCCAGAGGAACCCAGCAGGCCACTGCTATACATAGGCTTCTGGATTAAATGAACCTTGAGGTCTGATCTAGTAGACTCTGACTTTGACTTGTACTGAGTGGGACCCAACCAGCATTTCTGCTGGTGCAAAAGGAACTAGGGGTCTTCTCTGACCACCAAAAAAGGACTATACCGAGGTTGTGGGACCTGCATGGACAAAGGACATGCGGGTTCGGTACTGAAGCAAGGAATAAAGCAAAGTGAAATGGAGTGATAAAACAAGCTGCATCTAACCCAATGTAGTTTGACTTGATTTGAATACCCTGTGTGTTTTTGTCTACATCTCATATGCTTATAATCAGTTATTATTCTGCAGCCATTACAGAGTCCCTTTGTAGAAGTCCGTAAGTATGTTTAATAACACATTCAATCTTACGGTGGATATGATTGTAGTAATTACAGAATCATGGCCAGCCAAAGTAATTTAACAAAGTTTACCCTCTATAATGTTCTGTCTGGAGAAAAATAGAGAAGGAAGCACCTTGGACCTAATTCTAAATCAGAAGCCTGGTCATGTCTTTCTGGAATGTGATCTCACTGTTAAAAGGTAAAGGTAAAGGTTCCCTTGCTCGAAAGCCAGTCAGATCCGACTCTAGGGTTGCGGTGCTCATCTCCGTTTCCAAGCCGAAGAGCCAGCGCTGTCCGAAGACGTTTCCGTGGTCATGTGGCCGGCATGACTAAACACCAAGGCACACAGAATGCTGTTACCTTCCCACCGAAGTGGTACCTATTTATCTACTTGCTTTCGAACTGCTAGGTTGGCAGGAGCTGGAACCAGAGACGGGAGCTCACTCCGTCATGCAGCACTCTCAGGTCTCGAACTGCTGAACTACTGACCTTCCACAGCCTGCAGTTCAGCGTCTTAACCACTTGAGCCACCGCAGTCCATATCTCACTGTTACCTTTCATTTAAAGTCTTATTTGTGTACCTTTGCAGCAGAGTTTCATCATTAAGAAGACAAGTTTTCACTAATTGTACCATTGTTTTTGACAACCCAGTGCATTACAGTGTTGGCAAAGACCTTACAGGCGGTTTTTATTTTGGAAATCAGAGTGTGGCAATCTTTAGCATGTTGTGTTAATCTCAAGTGGTTACTTGATGGGAAGGAAAAAAACCCCTACAACAGTTCCTCCTTCCTCATGATTACTTCTTAGGGGACCTTATGGTTTCATCACACAGTTCTTTCACAATCGAGGCTGTTCCTGCATTGTGTTCTTAGGAAACCACATTGGGTATCATGAGCACGTAACACCTTTTAAACTTGTTGTTTCCCAGTTGCCTGGTCACTGGCTGCTCCTCTCTTTGTCTGCTAAGAGCCAGGTCCTTTGAAGAAAGGGTCAGCTGGTCCAGGAAGCAGTCCCCCCTCACACCAGTCGCTGCCAGTCACTGGTTTGCTTCACAAACCCTCAAAAGTTGCAGTCATCACAGTCGAATGTTTGACAAACTGTTTGTATTCCAATAGTTTGCCTATGTGCAGAACAGCTGGTTGCTCATTGAGGTTCTCATATTGCTTTGCCCATTCATTATTTCAACTCATCTCCCCATCAGCTTGTTTGCCACATTTTTTGAATGTGTAGCACAAAAACTGTTTGTTTCACAGTGAGGTGATCAAAATAGAAGCTCATTTGAACAAAAAAACAACAACCCTACCCTAAAAAGCAGGCATTTTGAGCAAGATAAGTCTTAATGTTGATTGCAGGTGTTTGCAGAGGTCTCAGCATCCCTGATAACTGCCGAAGTATCTGAGCATAGCTAGAGAGCTAACAGTGAAGCTGCGGGCTAAACTTGCAGAAGGATGGGGCTAAGATGAAGCGTACCCTTATCTGAACAAAAAAAACCCCGCTGGAATGATTGGCAGATGGGGTGGACGGCTCTGAGATTTTGCCAGCCAAAGCAGTGGCCACTAACAAAATAGATTTAAATGTCTGATGAAAAAGAGGGATGCCATTCAAGAATCTGAAAGGACTCCCTAGCAAATGCCTGAAAGACAGGTTGCTAGTTCATCCTATTTTACATTCAGGTGGGTAGCTGTGTTGGTCTAAAACAACAGACCAAAGTTTGAGTCCAGTAGTACCTTTAAGACCAACAAAATTAAATTCTGGGTATAAGCTTTCGTGCGCATGCATCTGAAGAAGTATGCATGGACGCCAAAGCTCATACATAAAATTAAACTTTGTTGGTCTTAATGGTGCCACTGGACTCAAACTTTGGTCTGTTTTACATTCAGATATTCTCCATTTCATTCCCATTTCCTCTTCTTTATGTGCTTTGTTATAGAACAGGGTTTTCCCCCTTTCAATTCTTTTTATGTCCTACTGTAATCACTTCCCCAGTGCTGTTGATTATTTGGTAGCATTGCAAGATAATCCAGTTTACTTTGAATAAATATTTTTGCTGGGTGAAGGAAGATTGCAGTTTTGTTATCATACATAAGAACATAAGAGAAGCCAAGGTTGAATCAGGCCAATGGCCCATCTAGTCCAACACTCTGTCACACAGTGGACAAAAATACCAGGTGCAATCAGGAGGTCCAGCAGTGGGGCCATCTTGGTAGATCAGGATTAAATAGATTTTTTACCTGAACTAATGATGCTTCCAGGTCAATGTCACAAAACGGATGATGAGGAAGAATCCTATTTTAGTAAAAGTAATGAAAAAGTTATGTAATTCACATCGCACAAAAAATGCTGTGTGTCATCTCATCATTTAACATTATTTTAAATCAATTATTATATTTTAAGGGGCACACGTGGGATTCCCAACTGGTTGCCCATTCAAGAGTTGGGCCTAGCCTAGACCTGCTTAAATTCAGAATTTCTTAAAAGACTTACAAATGAAATTGGTATCAGGAGACTGGCTCTTTCGTTTATGAGACTACAGCATAATATTTTGGATATATTCTTTGGCAGATGAATATGTAATGCAGAAGAGATTAAAAAAAGGTGGGTAGAGGGAACAAAGATCTTAATTATGAGCAATTAGAAGAAGGTTGTCACTGCAGAGAGTTCAAACGATCCACCTAGTTACAACGTGTTCATGCAGCACATAAACAACACATTAGGTGCTCTCTGGACATAGATCAAACCCTTTTTTTTAAACTAGTGAATTCTAGATCTGTTTCTCGATTAAGACTTTTTCACCTTCCTACAGTTTCCACAAAGCGTAATATGTATTCACCTCCCTTCCTCACAGTTGCTCAATCTAGCCTGTAGCAATGTAGCTGTACCACCTATCTTTCCAGTACGAAGCTTTATTAATTTTACCTTTTCCAGTTTGTTCCATGCATTCTGATCCCCTGCCTTCTTTTGTGTACCCTCCTCTTGTCACCATTCAGCAAGATATTTGTAGCACATCATGTCTAGGCATAACAGTCCGTCCATCCATCCATCCATCCATCCATCCATCCATCCATCCATCCATCCTTTTAGTTGTAGTTTGTAGTTCTTCTTGCATTGCAAACCGCAATCAAACTGTGCTTTGCTGTTCTGGTTTGGAGGGGAATTGGAAGCCACAGTTTGCCAGCTGTGGATAAACCTGAGCCTCAGGCTCACTTGTAATGCCAGACCTAATGTATGAGCCACCTGTTCATCTGTGAAGTCCTTCACTGGCCATTTACCAAAATAAACCTTTATTTTTCATGATGTGTTAAACCATGAGCCTATTGGTCGGTATTGGTCCCTTCTTGGAAAGTGCCACTGTTTTATTCCTGCAGTACCTCATCTGTACTGGCAGGAACCCATGTCCATGTATCCTGTGCTGGAAGGCCACACAAAGACACTTGTGCTATACCAGCAGAGAAGGAGGGAAGGTAGAACGTGGTGAGATTCTACCAACCAGTTCCTTGGTTCTGTTCAAAATTGTTCAGTTAACTTTACAGCAGTCTTTTATTCCTCTATATTGCAGATGGTGGCCAAAACCAGGAGAAGAGTGGCTTGTCTTAAGAACACTTAGTTAACATGTAACTCAGTGCCAAACTGAAATTAAGCGTGCCATTGAGTTGCAACCTGCCGGCCCCACCTCATGGGGTTTTCAAGGCAATAGGCAGTTTGCCATTGCCTTCCTTGGTGGTCTTCCATCCAAGAACTAAGCCTGCTTAGTTTTCAGCGCTGACAAGATTGAGCTGGTCTGAGCTATTAGGGCTGCTACAGGGCCAAATGACACAACACGATTTTTAATGAGTCTGGTGCAGGATACTGCACATGTAGCTCCAAAGCAGAGCTAGTAACTCCACCTTGAGGTTATTTTGGCTCAGCAGAATTGGACTGGGGGGAGAAGAGAGCCCTTCCTCCTCCTGCACTACAGTCCCAAACCAAATAGGACCCCTGATTTTTAAAAAGCTGTGAGGAAAGCGGGTCCTATCCAGGAGCCCAGACCTGATTAATTGAAAATTGCACGGTGTAGTTTTGTCCTGAAGTAAGCTTTGAACTGGCGACTTTCTGGGTCACAGCCCTGAACTGCAAGAGATCTAAATACAGAGTTCGGGGCAGCAAAGAGAAGAGGACAGCTGGGTCCTTACTTGCCAGCCCCAAGTTGTGCAGTTGCTATGACCAGGGTGACGGCTACGTGCAGCTACAGCATTGCCTGTGTAAATTACATGTTACTTTGGCAATGGGCCTCGGGCAGTTCATTGAACTGCATTGTTAGAGTCTTCGGCAACAGCCTTTACTGCCCAACTTTGACTTTGCATTTAGGGTTCCCAAGTACTTACCGTCTGGGGGCGGGGGACGAATGCTCCCTGGCCCGACCAGTCTTCCTGGTAACGCACCATGCCGTCGCCAGGAAGGGACGGTAGGTGACGCTCTGGCAATGGGGCTGAAAACTCGATGGTACCATCGAGTTTCCAGCCCCATTGCCAGAGCGTCACCTACCGTCCCTTCCTGGCGACGGCATGGTGCTCCGCGCCTCTCCTTCCCCTGGGGATGGTCCTGCGAAGAAGTATCCATCCCCCGCCGGCACGCGGTAAGTTCTTGGGAAGCCTATTTGCATTCCTTGCAGATACGATTCTCTGGGAGGGATTTTTCACATTTATGTGTTTGCTTAACCAGTAGAAATGAAGTGTTGGCTTCCTGGTGTGACATAAGTGACCCTGTAGTGTTTTCAAGGCAAGAAATGTTCAGAAGTGGTTTGCCAATGCCTGCCTCTGTGTAGGAACCTGACCAAGTTCTCATTTACAGACTGGGGCTCACCTTGCTTAGCTGGGCTGGCCAGGTGAGGGCTATGCAGGTGTGACTGGCATTGCTATGCAGAAAGAAGAGTGGTTTGGAGTGATTACCTTTTGTGCATGGCTTTCTTTGTTGTGATTTTAATGCTACCAAAAAGGCTTTTCAAGGTTCACAATTAGCCCCAGTTCCTGTTCTTCTCTCAGACAAACCGTCCTGTTGTCTAAAGGACCATCTCATACAACTGCCTTGAAGTACTTGAGCATGAAATGGAAAGGAGCTTCAGCTTTCCAAAATGTCATGTGTTAACGATGTATTCATTCGGAGCAGCTCATGTGATGTTCCTGTTTCTTCTGACCGCTTTGGTAGATCAGAGAACCATCTGCCTGCTTTAAAATTTCCTTCAGCACCCTCTTTCATTCCTCAAACTGCTGGTCTTCGGTCTTTGTGTTAGGAATAATGAATAGCCTCCGAGTCCTAAGATATGTTGAATACACACGTGGAAATAAACATAATGAACCATATATCACCTTTAATTTGCAAAGGGCTTTATACTCTGTCCTGGGGTCTTCCTTTGTGATACTATTGGGGGGGGGACTGAAGGGCCAAGGTGAGAGAAAGGGGTGAATGGGGAAACCACCAAACTCCAGAGGGAGACTCACTGGTGGGCTGGGAGCCTTTATTAGCCAAGGACCCTAGAGAGTTAACCCAAGCTCTGGAGCAGGGCAAAGCTGACAAGCAATCAGGCAGACCAAGGCTGACGAGGAATCTCAGGTGGGAAGAGGAGCCCCTGCCCTCTGGGAGGATGGGCATGGCTATCAGGGAGATGGCAGTCTCAACCTGTGGGCAGAGCTAGCTGATAAAAGAGGCATGCCATGAGGTGGAGAGGAGGCCAGAGAGAGGAGGCCAAGCAGGCTGTTGCACTTCGGGCTCAAAGACACTCTCTGTAATGTGAGTCCGTCTGTGAATTAAAAACTGCTACTGCTGCACCTGTTTCTGGTTATTTACAGCAAAGAACACTGGTGAGGCTGTAAGCCAATGCCCACCCCCGTCAGCCTTTTTACGGCCCTCACCGCTCACGGATATACTGTGACTATCCCCATTGTAAGGATAGGGAACTGGGGCAGTGAGGCAAGCCACACACCTGTATAGGACAGGTGAGGGTTTGGATCCAGCTCTCCCAGATTCAGGCCCCAGTTCTTTGTCTGCCCCTTGAGGAGCAAGGGCTTGAATGTGAGGTAATTGGTAAAAAAGAGAGCAAAGTAATCTGACGTCCTTGGGAAATCGTGCATTCCCCCCTCTTTGGTGGATGCAACCCTGGGCTGGCCTCCGTCATTCCTAATCTGACTTGGCCCTTCCTTTCCTCTGCGGAACACGGGAGAGGCTCTTGCGTTGTGCTGGGGCCTGTGCAGGGTCTGCAGTGTTGTGGCTGTGGTGGAGCAGGGTGCAGAGATGCCTTAGAAACCAGGTACAGGCCACTGGGAAAAACCCTCCCCTGCTTTTTCCAAGCAAGGCAAGCCCAGCTGTCTCACGATTGTACATGCTGCTCCTGCTTCTGTGCCTTTTAAAGCTAAGATAAATAGCACCAGAGGTGATTCCAAGGTACAGGGATGAGTAATTTACTCCCCCCCTCCAGTACTTTTCACAGCCTAGATTTCAGACACAGCATATTAAGAACTTATAGGACAGATTATATGTTTGTCCATCTCCATCTGATAAAGTATGTCTATCGAAATCATTGCTCTCCTCATAATGATAGTCTCCAGCACATCTTCACTACTCCCAAACTAATTTTTGTAGAGTTGGCCCTTTGCTGTCAGGCAGAGTCACTGCTGTCCTCTCAGAACTGATAATGATGAGAAGCACAGGATCAAGCCGGGGGAATGTCAGGCCCCTTTCTCAGAGGAGTTTGCAATCAAAATTTGACAGCAAAGGGGAGGAGGGGAGGAATGGGGAGGAATGAGGAGAGCAAGTGTAGTGAGCGGGGTGGAGCGAAAGTAAGTATAGTTGAGATCACGGCAGTCCATGTTTCCCCAGGCTGAAAAGAGCATTGCATTGCAGTGTTATCCTGGCTGCCTCAGCTGCTTTAAACTAAGCGGAAGATGATAATGACCCTGGAATGGAAATCGTAAGGGCTGCCAAATGGCCCTTAGCAGTCAGTCAGCTGCCTACTTAAAGCCTGCCCAGCTCTTTTGCCACAGGGGGAGCAGCTAAACCAACAATAATTATAATCTCTGCCTCCAGTCCCCTTGATGTGGCATCACTGCAGATCAGCCGCAGGCATCAAGAGAGGCAAACTGGGCCAAGAGGTCCAAGGCTGAGAGGGACACTGCAAGAACTCAAAGACGAGGGGAGTTAAGGAACGTAGGTTGAGATTCCACTTCTTTCCAGGTCACCTTCGTTGTGCTGGGCCGCCCACACGCTCGAACACACGTGTCTTGGTTTCCGTCATGAAATTCTGAATAATTGTAGTTCCTAAATGTCGTTGGTTAATAATGGTGGGGGGTGGATGAACAGCTGGCTGATGTGTGGAGGACAGAGTTTTATGCAGGAGATTGGAATAGATCAGCTGTTCATGGCAGCCCTAGCGTGTAATGAATGTTTTAGTACAACACACTAAAAAGCAAACTTGAGCATTTGAACATTTCACTGCGCTGAAGCATTCTGATTTGATATTGTGCTTTCTCTCCTTCCATACCTCTTTCCCTTTTAGGTATCCTCATGGGAGCAGTTATAAAAATTATAGAATTTCAGAAGCTGGCCAACTGGAAGGTATGGGGACACACACACACAATTTTTTTGCCATCTCCTTAATGCGTTTGATCAAGCAAAAGAGGTTTGCCAGCATTTGACTCTGCTTCTAGAGAGCCAGTTTGGTGTAGTGGTTAAGTGCACGGACTCTAATCTGGGAGAACCAGGTTTGATTCCCTAATTCTCCACTTGCACCTGGCTGGATGACCTTGGGCAAGCCTTAGTTCTGATAAGAGCTGTTCTTGAAAAAGAGCAGTTTCTGTCAAGACCTCTCTCAGCCCCACCTACTTCACACAGGGTGTCTGTTGTGGGGAGGGGAAGGGAAAGGAGTTTGTAAGCCGCTCTGAGACACCTTTGGGTAGTGAAGGGTGGGGTATAAATCCAATCTCCTCTCCTCTCCTCCTCCTCTTCCCCTTACTTAAGAGTTTCCTGTCCTGATACAGGAAGAGTTTTCCACACAAGTCTTCCTCAATAGTTTTTGTTTATCAATGTGCCTACTAATTTTATCTTTAATAATGGATTCCACCGACTTACCTGGTATCGATGTTAGGCTGACTGGCCTGCAATTCCCCAATCTCCTCTGGAACCCTTTTTAAAAGATGGGGTTACATTATCTACCTTCCAGTCCTCAGGGATAGAGGGAGACTTTAATGATTGCATATTTTTGTCACGAGATCCACAAGTTTACACTTGAGTTCTTTCAGAACTTTTGGATATAGGCCACCTGGGCCTGGTGATCTGTCAGTTTTTAATTTGTCCATCAGTCTTAGGTCCTCCTCTTATCTGACTCAGGTCTTTCAACACTCTTCCTGAAATCTCCCTATCATCCTTTAGTAATCCTTGGCCATCTAAGGGCCCCATTGCCTCCCTGGCTGGTTTTCTGCTACTAATGTATTCGAAGAAATTTTTATTTTTATTTGAAGAAATTTTATTTACTTTAGTTATCCAAGGTTTACATCACATGAGATATCTAAAGAATAAATTAAAGTATTTCTAGCTCTAGAAATATTTAGAACAGAAAATGACACTAGGCTGGGAGATTTCCACTCATTCTCATTTCGTTTTCATGAGAAATGGGATGAGAATAACTTCAGTAGATGTTTCTTTTTTGTCATGGAAAAATACAAATGCTAGAAAACTTAGATTTTTTTTTCTCAGCATTCGATTGTGTTCCCAATATTAAAGAAAGTTAACATCTGTTCTACCTCACAAGATGCCTAATTTTAAAATAAAATGCCTTATTCGAGCCATTCCACAGATATTCAAAGGGCCCTGAGGCTAAGAAAGTTTGAGGATGAATGGGTATAGGCTCAGTGGTAGAGCACTCACTTTTTATGCAGAAGGTCACGGGTTCAGTCGCCAGCATCTCCAGTTAAAAGGATCAAGTAGGTGATGTAAAAGGCCTCAGAGGTTCTAGAGAGCCACTGCCAGTGAGAGTAGACATTGCTGACCTTGACAGACCAATACTGTGAACCAGTTGCAGATATCCAGTCGTTGCTTTTTCATTATCCTATACAGTCATATGAAGTTCTTCTGGCTTTTCCAGACTGAAGCAGATTTTGTGGTACAAAATCACTTTTTAAAATTGTAGTTACTTCAGTCGGTATCCCACACTGCTCTAAAGGTTAGCAGCAAATGAAAACAGAATTGACTGCTAACTCCCAATGGCCATATTTCAGCTCAGATCTGAAGATCATCAGCTTCCCAGAAAAAAAATGTTTCAAAGGATTGCATGCGTCTGTGCATGCTCTGTGAACCAGTCTGGCTCTTGGTGTGGCTGGCTCATTTGCAACCCATTGTCTGTCTCGTCCAGTCAGAAGGAAATCGCCTGGCACTGAACTGGCAGCAGTTAGGTTTTTACTTGGAGAAGCCACTCAAATCTTTCCCAGTTCCCAAAGAACATTCAACAGCACGCAGCTTCTCAGTTATCCCCTGCCATCCACTTCAGCATCCTCCTCACAAATCACTGTCTCCAATTCTGCACCACCATCTTGCATTGCCACGTGGCAGCCGGAAAAAGTCAGTCTCCCGGGGTCTTCAAAGTAACCCATCTCTCACAGCTTTTGTCCATCCACACTTGGTGCTCCCTGCTGCTGGGGATCTGTCAGGGATTGCATGCTTTGCAAAGCCATCAGCTCATGCTGATAAACACTGCTTGTTGCCAAAATTTGAGGATGCTGGTGGTGAGGGAGGAGGTGATGGCTGTGGTTTGTTGTGCCTGTCATTGCCTCCCAGGACTGCCCTGTCACTGTGCCATCAAGGTCAAGAAAGAGTTCCCATCAGCAAGGATCAGGGAGGTGGTAGGCAACCACAGTCTCCTTGATCTGTGCCCCTCCCACTAAACATGGGGTCCCTTACTGTCAGCCGTGCTTGCCAGTAACAATAACATAAGAACATAAGAGAAGCCAATGTTGAATCAGGCCAATGGCCCATCTAGTCCAACACTCTGTCACACAGTGGCCAAAATATATCAGGTGCCATCAGGATGTCCAGCAGTGGGGCCAGGACACTAGAAGCCCTCCCACTGCTGCCCCCTCCAGCACCAAGAATAGAGTGCATCACCTGCCCCAGACTGAGAGTTCCCATCTATACCCTGTGGTTAATAGCTACTGATGAACTTCTCGTCCATATGTTTATCTAATTCCCTCTTGAAACTGTCCATGCTTGTAGCTGCTACCACCTCCTGTGGCAGTGAATTCCATATGTTAATCACTCTTTGGGTGAAGAAGTATTTCCTTTCATCTCTTCTAACCTGACTGCTCAGCAATTTCATGGAGTGCCCACGAGTTCTTGTATTGTGAGAAAGGGAGAAAAGTACTTCTTTCTCAACCTGCTCAATCCCATTCATAATCTTAAACACCTCGATCATGTCACCCCTCAGCCGTCGTTTCTCCAAGCTAAAGAGCCCCAAGCATTTTAACCTTTCTTCATCGGGAAGGTGTTCCAACCCTTTTATCATTCTGGTTGCCCTTCTCTGCACTTTTCCCAATGCTATAATATCCTTTTTGAGATGTGGTGACCAGAACAGTACACAGTATTCCAAATGAGGTCGCACCAATGATTTATACAGGGGCATTATGATACTGGCTGATTTGTTTTCAATTCCCTTCCTAATAATCCCCAGCATAGTGTTGGCCTTCTTTATTGCAGTTACACACTGTCTAGACATTTTCATTGAGCTATCTACTACGACTCCAAGATCTCTCTCTTGGTCCGTCTCTGCCAGTTCAGACCCCATCAACGTGTATTCATATTTAGGATTTTTGGCTCCAATGTGCATCACTTTGCACTTGGCCACACTGAACCCCATTTGCCACGTTGACACCCACTCACCCATCCTCGACAGATCCCTTTGGAGTGCCTCACAATCCACCCTGGTTTTCACCACCCTGAACAACTTCATGTCATCTGCAAATTTAGCCACTTCACTGCTTACTCCCAATTCCAAATCATTAATAAACAAGTTAAAAAGCATTGGACCGCGTACCGATCCCTGTGGTACCCCACTGCTTACCACCCTCCACTGAGAAAGTTTCTCATTTATAGTCACTCTCTGTTTCCTATTTATAAGCCAGTTTTTGATCCACAAGAGGACTTGTCCTTTTATCCCATGACTATTGAGCTTACTTAGGAGCCTTTGATGAGGAACTGTATCAAAAGCTTTCTGGAAGTCAAGGTAAATAATATCTATTGGGTTCCCCTTGTCCACATGTTTGTTCACTCCAGATGATTTGTTCATATCCAGATGATTCCAGCCACAGAGCCCCCATAACCCATTGGTTAGCTCTTGTTCTTATCCACAAAGGTCACACAACAACAACTTATTCTTTCTTAAGGAATCAGTACTCTAAGATGATTCCCCAGATTGCCAGGTGGGTCCAGTTCTTTGGAGAGAGTTAGCCATATTTCACAAGGTTGGTCTGCCGCTGAAATAATGAATTAGCAACTGACTCTTGACAGATTACTGAATATATCAGTTTCTTTAAGAAAGTCAGCACTCTGAAATTTTTCTACAGTCCTGTGAAACTTCCAGCACAGATTTTGTGCTTCTGATTGTAAAACAGCAGAGAGAAGCATGAAAAATCGACAAAATGATTTTGCTGAAACCAGCATGTAATATTAAAAGAAAGACTTTATGTTTCGAAAGTCTAGCGAATGACTGCTTGAAAGCCAATTTGCATGAGTCAGCTGTTTCTGCAGCACATTATGTCCAATTCCCGTTATTGCCAATAATTTTTAATACCTTAGCAATTATATTAAAATCTGAAATTGCATCTTCAGAAAAAGTAGCTCTTGTGGTTGAATATTCTCTCTTGATCTAGGTGTCTAGGCATACCCTGTAGGGATTTGGAACTATTTAGGGAGGGTTGCTTATTAAGGGAAGGAGCAGAACAATATTCAAATTGCTTATCCTCATCAGAAAGACAGGCTAAAACTTTTCATCTGTTATGGCCCCAGAACTGCTTTCCCTTCTGATCCTGGGAAAATGGATTCCTATGGTTGTGAGACTCATATGGAGTAGCTTTGTTGACAGAAGAGGGAGAAAAGGTGGTTCCATAGACTTCTTCCTCATTACAGACTAGTGACTTCTGTGGCTTTTGCAAACTTTCCCAGGGTCTGAAAGGATTTCAGGGAGGGGGAGAAAACAGGGAGATCAGCAACCAGAAGTTTCTGCTACTGGATCTAAACTTATAATTCCATGTCCTGATCATTTTATTTCTGATTCTGAAAACTATTAGCTATTTCTATCGTGGAAAGCTTTTTTTGTTGGAAGATGGTATTATTCCATGCTGCTTATCTGAATGCGGCAATTCACATAATGCTTTGGGTTTTTTTAGCTACTGGGTGAAAACAATTTAAAAAGCAATCCCAAGAATGTTTGCTATCTTAAAATCCTCTTTATTTGTGGTGGGAAATGAGGCAGATTAATAGAAAATTCATTTCCTAGTGATTTTTTTGTTTGAAATATTATCTGCTAGGTGGACTTTCTAAAGCGCTTGTATTTGATTTTGTTTGTTTTGTTCGTGATGTGATATCTTTTCTCTGATCGCACGTTTCCTAATCCTTTCTTCATCTTTTTGTTATATTTTTCAGGAAGAAGAAATGTTTCGTCCTAATATGTTTTTTCTTCTTTTACTTCCCCCGATTATATTTGAATCTGGGTATTCATTACATAAGGTAAGATGCCGTGAATCCTATTCGGTGGATGTGTGCTAGTGAGTGAACTGACTCCTGTACTACTGCAGATTGGTGAATCTATGGAACTGATTTGACAGCTTTCTGTCATCCCATGGTAGCTTCTTAAGTAGGATTGCCAGTTTTGTTTGGGACATTCCTGGAGATTTGGGGGTGGAGTCTGAGGAGGACAGGGTTTGGGGGTGTGGGGGGACCTCAGCTGGAAATAATGCCATAGAGTCCACCTTCCTAATGTCTCATAGATGGTTGCTCTATTTTACCTCATGACCAAACTACTACAATCAGAGGGCTCCAACTTCGATCTGTATAGTCTTTTTCTCCCCAAACCCCAAACTGTCTGGTAAAGCCACCCGGAGTTCCAGTCTTGGAATTCCAACATCGCATGTAGTTTGACTGTCACATGCAAAGTAGTAGTTCTGTAATAAAAATACTTCTAATGGCATTAAAAAAGAGAGATGGATTTTCTTGAGACAGCTCAGGAAAGGACGTGTGTGTATACTTTTAGCTTAAATCCATCTAAACTTTTAATTCCAGGATTAATATTGGATAGACCCTGCAGTTTCACCGTACAGCAAATGTTAATAGTTAATACTGAGCTTAGTCGGAACTGCATTCTTTATAAACAGACCAGGAAGAGGATTAGTTTAATCTGTTTTTAATTAATGGCAATAAAATAATCTATATGGAATGAAGCAGACAAACTCATTCCGGAGGGAGAAGAATGTTACAGTGTGTTACCTGAAAAACAAAATGGACAGTGCAAATGAGTTCAGAATATTGGTCCCATGTTATTATGAGAGTGGAGAATTAAATGATCAGAGCGAAGGGGTTCTGAGTTTAGGCTGCCTGGCTGAGTGTCACAAAAAGACTGCCTGGCATCTGCTGTGCTCAGTGATTCTGACTTTTTGGGGATAAGGAGTCGAGTACAGACTCCTCTTGCTGTCCTGAGAGCCTTTCCAGTGGGATGGGAACATGGGAAAGAGAGTTCTTGGTTTCTGTTCTGATGTTCCCCACCACCACAAAAATGTTTAACAGCTAATTGTGTTAATTTGAGAGGGGGAGATGCTGAGATTGGTCTTCTCTTTACCAGGTTAGACAGGGAGGGTGGTACACCCATGTGCCAATGTGTGATGCCATCGCCCAAGCAGGTCCTTAAGCAAAAACTTCCCTCTAGTCAGCATAGAGAGTACTGTGCAAAATTGATCAATGGTCAGTTTCATATGTTCATATGAAAGAAAGCAGGAAAAGGAAGGGGAGGCAGAGATGAGGGCTCTCAAGGACAAGAGCCATTGGAAATTTGGAGGGGAAATTGAAATGTGCAATACTTCCTTATCAAGCCTAAATGTATTTTTACTGCTTTAACAGCATAAAATAAATAATTTATAACTTAGCATATCAAATGGTACAATTGTATTTTTTAATGAACATTTCAAAGTATAAATATAAGTGCTTTGGTTTTCCATAAGCATAGTTGCACAAATGCCTACTTATAGCTAGAGAGGGAACTGCAGATTGTTGCACCTCAGGTACCTTAACACATATCTCAGTTTTTTGGCATCTGAGAAGTAGGAAAAAATTAAAAAATGTAAAAATAGGAGACATAGATTTTGTACTAAAGAAAAGAAAGTGTGTTATTGGGATGAAAACTCTGATAATGATAATCAAAACTATTGAGTTAGTTATGGAAAATATTGAACTCTTTTTGCATATTAATAGTGTATAACATTAGATACATCTGAGCAAAAATATCTCCTTGAAAATATATTTTATGTGGCTGCAGAATACACAGGAGTTATTATCTGACACTGCGAAATATTTTACGTAAAAACTTAATACTACATATTCAGAGTAAGTAAACCTTGTCTTTAAAAGAATGTCACTCATTCCAAAAAAAAAAAGAAAAATTTTCGTAGGTGGGTTTTTTCCCCAGTGCTCCCCAAAATTTCCAAGTTTGTCTGCTGGAAAAATTGAAAATAGTCCTTTTCACCCTTAATTTTTCCAGTTTTGTCCCCCCGAGGCCTTCATATCTCTAAATAAAGTGTATAGAGGAATGAATATTGAAAAATGTGCTTGCTCATTGGTAGGAAAATGCAGTTCTCAAATTCATTGCACTTTGTTATTACTTTTATGTGTTTAGAAGCTATCCTTCTGCTGAAAACTGGTTCTGGATGATCTAGGAGTTCAGATGATACCTGGATCACATTAAGCTCTGTCTAAACTAGGCTTTTCCCCTTCGCATTTTCAGGGGAACTTCTTTCAGAATATAGGCTCCATCACTCTGTTTTCTGTGATTGGAACAGCAATTTCAGCTTTCATTGTTGGAGGAGGAATATACTTCCTGGGTCAGGTGAGAGCTCCTGTATATATTGTCTACAATACTGTACTGCTACTGAAGGTTGGGTTCTGTTCTTCCGAATTCATGCAGGGGTATAGTGAGGAACACAGGAAGATGCAAGTCTTTGTGGTGTTGGAATGGTTGTACATGGAGGTGAGTCTTGTAAATGCAGTTGCCCAACCAGCTTCAAGAACCTCTATCAATATTGTGTCAGGCTATCCTGGGGACTTGCATCTTTGGCTGTAATCATTTTTCTCTGTGATTATTTTCAAGATGCAAGTAGGACAAATCAGTGTTAGAACCAGCTGTTATAAATGACTCCATGCTGCAGTGAGCATAGCACTCTTGTCAAGTTTGCATGACTCTGGGCCATATAGAAGGACATGGAGGCCATATGCTGAACTCTGTTCCCAAGGATGCCATTCAGTTTCCTCAATCATCATTCAGGAATTGAACCTAACTTTACACCCTTTGGGTGTTCCCAGCATCTTGAGCTATATTTTAGTGTTCTGTTTCTCACAGTTGCCAGTATGTCACATGTTTCTGCACAGGGAATACAGTAACTGTTTTCCTCTTCCTACCTGTTACGCTTTGAGCTACAGAGAATTGTAATGAACCTCTATGCAAGGAGAAGAAAGGCAGAGTTTACAGTAGGGAACTCCCAGGTAATTAATTAAACCCCAGCAGAGATTAAGTCTTCACCAGAGCCAGATTATAAAATGCTGAGGCTCTAAACTACATCATGCTATTTCTACATGGATGTTTTGCTCTGCCTTGGCTTGCAGAGCATTGTTTTCAGGGGTATCCACATGACATCATGGTCCCATCTCCCCTCCTCTACTGGAGGCCTTTTAAAAAACAACAACGTTGAATTGGTAGATTGCCATACTGTTGTACGATCTAGTGTCACAGTCTACTAGTTCACTTCCTGGCTTTTTCAAAAAGTTAGTATCCAGCCCTTTTTGTTGCAGAGTTATAAGGGTAAAGGTGCAGCAGTGGGGCTGCAACAATTCTGCAACAATGGGGCTTGAGACATTTTTTTAAAAAAAAGAAAGCCAGGATCTAGTAGATCATGGCAATAAATCAGGAAATGCTGAATCATCATAGTGTTATAATGGTGATCCAGCAATTCCTAATATTTTTTTTTTTAAGCACTCTGGTAGAAGGATGGTGGAAGCAAAAAAAAGTGTGGAGAAAACTGCTGTCTGGGTACACTGTTGCCACACAAATGCCTCCACATTCATAGCAGCAACAAAAGCTTGTCTCTGTGGAAGCAGCAGCAGTCTAAGAGACCCTATTCAAGAAATAAATACTTTGTTCTTATTATCACAGAAATGATGCTAAAATGTAAATTTGAAAGCTTTATTTTTTGCATATATGCACAGGCACACACACAACAAAGCAATCCGACCCTTTTTGTTTTTTAGAGGCCCCTCGTATTATGAGGTCCTAAGCTGTGGTTTACCGAGTTTACCCCTAAATCTGGCCATGATCTTTACCCAGAGTAATAGTTAATTTTGTTGTGCCTAGGCATCCGTCTCCCTAGACGGCACTTGTATAGACTCCAGAAGTGAGGTTACAAGGAAGTTGCCCAACTCTTTGTACAAGGAAGCCATCGCAGGCCAACTTTTTATATTGTGCCGACCCTCCCGCAGTGTCCCTCAGAGCCTTCCGTCCTTCAAGAGCAGCATTTGGGGGATTTTAGTGGGCTGCAGTGGGAAGAAGGCATCAGTGGAAGTCATACAAACGTTCCTCCTGTGGATGGAATTGAGCTGCGTTGGCAGAAAATGACCTATGGATTCATTCACGAGTCCTTTTCCTTCTTCTTCAAAGTTGCTATTTTATTTACATATGATTGAACTCATGCAGTTAGTCAACTTGGCTTTCTTCAGTTGTGTGGCAGCCTAATTTTACAGCCCCATGCAAGTACAGAAGAAAAGCATTCACTAGTTGCTACAGTGGTCAGCTTACTGAGAAGCTCAGCTTTCATTACTAAAAATGGGTTTTGTAGCCCACATGGTGGAAATACCGTGCGGAAGTATGAGGGTAATGAGTTGATGAAATCTCAGAAGCCCAGAGGAGATTTCTCAGGGGGGAGTTCTCATTTTTTTGCCACCCTTTACTCCTCCTCATGGCACAGAGGCAATATACTGTGCAAAATGCTTTCAAATTTAACAAACTTGTGTAGAATCACAGCATGGGGCATTGTTACCCCCCAAATTCCTGCTGGGAACCATGATTCCCCAGAATACCCTTCATTCCCAGGCAAGGTCGCTGATTCTGGGTTGGAGATTTTGGGGGTGGAGTTTGGGGAGGGGAGAGACTTCAACAGGGTACAATGCCATAGAGTCCACTCTCCAAAGCAGCCATTTTTTCCCCTCAAGGGGAAATATCTCTGGAGGTCAGCTGCAACTCTAGGAGATTTGGGCCCCCCCTCTATTTTGTATCACCCCAATGCATCATGATCAGGACAAAGTGCAGTTAAATGCCTGTCCTGCTGTCACACTACCCCAGTCAAGGATCATTCTGTGTCTCTCTAGAATCCCCCACACCCAGGCCAAAATGAAGGACGGTTGCTTGCAGGACAGTACCTCAGTATTCCTTTCCACTCAAGATTATTCCTCACAATGCAATCTTAATCAAGCCTTTAATCAGCAGGATAATTTCATTTCTTGACCCATTAGCACCCCCCTCAAAGTAACCTAAGTACCTTGAGTTTTGGTTTCCCACCACTGTCATTAAAAAGGTAAAAAAGGTGGGTGCCCTGGCCCCTGATATTCTGAGTTAGATTTTCCCTCAGACTTTTGCCTACCGCCCTCACTCTTTAAGACAGGCAGAGTTGTAGTCTAACATTCCGCTTTCCCTCCTTCTCTTGCTATGGCCCTCAGTCCTCATGCTCCTTCTCCTCACTAAATGACTCCCAATTCATGCCATGAACCTCCCTCTGACTCTCCCACAGACCCACTTCCAAACTTCCTGGTCTACCATCTTCTTCTTCCTCCCAAGGCCTCAAGCCTCCTCCCTGACAAACCTTGCCAGCTAAGGATCTTTTGCCTCCCCCCTCATCCAATCCTCCTTCCTCCTGTGTCTCTTGGACAGGCAGACACATTTATTCACACAGCCACCCTCTTGGGTGGCTCTTCTTAGACTAGCTGTGAGCTAATGATTAATTGGTTTTTTTAAATTACTAGGCACACTGTGAATTATTTGATTTATCTTTTGAATTGCCGAAGTGTTCTTGGCAAGCATTTTACTGCTTGCTGTTGTTTGAATCTGCCAGTGTATTTTACTGCCAATTGCTATTTAAAATCTGCCAAAAGTACTCTTGCTGTTACACAGCCTTTCCTCATCATCTTTACTGTAACCCCTTTTAAGACATAAGGTCCTTTTATTGGGGAAACATAGTTCCAGTCCATGCGTACATTTAAAAAGACCTGATGCCCAGGTCTAAGAATTGCATGTGGAGACAGATGGCCCCACGTTATCAGTCTGTGTCTGTGGGTAACAGTATGCACACTCCTAGATGTTAGAGAGCAATTTCTGGAGTTTCTCGTTAATGCCTAAATGCATCCAGGTGCCACCCACTGTGGTTTTCACCATGCCTTTAAAGTCAGCAGGTCATCAGACTTTTGATCCTTTGGATGATCCCCTTTGCTTTTCAATCCTCCCTTCACTGAAACATCAGAATTCTTTATTCTCAAGTTGCTTTCAGGGGATCAGTTTTTGATGTCTGTTAACGTTCCCCTCCCGTGGCATTTAAGTCACGTGGTATTTTCTTTTATCTCTGAGTATGGTGGAAATGCCCTGACCTGGATAGCCCAGGCTAGCCCAATCTCATCAGATCTTGGAAGCTAAGCAAGATGGGAGACCACCAAGGAAGTCCAGGGTCGTGACACAGAGGAAGGCAGTGGCAAACCACCTCTGAACATCGCTTGCCTTGAAAATCCCACAAGATCACCATAAGTCAGCTGTGATGGGGGGGAGGAAATGTGAAATGTAGCAACATTGACAGTCTTTTACATGAAATGCACAAACCACCGTTTGGGGGTTGTGGAGAGGAAGGGGCAAATGCAGCTGATTGGTAGACTCAGATTGCTGTCCTTGATCTGATAAGGAATGAACCTGGCAGAACAAGCGGTGCCGCTTCCTTAGCTGTTTCCTGAACAGTAAATGACCCTTCGGTACCCTGTCGTGTTGAGTGGCTTTTTGCTCTCTGCTTGATAGTCATGTCAGCTAGATAAGTACAGACTGTCAGCACTCCTTCAGTTATCAGTTCTCACAACGCTGAAATTGCACTCATGCTGTTGGGGTGAAAAGAATGTTTTCAAAGTGTGATAGCTAATTGAAACAAATCTTTCTGGTTTTTTAATCACTTTCCTCAGGCTGAAGTCATCTGTAAGCTCAACATGACTGATAGGTAAGCTTTTGCTAAAGTTTGTACAATATCCAACTTAAGGCAGGTTATTTTTCCAAAACACTGCAGCGGGTGCAAGGGTTGCATTTCTTGCAGAGATCCCCTGATTAATGAGGCTTTGAAGCTGGTTAAGCAGCAACCTGGTTAAGCAGCAACCTGGCTGGCATCACCCCTGGCTAATTTTGGTGCCAGGATAACATTTTACTGTGACTAGGGTGGCCAAAAGGAGAAATTGATGTTGGCACGGGCAGAGGATGAGGCTGGGGCCATGCAATCCTGGAGCCTTCCTCCAGTCTCTTTAACTGTGGTTAAGAGAGTGCCCCAGTTACATCTGCAGTGCCCCATCTTGACCTTTCTCATGTATTAATTGAAACATGTGTTTTCACCCTGACCTGGGTAGCCCAGGCAAACCCGATCTTGTCTGATCTTGGAAGCTAAGCAGTGTTTGGATGAGAGACCTCTAAAGAATACCAGGGCCAGGAGGCAGAGGCAGGCTATCAAGCCACTTCTCTGAATGTCCTCCATGCCCCAAACTAGGGGTTGGCAGAGGTCAGCATTATTTCCAAGCATGGGCGCGTGTGCGCACACACACACACAGACACACACACACAAACACACATACATGCAGAAATACCTCTCCCCCCCTCAAAAAACAATATGCTTTGACTTGCTAGGTGATTGTCAGTGGACTGTTCTTGACAGCTTAGGGGTGCTGTGTGCTTGGGATGGGCTAGTAAGTTTAATTGAGGGCACACGCTTGCAAAACTGTAGCAACTTGTCATATTTATGGGAAATCTGAAACATATAGGTATTCTGAAAGTAAGTACTCATTTTTTTGCTCAAGTGATATAATTGTTGGTCTAATGCACACCCAAGTATATTAGTCTAGTTACTGGTCAGAAGCTTTTCAGCTTCTTGATTCTGTGTCAGACAGTGTCAACTTCAGGATTAAATGTTTCAAAATATTTATTTATTTATTTCACTTATATCCCATCCTATCACATCGTGGGCTCAGGGTGGCTTACAACATAAACAAAATATAATAAATATATAACTAAAACCAGTTGTTTAAAACAAGCTGGCAGCAAAAACATACATTGTTCTAGGCAGGGGTCGGTTGGAGCCGGAGTGTACAGGAGCGGCGCTTCGGGAGTGAGGAGCCCGGGGGGCGGGCACATGACCCAGCCCCTGTTCCAAGCAGCCCATCTAAGGTGCTGGCTTACCTGGGTGCCATGGAAGGGGAGGGGGTTTAAACCGGCTCCCCTTCCATCTAAGCTGCCGGCAGCTGCGGGGCATGCAGGAGACCCATGGCAGGGGAGGGGGTTTAAGCCAGCTCCCCTTCCATCTAAGCTGCCAGCTCGCTCGGGCACCCCACAGCCATGGGGTGCATGGAAGAGCCATGGAAGGGGAGGGGGTTTAAACCATCTCCCTTTCCATCTAAGCTGCTGGCTCACCCTGGCGCCCTGCAGCTGCGGGGCGTGTGGGAGACCCATGGAAGGGGAGGGGGTTTAAACCGCCTCCCCTTCCATCTAAGCTGCCAGCTCGCCCAGGTGCCCCACAGTTGCGGGGCATGCAGGAGAACTATGGAAGGGGAGGGGGTTTAAATCCCCTCCCCTTCCATCTAACCTGCCGGCTGGCCCAGGTGCCCTGCAGCTTCAGGGCGCACGGGAGCGCCCTGGAAGGGGACAGGGTTCAAACTGCCTCCCCTTCCATCTAAACTGCTGGCTTACCTGGGCGCCCCGCAACCACGTGGGCGCGTGGGAGAGCCATGGAAGGGGAGGGGGTTGTAGGTGGTCTTTCCCCTCCCCTCTTTTCTTTGCAGACCGCATTCAGCTTGGTAGCCCATCACCATCGCAGAAGAATCATCACAAATTTTTGGAGGGGTTTTAAACCGCCTCCCCTTCCATATAAGGTGCCCTGGCAAGCCATGAAAGGGAAGGGGGTTTAAACTGCCTTTCCTTCCATCTGATGCCAGGGGGTGTGGCATATGCAGATAAGTTATGCCAATGAGTTATGCTAATGAGCTCCTGCAGCTCTTTTTCTACGAAATGACTCCTGGTTCTAGAGCAGTCTGCTACGCCTCTTGTTGGACACTAGTATTTAATATTGGGCCAGATGCAAATAACATTCTCATAGTCTTTTATCTGAGTTAGCATTCCTTCCACAAGGAATCTCCATCTGTTTGTTTCAGGCTTGTTGACTGGCATGCATCACATTTATTATTTCAGAGGCAATGCTAACATGTAATGTTTTATTTTGCTGCAGCTTTGCCTTTGGATCCCTAATATCTGCGGTCGACCCGGTAGCCACAATTGCTATCTTCAATGCCCTTAATGTGGATCCTGTTCTTAATATGTTGGTCTTTGGGGAGAGTATTCTCAATGATGCAGTCTCAATTGTCCTGACAAAGTAAGTCTGTTCAGATATTCAAAAAAGTCCTCATGCTTTAAATGCTACTGTCAGTCAGACAAATACCTGCCTAAAGACACACACAATATTTTTTGATAGATGCATCCAGCATATCTTCAAGTGTACTCCAAGGGTGCTTGGAGAAGGAAATAAAGTATAGGTGTTTGTTTGCAATTAGAGAAGCATCCCAGGAAGATGTGAGATTTGGAGTGCTTGGTGTCAGATGAGAACATAGAGGTAGTTGGCATTTCAGAAATCTGGTGGGCTGGGGGAAATCATTAGCATGTGACTACCCTTGGAAGCTGCGGTGGCTCAAGTGGTTGAGACGCTGAACTGCAGGCTGTGGAAGGTCAGTAGTTCAGCGGTTCAAGACCCGGGTGCCGCAAGACGGAGTGAGCTCCCGTCTCTAGTTCCAGCTCCTGCCAACCTAGCAGTTCGAAAGCAAGAAATTGCAAGTAGTTAAATAGGTACCACTTCGGTGGGAAGGTAACAGCGTTCCGTGCGCCTTGGTGTTTAGTCATGCCGGCCACATGACCACGGAAACGTCTTCGGACAGCGCTGGCTCTTCGGCTTGGAAACGGAGATGAGCACCGCAACCCTAGAGTCGGATTCGACTGGCTTTCGAGCAAGGGAACCTTTACCTTTACTTACCCTTGGATATCAGCTACAGAGGAAAGACAGGGTTGAGTACCTTTGTATGTCACAGAAGGTGCACAAAAAGACCAAAAAACTATGTCACTTTCACGCATGCTAAATAATCCACTTTCAATCCACCTCAGCAACCATTTGCAAATGGATTTTGCCATTTCATACAGTAAAATACAGTTGCAGAGTGCATTGAAAGTGGTTTGAAAGTGTGTTATTTGGTGTGCATGAAAGGAAAAGAGGAAAAGACTCCCCCGCAGAATTGCTATCGGCGTGAAAACCAGGCCTGAAAGTTAACTTAATATTGGTGACATATTGTATCCTTTCTTGTATGAACTTTAAGGGTGATTTTGACATGGAGAAAAAAATAAGGAAGGTAACCAGTGGAAAAGGTTGTGCAATAATGTGTGTGCAAGGCATGAAAAAGACATCGAAGTCTGGCTACCATAAATGATTGTGCCTTGTAATAGTTGTTCATGTAGCTGACTACAGGCAAGGCAACCTTAGATTTGATCCTCAGTGACGCTCAGAACTTGGTGCGAGAAATAAATGTAGTTGTGTCAGTTGGGAATAGTTATCACAATGCAATTTGTTATGGCCTATTTATTACAGATGAATTTATGTTGTTGTTTTTATGATTCCATTGTTTGGTCTTAGTGAGTGACCACACGCTGGTTTCTGGAAAGGGAGCATATAAATTCTCCAAATAATCAGGTCCAGCAACTATGTGCAAGGAATGCTGCACAGAATATTTAACTATATGTGCTCTTGTTTGGTTTCCATACAGGTCAAAGGGTTTAGCTTGGTGCAGAATTTCAAGGGTATCCCTGGTGGTTATAACAGAATAGAATTTGATCTCAGCAAGAAACAGGGAGCTGACTCGTAGCCGTGTGCTGCGGGGGAAGTATGTTCCGTTAGTAGATTGGATGTAGTGAATGGCAACACCAGATTCTAGGAGGAAAGACCTTATTTGACTCCTCCTAAGTGTACTTATGGCTATGGCCAGATACTTTGCTTATAAATCCAAAAGCTTCATTCCATGGGTTTTATGTTTCCTAGGGTACTGCCCTACCTCCAGCTTTTGGCCTTCCATGTTCTTCAGTGCCTTCATAATCCGAGGAAAGAGCACATTAATTTTGTGTGAATATATGGGTGGGAAGGGGGCGGGGTCTTCCACAGTCCACCATTTTTCCCCGTGAATGCTTATCTTTATCATATCCCTGCTAGAGAGACTTCCCCTGTTTCGCTGCAGCAGGCATCTTTCTGGTCCTTTTATACCAATACCAAGAGAGCATCACAAAAACAAGGGTAGATTTCCAGATTTTTTAGTAGAAATGTGTTTCCCTTTGGGGGGATTGCTCCAGCACTTGATTTAATATCTTTTGACATTCCACTTGTTATAGGACCATAAATGCATTTTAAAGGCAGCTTCAGCAAAGAAACGTAGCTTGTTGAGATTAAAAAAAACAAAACAAAATGCACACACAAATCATGTGGTTCTTGTGGGATCTAAAATTCAGACGTGTAACTAACTGGCCCTGGTTGTCTTTATTTTCTTTGTTAAATTGCTCTCAGCACTGCTGAAGGTTTGACAAGAGAACATACGTCAGATGTGAGCGGATGGCAAACCTTTCTACAGGCGCTGGGATATTTTCTGAAGATGTTCTTTGGTTCTGCAGCGCTG
The DNA here is from genome assembly GCA_029375565.1 of Gekko gecko. Classification (NCBI taxonomy): domain Eukaryota; kingdom Metazoa; phylum Chordata; class Lepidosauria; order Squamata; family Gekkonidae; genus Gekko; species Gekko gecko. The sequence goes on from JAPDNY010000006.1 coordinate 157,551,940, forward strand.
GGGACTCTTACCGGCCTTATTTCCGCATTAATATCCTTTCCTTTGGGGGAGGGAGGGCGGCATGGTATAGCCCCATCCCCACAGATCTTGGAAACTAAGCTAAGCAGGGTCGGTATTTAGATGGGGGACCACCGAGGAAGACTCTGCAGAGGAAGGTGATAGCAAACCACCTCTGCTTCTCACTTGCTTTGAAAGCCCCTTGCTGGGGTTGATGTAAGTCAGCCTCAACGTGACAGCACTTCACACACACATACACACAAACCCTTTGCTTTTGGGTAATACAATGTAAATACATAAACTAAGATGTGTTTACATTTTTATAAAGATTCTCCAGTGCTTTCCTTCAGGAGATTACTATTTTTAAACAAAGGCCTTTTGCTGGCAATCTGTTTCCTTTCTTGCGCTGCAGTGCTCATGGGCATCTGTTTTGGAGCTGCATAAAACCTTTGCAGTTGGGTATGACTCCCATTAAAGCCCAACTTGCTGTATAATAGCTCATTCTTGCATGATAATGGAGGCTTATAAAACATACTGGCGTTTTTTTGTTTTGTTTTTTTCTGTGCGTCATAACAGATTAATACCCTGTCAGTAGTGGGTCTCTTTTTTCATTAGCATACGCTCCAGTTTTCTTAGGTATAAAACTTTCAATTAAAGAATCAGGCGTTTTTCCTCCCACTTTGAGGCCTTTTATAGCCAAACAATGCAAACTGTATTCAGCCAGTTGGGTCTGATTCTCATTCGGTGTGGATTTGTGTCAAGCTAAATCTTGGACTTTCTATACTAGCTTGAAGAGGTTTTAAATGTCTGAAGAGAGCCCATTTTAGGCAAAAGATCAGCTGCCGTCAGAGGTTGTCTGGCTGCCATTAAGGCAGAAGCCCTCCTTTCCTCCCATTCCCCCCACCCCCAACGTATCTAGTAAACAATACGTGGGATGTGACATCATCACTGTGTGAGTTTCTTTGCCCCCTGCAAATGGCAGCAAGGGAAATGCTGGGGGGGGGGGGGCGGCGCGGCTGGTAAACAAGCAAGGCAATGAGCTTCACAGCGTGCACTTTAGTTTGTTAGACTCTACAGGAGAGAAAAGGAAGAGGGTGATGCTGGGTTATTGACTGTTTTGGGTGGCAACCACACAATCCATGTAAAACCTAATTTCAGCCTCGGGCAAGGGAATGGTGTATACCTAAAGGAACCACCATCATTGCTTTAGGAAGCTGCTTTGTTCTTTACCACTAAAGATCTTTTTAAAAAAATGTTTTCTTTTTCTTTTTCCCTGTTTTACAAGGGGAATTGTTCACAACACCTGTCAGGCCTTGCTGCCGAGCCCTGTAGTGTAACTCCTCTCAGGGAAGGGCTTCCTTCCGACCTTGCTTCTGCCCCTTCCCTCACTAGGTGGCTGTTCTTTGAACAGGAGATGAGGGCGGGGCTTATGGTGCCGGCATCAAGTTACGACATCAGGAAACATGGTTGATGTGTGATTGAATAAGTGAGCATGGCGGGGAGGCAGATCCAGAAAAATGGAAAAGAAATTGGCAGTTTAAAAAAAAGTGTAAAATAAAACCACCCCAAAAGCTGCCTTTGTTCCTAACGTGACGCTGGATAAGACTTCTGTCTGGGCAGGATCGTCTAGGGTGGTGGGAAATAACGTTCATGTGATTTGACACATGTTCATTGTTCCAAGAAAGAGCAAGACTTGGGCAGACCCTCAGTGTCCTTTCTGTTCTTCCATTTAAAAGTGACTGTCTTTATTCTGAGGTCTTTCTAGTCACTGAAGCGAAGGCAATTTTTTTTGCTTCCTTGCTTAGAATCTTCTGGTTTCTTATCCTTCAGGAATGTTTGATTCCGTGTCATAGTCTTTGTCATCATCCAACTTTTAGCAAGGTAGTCCTCTAAATATTTGACAAATGGCAGGACAGCCTAATTTTGTGGGTCCTTCAGTGTTTTTTTATTGTTCACATGGTGGGCACCCTTTGAAATTAACTTCTCAAATGCATAGCAGATGGTTTGGAGAAGACATTTTGTGGTGAGTACAACAACTGTGATATAATTCAGTTACATAAGATGGGTTTAAATTAAGGATGGGAAGGTACCAGCTGGATATTAGGAAACGCTTTTTTACAGTAAGAATTGCTCAATGGTGGAATCAGCTGCCCTGGGAGGTATTGAGCTTCCCCTCACTGGCAGTCTTTAAGCAGCAGCTGGACAAACACTAGTCAGGGATATGCTCTAGGTTGATCCTGCATTGAGCAGGGGGTTGGACTAGATGGCCTGTATGGCCCCTTCCAACTCTGTAATTCTGTGACTCTAAAAGAGGCAAGATGTGGGGTTCTGTGCAGTGATGCACGCTTTTGAGAAACTCCATTGCCAGGAGATCAGGCGGAGCAACTATATACTTTTCTCGTAAGCGCAGCAAATATTTATGTTTAGCAGCCGCTGTCGATATAATCTAAGTACTCATTAGTATTGTGTCTTGCTGTGCATTATTCTGGATTGAGAACTTAATATGCCTTTTGCCCTACAGCGTTTGCAGGGAGACACAGCTCATAAGTGTTATAGCCTTTTAGTTCATATGCCAAAAAAGCATGATGAACATCTTGTACTAATGTGAGCTCTTTGACATTATGATTGTTTGCTTGGAATCAGGTAGGCTTCATGTCTTCTCTTCCCTATCTTTCTCCTTCAGTGGGGGGAAGTCATCCAGGCACTGGTTAGGTCACGCCTCTGCTCGCTCGATAGGCTATGCAAATTTCTTTTGTTGCATAGCTCCTGTTGGAGTGGCCCTGGCTGACCTCTCCAGTTCCTGCATAGCCCCTGCGCTCAGTAGGACTCTGGAGCTCCTGCTCCAAGCCATAGAAAAATAGAATAAAATAATAGGAGGAAAAGAGACCAAAAAAGGTCCATTGAACACCCCGGGTCCTTTACTCACCCCGGGTTTAATCGAGATCGGGATTTACCAGAAGAGGATCCAGGGCGTTCGGAGTTCTCAGCCAAACACCTTCACGAGGCGAAGAAGAAGGAAGATGGCCGCAGCAACCCGACCTGAGGAGCAGCTGCCTATAACCCCCGAGGCTTCGGGGGTTGAGCAGCAGAAGACACAGCGGCGGGAGATTGCGCCGCCAGCGCAGAACTTCAGCTCCTCCTCCTCGGGACCAGCTGATCGCACGGAGCCAGCCGGCCCCCGCGGACTCCCCCCCCACGTGGACAACGAGGACGCCTTCGGCGGAAGCGGCTGCGGTAGGGCGGCACAGGCGCCGGTCCCTCGCTCGCAGCAGAGGCCCAGGAAGAAGGCAGGGAAGTCGGCTGGCGGGGCGGCCAGCGGAGCCCAGAAGCCCAAAAAACGTCGTGGGAAAGAAACAGGGCCGGCGAGCCCGACGGGTGAGACCATTCCCGGGGGGGGGAGGCCCCGTCAACGGACGAGAGGGGCATGCCGGCTTCGAGCCCAGTCAGCACGCCGGCGCCGCGGCAGCTTCCCGCGCAACCGAGCCCAGTCACGGATGCGGGTGTAGGCCAGCCGGGGGCCCAGAAGGGGGGCGTCCCTGAACGGCTACCTTCAGCACCATCAGGTCCAGGAGAGGGCCCAACCGACCCACCCCAACCCTTTTACCCCGGAGAGCCCCCAGCGCAGCCCAGCGGCCCCGGCCAGGCACAGGCCATGGCCTTTGCACCCTGGGGGATTTTTGGCCTGCCGCCGCCATGGGCTGCGGCGGGGAGAGCACAGCCAGCAGTGATGCACCCCCCCCAGGCGCAACCCTTGTTATCGGCCGCAACCTTGCCCCCAGCACCTCAAGAATTCGGCGGGATGGGCCAGGGCTGCCTCTTACCTTCCCCATTCCCGATGGGGCATCCTTGGATGTGGCCACTGACTGGGGGGGCCTGGCAGACCCCCCAATGGGCCCTCGCGGGAACGCATGGGGGTGCGGGTGACCCTGCTACCCAAGGACATGGGTGCGAGGGGGTCAGAGGCGGGACTCATGCCAGGACCGCAAAGAAGAGGAGGAGATACCACTCCTCTCACTCCAGATCATCATATAGCTCCAGGTCTCCTTCTCCAAGAAAAAGGCCCAGGGACCATAGGGCCCTGACCCCAAGTTCCCTTCCGGGGGTCTCGGAGGCAGGAGGAGAACAACAGCGGGCCTCAGTACCCAGAGGGTCGGAAGGGACACAACCTGGCAAATCCACAGGGAGGCACCGCCTGCACAGTACTAGCTCTGAGCAGGTAGAAACAGCATCCATTATTACGTCCTCAACTCCCAATGAGAAAGAGGAAGGGGAATGGTCGGGGGACGAGACGGAAGTGAAACCCACTTCGTCTCGCCTTTTTCAAACAGAGCATTTCCAGCGGCTTTTGACAAAGGTCATCTCCACACTTAACTACCAGGTTGAGGTGACGGAAAAGCCTAGATCATCCACTTCGGCAAACTTGGATCCTAGAGGGTTCAAAAAACCGATAAAGGTCCAGACCTTCTCACCCTTTCCGGATTACTTCGAGGACGTGATACGGGAGGAATGGGCTAACCCAGGAGGGGGATCATCTCTCCTCTCGATAGCAAAACGTCTTTACATGTTGCCCGAGGACACTATGGAGGATCTGAAGGTTCCCTTGGTGGACGCCCCGGTGGTGGCGATGCACTCAGGAGCCGTACTCTCGAAGGACGGGGAAAACATCCTGAAGGATGGCATGGACAAAAAGAACGAAGCCGCCCTGAAGAAGGCACATAAGGCCATCTCACTAGCGATCCGTTTGGCCGCAGCACTATCCAACTTCACCAGGGCGACAGCCATCTGGGCAGACAACCTTCTGCAAAACCCTGAGGTGTCCCCCCTGGAGCTACGGAGGTCACTTCTCAAGATGAAATGTGCGGCAGAATTTGCAGCTGATGCCTCTCAGGACAACATCCAGTTTTGTGCCAGAGCACAGGCAGCTAACATTATCATCCGCCAGAACATCTGGCTCAAGCACTGGAAGGTAGACACATTATCCAAGAGCAATTTGGCTACAGAAAAGTTTTCCGGCCGTCTCCTCTTTGGGGAGTCAAACTTGGACAAGGTCCTGGTGGAGACTAGGGAGAAGAAGAAGGCAATGCCGTCATCGGCTCACCGGCGGGAACGGGAATTCAAGGGCAGATCTTCCCATTCCTTTCGTGGCCACGTCAACATGGGACGGGGGCGCGAAGGCCGGGACCACAGACCATTCAAGTCATTCAAATTCGGCGCAAGACAGAACGCCAGAAACATGACAGGCTACAGAACGGAAAAAAACGTCGCCCCAAAGAAGCAATCAGCATGACTGCCAGATAGGGGGCCGGCTCCAGGCGTTTGCGCAAACCTGGAGTCGGACCACGTCAGACCAGTGGGTACTAAAGATCGTGTCTCAGGGCTACAAGATAGAACTCACTGGCAAGCCACCGCGCAGTTTCAAACCTTCACCAACTCCGAGAAGCGCAGAACGCCTACGTCAGCTTCAGGAAGCAATCCAGCACCTCCTGGAGATCGGCGCCGTGGAGACGGTTCCGGAAACAGAACGCTTCAAAGGGGTATACTAAGTACTATTTGTTGTGCCAAAAAAGTCTGGAGACTGGAGGGCGGTCCTAAATCTTCGCAGCCTCAACAGATGGGTGACAAGGAAAAAATTCCGGATGGAATCCCTGCGTCATATTCTGCAGATCCTGCAGCAAGGAGACTTCATGACTTCCATGGACCTCAAGGAGGCCTACCTTCATATTCCAATACACCCTTCTTCCAGGCAGTTCCTGCGGTTCTGTTTCCAAGATCAACATTTCCAGTACAAGGCTTTGCCCTTCGGACTTTCTTCGGCACCCAGGGTCTTCACCAAGGTTCTGGTGACTCTGGTGGCGGCTTTGCGTCTGGAGGGAATACACATCCACCCTTATCTGGACGATGCCCTTCTGCGTGCAGGGGACTACCAGACAGCGGTACGCTATACCCAGAGAGCCAAGGAGCTTCTACGCGCACACGGCTTCATTATCAACGAGGAAAAGAGCCACTTGACACCGACACAGGACCTCGTGCACCTGGGCGCGAGGCTGGACGCAAGAAAAGTCACAGTGTCACTACCAGTGGACAAGCAGCTCAGGATTCGAACCCTAGTGAAAAAGCTCATGAGCAGGACACAGGTGGACCTGATGCAACTGGCTACGCTGCAGGGCCTTCTGATCTCTACGATCGACTTGATTCCATGGGCGCGACTCCACGCCAGGCCCCTGCAGTGGGCCCTGCTACCATTCCAACAGAACGTTGCCAGGAGACGACACATCCAAATAAGGATTTCAGACGATCTCCGGAGGGACAGGGCATGGTTGTCATTTGGCAGGCAGTTCCATTAGGCCCTGGCTCTGTTTGAGGACAGCTAGATATCTTTTGGGCCAGAGATCAGCAGGAGGTTCTTCTCTCCAGAGCATAATGCTCTTCTGGGGAAGTACCAGGAGAGGCAATCCCATAGGTAGATTGAACTTGATCCCGTATTCATCCTGGAGCCAGTGCAGCTGGCGAAGCACTGGTTGAATGTGCACTGTCAGGGGGGTTCCGATAAGGACCTGGGCCACTGCCTTCTGGCCAGTTGTAATTTCCAGGTCATTCTCAAGGGTAGCCCTGCATAGAGTGAATTACAATAGTCTAGTGTGGAGGTGACTGTTGCATGGATTACTGTGGCCAGGTCAGGGCGAGGCTGGAAGTTTATACCGTAGCCCTGAGGCACACCCCCCCCCCAGCCACAGAACCTCCATCTTTGATGGATTCAGTCTCAGCCAGCTCTGCTTCAGCCATCCTACCACAGCCTCCAGCCCTTTGGCCAAAATAGATGGGGCCGTGTCCGGTGGGCTGCCCATCAGCAGATACAACTGGGTGTCATCTGCATACTGATAACAGCCCAGCCCAAAACTCTGCACCAGCTGGGTGAGGGGGCGCATACAGATGTTGAACAACATTGGAGAGAGGATTGCTCCCTAAGGGACCCCACACAACAGGGGGTGCCTAGGTAACACCTTCTCTCCTAGCGCCACCCTCTGTTCCCAACCCTGGAGAAATGAGGTGAGCCACTTCAGTGCCACCCCACGAACTCCTATATTGGCGTAATGGGGGCATGCAACATGTTTTCAGTATGAAAAACCTTGCCTTAAGAAGCATTGCCCTCATTTTGAAGGATAACATAACTCTGTTGTTTGTTTGTTTTTCAGTGCTCCTCAAAAATTTCCCAGTTTTTCCACTGGGCATATTGAAAGAAGTCAAACTTTTTTAGGGTGTATATTCTGAAATTGAAATAGCTTTGCCTTGAGATTTTCACTCATTCTGACAGTGAAAATATTTCATGAGAGTTTCCCCCTCCCCAGTGCTCCCCCAAATCGCCTAATTTTTCTGTTGGAAAAATGGAAGAAAACAAGACAGGACCTGCCCCCGCCCCCCCGCCCCCCATTTTCCCAGGTCTTCACATCTCTAGTTACAATTAGTGCTGGAGGCAGGTCTAAATTACTGCTTTTTATTTTCAAAAGGGGCAGTGGCTATTGCATCTTTGTCTCAATAACCTGGCCTGCAACCAGATTTTTTTTTTACACCAAGCTTTACCAAATTCAGTTTGCCTAAATACTTCTCCTCCATTTTATGGCTGCTACAGTCTGTGGATTCAGGCTTTCCACCAAGTCCAAAACCAGCTTCTCCCCCTCATTGTTTTTGCTTGTTTGTTCTCTTTCACATCCAGTCTAAAGAAGAGGTTCTAATGAAATCGGAACCCCGTTGGCCCTCATAAACATACTGCCCTGCTGTTGCTTTTGGAGTCCTGCTAATGGCTTTTCATGCCATGAAGAAAATTGCATTGTGACAGCTGATTCTGTTTGTTGAGCCATTACGCACAAAACAGCTGCCTGGAACAGCTGTGGTGGAGATTGTATTTCAAGTGGCATCCACGCTGCTTGGTGTTTGTGCGAAGCAGGCCGTGGAGGAGAAAAGTGCAGACGACCGAAGCTGAAAGTTTTATAAGCAATTTGGATACTAGATATAATGTCCGTGTGTGTAAAGTGCTGTCAAGTTGCAGCTGGCTTATGGCGACTCCATAGGGTTACCAAGGCAAGAGACTAACAGAGGTGGTTTGCTGCTGCCTTCCTCTAAAAAGTGACCCTGGAATTTCTTGCTGATCTCCCACCCAAGTACCAAAGAGGGCCCTACCCTGCTTAGCTTCCGAGATCGGGCTAGCCGGGGCCATCCAGATCAGGGTGTAATGGAGGCATGCAATTTTCTTTTGTGGAGATGCTACCTAACCCTTTCTGCACATTTAGGGAATGAATTCACTACCAATATTTTCTGGGAGCTAATAACCAAATCATCACTTGAGCCAGGGTTGAAGCTAGAATTATGTGCCTTTCCTGTACAGGGCCCCCCCCCCCCGATTGCCAGTTTTGATAGAAGACACATGCCAAGCCCGTTTGAGCCTCAACATCTCTAATGCTGAGACAGTTTGGCTACTGCGCTAGAGTCTTTTATTTAGATTAAAGGAAGCCTCCATCATTAAATATCTGCAGTTTGTGGATCTGTACTCAGGCTTGCCATGAGAAACTGCCTCAACCTGAAACAGCGAAAGATCCGAACTAGTACATTGTAAGCAACTAATGAGATAAGGACCTAAATGATCTTCTTGGTTCTGTTCAGTCTCGAGGCAAAATGCATATGCTGAGTCATGTCTGCTGAAAGTTCTGTTTAATGAAGAACAAATACGGGGTTGGATCAAAACAGCTTTTCCACTCAGTCTCACACAGTCCGCCCCCAACCTCTGGCCTGCATGGCTTCTATCCATGCAAGTCTCACAGCTTCTTTGGTGGTCAGAGATGACCAGTGTTCCCTCTAAGCTGAGTTAGTGTGAGCTAGCTCACAGTCTTTTAGCCTCCGGCTCACACATTCAGGAAGGATGGCTCCAGAGCAAACTAATTTATGCGGTAGCCAAATCCCATACTCACAACTTTAATGCCAGTAGCTCACGAAGTAGAATTTTTGCTTACAAGACTCCACAGCTTAGAGGGGGCATTGGAGATGACCCCCCCCTTTCCTTTTCACCAGCAGAAAACCTGGTTGGATTCTACTCATGGAAGCCCTAGAGGATTAATCCAGGATCCTTTGTGCATATAAATGAAATCAAAATAATACTTAGTCAAAGGAGGATTTACTGTTTTTACAGTTGTATTAATTTATTTGGATTTCTTTACTGATATGGTGGGGTTTTTTAGATCTGGAAAGTAGTGTCAGATAACAAACTAGCTCAGTGACTCAGGATCAGCGACAGAAACCCCACTGGTAAATCTCAGAACTGATTTGCCCCCCTTTCTCCTTTAAGTCCGACTATTGCTTGAGCTCAGTCTTCTCTGACTGGCAGGAGCTCTGCAGGGACCTCGGGAAAGAAAAGGTCTTTCCTCCCACCTACTGATACCCTGGAGATGCCAGGGGCCAAATGCAATCCAAGTCTCATGTGTGTGGAGCTTATGCTGAACTACCAATCCACATTCTCCTTCCTTCTGATGAATACTCCTGAAATCACTCCTGCTTCAGTTTCTGAAAAAGTCCTCCCAAAGTAGGGACAATGTCCTGTTTGCTTGGAAGAAGGTCAGGAAGGAATCATTTTAAACTAAACAGCTACTGAGATTGAACATTAGCTTTTAAGTACAGCGCCTTGGGGAAGTTGTGTGCTCTAACTCAGAAAAAAAAAATTGTGCTGCAATAAAATTTATTAGTCTTCAAGATGCCAAAAGATGCTCTTGATATATTTAGTTGCTTCAGAAGTTTGGCAGGCATCGGGTGAGGATGATTTAAGATGAGCAAAAACCTGTGTGCATCAAAGGAGTGATGAAACAGCCTTCAGTCCACCCAAGCATTTTTACATTGATCATTGTCTCAGAAACAAAGGCCAGATGTAGGAAGTCCTGGGGAAACTCCCTGTATGGTTGCCTTTGGCTGAACTCTCTAGAAAGCCTGCAGTTCAGACACATTCAGCAACTTGTCCATTGGTGGCTTAAACCATGATCCTTGCCTTTTCAGCACCTCATGAAATCAGGACTGCAATCCTATGTGCGGTTAGCTGGCTTAAGCCCCATTGAAGGTAGGGAGATTTAGAAAGTACTGCTGTGCATAGCATTGCAACCCAAGTGATACCTAGAGCCTAACTGAAGAGAAACAGGGAAGGATTAAAGGTAAAGCTAGCAGTGCTGTAGCGCTGGGATTCCTGTTGGAACCTAATCATCTGGAGGATTCCTGTTTGGAGAGGGATCCTGTCTTGTGCTTTAGACTGACACTGTATTCCTAAGCAGAGTTCTACACCCACGGACTGCAGTGCACTTAGAATGGTATAGCTCTCTTTAGGACTGGATTGTTAGTTCTTTTGGCATTTCTTGTAACATGGACCTTCCTCGCATGGGAGAATGGGCATCTGTAATTTCTCCTGAAATAGCATTTATTTGTTTGTTTGTTTTATTCATTTTATATCCCGCTCCTTCCCCCATCAAGTAGGGCTCAGCTTAAATAAAATGATGAGAGGGCTGTGGTGCAGTGGCAGAGCATCTGCTTGGCATGCAGAAGGTCCCAGGTTCAATCCCCAGCTTCTCCAGCTTAAAGGACCGGGCAACAGGTGATGTGAAAGACCCTCTGACTGAGACCCTGCAGAGCCGCTGCCATTCTGAGTAGACGATACTGACCTCGATGGACTGATGGTCTGGTTCAGTTGAAGGCAGCTTTGCGTCTGAGAAAATGAAAAGCACTCTGTGCCACATGTCTTTCCTCCGTGTACATAAGGCTTATAGGTCACGGACACATGATTCATTATTTGTTTGGATATTTGTGCCCTGCTTCCCCCCCCCAATCGGGACCCAAAGTGAATTATAACATAATTTCCCCTTCCTCCATGTTGTACTCACAGCAACTGCCCTACTGGATAGGTTAGGGCCGAGAGAGAGTGACCGGCCCAGGGGTCAACCAGTGAGCTTCCATGGCAGAATGGGGATTTGAACCTGGGTCTCTCTGATCCTAGTGCAATACTGGGAAGGAAGGAAGGAAGGAAGACTTTTAATGGCATAATAGTACAACAATTAAAAAACCCCAGAAACTTGACACCAGTAAAGATATATATATACACACGCACACACACACATATTAAAAAAAGGTGACCGCCAAACAGAACCCATTTAAAATTAATAAAATGGAGGGGAGAAAGTACATTTAAGTATTACAGGTTCTAACCCTTAACTTCCATACACATGATAGGAACTCAGCAACAGATGCAGTAATTTCAGGGGATTTGCCAGACAGCAAAAAAACCTAAGTCATTATTAGACAGATTTTTCAGAAGAAAGAAGGGGATGGATCAGGGAATGATGAAGCGGAACGTAATGGGGGCAACGGAAAAGAATATGTTGCACAGAATCATGTTCAGTGCAATACCGTGAACCGATACAACATACCAGGACTACTGGGTTGTCTCTTTCCACCCTGTTGACAAGCTGTAATGGCTATGTGCCTTGCTTTTAACAGTCTCTTTTGCTCCTCTGCCTTCCTTGCATTTTGCTTAACCATTTGATATTGACGTGTTAAAGCATATTGATCTGCGGAAAACTCCCTCCCTGGAGTTTGGAATGATGATCATCTTTGCATATCTTCCGTATGGACTCTCAGAAGGCATTTCTCTCTCAGGTAAGCTACAAAGAGAGTAAGCCAAAAGGTAAAGTTGACTTGGTGAGCAGGATTACTGCGGCTCTTTAAAGTTTCAGCTTTCTGGCATAATTCTTCCCTGTGACTTTATGCAAGAGTTGTAAGCTCTCATCTGTGACGCTCAAACCAAAATGCATTTTAGAAGTTGCTTAGGCTGTGGCAGGTTTCATGAGAAAGGGAGTTCAACATTTTTGGGACAGACAGTTTCAGGTTCACCCTGTAACCCTGCCTATAGTCTCCGGGTAGAAAGTAACATCCAGCCCCCGTGCAGTAGACAGTGTGTTCCTGAAACCACTTTCAACCTCAGATTGAAAGAGGGAGCAGGTAGGAGGGTTCATTGAGATCACAGGTACAGATAACACTGGCCAACATGAGATAGATATGACTTTTTGCTCATGTCTGATCAGGTCTTGTATGCCTTGATTTGCCTAACATATAACAAAGCAGCTGTTCTTGGTGGATCTTGTATGCATTAAAAGGAACAAAGATGGAGATAAAGGGGTGTGTGAATCATGAAGGGCTGAAGCTGGCTTTTTAGCTCAAAACCAGCACTTTCCCCTCATTCACATGACCGCTGGTGTACTGTGAATGACCTGAGGTTTAAACAAACCATGGGTTGTCATGACATTCGGAGGGAGTCATAAGGAGCACAGCTGCAACTCGGATCATTTCAGTAAAGTGGTGGCTTGCGGGGTGCAATCCTGTATGAGTAATACCGATTTTGCAGCACTAAGGGATGGTACTTAAATACCAAAAGTGTCTGTCCTTAAGATCTGGAAAATTCTCCCCTTCTCCTTCTGCAAAAGAATCCCCACAACTTATCACACGTAAGGGATCTTTTTTTTTTTAATCTAAGTCTGCCTTTTGTCAGTTCCCAGTGTCAGTGCTTGATATCAATTTTCACTTGCCTGTTCCAGGGTTTGGTATTCTCTCGCTTCCTGGGGTTGACCACAACTGCACAGCTGCACATCCAGTCTGATTCTAACAGAAAGCAGCCCTTTTGATGGCTAGTTCCATTCCGGGAAAGGCAACTAACACTTGTCTGTTTGGACACATAAATTAGAATGAATTTTCAAGCTCTCCTCCTGCCCTCAAAAAATCCTTAACAGATTCTTGTCCCCTTTTTAAAAAATCAGTTGCATCTGGGCGGAAAACTGCAAAACTACGGAACTATTAATAATTAGAGCTTTTGGAATCCGTTCGCTGATTTAATAAAGGCTTGATGAAGAGTTAGGAATTGCTTTGTAAAAACTGCACCGTTACATAACTGGACGTTTTTAAAAAAAACCAGCCAAGGCTTTATGACATTTTTGAGGTTTGCTGAGCCTGTCAGTTACTATCAGATCAATGTTTGTTTTCTGATTATGCAAATACCCGGCCATTTCCCCTTATTCTTTGTGCCACATAAGAATGTTTTCCTGCTTGTCATGCAGCGACTTGTGCTTCACAGCGAATATATCCAGAGGGCTTGGCACAAGGCAGAGGAGATCGGGGCTCTCTCATGCATGGTCTCGCTCTCTCGGGATGCTATGTGCAGTCATTTCAGTGTTGAAATGGCCTGTTCCCTTTACCAGAACTCTGTGTCCTGATGCATAGCGAGCCGGAACCAGTGGGTTTGCGCCTAAAGTTTTCACAGGGTGCTGAAATAGCAGTCCACTTCCCAGCTTACATTTTGAAATTCAGCACAAGCTAAGGGGAACTTCAAAGAGGCCGCAGTACATGGCTAGTGAATACAGAAACGTCACAGTTTTAATTTTTACTATTTTTGAAAAAGCAAAACAAAAAAATAACTTCCTTTGGAAGCGAATACCTAAACCATGAGATTCTTTTTTAGGGGTAAGATTCTGTAACTAGAGAGAAGTTCAGCTTTCCCTCCAAGTACAGTAATCTCACGCACATGCCTCTGACCTGTTCTCTTCCGTTCCAGTTCAGTAGAGCTGATGGCATTTCACTGCAGCCAAATCTTTATCGGTCATTAAAACTTCTTTTTGGATTGGGCTCAACAGGACATCATTCATATGACATTTGTCTAGCGGCTTGCTCTGCCCTATTTCTTAGAATTCATCTTTGGTGGGGTTGGGCAATTAATGAACCAGAGGCCTCTCCCCACCTATCATGGGCTCTTGTTAGAAGCCCTCAGTTTAAAAAACAGACAGTTGTGACTCCGCCTGTCCATATAACAAGAGCTGGCGTGCAGAACATCTTGTAACTTGACAGTCCCTTCCTTTTGCCATCCTAGCCCCAGCAACCCAAAGTCCTGCATAATTTTGTAACGAGTATGTGCTGTTTGGTGTAGTGGTTAAGAGCGTGAACTCTAATCTGGAAGAACCGGGGTTGATTCTCGCCTCCTCCACATACAGCTGCTGGTGTGACCTTGGGTCAGTCATGAATTCTCTCAGAACTGTTCTCTCAAGAGCAGTTCTCAGAGAGCTCTCTCAGCCCCACCTACCCCACAGGGTGTCTGTTGTTGGGGAGGGGAAGGGAAAGGAATGGTAAGCCACTCTGAGACTCCTTTGGGTAGTGAAGGGTGGGGTATAAATCCAGTCTCTTCTTCCTCCTCTTCTGTCAAGCGGCAACCAACATATGGTAACCCCTCAAAGGGTTTTTAGGCCAAGAGATGAACAGAGGTCGTTTGCTATTGCCTTCCTTTGCATTTTCCTCTGGTCTCTCTTGGGGGCGTCCCCAATCCAAGTTCTATCCACGGCTGAACCTGCTTAGCTTCTGATGAGCTTCAGCTAGTGTAAGCTATTCAGGCTACTAGAAGTCCTGCCTACTAGGAACTAAGTTTTCCAAGAACTACACACATACTGCCTCGTCCTTAAAACAAGTTTGCAGAGCAGGCTAGTGTTATTTAGCCTCAGATTACAGATTTGGGAAGTGGATGCCAGGAGACTGAGAGAGAAGCTAATTTAAAGTCAGACAGTGAGCGTATGACATCTGGTGTTTCGAAGCGGCAGCTTCCAGCTCATGCACTTAGCTGGTATGACAAATGCTTCTAACTCTGTTTAGGGTTCCACAGTTAGTGTAAGTCCACTGAAGTCTGTGTTAGGACTCAGGGCTGAGCATGGGTCCCACAGTCACACTGACCGAGCCACTTATGGAGGTCTTTGCAGTGGCACTGGAAAGGAACGGGACTGTACCTGACCACATAAAGACATAAGGGCGCTTGTTTTCAGACACTGACCTTCATTATGCTCTTCTTGAGGGTCCCCTAAGAACAAAATGGGGGGGGGGCTTTGTGTGTCCTCGGTGAGAAAGAGGAGGGGATCAGTCGAAATTGCTGCCACCTCTTAGGAGCACTTAAGGGCATTTGTGTTTTCTTAACTGTGTGATTAGATAGAGGCCAATTCCATAGGAAAGGTCCACCCCACTGCATCCGTAACTGCATGGCAGTGCATGGCAAAAAGTCATCTCCTGCGTGGTTGGGGCGGCATCTTTGCTTGCTGGTCTTCACGCATCTGGAACGGTTTGCAAATGAGAACATTGTAGATGATGAAAAGAAATCCACTTCTTTGTGAATGCAAGTCAGCACTGGCTGCTCTTCCCTAATCTATTTCAGATGCAGATCATGTCTATCAGTGCTGAATCCAGTTGTCCTGGAGAAACCATCCCCCGCCCCCCGCCCCCCACCTGTATTCAATGCCAAAGTCTGATCCCTGTTCCTTTGATGCAGTCTTGTCTTTTTTTACAATCAAGTCAGAGCGCAGCTGGAAGCACAGATGATTTTTTCCCCCCCAGCCTAGAATGGCTTTCGGTCATTTATCGAATCTTTCATTGTGAAAGCAGGGAAATGTGGATTAGATTGAACTTGTCTGGCAGCCGGATATAAGACTTTGCACGAGCTCCAATGCAAATGCAGGACGCCTACATGACAGAGAGCCTCTCCCCACTCATGTGATTGCCAGGGATGAGTATGGTCATAGGTCCCCACTGAGCATGTGGACTGTCCCCCAGTATGAAGTAAATAAGGGAGCTCTTGCGTACACAGGAGCCCCCTGTGCTTCTGGAGTACTGAAGGTGTTGCCTTTTTTCATTGTTGATGTTGTGGAAGACTCAATTTTGACCTTGCATATTCCTATGTAGTGCAGTCCTAAGCCGAGTTCTGAGCCAGTTGACTTCAAGATACCCTGTAAGATACCCTGTTAGCCAGCTGAATTGATTTCCCAGTAATTACTCAACCAGCAGCCTCGTAAGTCGGTCTAGATCAGTCTCATCAGAGCCTGGAAGCTAAGCAGTTAGTACTTGCATGGGAGCCCGCCAAGGAAGGCATGGATGGCTGCGCAGAGGAAGGTGTTGGCAAACCACCCGTGCTCATCCCTTGCCTCAAAAGCCCAGGGGTCCTGGGGCTGCCATGAGTCAGTCACGACTTGATGGCACACAATGATTATCCGCAATGCCACCCCTCAACCTGAGTCAGCTGCAGGGAATGACTCCTTGATTTGCTTTTCCAGGTATCATGGCGATCTTGTTCTCGGGCATCGTAATGTCTCACTACACCCACCACAACCTTTCTCCAGTTACGCAGATCCTGATGCAGCAGACTTTGAGAACTGTGGCATTCATGTGTGGTACGTGCTGTCTTTCTCTCCATTCGCATCCTCTCAACTTCTTCCCAGTTATTCATATTCCCTGCACATTAGGCAATGTGGTGTAGTGGTTAGAGTGCCAGATTAGGCCTGGGGAGACCTCAGTCTTGAATCTTACCTCGCAGGTCATTCAGTCTCTGTCAGCGTTACTGTCAGGACAGAATGGGGGAGACAAGGAATCGTGTACTCAGCCCTCATATAATATGAAATAGCTGCACATGGATGCAAAATAGTGGATTGATGATGAGGGTTCATTGTTTGGCAACTGCAATACCAGGCAGTGACGAGTTTTAAATTAGGAGTATTTACCGTCAGTGTTCCCTCTAAACTGAGTCAGTGTGAGCTAGCTCACAGTTTTTTAGCCTCTGGCTCACACATTGTTGTCTTAGCTCAGTAAGGATGGCTCCAGAGCAAACTAATTTATGCAGTAGCCAAATCGCTTACAACTTTAACGCCAGTAGCTCACAAAGTAGAATTTTTGCTCACAAGACTCCACAGCTGAGAGGGAGCATTGTCTACTATGTTTGTATCATGCACATTTCTCCCAAGAATCCAAGAGAGCACACGTCAAGTTAATCCTACAGTGCTGTGTAGACGGTTCAGGAGATAGGCAGTGACTGCCCATACTGAGCCTTGTGGCTCAGTAGCTGATTTGAATCCAGGTCTGTTCTGTTCACTGCACCTCACAGGTCATCACAGAAGGACCACTAGCACTTTAATCTCATCTCCCATCTCTGCCACCAGTGCAGGGTTCCCTATGGAGACTGGTGGCATGTCTGACAGCAAGGCATCAGGTGCTGTGAAGGCAGGTGTGAACTAGCAGTCCCATTGGCTTCGTTTATTTGCTACAAACATTAAAACCTGCCTCTCTTGGACGGCGAACCCTGCTGTGATTTATAGTGTTAAAAAAATAAACAAGCTAATGACAGCATGATAAAAAATCAGAGCTCAAACACTCGGATCACTGACCGAAAGACAAAAACCTGTATCAATAAATTCTCCAGAAACATAAAAGCCAGCACATATGTCTGCTGGTTTAAAAGCAATGAAAAACAAGCAAAAACAAAATACACCCCCCACACACACACACACCAGTTCCTGGGAGAGGGGAGCTAAAAGGACTTGGAAATGGTTCAGCTGCCCTGGTTGTAGACTGTTCAAGGCTTTCAAGGTAATGAGCATCCCTTTGAATGGGCCCAGAAAACAAATCAGCAGCTGATGCGTCCCCCGTAACAGACAGTGGTTGACATTCTTGCCCTACTGCAGTTTGCGCCCTGCTAACTTTCCAAACAGCAGCAGCCCCACCTGGAGGGCACTGCCGTAATCTAACTGCATGGGATTTAGAGCATGGATAACTGTTGCCAGATCATGTCTATCAGGATAGGCCTGCAACTGAGGTTGCCAATCTCCAGGTGAGGCACAAAGATCTGGAATTCCAGCTCCAAACCACAGAGATCGGTTCCCTTGGAGAACATGGCTATTTAGGAGGATGGATTCTGTGGCATCATATCCTGCTGAAGTCCTTCCCCACGATCCACCCCTAATTCTCCAGGAATTTCCCAGCCTGGACTTGGCAACCCCACCTGCAACCGGCATATCCACCGAAGCTATCGTAAAGGTGCCCTATGCCACAGATGAGACCCAGCCTATGCTGGATGTGTGTGTACTCAACTCTTTCAGCACAGGCTGTCTCCTCAGTCGCATGCATTATCAACCAGTTGTTGTGAATGTTCTGTGGGTCATTCCAGGCAAACAAATGCAGAGAGGAACAGAAGTGTAATCTGGCCTGCGGGCCCATCTCTTCTGCACATCCCCGAGAACAGACTTACAAATATGGAGTCTGCCAAACAGTCTAAAGTCACCTTTACTGACAGACAGGATAGAATGTGCAGTAAATCTTCTCTCTCCCTCATCCTCCAGGCTCTGGCTGAGTCTTGCCCAAGATTGATAACAAAATAGATCTCTTTGACTTCTTCTCTCCCCCCCCAGCCCCCGCTGGCTATTTTTAGATGCAAGAAACTCAACACGCCTTCATTTCTGTTCACAACTTTCGGATATGGAGAAAGTATTTGGCAGCCGGAGGGGCGGCGCGGCACCAACAGCATGGAGAGGCAATTAGAAGGAAGTGAGGTGGCCAAACATGCAGGATGCAGTCGTTTCTTAGAGAGTCTCAGTTTCTAAATTTATGGGCAGTTGCTGTGTTCTTATAAGTGGGAACACCGAGATGTTTATGATACCGACAGACCGAGACTGAAAAGTGGCTGGCTTTCCCTGCGGTACTCAGTGCAGGTGCCGCAGAAAAAAGAAAAATTGGATTAGTCTGGAAAGAAGATGACTGCAAATTTAGGGTCGCCAGGTCCCCCCCTAGCCACCAGCGGTGGGATGGGGATAAGGTTGCCAGATCCAGGTTGGGAAACGCCTGGAGACTTGGGGGTTGGAGCCTGGGAAGGACAGTAGAACCGAGTGCTGTAGAATCCATGCTCCAAAGCATCGATTTTTCCAGGGGAATGGATCTCTATAGTTTGGAGATGAGGTGTAATTCCAGGGGATCCCCAGGTCCCACCTGGAGGCTGGCATCCCTGTTCCAAACGTAAGAGGACCTCTCTCCTCTGCCCCCCCTGCAAAAGAAGATTACACCCAAAAAAGCTTTTAAAAAAAACACCCTCCTTGATTTATGCAGCCACACACATATCAAGAGGTTTTTAAATTCTCCGTGCTGTTTGATGAGGCAAATTAATATACAGGAGAGGGAAAAAGGTCATACGCATGCTTTTGAATTCTGGTCACCCTTCTCTTGTTTGACTACTTATATCTGTGTGTCCTCTCTTTCAGAGACGTGCGTTTTTGCTTTTCTGGGCCTGTCGATCTTTAGCTTTCCTCACAAGTTTGAAATGTCCTTTGTCATCTGGTGCATAGTAGGTATTTATTAGTTATTTGCACTCAAGTGATTTTTTCCCCCCAGATGTGTTTTGTGTGAACTGTCTGTGGGATCGCCTTTTGTAGGGCCTCCAAAATGTTTGCAAAGTGATCGCTCGATGTTATTAACAAAGAGAGCCAGCTTGGTGTAGTGGTTAAGTGCGCGGACTCTAATCTGGGAGAACTGGGTTTGATTCCCCACTCCTCCACTTGCACCTGCTGATGTGACCTTGGGTCAGTCACAAGCTCTGGCACAGCTGTTCTCTCAAAGACAGTTTCTGTCAGAAGTTCTCTCAGCCCCACCTACCTCACAGGGTGTCTGTTGTGGGGAGGGGAAGGGAAAGAAGTTTGTAAGCCGCTCTGAGACGCCTTTGGGCACTGAAGGGCAGGGTATAAATCCAATCTCCTCCTCCTCCTCCTCCTCCTCCTCCTTCTCCTTCTCTCATGAGGTGAGGCTAACAATAGCAACCTGCCTTATTATGCTCTTGGAACCATTGCTGAGCCCATGAATAAACAGAAAGGCGAATCTCATGGCGTCACTCCCCAGCAGCAGAACTGAAGCAGTGAGCAGTGACTCACGAAAGCTCATCTCCTGCCACAAATTTTGTTAGTCTTTAAGGTACTACTAGACTCTTGCTAACCACAAACACAGCTACCCAGCTTGATCCACCTAGATTGATTATTAATGAATCACATCAGTTTTGTATCGCCCACTGAAACTTCAGTATAATAGGAGGGGCTACGGCTCAGTGGTAGAGCATCTGTTTGGCATGTGGATGGTCATGGGTTCAATCCCCAGTATCTCCTGTTAAAAGGATCAGGTACTAGATGTTATGAAGGATCCTGGAGAACTACTGCCAGTCTGAGTAGACAGTACTGGCCTGGATGGGTCAGTGGTCAGATTTAGGGTAAGGCAACTTCAGGGCTGACAGTAAAGAGTTCCAAGACGACCTCTGCAAACTGGGTGGGTGGGTGACAGTGTGGCAAATGAAGTTCAGTGTTGGTAGGTGTAAGGTGATGCACTTTGGGACAAAAAGTCCCAACTTCAAGTATAGGCTAATGGGGTCTGAACTTGTTGAGACTGAGAGGGAAAAAGATTGTGGTGTCATAGTGGATAGGCCAATGAAAGTGTCAACCCAGGGTGCTGCAGTGGCGAAAAAGGCATTAGGGATTATTAGGAAAGGGACTGAGAATAAAACAGCTGATATTGTAATGCCCCTGTATAGATCAATGGTGCGGCCTCATTTGGAATACTGTGTACAGTTCTGGTCACCGTATCTCCAGAAGGACATTGCAGAGCCGGAAAACGTGCAGAGGAGGGGTAACCAAGATGATTAGGGGGTTGGAGCCCCTTCCCTGTGAGGAAAGGCTGAAGAGTCTGGGACTTTTCAATTTAGAAAAGAGACGACTAAGGGGGAGACATGATAGAGGTTTATAAAATTATGCATGGGGTGGGCAGAGTTGACAAAGAGAACTTTTTGTCCCTCTTGCAAAATACTAGAACTTGGGGGCCTCCAGGGAAGCTGATGGGCAGTAGGTTCTGGATAGACAAAAGGAAGTACTTCTTTACATAGAAGGTGATTAAAATGTTAAATTCACTATCAGTGGATATAGTGATGGCCACAGGAATAAACAGCTTTATAAGGGGAAACCTCCTTGTTCAGAGACCCTAAACCTCTGAATCCCTGAGCCAGGAGGTAACTTCAGGGGAAGGTCTTGGCCTCTGTGCCCTGTTGTGGGCCATCCAGAGGAACTGGTTGGCCACTGTGTGTTACAGAATGCTGGACTGGATGGACCACCGGTCTGATCCAGCAGGGCTCTTCTTGTGTCCTTATGTGTTCATTATTGCAACTTGCCTAAGTACTTAAGTTTTTGTGTTGTATCTTTTAACAATGCTGGGCAATGCTGTCCTTTTAGAGGTGGGTGGGCAGAATTAGTTTCAGTTTTCATGGAAAGGTATGAATCACCTTGGACTTGTTTGCTGTCTTCTTCACTGAAATCAGGGAAACCTCAAGGGGGGGGATTGCTTTATATCTGGGAATAGCGCTTTGGCCCTTGAGGGGAAGCGTCTCCTCGACTCTTAGCTGCTGCACCACAGGGAGCGATTAAGTTGAAAGAGACTATCCCTGGGCATCCCCTGCGGGAGCTAGATCTATGTCCCTGCTAACCCTCGGGCTTTTAATTAATGCCATCTTGGCCTTAAATTATTTAGGGCTGCTTACTTCTCAGTCAGAAAGTGTCTGGTGAATGTATGCAGTTTGCATCTGTCACTTTATTCAGCTGCCGTAATGGAGGCACGTCTGACCTGGGCTTTAAGCAGCAGCTCGAATTAAAATGGATCCTCAACCCCTCTGCTTGTGAACTAGCTGGAAGAGGGGATCAAAGCTACTCCCTGCCACAAATCATTTACGTTTTGGAGTGCTCTGATGTGTTTTGTATTTATTTAGACACTTTGTGTTTTTTTTAATCCCCCTCTTCCTCCAAGGAGCTTGGTTTTCCCTGAGTCCATTTTGCCCTCACAACAACCCGGTGAGGTAGGTTAGGCTGAGAGAATGAACCTCCTAAGGTCACCCAGCAAGCCACTATAGCGGGTTTACACCTCTGCCTCCTTAATCCTAGCACCGTACTGTAAAGCACTGCTCTCTGTCGTTCTCCCTTCCACCCTGTAGCTAACGTTCCTTGCTCTTGGCAGGTACTCGTGCTTTTTGGCAGAGCTGTCAATATTTTTCCACTCTCCTACCTGCTCAATTTCTTCCGCGATCACAAGATCACCCCCAAAATGATGTTCATCATGTGGTTTAGCGGTAAGAATTCATTTACACATAACGTGTTCCTGTTGGGGCCCGCAACAGGCACCCTTCGGTAAAACCTTACAGCTTCAGACTGTTTAAAAAGCAACCACCACTGATACAGAAATGAAAACCGCATGCATAAAAAATGGAAACACGGAACATATGGATGAGATTGTTTTGCCTGTGGACTGTAGTATCAAAAAGCCCTTTGCACATTTCTTAAGGCCAGACTCTAAAGAAATGGTGTATGAACCCTGAGATGGCAGGAGAAACTACACACAGGGCTGCAGGCCAGTTTTCTGGACCCAGGGACTTAGCTGTTGGGGATGAATGACCCACTTTCTGGGAGGCCAAATTTGAAGTATATCGAGAGTTGGAAAGCCCCTGGCTGGTTCTGTTTGTTTGTATTTAATTGGCCTGAAAGTCACAAGGATGTGTGTGGCATAAGGCTGGCAAAGTTATAAGGCCAAAATCAGACACATGCCGTAAAGTGTCAGAAGGCTGAAACCAGTTTTTTAATCCATCTTCTGAGTGCACGTAAGTCACTTTGGAAACCCATTGCAAGCACATTTGGAGTTTTTCACATGTACACACCAACAATGGGAGATGGACTGAACTGTGTTTCAAGTGGCACATGTGAATTGGCCCTCAGCAGCATACAGGAGGACTAGGGAACTTGTATACATCAAGTTGCTTCTGGTATCTTCCCTTATTTTGTTTCCTGCGGCCTCTGTTCAGCTACTATTGTCTCCCTTTGTTCCCTTTCTTCTCCTTCTGCATTTATACCCCTGGCCTGGAGATCCCTGTGCCCATCGTGGTCTCCTTCCAGCCCATTAAATCAGTCCCTTTTCTTCCATGGTATGAACCTACCAGACCACTGAGGTCGTCTTCAGAGGCCTAACCTAACCCTAACCCCAACTACATTTTTTTGAAATAAATAAATAAAAGCAGGGGCTTGAACCTGAGTCTCCCACATTCTACATTAGCAGTCTAACCGTTTCCCCATGCTGGTTGCCTTTATCCTTCCCCTTTGATCTGTGCCTTGTTTTGGTAGGATCCAATTCATCCCTCACTCTCTACATGTTCAAGCTAGCAAGAACCCCCCCCCACCTTAATACCAAAACCTGGAAGCAACCCATCAAAGTCACATGTTAGACATCAAAGTTGCACACTTTTTTTCTTTTTTAAGTTTGTTTGAAAGTTGGAGTTCTTCCTCTTCTTGGTTTTCAGCACTCAGAAAGAACACGCTGCCTGGTCTCTGCCCCTGTGCAACTGTAGAATCCTTTAATGTTCTTGAAAGCCAATATTGCCTACCCTGAGTGTAGGGAAACAAAGGTGATGAATCACAGCCTGGACCTAGCCTTAAAGCAACAAAAGTACTCATTTATTTAAAATATTTATATACTGCTTTTCTGTCACATGCTCAAAACTGTTTAATAAGGAGGAATTACTTTGGATGGCTTTGAAACGGTGTCAGTTGAAAAAGATGCTGAAGAGTTTCTTCAGCCTTTCCAGAGTTAGATTCAAGTCCAGCAGCACTTTAAAGACCAACGAGATTTCCAGGGCGTCAGCTTTTTGAGACTCAATCCTCCCTCTTCTAGTACCTGAAAAAAGGAAGCCTTGTCTCTCAAAAACCTTATACCCTGGAGACCTTCTTGGTTTTTAAGACGCTGCTGAATTTGAATCGAGCTCTTCTACTACAGACCAACACGGCCACCCATCTAAAATGTTCTGGCTTTGTGTTTGTTTTCTCAGGCTTACGCGGGGCGATCCCTTATGCCCTGAGTCTCCACTTGGGCCTTGAACCGATCGAAAAGCGGCAGCTGATTGGGACCACCACCATCATCATCGTTTTGTTCACCATTTTACTGCTGGGTGGAGGGACCATGCCCTTAATCAGACTGATCGATATCGAAGACTCGAAAGCCCGTCGGAAGAACAAGAAGGACATTAACCTCAGCAAGACGGAAAAGATGGTTAGCTTCAGCAAATTGATTCTTGGCTTTCAGATGCGCCGTGAGTGACTGCCTGCCTGAACTATACGGGAATTAAGGAAGAGGAGGAGGAGGACGTGGGCCAGAGATTCGTGAGGCTCCTGAATATTCCTCCCCTCGCCTAGATCCTCTGCCCTTTCCTTAATCCACTGCTGTCAGTCGGAGCAGGCTTTCAGCATTCGAGTGATAAATGTAGCACAATCGAATTACAAGTCAGCTGCCTTTTTAAAATGAAATAAGCTCGCCATTGAAATGCAGACGTTGATGCCTCCTGATGGGGCTGAGTCACATATAAGTGGCTGATGATAACACATAGATGGTGAGTCACCCATCACTCGGAGAGGGCAGGCTGTACTTCAGTGATAAGCAGCAGATGTAAATGACTAGCGAGGGGCTCAAAATCAAGCAGAGGCACAATTCTATGGAGGAGAGGGAGGAGAGAGAAAGAGAGCCTGGAAGAGCTTATTTGAGGTTACTGTCTTGCCAAAGCAGATGCACTGCAGGATGGTTAACCTGCTGCCGCTTCTTAGAGAGCTGGTTTTCTAGAGCAGGCTACCTTTCAGCGGGATAACTGATGAAACGTTTTCAGACCAAGGACAGCTCCCCACTCTATGCAGCAAAAGCATGGTTACTGTGCAGCTATCGATGGCACACTGATGTTCGCATATGCAGTGCATAATTGATCCTGGGTCTTCAGCAGCAGGGTCCTGGGTGTTTAAAGATGTACTCAGACCCTTGTAGCTCTTCCACGCTCTGTGTGGTTTGTGGCTGGAAATGGCAATGCTAAACTGGAGTACGTTTTCACACCTGGATTGTTTTCAGTTTGCATGGTGGTGGCCTTGGGAGTTTTCCAACAATGAGACAGGAGATCAGCTTTGTGAATAAACATCTGCTTTTTTTTTTTAATCCCACCACCCTTCCTCTAAGCAGGGACGTAGCTAACATGAGGTGTACAGAGTGACGCCGCCTCCCAAATATTCAACACCCCCACCGAATCTTAGATTTTTTTTTTATTCCATTTTTTCTGCTGCACTGCACTGCCCCAGGGTGACAGGCGACAGCCGTGTTTGCCAGCAGCACTGCCTGCCCCTGGGAACCTGCAGCATCTGTAGCACGATAGAAGAGCCTGGTCAAGAGGAGGGGAGTGTGGCACCACACATGTTGTGGCACAGAGGAGGCAGGCAGAACGGCAGGTGATTGGCTGTCTGGGGAAGGAATGCACCCCTCTTCCTTTGGAGATACCCAACATACCATCTTCTCTCGCTGCAGAACTTCCCGACCCCCCAAGGTGGCCAGCCCTCCACCTTTCCCCTCCCCTCCCTGGAAGTTTCCTAACTTTCCACTCCCCCCCCCAATGTGTTCTTTTGTCAGACAATGATTTGTTTATTTTTATTTTATTGGTGATGTCAGAAGTGATGTCATGCCCACCTGTGCCCCCCCCCCATCCCACACTAGCTACGGGCCTGCCTCCAAGGAACCCAGAGCATTGTGAGTGGCTCTTTTCCTTGCCATTTTATCCTCACAACAATCTGTTGAGGTAGGTTAGACTAAAAGAGTGTGACTGGTGCAGGGTCATGCAAGGAGTTTATGGATAAGCAAGGATTTACACCCAGTTCTGCCTAGTTTGACACTCTTGACTGCTACACCATACTGGCTTCACATACATTTGCAGCAAAGTGTGGAGCTGCCTTTGTTCTTTGAGATCTATCGTCTGGGATCCAAAGAGTGAGTTGACCTGTACCCATGGGCTGGTATATCCCCACTGGCACGTTGGTTTTTCTGCAGTGACCATCAGATGTCCACTCCACATCATAAGTCTTCCTCAGGATCTCAGGCGCTACAAGAACATGTTGGGAACAGGCTTCCTCTACCTGAAAACCATACCCAGAATGAATAATGCGCTTGGTGGACCCAGTAGTCTGACTCGCCATAAGGCAATTTTTGTGGACTCACATCAGTGCAGGGGGAGGGGGATGCACGGCCAGTCAGGAAGCACAAATCCATTTGCAGCAGTCTCTGGATGCTGCCCACTTAGACCTTGAAAGTCAGCATCACCCCCGCGCTCCCGCTATGGAGGGCGCGAATATTCGTGGTCTCCGAGACATGCCTACTCCAGGGACAGATCCCCCCGGACCTTCCATCCATCACCTCCCCCAGCGGTCGCGTGGGATCAGTGACAGCTCCACTACCTCTACGGACCCTTCACCTTCTATGCATTGGCTCACGCCTACTAGGTTTTCTGATTGGGACTGATATTCTACCCATCAGTCCAGATCTCCACGCCGTTCGCAGCCTCCTCCATCAGCATCCCTCTCTAGGGCCCCTGATCAGCCCTCCGAGGACGATCGGCATCGACCACAGGATCGATATCGACCAGCCAGTCCTTCGATACCGAAGCCAGCAGCGCCAATGCCACTGCCTCCTAAGGACAACCCTCCTCCTGCCCAACTGCTGCACCTGATTCTTCATGCTCTTCAGTTGAGGGGACGGATTTGGAGGACTCAGAAGTCCATAGCTCTCCAGAGGATCCTTCTCCTAAACCCACGGTGGCGGATGTCCTACCCATATCCCCTTCGGAGGACCTCACGTCTTACGGGAACCTCATCAAGAGAATGGCCCACTCTCTGGGGCTTTTGGTAGTGCAGCCACAGCCCTCAGTCTCAGATGCAGTCTTTGACATCATTCAATTGGATACTTCAACTGTAATAGCACTACCCATGTCCATGGTTCTCCTGCAGGCAGCCAAGGTGCCATGGGATAAGCCATCTTCTGCTCCTGTGTCTTCCCGTCGTCTGGACCAAGGGTATAGGGTCCAAGAAGCTGGGGCAGAATTTCTTTTCACACATCCAAAACCAAACTCCATGGTGGTCACGTCAGCTTCTGAGTCCAAAAAGACGCACTCGGCTCCTTCGGACAAGGAGAACGGGAAGCTGGATGCCTTTGGACAATGGTTCTATTCCACAGGTGCCCTTGGCGTGAAGAGTACCAATTACTTGGCCTGCATGAGCCACTATCAGTACCCCTTATGGGAGCACCTTTTGGACCTCCTGGCAATTCTTCCAGTGGACAAATGACAATTGGCTTGTAAAATACAGAAAGAAGGCCTTGTGTTGGTGAAACAACAAATGTTCAAAAACAATGTAATCGGCTATCGCTCTTCGCCGCCATTTGTGGTTGCACAACATGAATCTCCAGGCAGATACTCGGGCGTATGTTGAGGACCTACCCTTCAATGGTCTTGGGCTCTTTCACACCACTACGGATACCATATTGCAGGATATGGATAAAAGCATAAAGGCCTCGTGTACCCTGGGCGTATCCCCATCATCCAGGCAGTACAAACCACGCACCTGGTCTCATCCTTGGCAGAAGCACCCATACAACAGGCAATCCCCTGACCATTCCTGGAGGCTACGTACATCGCCTGGCAGCCAAAGGCTTCCATACTCTCCACGATCACGGTACAGATCCGGCCCGCAGGCAAACCGGGTGAAGCCAGCAAAGCCCTCTAAACAGGGCCTTTAACTTCCATACTTCTTCTACGGCTTCGACTCAACTGGCTCCTTATCTCCTGGCCTGGTAAGACATTACCACAGACACTTGGGTTCTTTCCATCATCGCCCATGGATATCTCATAGAATTTGCACAGCCTCCTACCCTTCCTCAGTTTGTGTTCATGCCCCCATCCCCGGCTCTCCTGGAAAAGGTTTTGGTTCTTCTGGACAAGCACGCCATCAGAAAGGTACCACCTCCGGAGTTGGGCAAGGGATTTTACTCCCACTACTTTACCATCCCAAAGAGGGATGGCGGCATCAGGCCTATCCTGGACCTGAGAATGCTAAACACTTTTATAGAATATCGCCATTTCTGCATGGTGACTCTGCAACAGAGCTTGCCACTTCTGCGGAAGGATATGTGGATGGCATCCCTGGATCTTCAGGATGCCTACTTTCATCTCACCATCCACCCCCCCCACCAATATCTATGCTTTGCAATTGGTCAGCATCACTACCAGTATGCTGTACTGCCCTTCGGACTGTCAAGCGCACCCAGAGTGTTCACCAAGACGATGGTGGTGGTGGCTGCGTTTCTCCATCTACGAGGTTTCAGCATTTACCTGTATATAGACGATTGGCTACTTGTTGCGAATTCCTGAAATTCTCTGTTCTGAAATATACAAGAAATGTTGACCCTACTGGAGACTAGGCCTTCAGGTGAATGCCAAAAAATCTTGTCTTCGGCCACCTCACCGGGTGCAATACATCGGGGCTCTCCTTGATTCTGTGCGCTACAGGGCGTATCTCCCAGAAAACAGAGCTACACACATTATTGATCTGTCCAATTTGCTTTGTTCTCAGCTGTCAGTAACAGCCTTCCAAATTCAGCGGCTTCTTAGTCTAATGGCTGCCACCACATCGGTCCTGGTATTTGCCAAGTTGAAAATGTGCCCTCTTCAACTATGGTTCCTACGCAACTTCAACCCAGAAAGACATCACCAGAAGACTTGTCTCTGCCTCCCCACAATCATCCGGGACTCTCTACTCTGGTGGACCTCTCCCGCCAATCTGTTCCACAGGCCCCCTTCCACCCTCCAGTACCAAGACTGACGTTGACATCGGACTCCTCGTTTTGGGGTTGGGGTGCTCATCTGAAGGGCATGTGCATAGGCAACGAATGGGATGCGCATGTCAGGTCCTGTCACATCAGTTATCTTGAGCTGCTGGCGATAAAAATTGCCCTCCATACATTCATGCCACTGATCACGGGGACTTGCATTGCTGTTCTCACAGACAATACCACTGCTCTCAGCTACATAAACAGGCAGGGGGGCACTGTCTCCCGTGGCCTCTGCGAACTGGCCATTCACCTATGGAACTGGTGCATCTCTCACAACATCTTCCTGATCGCCACCCACATACTGGGCTGCTTGAACATCCAGGCTGACTGTCTAAGTTGTGGAAGTCTTCAATTACATGACTGGAAACTGAATTGGATGTGCCTTCTACCAGTCTTCTGCCAGTGGGGCTTTCCCCATGTGGATGCCTTTGCTATCAGAGCCAATGCAAAGTGCCCCTTGTTTTGCATCTGTGGAGGCATGGATCCCTTGTCATTGGGGGAGGGTCTCCTTTACCCGTGGACCCAAGACTTCCTTTTCCTTTTCTTCTTCCCCCCACTGCCTCTACTTCCACGGGTGGTTCACAAGGTCCTCAACGAGGGAGCAGACTGCATCGTCATAACCCCTTGGTGGCCAAGGTAACCCTGATTCATGGCAATCTTGGATCTATCGGGGGGCATTTTCCACCATTTCCCTCCGGCTCCAGACCTCCTGTTCCTATCAGGGACTCAGCTTCTGTACCACAATGTCTCCCACCTGAAGCTGACGGCCTGGAGTGTGATCTGGCCCCTTTCTCCGATTGCATAGCCGAAGTACTCTTGAATTCCAGGAAGCCCTCTACTCACAAATCTTACAGTTATAAATGGTTCAAGTTTGGTTCCTTCGTGGGCACTGCCAGCCCTCAGGCCACTTCTGTGGGTCTTGCAAAGGTGTTTGAGTTTCTTCTGTCCTTAGCGGACTCCAGTTTATCTCACTCGTCCCTGAGAGTTTATTTGGCTGCTCTGTCAGCCTACCACGTTCAAGTTGAAGGACACTCCGTTTTCTATCACCCGCTTTTGAAGCACTTCCTAAAAGGGCTTTTGCATCTCTGTCCTCCTGTCAAGCGTACAGCGGGACCTTGGGACCTTCCCCTGGTCTCACGCCAAATTACAAGGAAGCCATTTGAGCCACTCGCAACTTGCGATCTGAAACTGGTCTCACGGAAAACAGCCTTTCTGGTAGGTGTCACCTCGGCCGGGAGGGTGGGTGAGCTGCTAAGCTTCAGACATGACTCTCCATATCTTCGCTTCCTGCCTGATGGAGTCTGTCTCTTTCCAGACATTTCCTTCCTGCCTAAGGTTATATCAGAATTCCACCTTCAGGCTGAGGTTTTTCTTCCAGACTTCTTTCCCTCACCGAAGTCTCCTGAGGAACGCCTCTTGCATACTTTGGACACAAAACAAGCACTGTTATTTTACCGGCAGAGGACTCGTCCAACTCGGTGCGACCCACACTTGTTCGTTTCCTATGCTTCCGCAAAACCTGGGACTCGCATCACGGCCCAGCGCCTCTCAAGGTGGATTGTGGAGCTGATCCAACTCTGTTATGGTATCGCCAACTGCCCTTTACCAGGTCCACTACGGGCGCATTCTACAAGGGCCGTAGCCACTCCTTCCCCACTGCTGTCAGACACTGTACCTTTGATAGGATTTGCAGTGGTGAGAAGGAACTGGCGGGATGTCCGTGCCCACCCCTCTGGGCATGCGTGGTTGGGGTTCCTGCGCATGCCTGAGGTTTGGGTGCGAAAATCTGTTACAACTTGCCATGACACCGCTCAGTTCAGCGCAGGCACACTAACCCATGGGTGTGAACGCACAGATGACCACTCGGAGATCATCAGTTACAGGTAGGCAACCTGTTTTTCCTCCACTTCCCCTCCACGCTTTAATAGGGTGTGAGGAGAGAGAGTTGTCCAGCATTTCCTGTAATATCAAGGTATCTAGTCCCTCTGGTGCTTCTGACCTCAAGGGCCTTATTTGCCTTTAAGTTGCCAAGCCTAGCAGGGGAGCGCAGCTATCGTATACCCTTGACCGAAGAACGGTACACTCCTTCTATCTGGGATGGTCGTCCTCTTCGACCGAGCGCGCAGCTTCGGGAGGGACGCACATGGAGCGGTGAGGGAGGTAGGGGACACCCGCCTAGCCAGCCAGATCAGCCGAATCAACCCTGGCGATCAATGGGGTGACAGATGTCGCAGCCAGATCGCCCTCACATCCAAGTTGCCAAGCCTTGGGTGTGTTTGCTTTTCTCGCACAGACAGCACAGTGGAAACATTCCTGGTTCAGTGACTGTTGCTGCAGGCTCCCCTGAAAACCTTCCTCCCCAGTCTCTCCTTGCCCCAGCTATTCAGACATCGTCAGCTACAGCAAAGCCTACCTTTGCTGTCACAGGGAGCAGACACCTGCTAAGAAGAGGCAAGTGGAACTTTTCATTCACTGGGCTCTCTATCCTGCTCCAACTTTTGTACAGCACAGTCACACAATACACACCGTCCTTACTACCTGGTCGCGCTATATAACCTACACTGACATCTGATGTGCCCATCGTTCTGCCAGCATTTTGATTGACTGCCCTTTTTATTCTGAGGCCGCTAGTGCAGAATGTGAAGAGCAACTGAACTGGTAAGACAGCAGTTCACGTGCAAGTAAATCCTTCTAGTTAAATGCAGGACCCTGGCATTTCTTTTTGCTGTTTTTTGTCTCCCCACATCTGACCCCTTAATAAGTGCCAGCATGGCGTAGTGGTTAAGAGCAGCAGACTTGGATCAGGAGAACTGGGTTAGATTCCTCACTTCTCCATGTGCAGCCAGCTGGGTGACCTTCGGCCAGTCATAGTTCCCTCAGAACTTTCTCAGCCGTACCTACCTCACAAGGTTCCTGTTGTGGGCAGAGGAAGGGAGGGCGATTGTAAGCTGCTTTGAGACTCCTTTGGGTAGAGAAAAGCCAGGTATAAAAACCTATTCTTTTTCTTCTCCTCCTCCACATGAAGCTTGCTGAGTGACCTTGGGCCAGTCACAGTAATCTCAGAACTCTCTCAGCCCCACCTACTTCACAAGGTACCTCTTGTGGGGAGAGGAAGAGAGGGCGATTGTAAGCCGTTTCGAAACTCCTTAGGGTAGAGAAAAAGCATGGGTATACAAACCAGCTCTTCTTCTTTTTCTTCCAAGCTTGGTACCCATTAAAATCTGCATTGGTCATTTCAGCTTCAGCCAATAAGGTCTGCTGGAAAATGGCATGTATTCAGTGGTTATTACTGCATAGACGTTGCTGCTTTCTGGTGTTTCGTCAAATTACTGTGGCTGTCAGCCTCAAGAAAAAGAATAAACGGGGGAGGCTGAAGAGCAACCAAAGACACAGAGGAGGAGTTATTTCCTGTCCTGATGTTCTCTGTCCCTTCTCCAAACTTTCCAGGGAAATACCATTGAATCGGAACATTTGTCGGAACTCACCGAGGAGGAGTACGAGGCCCACTACATCAAGCGCCAGGACCTCAAAGGCTTCATGTGGCTCGACGCCAAATACTTGAATCCTTTCTTTACCAGACGGCTCACGCAAGAGGTGGGTTCTGCTTCTAAGTTCAGCGTGATGGGAATACGGGGCAGGCTTCCTGCATCTGTCCTGACCAGCCTTGGTGGGACTCATGCATACGTAAAGTGATTATTGCAGGTGTCTTCCTTAACAAAAATGAAATACAGTCACAGGAAGAGTTACTTGCATACCTGATCTGCCACAAATTTCGTTAGTCTTTAAGGTACTATTGGACTCTTGCTCTTTTCTAAAGCTACAGGCAAACTACCCTTCTTTATATAACACAGCTACAGACACAGGTTTGCCATTCATCAGGGAGCTGCAGCCAATCCCAGCTTTTTGACAAGCCCGTGTGATGCCTGTTTTGTGCCTCTTTGTCACATGTATGGTCAAAAAGTTCTTAGGTGCACACATGAAGAGCACAAGTGTGTAAAGCGCACTTGAGAACTGGAAGCCCAGAGTTCAAGATGCCAGGTTCTGTGCTGGATTTCCCAATCCACGTTTGTCTGTATTAGTGTAAATGTTCCCCTTATGCCCTCTGTTAGCAGCTAAGTATTCTATTGTATACACACAAGACAACTTTATTTATTTAGGTATTTATATCCCACTTTTCTGCCTGAAGGGGCACACAAAGTGGGCTATACCTTCATTCTCCTCTCCTCCATTTTATCCTCACGCCTTGTGAGGGTAGGTCATGGACGGGACCTGATTGGTCCAGGTCGCCCAGTGAGCTTCCCAGGCAGAGTGGAGGTTTGAACCTGGGTCTCCCAGATCGTAGTCTGATGTCCTGCCCATGCACAGGTAGAGATCAGAGTGCTTCTCTCCCCCCACCCCACCCTCCGCTGCCGCCGCCACCCAAGAGCCAGCATGCTGTGGTGGTTCAAGTGTTGGACTAAGACAGGGGTGGCCACACTTGCTTGACGTGAGAAGAGCCTCACAGAATAAACATCAGATGTTTGAGAGCCGCAAGACATGAACAAATATTGCATGTTTTTACTGGTAAATATGCAAATTTGCTTTTTATTAATATTAAACGAGACTGCCAAAAATAATAACAAAAGTGGTAAAAGCAGATATTGATAATGATATTTACTTGTCCAGTGATATTTGTTTGGTAATGATATTTAGCTTCCCCAGCCGGCCTGTCGGGAGCCACACAATATGTGTGAAAGAGCCGCATGCGGCTCCTGAGCCACAGTTTGGCCATCCTTGGACTAATATCTGGGAGACCCAGGTTCGAATCCTTACACTGCCATGGAAGCTCGCTGGGTGACCTTGGGCCCATCACATGCTCTCAGTCTATAACCTTAGCTTGTTATATAGTTTTGTCTTTGCATATCTTAAAGCATCTTCATCATGTTACATGTTATGTAGCAGTTCAGCCTCTGTCTATAAATTTGACCTCTACCTTCCATTCCAATGTATTTGAAAAAGTGTGCACGCACATGAAAACTCATCCCTTGAATAAACCTTTGTTGGTCTTAAAGGGGCCACCGGACTCAAGTTTTGTTCTCCTGCTTCAGGCCAGCATGGCTGACTACCTGGAACTTAACCTGACGAGGTTGTTGTGAGGATAAAATGGAGGGGAGGAGAGAAACACAAGTCTCTTTGCGGAGGAAGGCAGGGTGTGAATGAAGTAAATAAAATAAGTAAGAGGCTGTTGTTTCCCTCTGCCTTAGGACCTGCACCATGGGCGGATACAGATGAAAAGCCTCACCAACAAGTGGTACGAAGAGGTGCGGCAAGGCCCTTCTGGGTCTGAAGACGATGAGCAGGAGTTACTGTAGCAGGACAGAGTGGCGTACCTTGTTCTGAACACACCAAAAAAAACCCTTAAGTA
Organism: Gekko gecko; assembly: GCA_029375565.1. Taxonomy (NCBI): domain Eukaryota; kingdom Metazoa; phylum Chordata; class Lepidosauria; order Squamata; family Gekkonidae; genus Gekko; species Gekko gecko. The sequence goes on from JAPDNY010000006.1 coordinate 157,585,940, forward strand.
ATGGAAAGAGACCCTCTCCACAGAGGACAGGCAGCTGATGAACGACGCATCTTCACTTCGTACTTGCTGGTCACAGAATGTGCACAGTACACATTTTGCCAGCTCACTGCCTGGAAGCTCCAGAAGATGCACCAGGAATCGACGCCGAAGGACCATTTCCAAGTCTCGGCTGGGAGTTGCATCGAATCCCATAACAGCAAACACCCAACTGCATCAGGACCATTAAAAACCGGGTTACACCCACGGCGATTTGTGTTGTGACACGTATGTTAAAAAGATTCCGTAGGGCAGCTTCAGTGCACTTTAACTTACCCTTTTTTTGATCTGCTGTGTCGGGGTGGGAAGTAATGCTGAGTAATACTGTGAACTAATATTTTAATCATAAACAAGTAAATTATTATTTAAAGCCCAGCTATAATTTGCACTACCGGCATGTTAAGGGACTCCGTGTGCTGGGTGAGAGCACTCCGAGAATTCAGTCAATGTGCATGAGCAAAACAAAGATGATTAAAACCTTGTGATCTCTTGCATTTTTTTAAGCGTACACTGAGCTGTGTTCTGATTTCTAAGGTTACAAAGCCTGGCTCCCGATCCTCCTCTGTTCCTTTCTCAAGCTGTAATGTAGAGTTTTAATCAGAAGCCATTATAAGAACATAAGAGAAGCCAATGTTAAATCAGGCCAATGGCCCATCTAGTCCAACACTCTGTCACACAGCGGCCAAAATATACCACGTGCCATCAGGAGGTCCAGCAGTGGGGCCAGGACACTAGAAGCCCTCCCACTGCTGCCCCCTCCAGCACCAAGAATAGAGTGCATCACCTGCCCCAGACTGAGAATTCCCATCTATACCCTGTGGCTAATAGCCACTGATGGACTTCTGCTCCGTATGTTTATCTAATTCCCTCTTGAAACTGTCCATGCTTGTAGCTGTCACCACCTCCTGTGGCAGTGAATTCCATATGTTAATCACTCTTTGGGTGAAGAAATATTTCCTTTTATCTGTTCTAACCCGACTGCTCAGCAATTTCATGGAGTGCCCACGAGTTCTTGTATTGTGAGAAAGGGAGAAAAGTACTTCTTTCTCAACCTGCTCAATCCCATTCATAATCTTACAAACCTCGATCATGTCACCCCTCAGCCGTCGTTTCTCCAAGCTATAGCGCCCCAAGCGTTTTAACCTTCCTTCATAGGGAAGGTGTTCCAATCCTTTTTATCATTCTAGTTGCCCTTCTCTGCACTTTTTCCAATGCTATAATATCCTTTTTGAGATGTGGCGACCAGAAATGTACACAGTATTCCAAATGAGGTCGCACCAATGATTTATACAGGGGCATGATGATACTGGCTGATTTATTTTCAATTCCCTTCCTAATAATCCCCAGCATAGCGTTGGCCTTCTTTATTGCAACTACACACTGTCTAGACATTTTCACTGAGTTATCCACTACGACTCCAAGATCTCTCTCTTGGTCCGTCTCTGCCAGTTCAGATCCCATCAACGTGTATTTATATTTAGGATTTTTGGCTCCAATGTGCATCACTTTACACTTGGCCACATTGAACCCCATTTGCCACGTTGACGCCCACTCACCCATCCTCGACAGATACCTTTGGAGTGCCTCACAATCCTCCCTGGTTTTCACCACCCTGAACAACTTCGTGTCATCTGCAAATTTAGCCACTTCACTGCTTACTCCCAATTCCAAATCATTAATAAACAAGTTAAAAAGCATCGGACCGAGTACTGATCCCTGTGGTACCCCACTGCTTACCACCCTCCACTGAGAAAGTTTCCCATTTATACTCATTCTCTGTTTCCTATTTATAAGCCAGTTTTTGATCCACAAGAGGACTTGTCCTTTTATCCCATGACTATTGAGCTTACTTAGGAGCCTTTGATGAGGAACTGTATCAAAAGCTTTCCGGAAGTCAAGGTAAATAATATCTATTGGGTCCCCCTTGTCCACATGTTTGTTCACTCCCTCAAAAAACACTAACAGGTTAGTGAGACAAGATCTTCCCTTACAGAACCCATGCTGAGTCTGCCTCAATAGTTTTTGTTCATCAATGTGCCTACTAATTCTTTCCTTAATAACAGTTTCCACCAACTTACCCGGTATCGATGTCAGACTGACTGGCCTGTAATTTCCTGGATCTCCCCTGGAGCCCTTTTTAAAGATGGGAGTGACATTAGCTACCAGTCCTCAGGAATGGAGGCAGATTTTAAAGAAAGATTACATATTTTTGTCAGGAGATCAACAAGTTCACATTTGAGTTCTTTCAGAACTCTCGGATGAATGCCATCCGGGCCTGGTGATTAATTAGTTTTTAAATTGTCCATCAGTCGGAGGATTTCCTCTCTTGTCACCGCAATCTGATTCAGGTCTTTCAAACCCCCTCCCGAAATCGGTGCTTCTGGAGTGGGCAAGCACTTCTCCTCTTCCACAGTGAAGACAGAGGCAAAAAATGCATTCAGCTTCTCAGCCATTTCCCTATCATCCTTCACTACTCCTTTTCCCCCTTGGTCATCCAAGGGCCCCACTGCCTCCCTGGCTGGCTTCCTACTTCTAATGTATTTGAAGAAAGTTTTATTGTTGGCCTTTTTTTTTTGCGATATGCTCCTCATATTCCCTTTTTGCTTGCCTGATCACAGACTTGCATTTTGTTTGCCATAGTCTGTGTTCTCTTTTATCAACCTCACTAAGACTTAGCTTTCCATCGCTTAAAGGAATCCTTCTTACCTTTTACAGCTTCCATTACTTTATTTGTTAACCATGCAGACTTTTTTCTATACCTATTTGTGCCTTTCCTAACCTGTGGTATATATTTTTTCTGAGCTTCTAGGATTGTCTTTTTAAATAGTCTCCAAGCTTCCCCAATGGTTTTGACCTTCTCCACTCTTCCTTTCAATTTCTTCCTCACATGTCCCCTCATACCAGAGAAGTTACCCCTTTTAAAGTTAAGAGTGGTTGCGTCAGTCTTTTTGGGCAACTCCCTATCTGTACAAATGTTAAACTCAATGACATTATGGTCACTGTTCCCAAGTGGTGCAATCACTTTTACATCTCTCACCAGGTCTTGGGTGTTACTTAGGACCAAACGCAGGATCGCCTCTCCCCTGGTAGGATCTGTGACCATCTGTTCCATAGCACAGTCATTGAGAGTGTCTAAAAACTCAATCTCTTTTTCTCGACTAGAATTCATATTGACCCAATCAATGTGTGGGTAGTTAAAGTCGCCTATTATGACACAGTTATTCCGTCTAGCCGCTCTCTTTAATTCATTCATCATTTTATAATCCTCCTCTATCTTTTGATCTGGTGGGTGATAACAAACTCCCACTGTTAAGCCTCCTTTTGGACCCACTATTTCAACCCATAGCATTTCCAGAAGCGAATCCAATTTTCTTACCCTCTCAGTCTTACTGGACTGTATACCCTCTCTGACATACAGAGCCACCCCACCTCCAACCCTTCACCCCCATCCTTCCGATATAATTTATAACCAGGAATCACCGTATCCCACTGATTTTCCTCATCCCACCAAGTTTCTGAAATACCCATAATGTCTATTTCCCCCCCCCCAACACCAAGCATTCCAACTCCCCGATTTTACCTTGGAGACTTCTAGCATTTGTGTATAAACACTTATAGTTTCCCACGCTTGTTAAGCCCGCAGCCTTCCTCTTGCTGCCTCAAGACCTTGCCAGGCAGTTCCTCTCATTGGCCACAGTCTCAGTGGACGATTGTAATCCATTTCCTTGTACAAAAGTAATAGCTACCCCTTCATCTCTTTGAGATGAGCCATCCCGAACCAGAGACTTTTCATCTCCTGTCGGCTTTCCCCCATTATTCAGTTTAAAAACTGCTCTGCCACCTTTTTGATTTTGAGCACCAGCAGCCTGGTTCCTTCTTGGGAAAAGTGGAGACCGTCCCTTTTGTACAGCTCCCTCTTGTCCCAAAAAGCATCCCAGTGCCTAACAAACTTGAACCCTTCCCCCCCTACACCACCGTCTCATCCACGCATTGAGACTCCTGATCTGTGCCTGTCTCTCCGGCCCTGCGCGTGGAACAGGTAGCACTTCTGAAATACTTTTTATTTGCTCCCCTCTCTGTCAGCTTGAAAATATTTGTGCAGTGTTGTCAGAAGGTTGGCTCAGCCTATACCAGACAGCCCTGCTCGCTTGAAGTCATGGCAAGCAGCTAGTATTATCACCTGAAATCCTTGCACGTCTGCAGTTCACTGATCTTGCAAAGAGAAGCAAACAAGCAAGGTGATCCTTTTTGCCTTGGGCAAACCCTTAACCATGAATTTGAGCTCTATTTTCTTATGCATAGAATCACTTCATTTACTTAAGGATCATTTGACATACATTTGTTTGCCAAAGCCTGTGCAGAGAATCACCAGCTAAAGCTTTCCTGGGGTGGGACAGTTCCATTCCAGACTGCGGAATCAGACTTTTTTGGACATTACCCTTTGTGGAACAGCTCCCAGCACAAGAAGAAAGGAACGCGCTAGTGAGAAGCCTCGCCTTCTCCCTGATGTGCTACTGTTCCACTCGCAGGGAGGTTTCCTCCCACCCTCACATGCTATTTGAACTGGGAAGGCTCCACAGAGTCTATGCCTGCTTAGTGCAATTCCAGCACTTATTGTGCAGAAGGATAGGCAGTTGGTCTGCGCATGCTCCTTTACAGGCATATCTGAGCTAGGGGTGTGCAAAAAAAACAACCAAAACATTCGGCCTCATTCGGTTTGGCTAAGATGTGTTCAGAGGGGCGTGAGTTCATAGCCTCACTCATGAAAACAGGTAGCCTGCAGAAAATCAGCATTCTTAACCTCAGTTCCCCGTCTGCAGAATTAGAAACATTAAAAGATGTTGCCTTTTTCTCTTCGCTACTAATGGCAACGGAACAAGGCATCCCAGACAAAGTGAAGGAAGTTTGGCCCTGATCTGTTTTGATGGGGAACCGGTGGGCAGCCTCACGCCAGCTGCTGTGAGCTTTTTCCCAGGGAGAGCAGGAAAGGGAGTACAAGGGATGCCAAATGAGCTCTGCCCTAACGCTCAGTGGGTGGGCGGTTTGGCAGGCTTGACGTGTGTGTGTTTTACAGACAGCTCATCAACGTAAAATAATTTTTGGTATCAATTTTAACGAATTATTTCCCTGCTTTTATGTTTGGCTTTTGACAGAGAAGATGATTAGGTTATACCCACTTAGTGTCACAGATTCCCATGTCGGCGCTAAGAGGTTGATGAATGGCAGAGCGATTACCAGTGCCTTGCATTTCTGGAGCCCTATGGAATTTCACTGCCTGGTACTGATTAAGGCTGGAGCCATGTGCTTTTCTACTTGGGAGTAAACTCCCCTGCAGTGATTGGGTCTTCTGCATAAAGGCACCTAAGATTTCATGATCTGTGAGTAGATAAAAGAGGCTAGAAGGCTTCTTGCTACCTTGGGCACACTGTCAGAAGCTTCCTCAGCGTCATATTCCGGTTATCGTTTATGAGCATGAGTCGGCTGGCAACACACCCTGAAGAGCCGCGTTTATGTTTAAAGCATAAACATTCAACCTGAACCATAAACTGGAGACTCTAAAGGAACACAGTCCAGCCATAAGGAGATGGGTTCGTTTCTTTCTGGAAAAAACTGGGCACAGATTCAGCAACCTGTTCACACCCATAGCCTGATGCTTCTGCAGGCTGTTTCCAGAAAACTATTTAACAACATCGAAAAAAAACCCCCAGCCAGAACATTCTGCTCCAGGTTGATGCATGAGACCTTGGTGATGGGAAGGAGGGTTCTCATGTTTGCCTATAGCAACAGCACTTCTGACAGCGGCTGGCTTTTTAATTGTGTAGCTGTTTGGAGCCCCAATGCCAAATGGCTCTGCAAAAACGTCAGCATTTTGGAAAGGAATATCGACATGTTACTTAGGCAGATCATGAGAAGGGAGGGCAGGAAGGGTTGTCTCAGTGCTTAGTTCTCACAGCCCTTTCTTACATGCCCAGGGTAATGCTGATCACCACTCTGGGGTCAGGAAGCAAATTTTTCTCCAGGCCAGTTAGGTCGGCGATCCTGGAGGCTTTCTGTCATCTTCTAGGCATGGAACGGGTGTCACAGGGTGTGTGTTTGGGGGGGAGGTATTTGTGAATTTCCTGTATTGTGTAGGGGGCTGCACTAGATGACCCTGGAGATCCCTTTCAACTCTATGATTCTATGATTACAGTTCAGTCCAGTCCAGTCAGCCAACGGAGGGTGGTAGAGCTGGGCCCAAGCGGCTGGTGGCAGAGGCAATTGCCACAAACACACACCGACCTCTGCCTCTACTCTGTCTTGCCTGTGCTTTGAGACCTGGCCAGTCAGCAGGCCGGATTCAGCCCTGGGGACCTCCCGTGCCCGACCTCATTGGCACCTCTGTGGAATATTCCATTAACCTTCTGTTGACTTCCCCTGCTGATTCAATTTGTACATCAGCAGAAAACTCTTGTGAGGATGTCCCGACTCCTTCTCTGGCCCTTCCTGATACAGAGAGGTGACCTTGTTTTCAGAGACACGCAGACAGGCTCATGTTTGGTTTCATCACATAATGGGCCATAATTACTGAAAGCCATTACAGATGCACCGGGCCCATTAGCCCTTTCTTTCTTCTGTGTGCCATTTTTGCACTTATTTCCAGTCCTTCCAATCCTGCTGTAATCAAATTTTATCTAGTCCGATGCTTGCATGGCTGGTGGTACGTGCTGGGCCAATTTATTTCTCTTCCCTCCCCCCAGCGCATTCATTGAAGCTGTTTTTATTGACCGTTGAAGGTTTTCCCCCACCAAGGAAGAGGTATCTCCCTTCCAGTGCAAGAGCAGCAGGCGGCTGGATTCCAGTGAGTCGCCTCCTGCTCTTCTTGTCGTGAACTCGTCTTGTGCACTGTGGGCAGTAATAGCTCTGAGGACAAGAGACTTGGGGCCGGGGGAGGAGGCACCGACTACTTCAGCCCTGAACCTGGGGCAGGAATATTGTTACTCCCTTCCTGAGCTATATGGTGATGTTGGGGGAGGAGCTGCAAACGGGTACCCTCCGACTATCAAGAAACCTGGCCCCTGCAGTTTAAAAGGACCGGGAAGGGACTTGTACAAAGGGAATGTGCAAAGAGTCTTTTCTCTCATCCTTAAATTAACTGCCCCCCCCACAGAATTCTTCAAAATCCTGGAGATCCAGTATGGCTGTAGTGGTAGAGTTTGTCAGACTAGTAATCTGGGAGACCCAGGTTCGAATCTCCACTCACGCCATGGAAGCTTGCGGGATGAACTTGGGTCAGTTACAGTCTCTCAGCCTGACCTACCTCACAGGGTGGTTGTGAGGATAGAGAGGAGGACGGTGCAAGCCACTTTGGGTGCCCACTGGGAAGAAAGGCAGGGTACAAATGAATCAAGCTACCTAATAGATAAAGTAGTCAGAGCAGTTAGAAGCTTCCTGCACTAACAGTATGGGAATCGGGGTCAAGGGCTGCTCACACCACGTTGCGCACGCCCCTCTCCCACTCCTAAGCTTCTCAGCAAATTGCCAGGGGGTCGCGACAGCCACTTTCACCCCTCTCTTTTTATGTGTGTTTTATTCCTTTATCCAGCTGCCCTTGACCTTTTGGGGCTCCTGGGGGTCTGGCTTGACTGATAAGCCAGAAGGCCATCAAATTCACCCTTAGTTGAAGTGAGGGTTATATAGGTTGACCAGGTAGTAAGCAAGAAGGCTCAGGGTCAGCCACCGCTAAGCCCAAAGCAACCACAGAGCTTCTAAAATGCCGTCTTAAAAAGGGAGGAGCAGGAGGGGAATTCCCCTCAGGAATGCTTTCTCTGTCATTTCCCCATCCAGTGCCAGGCTATGCAAAAAAAACCACCCCTCAGTTTTGCATAACAGAAGAGGAGCTCTGCAAAAGTCCATTCCCGAGTAACGAATGCATTTTGAATAATCGAAGAACTGAACATTTATCCTGCAGCTGTGAAACAGCCTGCCCGTGCGACCAGAACCTGCGCTTTACATAAAAGATATTGATGTACCTTGCAAAGACAAAATGGCTCGCTTTTTTTCCTTCCCATTTGGAGTTCTGAACAAATTTCTCCCTCGCGGTTGTCAGTGGCATAGTGCTGGAAGGAGAGTTTAGTGCAGGAAATGGGGAGGTTCATTGTAAAGGCAACCAATGAAGAGGCTTGTGGGTCGGCAGCAACTGGTGCTCTTTGCAGCACACCACATGGAAAGCAGCTGACCCCTGCGCATTCCGGCCCATCCGGCTCGCAGGGCTTGCTGTCCACGGCAGAGGGCAGAATTTGGTGATTTATTGAGCCCCTGGGGGGTTATGATGATCATTACTAAGCACATTTTTATTCCATTCCTCCGAAGACCTCAGGGTGGCGTACGCTGGACTCCACACCTCCATTTTGCCCGCACAACAACCCTCTGAGGTAGGTTAGGCTGAGAGAGAATGACCCGCCAGTTCCATTTCAATTATACCACAGACAGGAAAGGTTTGTCGTAATGAAAGATCACTGTCGCATAAGCCATAGTTGTCGTTTCTTAAAGCATTTAGTTATCAGAATGATTCTTTATTTAATTTTTATTTGCTTGCTTCAAAAATCCGCAGTGTATCATCCTAGTGCATTAAAAAAAGCAAAGCTTTAATACTTTGAAATCGATTGCCATGAAACCACCTGAATGCTCCTTTTCTTTATTGGGAGATGCTTTCTGTCCTTTTGTAAAAAATAAATAAAAATGATTTGGTTTCATCCAAGTGTCTCGCTGGGGGGTGGTGAAGGAATGTGCTTTCAGCTTGCAGCCAACTTTTGGTGACCAGGCTGGGTTTCCAAGGCAAGAGGTGAACAGATGTGTTTGGCCATTGCCTGCCTCTTCATAGCACGGCTGGACTTTCTTGGTGGTCACCCATCCAAATACTAACCAGGGCCAATCCAAGCCTCCGGAACCCATGAATCCAGACTCTGTCAGTCCCCAGCCAGGGCTTCTAGATGGAACCTGGCCTCTTATATATGTAAAGGGCAGATCTCTTCCGTAACATATATTGTCTCTTTTCCTTGTCAGAGTTTGAGGTTTTCTTCTTTTAGTTAGGATTTCTGCAGGCATGTCTCAGAACAATCAATCTATGATGTTTCCTCTGGACAGGTGATTCCCTGTAGAATTTTTTGCCTTAAATGCCCCCCTCCTCCACTTATCCGTACTTAACCAATTAAAGGACTGAATTTTTGTTATGCTGGATTGGTCTTTTCTGCCCTCTGGCGGTAGTTTGTGGGAAACAACTCAAGATAATCATTTATGGCTGACATTCAAACATGTGGCGTGTAATTAGCTTAATTATTTTTAAGGAAGCTCCTTGACACATTCCTGCCATGAAGTGATGGGCGCTTTCCCACATCAAACAAAAGCTTCCTTGTTTGGAAGCAATAGATTAAGTATGAAATCCCAGTGAAATTTAAATTACAAATTACTAAACAGGGTTACCGTACAATATGCTACAGTCAGTGTTTGATATCTAGTTGGTGCTCAGTGATGATTCCAGACAAGCGTTGCAAATGTTTAATGCTCAGAGATGCCTGCTGGTGACACCATTTTAAGCCCAATGGCTCTAATGGACTTAAAAAGGGTGTGATTTTGCTTAAGATTACAACACTCTTCTCTCTTTCCCATTCCTGCCCTCCCTCCTGAACTTCCAACTTCTCTCTCTTTCAAGTCTGGTTTGTACATGCAGGAGAATGAGGAATTATCCGATCTGAGAGCAGATAGACTGGAACACACCACTTCAAATGGCATGTGGTGGATCCCATCAATGAATATTCCTTCCCATTTTTTTTTAAAATCTCCATGCCATTGGAAAACTTGCAAAGAAAGGTGGAAGGAAAGTTCTGCCCTCTCAGTTTCTCATATTAATTAAGCTGTTGGGATAGGGTTGCTTTCAGAAACGTGGTCCTCCATGTCCTTCCAGTTGCACCCTGAAGTGGTTCAGTCCACTCTAGGAACGTTTCTACCACCTTGTTCTCCTACATGTGTGACTAGGCTTAAAACAGACACACATGCACATCAGGAACGGTAGGCCAGGGCTTAGTAGAAGAGGATCTGCTCCCCAGGCAGAAGGTTCCTGGTTCAAACCGCGATATCTCCAGCTAAAACAATCATGGAGTGGGAGATGTGAAAGGCCTCCACCTGAGACGCTGGAGAGCTACTTCCAATCAGAATGCATAACGATGAACTTAGTAGACCTGGGGTCTCACTCAGTATAAGGGAGCTACACATGTTCTGCTTTCTCCCTTGAGCTAGATGTTCTCCAAGTCCTGAAGGGGGTGGGTGGTTCACTCAAAAACAAGAGATTCCCAGCCTATCAAGATACCACCTATTAGCTGCCACAGATGAAATATCAGCCAATCACCCTAAACTTGTCATCAGAAATTTCCTTAACAAAGGGATAGTTGGCGGTCCCCTCTGATAGGCAATATCAGTCTTTTGCCTATTACGCACCTGCGTTTTCCGTCACGTTCAGTGTCCATGAACTTTGGAGGGTTTTTCTTTTTTGTTACTGCATTTGTTTTCCTTCCACCCCTCCCCCCACACAAGACACAACTGATGTTTCTGCCTCAATTAAGAAAAGTGCAATTATTTTTTTTTGTAGCTGCAAAATAAATACACCGGAGAAAAAAGAATGGTGCATAACCCGTGCCCAGAATCCAAAGCCAAGCTTAAGAACTTGGAAAATCTGCAGTAAGCTACTTATGTGTAAGAGGCCTTTGGGTCAAAAAAGGGCACCTGTTTGTCTTGTATACTGCTAATAGATATTGTGAGTTACTATTAAGACAGTCACCCTGACTTGGATAGCCCAGGCTAGCCTGGACTCGTCAGATCTTGGAAACTAAGCAGGTTAGCCCTGGCTAGTAAGTGAATGGGAGACCTCCAAGGAATACCAGGGTCGTGAAGCGGAGGCAGGCAATGGCAAAACCCATCTCTGAACGTCCCTTGCCTTGAAAGCGTTACTGCATCACTGTAAGTCAGCTGTGATTTGATGGCACTTTCCACCACCATTAAGATAGTCAGCTAGATCTGAGTCCAGTAATACCTTCGAGGCCAACAAGATTTTCAGGGCATGAGCTTTGGAGAGTCAAAGCTCCCTTTGTCAGATCTTCATCAGGTTGGGCCCTGGACTTGAACCTAGCTCTTCTACTGTGCAGTGCAGACTGACACAGTTACACCCCGAAATCGTTTAAGCCAGAGGTCCTGTTTGCATGACGTAGTCAATGATTACAACAAATGCCATTTAAGAGAGGTAGGTTGGAGGGATACTTCTTTGAGGGGAGGGAAAGTCAAAACCCGGAGAACACAAAACATTGCATTGGAGCGACAGGCACCAAATGCCCCTTCGCCTTAGGATCTGCATAGGGGAATAGCATTGCTTTCTCCTTCATTCGGCAGTCATCAGTCATTCTATGATATGTGCAGCCCTTCCTCCAGTCCCTGACCTCACCTCAGACCTAGTTGCGTGGCTGACAAGCCGCTTCTTCACAGTAAGTAAATGAGCAAAGGCTACAGTCTTTCACAGGTCTGGAATCAAAGGACACAGGCGTACACTGGCGAACAACAACTGGTGCAGTAATTGTCAACCACACAAAAACTGTGGATGCCGAGAACCATTTCCCAAGATCTGGGGGCAGACAAAAACAAACCCCGCCCGTTATGAAGGGCACGAGGCTCATTTCCACGTTCTGCCGTTTCTTAGGTGTCTGGCTAACAGGCTCATGTGCGAAAGAATGGGGCCAAAAGGAAGAAGGGAAATGAAGACGGGTCCTGAGAGCAGGGTGTGGGAAAGGCAGCGGGCAGAGCTAAGTGCCCCAAGGAAGGGACAGAAGTAGGGACCAAAGGAAGGGAAAGGGGGTCAAAGCCAACTGGGAAGGGAAGCTGGAGCCGGCCCTTGTGCTCCTGTCAGCTGCAGAAGTGAGCAATGACTCATGAAAGCTCCTCCCCTGCCACAGATTTTGTTAGTCTTTAAGGTGCTACGGAACTCTTGCTCTTTTCTACTGCTAGGGACAAACACGGCTACCCACGTCTCCATGGAAGGCGCCACGTTTAGCTGTACAAAATGGAAATCCATGGTCTCCGAAAAAGTGAGCAATGACTCATCTGCTGCCACGTGTTTTGTTAGTCTTTGAGGTGCCACTGGACTCTCGCTCTTTTCCCCTGCCAGCTGCAGTGTACCTTTATAGCCGCATGACATAGATACCATACTTGTGGAAAGGACCCCCAGGGTCATCTAGTCCACCCCCCTGCACAATGCAGGGAATTCACAGCTGCTCCCCCCTCCAGTCCTCCAGTGACCCCTGCTGTATGCCCAGAGGAAGGCCAAAAACCCTCAGGATCCCTGGGCCAATCTGGCATGGAGGAAGATTCCTTCCTGACCCCAAATTGGCGATTGGCACTACCCTGGGCATGCAAGGAAGGGCCCCGAGAGCCAAGCACTGGCTCCTCCTTTCCTGTCCTCTCTCTCACAATCTGTCTAAATTCATAGTGGGTCCTTCCCTCGGTTGATGATGGTTAGCAACCTCTTGCACTGTGATCGCAAATGACCAGGGATTCTCATCCGAATGATCTGAGGCTTGCCCAAAATCTAGGCAAGCAGCAGCTGTTCATGTGTGTGTGTGTGAGGCCTCCGCAAGGGGTGCTTTGTCGTTGTGTGTTTCAGCAAAAGCAACCTCCTCGCCGCTTGGGCTGTGCTGCCGTGCTCCTGCTCCTAACGGCTGCCATTGCTCAGAGGTTCCAGTTGATTAGTTAAAGGAACCAGAGCAGCTCCCATTGGTCACCTGAGCCTTCAGGCCTCTCGGAGAAGCAAGCGGGCACGCGCTGCCATTCGTCTTCCTTGGAGGTGAAGATGCCCTTGGTGAGTTTCCTTCCAGTTGGGGCCCTGTGAGAAATGAGGCTGCCTGCCAACAGTGGAAAGAAGAACAAGTCCTTCAGATTTCCAGCAGCAAGCCAAGAACTGACACGGGCACCGTTCAGTGGGAGAGTTGCAGGCAGCGAGACGTCAGAGGAAAAGCCAGACCACTGCTGTAAAGGCTGATGAGATTCAAAAAGGATGGCACAATGGAAGGGAATGTAGTGATGCATCGTTGGATGTGATGTGTGTCACAAACAGCAAAGCAAACCCAGGTGAAAAGTCCTGTGTCAGGGGGACGCCGTGTGAGGGTTGTTCACGAGCTACCATCTCGGGTGCCAGAGCATAATGAATTTGCACTCAGCTGGGGAGGGGCCATGGCTCAGTGGAAGAAGAAGAGGAGGAGGAAGAGGAGGAGGAGGAGGAGATTGGATTTATACCCCGCCCTTCACTTGGAGTCTCAGAGCAGCTTACAAACTCCTTTCCCTTCCCCTCCCCACAACAGACACCCTGTGAGGTAGGTGGGGCTGAGAGAACTCTAACACAAACTGCTCTTTCAGGAACAGCTGTGCCAGAGCTTGTGACTGACCCAAGGTCACATCAGCAGGTGCAAGTGGAGGAGTGGGGAATCAAACCTGGTTCTCCCAGATTAAAGTCCGGGCACTTAACCACTACACCAAACTGGCTCTGCTCGGCATGCAGAAGGTCCCAGGAGGTTCAATACCCAGCCTCTCCAGCTGAACAGGACAAGGCAGGAGGTGATGTGAAAGATGTGAAAGGCCATTCTGAGGTCCTTTCCACCTTTCCCTACCACTCCGGATTTTCTCAGTGTTCGAGTTGAGGCAATTTAAGTCCAGGGCAAAACAGCATCCAAATAACCCGGGGGCAACAGCAGGCTGAAACCGGGCTGACCACTGAAGGGAGGTAAATGTAATGCAGAATGGGGGGGGAACCTAGAAGAAAAAGAAGGTTGAACTGGATTTTAGTGCAGAATTGCTTGGAGGACACCGCAGTGAATATGGATTAAAAGGAGAGTGCAGAAAAGGAGCGTGACTAGAAAACACTGGCCTCGATGGACCAAGGTGTCTGATTGAGTATATCTCATCTGTTCAACTCTGCTCTCTTCCTCTTGGACTAAACAGAATGTGGGGGTTGCAGTCACAGACTGAGCACGGCTCAGCGGGGTGATGCAGCTACCAAACAAGGCGAATGCCATCTTAGGCTTATGCAGGGCTTTTGTAGTGCATACCAGCACCTTTTTTTCGGGGCAGAAACAGGATGGGGCCGCTCCTTCCCTCACAGGTCTCTTTGCTTTATGTAGAGGTTAACTCCCAGTTGCCGAGCTGGCAGGATCTTCTCAGCCGAGGCTCTCTCCCACGGGGACTCCACACTGTGCCGTCCCTCCTGGCAAGGAAGGGAAGGAGCCCCCAGGACACATGCGTCATCCTGGGCAGACTTCCTTCAGCCTAGGGTTGCCAAGCTCCAGGTGGCACCAGGAGATCTCCCGTTATTACAATGGATCTCTGGACGACCGAGATCAGTCCCTCTGGAGACAATGGCTGCTTTGGAGGCTGGCCTCTAGGGCATCGGACCCTGCTGGGGTCCCCGTCCTCCCCGAACCCCGCCCTCCCCAGGCTCCACTCCCAAAATCTCCAGGTATCTCCCAACCATTTCCATTCTGCAGCTCATCCAGGATGCTCTACCACAAACTGCAGGCATTTTCTTGGAGGGGGCTGTAAATGGGGTTTTTTTTTTGGTTCTATCTTGTATGCTTTCCATTTTTAAAACCCTGAGCCACGAGGGAAAGGTGGGGGCTTAATGAGGAAATGCATAACAATAAAGTCCAATAGTAGAAGCATAGTGCCGAAGTCACCAGGTCACCACCATATACTTGTATTTTATTCCATGCTAGTCTGGTTCACTCTAGAATACTGTCTCTGGATCCATCCAGAAAGACGTCAGCCGGCTGGAATGGGTTCAGAAGGGGGCCGTGAGGATGGCTGGCGGTCGAGAAGAACAGGCACTCTGAGGAAACGTTGAAGGGACTGGGTAAGTTCAGCCTGGAGAAGGGAAGATGGGTTAGGAGGAGGCACGACTGCCCTCGTCAAAGACGTGAAGGGCTGTCACATGGAAGAGGGCCAAGACTCGTTCTCTGTTGCTCTGCACGTGGAAGGGCTCTGCACCTGGAAGAGGGCGAGACTAGATTTCTGAGTGTGCCAAGTGTTGTCACGTCCTAGCTGATTGATGGCAACCTCTCACGAGGTTTACCAGGCAAGAGAGGAACAGGGGTGGTTTGCCATTGCCTGCCTCTGTGTAGTAACCCTGGGCTTCCACCATGGTGTCCCACCCGAGTCCTAACCAGGACTAACCCTGCTCAGTTTCCAAGATCTGGCTAGCCTGGGCCATCCAGGTCAGGGCAAAGACGGGATCTAATGGGCTTAAATTACAGGAGGGGAGATGTCAGTGGGGCATTTGGAGAAACTTTGTAAGACTGGGAGCCATTCAACAGTGGGACCTATTTCTTGGGAGGGGGGGACTATCTTCAAGCAGATGCTGGACTACTGCCTGTTGGCAATGCTCTAGTTTGGATTTCCCGCATTGTTGCGGGGGGGGCGGCAGGGGTTGGCCTCGAAGGTCTGTGAGGCCTTTTCCCACTCTGTGGCTCATCTTCCTACCAATGCTCCCTCTAAGCTGTGGAGTCTTGTGAGCAAAAATTCTGCTTTGTGAGTGACTGGCATTAAAGTTGTGAGTGAGCGATTTGGCTACTGCATAAATTAGTTTGCTCTGGAGCCAGCAATCCTGAGCTCAGACAAAAATGTGTCAGCGGGAGGCTAAAAATCTGTGAGCCAGCTCACTCTAACTCAGCTTAGAGGGAACACTGCTTTCTACTAACCCCTCATCCAGTTTGTGTGTAGTGGTTTGTGAGCCAGTTTGGTGTAGTGGTCAAGTGCGTGGACTCTTATCTGGGAGAACCGGGTTTGATTCCCCGCTCCTCCACTTGCACCTGCTGATGTGACCTTGGGTCAGTCACAAGCTCTGGCACAGCTGTTCTCTCAAGGACAGTTTCTGTCAGAAGTTCTCTCAGCCCCACCTACCTCACAGGGTGTCTGTTGTGGGGAGGGGAAGGGAAAGGAGTTTGTAAGCCGCTCTGAGACGCCTTTGGGCAGTGACGGGCGGGGTATAAATCCAAACTCTTCTTCTTCTTCTTCTTCTTCTTCTTCTTCTTCTTCTTCTTCTTCTTCTTCTTCTTCTTCTTCTTCTTCTTCTTCTTCTTCTTCTTCTTCTTCTT
This sequence comes from Gekko gecko, assembly GCA_029375565.1. Lineage (NCBI taxonomy): Eukaryota > Metazoa > Chordata > Lepidosauria > Squamata > Gekkonidae > Gekko > Gekko gecko. The sequence continues at coordinate 157,602,133 of JAPDNY010000006.1, forward strand.
CTTCTTCTTCCATCCGGGAGTTCAAAAATGGTAGCACTTCTGGTTCCGCCTCTTGGTACCCTTTTGCATGTGTCCTCCCTTCACGTTTCCTTGGAAATGCTCCTTCCCCAGGAATTTCTGTTCCCCAGACGGAGTGACCGAAGCCACATATGCCTGATAGCCTCGTCCAGCACCCCACGGAACCTAGGATCACAGCCAGACCCGGCCATCTTCTGGCTAAACCTGCTTGTTCTCCTTCCCCTCACCCAAAGTCTACTGTGAGTTTCCAGCCTGCGCCTGGGCCGTTCAGAGTGTGCCGGCACAGAAGGCTTGGTGATGAACCCTTTCTCGTGGGACAGGAATGATTCCGGAAGGCTCCGACAATACAGGCTACACCTATAAATGGGGATTTTTTTTTTTTTTTTATAAATGGAGAATCTTCTCGTGTATTCCCATGCGCCTTTGAAACAGGCCCTGGCTTGTGAGCCTGCCAGGTGGTTTCTTGGAGGATTATGGGCTGTAAGCAGAACACCGTGATTAGAATCAACAGTCCTGGGAAACTGGCTCTTTTGTTTCAAATGAGTTCTTCCCAGAAGAGCAGGCTTTGGCCTCTGAACGCTAAGGACCTCTTTATGGCAGATGTTTCAGGTATCTTTCGTTTCCTCCTCCTGTTGTGTTTATCTGGGAAACCCAACCTGAGCTGATCCAGCATTCAGATGATTCGAAAGTGCTCGCATAATGCAAAGTGTGACACCAATGCACAGGGCAGGTGCACAAGGCTCCGTGACTCCCTATGAATGCTTAATTTGACCATACATGTAGGTGCAACGTGCCGCTATGTAACTGTTCTCCCTTCACGCGGCCATCAGCATTTCCCTGGGTGTATAAAAAAGGCCTTCAAGAACTAAGCACTGAGGCAACCCTTCCTGCCCTTCCTCTCATGATCTGCCTCAGTTCACAGAGTCTGCATTGCTGTCAGATTTTTATTTATTTATTTATTTGGATTTGTATCCCGCCTTCTCCACGGATGGGCTCAGGGTGGCTCATATTTATTGGCACCATGTGCCAAATCATAATAAAACATATAAAACCAGTTAAAACAGTCCTACAGGAACAGATGACAATTAAAGTGCTTGTCGTGGTGATTGTTCTTACAAGATATTAGATGGCGTACAATCAGATATAATGCCATCCTCTGTCTGAAAACCTCCAAAGAAGGAGAGCCCACCACCTCCCGAGGAAGCCTGTTCCACTGAGGAACCGCTCTAACTGTCAGGAAGTTCTTCCTAATGTTTAGCCAAAAACTCTTCTGATTTGATTTCAACCCGTTCGTTCTGGTCTGACCTTCTGGGGCAACAGAAAACAACTCAGCACCATCCTCCACATGACAGCCCTTCAAGTACCTGAAGATGGCTATCAAATCACCTCTCAGTCATCTCCTCTCCAGGCTAAACACACCCAGCTCCTTCAACCTTTCCTCATAGGACTTAGGGAAGTCACAGCACAGAGGGTTACATATGGAGGGGGAGGAAGTCCAGACCTATTCTGCAAACAGGGCTCTGCTCACAAAAATTTGGATGCTGCCCACTGGATTTGGAGCCACTGCTTTGTTTGGTAGCTAATGGAAGAAAGAAAATGGTTATCATCTCTACCAAGCCATTTCTGATAATAAATCCCTCTTCCCATATTCTTTTTTCCCCTCTCCACACTTGGCTCAATTACCTTATGCATCATTTGCAGCTCTTTATAGCGCTGTTGTGAACAGGTTTGGGGGGGTTTCTGGAAGAGCATGTTCCAGAATGGACGCTTATAGTACTAAATGGCTTGTGAAATGGATTCACACTTGATTGTTTTTATTTTATTTTTAAAAATCTGACATGATGTGACTACACTCTGTGAACTGCTTTGGGAATAGAGATGGAGAGTCAGAAATCCAGTGTGGTTAAATGTCGCAGGCAACGATGTGTCTAAAGCTGTCAGTGAAATGGAAGGTGGAAGATTTCCGTGGTTGCATTCCAGCCAGGCTGAGAGCCCATGGGGTGCTAGCAAAGGTTTGTAGGAGTCTGGCATGTAGATGGGAGGGGTCGAGCAGGTGGACAGTGGGCAGTAGGGTCCATTTGGCTCTGCAAAACCTGGAAGAATAATATCTAGCAAAAGCAAACATGAAGTCCACCACGGTCAGTGCCCAACTGAGCTCTTAAAGAGCAGCAATGTCCTGCTGAACAAACATCACTTGTATGGAGAACTTATGTGAACATTAAGGGGCAGGGTCCCAGCTAAACATTGCGCACATGACCTAATGGAACTGCCTTCTGTTGACTCAGACTCAGCTCCAAGGTCACCTATACAGGCTCCATCAGTCGGGTTTTCCAGACCTGTTCCCCCGATCGTATTTGTTGTTCTTCTCCGAACTGGTTCCAGTTGTGCTACACCCTTCTACAAGTGTGGCACCCAGAACTGGGCACTGTGCTCTGATGAAGTCTGAAATGCAAACAAATTTACTGCGGCATAAGTTTCGGGGGACTGGAGGCCATGTCACCCACAGAAAGCTCATGGCACAATGAAACTGAATTATTCAAGAGGGCTTTATAATGAAGGCAATAGAGTAATACTGTACAAAAGGCTTCACAAAGTTACTTGGATAAATTGCTGAGGACTGTGGTCTATACTGTGGTTAACAACCTCCGGGTGGCACCCAGAGACCTCCTGCTATTACAGTTTATCTCCAGCCTAACTTCTGGTTAAAAGTTCTTCAGAAGATTCAGGCCCAGGAAGAGAACAATGCAGAGCAAGTTACTCCATTACAGATTGAAATCTTATGATAGGACAAGAAGAAGAAGAAGAAGAAGAAGAGATTGGATTTATACCCCGCCCTTCACTACCCAAAGGCATCTCAGAGCGGCTAACAAACTCCTTTCCCTTCCCCTCCCCACAACAGACACCCTGTGAGGCAGGTGGGGCTGAGAGAGCTCTTAACAAAAACTGTTCTTTTTCAAAGAACAGCTCTTATCAGAACTACGGCTTGCCCAAGGTCATCCAGCCAGGTGCAAGTGGAGGAGTGGGGAATCAAACCCGGTCCTCCCAGATTAGAGTCTGCGCACTTAACCACTGCACCAAACTGGCTCTCTTGTTAGCCGCCCTGAGCCCGCTTGTGGGAAGGGCAGGATATGTTGAAATAATAAATAAATAAGAAGAGAGAAGAGATTGGATTTATACCTACCCCTGATCTGGGAGAACCAGAAGAAGAAGAGGAGGAGGAGATTGGATTTATACCCTGCCCTTCACTATCCAAAGGAGTCTCAGAGCAGCTTACAAACTCTTTTCCCTTCCCCTTCCCACAACAGGCACCCTGTGAGGTAGGTGGGGCTGAGAGAGCTCTGAGAGAACTGTCCTTGAGAGAACAGCTCTGACAAACTATGACTTGCCCAAGGTCATCAAGCAGCTGCAAGTGGTGGAGTGGGGAATCAAACCTGGTTTGGTGTAGTGGTTAAGTGCACGGACTCTAATTTGGGAGAACCGGGTTTGATTCCCCACTCCTCCACTTGCACCCGCTGGATGACCTTGGGCAAGCCATAGTTCTGTCACAGCTGTTCTTGAAAAAGAGCAGTTTCTGTCAAGAGCTCTCTCAGCCCCACCTACCTCACAGGGTATCTGTTGTGGGGAGGAGAAGGAGTTTGTAAGTCACTCTGAGACTCCTTTGGATAGTGAAGGGCAGGGTATAAATCCAATCTCCTCCTCCTCCTCCTCCTCCTCCTCCTCCTCCTCCTCCTCCTCCTCCTCCTCCTCCTCTTCTTCTTCTTCTTCTTCTTCTTCTTCTTCTTCTTCTTCTTCTTCTTCTTCTTCTTCTTCTTCTTCTTCTTCTTCTTCTTCTTCTTCTTCTTCTTCTTCTTCTTCTTCTTCTCCCAGATCAGAGTGTGTACACTTAACCACTAAACCAAACTGGCTCTGAGCAAGATTGGTTCCCCTGGAGAAAAAGGCTGCTTTGGAAGGTGGAATCGATGGCCTTGTACCCCACTGAGGTCCTTCCCCTTCTCAGGCTCCACCCCCAACCACGTCTATACTGCTGTGTATAGTTTGCTGTGGGTTGGAGCCTATTGCGTCATCTTGCATCATTTAATCTGTCCTATTGCTTCAGTTCTGATTTTTTAGACGTCTGGTTAGGACTACAACCCAGATCCTATTTCATTGCTTATCGAATGACCCGTCTGGTTGATTGTACTGACTCTTGAGTAATCTGCTTTGAGTCCCAGTGAGAAAGGCAGACTAGAAATAATGCAAATAAATAAATAAATAATCTGTTGGACTGAAATGGCACAACTGCGCAGCAAGGCTGCAATGTGGTTGTGAATGGTCTGTCCTGCTTGGCCATCAGGAACCCGATACAAGTGCTCAGAAAGTGCCTTTCTGTTGTCTCACATGATGCTCTCCAACACCAGCAGAAGTCCTCAACAAAGCACTTCCAGGCTGCAGTCCTAAGAATACTCTACTGGGAGTAAGCCCAATGGAATGAACTGGGACTTACTTCTGAGTGGACCTGTTTAGGATCACACTGTCGGTGTCTGGATTCAGGCTATAAAGTGCCTCCAGACTTCCTTTTTGTTTCTGCTGTGACGGGTGATCCGCGCAAGCTGATGCGTTTGGCTCATGCTTCTTCTGACCCTGGCCAGGGTTTAAGAACCTGCAAGTTAGAGTTGCCGGGCAGATTCTGGAAACAGGGGAGCATTGCGGGCTGGGATACGGGGTGGCAAAACGCCACCTGTGGCAACATATCACTGCTGGTAAACAGCCGAAGTGACATAAGGTAAACTCTAGGAACTGCCAGAAACTCTATGGTACAACCCGAGTTTCTGGTGATCCCTAGAGCTATTCTGGGTCACTTCCACTTTTTATCAGAAATGGCACAGAGCTGCATTCAAAGCTGAGGGATTTTTTTTTTTTAAACAAACTCTCCTGCCTCTGCTCAGAGAGGCAACAAGCAACAGGACAGTGGGCGGGGGATCCCTGGCCTTCATCAGGGGAATGGGAACCCCCTCCGCTGGGAGAGGAGAACAAACTCAACCCAGGCTAGAACTAGTCGCTGCCAGCAAGATCGTTCTCACTCCTTCCCCCGCTCACGACATTTGAAAACTGCTCATTGTACAAATTGACCTGAATATGCCAAGGCTCTCCTGGGTAGCACCACATATTGCTAACAGCCCCCAGCTCTGGCAAAGGGAGCCTTCATCCATCAGAGTGGCCCACAATTTCCCAGAGCGGTGCCCACCCCCTGAACCAAGGAACATTGCCTGCAGTCCCACAATTCTTTTGAGAGCCTCGGAGGTGCAGCTGTTCTGACTGCCACCCCCACCATGTTGGTCTTCCCCTTCAAGGGGCAGTTTCAGGGGCTCCATTTCATACAATAGAAAGACCATCACTGAAGGGATGAAGGAATTGTGTAATCAGTTGGACTGCCACAAGTCCTGAAATCTGACTGGGATATGCAGGTGTTAGGGCATGCATGCAGCTGCTACCCCAGTGGAGAAGGAGAAGAGTTGGATTTATACTCCGCCCTTCACTCAGAGTCTCAGAATGGCTTACAATCTCCTTCCCTTCCCCACAACAGACCCCCCCCGTGAGGTTGGTGGGGCTGAGAGAGCTCTGAGAAAACTGCTCTTGAGAGAACAGCTCTGAGAGAACTGTAACTGGCCCAAGGTGACCCAGTTGGCTGCATGTGGAGGAGTGAGGAATCAACCCCGGTTCTCCAGATTAGAGTCCGCTGCTGTGAACCGCTACACCAAAAGAGCCTGCATGGACACAACTGGTTCCCCCTTCTCATGTATGCATGCCTGTGGTCCGAATGCTGAGCAAACGAATCAACACTAGAGTTGCCAACTTCTGATATTAAACCTTTCTGGTGTTTGGGCAGGATCAGGAAGCAGAGCCTGATGGGCTCTGTGAGGGACAGAGCTAAAATCAAATATTTTCTGCTGAACAATATTGGCAGATGTTTTTCTGCTGAGCCTGTGTTTGGCCAAAAAGGGGGTGGGCTGACGGCACATGGTGTGCTAACCTCTGTAGAAAGTGACTCTCTCTGGCCCTGCAAACATCTTTGGAGTGGGAACCATTTGAGCTCTTTAAGGAGAAAGAAAGGAGGGAGGGAAGGAGGGAGGATGGCCTAGGATGGCCCAATCTCATCAGATGTCAGAGGCTAAGCAGGGTCAGCCTTGGTTGGTATTTTGATGGGAGACCACCAAAGAACATCAGGTTTGCAAATCGCTTATGCAGAAGCAGGCAATGGCCAAACCACCTCTGAACCTCTCTTGCCTGGAAACCTTTGTGGGGCCACCATAAGTCGGCTGTGGCTTGGTGGCACTTCACACACACACAATGTTAATGACTACTCTTCTATTTGGATCAGCAGCATTTTTATACCTATGCCGTACTGCAAAACCCCGATGCGTACCTGCTCTGCAGGTTTTCAGATCATCCAGTGTGGAACTGAACAGACCCAGTGATTGGTCCACGTGTGATTGTCAGTTGAACAAGGTGAGTTAGACCGTAAAACCTTTGCTTCAAAATTCGTGGCTCCCCTAGATGGACGTGGGATGAAGGAACGGTGCACGTGATGCCACAGCCTGCTGACCCTGCCACCTGAAGCAAGATGGGTTGGCACTCAGAACAAAGCCCCCCTTGCAGTGGCACCTGGGATGTGGAATGCCCAACCCACAGCTGTCCACCCGATGCCAAGCCAGGTAAAAGAGCTTTTATTTTATTCCCCCTCCTCTCTGTAACTGGTGATTCTTGGCTGCTGGGTTATTGCACTGCATATTTCTGTTGCCACATTTAGAAGTGGCTTCTCATACTCAGATCAACTGTTTAGGCTCACATCATTATTGTTCACCAGGATCGTTTGAGTCGAGAGGAGGGATATAAATAGAAATAAAATGCCAAAGAAGACAGAAACTGCAGTCACCCTGTTGGTCTATTCAAATGCAGCCATTAGGATATTTCATTGAAATATCACAAAGCGCCGAGGAAGATTTTGAGTGCACCAGAATTCTCCCTGCGGCAGGATGCTATGCAGAACAGAAAAACGAGCAAGATAAAAAGGAAGTTGGGCAAGATGGAACTGTTTGCTAGGCAGACTCCATTAGATTTGGTTGCCCTGGGCACAAAGCAAAACAGAACGGAACAAAAATTATCAGGTTGCATCAAGGTTGCTACTGGGGCAAAGATACAAAGACAACTTTTAAACACCTAAAAGACAGCAGTACTTTGGGTCTGTCTCCAGCACGGAGGTTTGGAAAGCATGAATCCCCAGTGGCAACATCTCATCATTAGGCGGCAGGATGCCAGTCTTATACAGTGGCTAGAATGTCGGACCAGGTCTGTGGAAACCCAGCTCTAAATCTCTGCTCACCATGAAACTCACTGGATGACCCTGGGCAACTCATTTGCTCTCCGTCTCACCTGCCTCATGGGGTGGTTGTGAGGGTAAAATGGGAAAAAGGAAGAACCAGGCATGCCGTCCTGAATTCCTTGGAGGAAGGGCATTTAATGCAGTAATCCGTGGTTTTTGATTTCATGTCCCCTGCTGGGATGGCTTAATTCTGACCCAGACAGAAATTTCAAGTATTTGTTGTGATGGTCTATAGAGAACAAATCCCAAAGTAAGAGCATGGTGATGATACCTTGGGGAGGTGACGATACCTTGGTGATGTTCAACCTCCAACCTGAAAAGTTCTGGGGAATTCAAGCTTGCTAAATACTTTTTGGTGTTTTAGACGGGTCTCATAAAGATCCTGGATTCCTAACTCACTATAGGTGCTAAAATCTTACAGATATTAATTTGTCCACTCTCTCATTTCATCCTGCATTTTTATGCTCTTCTGCGATTGTTGGTTGGGACTCTTGGGAGTGCATCTTACCTAATGTGGGTGCTTTGATTCCTCTTCAGAGTGGATCTTGCTTCCCACAAGCCTTTCTTGATAACTTTCCACCACCCCTCTCTGCAGGTAATTAAGCAAGTGCCTAATTGAATGTGCATGCATGCTTCTATGCATCTGAGGAAGTGAGTTGTGAATCATGGAAGTTCATGCTGGACTTTTGTGTAATTTGCTTGTTGGGGGGCATCAAGTCACGGCTGACTTATGGCAACCCTGTAGGGTTTTCAAGGCAAGAGATGTTCAGAGGTGGTTTGCCATTGCCTACCTCTGCATCACAACCCTGGACTTCCTTGGGGGTCTCCCATCCAAACAGTAGCCAGGGCCGACCTTGCTTAGCTTCCAAAATCTGACAAGATTGGGCTAGTTTACAACAGACTCAGATGTTGCCAAAACGGACTAAAGTGGGTAACCCTCCCCCGAAAAAATATTGGTCTAGTGTTTCTTTCAAACAATTGATCTTGGATCAACTTTCTATAAACTTTGCCCATATCTGCAAATGCTGCCAGATCTGGGAGCAGGGGAACACCTCTTGCATACAGCCCGCAAGTTTCCAATGGACTACTTCTGAACTTACAAAGAGTACCTGTGAATAAGAAAGCAAATGAGGAGGAACCCCTGTGTGATTGTGAATTTCGGGTGCTCACCTCTGTGTGAAATGCTACACCTGCCAAAATGTCCTCCTTTGATGTAAGTGTCACAGGAATTCTGCTCTCTGGGTAGCCCTTCACCCGACGTTGATCATCTAGGGTTGCCAGCCTCCAGACAGAGCTTGGAGTTGTCCCAGAAGTATACCTGATCTCCAGACTCCAGAGATCAGTTTGCCTGGAAAAAATTAGCTGCTTTGGAGGGGGGGACCAGGCCCCTGCCCTCCCTCAACCCCACTGTCCCCAAGCTCCACCACCAACCCCCAGGAATTTCCCAAGAGGGAGTTGGTAACTCTGCTTTTGTCCAGCCAGAATCCAATAGAAGCCAGGAGCTGGATTCAACGGACCCGTGACTATTACACACGGTCTGTCGTTTCCTGCCAGTGTTCAGCTGAAATCATTAACGATACCAAAGTCAAAACACTTTCCAGAGTTTAAAATTCCAGCATTGTCTGTTGTGTTCCTAGCAAATTATTTAGGCTTTTAATCCAACTAACTAGGCAAGGGGGGAAATGACAATTCAATTGAAGCTCCAGTTAATAGACATAAAAGTGCAGGAATGGCAGGCCAAGCCTATTCCAGCTGTATAGATTTCATTGTACCAGCATGATTTTAAATGGGGCCTGCTTGGATAGATGATCATTAAATATTTCCTTGCAAATGTAACCTCTGCTTGCAGCAATTGGGGCCAGGACCTCTTCCCCAAAGCCGTCATCTGAGTGTAGTTAGAACTGCCCCTTCTTCTAACAGGCAGTCATACATCTGCGATATTATCTGTATTGTCATTTTATTATTAGCTTGCATCACTTTGGGGGTTCGCCCCTGCAGAAAGTGTGGAATACTTATGATAAAGAGCAATGGGAAAGGAGAAAGAAAAAGACAGATGAGCAGAGTAAATGGGATGTAGAAATGTCTTTGCCTTTACCCCGTTTTTTAATTTGGGAAGTTTGCCACAATCCTTACGCAAAGACTTCTTTGTAAGCTAGCCTAATGTCTTGTATACTCTCTCATAAAGGCAGTTAAGATCAGTTTTCGACTGGTGGATGGATGGATGGTGGATCTATAGGCCGTAATGTTTTCATATTTTGGAATCAACAAGGGGAGGGAATGTAACTCAGTGTCAGAGCCTCCGCTTTGCATGCAGAAGGTCCTCGCTTCAGTTTCTGGCATCTCCAAATAAACGGATTAGGTAGAAGATGATGTGAAAGACCCCAGACCCTGGCGAGCCACAGCAAATCTGAGCAGGCAATATTGTCCTGGACAGACCAATGGTCAGATTTGGTCTAAGGCAGTTTCATGTGTATCTGTGGGTGTGTTCAAAGCTTGAAGAATTATTTTTTTACCTACTTTATGATTCCATAACCCTGGAATAAGGTGCATTGGGTCACATCGATTGTGCAAGCTACCGTTCCTTTTCCCACACTAGATTTATTTGAACAAAAAACTTCAACCCAAAAGCGCTGATAACAATCCAAACCCAAAGTATCGTTTTTTTTAAATAGTCGGTGCTGCGATACCGAGCACGAGGAGCACTCACATAAACATAAACAGACAATGGCATTATTCCAATCTCAGCTGTACTTGTGCATCTGAACTCTAATTAGCCCTTCCCGGCAACTAACACTCCCCCACACCTATATTTAAAGCTTGAGGAGATCTGTTTCAGTGTATCTGAAGAAATGTGCATCTACACATGCTAAGTCTCTCAGTTCTTGCTTCTGCCCAGAATTGAACTTTGTTGGACTTGGAAGTGTGACTGGACCCAAACTTAGGTTCTCACATCTGTTTGTTAACTCTTGTATCTGTATGCCGATTTGCTGCCATTCACAGGTCCTTCCAAAACTTTTAATCCAATCTGAGCTGTACTTATCACCCAGTTACTTATGTGTCTTGACTCTAACTAGCCCTTCTTGGCAACTGCCCCTGCCCTGCCCTCTCTCTGCCTGAATGTAAGGCTTGAGGAAGTCTGTTTCAATGTATCTGAAGATGTGTGCGTGCACACGAAAGCTTATACCCAAAATTAAACTTTGTTGGTCTTAAAGGTGCCACCGGACTCAAACTTTGCTCTATAAACATTCTGCCGTGCACCACCATTTGGGAATCCAGCTCATTTTTCTTATTTTCTTATGAACGGCAAGCAAAAATGTTCCCCTTCTCTGGTACGAAACTGAACAGACTGCAGCCCCTGCCTCTTCCTCACCCCAGATTCAGAATTCCGCATCGGCAGTGATATGCTTTATGGGAGATGCAGAGGTACTTTGCTAGCATGGGGACAACTCATCACCACTAGAGGGCAGACCTTACCATATTTGCATTCTCCTTCACTTCTCAACCAGCCTTTTTAAGTACTGTCGGATTCTGCTGCTGGGTGGACTAGGGCAGTGTTTTTCAACCACTGTGCCGTGGCACACTAGTGTGCCGTGAGATATTGTCTGGTGTGCCGTGGGAAAAATTCCAATTTCATCCGTAACATATGAACAATTATAAAATAAAGTATTATTATTTCATAATAAAGTAATTATAAAATAATTTCTTTGTGTTTATTTGATTCCTATTCAAGAGAATTACTTTATATATAGTCAATATAGGCACAGAGTTAAATTTTTTTAACATTTTCTAATGGTGGTGTGCCTCGTGATTTTTTTCATGAAAAAAGTGTGCCTTTGCACAAAAAGGTTGAAAAACACTGGACTAGGGTGGTGGGGAAGAATGGCTTGCAAATGTGTTGATTACATTTTGTCCCTATTGCGTTTCCATTGATGCAGGGCACTGCCAGCTGCAGAGCACCCAAGGGCCATTCTATTCAACAAAAGAGGCAGGAAATGGGCTTTTTCCATAACCATTTCCCTCGCTGGTATCCCAGATGGAAAGCAGAGTAGGTTCACAGTAGCGGGATTTTCTTGGTATCGACAGTGGGAGATGGGGGACGGGACACATTTCATCTTGGGTGATGATGCCCTTAGAATGAAGCGAGTCCTGTGATTATGTTGCTACATATGTTTGCTAACTTTTAAAATGCTTGCTTCTTCCCCAAAAGGAAAAAAAAAACTTTGAGGGAAAGTTTTCTTCACTTAACTGGAGTAGGAGTTGCTTCAGAAGAGCTTAAGAGACACTCTGACCAATTCCCCACAAACAGCTGTGCCGCCCTCGCTCTTCCGTTTGCCCTGCTTACATTGGTCAATTTCACACTATTGGCTGTGTGGCTGAATTTTGACCCTCATTTCCCCACAATTTCCCCTGCGTCTTCTCAATCTCAAAAAACAAGGATTGAGAAGATGCAGGGGAAATGGGGGAGGGGGATGTGAGTCAAAATGCAGCCGCGCAGTGAGTAGTGTGAAACTGACCAATGCAACCAGGGCAAACAGAAGAGCAAGGGCGGCACAGCTGCTTGTGGGGAATCGGTCCTTGTGTTGGCCAGGAGCACCCATTTTGAAACAGTCACCTCCAGCTTAGGAGGATATTTGGATTGGAACGTCTCAATGTGGTGCAGAAATGCCCTACATCGGGGTCCCGATCAGGGGTCACCATGTCACAGGCCTATAGCTACAGTGGGGCATCTTGGGGCTAGGCCCCCGACTTACTGGCAAGGCCCCACAGCTTTCCATCCAGCCCAGGGCCCCCAAGCAGTGACAGGTGTGTGGAAAGAGCCGAGTATTCCTGCACAGGTGTCTGGCATGAAGGGCTGGCTATGGTGGTTGCACAGAACCAGTCAGCACCTCAGAAACTTAATTAAATTACATTTGATTTGATTAGCCACTGCCCTCTAAGAAATTTAAATGCCCCCCCCCCACTTTAAAAAATCCTGGCTATGGGCCTGCCATGTCACCTGCCAACACCTATCCTGGGCCCCACCAAGTGTTTTTATAAAGTGTGTGGGAACAAGTGGGACCTTTTCTCAACAAAGCTGCTGATGGAACATTGGAGGTTTGGTTGGCTGTGCAGGATTTTTAAAAATGTTCTCAGCTGCCAGCACAGCACAGGGATCCTCACTGTGTGAGCTGAAGACCACTTGCAGCAGCCATTTTGTGGCTGGCCCCGTCTCCCGAGGCAGCCATTTTGTGGCTGCACCCAGCATGCTGTGTTGGGATCCCAAAGGAGCCCGCAGGCTCAAAAAGGTTGGGGACTCCTGCCCTACATCTTGGGATTGACAAACAGCTCTAGGCTCTAACCCTTAGGCCACCTGCTCCTCTTGGCAGACTTACTCTAACTACCAAGGAAATGTCAATGGCAGGCTCCATCAACACATCACAAAAGGCCTCGTCGTTGTTGGGAAATATGCACAGTGGCTCTTTTCTGTATGCAACTGGGGCAGGCAGGGTGAAGTAGTTTGCCACCTACCATCCTCCTGGCTGTTTTTGCATCCCCAAATTGTCCACGGAGCCACTATGGGCTCTGCTGTAAAAAAAATAAATCACATCACTTAAGGGCTACACTTGGGGTTGCCAACGTCCAGGTGGTACGTGGAGATCTCACGCTATTACAATTGTTCTTCGGCTAGAAAATAGCAGTCCCCCTGGAGAAAATGGCTGCTTTGGAGGCTGGACTCTATGGCATTATACCCTGCTGAGGTATAATATCGCTTCCCCAAAGCTCACCCTATCCAGGCTCCACCCTCCCAAATCTCCAGGTATTTCCCAACCCCGAGTTGACAACCCTAGCTACATGTAAGTTTCCCAACGGAGCCAACTGTGGCTCCAGGGGCCACAACAGCTTCATATATGCACAAATAAGAGATGACAAAAGTTACGTTTGATATAGAAAACTGGAGGGGGAAAAGCAACCTACTGGGCCGAATATACTTTGTGACCACGGTGCCAGAAGAACTTCTGCATTTTTAACTGAGTGACAGACAGAAACCCAGCAAATAAAGCCTGGAATTTTGGAAAGCTTTGCCTCGTGAATTTTAGCCTGCCAGGCAGCTGCCAGAAGTATGAAAGGCCAGTATCGCTGGTTTGTGAATGAAAGGTGGCTTTGCCGTCTTCCCAGAAGTTGGGGGCATGCAGGTCCCTCATCGGAATCTTCTAGCAGCCCCAGCCCACCCTCCTGCCTTACGGGGCCATCTGTCTCCTATTGAAAGGAAGGGGACACACACAAAGGAGGAGGAGGAGGAGGAGGAGGAGGAGGAGGAGGAGGAGATTGGATTTATACCCTGCCCTTCACTCGGAGTCTCAGAGCGGCTTACAAATTCCTTCCCTCCTCCCCACAACAGATGCCCTGTGAGGTAGGACGGGGGCTGAGCGAGCTCTGAGAGAATTGCTTGTGAGAGAACAGCTCTGACAAAACTACAGCTTGCCCAAGGTCATCCTGAAGCTGCAAGTGGAAGAGTGGGGAATCAAACCCGGGTCTCCCAGATTAAAGTCTGTGCACTTAACCACTACACCAAAGGTGGTGGTGCAAGAACAGGAGGTCTCGGTGGTGGTGGAAAGTGCCATCAAGTCGCAGCCAACTTCTTGTGACTGAGGAGGGTTTTCATGGTAAGAGACCTTCAGAGGTGGCCTACCATTGCCTGCCTCTGCATTGTGATCCTGGTATTCCTTGGAGGTCTCCCATCCAAATACTGACCAGGGCCGACCATGCTTAGGGTCTAAGATACGATGAGCTCGGGCTAGCCTGGGCTATCCAGATCAGGGCAAATAGGAGGCCAGAGGAGTTTAATAGAAATGAAATCAAATAAGGCATCACAGAAGAATTTCAGCCAGTCAGACAGCGAAAAGGCAAATTGAATGTCTCAGAAAATGACATGGCTGGACAATTCTGGAATAAGTTGTCTGGTGATCGGATGGGCTGCCTCAGCCACTTTCCGGCTCGAGGGGCCCAGTGGAGCCGATGTCACTGAATTGCTCTGCAAGAGCTCTTGCCACTTTCCGACATCCACGTCCCGAAGAGCTCTGACACTTCTCTAGGCCTTTCTGCCTTGCCAGTCAAAACGAAGCAGGCAGCTGAGAGCAAGAAAGCGAAGTCATCAGAAGACAAATCTTCTCGCTAGCAGCGAAGGCTGCAGTATCGGAACTGGCAGGTGGAATGGGAATGCTCAGGGAGATTAAATTCCGTTTTTGAGGCTTTCTCCCCACGCGGGATGGAAGCACTTAAGGTACATGTGGCGTGGGAGGTAGACTGTGTCAGGCTGGGACCTGGGAGACCAGTTCAAATCCCTGCTCTGCCACGGAAGCCGGCGGGGTGTCCTTGGGCCAGTCACACCCTCTCAGACTGACCTACCTCACAGGGTTGTTGTGAGGATAAAACGGAGGAGAGGAGAACAATCCAAGCTGCTCTGGGTCCCCCCTGGGGAGAAAGGAAGGGCATGAATGAAGTAAATAAATAAATAAATATACAGAGCAATGGACATGTCTTCAGCTTTGTTGCCGTGGTCTCTTTCAAAGGGCCAGTTTACACTTACTTCTTGCATTTGGTGGCTATGAAAAAGTCCTGTCCCACAAAGGCATACTAGCCAGTACAGGCAGTCAAATCTACATGCTTCAGCTGCATGCATCAGGCCAATGGCATGGATTGCTTGCTAGGGTCAGTGGCTTTTTGTGTCAGGGATAGTTTGACATCAGAGCTGCTGTACCTGGAGGAGGCCCCGGAGAGGGGGGCTCCAACCCAGGATCCCTGATGGTGCTGGAGTAGAACCATGGCAGACAGTGGGGCTGTGTCCTGGGAACTTTATTCATGTTCCCTGATAGTCAAAAACAATGCCCATTCTGTAATACTGTTAACTGTTCTACAATAGAACATAATTATTTCCAATGTGTGAAGAGTTATTTGGGCTCCTTGCTGTCCCGTTTTCTTTCCCAGGGCAGTGGATGATGGGTGAGCCAGCAGGGGGAGAGAGTGATACAGCAACCATGTGCCTGACAGGGACGTTATCCACTCAGCACAATTGGCCGAGGTACCCACCCACACAGAATCTTCTCAGTTGGTCTTTCTGCACACAGCATTTCCAATTTACCCTTGTCAACTGTTACATCTCAGGGGTTTGGTGGGAATTTCTGATTCAGTTTAGTCACAGTCGATCTGAGTCCAGTAGCACCTTAGAGACCAACGAGATTTGGGGGTATTCGCTTTTGAGGGTCAAAGCTTCTTTTGTTAGATACCTGACAAAGGGAAACTTGACTCTCAAAAGCTCATACCCCCAAAGCCTTGCTTTGCTCTAAGGTGCTAGTGGACTCGAATCCAGCTCTTCTGCTGCAGGCCAAAACACACCTACCCTTTGGATCTGTTTAGCCACATTTCCATGCACTAGCTTATTGTCAGAGGCTCTGCCTTTCTGCAAAGCAACTGGGGGTGAGATGGCAAAAATTCATCAGGCAGAGAGCTTACAGAGCTCTTCTTACAGGGGCTACTGTAAGCTCTTGGAGGACTGGCTACATTAGGGGTGTGTCGCCTAATATGCAAAGGAGTTCCTGCTACAAAAAGAGCCCTGATTAACATGTGGAATTCACTGTCACAGGAAGTGGCGGCGGCCTACAAGCATGAATGGCTTCAAGAGGGGATTGAATAAACATATGGAGCAGAGGTCCATCAGTGGCTATTAGCCACAAGGTATAGATGGAACACCATGTCTATGGCAGTGATGCTCTGTATTCTTGCTGCTTGGGGGGCAACAGTGGAAGGGCTCCTGGAGTTCTGGCCCCACTGGTGAACCTCCTGATGGCACCTGGGTTTT
This sequence comes from Gekko gecko, assembly GCA_029375565.1. Lineage (NCBI taxonomy): Eukaryota > Metazoa > Chordata > Lepidosauria > Squamata > Gekkonidae > Gekko > Gekko gecko. The sequence goes on from JAPDNY010000006.1 coordinate 157,618,347, forward strand.
GGCCACTGTACGGTACAGAGTGTTGGACTGGATCGGCCAATTGGCCTTACCCAATTTGACTTTTCTTATGTTCTTATAGCACAAGGGGGAAAAAACAAAACAAATGTCTTTCCCAGGTCCAGGGCCACACTGTGACTGGGACCCCAGGAATTTTACCCCCTCCACACTTAGTATTCCCTAGTATATATTTCTTTTCCATTCTGTGTTGGAAGAGGCTTTGAAACCAATGTGTATAACCAAACCTTGCCATAAAACCAACAGTAGATTAGTCATTAAGGCCAATGGGTAGAGTCCTGGGAGACATATGGCCTGGGGGGGGGCAGCTCCACACTGGGGCTACCCTGTCCCTGGGGTGGCCCAAGCAAAGTAGGCAAGAGCTGCTGCTGCAATGTGGCAGCACTGGCAAAGACAGCAAGTGCTGGTGCCACTGGGAGCCAGCAGCCCCACCCTGGTAGGGCATTTGTGACCCGCCCCCTGCAGGAGCCAGTGACCTTGCCCAGTGCCAGGTAGACAGCTGTCAGGGCAAGCCACCGGCCTCAGCCTCATGGGTGTTGCTGCCCCCTGCTGGATGCTCCTGTCCAGAGCAATAGGGACAGTAGTGAGTCAGGTGGAAACCAGGACTGCGTGCTCCTTCTCTCCCCAGTTCCCCTGGAGAAAATGGCTGCTTTGGAGGGCAGATTCTGTGACATTACACGCTACCAAACTCCCCCCCCCAAGTACCACTCCCAGATCTCCAGGAATTTCCCAACCTGGAGACAGCCACCCTTCTGACATCTCCCCCATTTCCCTTCTAAAGCATTTTTTGAAAAAAAGTTTCCAAGTTTTCTTATTCTATTGTGGGATGACTGTGATGATGATTCTCAGGTGCCTGGCAGGTTCTCAGGCTGGTTGTCTAAGAATACTGCTTTGCCAGGCAACAAAGGGGGCCTACTCTGTCAACCCATTTCTTCCATTTTTTATATATATGTATATATATATGTGTGTGTGTGTGTGTATCCATTTTTTATATATATATCCTTTAAACTTTTCTGCAAGAGAAAAATCTTGAAGTATGTGTCCTTTGTTTTAAAAGGGAAGGCTTTCAAATTATTTCTGAGGTCTAAGAGGTTTCTGCATTCTAAGATACAACTTCTTAAGGTCAGAACTTTGGATAGTGGTGGTTCTCTCAGCCCTGCCTACAAGCTGTTGAAATGACGAAAGCATACCTTGTTAGAACAGTTGTTTAGTCTACTCAGTGACTCATTCTCCCATGAGTCATCCAATGTACTGTGCACTTCTTTATTCTCAGGGTCAAACCAGACCAGACGTCAGGAGAGCTGTGAGCAGATCTTCCCAGCTTTGTTTAAAGTTCAGTTTCAACTGAATAGGGCCCCAGACTAGTTCGGGATCATCCAGGCAGTGAGAGGGCTTAACCCTTCCATCTGTCATTGTTTTGTCCTTCAAAACTAACCTCCTCCCCCCCCCAAAAAAAAAGGGAAAAAGATGAGCATCCCTATATTTCCAAGGCAGTTTCAACAGGAAAAATTATAGAGAGGTATACAGGATTAAACTTCCCCTTCCTTCCATGCATGGTCATATCCAAACTGGAGCCTTGCATGCCTGAAAACTACCTTTTAAAAATGTGGAGAAGATCACATTATGGGTCTCCCAGCACTGAGTGGGGAAGCTCGAACACCAGCCAGCTCAGCTCAGGGTCTTTTTGGCAGGTAGGCAGGAAGCCGATCATCTGTCAATCCACTGTTCATAGACAGTTCAAGCCTGTTTGCCTGGTTACATTTCATGCACTGAAGCAGTACAATACAGCACAGACAGAAGGAAGGCTTACTTCCCCCCCGCCATGACAAGCTATGACAATACAAAGAGTAAACAAATAATTCAGCTTGCAGTGATAAATGCTGCATTTTTTAAAAAAGGTTTTACCATTTATTATTTGTTTAAGTCCTTGTTACCAACATTATTTTATGCACGTGCATATTTGCGCAGGCTCATTCAGGGCATAGTACATAGTACTCATTGGGGGTTCCCAGGCCTCCGGCTGCCTACTTTCAGCATTGCACACAGCACAACATCTCTTCCAGGGAAAACATAGAAGAGACATCACTCTAGGAGTCACCAGAAACTGTACGTTTTTACCATAGAGTTTTTGGAAATTCCTTGAGCAATATGTCATGTCTCATTTTTCCTGAAAGTGGTATCATGGCGCATGTGATATTGGTGTACCATGTCCCCACCCCCAAAGCTCCTGCTGGTTGCCAAGCATGGCCTGGTTAATACAGAAGGCCCCCCTCACCCATCTTTTAATGACCTCATTGTGTAGAATAATCTCACCTACTGAACAGACACAAAGGGCCCTGCAAAGCAAGGGAAATGAAACTCCACCACCACATGAACCAATGGCAGCAATTCTAGTCAAAGGGGTTAATGCAGAAGTATTTTTTTTTTTTTTATCAAAACCCTCCTAAAAAGGAGAGGAATTTATTCTTTTTATAAATAGAAAAAGGTAGGGTATATAGAGGGATAAAGAAAAGAGCGGAGTGAGTATTCTGTTAATAAAGGTTAGTTTAAATCAATATAGATACAATTTTTGGCAATCTCCGTGATTTGAGAGTCTTCTTTTCATCTAACAAAAATTCAAAATAACTCTGTTAATGAGGTTAGTAATGTCCTTTGGGGTTAGTTGTGAGTCATCTCCTTTTTTACGCTTCCCGAACAGTTATTTCTTAAGTTGTCTTCCTTTGGTATCCCTCAAATTATAGGATGGGCCACCTTTGGTTTTCACTTCTCCCGCTCCGGCACCTCCCTCCTCTGGGCCGCTGTCATCTTCACTACTCAAATCTGTCCACGTTGCGAGTGCTGCCTCTTCCTCTGGACTGGCGTGTCTCTTCAGAAATTCCTGCGCCTTGAAGATGGAGTCAATCTTCTCTCTTTTATCCTTGTACTTGAACAAAAGGCCTTCAGGGAAGGTCCATCTGTATATGACCTGTCTTCTTTGTAGAAAAGTGGTCAATCCTTTATAAGCTTTCCTTTTCATCCGGATTTCATAAGGCACATCTTTCAATATTCTGATGGTCTGCTCCCCAATTTTCAAGGGCACCGCTGCAACTGCACGCAAGATTTGATCTCTGGTACTCTGCTTGACAAACTTGACAACCACTTCTGCTGGCAGATTATTTTTTTTGTGAATGTGGAGTAGGCCCTATAGACCTTATCCATTTCTTCTTTTAACTCACGCTGATCTCTACCAGTTACGGGTGCCAAGGCATTCGCAAGTATAGATCTGAGATCTTCCTTCTCTTCTTCTTTAATGCCCTGAAATCGAAGAGTCAGATTCGATTTTTCCATTTGCAACATCAAAATTCTTTTTTCTTGCACATCCTGATGCTTTTCTAACTTGTTGACCCTTTTCTTCACTTTTCCGATGTCTTCCGACGAGACCAAACATTTCTGTGCAATCTCCTCCATCTTCTTTGACGTCTCTGTTAGTTGCCTCTGTTGACTGTTGAGAACACCTTCCATATTAGTTAAGGTTTCGCTGATTTTCTGCATTTGGACCAGCAGAGGGTGCAGTAGCTCGCTTGTCTGTTGACTGACAGTCGGCTCTGGAGGGGGATTACCCGGACCGGAAGTCCTGCCTCCCTTCTTCTCCGTTTTCAAAGGGACCTTCTTCATGGCTGACATTTCTTGTATTTGTTTACTTTATAAAAGTTCGTGACGCGTCGCTCAGGAGTCCCGCTAACTCATTCGCTTCAATGGCACCCCAAAGGTAATTTCACCAACCCTTCTTCCCTTTCGTCCCCCTTAGCTTTCTTATACAAGTCCCGCTTCTCAGTGGGGGGGATTCCCCCTCCTCCCAGCCGCTTATTCGCTTACGGGGGAAGGGCTCGGGTTTCGCTTCAAATTTAGACCTCCAACTCACGGTTCCTGCCGTTTCTTCTTTTTGCTTTAATTCATCGCTGTTCCTCACTCCTGTTGGAAATCGGTGGCGTTGCTAAGTCCCATTACAGGCACGCCGCAGCGGGGCCGATTGGGGTGGGGAGAAAGCCTCAATTTCCCGGCTGACTGCCGGCAAAGAGGCTACTCCCCAAGCGCCCCCGGTTTGGAGCCTTTGCCTAAGGCTCACTAGGGTCTTGCAAACATGCAAAGACCCCCCCAAACTGCGTGTGGGCTAACCACCTCCGGGAGCTTCCCAAAAGGTGGCCGCCATTCGCAACGCTGGAAACCGAAACCCCCAATGCAGAAGTATTCTTAATGAAGGCTGTGGTCACACGCGCCAGTTGGAGCAGAGGGAAAGCGAGGCTATTCCCTCTGGAGGAATTTGAGACGCAGTTGCGAGATCACACCTCCCTTTGTAGCTGTGGGTGCAGCCCATCACTGTGTGATCAGATGCAACTGCAGGCGAGTCAGGGGGTTTGGGGCCATTTTTCCCTCATGTGCATAAATGAGGAATTGCACCTCTGCACTGAGGGGCCCCCTATGGAGTATGCGATGATGCATATACTGCGGGGGGGGAGGCGCACTGAGCCAGGATGGCCTGATCAGACCATCCCAATGGCGTAAGAGCGTGCTGGTGTGATCAGATGGGAAAGTCCGTTCATGGCCCATCGGAACCCATTTACTACCAGACTTTCTCCGATGTCTTTTAAGTCCGCTTCTGTAACCAAGCATAATGGGTTGCCAATGACTGTGGGATGCTTCCCAGATGTTGCTGTCTGATCGCGCCCTTTAGATCTGTCAGGCATTCACACCTGTGTTGGATCGAAAGGCCCATGTGATCACAGCCAAAGACTATAAATTCATTCATTGACTCTTAATTGATCTCTTACAAGTAGAAGGTCTCCAAGGTATTCACTGCATTTCTACATCTGCCAGGGTGTCCAGATGTATTTCAATGGAAAGGTGGGGGGGATTATTGTAAAAACAGCAAGGGGTTTTTTTTGCCAGGTAAATACTATGTGGGTGCAGTCAGACGGTGTGCTGGGAGTGGTTTAAATTGCTCTGGTCCCAATGTGTTTTCTTTTTAACCTAGAGAGTCACGATCACACTCACCTCCTTGTTCCAGATCGCTGTGCAGCCACATCGCTCCCTGCCGTCCACACACAGGAGTGTGTGTCATTGGGTTTTTTTTCCTCTCAGTTTGGGCATGCACACAGGCAGCCATCTGTAGAATTAAAATTTTCACGCATGTGCAGAACAGCGATTTCCACTTCAACCCAATTGCTGTAACACTTCCATTTAAACTTTAAAATGAACATTTCCCTTTAAGTTTTTACCCCAAAACTGGCCTCCGTGAGATCCCGAACTTGTCTAACCAACAAAGCTAGGCACCGTTTAAACATTGTTTTTAATAATGCGGGAGCAGAGCTCCACCTGTGCGCATACCGCCAACGCTAAAATAAAATGGCGGGTGAAGAGCGGAAGCCTTGGGCTTCCAAGCAGACACCACAGGAGCGATCAGACGTCAGAAAAGTACGACTAGAGCTGGAGAATCAGGAAAATGCCACTTGGGGACCTGGTAATAAAATACTCCATTTTAAAAGGGGGTTGAGCTGGAAAGCGACGGCTGGGGATGGTGCACAGATGTTGGGTGTGTGAACGTGGATCTAAAATCGCTTACTGAAGTGTGCCGAAAGGAGACTAAATGGCCCATCTGAATGCACCCTCTCTGTGCTTTATTTCTATGTTTTAATGTGGAGTTCTAAATGTATGTGCTGTGTGACCTAAAATGTAGGCCTGTAGAGTAAGAAGGGGTGAGATGGCAGGGTGAAAGTGTGTCATGATTGGACGACAGCTGTACCCTGGGGGGAGGGCGTGTTGGCTGGGTGGTTCAGAAAGAGGCTCTGTGTGAGAGTGGGGGTTGAGTACTCTGTGTGGAGGAAAGAGCTTGAGTGAGTTTTTGTAGAGTGGGAGAGAAATCTGTGTTTTGTGTGGAATTATTCACCTGGGTGGTGCCTGGCAAAATGGGAAGTTAAGCTGTCTGGGAGTCATTAGCCTAAGTGGCAAGTAAGAAAACAAGCCTGTGCGGCTAGGTCTGTTTCAGAAACCATTACACTTATGTACCTATCTGAAACCATTACACATCACCCATATGGAGATTGTGACACTGTTTTACTTATAAATAAACTTTATTCATGTTTAAGTAAAACAATTGTTTATTTTAGAGAATAGGACCCCCTTTCACCTCAGAGCCCACCCCCATGTGCTGACCGTTCTGTCAATCTGCCATACACAACGAAGCCATCCTGTTCTTAGGCAAGAGCTTTTGGTAGCAGTGAAAATAGGGAAGGCAAGGAGGCTGCACAACACGTCACCTCAGAACGCTACAGAGAGGTGCCTTCACAGAGGTTATGCATATAGGGATCACACAGAAAAGAGCAAAGACCTGATACAACCCCACTAGGTACCACTGCTTGACCATAAATGTCCCATCTCCCTGTCTACCCAGAATGCTCCATTTATAATTGTGATTTAATGTATATTTAATGAATCCTTGGAAAGTTATGGTGAACAGGTATGACTTGGATGAAAAAGAGGAGGTTGTGAGAGCAGGAACCAGAAGACAATCAACAGACAACAATCACAGAGGTCATGGTTTTAAAGACAATCTGAACATTTGGGCACCTCATATTTGAACAGTGAGGATGGCCGTCTGTGAGCTGGGCTTATGAGAATCAGAGAGTCCATTGGAAGACAGAAACTGACCGTTTGGTGTAGTGGTTAAGTGCACGGACTCTAATCTGGGAGAACCGGGTTTGATCCCCCACTCCTCCACTTGCAGCTGCTGGATAACCTTGGGCAAGCTGTAGTTCTGGCACAGCTGTTCTTGAAAAAGAGCAGTTTCTGTCAGAGCTCTCTCAGCCCCACCTACCTCACAGGGTGTCTGTTGTGGGGAGGGGAAGGGAAAGGAGTTTGTAAGCTGCTCTGAGACTTCCTTGGGTAGAGGGTGGGGTATAAATCCAATCTCTTCTCTTCTCTTCTTCATTTCATGTCACCAATATTGCTGCTGCTGCTGTGTGAATGTTTGTTTATGTGTGCGACACACTGGGAAGCAATAAGACGAATGTGGGGAAGGGGGTTCTGATGATTCAGTCTGGAAGGAATCCGTTTTTTAAAATCCTGGACACGTGGAGCCACTGAGTGGTGGGAAGTGGGCGAGGTCTGGCAAAGAACAGCTTAACAGGAGGCCTGCTGTACATCATAAAATGAGCTCTCAGATGAAGATGCTGGGCAGATTAGCAATAGAAATGGGTGATAAGAAAGCAATTAGAATTAACCGCAGAGTGGTTAACAAAGAGACTGCTAATCGCTCCCAAAGCAGAAGGGGGAGGAAGATTTCCCCCAAGGAGAATTTAAAAGGAAAGCAGCTTGGATTGAAGAACTTTTATTTCCCTTTTTGTTGTTTTGTGAAGAGCAAGCCTTCGTACAGGGAGAATGCTGGACTTATGTTCTGTATCACAGGACAAAATAGGAATCTTTAGGCTTGAAATCTGTTGATCGGGCTAGATTCCAAGGGGAATGTAGAAGAACTGTAGCTTAGTGGCAGAGTCATAGAGTTCTAAAGATAGATGCATTCTTAGAGATCATCCAGTCTGACCCCCAGGTCAGTGCAGGAAATCAAGACTTAGAGCAAGTGTCTGCCCAACCTCTGTTTTATGGACTTCCAGCCAGCAAAAGCCCCCTTCTCCTTGAGTAACTTTGTTCCATGGTTGAAATGCTCATACACTCAGAAAATTTCTCCCTATGTTCAACAAAAATCCATCCTTGTATAACTTAAACTCTGCTGGAACAGGAGAGAACAATACTTTGCCCTTGTCCATGTAACAGCCCTTTAGAATTTTTGAGGTGGGCCTCACAACCAGTGGGAGATTGGCAGAAATAACCCCAGAAGTGATACCACATCTCTCTAGAAATTGCCAGAAATGGAGCAGCAACTGTATTACCATAGAGTTGTTGACATTTCCTAGAGATGACTAATGTCATGACACCTGGAAGTGACATCAGTCCTCTCTAAGAATTGCTGATTTTTAGCATACTGGTTTTGGGTGATTCCTAGAGAGGGTTTTTTCCCAAAGTCTTTTTTAAAAGTCCCTCAAAGACCTCCAGTGATAGGGGGGAATGGCAACTGCAGGGGGCTGAGGCAAGGAAAGTACGGGGAAAACTACACCCCTGGCTGCTCCATCACCATTGCAAATGCCTCTGCACTCTCAGTGGCAATGAGAGCTACACAAAGTACCATCACTGTGCAGAAGTGCCTTGGATACTATGCTTCTATGAATAAAGCCTAAACTTATATTAGCAGCCTGATAGCCTGGCCTAACCTGCTCTTGTTTGAGCTTTGAAGCTAAGTTACATTGGCCATGGTTAGCACTTGGATGGGGGATGAAGACTGAGTTAGCTGTATAGAGGAAGGCAATGGCAAACAGCTTCTGCTCATCTTTTTCCTTGAACACCACATGATCCTAGTGTTGCCATGAGTTGGTTGCAATTTGACCACACACTATTATGATTATGATTGTGATTGTGATTATTAAAAATTGCATTCATTTTTCTTTTTGCTACTTCATGTTTCAAAGTTCCTGGGTTCAGTCCCTGGGCTTTCCATTTAAAACATTGCAGGTAGCAGCTATTGGAACAGAGACCATTCTGAGACCCTGGAGAGTGGCTACCAGTCAAAAACCTGGCCTACATGAGCCAATTGCCTGATTCGGTATGAGGCAGTTTCATATGTTGATTTCTCTCTAGACATTCCAGTGTGAAGTTTGGTATCCACCGTCTCACTTTCTCTAGCCATGATGCTCCATAGAGCTAAACGCTTTGGCTTTCCCTCTCAGACAGAGCGTTGCCTTGACCTTCTTTTCCATTTATTTAAGGCTCCTGGCTCTTTAAAAATGTATCAATGTGGGAATTGTGGTGGAACATGATAAGGTCTCAAGTCTGGCACTGGTGTGGGTTTAGTGATGCTGACAAAAGTGACAGAAGCCAGCTGGAGAAAAGAGACCTTGGCATTTAACTCTCCCCCAGGGAGTCTCCACCATTATCAGTGACTGGGGGAAGAGACTTCTAGGAAGGTTAAGCTGACACCATGACTTAAGGCAGGGACAGGGTTTTTTTTTTTTTTATAGCTCATCTCCTGTAGCTGGCCCTATATCGGAACATCTCTAAATCTGTTCAAAATGTCATGGGGGGTGAGAAGCTGGAATTATCTCAAGTGATATGTGCCCTATCCAGGCTTTTAGTAGAAATGCAGAAGGAAGATGAGAAGGCCCATGGCTAGGAAGTCTGGAAGCTCAAGGTTACTTTCTTTGGCCCTTTAAGAGACACACATTCCTCATTCCAAGTCTGCTTCACATCAGGAGAGCTAGGAATTAGCAGCTTTTGAACCAGCCCTAAGAGTTATGCTTTTAACAGCAGAGTGAATCTGTTAACACTTGGCAGATCAGTTCCAGAGAAGCAGTCATTGTGGTCTATTGCAACCATGTCAAAGAATCTCAAGGCTACTGAATTCATGTTGTGTCAACTGATTTAGTTAGTTAGTTGATTAATATTTGTGGTGCACATCCTGTTATTCTTGCCATTTGGTGCAGTGTGCTGTGGTCTGGTTTTAGCCCTCTGTAGTAAGCCGTCTTGGCTCCTGTTGGGAGAAAGTTGAGATAAAGCATTTAAATAAATAAATAACCAGGCAATCGCACACATACCTTTCATTGTGCATGAATTAAACTGAGTGGCAGTAGATTCAAAGCAGGCAAAAGGAAGTCACAATTCCTGGGGGGCAGACAGAATCATGGAATCATAGAGTTAGAAGGGATCTCCAGGGTCATCTAGTCCAACCCCCTGCACAATGCAGGAAATTCACAAATACGCAGAAGGCAAGGGCTGCTGTCTGCTAGCGTGGGCTTGTAAGCTTCCTTCCGACATCGGGCTGGTCACTGTGTGAAACAGGATGCTGGACTAGATGGTCCATTGGTCTGATCCAGCAGTTCTGCTTCTGTGTTCTTATCATGGTATAACATTCTGGGAGCTAAAGGCAATGTACAATGGCTGTGTCCAATTTGTGCATCAGGCAAAAATGGGCCACCGCTCAGGGAAGCTTTTGTTACAACAAATTCTTAAACTGTGAGGGACTGATTTGCCCGTCAGAAAGTCCATGTGGTAGACACATGGACTCTCAACAGATGTGATCAGAGTTCTGTGCTGGAACTCAATGCCAAGGCATGCAGGGCCCAGTTCGGAGCAGGACTGTAGTGTATGGGGGGACAATGGGTGGGAAGGTTGTAGACGTGGATATGGGGGAGGGGCTGCAACGCTGGCTGTGATGCTCTGTCACTTCCAATTTTTGCTGCAAATGACATAGCACTGCATGCAATGCTGCCATCCAGAGCAGTGGCAGGGAACAGGAACTGGGGGTGGGGGTGGGGGAGGTTTCCAGCACTTCTCAATTCTTTCTTGCCTTCTGGCCATTGTGTGCCATACAGAACCCACACAGATAATCAGAAAACTGGCATTCCCATGCAGCTTGAAGTTTTTGTTTTGGACTAATTCCTGTATTGCAATTTCAGGAGTACACCTAAGATGTTTCAGGCATGCATCTAAAAATGTACACTTGAAGTGCAACCATCATCTATTTTCAAACATGGGTGTCATATAAGCATATGTCACGGATATATTCTGTGACTGGCTGTAGCTCCTGGTTGAGTTTGCATCTACTGTATGAAAATGGCTGCTTGGGAAGACAGAGAATACTCCTTCCTACATTTTGTGTGTGTGGGGGTTAAAATTCTGAATTAAGGGTTCAGGACAGGCCCATAGCCATGATTTTTTGGCTTGTGGGGCAATTTTTTTCAGAGCAGACTGAACAACTGCAAAGTAACAAATGCCAAGTAACAACTTCTGAGTCAAACGAGTGTCCAAGCAGTCAGGATTATACATTTCTGCAGCAGTGATTTTACAACAGCTAGCTCCTCACCTTGCCCCCAAGAGCTATAAGTTGCTTGAATCAGAAGGTAAAGGGACCCCATCTCGTGTGCCATGCCTGACGGGCTGAGTCACGGATGGACCCATTAAAGGCTCCAAACTGATTGCCTTGTTGATCATAAACGAGCTCCTTTAATACACTCTGGCGATTTACTGCCTCTCTATCTCCTGGTCCAGGAACATGGCTTCCCAGAACTTTGTTTGCCTTGATGCAAGACGGCTGGAAGACCAGATGAATTGCTTCCCCCTCAGTGGAAATCTTGCCCTGTAGACTAATACAATCCAAAGTGACAATGCATTTGGGGAGATGAGCTTTTGTGACTGGTGCTGGGGGTGGGGGGGAGCGCAGGGTGAGTGAGACACAGATAATCGAAATGGGAAAGTCAGACAAAGAAGTGTGTGTAAAGACTGCTAAAGCCATCCAAGAGCACCCAGTGCACAGTGATCACCCCCCCCCCGGATCTGAAGTTTTGCCAAGGACAGTCTCTGCCAGTGAGCAATACGGGCAGCTGCCATGGCCCCTGTTCTGTGGGGGGCCTGATCACACATGGGCCCACTCTCTAATGAAGGGAGGAAAAGAAAAAGAGCAGGCTCCTGCCACCCCCATTCATACCCATCCTGTCTGGAAGTCAGACTCCCACTCACAGCCACTTACGTGTGTAGGACTCAGATAGATGCCTCAGCAGTGGCTGCTTGTAGGTACCATATCAGTGGTTCAGGCAGCCGGCTTCTGTCTATGGCTCCCACCTGCCTCACGTGGGGCATGGGCTGCCCCTTGCTTGGTCCTGGCAGGGAGGCATGGCTGAAGGGTTGCCAACTCTGGGTTGGGGAACACCTAGAGATTTGGGGGGCGGAGCCTGGGGATTGTAGGGTTTAGGAGGGGAGGGACCTCAGCAAGGTATAATGCCACAGAGTCCACCTTCCAAAGCAGCCATTTTCTCCAGGGGAGCTGATCTTGGTCATCTGGAGAGCAACTGTAATAGTGGGAGATCTCCAGGCGCCACCTGGAGGTTGCAAGCCCAAGGCCTCGGTATCACTAAGACCACTCCTGAATTTTGTGCTCTTACCTCTTGCGCACAACAGGTAGCAATACAACAGGCACGCTTCCTCTAGCTATGCGTCAATCTCTCGGGCAAAATTACACGTTGAAACTTCTGAATTTTCTATAGAACGAGCAGAGTCTCTGAGAGGTCAGGGGTTCAGTCACATGGCAGGGGACGCGCCAAAGAAAGAGTAAATGTGATATTCTGTTGCTGGAGCAATACTCTGTTCTGCTGCTTCTCAGGATGCCTTAAAGTCTCTTTAGAACATGTGCTTTTCACTTTGGAGGAGGCTTGTAGCTCATAAGAAATTTTTTTTGCAGTGTTCATTGAAGAGAAATTTGGATTAATACTTTGGTATTTGGCAACCTTGTGCTGGAAAATTATTGTTGAACTCCCTGAGGAAGATTCTGAAACAGAAGGACCTCTGGACCTCTGTTGGAGGAAGACAGAGCACATGTTCTAAAGAGACTTTAAGGCGTCCTCCCTCTTGAAACTTTTGTTTAACAGAGGAGGACTGATATTAATTAAGAGGTTGTACAATATCTTTTGAGATTCTTTGGAGATGATATTTGATATTTGGATGGTTTTGATACCTTATATGTTGTGATATTTATATGATACATTATATATGATGAAATTACTGTAAAAATATTATTCTAAAAATATAAAAATTATTTATGATATGTTATAATCATCTGTAACACGGTATTTGTTATATGTTGGTTTTTCCTACTTACCGTGGGTCCTTTTTTGCTTTTGTGGCTTCCCAGGATGCTTCTGAAAAAGGATGCTGGACTAGATGGTCCTTCAACCTGACCAAGCAGGTACATTCTTAGGTTTTTGAAATGCACAAAGTTTTAATTAATTGATTTGTCACAAACAATGAATCCCTAATTCATACTGTTGTTCAAAGGGTATTGATTGAAGGATTTGCTACTTTTTAATTAGCATGTTACCGATTTATTATTAATTCACTGATCAATCTGCTGTTAATTATTTAACAGAAAAAAAGAATGGTATAAAGTTCAGGTAGCTAATGGTGCAACTTCTTGCACCACTGTTAGACATCCTACAGCACATCTGACCCCCACCCACTCATTTTCACTGTCCTGCACTAGAGATTGTGGTTGTTTCCAAATGGAGATTTTCACCCACGTGGAACACAGAATGCACCTGCTTTATTTGGGAGGTGCCACATGATACCCATGCTCATTACAACCACAGCTTGTGGGATTTTCACCTTTTAGCTGGAGCAAACATAAAGGGGAAATGGCATGGGGGGGGAGCAGAGCTTCAAAGTGGTGGCACAAAGCTCCATTTTTCTTACTCCCGCCTTAGTGTTCTTTAATGACAGTTTGGTGTAGTGGTTAAGTGCATGGACTCTAATCTGGGAGAACCAGGTTTGATTCCCCACTCCTCCACTTGTAGCTGCTGGATGACCTTGGGCAAGCCATAGTTCTGTCAGAGCTGTTCTTGAAAGAGCAGTTTCTGTCAGAGCTGCCTCAGCCCCACCTACCTCACAGGGTGTCTGTTGGAGGGAGGGGAAAGGAAAGGAGTGTGTAAGCTGCTCTGAGACTCTGAGTGAAGGGCGGGGAATAAATCCAATCTCCTCCTACTAATACTCTTATTCTTCAATATAGCAACATCTCATGTACAAAGAAGGAGAAGAAAGAAGATCCCGCAGAATGCTGTTCTTAGGCTTTCCTTCTGGAATGGTCTATAGCTATCCTTCTCTTACCTAGTAAGGCAGCTAGGTTTATCTCTTCTCTTTTCCTATCCAGTTTGTTAGTTACTAAATATAGTTTTCTTCAATTTTAATACATCCAGTATCCTGACTACTGTATAGGCATTCTTCGTATATTTAGTAAGGTTTTTTTAAAAAGTTAGGGGATGAGGGAATTGCTAGGCTGTAGGATGGCCAAGAAAGATTTTTTTTTACCCAACGCCATGAGGGGGAATGGGGTGGTAGGGGTAGTGTCAGCAGGGAGCAGTGTGGGGACAGAGGTGCGTGAATACTGTCCCTCCCTGCATCTAACCTGTGTGCTGCTGCTTCCACTGTGGCGGTGCAATTTCATGCCACCATGGAGAACCAGCCTGTGGCACGTTGGCAAGAAGCAAGCAATTTTATTTCTGGCCAGTAGAGGGAAGAGAGGTGCTATTTCTGATAATTGCTCTTTGTACTGGTACAGCTGCATCTACCTCTGGTTAAACCTGGGGACAGATTTCAAATACTCCAGGGCACATACTCAACCCCCCCCACAAAGTACTTGTTAACATGTGATGGTTCATATTGGATGCACAGCATGAGAGATTGTGGAGTCTACCTCTGGGGTTGCCAGGTACTAACATGGAGACTCCATCACATACAATGATAGAGTAGGCCATAGCCAAGGCTGGATTTATGAGGTGACCAGAGGATGTTTCTTCAGATTAAAGATTGGGGGGGGCAACAACTTACTGTCCTGCCTGTCGACAACAAACCAGCCACCTGTTCACCTGCCACTCACCAACTGCTGTCCCCACACAGGAGCTGGGGGACACAATCCTCCTAAGGACTCTTTACGTCCTAAGTACGACAAGCTGCATACTCCAGTCACCAAACTCTCACAAGATTCCTTCTTACTGTGAGAGTTCAGCGTCTGTTTCTGGCAGCCTGTTGTCATAGCAGACAAAATGGCGGCTGAGCTCTCATGAGAGGGAACAACATTGCGAATGTCAGGAAGCCATGGAGTACATAGAGAGAGGCTTGGAGTTAAAGATTAAAGATTTTCTATTCCCTGGCTCCATCATCAACCAAAAGGGAGATGGCAAACAAGAAATCAGAAGGAGACTGAGTCTAAGAAGAGTGGTCATGAAAAAGCTAGAAAAGATTCTTAGGAGTAAGGGTGTGTTGCTAGCAGCCAAGAATAAGGCAATCCATACCACAGTATTCCCCATTACTGTGCGTGGGTGTGACAGTTGGACAATGAAGAAAGTTGACAGGAAGAGAGTTGATTCATTTGGAATGTGGTTTTGGAGGAGAGCTTTATGGATACTGTTGACCACCTAAATGACAAATCAGTGGGTTCTAGAACAAAATCAAGCCTGAACTCTCCCTAGAAGCTAAAATGACTAAATTGAGGCTATCGTACTTTGGTCACTTTAGAAGATACGACTCACTGGAAAAGACAATAATGCTAGGAAAAGCTGAAGGCAGCAGGAAAAGAGGAAGAACCAAGATTAGATGGATTGACTCCATCAAGGCAGCTGCGGCCCTCAGTTTCCAAGACCTGAGTGAGGCTGTTAATGATAGGACGTTTTGGAGGTCATTAATTCATAGGGTTGCCATAAGTCAGAAGTGACTTGGCAGCCCTTAACACACACGAGAGACAAGGAATCCTCTGGCTCCCTTGGGTGTGCTGGACAGCAGCGGTTGGTGAACCACCAGTGGCAATAAGGGCTTCCTTCCATGTTGCTCCAATTATGCCTTTCCTGTAGGCTGCCAGGTTGCAATTAGCAATAGAAAGCGCCGTGTATAAACATGCAATATGTGCAATGATATTTCTGTTTTCATTAAATATTATTGCATATATTCTATGTTTATACATGGCGCTTTCTATTGTTTTGTACTTATTCCATCGTGGTCCCTGTTTTGTTGAGGCTGCAATTAACAGCACTGGAGAGCCAGGGTGACGTAATAGTTAGAGTGCTGGATTACGACTGGGGAGGCTCAGGTTCAGATCCTCAGTCTGCCACAGAGGCTAACTGGGTGACCCCGGAACAGTCACTCTCTTTCAATCTAATCTATCAACAGGAAAATAAAATCAAGGTGCTGAAAAATAAAAAAAGTTATTTTCAACACCTTGATTTTTCTTTTCTGCTGCTACTGCTGGTGTGGCCATGACTTCATCTTAGCCTAATCTACCACACAGGATTGTTTGTGAGGATAAAATGGAGAATGGGAGCATAGTAAACACGCTTCTGAGCTCCTCCAAGGGATGGATAAAAATGTACTAAACAATAAACAGCAGCAACGTCAGGAGGCTTTTTTTTGCCCATTCTCTTGTTTTCTTCCAGCCGATCTGCCCCTCCTGTAACAAGCAAGACTTCCAATATGCACTACAAGGGCAATCTCTGAGTCGCTACCTGAAAACCCTAATTCTGAACTCTGTGGTATAACTAGGATTCAGCTTTGTACCACAGGCAGAATAAATGGCCCACTGACCACTGGTTCGTGGAGGACGGCTCCCTCAATAGCTATTAGCCATAATGACTAAAGGGAACCCTTGCATCCTGAAGCAGTAAATCTCTGAATACCGGTGCCAGGAAGCAACATCAGGGAAAGGCCTTGGCCTCTGTGCCCTGTTAGTTGGCCTTCCAGGACAACTGGTTGTCCAGTGTGAGACAGGATGCTGGACTAGATGGACCACCCGTCTGAAGGAAGAGGGCACTTTGTATGTTCAGAAGGAAGGAAAGGTATTGCTGGGGCCATGGAGCAAGAGAGCCAGTTTGGTATAGTGGTAAGGTGTGCAGACTTTAACCTGGAAGACCTGGGTTTGATTCCCCATTCCTTCACATACAGCTGCTGGTGTTACCTTGGGTCAGTCACCAGTTCTTTCAGAGCTGTTCTCCCAAGGGCAGTTCTCGGGAGAGCTCTCTCAGCCCCACTTACCTCACAGGGTGTCTGTTGTGGGGAGGGGAAAGGAAAGGGATTGTAAACCACTCTGAGACTCCTTCGGGTAGTGAAGGGTGGGGTATAAATCCAATCTCTTCTCCTCATCATTCAGGGACACCAAGGGGGCAAGATTCTGGGGGTCCAAATCAGTGGGTGGGTGAGCGCATTTAATTTTTTTCTAATGCGGTTCTGACTGCAGCCAATAGGGGCACTGGGAAGGCAAAACACAGTAAAAGTAGTATCTCTGATGGGAGGCCTGGCATTTCTGTAAAGTTTACTATGAGGCTGAGGGAAACCCTATCTTCTCGGATCCAAAGCATCCATTTTCTCCAGGAGAACTTATCTCTGTAGTGTGGAGACGAGTTGTAATTTCGGGGAGATCCCCAGGCCCCACTGGGGGCTGGCATCCCTACCCGTGGACACCTTTCTTGGTACCCACCAAACAATTTTAGAAAATGCCTAGGGTCAGTAGGACTTATCCACAGCAGGTCTAAGATGGCTGGGCTCATGGGAGAAGGAGTCGTGTAAAGGGGACAGTCAGGGGGAGAAGCATTCTTCCCTTTTCCTTTTGCCTGCAAAATAAAGACAGTTGCTACCTACTGAGGGTTTCTTAATTAGCTCAATATGTGAACTTACTTTGTGTGTATGCAAGAAAATATTTTTAAACAATAGGTTCATTTTAAAACAAAGGGTGATGTCAGAACCTAAGCAGGGTCAGCCTTGGCTAGTATTTGGATGGGAGACCTCCAAGGAATACCAGGGTTGTGATGCAGAGTCAGGTAATGGCAAACCACCTCTAAACGTCTCTTGCCTTGAAAACCCTATGGGGTTGCCATAAGTCTGCTGTGACTTGATGGCACTTTCCACCACCAGTGTCAGAACACATAAGATACAATAATTAGATTTGATCGTAATTGCTGATATATGTTTCATTGATTTCAATCAGGCTTCCCAAGAACTTACTGTAATTCGGCGGGGGACGCATACTTCTTGGCAGGACCATTCTGGGGGGGAGATGTGGTGCATGATGCTGTCACCAGGAAGTGATGCCAGGCGATGCTCTGGCAATGGGGCTGGAAACTCGATGGTACCATCGAGTTTCCAGCCTCGTTGCCAGAGCGTCGCCCGGCATCACTTCCTGGCGATGGCATTGTGTGGCGTGAGTGTTCCAAGGAGGAATGTTCAGGCTGGGGACTGTGTCCCCCCCGCCGAATTACAGTAAGTACTTGGCAACCCTAATTTCAATAGGATTCAATGGGTACTGATGGCAGCCATTTTGTGCTTGCCTGTACCTCCTCTGTCTACCTTTTTCTGATTGTGCCCACCATCCTATGTCAGAACTCCAGGAATTTCCCACGTCAGAGCTGGCCACCCTGACACTGTTTAACGTCTGCTGTCATGCAAATGAGGAAGATGAAGTTGATGAAATAACCTCTGGTTTCCCTGTTCAGCATATAGAATAATGAGTGACAGAAAGATTCGAAGGTGGCGGAGCTGAAAACAAGGAAGAAGAGAGAAGACAGTTGGAAAATGACAATTGAAGATAGCGTGACAGAAATTTGCAGGTATGACAGCCATTGTTTTATTTTTCTGGTTAGTTTTCCATACTTTTAAAAGTAGCCCTGTCAGAGTACTTTCTTTATAAGTTTGTTAAAGCTACTGGATAGGGTACTGCCAGGACGGACCTAGAGAGACCTCCCAGGATTGATCTCCAGACTGGAGAGATCAGCTCCGCTGGAGGAAGTGGCAGCCTTGGGATGGCATCCCTTCCCTACTTAGCTCCCTCCCCTTCCCAAATTTTACTCTCTCTAGGTGTCACTCCCAAATCTCCAGGGATATCCCAAACTGGAGTTGGCAGCCCTAGTACTGGAGCCTTGCCCCACTTTATGTACATACTTAAGTGCCATCAAGTTTTAACCAACCTACAGTGACCCCAGCAAGGGGCTTTCAAGGCAAGTGAGAAGCAGAGGTGGTCGGCCACTGCTTTCTTCTGCAGAGCCTTCCTCGATGGTCTCCCATCCAAGTACCAGCCCTGCTTTATCTCCTGAGATCTGACGGGATCGGGCTATGCCACGCTGCCTTCCTTCCCCTGCCCCACTTCACAGTCTCTCTTTTCCCGAAGACTTACTAACTGGTGGAATAAGGAAATTGAATCCATCTATGCGGCTGAGTGGATTAATAAAACAGGACACAGAACTGCTAAAGTGTGAGGGAAAAGATTATCCTCAGGCCCTTTGTTAATCACGCCTCGATTTATGGACATGGAGCTAGTTGAAGTATGGTCTGTGATAAATGGCTGAGAGAATTTCCCTTAAAGTGCAGATTGGTGATTTTAACCCAGATTAATGACACCGTGCTGGGACGTGGGCATGGTATTTTTAAAAAAGTAATTAATATTGAATAAAAATATTTGGAACAGAGATGACCAACCTTTCAACAGTATTTATGCTTTCTCGTACCTTTAACATCATGTTCCTGAGGGCACTATTGCCGGTAATGGCTGTCAGGCCCCTAATAGGATATTTGCTCAATAAAAATGGGTAGCCACCCCTGAACTGAATCCCATGAATAGGACTGTGTCATGCTTACAGAAATGTTAAATTGCAGAGATTACATATATACATTTTTAAGACTATGGTCATTTCTAGGTAGGAGGTGTGGAGTGAATATTGTTGAACAAGGCCAGACTTGTCCTACTGTATATCCTAAACAAGGGAACCTTCCAAAATTAGCCATTCCTCACATTAGTTTTGCATTCAATCTTCTAATAAATACAGGGTCTAAGTATCACTTCTTTTGCTGTGGTACAACTTGTGAGACGGTCCCTTCCATACGACCACTATCCTATCCCCAAAACATACAAGTTCATGATTCATAAAAGAAAAAGATCTTTTATTTCTGAAATGACATGGAAATGTGCTTGCAGGAGGGTTAGTGGGGGTGGCTTCCAATGTTCCCTCTAAGCTGTGGAGTCTGGTAAGCAAAAATTCTACTTTGTGAGCTCCTGGCATTAAAGTTGTGAGCGAGCCATGTGGCTCCTGCATAAGAACATAAGAGAAGCCAATGTTGAATCAGGCCAATGGCCCATCTAGTCCAACCCTCTGTGTCACACAGCGGCCAAAATATACCAGGTGCCATCAGGAGGTCCAGCAGTGGGGCATGCATTAGTTTGCTCTGGAGCCATCCCTTCCTGAGCTAAGACAAAAACGTGTGAGCAGGAGGATAAAAGCCTGTGAGCTAGCTCACACTAACTCAGCTTAGAGGGAACACTGGTGGCTTCCCATGACCTAATGTGGAGGACAGGCTGGTAAATACATCCAATTAAATCCCTGTTGAAGGGACAGGACATTTCTCTCCAGACCTGTTAGCTACAGTTGCCAATTCCAGTCATCCAAGATGGAGGTCATGTGGCTGGGAAAGACTGAGGGTCACTCCCAGGACTCAATGGTGTCCAGTTGACAGCTGTAGAGCCTCAGGGTGTGGTTGGATAAACAAGGGTCCATGGTAGGTGTGCCAAACCCCCAGTCTGGGCGGGGTTTCCCCCAGTTTTCAGGGCTTCAATCTGCCACTGGCCAGCTGGAAACCCTGCCCCAAAACAGGGATGTCATCTGGTGATGTCCCCAGTGCGATGACATCACCTGGATGTGACGTCCTCACGTCGGGGACTTTGGGGGGTGACACTCTAGTGCTTGGGCAAACTCTTTGGTTTTGAGGCAAACCCTATGGTGATAGCCACATATTTTAATAGTGAAATATTTTAATGCTAATATCTAATGTTTGTTATTTGTTTTTGTGTTGTTTTACATTGGTTTTAATGTTGTCAGTCGCCTCGAGACCCCTCAGGTGAGGGGCAACTAAGAAGCTAATAAACAGATAACCATACAGCAGTGAGATAGATGGAAGCCCACAGGGATGGTGTCTACTTGCACCACCCCAGCGCTACTCCCCTGATGGCCCTGCCCCTTCCCACCTCCTTCCTGCTTGTTGCATCAGCACAGGAATGCCTAGCAGAAGAGAATCTTGCCAGGCACACCTGTAAACCCCCCCTGTAGCCCTGCAAGCTGGCAGTCCCCCTTAGTTGATAAAAAGCCCTGTTCAAGAGCTGGGTGAGGGGCTGAAGCTCACTGCCACCATTTTGAAAGTGGCCTGCAGTTCCGCTCCCCTCCACAGACTGGCTGCAGGAAGAGCTTTCACGTGGAGTCTCTCCCTGCAGCTACTACTCTGCTGTTCCCTTTTGCCATCAAGTCACATCCAATTTATGGCAACCGAATAGGGAATGCAAGAGATGTTCAGAGGTGGTTTGCCATTGCCTGCCTCTGCAGCACAACCCTGACATTCCTCGATGGTCTTCCATCCATATGGTGACCAGGGCTGACCCTGCTTAGCTTTGAAGATCTGACGAGATTGGGCTAGCCTTGTAAGGGCATTTCCTCTTTAAGTTGGAGCAAAGGACGATCGTCTTTGCTCCAGCTTAAAGGGAGTCTTGTGGAAGCAATCGAGGGTTGCCAACCTCCAGGTGGAATTACAGTGTATTGCCAGTCGACAGAGATCAGTGCCCTTGGAGAAATGGCTGCTTTGGAGAGTGGACTCTGTGGCCTTATATCCACTGAGGGCCACCCCCTTCCCATGCCCTGGCCTCTCCCAGGCTTTATCCCAAAGCTTCAGGAATTTCCAAGCCACAACTGGCAACCTGAAAGCCATCCAGAAAAGCAGGGGTATGTTGTTTCCTAACTGGGGGGAAAAAATCTTGTATGCTTCACCTGCCCATTTCCAAACAGTAAGCCTCTTTTAAAGGGACAGGACATTTTCCTCTAGGCCTGATGGCTACCCTGCTGGAATCTCTGTCCCATAAAGTCCTCAGTGCCTAAATGGCACAGATATCAGCTCAGCTTTGTGTGTGTGTCTGAGAGAAAAGGCTGACAGACTTGAGTTTTCTACCTCACAGGTTCAAGTTCAAGCAATAATTCCCACTCGATTCCCTCCTCCCCACAGTGTTTGGGAAAGAGAACGTTCGATGATACACAGACGTGCGCCAGAGTCTTCCAGAACCTGGCCAAGTGTGCAGCACAGCACTGGCTCCAGGGGCAAGAACAGCAGATGATCTCCTATTAAGGTCTGTCAGACCAGATGGCCTGTTCTGCTGACTGATTCTAGAGAAAATCAGGAGACGCCTGTGTGTCTTGCCCCAAAGCAAACAGGAGTTGTCAGCTCAGGAGTTTGCTCCCCTGCCTGATATTCAAGTGGGTTCATTTTATCACGGCTCATTGACTAAGGGTAATTATGATGCCCCGGCAGCTGCAGAAGGGTCCACGGACTCAGGCTCGGAGCTGTTAAGGGAGCCCAAGATACAGACAGTGACGAAAGGGGGGGGGGGGAACGAACCTGCACATCTCCTGTGTTTTAGTTGGTGTAACAAAGCAAAGATTTTACACCACTGTTTTGATATGCTGGTGGGGTGGTAAAGCCAGCTGCCATGCAAAATCTTACCAAGGCATTTTGGAAAATCCGATTAGGATTGCCCTGAAAGTAACGCTAAGTGGTGAGGCGTGATTTTGACAGAGGCCAGACCATTCACAAAGCTGGCCAGCGTGCCAAAAAAGCCAGCTTGCAATAAAACAGGTGTGAGAATCGGCTACGGTGACCAGCTGCAAAGGAAGACAGGGCTGAACCTTTTAAAGCCATGCTGGCAAAGGAATTGTGGCAGGCACAGTTTGTTTCAGTCTGTCAACGTATCTTCTTCTACACAGCCAGTCATCCCAGAATCAGTATTTACAGTTGCTCCAATAAATACTTAAATGTACAGCTGAACAACCGATTCCATGTCTTCTCTAGAAAATGGTAGTCTATGTCTTCATGGGTGTCTTGTGCACACCAAGATCTGCATGTGTCAAGGTTATGTCAACTTCCTGAATTTTGGAAATGTTCCCCTTATGCAGGTGGAGAGGTCCTTATCAGTGATGGGAATGGTGTAAGGTCTGTGTATGTGCTGGGAATCACTCTGCGTACATAGAACTTTGCCTCTGAGACCAAGGATTCCTTGGTCCATCACTGAAAAACTGGGAAAAAATGGTCTGAATCCATATCCGTACTTTTCCAGATTAGGGTTGCCAGCCCTGCAGTGGCAAATGACAAGAGATTTTTGGAGTGATACTTGGGAAGGGTGGAGTTTCAGGGGATTTGGTATCTCCTGTGATGCTCTAGGAATTTCCCCAATCTCTGTGGTAAAGACCATAGAGATTGGGGAAATTCCTAGAGTGCTAGAAAGGATGTGACATCACTTCTAGGTGGAGTTTTGGAGAATGCAACATCACTTCCAAGCAATGCTCCCTCTAAGCTGTGGACTCCTGCGAACAGAAATTTTGGCTACTAGCATTAAAGTTGTGAGTGAGTGATTTGGCTACTGCATAAATTAGTTTGCTCTGGAGCCATCCTTCCTGAGCTAAGACAAAAATGTGTGAGCTGGAGGCTAAAAAACTGAGCTAGCTCACACTAACTCACCTTAGAGGTAACACTGCTTCCAAGTGATGCTCTAGGCATTTCCCCAGTCTCTCTGGTAAAGACCATAGAGATTAGGGAAATCCCTAGAGTGCCACAAAGGATGTAATGTCATTTCTGGGTGGAGGTTTGGAGACTGTGACATCACTCCCAAGGAATCTTTACAGTTTCTATGGTCTTCACCACAGAGGCTGGGGAAATTCCTACAGTGCCACCTTTGGTGCTATTTCCCCATCACCTTTTCTCCTGCTCCTTAAATCATTGAGGGTGAGGAATTGGGGCTGAGGGCAGGGGTTTGGTACCTACAGGTGGGCAAATGACAAGCCTATTCCAAATGCTTGTATACACAGAGCATCCTGTGAACAATCTGATGCTTGATTAATAATTATCGTATGGCATTGTGTGTAGTACAGCCAAAAGATTGGAAGATTGTCTGGCAGCCTGAAGTTTAGCATTATGCACCACTAGGTGGCAAACTAGACTTATTTTGGGGGCTGAGAGAGCTCTGAAACAGCTGTGACTGACCCAAGGTCACCCAGCTGGCTTCATATGGAGGAGTCCGCAATCGAACCTGTTTCTCCAGATTAGTGTGTCACTCTTAACCGCTGCACCATGCTGGCTCTCTCTGATGCTTCTATGTGCCTAGCATTGCTGAGTAGGCTGCACCAGTGTCTTTAACGGAGAGTTATGCAGAAATCTGAAGGCAAAGTTTTGCATGGCAGGGAGCTTAACTTGTTAACCGATGCAGATAAAACTACTCTTAGAGGCAGGAATCCCTAATTGAGTCTCCTGATAATAGCAGCTTACTCTCAAAAAGCCCAAATTTCCAACATTTTTGGACATAGGAAAAGAGCTGGAAAATGTGGGTGGGGTCTACCGACAGTTCGTGGCATGAGCAGCCTGCTGCAATTCCCTCTCCTGTGCCTCTGTTAAAGGAATAATAGCGATGTCCTTCTTTGCATCCGGTCACCCTAGCTCTGAACAGATTATACAGATTAAATTATGCAAATTGAAAAGAAAACTAATTAATTGAATAAATTACTGAGAGGCGGAAATAAGTCCATGCTACCAGCATGGACGGCTTTCAAGAGGGAATGAGATAAACATATGGAGCAGAGGTCCATCAGTGTCCTACTCAGAGCTGGGATAGCCAGGCTAAAATCCCCACCCTGCCTTCGAAGCTGCACGGGAGACTTCAGACCAATTCACACTTTCCCGGTCTGATCCACCTCACAGGGTCGTTGTGAGGATAAAATGGAGGAGGAGAATGATTTTAACACCACTCTCAGTCCCCACTGAGGAGAAAGGTGGGAGTATAAGCAAAATAAATAAAGGGGAAAGGTGGGTGGTACTATTTAAAACACTATTTAAAACACACCCTAACTCTCCACACGGTACATTAATGTGTTTGGACTGCGCTGTGACAGAAAAGATCATATTGAAACGGGCCTCATAAAGAACTTTGTCAGGACGATGAAACAAAGGAAAGAGGACTAATGGAGGATGGTGTCCTTTGGAAGCTCCAAGGAAGGAACCTGCTGATAGAGACACAAGCTGGATCGAACCCTCCATGTGGAATCAAGGTAAATGTCATCGCTTGGTGTGTGTTTTTTTCTTGACCTCATTCACTCAAGATGTGATAGAGACACAGGATCTGCTGGCTAGAGGTTGTCTGATCAGAAAAGCTACGTGAATTTCACGCATTACTTCAGAGTGTATATAGCAGAGTGGGGTCATATGCCCTTTCCACATTCCATATTCTGAATGCATTGATTTGGAAGTCTAGGCAGAGCACATACAGAGAACTGTATGCACGTGAAGGCCTCTGCGTATGATCCGGTGTTACAGGCCGGATTCACCCCCTGGCCAGAGTAACCCCGGGGTTACTCTGGCCTAGCCTAGAATAACCCCTGCCAGGCCAGGCCAGAGTAATCCCAGGGGTTAATCCAGACTAACCCCTGCCAGACAAACCTCTGCCGGGCCACGCCAGAGTTACCCCAACTGCACAACACAACAACCTGTAACCCCGGGCCAAAGTAACCCCTCAGGTGTAAAGTTGCCTATGCCAAACTATCTGAACCTGGGTCTCACAGTCCCCAATATAGAGTGGTAAGTTAAATGTCACTGTGACCAGCACAGTGTCAGTTTCTGAGGGTTTGAGGTCCATGAGAAACTTGTCAGCCAATCTGAGATTCCTCTGGGTAGTGAAGAACGGGGTATGAATCCAATCTCATTAGTCAACAGAGCCCGGCAGGGGTTTGTCTGGCAGGGGTTAGTCTGGATTAACCCCCGGGGTTACTCTGGCCTGGCCCGGCAGGGGTTATTCACCGGGGGGTGAATCCGGCCTGTTACACCAGCTCAGGAAAATAAGTGTCCTAATCCTGTGGCAAGCCCCATAATGCATAGCATAAAGCCTTAATGCGGTTCCGCAGGGCTTGTAAGAGAGAGATGTTCCTTTGTCCTTATCCTTCATACCTCTGCCCCTCCAGGGCGTAGGATATAAATATTTAATATCACCTGGAACGGTTTATTGGAATATATTTACTGAATGTTGTGAACCGCCCTAAACCCTATTGGGGGAGGGCAGTCTAGAAATCAAATTAAATAAATAGAGTCGCATGTGCTCTGGCTTGTAAGACTGATATCGATACATGGCAGTCAGGAACAGGGACAGCGTGCGCAGCCCTCTCCTCACACTGAAATAACATGCTAAGAAGGCTTTGTGTGTTCATGGAGTAGGTACCTCCCCAGTTAGGACTGCCACCATCTTTCATTGGCCTCTTTTACTGGTTTTTGGAAACACCCCGCCACCAAGAAATGTAGCAAGCAAAGGCTTCCCCTCTTGCTTGTTTTCATGCCAGCCAGTCTTCACTTGCCACATTTCTATCGGTGGTCTGGGTGCTGTTAAAAGCATGGGAGCCGAGTCAGTGGCAGTGGTGGTGGGGACTCAGCAGACACCGTATTCCAAGATGAGCTTGTTGTTGTTGTTCAGTCGCACAGTCGAGTCCAACCCCATGGACCACATCACGCCAGGCCCTCCCATCTTCTGCTGTCATTCGGAGTTTGCTCAATTTCATGTTCGTTGCATTGATAACACTGTCTAACCATCTCGTCCTTTGCTGTCCCCTTTCTTTTTACCTTCAATCATTCCCTTCCTTTTCCCTAGATGTCATCTCAAGTGCCTGTGTAGCCCCCTCCCATATGGCAAATAACACCCCCAGGCCCATTTTGGGTTGGAAAAATGGCATTGGGGTCCCAGTCTGAACCAGGCCCCTGTGGCCCTTCTGAATTCAATTCCCAAAGGGAACACACAGTTGTTGTATAGCTGCAAGTCCCCATGGCAACCATGTGTCAGGTGTAAAGTGTAGCTCAGACCTTGACCTTACTCCCCACCACCACAGCACCATAAGATTAAGAATACTCACATATTTTACAGGGCTGTAAGAAGGAGAAGAATTGTGTTTGTGAAGTGCTTGGACCATTTAAAAGAGCTGCACAAATGCCAGGTGCTGCTATTTCCTTCCCCCACCGCTCTCGTGTGTTGTATGCATCTCTTCTTAGAGTTTAAACTTGAACACAAGGACTCAATACAGTCAGCACTCAAACCCCGCAGTGGGACTAGCTGGTGTCTTCTTTTGGTCAGGAGTTGCTTCTAGCAACCTGGATCCTGAATAACCCTTCAGTCCATTCCACACTTGGATCTCATCCCTGGTTCTATCAGAGTTCAACTTGTGACCCCATACCTTGCATTATCCCTAGTTATAACAGTATCCATTTATCCCGGGACAAGTATGGGGTGAAACCGTGGTGACCTCAGTGTAATGTGCAAACAAAAGATAGCCCGAGTTAATTACAGGGGTGAACTCGAGTGTAGTGTAGAATGCAAGTTCAGGGACAAGGCTGAACCAGGATTTACGGTCTAGTGCGGAAAGGACCGAAATCTCCCATCAAAACTGCACATAAGGCAGCAGGTGCTCCATCCACCCATCCCCTCTTGTGTCCAGGTTAAAAGGCAGCAAACCTATTGCTTGATCCAAGGAAGGCTGGCGACTGATCAGAGGGAAAAAGCTACCTGGCCTGCAGCAGATTGGTATGCAGAAATCAGAAGCCTGGAGATAAAACTGTGTTGCCTGCTAATGGCCTGGCATTTCGAGCAGCAATTAAAGGCCCAGAGACAGTGGCAGGTTGACAGCCTTAGAGCCAAACTTCGTTAGCCATTTGCTTGTATTTAAAGATGCAGGAATGATCCCCGTATCAGCTGAAATGGGAATTTGGCTGGTATCGTGGAGGGGAGGAGGCCTCTGTTCGAGACAGCGCATTTCTTTCCCAGCTTCAAGCACCGTCCCCAGCCACTGACAAATGAGCTGTTCTCCCCTTTCCTTGATATGGTGTCATTAACAGAGGAGATTGAAACCTTTCCATATTCTTGTGCCCTGAAGGGACTCACATTAGCAGCTATATTAGTTCAGCAGAAGGTGAAGCGCAGTGAACAAAGACTCACACTTAATTGAACCAGTGCTTAATAGGAGTTTTGCACGAGCAAATTTATTTGGGGGTGGGGGGAAAGTACCATTTCTGCACAACAACGGAGTTCTTAAGCAGAGAAATAGAAGGGTTCGATATTGTTATGTGGCAGGGGTGGTGCTGTGGAAGCCACAGCTGTAGCCCTTGGTAGTTCATTGGCAGCCACTGGGTAGTCTGGAGTGAGGTATTCAGGTTTGGGGTGGGATTTCCAGCTTCTTAAGGTCATAGGAAATGCTTGCAAACAGTTGGGATGTGTTCTTGTTTGCTACCCTGGTCTAAGAGGTTGTCTTTGCATAGCACCAATAAGATTGGAAGCCCAGAACGTCGTGTCTAACCTGGCCTCCTGTAGGCAGGAGTCTCATGGGCGTGGTGAGTGGTTAGATGTCTCAGGCCCAAGTTGTGCAAAGATTTGAGTGTCTGCATAAAAATGTTCACATGTACCTGGCAGAGGAAAATTAGGGCCCTAAGCTCAACCGTAATATGAGGTACCCCATCTCTCTTCTCCCTACCTAGCCACTCATTCCCTCTTGTGATGAGGAAACAGCCACCCTGGTCACAACCGTGGAAAGATTTCAAAGAACCCAGCGCAGGGAGAAAATCCAGCATATGCTGCAGGGAGGGTGGGTTGCCAGGCTGCAATCCAGAGACTACCTGTACCTCTCTTAATTTGCCACCCAATTCGAAATGTGCCTTCTTCTACCTGTTTCCCTTTCCCCCAAAATCCTTTGGTCTGTTCTCCTTGACCTGCACTGTAGCACTCCAGGGATCTGACTTGGCTGCAGCAAGCAGGGAAAGGGGACAAGCCTAAGAACCAGGAGAAAATTGGGTGGGAAAATAGCACAGCTGTTCTAGTCTCTTGATCCAGCGATAGATCAAACGCCACAAGAAAGATCTCTGGGTTGCAGCCTGCCAACCCACTCCATACTGAGCAGGGCTGCTACCTCTTTGGCTGACCCTGTTCTAGGCTGACACACAAAAAATAGCAGGTAAAGCTGTTTCCTCCAGTGGTCTTTGTGCCAGGAAAAGCTGTTGTGTCAGGCCGCTTTTAAAGCAAACAGGAAGCACAGCCGTTGGAGAAAGAGAGGCGGCATTAATACGGAGGCACTTTCTGGTGATTACGCCACTGCAATGGGCTTCCTTTGTGCCAGGGCTCTATTCTGTGGCTTGGTAAGGCTAACGGTTAATGCAGCCTTGCATATCACTGTGGACCCCAATAAGACACATTATGGTAGTTCAGTTGGCAATGTGCGTGTCACTTTGCAAAATCTGGGCTCAGTTAACCATTTGCGTGTGCTCCTGCCTTTGACTGGGTGCTTTCATTTGCATTATAGTCCTGGAAATCTAGGACAAATTGGAAGTCCCATCCCGTTCTTGTTCACTGTCCCACTCACATCGATAGACAGTTAAGCTTGTTACAGCAGCTTCGCTGAGACCACCAATGGGCCAAGGCATCTGCCACATATTGCATGACTCATGCTTTGCCATGCTAGCTAGAGCTACTACCAGTATTTTCTTGGCTTAATGCGGATACATATAGAAAGCTCCTTCCATCTTGATGGATCCCAAAGTGCTTTACGAGCCTCTGAGCGACTGGCGGTTAAGAAAAGCCGTAGCCATCGCTTTACGAACACTGCGGACGCGCAGCCACTCCTGCAGCGACTGTCCGACAACCCACAACAATGCTACATGCTAGTTTTAAGGACAGCAAGCGAGGGAGAAGAACACTTTACCCAATGGAGACTTGCGAGAGGGGTTTTAGGTACAAAGCATCTACACGGGAGCTTGGAATTCAATGAAGACGCCAGCACAAATACACAAAGTGTCTGCATTATTGGTCTTTCTCTTTCAGTTTGAATGATACTAAAGCTCTTGAGAGATAACTACGTGAAGAACAGCTCAGAAGGGAGAGATACCAAGCGACTATAGCTAGGCAGCTTTTCTGCTCTCTGATTCCATTTCCTTCTGGGGTGGACAAGTTTCGTGTCCTCCCTGGAGATTTGCTTCACAGGCCACAAGGGGCCAAGGGTATATCGGTCTTCAAACTGGGGGCACTGGTTGGGTTGCCAGCTGCCCCAGGGCAAGGGCCTGCCCTGCCCTTGTGTCTCCAAACAGCACCTTTACCTGTAGATGCTAGCAGATGAAACTTTTCATGGAAGAGGAGATAAACATTATCATCTGCTAGCAGGGGTGGACTGGGGTGTTAGAACAGCCCTGGAACAAGCTGAGGCAAGCAGCCTCCCAGGGTCCACTCAGCTCAGACCCGGATTGTGACTACAGATGCACGCAAGTCTACATCATGGCTGTGAATGGAGTCCAAGCTGAGAGGACCCTGCTGGGCACTTAGCTCTGCTTGCTCCTGTTTGCCAGCAGCCTTCCATGTCAGTCACCCACTTGTACATTTCTACAAGGTGCTGTTACAGACACAAAAGAAGTGCCTGATTGGAAACCTGGCAACCCAAGCCACTCCCCTTATTTTAACCAGACATGAAGACCTCAGCTCACTTAGACCGCAACTGCACATGCAAATCCTGTTTGCATTCAACAATGAAGCCCCTCACCAAAAACCCGTGGTTGATGCTGAGATTGCAATCGACTTCACAGTTGCCTCTTAAGGGGCTGCGATCCATGGACCAATCTGAGTTGATCTTTTGTATCCAACCATATGTCACAACCAGCTGGGGGTGATTTACAACACCACATACAGAAACCGCCCCCCAAAAGTCTGGATTTGCAGTGCAGTGCAGCCAAGCTCAGAGAGAAGGACTCTCGGTTGCCCGTGTGGCATGAAGTAGAGCTGCACCCTACTTAAGTTGTCAACTGCATGGAAGCTCACTCCAGTTCATTTCCAGGGCTCAAAGCCCGGACTCTGAAACTTTCCTTCCTAGTCAAGAGCATCTAGTTGATGCCTCAGTAATGACATCATTCTGTTCTTTTTCTTTTGCATACACCAGCTGTGTGTTTGCATACTACCTTTGCAAAGAGGGTGCAGTGGGCAAGTTAGCCTAGCTAAGAACTGAAACAGTTAGCAAAATGCTCAATTAATATATTGCACAAGGCCGGCCCTCAGTTGGCCCTCCTTTGAAATGTGGGTAGCATTGAGGAACAGGAACCCTCCAGTGTGGTCTTGATCTGAACGGTGACCCTCTACTACAAAGGGCAAAAAAGAAGGTTCCTGTCTGCGTCTTCATAGGTGTACCCATGTTGCTTTGTCAGATAGACGCATTCCCAACAGCAAAAGCCATTGGGGTTTTTGTGTGTGTGTGTGCATGTGTGTATTTCCTTTGTATCCCTTCATCTTGTCTTCCTTGGATGTAGCGATTCCTCTGACATTATCTCCCCTGTGTAAAGAAAGGCTTCAGTGAAGCAGAGGAGATTACTTGCCAGTAATGACGTGCTTACAGATTTCTTGCTCTGTGCCCCAGTTAAACAAGAGGAAAGCGTTTCAGGTCTTGTCTGGGTTTCCTTTTGTGTTGTTGTTGTTTTCCTGGCCCAACTCCCACTGAGTAAGTTTTTGTTTTGGCTTCATTTTTTAAAACTTGGCTTCCTCTTCTTAGCCTTACTCATCACTGAATAAACACGATGAATGTTATCAAGTGGAAGCAAAGGTAGGTAGTTTTGAGGGCTCAGAGCTCAATGGTATAGCAGCACATGCTCTGCATGCAGAAGTTCCCAGGTTCAGTTCTGGGCATTTCCAGCTCGAAGAATCTCAGGGCTGGGAAAGATCTTTTCCTGAGACCTTGTAGAGCTGCTGCCCGGTGAAGAGGACAGTACTGGGCTGGTTGGACCGATGGTCTGGCTCAGTAGAAGGCAGCTTTATATGTACACCGTGGCATCCCAAGTCGGTAGGCTGCCTGGCTTCTCTCTGGGGCTCGTCTGCCCACAGCTTAGCACAAACCGTTGTGCAAGTCGTCGTCTCTGCCGCCCCAGTTTTTCTCGTGCTAAAAGGGGCACGCGGGTGACGTCCCCCTCCAATGTGTGTCCAGAGTAGAGGGCAAAGCAATCTTCACAGTGCCCTCCAAAATCCTGTTGGGTGGCCTGCAAGAAGATAACTATCCCCCACCCCCGGCCTCTACGGGAATTCGCATAGAGAATAACAATGCCTGCAACTGGAGAGAAGGCATCCAGGAGAAGGAGATGAGAATCAGATTACAGGATACAGGGAGAGACAAGTCATTTATCCTACGTTGTGGAAAGAATATAGAGCAAGGCAGCCACGGAGCAGACGGTGGCCGATCTTCTTTTCTTCCAATGGCTCACTAGAGAGCAAATAGTTCAGCCGTTCCTTCATCAAGCGTTTTAATGTGTTTCTTCCGCACTCTTCTCTGGGGCTCTTGGGTGAGCTGCAGATTCTGGGGTGGAGCAGCATGACTGCTAATGATACTGAACGACTGACAGACTGTACAGTGGCAATGAGCATCTCATTAAGCACCATGAAGGGAGGAGAGGGGGGGAGGCAAGCATTGTCTAAGCACTGCTGGCTCTGGATTGCTATCCCAACCCTCCAGTTTAGCTCCCAAATTCCTTTGCAGTGATCACTGAGCGAGTGGTTTGATCACTTTGCAATTTCAGCCGGCCTCTGTTGCCAGAATAGGTGGGATGATGGCTCCCCTCCCTTGCGGGCGATGATGACGGATGGATGACTGGGAAAGTGATTTTGAGATGATCCCAAGAATGAAATGAGAAGCGCAAAATCTGCAGAGGAGACTTGTTACAACCATAATGGTACTGGTTGTAGGGAGATAACAAAAGTACATTAACAACAAAACTATTACCCGAAAGCATTAGGAGCGGCTCTCAAACACCTCAGTGACCGTGCTCAACCTGGATCGAAACAAATCCACTGGTCACCCTGACACCATGCCAGAGTCCTCCTCCACCATGGAGCTATTGAGTCTGGGGCTGTTACAGAATGAACCAATGCTCTGTGCTTTAGTGTTGGCCTTTAAAAGTCCAACTGTGTATCATTTTCGAAGGTGACCGTCTTTTTCAGATTCCAGAAATACCCATGAACCAAAGCATCGGTCCATATATTCTTGGCAGTCCACATCTCAGAAGGACCACACAGTCTGTACAACTGGCTTCTAACCAATCCTCGAGTCCCATGTAGGCTGTCTTCAGCTCCATGACAGAAGAAAGACAAATTACTGAAGTGCAAAAGAGTAAGAGTTCCGTAGCACCTTAGAGACTGACAAAATTTGTGGCAGGGGAGGAGCTTTCATGAGTCACGGCTCACTTCTTCAGATACAGCTGGAATGTGAGTCCATCTGTCTTATATATTGAAAAGTGGAGTGATTTCAGGTACCTAATCCAATCATGCCTACTATTGTCATTCACCTGCTATTGCTAATGTCATTCGGCATCTGAAATCACTTCACTTTCCAAGATATAAAGACAGATGGACTCCCATTCTAGCAGTATCTGAAGAAGTGAGCAGTGCCTCATGAAAGGTCATACGTTGCCACAAATTTTGTCTGTCTCTAAGGTGCTACCGAACTCTTTTCTACTGCTACAGATAGATTAACATGGCTACCAATCTTGATCTATCTCCATGAAATTGCTGATATGAGTTGATAAGGTGACTGGAACCACACTGGGGTCATGGGATTTGAATTAACAGACTTGCAAGGGATCAGGCAATTAGCATGTTCTCATGATATAGCAGTCCCCTCCTTGTGCTGTGGAATAACTGAAGCCTAATCTGGACATGAAGCAGAATGAGGCGGTAAAATTCTGAGATGGCTGTACCACTTCACATTGTAGGTGGCAAAAGCTGTATTTTTTTTAAAAAACCCTTCAGATAAAGAAAACAAGCTGCACATCAGAATGAAAGGTACTGCCCTAATGAACAGTACTACCACAATTCCTCAGGGCCTGTAAAATGGAGCTCTTCCACCAAGTGTTTGAGTAAGCTGGTTAACATCAACCAAATAAGCTAGGCCCTTTAACCCACTCTGGTCGCCTGTTCTGATAAACGCACTTCTACAGAGGAATTCAGGGCTCTTTTTGTAGCAGGAACTCCTTTGCATATTAGGCGACACACCCCTAATGTAGCCAATCCTCCAAGAGCTTACAGTAGCCCCTGTAAGAAGAGCTCTGTAAGCTCTTGGAGGATTGGCTACATTAGGGGTGTGTCGCCTAATACGCAAAGGAGTTCCTGCTGCAAAAAAGAGCCCTGAATGTTGTACACAGGAACCGAATGCCAGCTGTACAACTAGCACTGACTCTACGGCGACTGATTAGATTCCTGCCATCCACCAAATATAGCACCTTATATTTTTGATACTACTGTGTTTTTATGATTATTGTTTTATTGTTTTTAATGTTTTATTGCCAAATGGCTATATAAGCTGCCCTGAGCCTGCTTCGGCAGGGAGAGCAGGGTATAAATTAAATAAATAAATAAATAAAATTTATATGCTATCCTAGTTTTCAACGTACAGGGAATAATTTATGTAGGGAAACTCTAAAAAATGTAATCCCCTCCCCCAGAGTCTGAAGTGGTACAGTCCATTCTTGTGCACACCCCCTCTCCAGCCCTCAGCCATTCATGACAACCTCATTCTGCAGCATGTGTAGACCAAACCTATGTTTCCTCCAGCGAAAGGAGTTGGCATGGCCTGTTGCAGCAATCAATGGACACGTCCACTGAATATCATATACAACCATAAAGATCTGCTAAGTTACTTGGGCAACTCATAGAGGAAATACCGATGGACTACTTCACGGGATTATTGTGGGGCTGTAGTAATTAGAGATGGGCATGAACTGGCTGAGGAACTAAAGTTCATTATGCATTTTTGCCAGTTCCTGGTTTGTGAAGCAATGTTCACGAACTGAAGAAGCACCACGAAGTTTCACGAATTTTGATGCAGTTTGTGGAGGTTTATTCTCTTCATGAAAAAAACAGCTCAGCAAAAGGCAGCAGGGAGCAGAAAGCTGAGGTCTAAAATTTAAATGGCTCACTAACCTATATGAACCAGGTCAGTCTGTGAATCAGCCTCCCTTGTTTGTATGGGTTCGTGGTTCAGTCACAAACCAAACTGCAAAAATGCGGTTTGTGCCCATCCCTAGTAGTAATTTAGAGTACAGTCCAATAGGAATTCTACTGTATAAGCCCCATGGAAATGAGCCAGGCCAAGCATACAGTGATGCTTTTCTTGCACAAGTTCTGTCAATTTCATTGAGACTCATGTAGAAGAAATCTCTGCTGGGTTTTCCCAAGATTTTGAAAATAGGGTTGCATCCTTCAGCTAACTTCCCTCTTCTACAGAATCTTTCTCTGAAGCAAATGTCTCTACTGCTGGCTCTTGGGTTGGAGGACATGAGGAAGATGTTGCTGTGAGTGGAGTGGTAAATGAGGTACAGCAAATCTTTTGCTATATTAAGGGACGCCCTGAGCTGGCTAGCCCAATCTTGTCAGATCTCTGAAGCTAACTAGGGTTGGCCTCGGTTTGTACTTGGATGGGAGACCACCAAAGAAGTTCAGGGTCGCAGAGCCAGGCAATGGCAATCCACCTCTGAATGTCTCTTGCTTTGAAAACCCAATAGGGTCACCGTAACTCAGCTGTGACTTGGCAACACTTTCCACCACCATATATTAAGGGACACCTTTTTGATTTCCAAATGTTCATATATGAAAGCCCTCTACTGGTTTTGCCATTCTAATCACTGTGACAGCATTTTCTATCCAGTCATTTTAAGAGTTCTGTATTCAGTCTCTCTCTGTAGGAGAATTTGGCCAGGCTCAGTGACTCATTTTCCAAACTGGGGAGCTGATCTGCAGGGAGATCAGTGTTCCTTACCCACAGTCACAGGCTAAAATGAAGACAATGTTAGGAAAATAATTCCTAAGCAGAGGTTCCTAGCCCCACAATCACTGTGCAAGAAACAAGATATGAAGAACATTAACCTTGAGTTTTAGTTAGGTTTCTCTAGCATTTTCAGCTCAGTCACGTCTTCTTACTCCTTGTACAGTATGCCTTTTGTTTCAACCGTAATGTCTGTGCTCCATTCATTTAGCTTGCAGTTTTCTTGCTATTGTTCCATATGCTGTTCCAATTTTTCTGGAGGGCACTGAATTCAATTTCTTTTCTGGTTCCCCCGTTTGGATCACATAATTTCAATTGCTTGACTGAATGGCTAAGTGTGTGCCACACACCCCTGTTTCTCTTCCAATTTATTGCAAAAAGTGAACATTCTTTTCCACACTATCTTCCCTGTAGCCTGAAAATCTATATTTTATCTCCTCATATATGCATAAACTTTAAAGATCATTTTGTATGTGTGTATCTATATAGATATAGATACACACATACACTCAAATGACATATATATATATATCAACAATATTGTCGATTCAGGCAAAGTTGCAATGAAATTTGTCTCCTCGATGGTTCTAGCCAGCTTAGAGTAGCTATTCCATGGTGATATGGTTCTTCTTTGAGAACAAAATTGTTCATTAGAATGCTAGTGAAATCTCATTGGCTTCAGGGCCCTTGTAATCCATATCTTCAATAAATTCTCTGTTGTCTTCCAGTAGTGGCCCCTTTGTATTAGGGAATGTTCTGCCTTCTGTTAATGTGAAAATGATGCCAAAATACTGAGTGAGCTAGTAGTTTTAGAACCAGATGTGTATAACTAAACTCCAACTGTAAACGATGCTGTGTCCTTGGAGTCCAGTGTCTTCTATGCTTTTGGGTGGCAATAAAATACATTCTGGTGTAGAGTGACCTTCCGTATAGAACTGCGGGTTCTAGGCCATGGATTGTTGCTTTCCAGGTTACTGATGGACTGATGGATGCAGTAATACTGAAGGCCATGAAACCTCCAAGTGCTCTAGACATTAAGGTGTTCTGCCTCCATGAGCCTATTGTGTGAGGTAGACTGGTGACATTATCCCCCAGGTATCGATGGGGAACCTGTATGATTTCAGTATTGTTACACAACTGTTGGAGACTGGTTGGTTTAGCACCTTGGTTGGTTTTAGCACCGCGATTAGCACCATGATTTCTGTTAACTATTAACAAAAAAAACAAAACGAAAAAGAACATGGGGGAAACCAACAAGTGATTCAAAGAACATGAGCTGTGTCTCTGTGCCTGTCAAAGCTGGCACAGGAGGGGACTATACTATATTGTTTTCAAGGATGATGGGGCAAAAGAGAACCTAGCAGTGGCACAGCTGCAGTCGCCAAGGCTATGACTGCATGAGCAATTGTACCCACCTGCTGTGCAGATTGCATGGGCTGGCCAAACAGTGGGTGTGCACAACTGATCCATCTTGCAGCGCAGATCAGTTGCACCCGCCTGATAAGCAAATGTGTACACTATTGCTCACACAGTCTGACCAGATTCAGGATGTAGGCCTGTGAGGAATGGCACCTCCCCTCTGGTTGTAGCTGCCATCTGTTGGCTGCCTATTAGCTGTGCAACCGACACAAAAAAGCAAAGCAGTCTGCATAGGGCAACAGTGCATCAGTGGTGAGGAGCCAATCTCACCATTTGGGCCACGCAATCTGATTTGCCACTGCAAGACTGTGACTGCGATAACTGGGAAAAAAAAAAACAGGTGTAAAATTGTCAGTGCAAAATTACAACTGGTTTTTTTTTTTTAAAGAAATAGTCGGATAAACGCTGGTGTCAGATTTGCAGTAGCGTATAACCTGCAAAGCATACTTTGGGAACCACCATACATATGGGAAAATGATGGATTTTGATGCTGTAGTAAAACATTCCCATTGGACTAGGCAGAAAGGGGCCGACCCCTGCCTTTAAACCCTTGCCTCTCACCATACTCACATAAGGTCTTTCACAATATTGGCAGGCAGAACATCACCTGCCACATTCACAGTCCCCATCCCGGTCTTCTTCCGTGTCACAAGCACCATGACCTGCATGGTTCTCTTCAGACTTGGCCTGCAAGCTCTTCTGTTTGACAGAATCGCTAGTGGGCTAGTCTTGGATGTCGTGTCGGCCTTTGGAGACAGCCTGTAGCACCGCGGATAGTTACGGAAACATTCAAAGGTGTCAGAGCAATTCCTGCAGGACCCGCGGTGTTCGGCAAAAGGAGTCGAGAGCCTCACAGAAGCCCTGCCGTCCTGGGTATGGAAGGAACGCAGGGTGATGACCCTCGGCCGGCTGCAGCACAAGACCGTGCAGATGGCGTTCAACAGTGACAGGTCTTTGGAAATGAACTTCTGGAAGTTAGGCTTGAACAGCAGATACACCAGAGGGTTGTAGGTCGCAGAGAACTTGGCAAAGATGGAGGAGAGGGCGAAAGCCAGGACTGGCACTTGGCGGATATCTCCAAAGGTTGCCCACATGGCAACAATGGCATATGGGGTCCAAGCAGCCAGAAACCCAATGCAGACAGAAATGCTGAGCTGGAAGACAAAGAGGGGAAAACAAGCAGCATGAAAATGGTAGAGCCTGCCAGCCCTGCAGCCTGTGCCAACTCTCCAAAAGCAAGCACTATCAATTTGGAATCCCATTAGATGCTTGGCTCATCCTACCCACCATTTGCAGCATATGTATAAAATCTGGAAGCGGGCTCAGGTTGTTGGCATATCTTCACAGCGCTCTGGAAACAGTTCCAATGAGCTCTGCAGTGCATGCCAGGGGAATAGCTACACTACGGACACTGGTGGCTTCATACCACATTGACTGTTAAGGCTTCCTCCAGAGCATCCTGGGAATTGCAGTGAGGTTGCTGCAGAGAAATCTCTTCGAGATCCACAGCCCGCCTAACTGAGCCAAAGTCCCAGAGTTTCTGGCTCCTGGGTGTGACTATGAAAGCAGTATGAAAGCATGTGGTGCACATATGCCCCCAAAGGTGCTGGCACTACATTCATCTGCTGCAGTTCATAACAGAGAAGGGAATCACTTCAGCACCAGCATTATTGTTGGTTTTTTTCCCTTCCGGTGGCGATTAGAAGGAAATCTGTCCCTTCCAGTGTGTTTTTCTGTGCATTCCAATTTGCGGTGCAGTTTGGGCAAGCTACTGAAGTGGTCCCATATCAAAAGAAATGCATCTAATGTGGAAAACGAGCTCCTTGCATGCCATGAAGCCATGAGCCCTATGTATGGGAACTGGCTTGCTTTTACAGAGTCTCTCCCTAAAGCCAGCAAACCATCCTCCCTAAGTCCTCAGGAAACAGAGAGCTTCACCATGGTGTTATTAAAGACATTATGTTGGTGTACATGCAGAGGGGAAACCTGCCAGCCGCGTGTTGCATTAGAACAATTCACACAATCACCTTATTCTGTGACTAGAGCCAAGGGTCAATTTTCTGTTGATGAAAAGCTGCACCCGCAAGGAAAATCCACACTTGGCCCTGTTCACACAATACAGTGATGATGCACACTGTGCTACTGCAACATGATTGAATGTGGAATTCCCTGCCAGAGGATGTAGTGATAGCCCCAAGCACAGGCAGCTTTAACAGGGGATTGGACAGATTCATGGAGGAGAGGTCTATCAGTGGCTACTAGCCATGGTGACTAAAGCCTCTGAATCCTAGTGCCAGGAGACAACATCAGGAGAAGACCTTGGCCTCTACATTCCATTGGTGGACCTCCAGAGGAACTGATTGGCCACTGTGTAAGACAAGATGCTGGACTAGATGACCACTGGTCTGATCCAGCAGGGCTTTTCTTATGTTCTTAGGTTGTTAGCAAGCTCCTGATCTGCGTGAAGGGAATGCGGGTGTAATATCTGCAGAGGACTATAGCTGAGAGATCTAGATGTCACCTCCCCCCCTTCCAAACTCACTTTGGAAGGCTATATATGCAGCTCAAAACAGCATTCTGTCTGCATGTGTATTAATTGCACTAGTCTTTAATTAATGTTAATTATTTGAACCTATGAACTGGTAAGTGCACCCAGTCGGATGACAAACAAGCTCTGCAGCTTCTCTTGCTCCTAGATAAGCAATCCCAAAGTACCAAAGATAAAATTCTCAAGAACCTGGAGAGGAATGCACAGTTAAATTAAGTTGTCAAATCAAAACAGACAGCCGTGCAACTTGAGTGAGCAAACCATATTGGAGTGCTGATTATATTTTACCTTTGCCTGCTTCAATGCATGTATCATATTATTATTTTTTCTCTACATGGCATATAGAAACCTATGTGACAGAAACATTTTTTAAAATAACCTGTACTAAGGGATTTTTTGTACTTTGTTCCCCAGGAGTTCTGAAGGAAAAAAACAGAAGCATATTTTAGGGTCAGGGGATACTTTTGTATTTCCCATGGGTGGGGGTGGGAAGGAGGAGGAGGAGGAGTTGGTTTTCATACCTTGCCTTTCTCTACCTGAATAAGTCTCAAAGTGGCTTACAATCACCTTCCCTTCCTCTCCCTACAACAGGCACCCTGTGAGATAGGTGGGGCTGAAAGAACTGTGACTGACCCAAGGTAACCCAGTTGGATTTATGTGGAAGAGTGGGGAATCAAACCTGGTTCTCTAGATTAGAGTCCTGCTGCTCTTAACCAGTACACCAAATTGGTGGGAAGACTTACTGGTGTGTGTGTGTGAGGTGCTAACCATAGAGTTTTGGATGAATGTTAGATTTCCCCAACGTGGTGACGTCACTTCCAGGTTGTGCCAGAAGTGACACACCACTTCACTGATGATTGCCCCACATGTGCCCCCTGCCAGCCCATCAAGGTGGATAAAAGGGCTGCCAGGCAGAGGTCTCCTGTCAGTCTGAGAGACCTGGCGGCACAATATGGGCATACAGCTGAAAACAGCCACTAAGCCTTGGTACCTGTAGCATTGAGAATAGCTTACCAGTAAGTGGATGGCCACTGTCACATGTGTTATCCCATTTACATTTTCATGTGGAAGTCTACTCACAAGCTTGCACTCTAGGCATTGTTTATGTGCAAGTGATATGCTTTTCACATCTGCTACTATCTAGTCCTTTTAATTGGAGCTGTTGGGGTTCAGGGATGTTTTGCAGGCAAAGCAGATGTTCTACCACTGATCCATGGCTCCTTCCCTCTACATAAGAGCAGCCAGACCAGAGCAAAGGTCCCTCTAGTCAAACATCTTCCTTCCTACAGTGGCCAACCAGATACCCATGGAAGGTCTATGAGCAGGACATGGAGGCCAAAGACTTCCTCTGTGGTCAAGGGGCATTTTTGCTCTGAAGAGACTATTCTGGATTTCTTGTTTATGAAGGGTGGCATTTTTCTGCTTTGTGACCATCACTTGGAAAGATCCCTGAAAGGCTTTCAAATTAAAAGTCAGCTCTTTCTACATTCCAGTGTTGCTGTACTGAGCTGGAACCAAAAGAATGAATCTTGTATGTAAGGAAAAATAGAAAAATTATTGGATAGGAGAATTCTTTGTGTCCTAATAAGGATGACCCTGAGTTTATTTGATGTGTATCCAGCCAATCTGTGATGCTCCAACTCCATTTTATCTTCAGAGAGAGTGGTGTACTTTCTTTGTTGAACCCAGTTTGCCACAATGATGAGTGGCCTGTTCAGTGTTTTGTGTCTGCCTGTCCTCCAGGGATTCAGGGTTGATCAGTTTGGTACTTAGCAGAGTTGTGGTTATACAACCCTGGATCAGAATGTAATTCACAAATTGCCCAAGTATAACTGGCTCAGATTGCTTCTAAGACCGGATCAGGCTTGCCACCTGTTTCCTGTATCAATGGATTTTCCTTATTTGATACTAAAAGACACTGTGATGCTCCACAACTGCAAAAAGCAACTTCATTTTAATACCTTATAAATTTTGGGGGGAGGGGCAGTGGCCTCTGTCCTCCTTGTTCCCCCTGGCACCAATGAGAAGAAGAAGAGAAGAGTTGGATCACTACCCAAAGGAGTCTCAGAGCAGCTTACAATCTCCTTTCCCAACTTCCCCCATGGTGGGCTTAACAGCGGAAGCTCTACAAAATAATATTGACTTGGTTTATTGTACATATCCAGAATTTATCAAAAAAACAAGCTACCTGGGGAAGTATATGTGAAATTCTCAAAAAGATCAACAAGAGATACAACTTTGAAAGTGACAAATGGAACAGCCCAGAAAATTAAAGGGCTCCCAGGTCCATCTCGGGATGTTCTTGGTAACCATACAGTTTCAACCAGGAGTCTGGCAACCCTACTTAGTAGCTGGAAGAGGATTTGGTTTGTTGTACCTGAATTTTTCCCCATTCTACACTCCCCTCCCAGACTGCCATCTTTAAATGTCACATTTTTAAAGCCTATTTTTTAAAGACAGTGGGGTGAAGTGCAGGGAGGTACACCCACTGGCCCAACCCTGGGTACAATCCTGGTGACCACTCATATATCTATTCCCTTACCTTCACAATGAGACTGTGGACAGTGTTGGTCTTGCTCCGGGGTGACATGTGCCGCTTTACTGCTCTTCTGGACACTTTGACAGTCCAAAGGATGAGTGAGTAGGAGATGATGATCAGGACACAAGGGATGATATAGCAGAAGACAAAGAGAGCCATGATGTAGAACTTTGCTTCTCTAGTTGACACTTTCCACTTGATGCAGCAAGCGGTCCCATACGGCTCTGGTCCATAACTGCCCCAGTCAGCTAGAGGCGCCACTGCAAAGATGAGGGCATAAGCCCAGACACATGCTAGCAGTGCCCTAGCATAAGCGGAGGAGAATCTATTGCCTATGGGGGGGGGGGGAGAGAGAGAGAGAGAGAGAGAGAGAGAGAGAGAAATTATGCCCCGTTTTTTTAAAAAAAAAACCTGACTTATAAAAACGACATTATGACTTGGTTTAAGCATCATACGAGACCATGGTTTAATTAAATTCACCTACAAAAAAGTGCACTAGTACAAAAGGGGGGGGAACTACCCACTATTACCAATGAAAAACATATAAAAGATCTATTTTAAAAAGATATAAAATTACATAGAAAAACATGTACAGTTACATAGAAAAAGGTATATATTAGAAAATCCAGAAAAATCCAATGGCAACTTGCAAACATGAACAAGAAAGTTGCACAAGAAGAACTGAGTAACATCATTGTACAGTCAGCCACAAATTAAAAAGCTGAAAGCCTTATGAATAATACACTCAAACAAAAATAGGATTGCCTTTTTCTTTATCTTAAACTCACTACAGATCGTATAATTCATCCAAACATGGGCCACTCCATTAAATATTTTTTATTTATTTGGAACATTAAAATGCCACCTGCTTGAGGCAGCTCACCAAGTAAAAACAATGCAATAAAATAATAAAAACAACCTTCAAAATGATCAGTAGTAAAACAAGCCATAAAAACAGTCCAACAGCCAGCCAAGGGCATAACAACAGCATGAAAACAACATTAATCAGCCTAATGATCTCCATTAAAAAACCCTCAAGTTATTAGCAGACCATCAAAAAAATGGAACCCTTCATCTAAGTTTGAGTGAAGAGAAACTATTAATTTGGGTATGTCAAATCAGAATCTGAAATTATGGGTTGAAGTTAGTTTATTAACCATAGTTTGTGTAAACTATAGTTTCATTTTGGATTAAATCTCAGTTGTTTCTCAGTGATGCCTTTGCAGCAATGCATTCTGGGACTCCAACCAGGTCTCTGCAGGGGAAAGACGGAAACAGCATTTGTCAAGGCAAACTAAGATCTGATCATCTATAAAATGAATTCTGGTTTCACACACCAGCTGTAGTTAAATCAACCATGGTTTTGCTTATGTCTGAATTGTGCATAAGTCTAATACTAAGGCCATGGAGTGCAGAAGAAGGAGAATATAATTGGAGCTCTCAGTCTAAAACAAAGGACAACCTACCAGTAATGGATATTTAGATCTTCAACACATATATAGCTTGGTCCTAAGTGTGTTTACTCAGAAGCAAAGTGGATAAAATTGATATTTATTGCTGAACCTGCAATATAAAGTACTACCATGTAGGACTGCCAAATACAGGTTCAGAAACTCCTGGCAATTTGAGGATGAAACCTGGGGAAGACAGGGACCTTGTTGGGTTATAATGCCATAGAGGTCCACCCTTCAAAACATCCATTTTCTCCAGGGGAACTGATCTCTGTATTATGGGGAACTGTAATTCCTAGCGGATCCCCAGGTCCCTGGTTAACAGTAAAGAAAGTATTATTTAGGAACTAATAAACTGGATAGGAAAGAGGAGAGATAAACCTAGCTAGCAGAGGCAGAGAGAGTGTTCTAAAAGAAAAGCCTAAGGATAGTGTTCTGCAGATGGACAAGAAGAATCCCTTTTAGAAAGAAGGTACCCCCCGATAGTCCTGCCTAACTTGAGGTTGCTGCCCTCTGTAGGATCTTCATCTTCTTGTTTGTGCACAAAGACTGCTATACTCCAACAATAAGTTCTGATGACTGGGATCAGGTATGGTCTCAGTCACTTCTAAGATTAATTGCAACAGCCGTGGAAGAGAATCTTTGAAAGCTATGCCTTCAGTGGTACCCCACACTGCATAGGCTATACTATCTACTGACAAATATGCATCTGTACTGTAGATTTCACACTGCATGACAAGCATAGTGTACAGTTTTTGGACTCGTGCCAAACTAAACTTTTTTGGAGTTTAAGTACTGGCAGTGCAACCCTAAGCTGGTCTATTCAGAACCCTACACAAAATAGGACTTACTCCCAGGAATGTGTTTTTAGGATGGCACCGTTAATGTATCGAATGAAATTCTGGGAATTAAAAAAAAAAAAA
This sequence comes from Gekko gecko, assembly GCA_029375565.1. Classification (NCBI taxonomy): domain Eukaryota; kingdom Metazoa; phylum Chordata; class Lepidosauria; order Squamata; family Gekkonidae; genus Gekko; species Gekko gecko. Next base: position 157,662,719 of record JAPDNY010000006.1, read on the forward strand.
GTTAAAATATGTCCATAGAAGTCAAAGCAACTCAGGGGGTGTTTGAAGATGTGAGCCATGACTCACGAAAGCTCATCCACTACCACATATTTTGTTAGTCTTGTAGGTGCCCCTGGACTCTTGCTCTTTTCTACTGCTACAGACAAGCACGGCAACCCGTCTTGATCTACCTCAGAGGGGTCTGTAGACAAATTTGTTTAAAGGCCAATATTGTTTATTGCAAATTCAGAGCGAAAAAATAACGGATAGCTTATTCAATTATGCATTATACAATGTGTTCCATTATACATTGCAATACAACATCTTTAATATGTGACTTTTTAGAAAGTTTTTTTTTTAAAAAAATAGGGTTTTCAAAACTTAAATTCCATCTGTTTTTTTTAAGTTCAGCTATAATAAAGTCCTGTTTGAAAAATAACCTGATTTAAAATGAAATCTAAACTTAACCCAAACACATATATCTCTTAAAATTGAATTTATGATCCTCTTATGGACTTAGAAAAAGGCTGCTTTTTCTTCATAAAGGAAAAAAACCAGCTATGTTGGTCATCATATAGCAGAAGAATTCAAGCATTTGGTGAGAGAACGGACTTGCAAGCCCTGCCTTGTTCCTTCTGGTTGGCCCCCAGATGGTTAGAACCCCCCCCCGGCGGCTGTCGCAAGCAACGCTCCCTGTAAGCTGTGGAGTCTTGTGAGCAAAAATTCTACTTTATGAGCTACGGGCATTAAAGTTGTGAGCGGGCGATCTGGCTGTTGCATCAATTAGTTTGCTCTGGAGCCATCTTTCCTGAGCGAAGACAAAAATGTGTGAGCCAAAGGCTAAAAAACTGTGAGCTAGCTCACGTTAACTCAGCTTAGAGGAAACACTGGTCCCAAGTCTCTGCCTGGCAATGCTACCCCTGTCCCTCACTCCCCAGAGGTGCCAAAACCAAACTGGGTAACAGCCTGCTACCACCAATGACTCTGAGAGTATCTCTCCTGCCAGACGGAGTCATACTCTGCCCCTGTGGTTTAAAGGCTCTATTTTTCTGCGCCTTCGTGCTTCATTCCACAAGTTAGCACAGGAAAGATCTACCATGAGTGTTCCTTCTAAGCCAGAGGTGTCAAACTCATTTGTTATGAGGGCCATATCTGACATAAATGTGCCTTTGTTGGCCCGGGTCATGTGTGCCATAAAACGAAATGCCAGGTACAGGAGATATAAACGGTATAAAGGACAGTAGCTGGGAAGCTCCAAGTAGCTGTATCCTCACTGCAAGGCCCTATGGGCTGGGAGGGGGGTGCAAAGGAGAACCTACATGGGCAGACTGGAGAGCCAGCGGTGCAGCACTGGGCAGATGCTCCCATGCTGTTTGATTGCTGCAGATGATGTTGTTCCGCCATGCTGAAGCCACAATCAGAGTGACTCCACTCATTCCCCCCACAGCAGTCTCCTGTTCCCTCCCTTGCACTAGTTCCTCGCAGGCCGCATAAGAGCCTTGGATGGACCGGTTCTGACCCCTAGGACTTATGTTTGACACCCCTGCTCTAAGCCATGCACGTGAGCAGCTGCTCATTAACACAGGAACCCCTGCTCAGCAGCAATCTGAAGCCACGCAGGGTCTTGCACTGCCCATTGCCTGTGTTAAGATTACAGCAGTTATATTCCGCTCAGGATGTAAACTGCTCTGCTTAGTAGCGCGGGGAAAATTAGAAGGAACATTGTCTACCACAGCTGTACAAAGTCAAACTGTTATGCTCTGGGAATGGATAGCCAGGCTTAATTGGCAAGGTGTTTTTCCAGAAATCAGGCTTAGAGCATTCAAAATACAAGGAAGTTTAATAAATGAATGAAAATATTTCAGCATTTCAGGCTGAGCAAGGGTTTTTTTTCCTGACGATGGTTAAATAGGACAAGCTAGCCTTCCTGGATGTTGCAGTAGTTTAAAATTCATCATTACCTTACTTCTCATGGTTGGGTTTTCTCCCCACCGTCCCTTGCCATGTGGGCAAGATGGAGTCCCCAGGTAAAAGCTTCATGCTTTATGGCTAACCTGCCCCCCACCCCCAGACTTTTAACTGCTCCTTCCTGTCCCAAAGGAAGAGATTTCCCCCTGTCGCATTACTCTTTCCAGCTCTATGGTTCTAGGTGTGACTTATAAGCAGAGTGTGCTGGATCAACTAACATCCAGATTTATATGGCAAGGAAAATGAGCATGGATAAGGCTAAAAAAGTTGCAAGATATAAAAGAAAAAGGTGGATTTGGAGTATCTAACTGGCTACTGTATTATAGAGCATCAGCATTAATGTGGATTAAAGACTGGATTAAGTTAGAAGATAAAAGGCTATTGAAACTTGAAGGACATGACTTATTATTGGGATGGAATGCTTTTCTTTGGTATGAGAAGGCCACAATGCAAAAATATTTTAAACAACATTGGTTGAGAGCGGCATTATTAAAGGTATGGGATCCTATCCACAAAGGGCAGTATATAAGAAGATTGAGACTCATTGTACCACTGGAAGCCTTTACCCTACCAAATGTATACATGGGAGAAGAAATCTTAAGGTATCAGGCATATCTAAGCTGTGGAGTCCTGTGAGCAAAAATTCTATTTTGTGAGCTACTGGCATTAAAGTTGTGAGTGAAGGATTTGGCTGCTGCATAAATTAGTTTGCCCTGGAGCCATCCTTCCTGAGCTGAGACAAAACTGTGTGAGCCGGAGGCTAAAAAACTGCGAGCTAGCTCATACTAACTCAGCTGAGAGGGAACACTGGTATCAGGGTATTTTGGATGAGAGAGACAATTTAAAATTGCCAGAACATTTAACTTGGTGGAGTAAAGCCCAGATGGAATCTATATATCTGAAAGACAAAAAAGCGGGCTTTAATAACAAGATAATGGAATTAAAGAAAGTTCTTATATCCTCTGACGATAATCTGATAAAGAAAATTTATAAAATTTTGTTGGATGATATGATGAGTGATCAAATAGTTAAAGATAATATGATTGTGTGGGTTCAGAATATAGGTTGTAATATTGATTTAGAAAAGTGGGAACAGATATGGGTTAAGAATGTTAAAATGACTAAAGCTGTATCATATAAAGAGAATATGTATAAGATGTTTTATAGATGGTATGTTACATCTGACAGATTGGCCAGAGAAAATGACAAATGTTCAGATAAATGTTGGAAATGTAAAAATAAGAGGGGCACTTTTTATCGTAAGTGGTGGCTGTGTGAGGTAACAAAAGGATATTGGAGATGGACACATGAAATAATGCAAAAAATAATAAGGGGTAGAATTCCTTTCCCCCCAGAAATACTGTTATTGAACATTTTTCCAAAAGACTTTGATAAGAATGACAGATATTTGATAGTGCATCTCTCAACAGCAGCACGGATATTGTATGCAAAATACCGGAAGACAATGGAAGTCCCGAGGAAACAAGAGTATATAAATAAACTTTTTGAGACGGCAGAGAATGATAAATTGACACTGCTAATGAGAGGTACATCAGATGTGAACTTTCAAAAAACTTGGAAGAGATTTTATGATGGGTATATTATAAACTCATAAGTTAGAATGGAGAAATTTTAGTGATATAATTATTGTCTTGATAAGATCTATAGTAAGTTAGAAGTCTGAGCATATAGAAAAGATGGTGGAAAGCGTATAGACAGATAACTGTGGAACTATAATTAAGTGTATAAGCACTAAATAATATAGTTGGTCTCCCTGTATATGTTTTATATGTGTGTAATGTTTGTGTCTGTGTTCGTGTTACTGTATTGTTTTTGTGAAAATTAATAAAAGTGTACAAAAGGCTACTTAAAAAAAAAAAGGTGTGAAGTGGAAAGCCATTGTCTTGCATGGGTTAGTTCATCTTCCTTCTTATGTGCAGTCACACACTGGGACTGCACAACTGCAAACCTGCCACGGATAGAAGTTTCTAGCTTCTAGGAGCTGAAGGGGCACCCTCTCCAGGATGAGAGCGTGTTTTCCCCATCTAAACCACCACATGCTCTGGAGGAGCAGTGGCCGGGTGGCCCTCTTCCCTCAGTTCCTTTCTTGCCACCATTGGGATAGGAGCTTCTTCAGCTTACTGTGTCTTATCATAAGAGTTTGGGTGTTCTGTGCTGGGAGCTAGATGGTTCCCTTCTTCAACCCCTTTCTCTCTGCCAGCTGCTATCCTGTACCTCTCGGGTCAAATTCTTGGGTGGAGGGCTCCTGTTGTGCTCCACGGCAGCCCATTCACATTTTGCCATGGCAATGAGCTCATGAGTTGCCAGGGCTGGATCGGCCATTGGGCGAACTAGGCGCTCGCCTAGGGCACGCTGGCCTCAGGGGCGCCAAATGGCGCCCCACTTCCCCCCAAAGTGCCCACCGCCCTAACGGGGCGCCCGCTGCCTCCGCTGCCGCTAGACCCCTGCCCCCTTCCCGGCTTTCCTGGAGGCCCCGCAGCCGTGGAGCCCCCAGGGAAGCTGGCTCTGGGAGGGAGGGGGCGGTGGCTAGACCCCCCGCCCCCTTCCCGGGGCCCCCGCAGCCGCGGAGCCCCCGGGGAAGCGGGCTCTGGGAGATAGGGGGCGGCGGCTAGACCCCCTGCCCCCTTTCCGGCTTCCCCGGGGCCCCCACAGCTGCAGAGCCTCCAGGAAAGCCAGCACTCCGCCACTGCCCCCGGGTCTCCAGGCCCCACCGGGAGGTTGGCATCCCCAGTGGGGGGCGCCCCAGGCTGTCCAAGGCTCTGAGGCTGTTCACACTGGAGGAAAAAGAAGGTGTTCAAGAGCGTATGTGGTCTTGCAGCGGAGGAAAGGGCCTGGACATCAGATGGGAAACTGGGGCAGGGGCTGATTGAGTCCTTTGGCTTGCCTATTCCTAGTGTAAATTCACGTTTCCTGTTTGAGATTGGGCAGTTTGCATGCCAGTACCATTTTGTGGGACCAGGATCCGACTAGCTTGTGGATTCAATTCCCTTCCTAAGAGCTTTCCCCCCCTCAAGCAAAAATAAGCACCTCAAAGACTTACCCATTTTTATTCCAGCCTCAGCTTTCATAGACTGGAATCTACTTTGTCAGTGATGGTGGCTGTTGTTCCTCATTAGGCTTTGTTGTGGGCGCTTGCCTGCATTTTGCAGATCTGGTCCTCTTAGGAGCTGTTTCCACCCTCTCACTCTCAGTCAGTGTCATTATCTGGAATAACTACTATTTTCCGTTTTCGTTTCTTAGAAAATTGATCTTAGGAAGCGATAACTAACACTCTGTTGTGGGTAAAGATTTACATTTTAAGTCTCCAGATTTATGTTGTCTACAAATGACCTTTCCCCCCCCCCAAAGAGTGGGTGGGAAAAACGCTATTTGCATGCATGGCCTCCTTCCTCACCTTTTGTGGAAAGCTGCTGCAAACACCCTGACAAATAGCCCTTTGAGCACGAAACTGCATATTTACACGCGCCCACCAACCAGCACTGGCAAATATTTTCAGAAGCCTTTTCAACACATTACCTTTAATGTCAGGTCTGATAGAAAGCTTCAGATGTGAGGCTTACATTATCCTCTCAGTATGCAAGAGTAACTCCCGTTTGCTTTGGGAGGAGGGATCACACAGAGGTCTTGCAAAGCAGCGGAGCTGCCTGTAAAAGAAGGACCCTTGCCTGCTTTCCACCTGACACACTCTTATCGGGACAATGATCAGAAGTGGGAAATGGACCTCTCAGACAGCACAGTAGAGTGGTTTCTATACCTTGGTCATATTCTCCTTTAGTTTCCTCTTGGGGATTTTTCTCACATGGAAAGCAGGAAGCCCCTGGATTCAAGGGGAATGATTGTCATCATTGTCACATGTCACTGTGCTCATTCTGAGCATGACTCATCGTTTTCTCAGGGCTTTCTCCTTTAACGGGGAGAAAAACAAAATCTGTTTTTCTCTGGTTTAAAGGGGGGAGGGCTGTGAGGTGATTGCAGGTGGAGCACTCACCTGTAGTCACTGAGTTCTGCTTTCAAAAAGATACAGAGTTGTAACACACCTTTCTTCCCCTTTTAGCCCTCTAAAGAACTTTTTTCTTCTTTCCCTGATGAGCTGCACCATGGGGCAGCATAAGGAGGGGTTCTGGACCCCAGGGGTTCTGGTCAAACCACCATTGCACCTGCACATTTGTGTAGGAGGGATGGAGAAAAGAGGGGGGACAGAAGAGCAAGGTGGGGGTAGCAGCAGCTGCAAGTGGCGCAAGAATGGGAGTGGGGGGGTGCAGTTCTTGCATGCTCCCATGCTGCTTGCTGTGGCGAGAGGCACACTCTTGCAACTCCATGGGGAAGCGGCCCAAGATACCAAAACAGCAGCAGCGTACCTTTAATAAGAAGAGGCTGTTTCGGTAAGGAATCTCTCTCAGTTTAAGAGTGGGTATTTCACAGTGTATTTGTTATCATGCCCTTAGATGGCATGGAACTCCACAGAGTACAGGGCTTCTGTCCCAAAGAGTTTGTAATCTAAAATGTAATCGGGGAAAGATAAGAGTAGATGAGAGAGATTTAAATGGGGATAAAGAGAAGACGATCCATGCATTCCTCTTGCAAGTACAAAGATTGCATGTAGCTGTGTAGTGGCCCAAGGCTAAATCTGAAAACAAAAGCCATGGAAAATTCATCCTCACAAGCAGGGTGTGTGTGTTTTTTTTAAAAAAACCCTTTGAAGTAAATCCGCTTCAATAAAACACCCTTTGTTTCCAATTTTCCTTTTGTTGCTTTATTTGCAACCTAATTAATTAATTCCTGCTTTCTGTCATCTGGTTCTGTCCCTGTAAATAATCCTTGTTTCCTGGGAGGAGGCACTTACTGGCTGCTTTTCACGTTGTAGCAAGCCAAAGTCACTATTCATTTTTTTTACAAAAATTGTTGTATGATTATAATAGTGTGACTGTGAAAGAACAACAACAAAAAATGCCTAAATGCTCTCCTCCTTCAGAAGGGGGGGACGGACACAAACTCCTGGTCATTTGGAATGGGTTCATGAATGCCGTGACTGAACCAGCTGGAGACACCTGGTTGGGGAGAGCAGGAAGCAATTATTTAAGCTGGAAGAGATAGAACTGTAAAGGGACAACAGTCCTTGGAAGCCTCAATAATGCTTTCAGCAGCATCAAAGGTAACTATGGTGCCACAACTGTGTTTTGAATTTTTAGAGATCACCCCAAATCTGATCTAAAAAATGTCTAGAAAACACTGAAATACCACAGGTTGATTGTGACTGGATTATCGATAACAAATGTGCTCTGTGGCAATTACAGACTAAGGGTCTAGTGAAGAGCCAAAGATGCTAAAGATAATAAAGGATGTTGTCGTCATCATCATCATTAATATTATGTCTTATTAATAGCCCACCCTGCAAACAGGCTCTGGGTGATTTACAGTCATTATAAAACATTTAAAATTGCAATTAATGCATAGTTAAAAGCGGCAATAAAAAACATCAATCGGACAATAAATTCAACCCATCCAGATGGCAATTACAGTTTCTCTTTTGTTGGCCACACACTGGAAATGTTACAGCTTTGAAGACTGTAGCCAAGGGACCTACAACTGTACCAGTGACTTCTTTTGTATTTCTAAATCATATTTGGCCCTTTTAGACTCTTGATTGGCATTTAGGATCTATTTGCAAGGGTTAGCAACTTCTTTTTTTAAAATTAGGGAGGAGACACTGTATACAAAAAAATGTACAGTGGCAGAAAGGCTGACCTTTTATGTAAATTGAAATCTAATTTTTATTAAAATCAGAGGATGTTCCATGTGTGCCATGCAAACGGGAGTTCCTTTGTGTCCCGCTCCTCCCCTGCTTAACTCCTAAAGACTCTGATCTTCTAAAGGCTTAATTAAAAAAAAAAACCCTAAGTCTTCAGACGTCTGTAGGGATAACATTTCTTTGAAACTAAAGCAATTAAAGATATGCTGAGATTATTCATTTGCTAGCAGAGAAAATGCACAAGTGCATTGCAGAAAAGATAAGCTAGTGAGCGGGTGAAAGTGTGTTTCACAGTCTTTGGGGAAACAGACTAAAATGGCAAGAGGAGGAGAGACGGCTTCCCAAAAGTTGTTTAAAGTGGGGCACTGAGGGGGAACAGGATGGAGAAGTATTCCAGGGCCTTGTTGGCATAGGACAATAAATTCAGTGGCCCAGGGAGGCTTTATGGCACAAGTAGCTGCCTGGAGCGCCTCTTTCGAGAACAAACAGACCCTGGGGCTCAGTGGAATCCCTTGCCTTTGTTCCTTGGAAAGGGGTGCTCAGGGCGCCTGTTTCCAAGGACATGTTCCCATCATAGCAACACTCCACAGCACACCGAAAAGGTCCATCTTTCTCCTTTTTTCTCCTTCTGAATTGGTTCTCATCCTTGTCCAAGCCATGTTTTGCAACCCAGCGGCAAGTCTTCTCAGGGACATATTTTGCAGGACTACCAAGGCAGTTCCTTGTAAGCCAGCCTATAAAGGTCTCTTTCAGTATACCAGCCCAATCTCATCTGCAGAAGAAGATATCGAATGGAATGTGCCATCATGTTGCAACTCATACGTGGCGACCCCATCTATAGGGCATTCTGGGCAAGAGACATGCCTAGAACCCCAGTCTTTCTTGGCCATCTCTCATCCAAGTACTATCTGTGGTGGCTGACCTTGCTTAGTTTCCCAGCTCTGAAGAGCTTGCACTAAGTTGAACTAGCCAGGCTGCTACCAAAGATACCAAACTGAGCCAGGTATAATCGCCAATCTTTTTCATCCTTGTAATTCACAGGCCACTGCTGGGTTGTGCCCCCAGACTTACAGTGGTCTGATCCCGTCCTCTGTGGGCTTCATAGGGTGAAACCTGAGACAGAGAAATCTGTAAAGGTTTCACTCCACGCTGTGGTTGATCTCCCTCTGGATCTCCCTCTGGATCACACAAGTTCATTTTTTTCCTCCTGCATTTTCTGCTCCATTGTGCATATTGGATGAAAAAGGCTATGAGAAGTTCCAGTTCCATGGCTTCAGTATGCAGCTCATCCACATCCAAGGCACTGACTTCTAGCATAGGATGGCCTTTCTTCAGCTTCAGCTCCTATACATTTTCCTCCTAGTGTGGCTTCCAGTCCCAGGGCTGTTCATCTAGCCTTTTGCCACTACTGACAAGGGATGCTGTAAAATTCACCATGATGTTCAACTGTCAGACTTCCTATGCTAGAAAGTGATGATCAGATGCGAGGACATCACCCAGTCTGTTCGATTCATGATGGCCAGCTGCAAAAGCCTGCCAAACGCATTCGCAGTGGGTCAACACGATTCAAATCAATCAGCAGCCATTCATGTCACTAGGGACACTGAAGGGCAGAATTTTATTAAAGCATAGATTGCATTTAGTACTAAATGTATATGATTTGTGACTGGTCTGATTATGTATCTAAGCAATTGCTTGCTGAGTGGAGCAGCTATGCAGGAAAGGGGGAATGGTAGTAGGAAGTCGGGTTGTGTGAGAATGGGCATCCACAAAACGCCAGTTGCATTGTGCTGCATGGTTAAGATGGAATACAGTGAAGCAACCTGCTGAAGCCATGAGCAGTTGAAAGGATTGTCAAAAATCAGCTGTCTGTTCACAAGCTATGAGCCAAGTGCTGAGTGCTCCAGCATCACTACTGCCGACAGGCTCCTGGACAGACAAGGCCCCTTCTTTCTCAGCTATGGACTAGAGCAAAGAGACATTCATCCAAGTGAGCAGGTAGTTATCTACTCATCAAATCTGCAGGAAGGAGGGTTGTCAGATCCCCTCGATGCTCTGGCAGGGGGATCTGGGGGGCGTTCCGGGATGTTGCCAATGCAATGACATCACCTGCAAGTGACGTCATCACATTGGCAATGTTGTACAGTGATGCTCTGGTTTGAGGGCAAAATTCTATGGTTTTAGGCCAAATTTACCATCGAGTTTTGTTCTCAAACCAGAGTGCTGCACATGATGTTCCCAACGTGGTGACATCACTTCCAGGTGATGTCATTGTGTTGGCGATGTCCCAGACCTTCTGCAGGCAAAGCAGGTATTCTATCATAGAGCCATGGCTCTTCCCCAGCCATACCCCCTCCTCAGCCTATATTCATACACCTTCCCCCTCCCTCACCAGAGAGGGATCCCTGTCTTTAGTAATTCCACAGGAGTAACCAAGATAGCATGTTGTAGATAAAATGCACATTAATGTTGTGGCATATTAACAAAGAACACATTTTTATTCTAGCACAGGGCGCCCCAAGACTTGTTTAGCCAAATTTTGTTCCAAAATTTTTGGAATCTTGAGAAAGGGTAGTGACCAGTACCAAAATGGGTGCCATGGGAGGCGTGGCACACCACAAAATGGCTGGGGAGGGGAAAATCACAAAAGGTCAAGAGGTTCTAAACCTAGCATCTTCCTGTGTTACAGCCGGCTTTTTCTGAATGGGTGCTTCCCACAGACCCAAAGAGAAGCCTCCTGGATTGAAATGCCTCCTGCTCCAAGGACGTGGAAGAAAACCAGGAATGGCTGGAGAAGAAGCAAGCAAGCACCAGGAAATTCAGCAGTGGGCACCACGGGTTTCCTGTTGCGGATCACCGCTATAGCAGCAGCTTCTTCACATTTAAGGAGGCCGACTTCTAACAATTAGCTCTGACGGATGTTATTAGTTAATGAACTGACATTCTTTTTGTCAAGGGCCCTGACTTCCAGTGAGCGTCACATTCAGCAAAGCCATCACGATGCATCCATTCAGAATAAACAAGACAGCAATCTCACGCCGCCACTACGCTTCCCACAGTGTCTTCCATGATGTGTATGTTTTTGCCTCCCAGGAGACACATTGGAGAAGTCACTTTACTCTTTCTCAATTTGGTGATGATTCATAGGAAGGAACATCATCTTTTCAATTTAAACTCTCTCTGCAGAACATACAGCCTCTTCCGTTGCCTGTCACTGAGGTGCCTCGCAGTGAGGCCAAGCTTCCCATCTCAGGTACATTGTGTCTGAAATACACTGCTATACATTACTGGGGATAAACAAGCAGTGAATCATACTTAGCGCTCAAGATGGATGCCAACAGGCTAGAACTCATATACGTAGGATTGATGCGATTCATTCGAGCTTGATGCAGAAGAAATTTATTGGATAACATAACAACCAGAGTTTTGTCTGCAAATCAAGTCAGTTCACTTTATTTGTATAATATTTCTATTTCAATCATTGTTTGAGGAGAAGATATATGTTGCTAAGTTTGCTGGCCTAGAGGAGATTGTGTGAGTTACATCTTGCAGAAGGTTGGTAGGGACACATTTGGGATGCCATTCTTTTCACAGGCACCATATATAGAGAGAATTCTACTAAATTATTACTTAAAATACCTCACTGTTATTTGATCTACTTCATCAGTCAGTTAACCAGTCTTGTGTGCTTGTTTTTTTGTTTTTTTGAACAGTCGAATGATGACCATACGTTTATAAGCAGTGTTCCCTCTAAGCTGAGTTAGTGTGAGCTAGCTCACTGTTTTTTAGCCTCAGGCTCACACATTTTTGTCTTAGCTCAGGGAGGACAGCTCCAAAGCAAACTAATTTATGTGGCAGCCAAATTGCTCACTCACAACTTTAATGCCAGTAGCTCACAAAGTAGAATTTTTGCTCACAGGACTCCACAGCTTATAGTGAGCATTGCTCGTAAGTGGTAGCTCTGAGGCAGTGTTCCCTCTAAGCTGAGTTAGTGTGAGCTGGCTCACAATTTTTTAGCCTCCGGCTCAAGTGTTTTTGCCTTAGCTCAGGAAGGATGGCTCCAGAGCAAACTAATTGACGCAGCGGCCAAATGGCTCGCTCACAACTTTAATGCCAGTAGCTCACAAAGAAGAATTTTTGCTCACAAGACCCCACAGCTTAGAGGAAGCATTGCTCTGAGGCCATGCAGGATACTTCAGGGGCCAGTTTTGACCTAGGGGCTGCATTGCTGCCGATCCACACACATCCAGCAAAGGGGATGAAAAAGGACGACTCTTCAAGGTGGATTCGTTATGTTCTTGGATTGTGCAGCACTTTCATCAACATGCTCATGTGCATAAGGTATTTTGAATTTTTCCTCTCTGCATTTCTGTCCCTCTTTTAATGATGTCACCAGGGATCCCACATTGTTTCAATGTTGGAAAGGGGGGGGAATACTCTGGTGACTGGTGACGTTGAAAGTAAGTTGTCCTCTCCTGCCCCCCTCCACCCAGCAGACAGGCTGATGATTAATCTGCATATGCAAATGAAAAAAGAAAATGGGTAGCTGCTGTATTATTTTTTTGTGCTAATTACTGCAATTTCAAGCATTTGATGAATAGGATCCCTAATGGAAAGTCCTCCTAGGAGAGATGTTGCTAAGAGATTCATGGCTCGTCTAACCCTCCGAAAGGGGTGGTGGGAGGAAGACGGGAGACGGCCGAGATATTGAGGACGAGAAAGAGGACGGGATATTGGAGCGATGCTTCCCAGCACCTACCATATGCTGGATAACAGACCTTCATGCAGCAAACGGTGCTTAGCGCTGTTAGGCTGGTGAGACTGCACAGGCCAAAGAGGACTCCGCAAAAGGCATAGAAGGTGCACATGGCATGGTTGAACAGCCACCTGGAAGGGAAAGATAAGTCAGCAAAATAAATGACTTGCTCTTAAGGCATTTTTGGCGTGGCTCCTGCGGTTGTAAAGAGATCCTTTCGCCACATGGATTCACTTCACACACACATCGCTGCTAAGACAGCTTCCAGGATTGTCTGTGCTCAAAAATATACATACATTTTTTAAAAAAACCTGAAGCCATTGATATAGTTCTTCATTATAGTTCTCTATTAGTTTTCATACACTATTTTTTAAATAAGGAAGCCAGTGGGTTGGAGCCTACAGATCTGTTGTGCTACCAAAGGTGATTTCATCTGATAAAAGGAATCTTCCCATGAAGCAAGACGCTCTTCCACTGCTGGGGGGAAATACCTCTGCTAGCTTGACAGATCCTCTGGATCCAGCCCAATGAACAAGCATCACAATTACATTTCCCCCAGAAGAAGACCTGTATATGTTGTGCAAAAGTTTGTAGCCAGGAATGTTCTGCAACTCATTATAAAAGATGGGAATTAAGCAGATTTCTTTATTTATTTAGGGCATTTCTATGCCACCTCTTCAGAGTCCTGCTTGAAGCAGATTGCAATAAAGTCCTGCTTGAAGCAGCTTGCAGTGCATATAAAAAGAAGCCATTGGCCATAAACATTGTAAAAACTATCCATGAAACAGAAGCAGACTAACGAGAGCCAGTTTGGTGTAGTGTGGACTCTAATCTGGGAGAACCAGGTTTGATTCCCCCACTCCTCCACATGGAGGTGCTGGACTCTAATCTGGGAGAACCAGGTTTGATTCCCCCACTCCTCCACATGGAGGTGCTGGTGTGACCTTGGGTCAGTCTTGAGTTCTTTTAGAGCTGCTCTCTCAAGGGCAGTTCTCAGGAGAGCTCTCTCAGCCCCACCTACCTCACAGAGTGTCTGTTGTGGGGAGGGGAAGGGAAAGGGATTGTAAGCCACACTGAGGCTCCTTCAGGAAGTGAAGGGTGGGGTATAAATCCAATCTCTTCTTCTTGTATTAAAAAGTAAGATAAAACTCCTAATTAAAAGCCAGTGTAAAATATGTATTTTTGCTTGGCTACTAAAAGAAAGTAAAACAGGTACCAGGTGAACCTCAAGGGAGAGGGCATTCCAGTCACTACCCACCTCACTGCTGAAGATGGGGGTACAGAGAGCAGGTAGGGTTTTCAGCTTGCGGCTGGCAACTGGTGGGGAGGCTGCAAGGGCACGGAAGGTGTCACTGGGCGATGGCAAAATTCTGGAAGCAACATCATGCCTCTCTAGGAATCACTGGTAACTCTGTGGTAAAACCACAGATGTTCTGTTGAGTCCTAGAGAGGTGTGACATCACTTCGGAGGGAGTTACTTTTACCATAGAGTTTTTGCAATTCCTAGAGGCATGACGTCACTTCCAGGTTTTTTTGCTGAAGTGATGTAACATCACCTGATGGTGATTTTTAATTCTTTTTTGTCTTGTTGGCTGATGAAGTGCCAACAGGCATTGGGAGCTGGAGGTGGGACATCTCCCATCCCTAGCAGGCATATGGCAACCCTGGTAGCAGGGCTTGGGAGGCAGATCTTTTAACTGACACACTGGACAGTGCTGCAGGATACAGTCCTTCTGGTACCCTGGCCCCAAGGCATTTAGAGCCTTCAGGGTAAGAACCAGTCCTCTGAATTGTGCCCTGAAACAGATGGGCGACCAGTGCAGATCTTTCCTATTATTCTGCTTTTGATAGCAATTACAATCACTCTCTCCCCTTTTCCCCTCCCTTTACCGCTTCCCAGCTGAGCTCCAGTGTTGAACTACATGGTGGCTCAGCTACGAGAAAGAAAGAAAAAACACCCATTAAGGGCTGAAAAGGGAGGAAGAAAATGTGGGGCTGACCCCCGCCTCCTCTCCAGATTGGCTGCAGGCACAGTGTCTACATGCATGCCACCCTGCGACTTCCCCGAGGATGTGGACTTAAGGAGGTTTTTAGTTAATGTGGTTTATTAGGGGAGAAAATACAGGAGGCTAATCCATCATGCCTGGACTGGGCATCATATTACGCGGATGCTCCCAAATATAGTGGGGGGCTTTTGTGTGGAAGTCTCTCCGAGCTCCTTAGATGAAGAGCTGTGGCTACAACCATAGACTTGATGAATAAGGGTGAAAGGAAAGATGCTACCTGTGTGCAAAGAAGGATGGTGTGGCCAAGGGGAAAAGGATCACAGTCATGCCCACATCGCTGATGGCGAGATTCACAATGAAGAATTCAGCAGGCTTCAAGATGGCTCTCTTCCGATAGGCTACCAGAAGGAGGAGAGAGTTTCCAAAGAGAGACACGACACCTGAGGGAAGATCAGAGGCGATACCCAACGTGAAAAGGCACATCATCGTAAATTCAGTCAATGAGTGACTTAAAGAAGGCACAGTGTCTGCCTGGACAATGGCACCTCATGTTGACCTGTCATCCACAGGCGATTATAAGAACATAAGAATATAAGAGAAGCCAATGTTGAATCAGGCCAATGGCCCATCTAGTCCAACACTCTGTCACACAGAGGCCAAAATATACCAGGTGCCATCAGGAGGTCCAGCAGTGGGGCCAGGGCACCAGAAGCCCTCCCACGGCTGCCCCCTCCAGCACCAAGAATAGAGTGCATCACCTGCCCCAGACTGAGAGTTCCTATCTATACCTTGTGGCTAATAGCCACTGACGGACTTCTGCTCCATATGTTTACCTAATTCCCTCTTGAAACTGTCCATGCTTGTAGCTGCCACCACCTCCTGTGGCAGTGAATTCCATATGTTAATCACTCTTTGGGTGAAGAAGTATTTCCTTTTATCTGTTCTAACCCGACTGCTCAGCAAGTTCATGGAGTGCCCACGAGTTGTTGTATTGTGAGAAAGGGAGAAACCTGCTCAATCCCATGCATAATCTTATAAATCTTGATCATGTCATGAGTTACATGACTAAACATGTCTGTCAATTGGTATAATTTCTATCTTTTTTATCCCCCACATCCACACTAGCATCAGTTACAACTCAGAGGGAAACACGAGAGAGGTTTATGTAATTGCACATGGGCTGTGGGGAGCAGCCCCATAGCCAGGATTTTGTGGCATGTGAGGCAAAAAATTTTTCTGGTCGGGCTGCCATTATTTTCCATAATGAAGTGGGGGTGGTGTGCACTCCTCTCCCTCCCCCCTGTAAGACTTAAAAGGCCTTCAGCTGATCAGCGGCCGTGTGCTCCCCACCAATCAGCTGAAGGGCCCTTTAAATCTTACAGGACGGGATGAAGAAGGGCGCACACCACCACCCTTCTTCTCAAAAGCATTTAAAGGGTCCTTTAAATGCTTTTGAGAAGAAGTGGGAGGCCTTTAAGAAGTGCCAGGCCCTTTTAAGAAGGCAACTGGCCCTTTAAGGAGGGGGCAGAGCCCTCAATAGCCCCATTGTAACTATGGGCCGGGTGGGGGGAGGAGACAGCAGGAAAACCTTTTATGTCCCAAAATACCAGAACTGGGAGACTCTCAATGAAGCTGATAGGCAGTAGATTCAGGAAAGAAAATACATCTTCACATAGTGCAGTACATGCAGAAAGCACTGCCAGAGGATGTAGTGATGGCCCCTAGATTAGAAGGTGTTAAAAGAGGATTAAACACATTCACTAACATCAGTGGCTATTACTGAAACAGAACCTCTGTATTCAGGGGCAGCATAATTCTAATCCTGGAAATCCTGGAAATATACGGACAGGTGGAGGCTTTGCCCTCTGGGGCCCTGCTTGTGGACCTTTGGAGACATCTGGTTGGCTACTGGAGAAACAGGATGCAGGACAAGATGGAGAATTGGTCTGATTCTGCTGGGCTCTTTTGATATATGTTACTTCATGTGGCAGAGCCCCTGACTGTACAGATACCCACATGGAATTTGGATAATTCCCAGTCTGTACTACGAGCACAAAGTTTGTTGCTAACTTTATTTACTTCCTTACTTCTTTTATAGCCCACATTTCTCACAAAGACTCAAGGTGAATTACAGTGTGTATGTGTGTATGTGCGTGCCCGCACCCGCACAATTAGAAAATTACAGAATTAGAAAACAGTGCAAAAACAAAAACAAAACCCTGTCCAGGGCATGACATACCATAATGCAGAAAACGGGTTACAAAGATAGAAGTAAAAGCAAGATAATACATACAGTAAACATTGCAATAGACTACAGTCCTATTCCCTTATAAAGGTGTCTTCCTGAGGTGTTCCATTATACTTTAGTTCTATGTTCTTTATGCAAACGCCCTAATGAACATTCTGTGGACGCTTTCCTTAAAGTAACCCTAGCAATCTGCTTCTCAGGATCTAGGAGAAGTTCCCACTAAATTCTCTGATCTCTCTGAAATATACCATTTTAAGTTGGATCACATCTCGGTAGGCATTTCCAAGAAGATATCAATTTCCAGAAGATCAAATTCTACACTTTTTGTCCCACAAATTATTTCAAAAAGAACAGTGGCCTTTTTCAGGTATGCTTCTGGAGCTCCTATCTCATGCACTGGAACAGCATACTATGCATTGGGTTCAGTGGGTGACTCTTGGTATGCACGATAACCATTTCATGCGAAAGAGGCAGAATGCATCTTTTGAACACATACCCTTGAAAATGTGGCTTTGGGGCAGCACAAACCATAGCTGGAAATCACAGGTATTGTCTTTTTCACATAAAACGGCTATCACCCTTGCCAAGAAGGTCGTACCACGCGTGCTTTCCTAATATGTGAGATAGGGACACCAGAAATGTAATGCCTGAAAAGAGCAAGCATGAAATCATCCCTTAAACAAGTGAAGCAACCTGGACTGCTAATGCAGTTTCTTCTAGAAAATGTTCTACTGATCTTTCAGAAGCACTTAGAGCCACATAGACAAAGTGGACTGCAAAACCTGGTATCCAGTATTTTCAAGTGACATTTGTCCTCACAGGAATAACCAAGTCTTGGGGGGGGGGAGGCGGGGAGGGCATTCTTTCTCATGAAGATAGGCTTCATACAATAATATGCTGTGCACACCAAAGAAATGCAAGGAGGAACATCCTGGATTATGGCAAATCCAACTGAAGCTGCTCTTTTGTTTGAACTTAGTTGAGACAACAGTGGTAATTAAAATGTAATGCCCAGGATTTTCCTTTTTCTATTATGTCATGCTAATTTCATTTAAAAAGAGTTTTTCCTATGTAATTGCAAAGGAGGACCTGAATACAACTGGAGCACATGAGGGGGAACTGGAAAGATTTCTTAATAGATTAGTTTGCAAATTAAATATTATGATAACAGTAACATGCCAAAAATATATAATGCTTGATATAGCCTCTTCTCCACCAACAGTGCAGCAGAACTAGCGCATTCCTAAACATTTAAGAGCTGATAGATAACAGATTCAGAGGGAAGAATTGGAACCCTATGTCCTTGTTTCCACTGTGATTTTTACTGCAAAGCATAATTTGGGTCTCCTTTGCTTATGGCTTCATTAACCATATCCATTAGGTTTATTATTGAATTGGCTTCTTATTATCAGCGCATGGAGACTGCTGAGTCGGACTGTCTCAGTTGCCTGAGGGTAGCCAAAAAGGGAAGGGGTTTGGAAGCTGTTTTGGTTAGAAAGATGTACCATAACCACCATTGCTTCTTTACTGGGAGGCAAAGATTTACAAGCACTAACTATCTTCTTGATGTGCAAGTGATCACAACCTTGATTAAAAACTACCTGCAACTGCATTTGTTCACAGCATTCATTGTCAATTTTGTGCCTCACATTCTTGCCCTGTTCTATAATTCTTGCCTTTTTGATCCCTGTTGTCTCTTCTTTAGTGTCTCAGGCTGAAAATACAGGTAGAAGTTGCTGTTAAGTTTTCCTTCTGAATGCCCATAATGTGCAAAAGCTATGCTGGTTGCCCAGTGTAGAGGACACTGGGGAGAGCCATGGCTCAATGGTAGAGCTCCTGCTCTACATGCAGAAGGTCCCAGGTTCAATCCCTTGTATTGCCAGTCAATAGAACCAAGAAGATTCTGGAAAGCTAGCCAGGGTAGACTGTACAGAGACTGATAGAGAAGTGGTCTGACTCAGCAGTGTAAGACAAATTCATGCGTTCAGTGTGAAAGTTCATGTGGTTAAACTGGAAAAGTGTTGGACAAAGAATGGGGAGACCTGGGTAGAAACCCCCAGTCTGCCATGAAACACAATCAATGAACTTAAGCCAGTCACTCTTTCTCTCAGCCTAGCTTACCTCACAGGGTTATTGTGAAGATGAAATGGAGGAGGGAGATCCATCTGAACTTGTAAAGGTAAAGGTAAAGGTTCCCTTGCTTGAAAGTCAGTCGAATCTGACTCTAGGGTTGCAGTGCTCATCTCCGTTCCAAAGCCGAAGAGCCAGCATTGTCCGAAGACGTTTCCGTGGTCATGTGGCCGGCATGACTAAACACCAAGGTGCACGGAACGCTGTTACCTTCCCACCAAAGTGGTACCTATTTATCTACTTGCAATTTCTTGCTTTCGAACTGCTAGGTTGGCAGGAGCTGGAACTAGAGACAGGAGCTCACTCCGTCATGCAGCACACTTGGGTCTCGAACTGCTGAACTACTGACTTTCCACACCCTGCAGTTCAGCGTCTGAACTTGTAGATGTGTATAAAAGATACCCTGGAATGTATCCCGCCATGCCTCTCAACCAAATTTCAGCCCTTAGGGCCTCCAGCCTGAGGAGCCTGCCTCTAACTTAAATTGGAGTTGGGAGTAACTGTGACAGAGGCAATGTCCCTGTGTATCTTGTAACTGTATCCTTTTGGCCTAACTTCAGATTGTAAACTCCTTGAGTTCAGAGATCTGCCTTTCTTGCTAACCTTGTCCTATAAATTAAACAGCAGCATTAAACAAGCAGTAGCAACAACTGCTCTATACAAATGTTTCACATTTAGCAGACTTACATCTAAGACCTCTGAAGTACTTAAAACGGCATAGAAAAGTTTAACTTTGCTTAGGAGTGCAGTGTCAAAGTAGTACTTCTGGCTTCACTCTGCCTTAATCTCTTGTAGCTTCTATAGAACATTTTATCAGGAGCTGTGGAATCCCAACGCACCACAATTATTCCATCCCTTTAAAACTAAAGGAAGGGGGGGGAACACTTCAGTTCCTAAGGGTGCGTTCATACAGGCAACTAATCCCGCCATTATGCCAGCTCAAATTTGATCCAGAACTTTTAAATCCATCCTCGCATTATCAGACATCCCTCGTGGGAATCGCCTTACCACGCACTGCTTCTGCTGTGGATTGTCTAGACAGCGTCCACTAAAGGAGGTGCGAGTGATGTTTTTTTTTTTTACTTTTTGTGCATGCGTATGGGTGTGACTGCACATCCTTGTAGATCCGAGGCGCTTGCAGGGAGGGACTAAAGGAGTCTTGGCCATCCCCCTTGCCATTGAGATCATGCTCAATGGAGGGACTATTTTGCATGTTAGAAGACTCATCCTCCCTCCAGGTCCCATCCCATTAACCAATTGTCCTTAAAGTGACGGGTCATTCATAAACATTAAATTCTTCATGGTGCTGAATTGGGGTTCTGCAGCCTTGTTTTTAAATGTGTTTAGGTGCATATTGGGTAGAGATTTTTTTTAAAATGGTGCCCTCTTGGGATGGTCTGACGTCAGACCACCCCAATGGGAGGATTGCACACTGGTGGCACGATCAGACGGGTGAAAGTCCGCTGTTGTCCCATCAGGCCCGGAAAACTCCAGATCTAAAGGGCTATCTTTTAAGTCCGGTTACGAGGCGCAGCAAAGCAGGATGTCTACAGAACAGGGACGTTTCCCAGATGTTTGTGTCTGGTTGTTCTGCTTAAATCCACCAGGGAATCATGCATGTCCCAGATCTAAAGAGCCGTCTGATTGGGACCTAAAACAAACTTTTGCCACAGAGATCAGTATGCACAAGAATAAATCTAGATATATTATCTGCATGCTTCATGGTCCAAACCTTTGTACTCCACAAAAGAGGCTCTCAAGGGCCTCTGCTTAGGGGCTCCACCTTCTCAGTCAGCAGTCTCAGAAGATGTGAGGACACTGGTGTTAGCTCCAAGGGCCCCTTTGTATATTATGGAGTACACCAGTTGGGGCCATTATCCCCACCCTGTGTCCTGTGGAACAGCCAGACATAAATGGCAGATTCTTCTCAATTCCTACACTTGTGGTGCCCAATTCAGATTGTAACTGTGGTACATGTGAAAAAGGGGCTGTAGCTTTTTGCCCTTGTACCTTTTTTCTATCCTGAAATAGTCCCCCGGGGAGTACTATCTAGCCTACGCTGGTGTATTTCCCCAGTGAGCCACATAGTGGCGAGCCTCTTGAGGTCAAACTTCTGTGCCATTCGAATTTCCAGGACGCGACTGTCTGTTCCTCTTTGCCCGTAACCTAGAGAAGGCAGAGTAAAACACCTGCTTTCTGTTGGACGAGGCTCCCAGGAGGATGCCTGCCTTTTGTTAAGCCTGACTTCAGAACAAACTGTCACAAAAAGCAACACCTGGATTACAACAGGAAGTCTGACTCAGAACATCAGGATGATTGCTAAGGTCTGTTTTGATGGTCAAGGGCAATGCGATAATTTAGGTCAGCATTAGCACTGGGAAGGCAGGAAGGGGAGCTCACGCAGCCTGCAGTGACTTTTCAAGAAACTTTTGGCAAGAGATCGTGACTGCTATTTCCATCCTTATTCTAATGTGGCATCAGCAATAATGCAGGAATGGATGCTGAGCTATTCTTGGCTGATGGGCAATAGCTATTTAGAGCACATCTCCGCATTGCTTTTGAAAGCCTTTGAGACAATAGCATTTATTGCACTCTGGGATCCTCTCGTACCAGTTCTTGGAGGTGCGGATGCTGTGTTGACCACCCACAGGGCTCCACTCCGAAGAAGGCCCAGGCTGGTATTCCTGGAAGCTGTGACCTCTGTATGATGGGATGAAGGCAGAACAGGAAAACGGGTTGTCCCCATGACCCTTCAGATGCAGTGCAAAAATGAGTGAAGCACGTAGGTATGCCTTTTACAACCCATGTACATGTCTGTATGCGTGGCAGAAAAGGGGAGCTGGTCTGATAGTTTTGTGGCTGGTACCCACCATTGAAACCCCACTAGCAACAACTGGAAATCTTACTAAACCGACATTCTGTGGTTACAGCTGGTATTGGTTACCCCACAAACTCTTTGGCTATAAAAGCTATGTATGTGACATAAATGCCATCAAGTCGCAACTGACTTACGGTGATGCCAGCAAGGGGCTTTTCAAAGCAAGTAAGCAGCAGGAGTGGTTTGCCATTGCCTTCCCCTGCAGAGCTTTCCTTGGTGGTCTCCCAGTCAATTACTGACCCTACTTAGATTAGGCTGTATACCATGCCACTTTCCCTCCTGCTGTAAGAATAATTTTCTTCTTTAAAATAAACGCTGAGGTCTCTCAAGCTCAATTGGGTAAACATGTGTCACTTGACATAATTGGTTTTTGGGAAAGGATGCAGGTTTGTCCAGTTTGGGTGATGAATGCAGAATCTGGATTGTCTAGGAGTGCAGAATCTGGTTCATTGCCTCTCCAAAGGCCCGGAGCACTCGCCTGATCAGACACCCAGGTTGATCCCTTCATTCTTGCGAGTTATTTTTGCTAGGGGACCATCAATCCCTTTTCTCCCTGACAGTGGTGATCCCTTTTTCAGTGCATCATTAAGCATCTCCAGGAGGCTGGCAGGACTGACACTGATTAATTTCCCCTGCCGCCTCTGGAAGTCTGAAATAGACAAATCCCCCAAAAGGCAGATGGCTGGGATCGTGTGTATTGAGTTTCTGTTCTTGTGCTAGGCTGTGAGTACAGCGCGGAATGGCTGCCGTGCCTACAATCCATAACCGTAACACTGAGCTTCTCGAGAGCTTGCTCAAGGGTTCAGAGTTCTTCATGTACATTATTTTGCTTAAAGTTACCTACTGGTTTCATGGCAGAGACAAAGTTCCAATCGAGGGCTTCCTGACTGGCAGTGTAGTCTCTTATTCACTATTGGCAAGTGGTGGCTCGGTGGCAGAATGTCCATTTTGCGTGCAGAGGGCCCCAAGTTCATTCTGTGGCATTTCCAACTGAAAGGATGTGGCAGTAGGTGATGTGAAAGACCTCCAACTAAGAAAGCGCCTTCCAGTTAGTGCAGACAATACTAGACCTTGATATGATCTGGAGCAGTACGAGGCAGCTTCATGTGTGCTATAACAGCTCTCTGTTTGGGTTGTTTTATTACTGTGATCCCTATCCCAGCCAGTGAATTCTGGTTCCAAGAATGTTCTTCAGAAACAGTGTCTAAAGACCAGTTTCTATGATCTGCAGGAGCAAGTATTAATGCTTTTCCTAGACTGTTCCAGTTGAATGGAGAATTTCAGGAATGTGTTCTCTGATGCAAAGCTGCCCATCAGCTGAGGTCATCCTAAGAAGCCCTTCTCCAGATGACTCAGGGGCCTACCTAGGAGGAGAACTCTTTGTTGCTGTGAGCCATTTATGGAACTCTCCCAAGTGATTCTTGCTGACAGGTGGTGGTTCAGTGGTAGAACGTCCATGCATGCAGAAGGCCCCAAGTTAAGAACATAAGAGAAGCCAATGTTGGATCAGGCCAATGGCCCATCCAGTCCAACACTCTGTCACACAGTGGTTCATTCTATGGCATTTCCAACTGAAAGGAATGTGGCAGTAGGTGATGCGAAAGACCTCCACCTAAGAGAGCACCTTCCTGTTAGCACAAACAATACTTGACCTTGATATGGTCTGGATTCCCAGTTATTGCCAGTGGGGCTTCAATGGTGGGCACCAGCCATCTTTGTTTCAGCCCTTTGTGGTTTATTTCCGCCCCCCTTTTCTTCTCCTTTGTTTCCAGACTGTGTGAAAACTGTGCTGCGGTTTGAACAATGCTGCTGCCATGCTGACATGATGATTGATGGGTTTTATTGTTATTTAATTATTTTTTGCTGTTAAACTTAAAAAAAAAAAAGCAACGTGAGCCATCTTGAATATTCATAAAGAGAGGAAGGAGATCTACAAGTCTTTTACACAAACGAGTAAAATTAAAGTGTGCACACTGGAATACTCCAACCCCCCCCCAACAAACAGCTTTTCTAAAAAGAAAACATGTCAAGAAAAAGGTTAGAACCCTTCTGAGACGTGCTACATTTCCATGAACAAAGAAATATGGCAGATAAAGTGGTTTAAATTTGTAGAGCAGATATAATACCACTGGAGGGTTTTTTAGAAGTCCATTACAAAGTCCTACTTTGACCTAACTAGTTTCTATGGCAGAGCTTTATTACTCTTATGGTTCAATTCTAAACTTAGTTACACCCTTCTAAGCCCACTGATTTCATTAAAAGGGTGTAGCCCTGTTTAGGATTGCATCATTTATCCCTTAGTGTAGCTCAGAAGACTGAGACCGAGGTGGCTGAGGTTTGTATCCAAATCTACTGACCACGTTTTGTGCCAGAATTTCAATTCTCAAGAAATTTCAGGTGCCCAGTGGCATTCTTCCAACACAAAAGGGTTTTGGGACTCTTCCAACTTCACTGAAGGAGCCAAAAACCCAACTTGTTTTAATTCAATAAATAAATTGTGTAAACAAACACCAAGGTCTTCAGAACATGCTCACAGTCACACTAGATCTGCTGGTAGTTTATCTGGCTTGTTGAAGACAAATGAATATTTCTCTCTATGTGTGTTTTGCTTTTTCTCCTTACCAAAAAGTGAATACAGTGTTCCAAAAATCAGGTCTTCTCCTTCAGATAAGGTGGAATGGAACGCTGAAGAATTGGAGGCATTTTCCATCTGCAACAACAACAACAAAGGACGTTAAATGAAAGTCAGGAGGAATTTTGGCTAACCACAGAACGTTCAGCACGCCTTTCCCCTGGGAAACAGCACGGCTGTTGTATTTTTGCCCAGGTGCCTTTTCTCAGTCTGTGGCTAAAGGAAAGTCAACTGGCGGGTGCTGCAAGTGTATTGCTGTGAATAAAGGAGCTGACAGTTCATATCGATGGTGGCACCAAGATTCAGGCTGTGTGGTGGGTTGATAATAGGATCAGGCTTGGTCCTGGTAATTCCACTTGATTACAGCCTGGTGCATTTAATTACAGATTATGCTGATTAGCTGCAGGGTAATATTTCTTTTTAAAAAGTTTCGACTTAGGTACTTTATGGGCAGAAAAGGCCACTTAGCGGTTCCAGCTGTTGTGCTTCTATCAATACGCCTTGATGAGGCTGCAGCGAGTTCCGGAGCTTTAGGCTCTCTGGGGGCCTGTCTGTTCTAGCCCTAACGCTAATTACAGTGGGCTTTAGCAGCTTAATCAAACCACGAGCAGTCAAAGATAATGTTTCCAGCCAGGATCCAGGCTGCATGTGCATCGGTACCCGATTTCAATGACATAAATAAAGCAATCTTACAAAGGCAAACAGAGAAGTTGCTAGCCCCACAACAAACTTTTGGCTGTCTTGTCCACATTGGTTAGTCATTGATGGCACCCTGACAGCCTAAAAGAAGGGAAGGAAAGAGAAAAAAACCCTCAAAGGAACCGGTCTGTAAATATTCTTTGACAGCTTAAGCAGGTGTCAGCTATGCCAGCAGTAGCTATGGCCAGAAGTGCCTGTTACCAGCTCAGACGAGTTTGCTAGCTGTGGCCACTTCTGAGCAGACAAGATGTGGACCATCTTACCAGGCCATGCTTACCAAGCAGCAGAAGCTGGGGGGTGGGGGGAGGATGCACAGAATCCCATGTGACATGACATGGCTTCCAGCTTCCATGTTGGGCTACTCTTAAAGCCTCTTCCCAGTGAAACGCCTTTATAGATCTCGACTTATGGCAAACCCCGTAGGGTTCCCAAGGCAAGGGACAAACAGAGGTGGTTTGTCATTGCCTGCTTCTGGGTAACAACCCTGGACCTCCTTGGTGGTCTCCCACCCGAGAACTAACCAGGGCTGACCCTACTTAGCTTCCAAGATCTGACAAGATCAGTCTAGCCTAGGCCATCCCAGTCAGGGTGGTTGTAAAAGGCAACTACACAAATATAATGGAGACAAGGTCTACCAGTGACTTTTAGCCATGATAACAAAGGGAAACCGCCATGTTCAGAGGCAGTATACCCCTGAATACTAGATGCTTGAGGCAAACGGGGAGACCATGGTCTTCCTGACCTTGTCTGTGAGCTGTGTTTACTGCTGGGGGAGCTGGCTGGCCAATGCTGTAAAGACTAGGGCTGCAATCACACACACTAAATAGTCCACTTTCAATACACTTTCCAACTAGGCTTTAATGTGTGAACTGGCAAAATCCAGTTGGAAAGTGCATTGAAAGTAGACTATTTAGTGTGTATGACTGCAGCTTAGAAGGGCCTTTTGCATGGTCCAACAGGGCTCTTCTTCTGTTCTTAAACCCAACTATACACAATGGAACTTACTTCAGAGCAAACGAACATGGAAGTTAGCACTGTGGAAAACTGGAATAATAATCTATTAAATAAATAAAGTAACTGAATGGAGAAAGGCAGGCCTTCCTGATACCACGTGATATCACAAAAGACAGTCCCTGACTTTACAAGGTCTCACATCTGTGAAGAAAATGAGGAAGAGGAAGAAGAGGAGGAGGAGGAGATTGGATTTATATCCCACCCTTCACTCAGAGTGGCTTACAAATTCCTTTCCCTTCCCTCCCCACAACAGACACCCTGTGAGGTAGGTGGGGCTGAGAGAGCTCTGAGAGAACTGCTCTTTCAAGGACAGCTATGATAGAACTATGGCTTGCCCAAGGTCATCCAGCAGCTGCAAGTGGATGAGTGGGGAATCAAATCAAATCCTCCCAGATTAGAGTCTGTGCATGTAAACACTACACCAAACTGGCTCTGTGAGTCCTACGGTTGCCACCTCTGGGTTGGGAATAGGGATGCCAGTAGGGTTGCCAGCCCCCAGGTGGGAGAGGGGGGTCCCTTGATTTTGTGGGCTCCTGCCCACTACTGGCTAGTGGGGGGAAGTCCAATCCCCAACCGCCACCACCCGGCACGACATGATGAGAGTTTTGCCCAAAATACCAGAGTGCCACTGTGCAACATCCCCAGCATGATGATGTCACTTCTGCCCCCCCCAGTCCCAGAGAGCACCCTCCCACCCCCTGCCGGCGAGGAGATAAGACCTTGGCAACCCTAGATGCCAGCCTCCGGGTGGGAATTGGGGAGCCCCAGATTTACAGCTTCTCTCCAGAATACAGAGATAAATTCCCCTGGGCTGATTCCGCACAATCGCTTGCCCCGGTGTCATCCCTGGATAATACCCACGGAAATTGGTCAGTTCCCCACATGTTGGTGAGGGTCGGCAATTAACCCGAATCTAATGGTGTTTCCCCCCGGATTTTCCGTCTCCACCATCTTCAGGATCTTTTTCCTGACTACAGGGTTGGAGTCGGGGTATTCTAGTGGGGAACTCTCAAACCCTTTAACGCCCCTCCCCTTGCCTCCCCTTCCCGGCTCTCTGTCCGCCTTCCCACCTCTGTTCAATTGTTCTGCTAACTGCTTCCACCACCACCCCTCCTTGGAGTATGTATATTTTTTTTGTCCGTCCCCCCCTCAGTGTTGTGTTGCAACAAAATAATGTGCCAGCATTAACTGGCATTTAAATGTCCTTTTGCACACACACCCCTCCTTGGCACCCATGTATTTTGCTCACATTCATTGTTTTGTTTTGCTTTTATTGTGTTTTCTTGAACATGAGAGAAATGTTTTACTGCTACCGATGGAGCTGTGGGAGGTGGTGGGTTTCCTCTTTTCGCGGGCATTCAAGTTAAAAAATATTAAAGGGAGCAATCGGTGAGCGGTTGCATCACAACACAACTACACATGCCTGGGTGGGTGCATTACAACACAACCACACCCCCTGATAAAAGGGAGGGTGAAGAGAGGGGAGGGGGTGCCAGATGCTCTTGAGGGTGGGTTCTATGGCACTGTATCCTGCCGAGGCCTGTCCTCCCCAGGTTCCCTCCCCAAATCTCCAGGAATTTCCCATTCTGGATCTGTCAACCCTACCCTTCCATCCCTGACTGATAGCCAAGGGCGTCTGGCAACCCTAGTTGCCAGAAATACCTGGAGATTTGGGGGGGGTGCCTGGGGACGGTGAGGTTTGGGGTGGGAAGGGACCTCAGGGGGTTACAATGCCCAAAGCAGCCATTTTATCTAGGGGAACTGGTCTCTGTTGTCTGGAGATCAACTGTAACAGTGGGAGATCTCCAGGCCCAACCTGGAGGTTGGCAACTCTAGGCCAGAACCCCGTATCCCGACCGCTCTGTATCTCCATCACTCTGAAGAAAATGCAATGTCAGTCTCAGGAAAACCAGCAGGCACTTCCCCACTGCTTCTGACACAGAGCAAACAGCTTATTGAGAAGATCTGCTTTGCTTTACTTTTATTAAACTGAAGGACGTGAACTAATCTTTTTTCCCCTTCCCAGAACTGACTGAATGGAGCTTCACCCAGAAAAAAACAATTTAAACAAGGCTGCAACGTTAATCCGGAGATTTCACCCACATACATTCTTCCAGCATTTTGAAACAAGCAACATTTCAATTAAGGGATCGATCCTTATTTGGAGGAATGTGATTTAATGTCAGGTAGCATCCTAGGAGAGTGGGGACGGGGGACGGGGAGGGTAATACCACCAAGCAGGGTTGCCGGGTCTCCCAGTTCAGCAGAACTCCTCTCTCCCCCCTGCCTAATTTTGAGGCATAAGGAACCAAAGTAGAGTGAACAAGAAACAGTTAATTAAACAAATACCATAGCAGTTAGGTAGGGTTGCCAGCTCTGGGTAGGGAAATTCCTGAAAATTTTGGGAGGGTGGGGTTTGGGGAGTTGAGGGATGCCAGAGACCAATGTCCACAGCAGCCATTTTCTCCAGGGGAACCAACCGCTGTTGGCTGCAGATGAGTCATGATTCCGGGAGATCTGCAGTCACCACCTGGAAGCTGGCAACCATATGTTAAGTAAGTAGGAGGAACACTATACAAGTGAGGCAGAATTAATACAGGGACACTACAACTGCACTGGGCCAAATTCACACAGAAAAGAAGCTGGATGAAAAACAACAAATCTCCCCCATGTGACTGTGTTACTTAGTTCCTCCTTTTATTTCAATACCTGACCCTGGTCAGCCAGACTCATCCCACTGTGGGACGAGGGATCAACTCTCTCCAAAAACAGCCTCATAGCTGCTCAGCTTCAGGGAGTGAGAAGACCCTCCCAGGGCCGGCTCCAGGTGGCAGGACAGCCTGGGGCGCCCCCCACTGGGGATGCCAACCTCCCGGTGGGACCTGGAGACCGGGGGTGTCGGCGGGGCGCTGGCTTTCCTGGAGGCTCCGCAGCTGCGGGACCCCCAGGAAAGCCGGGAAGGGGGCGGGGGTCCAGCCTCCGCCCCTCCCTCCCGGCGCTGGCTTTTCTGCGGGCCCCGCGGCTGCGAGACCCCCAGAAAAGTTGGGAAGGGGGCGCGGGGGGGTCCAGCCTCCGCCCCCTCCCTCCCAACACCGGCTTTTCTGCGGGCCCCGCGGCTGCAGGACCCCCAGAAAAGCCGGGAAGGGGGCGGGGAGGTCTAGCCTC
Organism: Gekko gecko; assembly: GCA_029375565.1. Classification (NCBI taxonomy): domain Eukaryota; kingdom Metazoa; phylum Chordata; class Lepidosauria; order Squamata; family Gekkonidae; genus Gekko; species Gekko gecko. The sequence goes on from JAPDNY010000006.1 coordinate 157,691,964, forward strand.
CGCCCCCTCCCTCCCGGCGCCGGCTTTTCTGCGGGCCCCGCGGCTGCGAGACCCCCAGAAAAGCCGGGAAGGGGGCGCGGGGGGTCCAGCCTCCGCCCCCTCCCTCCCGACGCCGGCTTTTCTGCGGGCCCCGCAGCTGCAGGACCCCCAGAAAAGCCGGGAAGGGGGCAGGGAGGTCTAGCCTCCGCCCCCTCCCTCCCGGCGCCGGCTTTTCTGCGGGCCCCGCGGCTGCGGGACCCCCAGAAAAGCCGGGAGGGGGCGCGGGGGGTCTAGCCTCCGCCCCCTCCCTCCCGGCGCTGGCTTCTCTGTGGGCCCCGCGGCTGCGGGACCCCCAGAAAAGCCGGGAAGGGGGCGCAGGGGGTCTAGCCTCCGCCCCTCCCTCCCGGCGCCGGCTTTTCTGCGGGCCCTGCTGGGAAGGGGGCAGGGGTCTGGCGGCGCCGGCAGGCGCCGGGTTAGGACGGCGGGGGGGGAGCAGTTTTTTGGGGGGAGTGGGGCGCCATTTGGGCGCCCTATGGGCGGTCCGGCCCTGGACCCTCCTTCTCTGTGCAGGGCCTTATATGCTCTCTGTTAGAGCTTAGCAGCAGTGGTTTTCCCTCCATTTTCCACTTGTCCAATCCTAAAGCTTGAAAGGAGCCTGGGAAATGTAGGTTCGCAGGGACATTGGTGGCCAAGCCTGAGGCCTGTGCATGAGATTTATGTATAGGCAGCTCTTATGGATTAAAAACTCAAAGTGTACAGGCAGCGCTTCTGGATTAAAAACTGATTAAATGACAAGAAGCAAAGAGCAGGAGTAAATAAACAATTCTCACAAAGGAGGGAAGTAAGCAGTGGGGTCCCACAAGGATCGGTATGGGAGCCGGTACCATTTAATTTATTCATTAGTGATCTGGACCTAGGGGTGAGTAGTGTAGTGGCCAAGTTTGCAGATGACAGTAAATTATTCAGGATGGTAAAAACCAAGGCTGACTGCAAAGAGCTCCAAGAGGACCTCCACAAACTGGGTGAGTGGGCGACAATGTGGCAAATGAAGTTCAGTGTTGGTAAGTGTAAAGTGATGCACATTGGGACAAAAAATCCCAACTTCAAGCATAAGAACATAAGAGAGAAGCCAATGCTGGATCAGGCCAATGGCCCATCCAGTCCAACACTCTGACACACAGTGGCCAAAAATACAAGGTGCAATCAGGAGGTCCAGCAGTGGGGCCAGGACACTAGAAGCCCTCCCACTGCTGCCCCCCCCAGCAAAAAGAATATAGAGCATCACTTGCCCCAGCCTGAGAGTTCCTATCTATACCTTGTGACTAATAGCCACTGATGGACCTCTGCTCCATATGTTTATCCAATTCTCTCTTGAAGCCGTCCATGCATGTAGCTGCCACCACCTCCTGTGGCAGTGAATTCCATGTGTTAATCTGAGACTGAGAGGGAAAAAGATCCTGGGATCATAGTGGATTGCTCAATGAAAGTGTCAACCCAGTGCCATGGAGAAAAAGATGAACTCTATGTTAGTGGTTATTAGGAAAGGGACTGAGAATAAACTGACCAATATTGTAATGCCCCTGGTGCGTCCTCATTTGGAATACCGTGTACATTCTGGTCACCGTATCTCCAAAAAGGACATTGCAGAACTGGGAAAAGTACAGAGGAAGGTGGAGAGAGTTGACAAATAGAAACTTTTATTGCTGTCCCAAAATACTAGAACTCAAGGGCATCCAACAAAACTGATGGGTAGTAGGTTCAGGGTGGACAAAAGGAAATACTGCTTTACACAGAGAGAGATTAAAATGTGGAATCTGCTGCCAGAGGATATAGTGATGGCCACAGGAACAGACAACTTTAAAAGGGGATTAGATAGATTCAGTGGCTACTGGTGACTGAGGGGAACCTCCACATTCGGAGGCACTAATCCTCTGAATCCCAGAGCCAGGAGGCAACATCTGGGATTCAGAGGATTAGTGCCTCCAAATGTGCCTCCACCATTCTGTCTCACACAGTGGCCAACCAGTTCCTCTGGACAGCCAACAAGAGGGCATAGAGGACGACTGGTTGGCCACTGTGTGAGACAGGATGCTGGACTAGATGGACTATTGGGTCTGATCCAGCAGGGCTCTTCTTATGTTCTTATGTTAGCCTCTGGTTTAGGATGATGACACATGTGCTTCCTTAACTCTAGCAAGAATTTGGAAAGCCCTATTGGGCATATTTGGATTTGTCATAATCTGAGTTTAAAGATGCTCAGGAAGCAAGGAATGAAGTAGCATTTGTCCACTGCCTCTTCCTGGAACAGCTTCTCCTTTCCTCCCCATTTGCCAGATCTTTAAGCGGGGTGCGACAAGCTGCACATAGTGCTTAGAGTTCAGGAGGCCCTACTGGGTCTGCGCTGCTTGTGTTTTAAAGATGCTCAAGGAACAAGGAAGGAAAGAGGGAGGAGAGAGGTGGTGAGAAGCAGGCTGAAGGTGGTTGCTGGGGGTGGTGGCTTCAGGCACCTTGCTGAGCCTCCACTGAGCAGGACAACAGGGCAGCTCTATATTTCCTAATGGCAGTCTTGATGGGAAATACCCATCTGTGTCACGAGAGCAATATGCTCTCCCAGAAGGAAAACAGATATGCAAATGTTTAACTCCATCTTAGACGGCAACGACAGCCACAATACTCAGTTTTCCATAGAACAATGACTTTATGTAGTCACTAGGGAGCAAAGCCCATTGTGGAGGAAGACAACGGGCCCTAGAAAGGAAGGGAGGGAGGAAGGAAGGAAGGAAGGAAGGAAGAGGGGGGAGAGTGAAAGAAAGAAGGAGAGAGGAAGAAAGGAAAGGGGGAAAGGAAGGGAAGAGGGGCGGAACGGGCTTCTCTGGCCTACTGGGCCCATAGAAGGCCCAGAGGATGGTGTGGGGGGGCAGAAGGGGCTTGTCTGGCCTACTGGGCCCAAAGAAGGCCCAGAGGATGGGGGGGGGGGAGGCGGAAGGGGCTTCTCTGGCCTACTGGGCCCATAGAAGGCCCAGAGGATGGTGTGGGGGTGGTGGAAGGGGCTTCTCTGGCCTACTGGGCCCATAGAAGGCCCAGAGGATGGTGTGGGGGGCGGAAGGGGCTTCTCTGGCCTACTGGGCCCATAGAAGGCCCAGAGGATGGTGTGTGGGGGGCGGAAGGGGCTTCTCTGGCCCTCCACACACAGAAGACCGGAGCAGACTGAGGCAAAGATACTGGCCAGGGTTGACGTGGGCCGGACTCCGCCAAGCGGCCTGTCAGCCCCGGCCAGCATCTTCTGACTGCCAGTTCTTGTGCTGAATCAATTATGGCAAGCATAGAATGCTGTGGAACCAAAATTCAAATATATATAAGGAAAGATACCTCAAATGGGGCTGAGTTGACTTTGTGTGGGATGTGTTTTCCACAATGGACTAGGACATCGGTGGTGGTGGGGAATGTTCTCCAAACAAACAGCTCCTATGGAGGGGGTGGGGTTATTGAAGAGCATTTTGCTGCTAAATTGGGAGACCTTCATTTTTCAAATCATTTGCCAGGCTAGTGGAGGAGGGAGGGAACCCTACTGGGCATCAGTGCCTTTAAAAGGAGATCTACCCCTAGTACAATATGAAGGACACTCCTCCTCCTTCAGTAATTACCAGGACAGGGGGGAAATCGTGCTGTACCTGCCATAGCGGGCAGCTTGGCTGTAGGGTTGCCAGGTCCCCCCCACCCCGGCCACCAGCGGGGGATGGGGTGGGTAGGGTTGCCAGCTCCAGATTGGGAAAATCCTGGAGATTTGGGGGTGGAGCCTGGGGAGGACAAGGACCTCAGCGGCATGCATCACCAGAGAGTCCACCCTCCAAAGCATCCATGTTCTCCAGGGGAGCTGATCTCTGGAGGTTGGAGGTGAGCTGTAATTCCGGGGGATCCCCCAGTCCCACCTGGAGGCTGGCCTCCCTCTTCGGCTGCATTGTGTGGCTGCAGCAGCCACTGTAAAGGAAGCAGCCTGCAGAGTCTGAATCTCCCCTTCTCACAGGCAATTTGCCAAGCAAAGGGAGAGCGCCACACTGCCCATGGTAGAAGCCCTACAGCTGCAGAAGCAACAGGTGAACTTATTTGCCCCTGCTTGATTGCTTTCTGAATTGGAGGGGGCCTCTCTGTGAACATTGTCAGGGTCACCATAATAGGGTTGCCAGTCTCCAGGTGGAGCCTGGGGGTCTCCCGCTTTTACAACTGATCCCCAGCTGACAGAGATTGGCTCCCCTGGAGAAAAATGGCTGCTTCAAAGGGTGGGCTCTGTGGCATTGTACGATGCTGAGGCCCCTCCACTCCTCAAACCCCGCCCTCTCCTGGATCCACCCCCAAAGTCTCCAGGTATTTTCCCACCCAGACCTGGCAACCCTACACCATAGCCAGAAACAGAGTCCGAGAGTTGGAAGGGGCCTTAGAGCTCATCAAGTCCAACCCCCGCCTCTAGAGTGGCCAGCCTCCAGATGGAGCCTGGAGACCCCCTGGAATTATGGCTTATTCCCAGACTACAGAGATCAGGTCCCACTGGGGGAAATGGCTGTTTCGTAGGGTAGTATCTGTGACATCACATCACTGTGGAGCTTTCCTCCCCCTCACCAAAGTCTGCCCTCCCTGGGTTCCACTTCCAGATCTCCAGGAATTTTCCAACCTGGAGTTGGCAACCCTAATTCCCCCTACTTTTTGGTGCTGCCCCTAGAGTTCTTACAGACCCCGGGCCACTTTCTGAGTCCCACAACACAGCAGGGTATCAAAGAAGAGCACAAGGAAGGATGCAGTACTGAACACAGAGAACTCTCCACCAAAACGAGCAGTCCTCGCCCCCCCGCTTCCCCAAGTTCCATTCACTCTTTTGGCTTCCTTTGGGGCTCCAAACCTCTCCACCCCCACCGCCATTCCATGTTTTGACTGCAAAGTAATGTCTCATTACAGAAGCTGGCAGAGAGGATGGCAAGAAACTACACTCGCTAATGTGCACGAATAAAAAACGATAAAGTGGAAGTTCGAAAGTTATGTTCCCTTCCTCCGAGTGCGTGACAAAAAAAAAAAAAATCATCATGGTTTATTGCCCTAATTAGCTTCCTGGGTATTATTTCATGCAAAGGTTCCAGGGTGCTTAGGAAGTTAATAGGGGGTAGTAGAGTGGAACGCGTGGAGTTCCTCCAAACTGCTTCTTTCCCGGGCTGATAACAAGGCAGTTGTGGGTGGGGGTGGGGGGGGAGAATATTGTGTTTGTTTTATAAGGAAAGTTCAGAGAGTGTAGAAAAAATGGCACCGTCACATGACTGAACGCTTGCTAGCTGGCTGGCAACTGTCCAAATTAATGCTGTATTAATCCTTTCCCGCACCTGTACCCGGGTGCAAGACAGAAACCCCTACTTTGAAAAAAAAAATTCCTCCAAGATTGCTGTAGAACATAAAAACAGCAAGCCTCGCAAACAGGACAAAACTGAACACGTCCCCAGAGGGTAGTCACGCCCTGCAAGGGCCTCTCTTTATGAGGGATGTGAGGAGTCTGCTCATCATTAATCTTGCAAGGTCTCTGATTTGAACAACAGCAAAAAGTAAACTTGGCTCAGAGAGAAAAGGCACAGGTATGGATAGCCACGATACTGCACCTGAGAGCTGCCAGCATAGCAGACTCTGAAACTAGGGTTGCCAGCCTCCAGGTGGGCCCTGGGGATCTCCTGCTTTTACAACTGCTCTCCAGTTGACAGAGATCAGCTCCCCTGGATAAAATGGCTGCTTTGAAGGGTGGACTCTATGGCATCGTACTATGCTGAGGCCCCTCCCCTCCCCAAACTACGCCCTCTCCTGGCTCCATCCCCAAAGTCTCCAGGTATTTTCCAATCCAGACCTGGCAACCCTCTCTGAAACTCATAGTAATACCTCTATGCACCAGCATGTGAGAGACTGGCATGGTGTAGTGGTTACAGTGGCGGGTAAGGACCTGGGACACCCAGGTTTGAATCCCTGCTCTGCCATGGAGGCTTGCTGACTGTCCTTGGGCCCATCACATCTCTCAACCTAACCTGCCTTGAATGGTTATTGTCAGGCCTGCCAAGCACCTAGTCACAGCAGGGGATGCCCCGCCCTGAGCTCCTGTTGCCTGCTGCCCTCCAAGCAGCAGCACTCAGAAAATTTTAAAACTCACTGGCATCACGAGCATGATGACATTACTTCTGGGGAAAACCCAGAAGAAGGTAGCTCTAGGAATCACTGGAAACTCTATGGCTTTACCATAGAGTTTTTGGCAATTCCTAGAGCTACCATTGCCACTTCCAAGTTTTCCCTGTGATATCATCACACGGATGACACTACCCCCACTGTGTCCCTCCCCCCAACCCTCCCACCAGTTTCCAGGCAACCATAGTTATTGTTGTGAGATGAAGTGGAGGAGGAAAGAACAATGTGATAAGCAGCTTTGAGTGCCCACAAGGGAGAAAAGCTGGCCATATGTTTTTTAAAAAACATCATTATCTATGTGGTAAATGTAAAATGGAGCTGATTTGTTAGTGCCAGATTACTGTTAGCATAGCAAAGTTTTTATTCATAAATAACCTCTCTGGGAGATGTAGCCAATTAAAGATACAAAAGTTTTAATTTAGGGAGTTACATTATGAGAGAGAGAGAGAGTTCTGAGATTCCAGCTACATGGCTGACAGGACAGGAAGAGGGAGAAGAACCAGGAAGCAAGCCGGAGAATTGCATTCTGGGACAAAAAGGAAGCACCATTTTGCAGATCAGAAGGAAGGATAGCACCCATGTCACTGTCTGACTAGCTTTCCTTTTGTTACTCCATGAAGGGAGCTGTTTACATAAGAACATAAGAGAAGCCAATGTTGAATCAGGCCAATGGCCCATCTAGTCCAACACTCTGTCACACAGTGGCCAAAATATACCAGGTGCCATCAGGAGGTCCAGCAGTGGGGCCAGGACACTAGAAGCCCTCCCACTGCTGCCCCCTCCAGCACCAAGAATAGAGTGCATCACCTGCCCCAGACTGAGAGTTCCCATCAATACCCTGTGGCTAATAGCCACGGATGGGCTTCTGCTCCATATGTTTATCTAATTCCCTCTTGAAACTGTCCATGCTTGTAGCTGCCACCACCTCCTGTGGCAGTGAATTCCATATGTTAATCACTCTTTGGGGCCAGCTACTCTTTGGTTTGGTTTGTATATGTGTCATTTGGGGTTGCTGGGTCCCGCCAGCAGTCTATCAACACCCACCACCTAGGAGCCTAGGGATCTCCCAAAATTACAAACTATCTCTGGACAACAGAGATTGGTTCCCATGGAGAAAATGGCTGCTTGGCAAGGTGGACTCTATGGAAACCCTGCTCTCCCTAGCCCCCAACCCAAAATCTCCAGGAATTTTCCAACCTGGGGTTGGTAACTCTACCACTACTGCTAGGTCAGCTGGCGGGGGGGGGATGCAGGAGAAATGCCCTTGCATCAACATCATGATGTCATATCTAGCATGAACCCAGAGGTGGCGTTGTGCCATTCTGTGATTCAATGAAAACTGAAAATTCTGGGATTTTAAACCTAATCCTTCATGAGTGGGAAAAACATTGAAGACAAAGTCCCCCTTCACTGTTAGCGTGAGGAACACTACCTGATAACTGGTACCCATTATTCTATGGTTCTATTGTTATACAGGTCGGTTTTAGAATCAGCATTTTTCTCCCCATGGAGGTACATTAACTAAAATGGGTGAGTCCAGGTTCTTTGTTCAGCCTTGAATAACCACAAGAGTACTCATTCCAAAGCCACCTGGAATGGCTATGTTTCCACATCCTTATTCTATTTTTTGTGTGCGGATACCTATTCCCACCAACAGGGGCCTCATTCTCCCCCAACAGCTTTTCCTACATAGTCAGTAGACTTCCTGGGTTTGTAGAAAAATCTAAAAAGTGAGACAATCCCTTCAGGGACGGTTGAATTTCCCCCAAAACCTTTTGAAATGGCCTCTGCAGGGACCTAACTCCAGGCATCAAGGGTGAGAGATTAGAACGTGGGGGGGAGAGAGGCTTCTCACTGGCTCTGTCAGTAAAGGGGAGGTGGAGAAGGGCCCTTTCTTTCCAGGCCTCTTTTGGCCTTGGAGGGAGGGAGGGAGCCTTGGGGTCAGGCTGGGGAATTCCTAGAGGTTTTGGGGTGGAGTGTACGGAGGGCAGGATTTGGGGAAGGGAGAGGCCTCAGCTGGGTATCATGCCACAGAATCCACCCTCCAAAGAAGCCATTTTATCCAGGGAGACAGATCTCTGTTGTTCACAGATCTCTGGAGTTCACTCTCCAGGCCCCACTTGGAGGTTGCCAACCCTAGGCCTGGCAGCAGTCTAGAGTTGCCAGGTCCCCCCATGGGCACTGGCAGGGGATAGGGGTAGTGGGGTTGCCAGCTCCAGGTCTGGAAACTCCTGGAGATTTAGGGATGGAGCCTGGGAAGACAGGGACCTCAGTGGGGTACAGTGCCCTAGAGTCCACCCTCCAAAGCATCCATTTTCTCCAGGGGAAGTTATCTCAGTAGTCTGGAGCTGAGCAGTAATTCCAGGGGATCCCCAGATCCCACCTGGAGGCTGGCATCCCTAGGCAGCACCCTCTGGGTGACTTGATACCACTTAATTTGCATGACTCAACTTGGCCTGGCTGCTTGCTGCTGTTCAGCAGTCACCCTATGAAAGCCAGCAGTGGTGCAGCAGTTAGAGCTTCAGAGTAGGGTCTGCAAGACCCAGGTTCAGATCCCCATATTGCGGTGGAAACTGACTGGGTGATTTTGGACCAGTCACATACTTTCAGCCTAACCAACCTCACAGGGTTGTTGTGCAGATAAAAAGGAGGTGAGAATAATGTAAGCTGCTTTGGTCCCCACTGTGGAGAAAGACCATAATTTTCCTTGGTAGAAGCTGTGGGGGAGGGGGGTGGAGACAAAAAGCTGAAGACAGATAAAGGCAGATAAAGGTTAAGTTGGCTGTTGGGTGGGAAGGAAATAGGGTTGCCAACTCTGGATTGGGAAACTCCTGGACATTTAAGGGGTGGATCCTGGGGATGGTGGGGTTTGAGGAGGGGAGGAACTTCAGACCGGTATAATGCCATAGACTCCATCCTCCAAACCAGCCGTTTCCTCCATGAGAACTACCATTGCCAGCCTCTGGGTGAGGGCTGGAGATCACCCAGAATTACAACTGTTGTCCAGGTGACAGAGATCAGTTCCCCTGGATAAAATGGCTGCTTTGGAGGGTTGAGTCTATGGCTCCACCCCCAGAAGGGAGAAAGAGTGTGAGATAGGTAAGGGTAGAGGGGAGGAAGCAAAGGTGTGAGGAATGGGATGACCATCCTGCAAGTTTCTTGCGGGTCTCCACTTGTCTATATACTAATAGCTAAGAGGCCCCCTCTGTGTGGATATCTAAATCCACACATCGAGAGCACTTGGGGGGCAAAGAGATTTTCCTGTATACTTGGGGCAGTCTCCAGGTATGCAGAAAAATCTGAGACGCTTAAAAAATGATATGGGGGGTACTTAAATCCCCCCAAAAGTAAAAAAAAGCGTTCCCTGTGAATGCACAGAGAATGCCCTAGCAACTGTCTTGCCGGTGCTGCCAGTGCTGCTGGAGAGGGGAGGCAGGAGAAGGATTGGCGGTCTGGTGGCTGTGGGCCACTCAGGCCTCACTGCCGCCGCCACTGGGGAGTGGTGTGTGGGAGAAGGCTTGGCGGGCCGGCAGCTGTGAGTAGCCATGGGAGGGGGGAGGAGAGAGATGGCTTGGCGCCCGCCTGCTGAGCTCACTTGCTGCCGCTTCCTCCTCCTGCAGAACTTGTCCTGCTTCTGTAGACCAGGAGCTGTCAGGAATAATCCTCCCCCCACCCCCGCAAGCTTGCAGAGAAGTTGCCTATCACATGGGGTTGGAGTTCCACAGTTCAGGGGTAAGAGCTGAGAAGGTTCCTGCCACTTGGTCCCTTCAGAGTGGGACTTCCTTGTGAAAGCAGTGCTACATATTGAGTTGCCAAGATCCTGGGGAAGAAAACTATCCTGTCCAATTAATCAAGGCTTAAACATGGGGACATGGGCAGCTGAAGCTTTTCATGGCATGGAGGTAAATATTTATTCATTTACTTTTTTTAATAGCCCTCCTTTCTCTCTGAGACTCAAGTACAGATGCCAGCATCCAGGTGGGACCTGGGGATCCACCAGAATTACAGCTCATCTCCAGACTACAGGGATCAGTTCCACTGGAGAACATGGATGCTTTGGGGAATGGACTTAGATGGCTTTGTACTCCACTGAGGTCCCTGTCCTCCCCAGGCTCCACCCCCAAATCGCCAGGAGTTTCCCAACCCTACCCATCCCCCGCTGGTGGCCAGGAAGGACCAGGCAACTGTAGACTCAAGGCAGATTTCAACATCACTTGGAAAATAACGTTCCATTAAGCTTCTGTTAAAGGGACAAGATATTTTTTCTCCAAGCTGTCCTACCTACTTATAATGGTTGCTTGCCACAGCAAAGCAGTTCAGGAATTTCAGTGGTATAGATCTGGGCACATGAAACGTATACCCATATTTTCAAACTTCACACACTTTTTGCAGAAAGCTCCTGAGTTACACCAGTTTTCTCACAGCATAGCATAGCACAGTGCATAGCAGCTGTCCTAAGTTCACCTTGATACTCCACAGACCATTCAAGTGAGCAGAAAGCATTTCTGGGCACTTACGAGTACTCATGTGCATGGTTCCTTAATGAAGCTAGATGTCTGAAAACAAGACTAATTTGTCTCCCCGACTTTGATTTATTCAGTATAAGTCTACGGGGTCAAGGGGAAAGAACGTAGCAGCTGGAGTGAGGGAAAAAACATGGGATAGGAAGGGGTGGAAAGATCTTTTCAGGAAGTGAGCAGCGTAGAGGTATGAGCATCTCCCAATGGATCAAGTTAAGACCTTAAAACTGAGATATGGAAAGAGAGTAGGGTTTGCCAGCTCCAGGTTGTGAAATACCTGGAGATTTTGGGGGTGGATCCTGAGGAGGGTAGGGTTTGGGGAGTGGAGGGACCTCAATGGGGTATATGCTATAGAGTCCACCTTCCAAAGTGGCCATTTTCTCCAGGTGAACTAATCTCTGTCACCTGGAGATCAGTTGTAATAGCGGGAGATCTCCAGCCACCACCTGAAGGTTGGCATCCCTAAAAAAGACAGGCTATGGCAATGGAAGCTGCTGAAAAGACATTAGGTTGGGGCCTAGGGACTGGCTTCTGTGATGCAGCAGCAGAAGGTCAGACGGTGGCAGATCTCTTCCCTGTTCTCCTTCCTCTTGCAGTTCTTTCTGACCCCAGGAAACTTCACTTCCAGGGTTGCAGGATTTGTTCAGAGTAATAGCTACACAAGTCTGGAGGATGCAAGGTGGAGAGGGAAGGGGACAAAACTGACAAAATCGGTTGGCCCTTCCAGGCCCCAAGGATGCTAGGCTGGCCACAACCAGGGCCAGGGCCTTCTCAGTGGTGGCTCCGTCCTGTTGGAATGAGCTCCTGAAAGAGATCAGGGCCCTGTGGGACTTTTTACAGTTCCACAGGGCCTGCAAGACGGAGCTCCTCCACCAGGCATTTGACTAAGGAGCCACATCATGCACTGAGGAGTGTCCCTGTGCCCTGGCTTTACCACCTTCGCTCTACCACCCCGCAGCCTGCGTCCTAGCCTTAGCCTGTACCCATTGTACAGCAAAGTGACCAAACTGAGCTGGTATGTATGAGAATTATATGGTCACCTAAGGCATATTATAAACAATGTGCTCCCGTACTCTTGATAATGTTCCAGGGGTTTAATTGTATGTTAAATGACTGGTATTCTGTGCTTATGATTATATATTATGATAGTTTGTAATTGTATTTTTATGGAAAATCTGGAAGCCGCCCTGAGCCCACCTTTAGCGGGGAGGGCGGGGTATCAATTAAATAAATAATAAATAAATAAACAACTCCCCGATCCTGCTTCTTCTGTGCAGCTCCTAGACAGGGCAGTTGCATCCCCCTCCTGTTCCCCACTGAAGCCTCCTGACCCATGTGGCGATGATACCATGCGGTTCCCACGGTCCCTGGAAATAAAGTTTCTCGGGGTTGAACATGACTGCTGAGGAAGACGGGAACAGGGGGAAGATCTGCAGTCCTTGTATCTGTCGATTACAGTGTCCAGCCCTTGATCTACCGCTCCATGCAGTTCTCAAAACAAGCATTTGGCAAAACTAAGCACTGTGACTTGCAGCTGCAAAATGAGATTACGTAAATGCATCCGTTTTCTTGAAGGGAAGGGAAGTTGCCAGTGGCTCTACTCATGAACAATTTCTCCAGAGGGGTAGTTACTTCTACGAAATTTGCATGGGATAGAGAAGACAAAGAAAGAAGTACTTTTGTCCCTTTCTCACAACACAAGAAGTCATGGGCACTCAAATGAAATTAACGAGCAGGAGGCTTAGAAAAGGAAATACTTCACCCAAAGAGTAATTAGCACGTGGAATTCACTGCCTCAAGAAGTGGTGGTGGTGGCTACAAGCATAGACAGCTTCAAGAGGAGCAGAGGTCCATCAGTGGCTATTAGCCACAAGAAGAAGAAGAAGAAGAGACTGGATTTATATCCCGCCCTTCACTACCCAAAGGTGTCTCAGAGCGTCTTACAAATTCCTTTCCCTTCCCCTCCCCACAGCAGACACCCTGTGAGGTAGGTGGGGCTGAGAGAGCTCTGACAGAAACTGCTTTTTTTTTCAAGAACAGCTCTTATCAGAACTATGGCTTGCCCAAGATCATCCAGCCAGGTGCAAGTGGAGGAGTGGGGAATCAAACCCGGTTCTCCCAGATCAGAGTCCACACACTTAACCACTACACCAAACTGGCTCTCAAACAAGGGATAGATCGAACACTATGTCTGGGGCAGTGATGCTCTGTATTCTTGGGGCAGGCGGGCACAGTGGAAAGGGCTTCTGGAGTTCTGGCCCAGGGGGTGAACCTCCTGATTGTTGGAATATACAAGGTCTGTAATGCAGCCTTATGAAGCAGATCAGAAGATCACAGGTGGACAGCTGAAGGATTAGCATAGCTAGATTAGCATAGCTAGATTAGGGACGGCCCACATTTTCAAATCATGTCCTTCCTGTCTCCTAATTGGCTCTTCTGGAGATTTCCTGCTCCTGCAGAGTTTCTGTTGTTGTTGTTGTTGTTCCTCCTTCAGCAGTTAGGCTAGACAGCGAAGGTTCTGTCTCTTCTATGTTCTATCAAAGTTCTTCTTTAAATAAGCCTACTTTTTTCCTTTAAACAGTTGGTGCTCCACTTCCTTGCATATTTAAACTCTGCCAATGCTGATGGCACCTGGGTTTTGGCCTCTGTGTGACACAGAGTGTTGGACTGGATGGCCCATTGGCCTGATCCAGTCTGCCTTCTCTTATGTTCTTACTCATGTGTAATTCCTCTGTTATCCTTTGCACGCGAGAACTATCAGCATACTAAAGATAGCACAGAATTTGTCAGGACAAAGAGAGAGAAACTCAAAAAGCTCAGCTGGCACAGACATACTGCCATTCCGCAGTCCCAAATAGGGCTGCCAGCCTTCCAGTGGCAACTGGTGGGAGCGAGGCGGTGCAGACACTGACACAAATGGCATTGTATGACACCACACAATGCTCTAGGAATTTCTCCTATCTCTATGGTTTTTACCCAAGAGACTGGGGAAATTCCTAGATCATCAAACGATGTAGGACTAGAATTTCCATGTACTTGCCCAGAAGTAACATTGCAGCATTGCACAACATTGTCCCCCCCACCCACCTTTTGCTCCCACTGGCAGATGCTGGAGGACAGGGCTAAAGGTTGCACACCAAACTGGGCAATCCTGGCATCCCAACCCTTCTTGCCTTTCCTAGCAGAACATTGGATTGGATTATTTATTTACTTGCTTCATTTATATCCTACCATTCTCCTCAATGAGAACCCAAATTAACCTATGTTGTTCTCCTCTCCTCCATTTTATCCTTGCAACAACCCTGTGAAATTGGTTAGTAGAGATCTCCCAGATCCTAATCTGACACTTTAACCACTACACTAATTGGTTTAGGTATTAAGTCACTTCAGGTCAATTGATTCTTACCAGGTGACAATCCTGGCCATCTTCGAGACTGGCTGTCTTCCATGTAACTCTAGCAAGTAGCTTAGAGCAGCGTTTTTCAACCACTGTGCCACGGCACACTAGTGTACCATGAGATATTGTCTGGTGTGCCGTGGGAAAAATTCCAATTTCATCCGTAACATATGAACAATTATAAAATAAAGTATTATTATTTCATAATAAAGTAATTATAAAATAATTTCTTTGTGTTTATTTGATTCCTATTCAAGAGAATTACTTTATATATAGTCAATATAGGCACAGAGTTAATTTTTTTAACATTTTCTAATGGTGGTGTGCCTCGTGATTTTTTTCATGAAAAAAGTGTGCCTTTGCACAAAAAAGCTTGAAAAACACTGGCTTAGAGGTATCAGATTCCTACAGTGCAATGCTATGTAGAGTTTCACCAGCCTAAATCCATTGAAATCAATGGGTTTAGTCTGGAGTAACTCTGCATAGGATCACACTGTTAATAGGCAGATTCTTTTGTTGACTTAGAACAAATTGCATAAATTTAGCGGGCTTTCTCCCAAATGAATGTGCTCAAGATTACAATATAAGTGCCAAACTCCATGCAGCATTGGAGATCCATGACTGGATGTCTTAATGTGTAACTTAAATCGGGGAGAGAGGTTTGGATTAGGGCTGTGGCACCAGGAAGGAGGGAAGGCTAACTCTTTCCCCTCCTCCATTTTCCTGAGAGAAAATATCTCCCTGAGTTGTGACTGTAGCTGGTAGGGGAGAAAGACAGGTCCAATATGGATGCCAGTCTTTTTCCATACCGGGTCTAAAAGGTGTGTGTACACACACAAATGCACAGATTTTCCCACACACATTCATCACTGGTGTAAAAACTAACTATCCTGTCCCAATACTGTGGCCCTGATCCAATTTATTCTACTCCCAGCTACTTTTTGAGCTTAAATTTGCAGGTCTGGAGCTTCAGCCATGAAGTCTTAACACCACAAGAGGTTGTCCCTGAGAGACCTATCTCACTGACCTATCTCACCGGCCAACCAGTATTCTGGTCAGGAATGCTCAAACTCCTGCTAGTTGGGCTTGTATCCTGTTTGCCGATTGCAAACAGAGACCTGATTTTTCAATGATGTGTTCAATTGTTCATCGATCTGTTTGTCAGTGTTCAGCCAGCTGCTTCATTCTGTTCCATACTAACCATGCATTATAACACAAGCGGCTTTTCACGCGTGTGCATTCCCACACAGCCCAATTAAGTTCCACTCCTCCCTTCTCCTTGCTGCATAAATACTCTGCTCACAAACCAAAGAAATCAATCGTCAATGAGTGCTGTGTTTCACTAAAATCCTGCCCTTTGGTGTTCATCTACATCAGAGGTCTGTGGGCACCTCTGGAATTCTGACACAGGGGATGAGCACAACTACAAAATGGCAGCTGCAGAAGCAGAAGTGAACCACAAAATGGCCACCGGGGACAGGCCTCACTGCACATGGGGAGCTCCAGTACAGGTGTCATGAGCAGGATGCCTGCGTAGTGGGGTCTAATGGCCCTGGGGAAGCCTGTTCTAGAGTGTCTACAGGTCCTACATTTCCCACGTCTCCTTGGGACCCTGTGACTGGTTAGCAGGGGATCTGGAGGGAAAACTCGCACCAGTGGAAGAGTAGGAGGCGGTGCCTGGGAAGAAGGAATAAAAGGCCCTGTCCAAAATAGGAAGCTGTTCACTCCTAGAGAGCAGAGCTGAGGAGAGGCTGCTGCAGACGAAGGGATCCCTCGTCCAGGACGGCCTGAGTTAGCTTGAGGCCAACCACCAAGAGACATCTAGGGATGGTCTAGATAGATACATTAGGTTTCTTTGCTTACTTACCTTTACTGTTCTCATTATTCTACATATTATTTGAAAACCAGTTCTTACTAGACCTCTTAAATAAAATTGTTCGTTATTCCGCCTGGGTCCTCATGCCTCATTTGGTCACACAGAAAGTACAACTTACAGGGAAAGAGTGGCTATAAGGGGTCAGGTGGGTGCTCTGGGCCCTCCCGAGGAGTGGGGGCAGCCTATGGAGAGCCTCCCTAGCCACTCCCTGCGACAGCAGGGGAAAAGAGTGGTAATTTTAAAAATACACTGGAAAAGAGGAGTGAGAGAGAAAAACCAACTCTGTGATGGAGGCTAAAACTGAATTTTATTCTGCACAGATCTTCAGTGGCCAGTCAGAAGCCCTGCTGGGCCAGACCCTCACATGGCCCCACCTACACTCGACAGGCACCAGGAGAGGTGTTGGCAGGCATGATGATGCCCACAGACACCGCACTGGGAACCCCTGTTCAGTGTAGTCATAGTGATGGCCACCAATCCATTTGAATCGGCAGCATCTTCATGTGTGCAGTTTTGGGTAAACCCAATGCAAGCCCGGTTCGGCAAGTATTTGCAGCTGCTCAGCACAGGCTGAACACACTAAGTGACCAGTACACATCCAGTCACCACCTTTGTGGCAAAACTTGCAGCATCGCTAATTTGGACTCAACAAGGTTTCCTAGCAATGTAATCCAACGGCTTCTGCTGTGCTCTCTAATCTCCAATATACTGGGGTTATACTGTGGTGCTGAGCATTCTCTAGTTTGTCCAAATCCTTTTGTAAATTGTTGTAAAAATCAATCTAAACATCTTTCTGAAGACCTGCCAGTTACTCCAGAGTTCATTCTGACATCACTGGAGTGAACGGAGGCCTAGCTCTGAGGCTACACGAGGCTATATTTTTCCTTCTTACATGGGAAGCTGAATCCCACCTCCTTTTTTTTGGCCGGAAACACTGTGGGAGGAAATTTCAGTTAAGAGAAGTCAAAGTCCGGTTGGGATTAAACTTGACAAATTCCCAATTCCCAGACTGGCGCTGAGCTCTCTAGACCGTGGTACTAATTATAGCCTTTGATGGAATTTCTAATAGACTACCTAGAGAATTTTCGAAAGCGTTCCTTTTCACGAGGTGCTGATGACATTGGCGATCACAAAGAGAGCAACCCCAAATTGTTATCTTGACTGGTGCTTTTTTTCTTTCTTTTCCAAAGCCAAGCTTTACATCCCACACTCCACTCAGACAGATGGAGCTAATTACTTCAAGTGGCAAGTAAATTGGCTCAGAGGGTAAGTGTATTTTAACGTGCTAATTGGTGTTAAACTGCCAATACATCCTGCCAATAGATTTCAGTTCCCTCTGTAACTGGACCCGGCGTGTTCTGGAGCTGATTAGCCTGGCTAGAGACTTGGCTGCGCAACAACATGTCGGCATAGTGTTTGTCTCCAAAGCAGCGAGCATTTGGAGCGTGGGCATCTTTTTGCTGCTCGAACTGCCGGCAGGAACTAGACGATAGTATCTCTTCAGATTTTTGTTTTGTCCTTTTTTTAGGTGGGAAACGGGTCCAAGTCAGGAGGTTGTTGAGAATTGTTGGTAGAGTTTAACAATGCCATTTGCAAAAGTGAGGCAAGCCAAGGGTTCAAATCCCCTCTCGCAAAACAAAGGGTACAAGCCGGGCACAGATAAATATTTGGGAGTCCCTGTTGGTTGCAGTGGAGAAAAGGATGAAGGCTCGTGATGGATGTCTGACCTGGATGGTCCAGGCTAGCCCTGTCTCATCAGATTTTGGAAGCGAAGCAGAGTGAGCCCCGGTTAGTACTTGAATGGAAGAGCACTGAGGAAGTTCAGGGTTGCTACACCGAGGCAGGCAATGGCAAACCACTTTGCAATGGAAGCATGTGGAGATGATAGGGCATCAACTCTTGGGTGACCCAAGCGCCAATACCACTCTGATGTTAAGCTCACTGGGTGATCTTGGATTCAGCTGGGTAGCCATGCTGGTCTGAAGCAATAGATCAAAGTATGAGTCCAGTGGCACCTTTAAGACTAGCAAAGTTTGATTCTGGGTAGAAGCTTTCAGGTGCAGGCACACTTAAGCTTATACCCAGAATTAAACTCAGGTGATCTTGGGTGAGTTACTCTCCCATAGCCTCACTCCCTGCACAGGATGAAACAGAAATCCAGAGGCACCTTAAAGACTAACACAATTTATTCTAGCGTAAGCATTCATGAGTCACAGGTCACTACATCGCATGCATAGAGCGTCCATCCAAAGAAGCTAAATTTATACTTAGAGTTTAAGCAACAGGAAAGGAGTGGAGAGAAGTTACAAGCAGCTGACAACGTAAGACAAGAACCAGTAACTCAAACACCAGCTTCTCCTTGTAACTTCAGTCCATTACCTCCCCCCCACACACACCATTGGTTAAAGTGTGTCAATTTACCCACTTTGGATGGACACACTTCATCAGATGCATAAAGGTCTGGCTCGTGCTGGAACCAGTTTTGTGGGTCTTCAAGGTGCTCCTGAATTCCTTTCTAAATTGTGCTGCAACAGATAGCCGTGGCTACCACTTTGGAATTATTCTTCTTTACAGCCTTTCAGTGAGGACAAAATGGAGAGGGGAGAGCCATTCACCCCACACTGAGCTCCTTAGAGAAAGAGGCACAAAACGGTAATAGGTATTGCTTGTAAGCAGCATAAAGAAGTACATGAATTTGGGAATGGATACATAAAAGTCATTACTGTATACACAGCACCTGCAGTTTACGTAGGTTTCTATGATCTATTCTGTTGTGCAATATACTACGTAGGTATGTAGTCCCCTCCGCTCCCATGCCTTGGCTTTGCCTCCAGACTGCTGAGCTGGGAAGCCAGCAGCAGCACAGTGTGGGATACAGTTTTGGCTCCCACTCTTGTGCCTTTCCAACCTGCAGCCTTCGGCTGATTCTACTGATGAAGAAAACTTGCACTGCTGCTTTATAGAAATCCTACAGCTGTTAAAGGCACGGAAGGAGACAAAGGCTCTCACCCCCCTTCTTAATCCTGGGCATCCAGGCATCCAGGAAGGGGTGTAAGCTCAATCATTCTCAAAGTCTCAAGATGAACTTAGGCAGATCGTGAAAAGGGAGGGCAGGGAGGGTTGCATCAGCGCTTAGTTCTTATGTCTCTTTCTTACACACCCAAGGAAATGCTGATTGCCACTTTGGGGTCAGGAAGCAGTTTTTCTCCAGGCCAGGTTGGCCAGGGATCCTGGAGGTTTTTTGTCACCTTCTGGGCATGGAACGGGTCATTGGGTGTGTGTGTGGGGGAGGTATTTGTGAATTTCCTGCATTGTGCAGGGGGTTGGACTAATTGACCTTGGAGGTCCCTTCCAGCTCTATGATTCTATGGTTCTAAGGTCTACTGCTGCTGGTCAGGGGAAGTAATCACAATTCTGGGGCCCCAGGCAAAAGCCCAGGATGACCCTCCAGAATCATTGCACACACATCTCTCTCTCTCTCTCTCACACACACACACACATCCCTGATCGGAGCCACCTAGGCTCAAGCAAGAGGGGGTGCATGTAGCGACTACTGAGATGGCTGGCTGCTATCGCCTGAGCCTCAGAGGAGGCTGGTAGATATGCAGGGTGGGCACCAAACCATCCAGATGGTCCCCAAGCCCTGGAGGGGCAGGCAGTCACGGTCACAGCCAGTGCTTCTCTGTTGGGTGGTCAGGGCCATGTAGGGTTGGCAACATCCAGGTGCCATCTGGAGATCTCTCACTGTTACAGTTGATCTCCAGGCAACTAAAGATCAGCTCCCCTGGAGAAAATGGCTGCTTTGGAGGGTGGACTCTGTGGCATTGCACCCTGCCAAGGTCCCCCCTCCCCAACCCCCACCCTTCCTAGGCTCTACCCCCTCAAATTTCCCAACCTAGAGCTGGCAACCCTAGGACCATGGATAGCTAGAAACCCCCCAACCCAGGACCCAGGGCAGCTGGTCCCTCAGTATGCCACAATCTCCTGCCGTTTGGGCCATGCTAGACTTTGACTGCCAGCTCGTTGTACGCCCAGTTCCATTTAATGCCACAAGGAATGTCGTCAGGCAGCCTTAGGAATGCGCACAATCAACCTTTTGCGCCACTGATAAATATGCATAGGTCTACCCCCTCCCCCACCAACCTCCCCTTTGCTTTCCTCAGATAGGCAATTCAAGTGTGAATGTGATCTTAAATGAAGTCACAGCCTTTTGCCGTTCATCCCAAGGAGTCTGAAGAGCCTCTTAAAAGCCTGCCAGGCTCACTTTCCTTCATTCTCTCTTACCTGCTCTTTACGTGATCCCGAGAAAGGATGAAATCTCTACATGCCGCTTAGAAAAGGCTCCTCTTCCAGAAAAGGAGCTGAGCAGAATAATATATTGGGCTATGTAGGCAAACAGTGGGGAGAGAAAACCCCTTAATTATTATCTGCAAATATTTGATCAGACTTCAGGGTACACATATGCGTGCACACACAAAAGCTGCTGATCAAAGAGTTTCCATTCCAAACTGCATTCAGACATTATGCTGTCCTGTGATATGCAAACCGTGTCTTGATTCCACTCTGCTTTACCCTGATGTCTAAATATTGACCACCCCATTCATTCTAGTTTATGGAGGGGCCTTAACCTGGGATTCGAAAGCATGGTTTGCCTGTTTGGGGACCAGGGTTTGTACCAACCATGGTTTGTTGTGCCTCCAGATGCAGAATCTCAGCTGTGTCACACACACCATGTGGTATATTTATTGTACACGCTGCAGTGGAACAGTCTGCTTCCCATCTGATATTTGTGTGACCTGGTTTAGTCTTGTGGGGCGGAGTTCCTGCTTAATTAGTTCTGGTTACTGGCTAGCCGTCGAGACTGCTTGAA
Source organism: Gekko gecko (assembly GCA_029375565.1). Taxonomy (NCBI): domain Eukaryota; kingdom Metazoa; phylum Chordata; class Lepidosauria; order Squamata; family Gekkonidae; genus Gekko; species Gekko gecko. The sequence goes on from JAPDNY010000006.1 coordinate 157,712,807, forward strand.
CGCCCTTGGTCTGAAACCAGCTTGTATCTCCTTGTTAATCAAGGATGTTGTTTCAGAGTTGCCAGCTCCAGGTTGGAAAATTCCTGGAGAGATGGGGGTGGAGTTTGGGGAAGGGGGCTTGGGGAGGGGCCCCAGCTAGATATAATGCCATAGAGTCTACCCTCCAAAGCAGCCATTTTCTCCAGGGGGAGAGATCTCTGTTATCTGGACATCAGTGGTGATTCCCGGAGATCTCTAGGTCCCACTGGGAGGTTGGTAAACCTAGAGCACACCAGTCTGTGCTGTGTGGACCTAAAAGCAGGAACTTGAGTGAGTACCTTAAACAAGCGAAAAGATAACATCAGGGCTATTTTTGGGCAGGAACGCACAGGAACGGAGTTCCAGCTGGTTTCAGAGTTGGCCGCACCCACTACAGCCAAAACCTCTGCGTGCGTGGCTACAGAGGGAAGGCCTGGAGAGGTGACCCCCTCCCTTAGCGACTCCGAGGTGGGCGGGCCAGGGGGGGCCCTGGAATGATCGGGGAGGCTTTCCTTCCACTCAAGGGGATCTTGCCTGGGCTCCCCACAGCTGCAGGGCACCCAGGCAAACCAAGGGAAGGCATGTGGTGTGGCCTAATACACTAATGAGCTGCACTGTCAGGGGTGTGGCCTATTATGCTAATCAGTTCCTGCTGGGCGTTTTCTACAAAAAAAAGCCCTGGATAACATTATACCTATTCTCCCCACAAACATCTTTTTTGTGAAAATTATAGGCAGGGGTCTTTTCATAGAAAAACAGCTGCAGGAGCTCATTAGCATATGGTATGCTAATGAGCTATTAGGCTATTAGCATATGCCACACCCCCTGACATCACCAGAAGTGATGTCAGAAGGGGAAGCAAAAGGGGGGAGGCATCTTTGAAAGCCTCCCCTTCCCTTCCCCAGCTGGTCTGGGTGGGGGAGCTAAGAGGGCTAAGAGGGAACTTACTTTTTTCCCACCATAGAGAACAATGGAGGGAATAGGGGCAACCTGTTTGGGGACCCATAGAATTGGGCCCCCTGATCCAATGTTCTTAAAACTTGGTGGGTATCTTGGGGAGAGGCTCCATCAGCTACCCTGTGAGTTTGGAGCCTCTCTCTCAACCCCCTCCCCTCCAGCCCCCAGAATATACCCTATGTTTTCACCATTGACTTCAATGGCCCATAGGATATAATGGAGCTGAAATTGACATTTGGCTGCCTGAAAGACTCCCGGGATGCGGCTGGGGGCGGGGCTTGGCTCCTGAGCTCCCGGAGCTGCGCTCCGGTGCGCTCCCCCCCCAAAAGACCCCTGATTATAGGGCTTGTGGGGGGGCAGGGAGGTTCTGCCATTGGAAAATTTAGTCTGGGCCAACCCTACGTATATTTCTCTTCCTCTGTCTCCCCTTAGACAGAGGAATTAGAGGGAGAAATAGAACGGGGGGGGCTGGCTCATGTGCAGGTGGTGCCCCCAGGTCTGATCCTCTTCCATTTGCTCTGTTACGAAATAGCAGGGATGCTGCCCTGCAAGAGAGTGCTGCTTTGCCTCCACTTGCGCCCTACTTGTATCTTTGTAAATGAAGCGGATCTGACAGAAATGTATTGTTTCCATTGCTCTTCTCCACAAGGACCCACCCCAGGTAAGTGCTGCCCTTGGAAACTGCCAGAAGTCAGAAAAGTGGGGAGCGCTGGGTGGAGAGGAACTCTTGACTGGTGATCGTGGCGACCTCTTAAAATTCACACGTGACAAAGCACATATGTCCCCTATATAGACTTTGTACAGATGTGTTTTAGGGGTTCCCAGGTGATGATGACTTATTTCCTAGGTGCACATGTGCCCAATTCAGATCAAGATTGTGTCACACAAGGAGAAGGGGCTTCAGCCTCTTCCTGCCAGCAATTCTCCTGACCTAGAAAAGCCTGTGGGAGCTTATATTTGCCTTTTGGGGAAATGCACATTTACTGATGACTATCTGTAAGTTCCTACCCTTCCCCAGTGGGGCAAATAGTGTATCTCCTTCTGTTCCCTGGTCCAGATCTGAATTGGACCCATGCTTGCCTGAGAAACGAGTTCTAAGCCCGGAGCTCCAGGTATGACAGAAAGACTTCATGGTGGCCACAGCTCCATCACATTAAGATTGTAACTTGTGAGTCAGCCAACAGAGATTCCACTGGCTTCTGTAGGTGGATGATGCCCCAGTGCTTCTGGTGCTGGATACTGCTACGTGCATCAGTCATTGGGCACACCAAGCCCTATAATTATACAAAACATCAATAAATAGCAGTGTAGATATGCAAAGGAAAGAAATCCATGGTCTGCCTGCAGCTCATCTCTGAGGGGCAACGGAATGAGTTGCAGCTCAAAGAGTAATTGATTCTGCTCAGATCTGCTTCTGAATTAATACATACTTGACAGTTAAGGTACAAGTAGCCAATATCTTCTCATGTTGCCCAGTTTTATGGCTGCTGTTCTGTTTGTTCAGCTGTGGTTATTTTGGCTTTAGATTTCTCTCTAGTAAATAATCTGTCCCATTGCAATAACCTGGAACATGTTCATTCGTGGGATGGCTGGTTTAACTGTACTGATTTTGACAACGATATTAATTCTCAAAGCTTCTCTAAACCCTTTCCCACTGTGCTTCCTTTCCCCTTTATTTTGTTTTAATTGCTTTTAATGCAGTGGAAAATGTCCATATTCACAAGAGGGCATTTTCTTCATTTCAGAATCCAAAGTCTAAATGTGTGGGATTATATATCTTTCTTATCCAAGCCCATACAATCACTACCTAATCAGCTACATTTTGCACACAACCATTCTATGTTTCCTTTCTATTTATTTATTTATTTATTTATTTATTTATTTATTTATTTATTTATTTATTATTTTGGACTTTTAAACCTCCCTTCCCTGTGGAACAGGGCTCAGGGCAGTGTACGGCAATAGAATATACATATCTTATTAGTTAAATATAAAACAAAGGAAATCCAATAAAACACATTAAATAACCTAAGGGATGGCATTAAAACTATCAATGATGCCACTGCACCCGTGGGGGTGGGGGTGGTCAGGAAACCAGGACAGCCAGACAAATGGAAAACCATTGCTGAATTCAACCAGAGTCCTGGGGGAACACCTCTGCCTTACGGACCTTGTGGAATTGCATTAGGTCCCGCAGGGCCTGGATCTTATTCGGCAGAGAGTTACACCAGGTTCGTCCACCAGGATGAAAAATGCCATGGCCTTGATTGAGGACAGCCAGATATCTCTTGGGCTGGGGATCACCAGTAAGAACATAAGAACACAAGAGAAGCCAATGTTGGATCAGGCCAATGGCCCATCCAGTCCAATGCTCTGTCACACAGTGGCCAAAAATACCAGGTGCCATCAGGAGGCCCATCAGTGGGGCCAGGACACTGGAAGCCCTCCCACTGTTGACTCCCCCCCAGCACCAAGAATACAGTGCATCATTTGCCGCAGCCTGAGAATTCCTATCTATACCTTGTGGCTAATAGCCACTGGTGGACCTCTGCTCCATACGTTTATCCAATTCCCTCTTGAAGCCATCCATGCTTGTAGCTGCCACCACCTCCTGTGGCAGTGAATTCCATGTGTTAATCGCTCTTTGGGTGAAGAACTTCCTTTTATCCGTTCTAATCTGACTGCTCAGCAATTTCATGGAGTGCCCAGGAGTTCTTATTTGCTGAGCACAATGCTCTCGGGGCAGGGGGTGTAATTTAGAAGTTAGACATGCTGTGTTCAGTGGGATTCCCAAGTAGATTTGCCAGCCTTATACGGAGCCTGGAGTTCTCCCAGAATTACAACTGGGACACTACAGAGGTAAATTCTTTTGGAGGAGGCAACAGATTCAGAGGATGGATTCTACGGCACCACAGCCCTGCTGAGCTTCCTCCCCTCCCCTCCCCAGACTCTGTCCTCCACAGGTACTATCTCCAAATCTCCAGGAATTCCCCAAGCCAGAGTTGGCAACCCTACTCCCATGTGTGCTTAGGCCCACAGGTTGAGCAGAGCAGAAATTTCGAAACTCTTTGCCCAGTAACTATAAACATAGTAGAGCTAAACTAATGTTAAATTTGTAACAGCTTTAATTGTTACACATACAAAAACACCAGGTGCGAAATATTCTTATACCCTATGTCTTTTGAGTTGGGAGAACAGCAAGGGAGGGGCTGTGACTCAGTGGCAGAGTCTCTGCTTCACATGTGGAACATCCTAGGTTCGATCCCCAGCAGTTCCAGTTGAAAGGACCAGGCAGTAGGTGATGCGCAAGACCTCTGCCTGAGACCCTGGAGAGCTGCTGCCAGTCTGAGTAGGCAATACTGATATTGATGGACCAAGAGTCTGATTCAATATATGGCAGCTTCGTGTGTGTTCAGATGCAGCCTGAGAGACATCCCTGTACTTATCCAGGAACTATTTATTCAGAAAAGCTATCCAGGACAAATCAGAGTCTGGTATAATTCAACAGGAAAAAATGCTTGTATGCCTGCTTGGGTGAGGGAGGGAAGGTGGTATGCAACAGCCCAATCTTGTCAAATCTTGGAAACTACACAGGGTCAGTATGTGGAAGGGAGACCACCAAGGAGCACTCTGCAGAGGAAGGCAATGACAAACCATGCCTGCTTCTCACTTGCCTTGAGAGCAAAACACCCACATGCCTGGCTTGACTTTGGAGCCTAGTTCCTCCAGTGTCCTTCAGTGAAAAAGCCACCACTAGTTCCATGTCTAACAGAGGGAGCACTATCTATAAATCTATAAATCCAGGGCTTTTTTTTTGTAGAAAAAGCCCAGCAGGAACTCATTAGCCTAACAGGCCACACTCAACAACAGAAACATATTAGCATGTTAGGCCACACCCCCATGTTATGAGAAGTGTGGTCATCCAGCCACACCCACCTTTTGCTTCTTATTCTGTTTACCTTGTTTGTTGTCAAAACCCAGGGCTCTTTTTGTAGCAGGAACTCCTTTGCATGTTAGGCCACACACCCCTAATGTAACCAATCCTAATAAGTTTCTGTTGTTGGGTGTGGCCTATTATGCTAATGAGTTCCTGCTGGGCGTGGCCAACTTGGGAGCCAGCCGGAACTCTGTTCCTGTGCGTTCCTGCCCCAAAATAGCCCTGTATAAATCCATATGGAACTTTGGGGGAGCAAATGGGGGGGGGGGCCATTACAGATTTCCAGCAGTCCCTTCTTTCCACATGCAATGGCTTCTGACAGACAACAGAAAAGAGTTGTTTTATACTGCCTACTGGGATAAAATCCTAAATTTCTGCCCCAATAGGGTTGCCAGGAAATGGTAGGAGATGAGGGAGGCGGGAACTTACTCCCATGCGATTGTCATCCAGTGCAATGTTGCAACTTCCGGCAAGACCTGGAAGTGATGTCATTGTTCTGAGGGTGATTCTCTAGCACTTGCCCCAAACTGAATGGAAACCATGGAGTTTGGGGGTTAGTTCTAGAGCACTGCCCCCTGTGTGATGATGTAATTTCTGAGTTGCGCTGGAAGTTGCACCATCATGCAGGGATGACATTTGAGACCTTCTCTCTGGTTGGCTAGTTTCTGCCTGCTGCTCAGCTGAGTGGTGGCAGCAGCAGAGGTGGGCAGTGGGAGATCTCCCACCATAAGTGGGGCAAATGGGAACCCTGTGCCTTAGGCTTTTAAAAAAACTGTCACACAGCAAATGGGACTCAAACCTAACGTTAAGGAGTTGCCTGAGCAGTATCTGGCGAAAAGGCATAATTGAATGCATGCCTGAGATGTCTGTGTCATATAAATATACCTATACGAATAAATTTGCCTTCTCTGGAGGGCTAGTTTTTTATGTCTCAATTTTGTACTTGTCGCTTGGGGGGCACTCAGTGATAACGTTGCATATTTGGCGGGCCGGTAGTGAATTGATGGTTAAGGTCCAGTGAAACAGCTGCTCCTGAGAACAAAGTCTACCTTGATGACTCATGCTGATACAGTCACTGTACACTGCGGAAAAACGCAGGAAGACACAACCATTCCTACAGAGCTCATTTTGCACATAAAGGAAAATAATAGAACTTCACGTCTGTTTCACAAGTCTGCAAATGGATCTGTAGCTTTCCCAAAGCAAACAAAGGAAAGAAAAATGCCATATACCTTCCACAGCAACATACTCTCCACCGTTTCTCCGATGAAAGCAGGGGCTCTTGTAAGACCCACAGTGATCAGTGGCATAGCATCCTCCACCCTCCTGCTACCACACAGTACAGTGTAGGCTTTGCCTGCTATACTCGTGTTCATTTATTCTGCAAATACCTGTCCTTGACTGATAGAAAGCCAAGTCTGTGTATGTGTTCTCTAGGTAAAAGATAGCAGAAAAACATAACAGTCCAACAAAGTGTTATTAACAGTTCAAAATATACTGTGGTGTGTGCAATGTCAGACTGTTTAATGCATGGTGCTTTATTTACTTTACTATTATTAATGAAACAGTCGACCACATGGTCAGTGCCTTCAGTAAAATTGCTCAAGCTGACTAAAAAGAACACCACAACAGAACTGCAGCTAAGTTGCACTGGAATCTTTGCAAGAAGTATGGCTCACCATCAGCCAGAAATTCATGGGAGCACAAACCTGACAAGATCACAGAGAGCGATGAAACAAAGCTTCTTTGGGGCTTTCGACTACAGAGAAACACCTGGAGCGTAACACCCCTGATATCATAATTGTAGGGAAAAAATGGGAAATATGGTTTGGATCATTGACACTGCAATCCCAGGAGCAGCCCGTAGCCAGAAAATTTTTGTTGGGAGGCGAGAGGAAGGGCAGCTGCATCTCTGTTTTAAAAAAAGCAGCACACACCAAACAAACCCCAAGTGAGCAGCTAGCTCTGGAGGAGTTGGGGCAGCAGCAGGGAGATGACAATGGGGCAGCTGGTGGGCGGGGAAGAAGGTGAGCCAGCCACACCACAGGCAGGTAAGCACTGCATTTGCTGCCCCCTCCACCTTCCAATTTGGCTTGTGGCTCACTCACTCAGCAATTTGGGCTGTGCTGGTGTGGGGCGTGTGCTCCCTTCCCTACCTGCTCTCACCCACTCACTCCGCTAGGAGAACATCAGCTAGCCAGCCACTCTTGCTGTTTCCCTCTCGCTCAGCAGCCCCAGGCTCCCTCCACCTCCTGGGAGGAGAGGAGGAGGGAGCTGGGAGATGAGGGGGGCAGGGCAAATTTGGGAGGGTGCTTTGCCCCCAAGGGCCCCCTTATCAGAATAGAAAAGAAAGAACAGGAGAAGATCACGAAATACCAAAACCTATGAGAAGAGTTAGAGTACCTCTGGGATTATTTATTTATTTATTTATTTATTTATTTATTTATTGTTTCAATTTATACCTTGCCCTCCCCGCAAAGAAAGTTACCGTCATGTCAGTTGTCACTGGAGCCCTTGAAGCAGTGCCTAGAACTCTCAAGAAACACTTGAACATTCTGGGGATTGAGCATATAACAACAGCTCAGCTCCAGAAGACAGAGTTGCTTGGAAAAACAAGAACCCTGCAAAGACACATCTGCAATCCCCAAGACCTTGGCTAGATCTCGAATTGCAGAACACCATTTCCAATCAAATATCTGACTAACAATTCATATATATAATAATCTAATGTATAGCCCACCTCCCTCACTGAGAGTCAGGGCGGCTTACAAAATGTGAAAAAAGATTCAATCAGACAGCAGCAACCTCCAATAAACAATGCAGTGGGACTAGGGCACCAGAAACTGGAAAACAATGCAAAGGAAAAGCTATCTAAGGCAGACCATGACATACCATAACGAAGTGAAGGGGTTACAGAAGCAGAGGACATTGCAGTAAGAAAGACAGCTGATACGTACACTAAACATAGCAATAGATTACAACACTGCTTCTTTTGGAAAAGAGGAGCCAGTACTCATGTTGTTTGCTACCTTTGGGGCCGTATTTGGATGGGAAGGCAGAACAGAAATGTTTTAAGCAAATAATCTGTGGGAATTAAGAGATTAAAATGCAGCTCTTTTCATATTAATGTTGTCATATTTCCAGAAGGGACCTCAAAGAAATGACTGGAATGTTAGGGCTTCCTCATAATGAACAGAAATGTCTTGAAACCGCTTGCCCTGTCTGTCAGAAACATCAGTCCGGAGGCTGATAGAGAAGGCCAGGCCGGTGGAGAAGGCAGGGCCGGTGGGCAGGCAGAGAAATCAGGGCTGGGGGAAAGATAGCAGACTGGGGGGGGGGGAGTGCCAGGGCAGCCAATGTACACTGTTGCATCCACTGTCATCAGCATGTGTGACTTTGGCTGTGAGATGGGGCCAAGCCATGGCTTCTCAGTCAGCCTGGCAAGACCCCAGCACAGACAGCTCCAGCCCCACCAGTTTACAGAGGTGCTGGTATGCAGTACCAGCACATACCAGCACAAACAAAGCCTGCTCTCCAATACTGTTCTTTACAGAAGTGGCCTCCTGTGCTGTTCCTTTCTGCTAGCCCATTTGTAAAAAAATGCCCTCCCGGACATTTCTTCCCAATGGGTTCCCAAAGCACCTTACATCACCTTACATCATTTTGTCCTCACAACAACCCTGCGAGGTAGATTAGGCTGAGAGTGAGTGACTGGCCAAAGTCACCCTGAAAGTTTCCATGGCAGAGCAGGGGTTCAAACCTGGGTCTCCCAGATTCTAGTCTGACCACTATTCCAGGCTGGCTCTCCTTAGTATTCACATGTATTTATGTGGATGTTTACTAGAGGCAAGATTAGGGTTGCCAGGTCCTTACCAGCTGTCAGTAGAGGGCTCCAGGAGCTGGTCTGGGATCTTCCTGCATGCGTGCAAAGCGCACGCACCAGAATGACATCACTCAGAAGTGATGCCGTCACATCACCACTGTCAGAGGTGTGATATTCTAGTTTTTGGACAAAACTCTATGGTTTGAGCCCAATTTTACCATAGAGTTTTGCCCAAAAACTAGAGTGTCACCCCCTGATGTTGGTGATGTGATGACGTCACTTCCAGATGACATCATTACATCATGTTCAGGGGCATTTGTGGGTGAGGTTCCCCCCTCCCACTGGCCAGCAGTGAAAAGGGCCCCGCGAAAGGAGGGGAAACCCTTCCTGCAACCCTAGACAAGATTCAACCAGTTCCGCTTTTCCGGCTCCGGCCGTCATCAGATAAACCACAATGGGTGCTTACAAGTACATCCAAGAAAGAAACAGTCGGATGTGATGCGTTTCCTCTTGCGTGTCCGATGCTGGCAGTATCGCCAGTTGTCTGCCCTCCATCGAGCTCCACGACCTACCAGGCCAGACAAAGCTCGCAGACTGGGATATAAGACTAAACAAGGTTATGTCATCTACCGCATTCGTGTTCGCCGTGGTGGCCGTAAACGCCCAGTGCCTAAAGGTGCTACATACGGTAAACCTGTGCATCATGGTGTCAAACAGCTGAAATTTGCCCAGAGTTTGCAGTCTGTAGCAGAAGAGCATGCAGGTCGCCACTGTGGAGCTTTGAGAGTATTAAACTCCTACTGGGTGGGTGAAGACTCCACTTACAAATTCTTTGAGGTCATTCTGATTGACCCCTTCCACAAGGCTATCAGACGCAATCCTGACACCCAATGGATCACCAAGCCAGTCCACAAGCACAGAGAGATGAGTGGGTTGACCTCTGCGGGCAGAAAGAGCCATGGCCTTGGAAAAGGCCACAAATTCCATCATACCATTGGTGGTTCCCGCCGTGCTGCCTGGAGACGACGCAACACCTTGCAGTTTCACCGTTACCACTGAGTCTTTTGTTTGTAAATTTCCTATTCTAATAAAGCTGACCAGAGGCTTTACATTCCCCCCCCCAAAAAAAAAGATTCAACCAGTCCCCAGGATGAGTCTGAAGAAGGAGACAGATCCTGGAGAATGACAATTCTGGCATCATCTACTAAAGGAAACTGTAAAAGGGCATTCTCCCAAACAGACTGAACAGGAACAGATAGTGAAATATTGAGACTGTCTCTGGTAAACACAGATGGTCGGAGTATATGCAGCTATATCAGGCACTCCAATTTTACCCTTGAACCTGAGGATATTTTCGTAAGTGATTCTTGGGCCACAATCCAAGAAAGAATTAGGCAGTTGTCAAATAAATAAAATAATAAGGATCCATTGCCTGTGCCCTCCACTGATAGACTTCCAAGGCTGTTTACAAGAATACACTTCTCATAACAACAATAAGAGACCACAAAGCTATAAATACCCAAGTCATTAATTCATGGCAAAAAAGCAGCAATCACTAGAAAACTAATGAGCCAGGAGCATAATCATTTCAAAACTCATTTGCAACCCATTATAAAAACAGCATGCATTTTTTCAAAAAAAGTCTAAAAGCAGCACCATAATTCAAAAGGTCCATCACTTACAGCATAAAAAGCAATATGAAGCAGAATCTGCCCCAAAGCTAAAAAAAAACAGAATGTGAAGCCCATCAAAAAGGAGGGGCAGTGTAACAATCAAAAACTTGATGGTAACTCAGGAAACAGCCTAGGTCAGGGGTTCCCAACATGGAGCCCATGAGCTCCTCAGTGGCCGCTAACAACTTTTCTGTGCCCATGTGTTTTTAGGAAGTGGGCAGGGCTTCTGATTGACTATTGGAGATCTGATTAGCTGTGGAGATTTTTTACAACGTTGCTTTGACAGCAGCTGCCCCCACAGCTCAAGAATCTGCTTGATGTCACTGAAGTTAAGCTGTGGCAGTCAGTTTGTGGCTGGCTCCACCTCCTCCAGCAGCCATTTCGTGGCAGCCATTTTGTTGCTGTGCCCACAGGATTCCAAATGTCCCTGTAAGGTCAAAAAGGTTGGAGACTCCTGGCCTAGGTAAAAAGAAATCTCTTTCCATGGTGCTGAAAACTCAGCAGATTCAGCACCAGCTGGGTGGCTAGGCTGTAGAGAGTCCAGGGTTGCTATTCAGAGGCAGGCAATGGTAAACCACCTCTGAATATCTCCTGCCTTGAAAACCCCGTGGGGGTCACCATCAACTGGCTGTGACCTGACAGGACTTTCCACCAACAACTGTGTTCAGGATTGCACTGTAAGCACTATACTCTTGATGGATTTTCTTTTACCCTCCAGCACTCGAGATGGGAGAGCATAGCTCAGTAGTTCGTTCCTCTGTAGATTTGGTGTGGCGTCACAGCAGAAAAGGCCCCGTCTCTAGTGCCATAAAAGACAGGGCCTTTCTCAGTATGGTGCCAGTGTGCTGAAGTGTTTAGAATTTAGGCTGAAGAACAGGGAGACTTGGGTTCAAATCCCCACAAAGCTCGGAGAGCAAAAGTCCAGTGGCACCTTAAAAAGACTAACAGCACTTATTCCAGCATGACTGTTTGTGAGTCAGAACTCACTTCCTCAGTCAGTCTCCCTCTGTCAGCTTAATCTACCTCACAGGGCTGTGATGAGGATAAACCAGAGGGAGAATCACATTTGTCACCCTGAGCTCCATGCAGGAAACACCGGATACGCATGCAAGAGAGAAAGAACTTGGGGGCACCCGATGAAGTCGGCTGACAATTGATTCAAGGCAGACAGAAGGAATCACTTTATTTTATTCAAGGAGTATTCACTGCCAGCGGACATAGCGATGGCCACCAACATAGATGCCTCGAAAAGATGAGTAGACAGATTCAGAGCTCTACTAATAAATGTTAGCCATGATGGGGAAAGGGATCTTCCACATGCAGCGGCAGGAGGCCTCTGAATGCCAGTCCTAGGAGGTTTGTTTGTTGGACCTGCAGGGCAAATGGCTCTGTGAGAAATAGGATGCTGGACTCGAAGGACCACTGGTCTGATCCCCTGCTGCAAAATCTATCACCTGAGGCTACTGCCTCCCCTTGGGTCATCACAGAACCAGAAAACCACTTGGGTGGGGGAGGGAGATAACATGTCTATTCTAATCAGCTTCATTTGGTCATTAGACTTAAGGACGTGAGAAATGCAAAAACTGATGTCTGCTTCATTTGGGGAAACAGCCTCACCTTGCAACCAACTGACCCGAAGAGGGCTCCACAGCCACTCTAGCAGCTGGATTGGCCGGAAGGGCAACAGCAATTACTGCTTTTCTCATCACAACGGATGCAGCTATTAAAAGCACCGACGATGCACCCTTCCAGACCAAACGCCGGCAACCTTGTTCCACTCAGATCAACGTGCACGATTTGCTAAGACTTAATGTCCTTTGTTGAAGCACTGGATACTTCAGTCTCTATTGCAGGAAATATATTTTTTCTGCTTTCCCAAGCAGGCTAGTAGGTCAGCAATAATCTTGAAAAGCATGTTCTCGCCTCCTCCCAAAAGGCTGCGGTCACTTCTGCACCAGGTAGAAAAATTCAGGTGGGTAGCTGTGTTGGTCTGAAGCAGCAGAAGAAAGTTTGAGTCCGGTGGCACCTTTAAGACCAAAAAGTTTTATTCAAAGTGTAAGCTTTCATGTGCAAAGCATGCTTCTTCAGATGGTTTGCCTGAAGAAGTGTGCTTTGCACACGAAAGCTTACACTTCGAATAAAACTTTGTTGGTCTTAAAGGTGCCACACTGGACTCAGACTTTGTCCCACACCAGGTGTTGGCTTCAGCTTGGATGCTATGTGGAAAGCAGTTTTCTTCTCACTTCCACACAGAGCATTATGGGGATCTGGTGCCCCTCCTGGCTTTCCTGCAATTTTCTGAAAGTTGTTTTGTTACACTCTTTTCACAAAGACTGCAGTGAAGTGGGATGCTCTGCTCTGTGGGAAGTCTGGATCCCTTCCGGTCCTACCCCCATCCATGCTATTTCCCCTGCCCCCACCCCCTACATGGCAGCCAGTCTCCTCCCCCATGCACACACCAAGAGAGAGCTTTCCTGGATCTTTCTCCATGCTTTCACAAATGAGACCAAAAGCAGTTAAGCATCTGCTCGACATGCAGAAGGTCCTGGGTTCAACCCCTGGCATCTCCAGTTTTAAAAAAAATCTGGCAGTAGGTGATATGAAAGACCTCTGCGTAAGAACCTGGAGAACCATGGTCAGTCTGAGTAGAGAATGCCGACCACGATGGACCACGGGTCTGATTCAGCGTACGGCAGCTTCATGAACCCAAAGCATGAAGAAACTACAAGGAAACCACAGAAAGACAAGGCGGCTCCTCTCTGGTGGAACGGGCTCCCGGAGGAGATCATGGCCCTGCCGGACCTTAAGCAGTTCTGCAGGGCCTGCAAGATGGAGCTGTTCCGCCAGGCGTTCAACTAGGAGCCGCCCTGGAGAGAATGCCCTGCCCCTTTGAACTCGCGAGGCCGCCTGAGTCACCTGTGCAATGTAAGACCTGGACCGTCCACCAGGAAGGCATGGAACTTGAGCGCCATCCTAAATGGAGTACTGAACTAATACCTGTATAATGGTTTTATCTGGACATTTTAATGGTTTTAATGGTACAATGGTTTTATCTGGATGTTCTAACTCTTAATTGTTACTTGGTTTTATGACTTCTGTCACTTACTGTTAACTTTGTTGTTTTATCCTGCTGTTAGCCACCCTGAGCCAGCCATGGCTGGGAGGGCGGGGTATAAATACAATAAATAAATAAATAAATAAATATAAATAAGGAATGGGAAATGAGGTCATCGTGAGGAAGCTTGGAGAAAAAGCACTGCCCTTCGAGATCCGAAATTCAGGAAGAGCTGTTTCTGAAAGAAGCCCGGGATAGAGAGCAGGCCTAAGACCAGTTTTGTGTCAAATCAAGATCTGAACCCAGAGCCCCCAAGACTGCAGTCCAGTCTCTTGACCACTGTGCTACACCAGATCTTGTTCTTTGGACCAGCCGGATGCTATGGATGGGATAAACACTAAATACAGAGTAAGAGACGCTTTGTTTGTTGCACTTATGAAAGAGCGCATCCCACCCTCCGCCCCCCCCCCAGAACAACACAGCAAACAGTTTAATAGCTGGCACTTGTTGAGCAAAGAACGGCCCATTTTTCTTCCCGCTTGCCCACATTTGTCTTCCACAGAAGTGAATGAAATTGTTCCTGGGCAACAACAGGTACAAATGTTTCCATTGTACTTAACCCAGACTTCTGCCTCTGTTGTTTTTAAAAATGAAATTTCATTTTGACACAGACAAGCTATTGACTTTGAGACGTGAGCCAACTGCCAACACGGCGGCTGCCTCCGCGACGGACTTCCCGCAAAACAATTGGACTCCGTTTCCCTCTGCCCAGAGCTCCGTTTTGATTGAAACCTTGAGGATCCTTTCCCCTTTTCTCAGCATTCCTGCCCTAACAGCCAAAGCTGCTTGAAGGGGGAGAGTGAAGCTAAAGCCATGCCTTGCCCAAAGGGAAAGAGGACTGCACCTTCTTCTAGCTGTCTTATACTAAGCAGGGTGACAGCTCAGGAATCGGTTGCCCTTACGGATCCTATAACTGCAGCATTTTGGTAAGTGTCGCTCCGTGGAAAGCATTACCTGCTGGTTCCCATCTAGTGCCCTTTCCTTCCTCCATCCTTCCTCTAAGGAGCTCAGGGCAGGTAACATAGCTATCCCCCCCCCTTTTATTTTATTTCTTTATTTTGTTTTATTCGATTTGTATCCTGCCCTCCTCGCATAGCAGGCTCAGGCTTGGGTTCCATCATAGATAACACACAAGCAGTGAAGAACAATTAAAACACACAAATTAAAATACGACTACTAATTCCTGTATTTCGGACCAGTGCCTCAACAGATGAGGTGTACTACAACTTGGGGTTCCGAATGACGACACATCTGATCCACTGGAGGGAAGGCCCAATAGAGTGTGGATGCCCGCCACCTCAACTAAACGCCTGGCAGAAGAGCTCCATCTTGAAGGCCTGCAGAACTGTAAAAGGTCCCACAGGGCCCTGACCTCATATGGGAGCTTTTATCCTCACAGCAACCCTGTGAGGTAGGATAAGTTGAGAGACAATAACTGGCCCAAGAACATCATTGGCCTCATGGGGATTTGAACCTGGACTTCCCATCCTGACATGCTAACAGTTACCTCACACTGCCCCTGAATATCACCCTTCTGTGGAAGGCAGCAGCCGAAGCCTTGGCTAGCTCTTTTCTGGCTCATCGACATAATATAGTAATACAAAACAATATAGTCCCTTCCTCTCTCTGTCATGGAAGTCTGCTGGGTGACTTTGGGCCAATCACAAACTCTCAGCCTAACCTACCTCCCAGGGCTGTTGTGAATATAAAGGAAGGAGAGAACAATGTGAGCAGCTTTGGGTCCCTGTTAGGGAGGAAGGCGGGATATCAATGAAGTAAATGAAATGAAATAAATAACAAGAGCCACGGTTCCCCCCCCCCCGCAAGATCTTCTTCCCCAGACACTTACAGCTTACTTCCAAGTCATCTCAGGTCCTTGTGTGCTTCCTTGATTCCCTCCACCCTAAACTATTTCCTTGGTTGTCAATTGCACTCCCGTGTTCTCCCTCACTTCTCTCATTCTTTCCCAGAATACCTACAAGATAGTCACCCAGAGAAAGTCACCAAATACCTGGAAGGGGGGGGATGTCCTGTCCCTTTAATAGAGGCTTAATGTGTGGAAATGGGCAAGGGAAACTTGACATGGCAGGGAGGTGAATGACCTTACCTGGTCAATAACATCCCCATTCAGCCACCCTCTATTATCGGGACAGGACATTTCCCCCCCTCCAGGTTCACCTCCCTGCCCTTCCGTCTAATCCTGCCTTTTCCATGAAGTTTGAGGCTTAATGCTCTGGTCAGTCCTTCGCTTGAAACTGGGGGACATTCATCACCTTCTATGGCAGCAATCCCAGGGAGGTCACTGATGGTTTGCTTCACAGGGAAGTGCTTCTAGTGTCCTGGCCCCACTGCTGGACCTCCCGATGGCACCTGGTATTTCTGGCCACTGTGTGACAGAGTGTTGGACTGGATGGGCCATTGGCCTGATCCAGCATTGGCTTCTCTTATGTTCTTATGCTTCCAGATGTGATTTTTCTCATTCTTACATCACACTTTTCAACATTCTTATAAAATACCTCATGGATACACCTAATGTGTGAAGCAGCCCATGACTTAAGCTTTAGGATCTATTTGGTCCCATTCACCCCTGCTTGCCCTGGCTTCTTTCTTCCCTTCTTTACCCTTTCACATATTGTCTTTTGAGAGCCGGCGTAGCATGGTGTCAGACTAGGAACCTGGGAGACTGGGGTTGGAATCCCCACTCCTATCATGAAAACTTGCTGGGCAACCTTGGGCCTGTTGCAAACTCTCAGCCTGGACTACCTCACAGGGTCGTTGTTGTGAGAAAATGGAAGGAGAAGAGACCGATGCTCTCAGCCCCTTTGAGTCCAAACTGGGGAGAAATGCAGGATATAATTAAATAAATGCATAAATGAATGAATGAATGCCAAATGCATAT
This sequence comes from Gekko gecko, assembly GCA_029375565.1. Classification (NCBI taxonomy): domain Eukaryota; kingdom Metazoa; phylum Chordata; class Lepidosauria; order Squamata; family Gekkonidae; genus Gekko; species Gekko gecko. The sequence continues at coordinate 157,729,229 of JAPDNY010000006.1, forward strand.
GTTGTCAGAATTTAGATTGCAAACTCCTTCGAGCAAGGACCTATCTTGTTTTCTACTCATTTTAGTTGGCATTTGGGAGACACAACGAGGTGGATCCAAGCATCTTCCAAGGGGGCTTCTTCTGGCCTTAGTGGATACCATCTCTTGAGAGAACAGCTCTGAGAGAACTTGTGACTGAGCCAAGTTCACACCAGCAACTGCATGTGGAAGAGTGGGGAATCAAACCTGGTTCTCTCAGATTAGAGTCCACGCTCCTAACCACTACACCAGATTGGCTGCAGAGGAAACCCGGGAGGTTGTTTTGAATACAAATAGTTTTAGGAAAGCCAATAAAGCCTGATTTAATCCAAGAGATGAGCCTAAATATTCTTTACACTGTCACAAAAAGATGCTGAAGTACATCTCCTGGAGCATGTAATCTAAGAGTTTTGCCCAGATGTTGCCAACTTCTTTTTTGTAATGTCCCGGTCCTTTGACTTGAACAGCAGTGTGGCTTACGTAAATTTAGCAGGGGAAGCTTTTCTTGGCATCGAGAAAAAGAGGTGAAAAAAGCACAGGCTGCTATAAAACACACAGGGGCAGGGTCATTTCAAAAGCTGGCAACGCCTGGCTGCACCCCAGTATCGTCTATGATGCTTGAGCTCATTGCCCAGGTCACCTCATGCATCACAGACTATATTCAGAAGTGGGGATGTGTCTCAAAACAAGTAGTCACAAAGCTACTGGCTGATACCGACCCAAGCGTAACTCTTGCTGGGGCAAAATTATTATCAATGGTTTTTAATGACTTTTGTCTGTAATGGTATGTTTTATTCCTTGTACTTTGTATTTCTGGTTGCTTGGTTATTTTCTGTATTTTTGGATTGTATTATTCTGTACCATATGGATGATCAAATTTGTTTGCTTATGACCCATTGGTCTGTGAGCATGAAGTATAGAATAAAGGAACATCTTCTGAAGGTCACCTGATGCTAAAGTTGCCAGCTGCCTGAAAAGGGGGGGGGGACGACATCCTGTTCTTTAATCAGAGGCATAATGGGGTGCTGATGGGCAGTAGGTTCAGGACAGACAAAAGGAAATACTACTTTACCCAGACAGTGATTAAAATGTGGAATCCACTGCCAGGGGATGTAGTGATGGCCACAGGAATAAACAGCTTGAAAAGGGGATTAGATATATTCATGGAGGATAACTCTATCAATGGCTTCTAGCCATGGTGACTGAGGGGAACCTCCACATGCACTAAATCCAGGAGGCAATATCAGGGGAAAGCCTCAGCCTCTATGCTCTGTTGTTGGACCTCCAGAGGAACTAGTTGTCCACTGTGCCAGACAGGATGCTGGACTAGATGGACCACTGGTCTGATCCAGCAGGGCTCCTCTTACATTCTTATTTACCAGATGAGGTTTCTGACCTCCATTCCATGGGAAGCTTCAGCTGCCAATTTATATAAGTTAAATCTCTATTAAAGAGACAGGATGCTGCCCCCTCCCACCCCTCAGCCTTACTGGCAACCCTGTCTGATGCTCTGAGGCAAGCACAAGGGCCACACAGCACCACAGAGAAGCTGCTCTGCCAGCATCCAGGTTGGGTGCAGTACCTACAACTGCCACAAGGGGACAAGCAGGCTTGGTGGTGTAGCAGTTAAGAGTTGGCACTGTGAGACACAAGTTCAAATCCCCACTTGGGCTCACTGGTTGACCTTGGGTCAATTACGCACTCTCAGCCAAACCTCTCTCAGAGGGTTGTTGTGAGGATAAAATGGAGGAAAGAAGAATGGTTAAGTATGAGACTCAGGCAGCAGCTCTTTGAACAGTGAAATCAGCTTTATTTATGGAGGTAAGAAAAAGACGGGACGACAGCAAAACTAAGAAGCAACAGGCTCCTTTTTAAACAGTCCGGGCTTGCAAAGCCACGCCCATATGTACAGTAAGGACAAATCATGTCACAGACATAAAGACCAGTCATATTGTTTCCCTCCTGCACATATCTTGTATCCTGATTGGACAACTGTGCAAAGCGTCCAATCAGTTTGTGACGTTTAAGATACCAGGTTTCAATGGGAGCTGGAATCAAGCTCCTTCTATGTATGTATCTCCATTCATAACAAGAATGATGTTCAAGTTGGAACGTCAGTGTCCGCTCTTTCTTTCTCCTGTTTGCTACAGCAAGCAGGATTCTCATTGTGCTCCACAGCAGGCAAGAAAAAGGGAGGGGACAAGGACCGACAGAGCACAGAGGCCAGGAAAGCGTCTTCTGCCTTCTCTCCCAAAGCCCTGCAAACTTAAAAAAGGGAACTGTGATATCTCTGGCTTTCAGCTTGGCAACACTGTATGAGAAATGCTTGCCTCGGCACATCTGGCCGCAGGATCAGGCCGAACTAGTCGATAATATATACCATTTCATCGTACCTGCATATATTTTATGCTTCCACACTGAGAACAGCCAGGGACATTCTGAATGGGTGCTGGGAACTTTCAGAGATAAAGTTTCAGGGACCTCGGCTGTCTCAGGAGAAGAAAAGCCAGAGCTAAGCTGTTTCACAAAGGCTTCCTTTCCCGAGAACAGTAAGGCAATTAATCTTTGGAGTGCGGTTTGAAAATGAAATGAATATAAGCTCCAGCTTTAAACAGTCTTTTTTTAAAAAAAAAAACCAAAACATCCAAATAAATTTGAAACAAATAAACAGGTTGTTGGGGCTTTTTTGCAGACTGAGGATATTTACTTTTTCCAAATGCTTGATTAATTTATGAGTACCTGCTTTGATCATAGACAAATATCACTGCAGTTCATTCCCTCCCCCCTTCTCTCCTCAGTTGTGTTGTTGACAAAATCGTGATAGGGTAGCTCACATGACCTGATCGTGTGGCAGAACCAGGTAATCATATTTTATATTTCTGGAATTTTTCATGCCACGGTTCTGTGAGGCATGGTGTCTGATGGTTCGATAGGCTCAGGTCCTGATCTAACTCTAGCCTTGCCACCACCTACTGGGCCCATATTAGGGTTGCCATCCTCCAGGTGGCACCTGGAGAACTACCATTATTAAAATTGAACTCCAGAGGTCCATTCCCCGGGAGAAAACGGTTGTTTTGGAAGGTGGAGTCTGTGACATCACACCTTGCTGGGGTCCCTCCCCTCGTCAAACTCCTCCCTCCATCCTCCGAATCTCTACCCCCCCCCCAAATTTCCAGGCATTTCCCAATCCAGAGCTGGCAACTGAGGCCCAGATGGAGATACAAACCGCTTCCTTAACAAAAGATATGTCCAGATACTGGGGGGGGGGACTTATGGAGCCAGTGGCAAGGATAGTGTTCACATGCATAGCTGCATCTACAGAAGGATATTTCCACATGCAGGCTTTTCTTTCTGCACTTAGAGTTGCCAAACTCCAGGTGGGGCCTGGGGTTCTCCCAGAATTATACCTGATCTCCAGACTGCAAAGACCAGTTCCCCTGGAGAAAATGCCTACTTTGGAGGGCCGACTTGATGGCACTGTACCCCACTGAGGTCCCTCCCCTCCCCAAATCTCCAGGAATTTCCCCCCCCAAATCTCCAGGAAATTCCCAAACTGGAGTTGTCAACCCTAGAATTCACAGAGATCAGGACTGCCCACAACTAAGCTGGGCTTTATAATTTCCCCCTGCAACCTAGCCAGCAACTTCTGTCAGGAACTGTCATATATTGATGTCGTAAGAGCACATGTAGCATTTCTGCAATGGTACAGTGTTTAGAGCAGTGATTCCCAACTGTTTTGAGACTGCGGGCAGCTTTGGAATTTTAAGGCTGGGTGACAGGCATCACCTCAAAATGGCTGCCACAGGAGCTGCATCCAAGGACAAAATGGCTGTCACAGGAAGCAGAACAAAGCACACCGACACACACAGGGATACCAGCCTCCAGGTGGGACCAAGAGAGCCTCCAGAATTACGCCTCATCCCCGGACTACAGAGATCAGTTTCCACGGAGAAAATGGATGCTTTGGAGGGTGGACTCTCTGGCATGATACCCCACTGAGGTCCCTGACCTTCCCAAACCCCACCCTCTCCAGGCTCCATTGCCCAAATCTCCAGGTATTTCCCCACCCAGAGCTGGTAACCCTATACTATAATGCACTTTCAATGCACTTTGCAACTGGATTTTACTGGGTGAAACAGCAAGATCCACTTGCAAATGATCGCTAAAGTGCATTGAAAGTCTCACACACACATACAAAGACCAAGGGGAGAAAAGGAAGGAGAAAACAAACAAAATTATTCTGCTTTCACAGTGACCCCATCTACTTTGCTGAAGCACATGGCCAGCTCCTAGGGAGGTGCCTGCAAGCGCCATGGTGCTTGAGTAGAATCTCCCAGCCGACAACTGGCAACCCCACATGGCACCCACGGACACCACATTAGGGACCCCCAGGTCAGAATGCTGGATGAGACCAGTGAGCTCTGCTGTCAAATTACGCCCAGCCACAAAGCTTATTGGTGGCACCTGGAGATCTCCCCCATTACAATTGATCTCCAGGTGACCAAGATCAACTCCCTTGGAGAAAATGGCTGCTTTGGAGGGCAGACTCTCTGCTGAGAGGGGAGTCCCTCCCCTCCCTAAACCCCACCTTCCCCAGGCTCCACCCCCAAAATCTCCAGGTATTTTCAATGCAGAGCTGGCAACCCTATTGGGTGCTCTTTATGGACTGTCACTTTGTCTTAGCCTAAACCTACTTCAGAAAGGAGGGAGGGAGAGCTCCTTAGAGGTGATTGGTTCAAGGGTTGCTGGGGCCCCACTCTGGGCGGGGGTTTCCGCACTTTTGTGGGCCCCTTTTCACCCTGCAAATGGAAACCCTGCCTGCAAATGCCCCTGAATGTGACGTGATGACATCCTCCAGAAGTGACATCATCATGTCACCAACGTCGGGGGTGGTGGTGACTCTCTAATATGGTAAAATTGGGCTCAGACCATAGATCCCAAGACAGATCTGGAGCCCCCCACTGGCAACTAGGCAGGACCTGGCTACCCTAATTAGACCAACAACCCCAGAGCAAAGGTTGTTCTCTTTATTGCACCCCCAGACGAGCCTTTCTTGTTCAGGAGAGTTAAAAACCAGAAAAGGACCTGTTATTTTATCTACCAGATCTGCACCCCACACTAACCCCATGGAGCTGAGTGCACACAGGCATTCTGCCATTTTATCTTCATAACAGCCCTTGAAGGAGGCTGGGCAGAAAGAGTGGCTGGCCTATGATCTTCGAGTGAGCGCTCTTGCTGAACAGCAGTTCCAAACTGGGCTGCATCCACTCAGGGCAGTGAGAATCGGCCACAGCAGCAGCGGCAAGCAGTGGTAGGAGCCGCACGCCCCGTTCCCAAGCTGCTTGCTGCCCCCATACTGCACTCCTCCCCTATTTTCTGTTGAACCTGCACAAAAGCTCAGACACAAACGAAGATGCTGCCGGGACTCCCCTTGGCCCAGAAACCCTCCTCTCCCTTCACCTTCCCGTTCCCTACCAAACTATACTGCAGCACCACAGTGCACACAAGCAGCGAAAGTAGGGAGAGGAGCCCCTTTGAGGGCTGAAAGGGAAGGGGAATCTGAGCTCAGCTCTCCCATACTGAAGGCAGAGATTACCTCCACTCACCCTCCTTGCCTCCAGGGACCTGGGGATCCCCCCCCCCAATTACAGCACATCTCCAGACTGCAGAGATCAGTTTCCCAGGAGAAAATGGATGCTTTGGAGGGTAGACTCTATGGCATTGCACCCCACTGAAGTTCCTTGTCCTCCCCAGGCTCCACCCCCAAATCTCCAGGGGTTTCCCAGCCTGGATCTGGCAACCCTGCCCCCCATCCCCTGCCAGAGGCCACGGGGAGCCTGGCAACTCTGCCCCCTCCCCACGGTCGCTATGGCGGAGTGTGCAGGTAGGCCCTCCTCCCCCTCCAGCCATCCTGCAGTTTGCCTTTTACTTTGGGGGGGAAAAAGATTCTCCAGAGTAAAGAGAGAGAAACAGGAGCCAGACAAGCTGTGCACAGACTGGGCAAAGCATTGTCCGGATGCTCCCTTCTGCTGTGTGGGGCTTCCTGCTGTCCCTTTGTGGGAGCAGCTCTAAGGCCAACGCTTTATCTATTAAGCCACACCAAAGTGAGCTCCGACAATCACCTTCCAGGGAGCCACGATAATGAGGCCGAGGAGCTGGTAAGTGAACGCTTTCTGAGGGAACTTCCACGCAGGCATAACTTGCCCCATCTCGAGGGAAACGATGGCGAGGGAACCGATGCTAATGATTCTGTCTTGTTCTCAGCCAGCCGAAGCCCGTTTGAATAGGAACGTCTTAAGAACTGGGCCAGCCGCAAGACCATGACATCAGCAGGGGCAAGACGGATGGCTGAAACACTCACCCGGCGCCACCCCTGCTCCGTCTTGACATCAGCTGCCCCCCAGTTGTGTTAATGCTGCTGGAGCACGAGGGTTAGGGCACTGCCAGTGAAGCCAGGCAAAGGCTGGATGTTGTAATGCACCTCCAGGAACATTTTCCCGGCTTCCAAAGAAAAGACAGCAGCCGAAGAACAAAGGACATCCAGTGAACAGAACAGGGATTGTATTTGTTAGGGTGTCCTGCTGTCACGGTCTGACAGCCGAGCTTAAACAGTCACATTAGGCAAACTCTTTGAGATGTTCTTAGAGAGCCTGGGGGTCTTATGGGGTGAGGGGAATAATCCACAGGGAAGCTTCCCCTGGCACAATGTCCCCCTTTCCATGATAATAGTAAGAGTTTGAGCAAGACGGTTCTGCCCTGCATTCTATTTTCCTATTTTAACAACAGCAACTAAAAAGTACCATAAAGGTAATCTATCCTGAATATTCCATGCCTCCCAGTAGATACCCTGACCTGGATGGACCAGGCTAATCTGATCTGGTTGGATCTCAGAAGCTAAGCAGGGTCAGCTCTGGTTACTATTGGGATGGGAGACTGAAGAAATGCATTTTTCCTGGGAGGTTTGGTCTGAGCAAAACCTCCACTGTGCATTTTTTCCCCTCTGAGCAGAGAACAGGCAGGAGAGGGGGAAGTCCATTCAAGTGATTCCCAGGTGTACCTCAGCTCACCTTTGTACAACTGCTAATAGATCTAGCAGAATAGATAATGGGTGGGTCAAGATCTTGCCCTTCCTCTAGCAGGGAGTGGAGATCTGGAGGAATGAAATGCTAGAGAGGTTCCAGGAAGGAAATGTCCTAGAGATCTCCAGGAAAAGCCTCTCTCTACTGGGAAGGCAGCCATTGACCATGTGCTCACCTAAAGAGCTGGAGCAAGCTTCAAGGTAACTGAAACTCTGTAGAGACTTAGAACACCTACGCTAAAGAGCCTATCCTATATTTTAACATCTGATAGGACATGTATAGAGATAGGGATAGAGATTAGCTTCAGAGGGTTTGCATTTTACCCATTTCTTTTGGCTCCCTTGCTCAATCTGGTGTTGTGCTAAAAATATGTGAACATTTTTTCTTTAATAAATACTTCATAACTTTTGATGCTGGTAGTGGTTCTCTGTACTTCCACCATCTCAGACGTGCTATTTTAAAAGAAGTGCTGTGGAGGGAGGCAGGCATTTAGCAAGTGGCTATTCCTCCAGGGGTGTGTAAATCAGTAAACTGTCCCTGCAGTGACCAGGCACAGGGCAGTGGGAAACACAGAGACAAGGCCTCAGAACTTGGAAGGGAAGCTGGGAGTCCTGACCCTCCCAATGGGCAATTTCATAAAATGGTCAAGTAGTAGTGACGAGCTACCCGAGAGTGGAAGAAAAGCCCCTCCAGGTATTGAGAAAAACCTAGGCGGGCAAGGTGGAATACAGACTGCAAGGCAGAGCAGGGAAGTTCTGCCACAGAGACCACCAAGGAAGTCCAGCATAACTACACAGAGGCAGGCAATGGCAAACCACCTCTGAATGTCTCTTGCCTTGAAAACCCTACAGGGTCACTATCTGCCAGCTGTGACTTGATAGCACTTTCCTCCACCACCACCTAGAGCACAAAGAGCATGCGCTATTCCCCTCAGGCTTTTAAAAAGGGCAACCAGGTGTGTGCGCACACTCTTTTTTAACCTTACAAAGTAATATCTTTCTGCATACTGGGAAGCCCCTCAAGTATGAGAAGATGTGCACTTTGCCATTGGGTGTTCCCACTTTTCTGCTCCCAGCTGTTAAGTTAGCTGGCAGAAGGGGTGATGGCCATTCTTCAGTATTAAACATTAACTAGCCTGACAGTTTGGGGCCATGGCTCAGTGGCAGAGCATCAGCTTTGCATGCAGAAGGCCACAGGTTCGATCCCCTGCATCTCCAGTTAAAAGGCTCAGGTGACATGAAAGACCACTGAGACCTGGGAAAGCTGCTGCCAGTCAGAGCAGACGATACTGACCTTGACGAACCAAAGGTCCCATTCAGACCTCTTTCTTGTGTGTCTATTCATACATTATAGGATCTTTTGAACCCCTGCCTGTCAGCAGTGAGATTCCGTGGGGGGTCTAAGAGTTAATCTGCTGCTGAATGATGAAAGTATACATCCGTGGCTGGGAGTACCCTTGTACCTTTCATACAAAGGTAAGATGGTTAGGTGTAGTGGTTAGGAGTGCAGACGCTAATCTGGGAGAGCTGGGTTTGATTCCCCACTCCACATGCAGCCAGCTGGGTGACCTTGAGTCACAGTTCTCTCAGAGCTATTCTCTCAAGAGCAGTTCTCTCAGAGCTCTCTTAGCCTCACCTACCTCACAGGGTGTCTGTTGTGGGGAGAGGAAAGGAAAGAGATTGTAAACTGCTCTGAGGCTCCAGTGAAGGGCAGGGTATAAATCTCTTCTTCTCCTTCTCCTTCTCCTCCTCCTCTCCCCCCATCCAGTTGCCTCCTCTGAAGTCTGCCAACTGTTTAATCTGACTGGCTCCCTTCCCTTAAATAGTGGTTTGATATGTAAAAACTAACAAACCTTACATAAGAGCATAAGAACATAAGAGAAGCCAATGTTGAATCAGGCCAATGGCCCATCTAGTCCAACACTCTGTCACACAGCGGCCAAAATATACCAGGTGCCATCAGGAGGTCCAGCAGTGGGGCCAGGGCACCAGAAGCCCTCCCACTGCTGCCCCCTCCAGCACCAAGAATAGAGTGCATCACCTGCCCCAGACTGAGAGTTCCCATCTATACCCTGTGGCTAATAGCCACTGATGGACTTCTGCTCCATATGTTTATCTAATTCCCTCTTGAAACTGTCCATGCTTGTAGCTGCCACCACCTCCTGTGGCAGTGAATTCCATATGTTAATCACTCTTTGGGTGAAGAAGTATTTCCTTTGATCTGTTCTAACCCGACTACTCAGCAATTTCATGGAGTGCCCACGAGTTCTTGTATTGTGAGAAAGGGAGAAAACCTTCACGGCGTGGAGCAGATGACTCAGTCTCTGGCATCCTTATGACCTCCTGCTCACCTGTGGCAGTGAGGGATCCAGGTGTGCTGTACAGCCGAAGGGGTGGACACAGTCAGCGAAGTGAGCCTGGCCTGTTTTCCCAAGTCAGCAATGCCTGGTGATGGGCTGCTGGCTTTGGAACTGGATATGCTGGGGATTGAACCTGGGACTTTCTGCATGACAAGCCAATGCTTTACCACTGAGCTATGGCCCCCCAGACTGTCTGGCTAGTTAATGTTTAATATTGAAGAATGGCCAGCAGCACTCCTTCTGCCTGCAGACGTGGAATTCTGTCTCTTCCACAGCAGGCTGTCCTGCAAAGAGCCTAGTGATCATGGTTTGCTCCATGCCATGAAAATCTTCATTTACTAATTTCTGGATTTACTTACTTCATTTGCAGCCTGCCTTTTTTGCTGAGACTCCAGGTGGATATCAACTCTCGGTTAAAAGACAACAGGAGCCAGCTGGCAGTACTAGGAAGAAAACCTGAAAGGGGAGTTTCTGAGCTTCATTCCATCACTTCTGAGACCTTGTTTTCTTTGCAGAGATAAAAACAAACAGGACTGTCCTTTTCCTGCCTGCAAAGACTGGACTTCAACAACTTAATGTCCATCTATTGATTAAATCAAGCTGTTTGAAGCAGATCTGATCTACTAACTGGAGACTCCCAGACTGGAGGGGGTAACACTTCACTGTGAATATTTTAATCCATTGCATTTTTCTATTATTTCTTTCCTCCATTTTTTTGCATTTTCTGACCACACTGTGTGTTACGTACTGAAGCTGAATCAGTCCTATCTCTGTACATGTTAAGCTTCAGACATAAGTAGGATTGTAATCTGTCGCATTCCTATTGGCTGGTTTCTATGAAACCTCTGTAAATAACCAATGACAATGTATATATGTGTTTTGGAGGGAACAGACCTCATTGGTCTTTATCCTGAGTTTCTTATTGGTTGTTAACATATTTATGGGTGTGGCTTTAACAGCCCGGATCATTTAAAAAGGGAACTGTACTCCACTGTTCTGTGTGTGTGTGTTGTTGAGTTGAGTTGGCTGTTACAATAAAGCTGAAACACTTTTGCTGAAATCCAATTGTGTTGAGTTGCATGCTTAACACTGTGCATGAAGTACCAGTGCTGCATAGACTGAAAATGTTGTCTGCAGGAATTTAAATATTTGATCTCCGTTATTTAAGCCAGCCACTTAAGTCTATCATCTGAAGCTGCCATTTCCTTCAGGGGAACTGACCTCTATAGCCTGGAGATCAGTTATAATTCCAGGAGATCTCCAGGCCCCACCTGGGAATTGGTAACCCTACACTGCAGTATAGGGATCAAGGTGCTAGGGAGGAGCTGTAGCTCAGTGGCAGAGCATCTGCTTGGCCTGTAAAAGGTCCCCGGTCCAATCCCTGCCTGAGACCCTGGAGACCTGCTGCTAGTCTGAGTAGACAATACTGACATTGATGGGCCCACAGTCTGATTCGGTATAAGGTAGCTTCATATGTTGCACTAAAACTGGGGGGGTCCTGGGTTCAGTGTCTGTGCAGGTTCATTGACTAGTCATCGTCTCTCTGTTTTGACTGCCTCACAGAGTTGTTTTGACAATAAATAGAGTAGGGAAGAACTATGTATGCTTCCCTACTGGGAAGGTGGAATAAAAATTAGGAAGATGGATAGCTGTTCTCCTGCCCCGGAAAATATGTTGGCCTCGGTGCAGGAACAATTATTTGCCCTATGAAAGGACGTTTTCCACAAGCTGGGAAATACAGTTTCCTTTGTAAAAAGCACTGTATGAACATTCCACCTTTGCAGTTAAAAAGGCGTCCTGTGTCATAAGCTCGTAGAGATGCACATGATGTTAGCAGCAAGTCCACTATAGAACGGCACTTGCTGTAGTTCAGAGTCATCCATTGTCATTCTCAGACTAAGCTCAGGGGATACTAGCCCCTTCTGGTTTTCGGTTGAAGCCAGATCTGCTCTGTGCCCATACCGCCAGTCACAAGCCCACCCACTCTCCCTTCACAACTGCAAAACTCACACTACAGGTACATCTCTCTACACAACCCAAATGAAATCTGAAGGGAATGTTATCGGAATCCAGTACCTTGTCTTCTGTTAGGTCTGTGACCCCTATGTGCAGTGCTTTCTCAGCTGTGATAGAATTTTAGCTAGCAGGGATGAGAAAATGTGAAGACAAAAGGCCTTACCTGGACAAGAGGCTGAAAAGATTAATGAGGTCATCACAGGGTTTTTAAAGGACAAATAGCAGCTGGGCAGGCCCCCATTTCAGAAGCTGGTGGAAAGTGGGTTTAACCCTTCCAGTTAGGGTTGCCAGCTCCGCGTTAGGAAATTCCTGGAGATTTGGGGGTGGAGCCTGGGGAGGATGGGGTCTGAGGAGGGGAGGGGCCCCATATTGCTATAGAGACCACCCATCAAAGCTGCAGTGTCCTCCAGGGGAACTGGTCTCTCCAGTCTGGAGACCAGTTGTAATTCTGGGAGATCTCCAGGCCCCACTGGGATGCTGGCAACCCCACTTCCAACCCTACTTGGCTGCAACAATCAAAATCTCTTCTCATCTTAAGTTAACTGCCTCAGAAGTTGTTATTAGATCTCTTTGCATGTATTTTTTCTCTTCCCTAGCACTAAAGCACTCATGGGATAGAGCAGGGTATAAATTACATGATGAAGAAGAAGAAGAAGAAGAAGAAGAAGAAGCTGCTGCTGCTGCTGCTATGGAGTGTGGGTTACAATTGTGGAAACCACAAAAGAGCAGAAGGGAGAAGCCCAGTGGTTTTTAAGCTTTAGTCCGCTGTCTCTCACCAAGTAGGCAACATTGTCATTGAGTCTCCCCCCCCCAATACACAAGTAAAAAATTAGGACATAAGAGATCCACAACAAGGCAACTTTGTACAGGTATATTTATATTATACATATATGATACAGAAATATCAGGCATCCATTCAGTGAGACCTTGTGCCTGACGGCCATCTGGCCACTCCATAATTTTAGGTCTGATTCCTGTTTGCTGCATTGCCCCCTGATAGAGCAATCCTAAAGTCCATTAGAGTCCACTGAAGTCAATGAATGGGCTTAAAAGGGTGTAACTCTTTTTAGGGTTGTACCATTAAGGGACCGGGTGAGAACTCTAGGATGTGGGGATTTGTCTGCACAATGAAGTGAGTGGTATAAAACCCCTCTACTTCACCCATTGAAGAGTTGGGTTTTATACCTCACTTTTCTCTATCCTAAGGAGTCTCAAAGTGGCTTACAATCACCTTCCCTTCCCCTCCCCACAACAGGACACTTTGTGAGGTAGGTAGGTAGGTAGGTAAGGCTGAGAGAGTTCTGAGAGAGCTGGGACTGGTCCAAGGTCACCCAGCTGGCTTCATGTGGAAGAGTGGGGAATCAAACCCGGTTCTCCAGATTATTAAAACCACTGCTCTTAACCACTACACCACGCTGGCTCTCTTGTAAGAAGCCTTTGCGAATGAAAAGAAAGGGCTGCCTTAAAACCCCAAAGATTTGTAGATCTCCTCCCTTGCTGGTATGGCCACCATTAAGGATCACCACTTCTCCCTCCTTTGCCATGGCCTCGGTTCAAGATGGGTTCCTATCAGCTGCAATTTGATTTGAACAACTCTGGCAAGGTCTGTGGTCAGACCCCATCAAGTTGGGCCCAAAGAGCTAATGGGGCAAGCAAGTTCTCCCTTCTCATCCCATCAAGGAGGTACAGAAAAATACAAGTTGTTCCCACTAATACCAACCAGGGGAAGGAGGGAAGGCGCATGCGAGCATCATTCTCTTTGGATGTTTCCATAATTGTCAGGATGAAAAAGCTGCTTTGCAGTGTTTAATTTTATAGCTAATGAAAAACCAATCTCACGGTGCCGTGTATGATGAATGTTTGGGGGCGCTCACCTCTCCCTTCTTCTTATGTCTGAGCGATTTAAATTGATGCTAAGTTTAAACTTATTAGACCATCAGTGGGTCATTCGATGTACAGTATGACAAGGCAGGGGCCGGGAACCCGAGGCCCTTCTAGAGGAAAGAGAATCCCAAAATGTGAGAGTGCCAGAAGTATGATCATTTATACATACTCGGCTCACAAGCTTAGATCCCCTGCCCTGCCTCCTCAAGCGAGGAGGGCCTTGAGTTCAAGCCCTGGAACCCTTGGCAGCTGTACGGTTGCCAACAGGCTTGGAGGGGAAATGCCCTGTCCTTTTAGTAGAAATTTAATGTGCAGAAATGGACAGCTGAAGTGTTTTCATGGCATGGAGGTCAATCACGTCACCTGGTAAATAACATCCCATTAAGCCTCTCTTGAAGGGACAGAAGCCACTGGCAACCCTAAGCTGGAGACAGCCAGTAGTTTGGGGGTGGTGGTGGGGGCATAGCTCAGTGGTGGTACGTGCACACTTTGTATGCACAAGGTACCAGGTTCAGTCTGCCGCATCTCTAGTTAGAATGATTGCAGAGCTCGGTAACAAACAAACAAAAATCTTTGCCTGAAAACCTTGGAAATCCATACCCTGTCAGAACTGAGGCCACTAAGCTACAGGGTCTAGTGATGTAACTCAGTTAAGGCAGCTTCAATGAATCATCTCTCGAGCCCCCATGAAGGCTTCCCTCCCCGCCAGCACACAAGGAGAAGAAGGGCTCATCCCTCAGGGGCAGGATCCATCAGACAAGATGAAGTTCTATGGTAACACAAATGCCTGGGGTACATGCATGGGACTCCTCGTGAGCAAGCGCTGAGCGATGCTTTCCCATGTGATCATTTTGTGTCTCAGACATCATTCAGCACAGAATAGAATAGGATGGGCTCTGCTCATGTGGAGCAGCATGCATCTTTCAAAACATTTGTGCCCTCCATCCAGAACCGTGCACCAAATTATACCTTCAGGTTGACATGGCCCCGTTCTTCTGTTTTGTAATACCCAGGGCTCTTTTTGGGCAGGAACGCACAGGAACGGAGTTCCAGATGGCTCCCGAGTTGGCCACGCCCAGCAGGAACTCATTAGCATAACAGGCCACACCCAACAGCAGAAACTCATTAGGATTGGCCACATGAGGGGTGTGTGGCCTAACATGCAAAGGAGTTCCTGCTACAAAAAAGCCCTGGGTTTTGACAACAAACAAGGTAAACAGAATAAGAAGCAAAAGGTGGGTGTAACTGGATGACCACACTTCTGGTAACATGGGGGTATGGCCTAATAGGCTAATGAGCTGTGCTGTCGGGGTGTGGCCTAATATGCTAATGAGTTTCTGCTGTTTGGTGTGGCCTGTTATGCTAATGAGTTCCTGCTGGGCTTTTCCTACAAAAAAAGCCCTGGTAATACCTATTTATATGCATCTGTCTGCCTGTTTGCAAGGATGTGGAACGGTATGGTATAGCCAGTGTTCCCTCTATGGTGAGTTAGTATGAGCTAGCTCACAGATTTTTAGCCTTCAGCCCATGCATTTTTGTCTTAACTCAGGAAGGATGGCTCCAGAACAAACTAATTGATGCAGCAGCCAAATCGCTCGCTCACAACTTTAATGCCAGTAGCTCACAAAGTAGAAATTTTGCTCACAAGACTCCACAGCTTAGAGAAACATTGGGGCCCCCAATCTCGTCATTATCTCAGAAGCAAAGCAGAATCGGTACTTAGATGGGAAACCGCCAAGGAAGACTGCAGAGGAATGCAATGACAAACCACCTCTGCTTCTTTCCCTTCCCTTGAAAGGCGCTTGCTGGAGTCACCATGTCAGGTGTGACTTGAGGGCACTCTACACACACACACACACACAGTAAGGCTGTAGGAGGGAAACTAACATGGTATAGCTGGATCTCATCAGAACTCGGAAGCTAAGCAGGCTCAGGTCTTGGAAGGGAAACCATCAAGGAAGGCGCTGAAGAGGGAGGCATTGACAGACCACCTCTGCTTCTCCCTTGCCTTGAAAGTCCCTTGCTGGAGTCGCCATAAGTCCGCTGCAACTTGACATTGCATACATAGATATATGACAGTTTACATTATTTCATGGACCTTTATTTTCAGTGTATTTATAGAATGGATTCTGCCCGAACCGCAACTCTCATTTGCAAGCACAACAGGAAGCAATAGGTCAAAGGTTTTAATGGTTACTTACTTATATATTCATCTGAACATCCGATTCGCAGCAGTCAAAGTTAGTTCTAACTTGGTAGGCAGGATTTTCAGAAGAATGTCTCATTACTGAATGGTCTGTTTCCCTCAATAGTGATTTCCAAATGGTGAATGGGAATTTATTTGTGATTCAGGTGGCAGATTTCCTTGAGGGAGGTGGTTACCAAAGTGATTGATGTAAGATCAATAGCTGGCCACCCCTGAACATTTTCTGTTGTCACTCCCACCCAGTGGGATGGCTTGACCCACACGGTCAGAGAGGCTCCCACACTTCCTTCATCCCACAGAATGTGCAGAAAAGAACTGTTTGAGAGGGCTTTTTGATAAAGGGAATAGGGTCGTGTGGCCTTAATATCTGTGAAACATTTAGGCAATTTCCATGGCATTGCTTATTGTTTCTAGCAAGCTATTTTTTTTTTGCATTGTTTTCTAAATTTATAATCCATCTTCATTACATTGCATATTCTACTGATAGGACTGTTTATATTGCACTGTTCACCACTGCTATAATTTTGTTTCTATTGCACTGTTTGTTCTGTAGACTGTATTGCCATTTGTACCATCGTTTTTGGGAGGGAAGAACATAAGAACATAAGAGAAGCCAATGTTGAATCAGGCCAATGGCCCATCTAGTCCAACACTCTGTCATACAGTGGCCAAAAATACCAGGTGCCATCAGGAGGTCCAGCAGTGGGGCCAGGACACTAGAAGCCCTCCCACTGCTGCCCTCTCCAGCACCAAGAATAGAGTGCATCACCTGCCCCAGACTGAGAATTCCCATCTATACCCTGTGGCTAATAGCCACTGATGGACTTCTGCTCCATATGTTTATATGGAAGGTGGCATGGTATAGCTTGACCTTTTCAGTTCTAGGAAGCTAAGCAGGGTTAGTGGCTCAGTGGAAGACCCTCTGCTTTGCATGCAGAAGGTCCCAGGTTCAATCCCCAGTGCCTCCGGTTAAAAAGGACCAGGCAGTAAGTGACATGAAAGACCTCTGCCTGAGACCCAGGAGAGCTGCTGCCAGTCTGAGTAGACAGTTCTGACCTTGATGGACCAATGGTCTGATTCAGTATGGCAGCCTCATGTATTCATGTATGGTGGGAGACCACCAAGGAAAGACACTGCAGGGGAAGGCGATGGCAAACCACCTCTGCTTCTCACTTGCCCTGAAAGCCCCTTGCTGGGGTCACCATACGTTGACTGTGACTTCATGGCACTTTACACACACACACACACAGTCATTTCTGTGGTCTCTAATGTTGTCATCCAGAGTTAACGATTGTATGTATGATATTGGTTTTATTACTTCTTCTAAAATTTTGTAATCTGCCTTGATTCTTTGGAAGGTATATAAATGAGGTAAGTAAATAAATAATTTTTCTACAGCAGAGCAACAAGGACAAAGGGAAATGGCTTCTGTCTACAACAGGGATGAAGGGTGATCTGCATTCCCCCCTCCCCTCCAGTCTCTGTCCCAGTTGTTTCTAGCTGCAACCTGATCTGCAGCCTGTGCGAGAAGACAATGCTGATTCCTTTGCCATGAAAAGTTTCAAAAGCTCTTGTAATGTATCCATCTCTGACCATGTGCGAGGCGAGGTCCCCATGCGGTCATGTGAAGTGCCCGAGCTTCACTGCCAGAGACAATGGCCAAGCAGATCCTAGCCTGAGCCACTCAGAGGGCTAGGCTTCCGGCTGTAAGCCTATAGAACTCTCAGCCACTATATAGAGCCCATCATGAGTGTGGGGTGTGTTTTTGGGATGTGGGTTTATTGCACATATAAACCGGCCTGCAAGCCGGGAAGTTTGTCTTGTTCTGCAATGGAAATAAAGTATGAGAGCTGAAATCATTAGTAAGTCTCAGTACTTTTCAGCTCTTTTCCTGCCTATCGAGCAGCTGCTATTTACGTTGCAAAGCTGGTTAACCCTAACAATCAACTGCAGGTTCTGATAACCAGGCTTCCCAAACATATTGGCCTTAACCAGCCTTCTACAAATTTTAAAAGGATGTGGCAGAATAAGCCTCATTGGAAAGAGGATTCCACAGCCTCATTGCTGCTAACACGTCGTCTCTGTCCTGTGTAACTGAACACTGCACCATGGATTGTGGGAGAGGAAATGGGGATGCAGAAGAGGCGGGGCTGTCTGGACCACTGAAGTGCATGGGTAGGTGTGGGTGGGAAAGGGGGAAGTGCCATGGTCCAAAACTAGGTCAGAACACAGGAGTGGATTGGGCTGGTTTTGTCTGGGTTAACTATAACTGATGCGCTTATCAGACTCCACCCTCTTCACATATGTGTGTATGTATGTGTTGTCTTGGTGCAACTGACTTATAGTGACCCCAGCAAGGGGCTTTCAAGGCAAGGGAGAAGCAGAGGTGGTTTGCCATTGCCTTCCTCTGCAGACTCTTCCTTAGGGGTCCCCCATCCCAGTACCAGCCCCGCTTAGCTTCCAAGGTCTAACGAGATCAGGCTATGCTGTGCCACTCCACGTGCAATGGCATCTTCACATGGGCCCCTTTAAATACAAAGTTTATAAACCAGTCATTCCTAGGGTGACCTGATCAAAGGGGCAGGACTTCTATACATTTAATAACAATGTAGAGAAAACAGAATTTTATCAGATGTGGCTTCTGAAGCAAGTAAAGGCATCATCTGCCAAAATCCCCGCCCCCCTTTTAGTCTGCTGAACATACACATGAATGGATCATCTGGCTCACCGAGGCTCTTAGAGACTTTCCTCAAACCCACAACCTGATATATCTTAATTGGCGATTTCAGGAATTGAACCTAGGACCATGTGCATGCACAATACGCATGCTACCACTGAACGGGAGCAGAAAGATACACTGGCAGCTTCCTTTGCCCCTGGCACTCTAGCAGACATCAAACTAGAGGAGGGAACATCACACCTCCAGTAAAGAGAGAACTGCTACAAACAGAGTTTGGGGGATCCAGGAGCTTAATAAGAGAGATTCCTGGATCTGTAGCTACAGTGGGGCATTTCGGGGCCTGGCCCCCTGACTTTCTGCCAAGGCCCCCTGACTTCCACGAAGCCCCCAGGCTCCCCAACTCTCTGGGCCACCTGGAGGACTCCCCACCAACTGCCCCTTCCTCAAGTGCCGCTTGCTTCCCTGCATAGGCAAGCAGACTGCAGATGCTGCAAAAGTGAGGGTTTTTTAAAAAATTATTTTGTGACATCAGTGCCCCCAGACTTCTTTCTTTAAAGACCCCCTGAATTACAAAATCCTGGCTACGGCCCTGGAGATTCCTAAGAGAAACGACTAGAACTAATAGTCAGAGTGCTGGACTGAGATCTGTGGGAACTAGGTTCAGATCCCCACTCTGCCCTGGAAGCTCTCTGACCGACCTTGGGCCAGGCACACAGTCTCAGCCTGAGATACGTCACAGGGCAATCGCAAGAGGCAGAGGGAAGAGTGATGCTGGAAGCCACTTTGAGTCCACACTGGGGAGAAAAGCAGGATTTTAAACAAACAAACAAAACATGCTGACAAGTAAAAAAGAGCGAGGGTCCCGTAGCCTCTTAAAAACGAACAAAATATGTGGCAGGGGATGAGCTTTCGTGAGTCACTGCTCACTTCTTCAGCTACAGACAGACTAACACGGCTACCCGTCTCGATCTGTCTCCATGCTGAAAAGCACGGTCATTCAGTGAGAAAGATCACTCACCTTTCCCCCAGGATAAATGCTTTTTATATAGGAAGAGGTGCTTCATACCTCTCTACAACATCACACAAAAATCAGGGACATCCAGTCCTCTGAATGCATTTATATCCTGCTTTTCCTCGAGGCAGCATACTGAGATTTCCTAGGCAGTCTCCCATTTTGTTGCAGATCAGCCCCACCGGATGGTGCATTGCAGAAATTCTGTGCCTTCAGACCATATTATGTCCCAAATAGTCGGTTTGGGGGGGAGACTGCCCTCTAAAGCTTTACAATCTATGCAGCGGCTCTCAATGCAATAAATACATAAAATATGTAGCCTCATTACCCTAATTGGAAATAACCTTTATTTAGTTCTACCCGAGTAATTTCCCAGACTCTGGTTATAGGGACTTGTGTGTTTGTTCTTCTCTGAAAAGGCTGAACAAGAGGTGAGCTGCAGGCATCCACAAATTCAGGAAACATCGATAAATGCTGGCTAAATCGATGTTAAGAGCGCCTTTTAAATGGGCAAGAGGAAAGCAGGGAACTCCTCAGGCAGAAAATCCAAATTGCACCTTGCTGCCTGCTAATTAACACACATTGTGCTTTCCACCGGCTTGTTCTCCCTGCAGAAGCCTGGGAAGGACCGTGGCTCAGCAGTAGAGACCTGGCTTTGCATGCAGAAGGTCCCCGGTTCAATCCCTGGCTGGCAGCTGAAGAATTTCAGCCAGGACAGCTGAGAAAGAACAACAACCTGGGGTAACAGCAGTGGGCAATGCCATTGCCCTCACTGCCAAAAATGCCACTGCTCTGTATGACCTACATGCCCTTCCCCAGGGATGCGAGGAGGTGCACGTGGCAAGGAGCACGGGTGGTGGAATGCCAAGCAGATGGGGGAGAAGGGCACACAGGCAGGTGGGCAAGATGTCAGTGACATTGGGCCTGACCAGGAGCCCTGGCCCCTGGCAGCTGCTGACCCCGGCCCTGCTGAGCTACCTCAAATTATTTCATGGTAGGGCCAGCTCTGGGTCCACTGCCCGGGAACTGCTTTCTCATGGGGGCCCTATGGACAGCCAGTTTGATGTAGTGGTTAAGAGTGCAGACTCTAATCTGTGAGAACCAGATTTGATTCCCCACTCCTCCACATGCAGCTGCTGGTGTGACCTTGGGTCAGTCACAAGTTCTCTCAGAGCTGGTCTCTCAAGAGCAGTCCTTGAAAAAGAGCTAGTCTCTCAGCCACACCTACCTCACAGGGTGCCTGTTGTGGGGAGGGGAAGAGAAAGGGATTGTAAGCCACTCTGAGACTCCTTCAGGTAGTGAAGGGCAGGGTATAAATCCAGTCTCCTCCTCCTCCTCATTCTGGCTGGAGTTCTGTGACTGGCCCTTGAAAAGCAAGCCTGATACGGATTGGGGCCATGATCTTGGGAAGGGGACATTTTAATTGTTTGCCCATGTGACCCATTGCCCTGATTAAAAACAACAGCACTACCAGTAGGGGGGAAACCAACTGACCTAAAACAAGCAACTGGACCTGACTGGGAGATAAAGGAACCCAGGAGGGGCATTTTTAATTAGGAAAATGGTGTACTAAACCTAGGGTTGCCTGCTCTGAGTTGGGAAATACCTGGAGTTTTTGGGGATGGCACCTGGGGAGGGTGGGGTGTCAGGAGGCAGGGGACCTCAGCATGGGACCTCCACCCTCCAAAGCAGCCATTTTCTCCAGGAGAACTGATCTCGAGTCCAGAGATCAGTTGTAAAAGCAGGAGCTCTCCAGGCCCCACCTGGAGGTTGGCAACCCTAAGTAGACCCGCCTTTTCTCACCCCTGTGGCTCCAGTCCAAATTGAACCCTCCCAAATGCTTTTGTAAGGCCAAAAACCACACCAGAAGATCCAGTTCTGCAAATCCAGCACCTCGTGCCTCCTTAGCAAAGACTGAAATCTGACAATTTCTTCCTTGTTGGTGCTTTCCGTTGCCATTCTATCCTTTGTTTCGAAGCAACAAGTGTGTTTTTGTGTGTGCATGTGTGTGTGTGCAATGTCTGCTGTAAAACCAGGTTGGCCAAAATAAATAAATAAATGAATCCCGGAGACGAAGTTTTATTTCTGATAGATTACGTCAGATGTGTCCGTCTTTATGGTTATGCCGGAGTCATTTGTAAGGTGTTCATCTATCACTCGGGCTATTACAGTGAAAGGCATGTCTGTATCGGAGTGATGGATGGGCGGCTATCATTAACAGTAAGGCACGCTTACTGCAAAGTAAGTTCTGGGGGAAACAAGGAGATTTGTCAGTTTTTGCCATTGAAAGGAGACGATAAAGCGGGTCCTTTAAATTCACCTTGCGCCGGACATCGCTACATCTGGGGAAGTTATATTAATATTGCCAGAGGAAAACGTTAAGTAAAAGCATCCCAGGATTAAATGGGCCCATTTTGCTGCCGGCTCTTTACAGCAGGGATTTTTTCCCCTTTTTTATTTACAATAAGGAGCTGCAGCTGCAATTCTGAGCCTTGCTTCTTTTTTTTTCCTTCTAAAAAAGGAGCGCAGTCTGTCTTCTTCCTGGTTACCCTGTACATCCAGACCTCTTGAAAATCTGCCTAGATAAATAAAAAGGGGGCACAGACTTTGGGGGAAACCTGACCTTGATGTTAGTGCAAGGGACAGACTTGGAGGGTACAGTCACAAGGACTTGGGACAAGGTCCTCCCGAAGGTGTAGGGATCCTACCCTTTCTTCATCGAAGCAGACACAGCTAAATGTCATTGGTTTAGTTTGCTCCATAAATAGAATGGCACGCTTCTGCGGCTAGCTACCATAGAGCATCGCCTGCCAGCCAAGCACTGTGCTTTGACCGATGGGTCCTCCTGGATTTTGCAGAAATATTACATTTTTTTAAAATCCTGTCCTTCTTCCAAGGAAGTCAGGGTGGTGTAAGGTGACCCTTCCCTCCCTTGTTCTTTCCTCAACAACAGCCCTGCAAGGAGATGAGGCTGAGATGAGAGGCACTAGCCCAGGATCATCTAAGGCACGGGGTTTGGACCCCAAGGGTGGTCTTCTCCAACGGGCAACAGGGGCAGCTGCCCTGATCCCCATGCTGGGAGGGGCCTGTCTACCTATGGCCACTCCTCCCCCCAAAAGAAGGGGAGAAGAAGAGGAGGAGGAGGCTACTGCCGATGTCCAGACCTACCCTATCTGAAGCCTGGGCAGCTGGCTTCCAGTGGCAGCAGCAGCTCCTGACCACTTTGCATCAGGTGAGGTCCACCCCTTGCTTGTCCCTGGTGGGGGGGACAGCAATGAGTGGCAGTGATTCCAGCACCTCATCCTGAAGTTTGCCCCAGGGCCTCCGACTCACTGTGACCACCCTTGTCTAGCCCAAGATCCCCTGGCAGAGTGGAAATCGGAACCCGGGTCTCCCCAATCCTAGTCTGATACTCTTAACCACTACAACCACACAGGCTCTGGAAGAAGCAGTGAGGCTGAAATGGGCAGGTAGTTATATTGCCATCTCTGTTTTCTTACATGTTCATTATTTAAGTAATCTTTACCACAGCCCTGCAAAGTTGGCCTATGCTTTTATGCCCATATGACGGATTACGTAGGCAGGGGTCTCAGGCTGAAAGGTAGCTTTTCTAAAGAGCCACTGATATATGTAGAGGAAGAAAAGGAGGAGGAGGAGGTTGGATTTATCCCCCGCCCTTCACTCAGAGCGGCTTGAAATCTCCTTCCCTTCCCTTAATCTCCCCTCCCCACAGCAGATGCCCTGTGAGGTAAGTGAGGCTGAGAGAGCTCTTTCGAGGACTGCTCTTGAGAGAATAACTCTGAGAGAACTGTGACTGACCCAAGGTCAACCAGCTGGCTGCATGTGGAGGAGTGGGGAATCAAACCTGGTTCTCCAGATTACAGTCCACTGCTCTTAACCACTACACCATGCTGGCTCTCTACATACAGAGTGGCCTTAGACCATCAGCTTAGTGGTCCATCTGCCCCAATATTTGTCTACTGTGACTGGCAATAGGAAAAGGGCTGTGGCTCAGTGGCAGAGGGTCTACTTTTCACGCAGAAGGTCCCAGGTTCAGTCCCAGGCATATCTAGTTAAAAGGACCAGGTAGTAGAGGCTGGAGATCACTCAGAATCACAACTGCTCTCCAGATGGCAGAGATCAGTTCCCCTGGAGAAAATGGTGGACTCTGTGCCATTATACCCTGCTGAGGTCGCCACAGCAAATTGACACCGAGTGCCCAGTCCTCTGCCTGATACCCTGGAGAGCAGCTGCCAGCTGGAGTATAGAATCCAGACCTCACAGAACAATGGCTTGACTCAGGACGAGGTGACTTTATGCATTCAGCAGGTCTTTGGGGTCTTTCCTAGCCTCCTACCCGAGATCCTTTAGCCAGAAGTGCAAGGGATTTAACCTGAAACATTACACATGCAAAGCATGCGTCCACCTCCAAGCTACAAGCTCTCCATAGTTCTGGATGTAAGCAAGATTCAGACCAAGAACTTGTTATTCAGCCCATTCACTTAAGAGAGGTGAGGCTCTCTAGTACCCCTGACCATCTGCAATCCTATGCAAATGTAACTGGGAGTAAGCTCCCATTGGACACAGTGAGACTTATTTCTAAGTAAACATGCATAGGATTGTGCTGCTGAGAATCTGCATCTGGACAAATGTGTGCCTGACAGTATCTAAAGGTGAGTGCTCGCCTACTCAGGGAGGAAATCAAACCTTGTCCCTTTGGGGGATTTTCGTGATACTTTCTTGCCTGCCACAGCTATGGTATCTTTGAGGCAGAGCACCACCCCAGTAGGAACCTTTAATGCTCTGAGGGTAAAATCATTCTGACCTTTCCTACCTGGCACAGAACGATTCCCATTTAAAACAAAAATAAAATAAAATAAAATGGTTGAGCCGCGTGCTCGGTAGATGTGCAAATCTGCTATGGGATTTGATTTCTGCTCCAATGTTCAAGTCGGCTCCAGAAAGAGATCCACAGAAGTATTTCTCCCCCCTCCAACACACACACGTTTCAATTTAAAGAAGTCTTAAAATGGTGAGTTTTTCAAGCTATCCAACCTGATATACCATCTCCTGTTAACTTTGGACAAAACTTATCCTCAGATATCTCTAAAATGGATGCAAGGGTTGGGGGGGCGGTCTCTAATAAATCTAGAGTTCCGTAATGCAGAATAATATCATACCTAAATGGTGGGGGAGAGTCTATAGTTCCACGCTGGACTGTTAAGCTTGGCATGTATAGAGCCTCAGGCTTAATCCAAAGCAGATATAGCTCTAAAGATCCCATGAATGCACGGAACTTCCTTATACTGAATCAGACCATTGGTCCTTCCATTGGTCCTTCCACAGTTCAGTATTGTCTACTCAGACTGGCAGAAGTTCTCCAGGGGTTCAGGCTGAGGTCTTCCAAATCACCTCCTACCTGATCCTTTTAACTGGAGATGCCAGGGACTGAATCCACAGCCTTCCGCATGCCAAGCAGCTGCTCTACCACTTAGTCCTCTCCCCTCCCCAGAGCAGGCAAGGTCTTTAAGAACTGGGGAAATTGGCTTTTTTTTTCCTCCTTAGTTTTTTAAAAAAACTTTTTGTGCTATCTTGCCTCGTGAAGATTTCCTGTGAGCTCAGAAGCTCGCACAATGTTCTCTATCGTTTTGGTTGGCCCTGAGCAAAGGTATTACAAGGATTTTGTTTCTTATTCTGGGTTTTGCGTGGGCCTGTGGGGCTGTTGACAACTTTTAGCTGTGAGACTGCTGTCGGCAGCCTTGGAAATCCCAGCTAGCTGGAGCAGGCAACCTCTCCCCCCGCCCCGAGCTTGATGAACAATCGCCTGGCTTAATATAAGGCTCTTTCATAAAAAACAGAATCTGCTGTGAATTCTGACATGGCTACACAAAGACAGACAATAGATCAGATAAGGCTACCCCAGACGCCTCCCGTATATCCACCTGTTAAGTCAATCTTCTGGAATGTTTTCTCCCAAATAAAGTGTGTCTGCGACAGATTCTGCATCTGTAAACGACAAGCGCATGAGGGCTATTCAGATGGGGGATACCCTTCTGGGTAGCAGTGTGTGTGAACAAGATCTTGGGGTATGGGTGGACCATAAGTTAAATATGGGCACCAGTGTGATGCAGTGACAAAAAAGGTTAATGCGATCTTGGGGTTTATCATCAGAGGCATAACATCCAAATCACGAGATGTGATAGCCCTGCTGTACACTGCATTGGTCAGGCCGCACCTGGAGTATTGTGTGTGCAGTTCTGGTGACCTCACTTCAAAAAGGATGTGGGCAGAATGGAGCGGGTGCAGAGGAGAGCGATGAGGAGGATTGGGGGCCGGGAGACCAAGCCCTGTGAGGAAAGGCTGAGGGACTTGGGAATGTTCAGTCTAGAGAAGAGGAAGCTGATGGGGGACATGATCGCTCGCTTGAAATTTTTGAAGGGCTGTCACTTAAAGGAGGGCAGGGAGCTGTTCCTTTTGGCAGCAGAGGATAGGACTTGAAATCATGGGTTTAAATCAAGGGCAGGAAGGTACCGGCTGGATCTTGGGGAAAACTTTTTACAGTAAGAGTTGTTCAGTGGTGGAATCAGCTGCCTAGGGAGGTGTTGAGCTCCCCCTCCCTGGCAGTCTTTAAGCTGCGGCTGGACAAACACTTGTCAGGGATGCTCTGGGCTGATCCTGCACTGAGCAGGGGTTGGACTAGAAGGCCTGTATGGCCCCTTCCAGCTTTGTGGTTCTATGATTCTAGAACTCTCCCTGTGATCCTGCAGTTGCCACTTTGCACAACTAGGGCAAGACACATATTTTCCAGTTTTAGGGGGCATAGACGATTACCCTCCAAAACTTGAGTTTCTGGAAAATATGTACCCTTTATGTATGTGCTGTCAAGGGACAACCTTGTGGAAACTTCAACAATGGACTTTTAAGGCAAGGGAAAAGCAGAGGAGGTTTGCCATTGCCTTCCCCTACAGGAACCTTCCTGGGTGGGCTCCCATTCAAGTTCTGACCCTGCTTAGCTTCTGAGATCTGACAAGGCTACGCCATGCCATTCCACACCCCAGTGTGCCCCATACTCACACATGATCATGACTGCAAATGCCAAGAGTCTCATACATAGCCCAGTCTCCCCTTACTCATGGTTGATGATAGTCACTAGAACATCAGCTGGTTTTAAAGAATTCACTGAATTTGCTGTAAAAAGTTCAGGCTAGTTTAAGGAAGAGAGGGTAGTGTGGAGAGACCATTCCAGGCTTGCAATCACAATTTGTTGCATTATCGTCAGGAGGGATTTGTGATTTTAAAAAATTATGATTGTGTCTTACTTTCTCTTCAAGAGGGCAGTGTGGTATCCTTGGAAAGGGTGACGGGAATCCCATTGTACCCTGGTTAGATAAATGACCAGCCCAAATAGGTTCATGGCTTAGTGAGAATTTGAACTCTCTAAGGCCCAAGTGGACACTCCGTCTGCTAAATCTTCATTCAATTAAACCTGGGAGGCAGTTTAATCAATGATGGGAAATGTTAATAAGTGGTGTTGATTGCTTCCTCTTTTTTTTTAAGGCTCCGGTGAAACAAAAGAGAAATGGAAAAGCAAGTATGAGAGATGGTTTTTTTCCCCTTCTAGCAAAGAGCATCAGCTTTTATTCATTAAAATTGCAAGTTGTCTCACATTCCTTTCGATATCTCCAAAAAGCACCCATATTGAGGCTTTGGCGGTATGCAGGTTTAATGAAATGTAATCAATCCATTGGTTGAAGACAGATGAACAACCAGTTTAAATTCTTTACTCATTTCACAGCTTTGGGGGGAGGGGGGAGTACACTATACAAATTCGGAATGATTGCAACACACATATGGACCAACGTACCAGCACTGACGTACAATGGACCTGAACGCTGGCTCTTGCTATGTAGATGGGATAGGGGGACGGATGTTGAAAACTGAGGACCAACTTACACATGATGTTCTCTTTGTGTCCTTCTTGAGTCCGGGGGGGATCTGAATGAAAACTTAATTCCCAGGCATGCATTGACCAATTTGGATCAGGATCATGAAACACAGGGAGGGGGGCATTAAGCCTCCCCCCTGATGTTTTCCGAAACTGCAATGGCCAGCCACTGGGAGCCACTCTTTGTCCCTCTGGCATAGCCATGGGGTATGGATCTAAACACTTTGGCCTCCCCTGCCTATACTGCCCAGGTGAACTGCCCTTTCTAGAGATCGCCACAGCATCTGCTGAGTGGGTCCTTATCTTCGTCAGCATATGCCCAGCACTGGAGGCACCCGTGGATGCTGGAAACTGAAATTTTCTGCCATTTGTTGCTATTTTTAGGACTTCTCACTTTGTATGAATTTGGATTTTTCTACTGTGTTTGTATTTCATCTGTTGTGACCCACCCTGAGCCCACTTGCAGGAAGGGTGGGATATAAATCATCATCATCATCATCAATGACACACACATTTCCCCAACAGAGCAAGCAGCAGCTCCTGAGGGCCATTTCAACTCCAGAAAATGGGGCATGGGTGATGCTCATGCTCCTTCTCCCTCATACCATGGTCAGAATTCCGCCCACATGTATCTGGGAATCAAGTTCCCAGCATGGAACTCACCAGTGCAGCAGGCTGGGGGCACATGAGGGACACATGACATTTTGGTATGCCCTAAGAGGAGCATTCCTAGCTCTATGCAAAGGCAAGCTGGCTTGTTGTGTCCTTCCCCTCTGCTCAGCCACCTTTGATCCTGCCCTCTGGCCCAATGCCCCTTCCTCCAGGGGCAGAAAAGCCATTTTTATTGGAGGGGGGTTCCGTGGGCCAGGAAGAGGCTTCCGGTTTGGCTAAGCAGAGTGGTGGGGTGCAAGCTGTGTCTCTTTCACAGTAGTCACTGGATCAGACCCAAAATACCCTACACCTATTCCCATCACTTTGCCCTGACCTAGATAACCCAGTCTTGCTCCCTCTAAGCTGTGGAGTCTCGTGAGCAAAAATTCTACTTTGTGAGTTACTGGCATTAAAGTTGTGAGCAAGCGATTTGGCTACTGTATAAATTAGTGTGCTCTGGAGCCATCCTTCCTGAGCTAAGACAAAAATGTGTGAGCCGGAGGCTAAAAATCTGTGAGCTAGCTCACACTAACTCAGCTTAGAGGGAACACTCACCTAATCTTGCCAGATCCTGGAGGCTGCAGGGTTGGCCCTGAGTAGTATTTGGATGAGAGACCACCAGGGAAGTCCAGGGTTGCTATGCAGATGAAAGCAATGGCAGACCACCCGTAAATGTCTCCTCCCTTGAAAACCCTGCGGAGTTGCTGTAAGTGGGCTGTGACTTGACAGCAATAACCCCCCATCAATTTATCTCTGGTAAGACGCCCTCACCTGGATAGCCCAGGTTAGCCCAATCACATCAGATCTCAGAAGCTAAGCTGGGTTGGCCCTGGCAAGTATTTGGATGGGAGACCACCAAGGAACACCAAGGAATGCCAAGGTGGAGGCAGGCAATGGCAACCCAGCTCTGAACGTCTCTTGCCTTAAAAACCCTACAGGGTCACCACAAGCCAGCTGTGACTTAATGGCAACAACAACAAAATACCCATTAGAAGGTCTTTTTCTTGCACATACATGCAGCCTTGTAAGGTTCAAGCCTCTCTGTTTAGTGGATGCTTCCCCCCCACACACGATTGAATATGCATTGAGGAATGGTAGAAATCTCTCATGTCAGAATGAAGAATCTGCCCCGATTTTGCAGGAAAGAGCAGAAAGCAGACAATTCCTGCAGAGTCCATGTAGATTTTTCATTTCTGCAGTGACTTTTTTTTTTCCAAATCTCTTCCTCCAAAAACATTACGTCAGAAATGGCCCTGAGTGATCCTGTGTTGGAGGAGAGAAACGCAAGAGGAAATAAGAGTTTCCTTCTCACAGAGCTTTTGTTCTTGGGGGACAGAGGCGTCAGGCTCAAGAACGTACACACACACACTCAAGCACCCCATATCACACACATACCACCCACACAGCCCGTACACAGAGATCTCTCACATAGAAAGTTCCTTCTCTGAATAGGGATATCACACATATAACACTGTTCTGAAGGGTTTCTGTTTCATATATGAAAACCCAAGTTTTATTTGGGAGTGTGTGCGAATCCTACTTCATCCACTTCTCATGCATCCAGGAAATGATATTGTACTCCTTGAAATGTATCCTGGGAGACTGAAATGTATCCTGGGAGGTTTCTGAATACTGCCTTTTTAAATGACAGTTAAGGGCCTTTTTTGCATTGTGAACCTGTTTGTCCTGTGAAGAGAGCAGAAGGGCACCGATGACACAGGATGGCAGGTACCGCACAGGACAGTGAGCAACTGGATGAGTCCAAGACGGCACAGCTGA
The DNA here is from genome assembly GCA_029375565.1 of Gekko gecko. NCBI lineage: Eukaryota > Metazoa > Chordata > Lepidosauria > Squamata > Gekkonidae > Gekko > Gekko gecko. The sequence continues at coordinate 157,758,858 of JAPDNY010000006.1, forward strand.
CGTTATTAGATCCTAGAATAGTATTGCTGGTATGTGCAATGGTATAGTATAGCCTGATCTCATTAGATCTTGGAAGCTCAGCAGGGTTAGCACTTACATGCGAGACCACCAAGGAACCCCTTAGTGGACTCCTTAAGTATTCCTTGAAATGACTCCCCCCTCAAAACACATTTCTAAGAAGGAGCACTCTCTCTCTCTTGCTCTCTTTCATGCTCCTAGTCCAAGTTGTGGAAAGGCCGTGTACTTGTCAAACACTCTAGTTAGAGATATAGGAGACAGCTACTTTTCCTGACTGGAAATGTACTGTATGGAGGAATCTGTTTACTACACATAGGAGAGCCAGGATGCTTCCTTTAAACCTCACGTGGGAGCCTGATCCGTGGCTACATCCAAATCCTTGTGCTTTCCAACCAGACCTTCCATTTGTGCTGAAGCTCATCAGAAATATATCAATACCATTAGTTTTTGTTTTTTACCATCAAGTCACAGCTGACTTATGGTGACCCCATAGAGTTTTCAAAGCAAGAGATGTTCAGAGGTGGTTTGCCATGCCCTGCCTCCCCTTCACGACCCTGGTATTCCTTGGAGGTCTCCCATTCAAATACTAGCAGGGCCAACCCTGCTGAGCTTCCAAGAAGCTGATGAGATGGACCTAGCCTGGGCCATCCAGGTCAAGTATTCATACCAAACACGCCACTTAATTCAGCTCCATAGGTGCTGGAAGGAGGGTCATTTATGTTTCTTCATGTTCAGGATTCTTCTAAGTCAATCGAAGCTGTGTGGTTATAACTCTTGTTTAGGATTGCACTGTCAGTGTCCCATGCCCATTGCTTTGACACCATATTCTTGGTGCTTGGGGGAACAACAGTGGGAGGGTTTCTAGTGTCCTGGCACCACTGCTGGGCTTCCTGATGGCACCTGGTATTTTTGGCCACTGTGTGACACAATGTTGGACTGGATGGGCCATTGGCCTGATCCAACATTGGCTTCTCTTATGTTCTTATGTTCTCACATCCCCTCTTTCTCTCCCCCATTCTTCCAAGGCACTCATGGAGGGGCACCTGGTGGTCTCCCCATTTTTAGCCTCACTACAGTCCTGTGAGGCAGGTCCAGGTGAGAGTGGCTGGCCCAAAGTCACCCGGTGAGCTTCAGGACTTAGTGAAGGTTGGAAATTGATAGTCATCCCAGGTCAGAGTCTGATGCTCTTAACCACTATGCTGGCCCTAGTCCTAAAGCCTTGACCTGGAACATCTCACTGTCTTCAGATTCTGGTGTAAGAAATGTCATACTGAAATTTCTATTCTGGGGACACACACACAACTCTTGCTGGAGGAAGCACAACTTTAGTCTTGGAATGAAGGCATGAGACACATTTGCTGTGATGTGTGTGTGGGGGGAATTGCTTAGAAGAAGAGAAGAAGAAGAGAAGAAGAAGAGAAGAAGAAGAGATTGGATTTATACTCTGCCCTTCACTTGGAGTCCCAGAGCAGCTTACAAACTCCTTTCCCTCCCCCTCCCCACAACAGACACCCTGTGAGGTAGGTGGGGCGGAGAGAGCTCTGACAGAAACTGCTCTTTTCAAGAACAGCTCTGACAGAACTCTGGCTTGCCCAAGGTCATCCAGCAGCTGCGAGTGGAAGAGCGGGGAATCAAACCCGGTTCTCCCAGATTAGAGTCCACACACTTAACCACTACACCAAACTTGCTTAGGTATATACATATCCACACATCCCTGCACACGGCACAAACATTCCCCTTCCCTGACTGGTTAGTTTGGAAGGACTGTCATCTCACCCCCACACTCAGTCTTCTCTAAAGGGATCTCTCCTACGAAAGAGTCTTGCTGGGGGAGCTGATTTGCTCTGCTACAGATGGTATGTGTGGGGGCAGACAGCTGGGGGGGGGAATCCCACAACATCCAGCCTGATTGGTCTTCCCCATTGCTTGTCTCTCAACTCAGTACCTTGTGGGAGAATTTCAGAGTCCTGTGTCTCTCCAGTTTGCAGCTCTTTGGGGTGAGAAACTTAAATGCCCCCCCTCCAAGTACTGCATGGCTGAATTGCAGCCAGCGCCTTCCACTACAAAAAATTAGCAGGTTTTTTTTTTTGGGGGGGGGGGTGTTGCATCATGCCGGAGCAGAAGGTAGCACCATGTCCCTTGACTGGTGTGTGTGGGGGAGACTGCACATGACTCCTGTTTTCTCTAGGGTATCTTGGAGTGCATTGTGTACTTCTTCCGTGGTGCGTTGGAGAGTCTCCAGGCACACGAATTTTCTGGCGGCACCTGCGGTGGAGGGTTTTCCCCATCTTGCATAAACTCATGTGCACTTCTACACACAACTTATTGTCATGCCACAGCCTTCTCCTCCACTCTCATACAGTGACCTCTCATTGCATTTCCCCCCTATACACAACCCCTATTGGAGCAAAAGAGGGCTTTACTCACAAGGAGGTGGGATTCTATCTTCTCTAAAGATATATATAGATATATAGATACGAATCCCACTCCCTCCCACCCCCTGGAGATCAGAGTGGCATAGATCATCCTGCCCTCCTCTGTTTTGTCCTCACAACAGCCCTGTGAGGTAGGTCAAGCTGAGCAGGAGCTTCCTAGCTGAATGGGGGCTTGAACCCCGGTCTCACAGGTGCAGACTCTGATGCACTAGCCCCTGCTGCTGTACAGGACAATGCCTCTCCTGTCCCACTGCTTTAGCAGTACATTCAAACTGTCTTGTGTGTGAATCCTGCTGCCCGGAGGCACAGCAGAGAGCTGGAATGTTCTGTGGTGTACCACTTCCAAAGAAAAGGTGTCCACCCCTTCCCCTTCGCATTCACTCACTCGGAAAGGAATAACTGCCGCGAACCCTGCTTCATCCAGGCTGCAAGACACCCTCCCCTCCCCGCGGACAATTCTTTAAACCCACCATGCAAAGTTGGAAGACGCCCCCTCGGCCCCGTCTTTGCGACCACCAGCAAGGTGATTGGCGGGTGACAAAGATCTAAGGGACTCAGAGTGCAATCCTGTGCAGAGTTACTCTCGTCTGAGTTTAAGCTGGGACTAACTCCGGGTAGGATTGGGGGGGGGGTTGGAGCAGTACGGAGACGGCGCTTTGGGACTCTCCCGAGTGTGTATGGCGGCGGCGGCGGCGGACCACACAACCGCCCCCTCGACGGGCTCTCTCGCTCTCTTATTTCACTTGCCCAATTGTTTGCCGCGCCTTTGCTCCCTCCTCGCCTCTCTGCCGCCCACCCACTCGCCGCGGCAGCCCCGAAGCCGGAGAGACAGCGCGTCCCCGTCCCCCCGCAACACCACCCCTTTACCTTCTCCGTGCGGAGAGGCGGGAGACTTCGGGAGGCTTCCTCTTTCAGCTGGGCTCGCTCCTGGGCACCGGGAAACTTTGGCGGGCGGCGGCGGCGGCGCCCATGGCAGCAGCAGCGGGCTCCCCGGGCTGCCCTCCTTTTACCCCGCGGTGGGCCGGGAGAGCGGCAGGCGCGGCGCCCCGGGGCGTTTCAGCACCGCGAGGGGGCGGACAGCGCTCCGCGGCAGGCTGTTACTGCTGCTGCTGCCGCCGCCGCCGCCGCCGCCGCCACCACCACCACTGCGGCGCCGGACTGTGTGTCGGCGGAGGGAGCGAGACGCACGCAGTCCTCCCCCTCTGCCTGCCTGCCTGCCTGCCTGCCACCCACGGAGAGCGGCGGCGGGTGAGTGTCGGGACCACGCGAGGGAGGGAGCGAAGGAGGGAGGGAGGGACGAGCCGTGGAGGGGGTGGGGAGAGAGAGAGGCGCGGACAGGACGGCCCGCGACGGGGCGGGCAGTGGCAGGAAAGGGTCGTCGTCGGTGGGGGGGGGGGGGCTGTCGAGGGCTGTCCTGCGACTTTGAATTGGGGAGGGGGACACTTTTGGAACGCCATCCTTTTAGAAATCAATAGACAGGAGTTTGGGAGGGGGAAACTTGGTATTTATGTGATCTACACAGCCCCTGCCGTCCAGCGTTTGTGAAAATACCGGTGCTTTAAAAAATCTATTTTTAAAAAAATAATTAAAAAAACCCATTTGCTGACTGATGAATTAGGAGCACCTTTGTAACCGATTTCAAAGGGGGTTTGATGGCTTAATCCAGTTGATTAATCGGATACGATGATGCAGTCCTAGGCACACTTAGAGAGTAAGTTCTCGGGGCTTCAACGTATTTAGGATTTACATGGGCCAGTCGAAGTGAAATACTTCGGTTTCCATTGACGGACAGCTTCCCATCTTTTCCATATGGAAACCCAAGTGTTTGGAGTTGGGCTGGATCGTTTTCTACCCACTATTAATTTTAATATTTAAAAACATTGTAATGCTTCGTGGTTATTCTAATGGCGGTGTGACAAATCTTGATACAATTAATTTTCATTTTTGGCATCTCCAGTTGAATTCGCTACATAATATGTCATTGTGAGTCTCCTCCTCAGAGAAACTAACCAATGGAGCCTGTCTTGGGATTTGATTATGGATTTCTTTCTTTAAATGAAATCAGTTTGGAGACAGCAGAGCAAAGTTCCATCATTTAGGTTTCCATTTAGAAATAATTTCAGATTTTATCATTTTATTTTTTTTTCGCTTGCAGCATTTGTCTATGTTCTAGCAAGTCTCTTGCTGGTGATACTCCACAGTCCTACTTAAGGGTGCCGTAGCACTTTAAAGACTAGCATATTTGTTATGGTAGAGGATTTTTTGAGCTAGATCCCACTTTATCGTGAGGTGTTATACTCACCCGGCAGAAGGACAGGGAAAAGATCACGCCAGATGGCCTGGCGTCCTTTTATCCTGGGAAGAGAGTGCTGTTGAGCACATGCAAAGTGCCTGTTCATTACACCAGTGAGTAACCACTACCAACCACAACCACAGCATTCCAAGACATTACATGACATTCTGAAGGCCAGATAGGAAAAAAAGACCCATGAAGACTCAAAAATTCAATCAGAATGGGTATGGACCTCTGCTATGAATGAAATGGCAAAGGGAGAAATATTGGTACATAAACCTGTAAGGTAAAGGTAAAGGTTCCCTTGCTCGAAAGCCAGTCGAATCCGACTCTAGGGTTGCGGTGCTCATCTCCGTTTCCAAGCCGAAGAGCCAGCGCTGTCCAAAGACATTTCCATGGTCATGTGGCCGGCATGACTAAACACCAAGGCGCACGGAACGCTGTAGGAACCTGTAGGAACGGATAATTTTTCTGTGCAAAAAAACCCCCTCCTCTCCCAGGCCTTATTGAAGCCATGCTTGCTACCAACTTGTGTCAAAACTGCCTACGAATTCCAGCTCAGCAGCTTCACTATTCTGCAATCTTCCTAAATGTCAGTAAAAACTATAACTTGTGTTTAATGCCAAAGTTCAGCTTCATAAGAAAGAGGAGAATGCCTTTGAGCATGCACAGAGTGCTTTACGTTTCTAGTTCAGTAGTTAAAACACTCCCTTCTCTGCCACTCACACTCTTACAGTGCAATCCTATGCATGTCAATTCAGAAGTAAATCCTACTATGTTCAATGGGCTTACTCGTAGGTAAGTAAACATAGAATCACAACCTCACAGTGTAATCCTAAACAGAGTTCAGTAGGCTTTGAAGGGGCATTGTACAATTAGTAAGAAGGTCTTTGGTCTGCAGGAAGCAAACTGCTTCCACTGCCCTTTCCACTTGAGGCCAAGAATAGTCAGTGGGCCAAAATCACCTTGTGACTGTCAGAGCTAAACAAGTATCCAGATCCAAGACCCTCCATGCCATAACCAGCACTCTGTCTGTTTCATTATACTGCCTTTCCTACATGATATCACAGTTGTACCATGGAATAGGAAAGGTAATAATTTAAAAAGAGAACATTGGCAAATGTAGACCAGAACAAGGAAGTACAGGCTACTGACAAAACATTTAACTTACAGTAATCAGTAAGGTAGACTCAGGTGGGTGGCCATGTTGGTCTGAAAGTCACTGATTGCTGGAACAAAGTTTGAGTCCAGGGGCACCTTTAAGACCAACAAAGTTTAATTCTGGCTATAAGATTTCGTGTGCATCTGAAGAACTGTGCATGCACACGAAAGCTTATACCTTGAATAAAACTTTGCTGGTCTTAAAGGTGCCACTGGATTCAAACTTTGTTCCAGCAATCAGTAAGCTTAGCATAACAAAACATGGAACTTGCATTAAAAAAAAGCCTGCTGGAAAGAGAATGCTGAGCATGCGCCAAGTGCTTGCTGCTTACACTGATGAATAACCAGAACAAACCAACCCCCTCACATATTTATTTATTTATTTATTTCAATTTCTTAACTGCCCTTCCCTGCTTACATGGGGCTCAGGGCGGTTTGCAACGACATAAAATCCAACATACATTTTTAAAACCAGTTAAAAATACTGCTTTCAAATGCTGTCGGTGCATTTGCTAAGGGACTCCAAGAGAACAGCTCTGATCTCAGACCATTATTTTCAGATCTGGGGTGTAAATCAACATAAAATCTGGGGCGTAAATCAACTTCACAGCTGCTGGGCAAACACACTGTGCATTCCACGAGGGAAACAAAAGAACAAGGGAGCAAAGTGTGTGTCTCTCTCTCTAATCCTTCAGGAGCTGCCTTATACTGACTCAGACCATGGGGCCATCCAGGTCAGCATAGTGCACTCAGACTGGCAGTGGCTCTTCAGGGTCTCAGGCAGAGGTCTTTCTCCAGGGATCCTGGAAGTTTTTTGTCATCTTCTGGGCGTGGAACAGTGGTCACTGGGAGTGTGTGGAGGGGGAGGTATTTGTGAATTTCCTGCATTGTGCAGGGGGTTGGACTAGATGACCCTGGAGGTCCCTTCCAACGCTATGATTCTATGACTCTATGATTCTATTTCTTCAGCCTGGATGAAACAAGAAGCAAAAGCTGAAACCCCAAGCCTGCAAACTGTAACATGTATATCTTTTGATGTGTGGTTCACACATGAGACAGCTCCTGTGTTGGATATGACAGGGAAAGATCAGCCAAGAGACTGCTCCGACATAGCTCATGGCAGTGCTTATACAGTCTGCTCCATCCATATCCTTCCTGTCAAGTCTGTGACACTGCAGGCAGGTGATACAGCTGTGTCTTTCTCTGACATCTCCCCAGCCTAGACTTCCCACCTATTCTCTTTCTTCTTGGTGTTTATCTAAATAACCAAGGCCACTTACACCTGGAATGCTTGCTCTTTTTTTTCATTATTATTATTTCTCACACTGTGCAATGATCCCCCAATGTGTCTGAACACATTTTTAGACATGTCAAAATGCGGGTCAAACAGATGCCAGGCTTGTGCTGCAAAAAGAGAGACAGAGAAACAGCTGTTACCCAAAACAAAGCATACAAAAACTTTTATTTCTCCACCCACCCATTTTTCCAGTGCAGGAGATGCCAGGCAGATGATGAGTGGGCTACAGTGTCCAAAATATCTAGAGAAGACTCCTAATGTACACCATTAAGCCCCTACTTGTCCTCAAGGTGCCTGCCTGCCCTTTTAGTGGGATTAAATAGCCACAGTTTGAAGGGATTCCCATTTATATTTTCATAACACATGCTTCCTACATTCCATGGATGACCTGGATAGCCCAGGCTAGCCTGATCTCATCAGATCTCAGAAGTTAAGCAGGGTCAGCCTTGGTTAGTATTTTGGATGGGACTCAGAAAGGGATGCTGTTGCTTCCTGATTGGGTTCAGGCGTGAGAGTCCACTCGGTTCCTTTCATGAAACAGGCTGGGAGTTGCTTAAACGACGCGCTCAGACAATGCAGCCGGCCACTGGTAGTCTGTGCTGAAACTTGGCCCCATTCGGTGTTTATTAAATCAAATCAGTTGTTGGCTCTGCCGGGTTTGGCGAGTGTCTCGTCACGACCATCGCTTAGCCATGCATTCGTTCATTTGCTCCACGGGAAGAGGATTTTCTTTGGCTGCCGGTTAAATATGGAAAGAGGGGTTTTTGAACTGTAAAGCTCTGTACAGGTTAAATAGACACGAAAAAGGCACAGGGTCTGCGAAAAGGTGCAGCCGTGAATTAGAGTCCATTCGCCAGAATGGATGAAGCTGTCTTCTCCCGAATCAGACTGTTGGTCCATCAAGCTCAATACTGTCTTGCTCTGACCAGCAGCCGGTCTCCGGGGTCTGTTCCAAAATCTACTGCCTGAGATGCTTTAAGTAGAGTTGCCAAAGACGGCTAAGTAGAGAATGCCAGAGATTGAATTTGGGATCTCCTACGTGCAAGGCATGTCCTCTACTGCTAAGCCATGGCCCCTCCCCAAACGCATACTGCCTTTAGCACAGTAATATGAAACTGCTGTATAATGAGTCAGACCATTCCTCTATCTAGCTCAGTATTGTTTATTCTGGCTGGTATTATCAAACCTTTTGGATGCTCTAAATGGTCCTGGCACTGTCCTAGACTTTTGGTACTCCGACTGGTAGTGGGTCTCTAGCAGAAGATCTTTCTGAGTAGTTCATTTGTACTTATTCCAAGGAGATCGGGGGGGGGGGGAATCTCTCTCCCCTCCTCCATTTTATCTGCATAACTAACCCTTCAGGGCTGTCCCAGAGGGATGGAGGCTGTTGCCCAAATGGTTCAGGCTAGTCCAGGCCCATCGGCTCTCAGAAGCTAAGCAGGGTCAGCCCTGGTTAGTACTTGGACGGGAGACCGCCAGGGAGGTCCAGGGTTGCTACACAGAGGCAGGCAATAGCAAACCACCTCTAAACCTCTCTTGCCTTGAAACCCTATGGGGTCATCATAAGTCAGCTGCAACTTGATTGTGCTTTCCCCTGCCAACCTTTTAGGTAGGTTAGATTGACAGAATCACAGAGTTGGAAGGGGCCATAAAGGCCATCTAGTCCAACCCCCCCCGCTCAATGCAGGATCAGCCTGGAGCATCCCTGACAAGTGTTTGTCCAGCCGCTGCTTAAAGACTGCCAGGGAGGGGGAGCTCACCACCTCTTGAGGCAGCCGATTCCACTGCTGAACAAATGCTACTGTAAAAAAAAAAATCCTAATATCCAGCAGGCACCTTTCCACCTGTAATTTAAGCCCATTATTACGAGTCCTCTCCTCTGCTGCCAACAGCAACAGCTCCCTGCCCTCCTCCAAGTGACAGCCTTTCGAATACTTAAAGAGAGCGATCCTGTCCCTCCTCGACCTCCTCTTCTCCAGACTGAATGTTCCCAAGTCCTTCAGCCTTTTCTCGGAAGGCTCGGTCTCCAGGCCCCTGATCATCCTCGTTGTTGACCCAAGGGTGGGGATTTGCAGCGGGTGTCCTAGATCTTAAACCAACCCTCTAACCACTTCACCAGACTAGCAAAGTACTACTCAAATTCCTGTGTCTAGGGAAAGCCACGGCTTGAACTTGGGGTCTTCTACATGCAAAGCAGGTATTCTGTCACTGAGCCACAGCCATCTAGCTCAGAATTATCTCTTCCAACTGACAGGGGCTCTCCCGGGCTCTCCGGCTGTGAACGGTCTTTCCCACCAGCTGCTCCTTGAGATCTTTTAATATGGAGAGGGGTAAAGAATGACTCTTTCGCTCTCTGAATGCAAAGCAGGTATGCTCCCTTCCCTCTGCCCACTTGATTCATTTATATCCCGCCTGTCCACAAACATGATCAAAGTGATCGAGAAACTCTTAAACTGCCTTGCCACCCCCCCTGTGGTGCATGTCCTTTTTGCATCCCATTCCTTTGCATCCCCTCTCTGTAGCTAAACAGCTAGCTGCTGTTCCATCGTCATAAGAAAAGGGATCCACTAGAGGAAGAGTACACTTTCACCCAGTAGTACTATTCCAGCCAGGGTGAGGAACAGAATATCGACTCACTGCAGGGCAGGGCTTCAGCTTTATTCTTCTACTAGGAATAAGACCCACTGTGGAAATAAATACAACGAGCTCAATAAAGAGGCTCTGGGAGAGTGCCAAGGCCTTGGGCACTCAGCATCAATTTGCTTTGGTGACCTCCTCGAACCCCACCCTCTCCAGGCTCCACCCCTGAAATCCCCAGTAATTTTCCAACCTGGAGTTGGCAACCCCATCCCCTTCCCAGATAACCATCAACCTACCATTATCTGCCCCTCTGACTGCAACTGACTTCTGCCCTCCCTCCTATAGATCAGTTGTAATTCTGAGTGATCGCCACCCCTCACCTGGAGATTGGCAACAATGGTTCCCCAGGAGAAAATGGCTGGTTTGAAGAGTGGAGTCTATGGCACTGTACCTGTCTGAGGTCCCACCCCTCCTGGCACTCACCCTCAAACCTCACCCTCTCCAGGATCCACCCCTCAAATCTCCAGGAATTTCCCAACCTGGAGTTGGCAATCCTATCTCCTTCCCAGTCAAGCATCAGTTTGCCATTAACTGCCCCTCTGATTTCAGTTTTCCATATCTCCCCCCCTCCCTCCTGGAGATCAGTTGTTATTCTGAGTGATCATCACCCCTCACCTGGAAATTGGCAACAGTGGTTCCCCAGGAGGGAATGGCTGGTTGGGAGGGTGGGGTCTATGACACTGTATATGTCTGAGGTCCCACCCCTCCTCAAATTTCACCCTCTCCAGGTCCCATCCCTCAAATCTCCAGGAATTTCCCATCTGGAGTTAGCAACCCTATCTCCCTCCCAGCTAATCATCAACCTACCTTTATTTCCCCCTCACTCTCCAGCTTTCCATCTCCCACCCCCACCTGCTGCATCTACCCAGGAGGAAAAGTAGTATTTCTCTGCAATGGGGACCAAAGCAGCTTACATCATTTTCCTCTCCCCCTTTTGACTTGCACAACAACCCTGTGAGGTAGGTTAGGCTGAAAGTCTGTGACTGGTCCAAAATCACCCATTCAGGTTCTACAGCAAGAACCTGGATCTAGCAGACCCTGCTCTGAAGCACTGACTGCTACACCTAGGGTAGCCAACCTCCAGGTGGAGCCTGAAGATCACCAGGTATCATAACTGAACTCCAGACAACAAATCTCTCCCCTCCAGAGAAAATAACTGCTTTGGAAGGTGGACTTTATGGCATTCTGTTCAGCTGAGGCCTCTCCCCTCCCCAAACCCTGGCTTCCATAGACTCTACCAGAAAATCTCCAGGAATCTCCCTACCTAGAGCTGGCAACCCTAGTCAGGACTGGCCACAATGAGTTCCTCACAAAGGCCTGCAAAGGGTTTCCTTCCTTTGTCTGAACCAAGCTTGATTGCCTACTGTGGGTTTTTGCCCAAATACCAGAGCATACCTGTGTTTCCGGCAATGGGATGATATCACTTCCTGTGCACACCAGAAATGACATCCCCACATAGCTGGCAACACTGGCTTATGCCTCTCTTTTTCCCCAGTAAGTCCTCACCCCACCTGCTGCCAGTTGCCAGGACTCAGTGGGGGCAGGAACAGAGGGAAAGGAAGTTGTTGGCACTGCAGTCCCAGGCAGAGAAAGAACTAGACTTTTTTAACAGCACTCCTGTTTGAAAGTCTTCTGCCCCCTTCTTTTAATGCCAAGTATTAAGGACACAACTGCCATTTTCCTTGCATTTTTCCTCACCCGAGACACCAGAGGTTTTTTTGAGGGCTTTTTAAAAAGCAGGAATTGCTATCACACACTGATGCTATAGTGCTGTAGCAACTCCTGGTGTTTTGTTTTTGTTTTTTAAAAAAACTTCCCTCAAAAAGCGTTCCAGTGGCACCGGAAGGGGTGTGTGGCAATGATGGCCATGGGAGCCTGATGGAAGGAAAATGGAGCCAGTGTGGGTGGGACCTTCCGAAATGCACTTTCCCATTCAAGCAGGGTGCTACTGCACTTGGACCATGTTTGTTTTCAGAACAAGATTGTAGGGAGACAGGTTTGAGGAGGAGTGTGCTGAAGACAGAAAAAAAAAATCTGGGAAGTGGATGAGAACATCATGTGGATGCTCTCCGAAAGAGCGTGGAAACAAAAGTGGAGGGAAACTTCTGTATGGAAGCAACTAGGCTCCCCATGGCTCCACCCCACACTATTCCCAGAGAAGTAAATATTGAAATAACATCTGAGCAATATGGAAAGAACCAGGCCAATCTCACCCTTCTGAGCAGTGAGTTCTAAAGGATTCTGGTCAGACCTGATCCAGAGACTGGCATCCACATAAGAAGGAGGAGGTGGAGGGAGAGGAGGAGATTGGATTTATACCCCGCCCTTCACTACCCAAAGGAGCCTCAGAGAGGTTTGCAATCTCCTTTCCCTTCCTCTCCCCACAACAGACCCCCTGTGAGGTAGGTGGGGCTGAGAGAGCTCTTTTGAGAACTGCTTGTGAGAGAACAGCTCTGAATGAACTTGTAACTGACCCAAGGTCACACCAGCAGCTGCATGTGGAGGACTGGGGAATTAAACCCAGTTCTCCGAGATTAGAGTCCACACACTTAACCACTACACCAAACTGGCACTTAAGAAACTCTAGCCATCTAGTTAGCTTTACTATGTCATATTTTTGAACTCCTAGCCTGAGGTACTCCTCAAAAATACTCTGGTTTGCTCTGGATATAGTACACAAGCAAATACTATAAGAGAATTTCCACTTCCATTTTAAGCTTTTTATTAAAGCATAACTATTGTGTTCTTAAAATCGACTAAATCCACAAAACATTATACCATCCGTCCATCATTGTTGCATAGATCATTAAAGGAGAGCAATTACATGAGTCCATAAAAGTTTCTTACCTCAAAAGTAAGCAGGTCACAGGCCAGGCCCCTTCTGTGAAAAAGCTCACAATCAATACAACTTCCCATCCTTATAGAATTTTTAAATAATCTCCTAACAATAGTTAACTGTCCCACTTGAAAAGGGTGCACATTCTTGGCTAACTCATCTTTTAACTTCAAAAACCCATACAAGGTTGTCAAAACTTGAAATGTCTTCTTAAAATATATAAACATTGTTAGTTCATCCTTTATACTTTTTATCTTAAAGTCTGTGCAAAAATAATGATTACAAGTTTCTCATATGTAAGGATATCTTCTGGTTCTCAATCAACACTCACATCTTTAAACTATGGCCCTTTCTGTACTGGTCGTTTCCCTCACTTTCCCAGTGCCTCTCCATCGCGGTATCTTTTTATTTCTGCATTAACACTCATTTTCACCTTGCTTTTCCATTGGGTTTATTTTTATTTCTGCCTTGGCAGTTGTCTCCTCAGCTCTCAGTTCATTTTCAGTTCACTGTTTCCCCGCTGTCCCCCAGAGTGGTTTATTTGTGGATTTTCCCTTAGCCTCGCTTTCAGGCCAAAGTCCCTAGAAAGCAGAATCATTGCTTTGGATTTCTTAACAACGCCCTTTACCCAGCCCCTCTGTTCCCATGCCACCGCCCAAAATGATGTTGCCCCTTCCACTCTGCACCGTCTGCCATCCTCACCCTTCCATTGTTGCTCGCTTTCATCATTCAAACTGGGGGGGGGGGTTGATCCGAAAGAGTCTTACGATATGACTTTTACCCTAAACTTTTTGAGCCAAATGATTGACAGGAAACACATTAAATACTGTTTATCCTAGCCTCAGCTATCACAGGATTGTCTTTGCCACCTCCAAACAGTCCAAATGGGTTTGGGGCGGGGAAAGGGGATCACTGCTGGTCACTAAATGTCTGGCTGAATGTTCCCCTCTTGCCCCCCACCCCCCGATTCCAGTATCATAACCCCCTCATTGGAGTCTGCTAGCCAGAACAGTGGCGCTCTGCACCAAACTACAATAAATATGGTCATTCCTCTTTCCTTGAGCTATGTGGAGTGCCCAGTGTGATTTCTTTTGCAGTTGCATTTTGCATTGTGGCTTTGAAAGGCACCTTTCCCCTGCCTAGAGACCTCTCCCATCCATGCCTTGTGGGTGGGCTCCTGCAGTCTGGCAATGGAATCAGCATGGAGCCAATTTAGTGTAGTGGCTAAGAGGGGTGGACTCTAATCTGGGAGAACCAGGTTTGATCTCCCACTCCTCCACATGTAACTGCTGGGTGACTTTGGGCCAGTCACAGCTCTCTCAGAGCTGTTCTCTCAAGAGCAGTTCTCTCAGAGCTCTCTCAGCCCCACCTACCTCATGTGGGGAGAGGAAGGGAAGGAGATTTTAAACCACTCTGAGACTCCGAGTGAAGGGCAGGGTATAAATCCAATCTCTTCTCCTTCTTCCCACTATGTTGTCTATTTTTGAGAAGTTGTGGCAGGTGAACAGCGGGAATTGTGATCCTGATCTGGTATTCACGCACCGTGCATTTGATTACCAGGGCATGCCAAAGAACATTAACATTGTTTGATACATATGATGGACACTTTCATGGTGGAAACTGGCCATTTTTCTTACAGCATCAGCTGACTGTGGTGTGGGGGGGGGAGATGGAACCCTGCCCAAGGCAGCATTGGGTGTGACCATTCAGAATACACCACTTTGCATTATCCTAGTGGCCAACAGTAGACCAAAGATTCACCTGGTTTTCTCCAACAGCCAAATTTTTCCCCTAGGCAAGCAGAAGGAATAATTTGTGTGATCAGCTATTTCTGGGGGAGGACCCAGAGTAATGAAAACGGTGCAGAGTGCAACCGCAGAAGTAGAAGTAAAAACAAACCGAATCAGCAGCACCAAAAATGAGGAGAAAACATGCATGCAGAAAGGGCCCATGTCTTCACTTTTGTGAAGCTGGACATTCTTGCAATTCTCGGATGCGTCTGCATCTGGGCCTCAACAAATTGATATCGATAATGGGTTAGACGGCTTCTAATCTACACAAGGCCATCTGATTATGTTATGACTGCTTCTTACTGCTCTTAAAGGCCTTTCTATTCTGGGTCTCCAGACTTCCTTCTTGGCAAGCTTCCCTGAGGACTGGCTTGTTCTGTTTGTGGTTTCAGAAATATCCTCTGTGATATATAGATATAGATATAGATATAGATACTAGGAGTAAGGCCCATTGTGGAAATAAATACAATGGGCTCTAGAAAGAGGCCCTGGGAGAGTGCCCTGACTTTGGGCACACAGTGTGAATTTGCTGTGGCAACCTCAGCAGAGTATAATGACAGAGACCACCAGTTTTCTCCAGAGGAACTGATCTCTGCTACCTGAAGAGCAGTTGTAGTTTTGAGTGATCTCCAGCCCTCACCTGGAGATTGGCAACAATTGTTACCCAGGAGGAAATGGCTGGTTTGGAGGGTGGAGTCTATGGCATTCTACCTGCCTGAGGTCCAACCCCTCCTCAAACCCCACCTTCTCCAGGTTCCACCCCTCAAATCCCCAGGAATTTGCAAACCTGGAGTTGGCAACCCCATCTCCTTTCCAGCTAACCATCAACCTACTGTTATCTGCCCCTCTGACTTCAGCTGACTTCTGCCCTCTCTCCTGCAGAGCAGTTATAATTCTGAGTGGTCTCCGGCCCTCACCTGGAGATTGGCAACAATGGTTCCCCATGAGGGATTGGCTGGTTTGGAAGGTGGAGTCTATGGCATTGTACCTGTCTGAGACCCCACCCTTCCTCAAACCTCACCATCTCCAGGCTCTACCCCTCAAATCTCCAGAAATTTCCCAACCTGGAGTTGGCAACACTATCTCCCTCCCAGCCAACTGTTAGCCTACCATTATCTGACCTCTGACTTCAGCTTTCCATCTCCTCCCCCTCCCTCCTGGAGAGCAGTTGTAATTCTGACTGATCTCCAGCCCCCACCTGGAGATTGGCAACAATGGTTCCCCAGGATGGAATGGCTAGTTTGATGGGTGGAGTCTATGGCACTGTACCTGTCTGAGGCCCCACCCCTCCTCAAACCTCACCCTCTCTGGGCTCCACCCCTCAAATCTCCAGGAATTTCCATACCTATAGTTGACAACTTTATCTTATCCCCTCTCAGCAGCCTCTTCCTAGGCAAAATTCTGTCTTTCTCATTAGCGGGGAGCAAAGCAGTTTACTTCATTCTTTTTGGCTTTGTGATCTGTACGGCAATCCTGTAAGGCAGGTTAGGCAGAAAGTCTCCGGCTGGTCTGAAATCACCCAGGCAGTTTCCATAGGGATGCTCCTGCTGAACAGGAGAAAGCAGCCAGGCCTAGGGTTGCCATTGCCAACAAAGACAAATTGATGCAAAGGAGGATGGAAAAGTCGCCATGTCTCTATTTTGCCTTCAATTGGTTTTGATGCTAGCAGAGTGAGAAAATGCCAGAGGCTCTGGGTGGGTGCCCCATGGTAAATGCACCAAACAATTCCTAAAGATTTTCCACTGTGTCGATAAATCATTTTCTACACTCACAGCGTCCCCTGCCAGAATTAGTACCAGAGCTTTTTTTGCCTTGTGGTATTCTGCTTGTGGTGTGACCTGTCTTTTTTGTGGTGTGGCATGGTTGTGTTATTGGGTTTGTTTCTTTTGAAGGGGAAGTGTTGTGAGTGAGGACATATTTCACCTCAGAATACAACAGGTTGCATAAACAACTGACAATTCCAACTATCTTGTGGGGGGGAGTTTGAGGTGCGAAATGGAGTGAAGTCCAATCAGCTTCTATATGCAAATGAGCTTGAAATGCTGGCCCAATCACAGAAGAGTGGCCTAGGCTGCAGTGGGTGGGAGAGAACTCAGGCAACACAGCTAGTGGATAGGGACAGATTCTGAGCGACATACCAGGGAGCGAACTGATTTTGCCAAACACAGAATCTTGCCAGACCACTACCCTTTTATATAATAAGACAGGATGTCAAATCCAGCAACTGTTCCCCTATATTTCTGGCCATATCCATGTGAGATAGCTTGGCTCCAGTATGGATCTTTCCACATAATCCTTCCTCACTGTAAAGAGTTTGTATTACAAGTGGGAACCCCTTTGCCCTCTTAGCTACAGCTCCACACACACACACCATTGCTTGTGTTCCCAGGAAACCTGCTTCCGCTCCCATCCACCCCCATCACCTCCACTGCTAGTGAGCCTGGCACAGTTCCCTCTCTCCACTGCTGGGCCTGCTGCATCTCCAGCTCCTCCCTCCCCACCTTTGGCTCCCCCAGTGACCCTGGTGTGGATCCTGGCCTCCTCTGCCAGGCCCACCACATCTCCCAACACCCCATTGCCAGCAAACCTAGCAGTATCCAGCTTCCACAGCCAGTTTGGTGTCATGATTAAGAGCATGGACTCTAATCTAGGAGAACCGGGTTTGATTACCCACTTCTCCACATGCAGCTGCTGGAGTGACCTTGGGTCAGTCACAAGTTATCTCAGAGTTGTTCTCTCAAGGGCAGTTCTCAGGAGATCTCGCTCAGCCCCACCTACCTCACAGGGTGTCTGCTGTGGGGAGGGGAAGGGAAAGGAGATTGTAAGCCGCTCTGAGACTCCTTCAGGTGTTGAAGGACAGGGTATAAATCCAATGTCTTGTCTTGTCTTGTCTTCTCTTCTGCCACTGCCTGACCTGCTGTAGCTGCGGTCAACCCCACCACTGCAGCCACCACCAGAGGATTGCTCATGCACAGACAACAAAAGTGTTTTGGGGGGATTTAACCCCCCAATGTATTTTTAGAAGTCTTCAGATTTTTTGAATTTCTGGGGAGTCCCCCAGGTTTGCAGAACTATCTGTTTTGGATATCTGCAGATGGGGCCACACTTTCACTATTGGATATATAGATGCTACTAGGTGTTCTATAGCAGCCATCCTTACTATAAGAATCAGGCCAACAGGAGAAAGACATGATGAAATAGATAGGAGTAAAGAATGCTATGTGTGTGTGTGTGTGTGTGTGTACCTTCTGTGTATTCGTGTGAGTAACCACTACACTTGAGTACATAAGCCTGGAGGCTCTCACCTTCAGCAAAGCAGCAAAAAATGATTCCACAGGTGAGATACCTGCATTTTGCACATTTGAGTAATGGAACATGAGCATGTGTGAGATCCATATGCACCTGAAACTTGTACAGCTCTGAGAATTTGTGGGCCATTAAAACAAGGGCCTCCAAGATCTTCACATTATTTACCTCTCTGCATACATCAGTGTGTCACAACTGACAGTTTCTAATGACACCATGTTCTTAAAGAGGAATGAATGCACAAAACACAATATATATAACACTTCTCCCCATCTTTAAGCAATATACAATAAGCAATTGTCAGATTGAGGTGACAAGAGAGGAGGTTCTATGACTGATAGACAACTTAAGAACTGATAAATCACCAGGCCCGGATGGCATACATCCGAGAGTTCTGAAAGAACTCAAACGTGAACTTGTGTATCTCCTGACAAAAATATGTAATCTTTCTTTAAAATCTGCCTCCATTCCTGAGGACTGGAAGGTAGTTAATGTCACCCCCATCTTTACAAACGGTTCCAGAAGAGATCCGGGAAATTACAGGCCAGTCAGTCTGACATTGATACCGGGTAACTTGGTGGAAACTGTTATTAAGGAAAGAATTAGTAGGCACATCGATGAACAAAAACTATTGAGGCAGACTCAGCATGGGTTCTGTAAGGGAAGAACTTGTCTCACTAACCTGTTAGTGTTCTTTGAGGGAGTGAACAAAACATGTGGACAAGGGGGACCCAATAGATGTTGTTTACCTTGACTTCCGGAAAGCTTTGATAAAGTTCCTCATCAAAGGCTCATAAGTAAGCTCAATAGTCATGGGATAAAAGGACAAGTCCTTTTGTGGATCAAAAACTGGCTAATTAATAGGAAACAGAGAGTGAGTATAAATGGGCAGTTTTCTCAGTGGAGGGTGGTAAGCAGTGGGGTACCATAGGGATCAATACTTGGTTCGATGCTTTTTAACTTGTTCATTAATGATTTGGAGTTGGGAGTAAGAAGTGAAGTGGCTAAATTTGCAGATGACATGAAGTTGTTCAGGGTGGTGAGAACCAGGGAGGATTGTGAGGCACTCCAAAGGGATCTGTCAAGGATGGGCAAGTGGGCATCAGCATGGCAAATGGGGTTCAATGTGGCCAAGTGCAAAGTGATGCACATTGGAGCCAAAAATCCTAACTATAAATACATGTTGATGGGGTCCGAACTGACAGAGACGGACCAAGAGAGAGATCTTGGAGTCGTAGTAGATAACTCAATGAAAATGTCGAGACAGTGTGTGACTGCAATAAAAAAGGCCAACACTGTGCTGGGGATTATTAGGAAGGGAATTGAAAACAAATCAGCCAGTATCATAATGCCCTTGTATAAATCAATGGTGAGACCTCATCTGGAATACTGTGTACAGTTCTGGTCACCACACCTCAAAAAGGATATTATAGCATTGGGAAAAGTGCAGAGAAGGAAAACTAGAATGATAAAAGGGTTGGAACACTTTCCCTATGAAGAAAGGTTAAAGCACTTGGGGCTGTTTAGCTTGGAGAAATGATGGCTGAGGGGTGACATGATCAAGGTTTATAAGATTATGCATGGGATAGAGCAGGTAGAGAAAGAAGTACTTTTCTCGCTTTCTCACAATACAAGAACTCATGGGTACTCCATGAAATTGCTGAGCAGTCGGGTCAGAACAGATAAAAGGAAGTACTTCTTCACCCAAAAAGTGATTAACACATGGAATTCACTGCCACAGAAGATGGTGGCGGCTACAAGCATGGATGGCTTCAAGAGGGAATTAGATAAACATATGGAGCAGAGGTCCATCAGTGGCTATTAGCCACAAGGTATAGGTAGGAACTCTCAGTCTGGGGCAAGTGATGCTCTGTATTCTTGGTGCTTGGGGGGGGCAGCAGTGGGAGGGCTTCTAGAGTCCTGGCCCCACTGCTGGGCCTCCTGATGGCACCTGGTATTTTTGGCCACTGTGTGACAGAGTGTTGGACTGGATGGGCCATTGGCCTGATCCAACATTGGCTTCTCTTATGTTCTTACAGTAGCATGCAGGCCCCCCCCCCCCCGGCTGCAAAATCTGTGATGTTATTGTAGATGAGCATTTCATCTTGAAACCGTGAACTGCCACATAAGTTCAGCATCGCAGATGTACAGCAAGAAAAACAAATGCCTGAACTTCCAAGTCCAACATTTGTTTCAGATTTCATTGTCTACCAACTTTCTCAGGCTCATTCAAGTCATGGTGTCTGGCAGAGAGATAGGGATCGTCTCCTTGGCTTATATGCCTGAGGGCTTCTTTAGGTTCTTAAGCAAAACAAAATAAACAAAAAAGCATTAGGGTAGCATTTCAGTTATAAATCCTAGAATGTATAATAGTCCTTTCACAGAAAACAATTGCTGCCTGCTGGAAATATTACAAAGGCAGCTGTGCATGGGGCCATGCATCAGATTAAGTTGCTGCTTCACATCTGACCTCTGTAATGTAAACTGCAGAGGTGATGCCAAGCAGGACAGTCTAAACCAAAGGACTCACAAAACAGGTTCCAGTTCGTTCCTGTTATGGAGCAACACACGCACACGATTCCACACCCTCTCAATATAAATATCACGTCCCCCTTTTAAATCACAGGGTGTGCTTTCAGACACCTGAGCTCAAGTTAAGGCAGAGTGAACAAGATGTTGGATATGAATTCTAGAGACCTGGGGTCAATTCTCACCTCAGACTAGTGTTGCCAACACGCCTGAAGAAAAATGTCCTGTTTCTTTAATCAAGGTTTAATGTGTGGAAATGGACACTTGGAAGTTTTTCATAGAATGGAGGCAAATAATATCACCTGGTAAATAACAGCCCGTTAAGCCTATCTGTGACATTTTTCTCCAGGCCTGTTAGCAAATTTACCTCAGAAAGAGATGCCAAGTACGTAGAGAACGGGCTGGGTGGTTTTAAATTCTGAGGGCCCTATCGACTCAAAGAAGGGCCTATTCTTTCATATGATATACAGTTAGGTCTGAGTGGTGTGAAGGAAGCCTAGAAAGAATCTGTAAGCTGGTGCAGTGTGCTGTGATGGTGTAACTACAGTGATGTATTATAATCCTCATGAGACCTGGATTCAAATCCCTCCCTTGCCCTGGGTGCCCTTGGGCCAGTCAGTCTCTCTAACCTACCTCACAGGGTTATTGTGAGGATGAAATGAGGGTGGAACCATGTACGCTTTGAAGAATCAGACACAAAAATCTAGGCCTGAATGTTGTTGGTGGCTTCTAGCTCTTGGCAGCACCAAGATGTGGATTCACTAACTCACCTCTAGTAAAGTCACTGGCCATGATCCAAAGAAGGGATGTGTACACAAGGAAGGACCCATGAATACTGTACAACAAGCCTGGTTGCCTACATGATTTCTGCCATACTGGTCCAGAGCCTTGTAAATACTTGCTTCTTGTGATGTCTGAGTCATAAAGAGCTTCAACAAACTGAGGTTTCTCAGTTACAAACTGGAGCTTGGAAGACGTCCAGGGAAGGAAGAGATTTCTGTCCATGGAGGGCAAATTTCTTGCCTCTCCCTCCTGCTGCAGGCCAAAATCCCTGCTATCAAATGCTGCTTCTGCGGGACTGGGGACACTCCACCATGAATAGTTTGGGGGAGCTGGAGGTCTGCAGTGGGAAGAGGAAACTGGTAAAAATCACACAACCCTTCTGCCCATGGGAGTCAAGGCTGGGATTCTAAACTGCCTGCTTTAGAATCCACTTTGTGAATCCTAATAGCCAAGGGTCCCCTGTGCATGTGAATACTTATTTCCCATGATCTGGGGCACATGGAGGACAAAGAGGTTTTTCTGCACACTTGGGCACATTTGAAGCATACGGATTTAGTTGCAAACTGATAACTTTGAATTATTATAGCAACTATATATGGTGCATTTCAGCTCAGATTACAAAAAAGGGAACATGATTTAAACCACTGATTTAAGCAATTTGTGTTTCTTGCTGGTTTGAATCATAATTTAAAACAAGTGCCTTGATTTCCATCAGTGCACCCTGCCCCAGACATACCTCGCTCGTCTCATACCTGGAAACAGAATACTAGGCTAGAAAGACCTTGGGAACCCAGCAAAGCTTTTCTGATCACATCATAACTGCAATAAACATGATACATGTTTTGACAACCGCTGGTTGCTAATGCAGATTTGATTAGATTTATTAGGCTTCTATCCCGCCCTCCCCCGCAAGCGGGCTCAGGGCGGGTCACAACATTTCAGCCAGCAACGTAATAATAAAACATTAGGACTACTCAAGGAAGATTCATAATGCCTCTTGCGGTGACGCTTTGTTGGTCTCTCTGAGTAGGACAATGCGGCAACAATGCAGGCAGTAGGAGCCAAAATGGTTAAACGGCCACTGCTTCAACCAAAGGCCTGGTGGAACAGCTCTGTGGAATTGTAATTAATCCTGCAGGGCCCTGACCTCAACTGGGAGCATGTTCCACCAGGCTGGGACCAGGGCAGAAAAAGCCCTGGCCCTGGTTGAGACTAAGCGGACATCTTTCGGGCTGGAGACTGCTAGGAGACGTTGCTCGACATAGCGTAAAGCTCTCTGGGGCACACACGGGGAGAGACGGTCGGGTCAGCTACGTGAGCTGTTCATGCTGTGCATCTGACACCATCAATCCTGCACAGTCATCAAACAACAAAATATCAGTTATCATAGAAGTAGGGCAAGTGTCTGTAGTAAGGAAAAGATCTTGGGGGGGGGATTACATCTTCCCAAATATTTGGATAACCTTCAACATTTGCAAAGGAGAATTTTTGAGATTAATTTTTTGGGGGAATACTTTTGTCCTATCAGCTAGAAGAGCCTTGAGCATCCTTTAAATTGCATCGTTAATGCAAGGGGACAAAGAGGAGAGTGCCAAAATTTAACAGTTTGACCCTTTATGGGTATGTGTGTGTGTGAGAGAGAGAGAAAGAGAGATTCAGTCCTAGGGAGCAGAAATTACTTTCTTCTAACAGAAAGTGCCCCTCCAAATAGATTTTAGAGGCTCCTCATTAATCACAACATGTGGTCTTTTTGCACCACATAATAGAGATACTTGCAGATGTTTAATGCAAATGAACTCCTAGGGAATTACTGAACACTTCAGGGTTTGTTTGTTTTTGTTTCTTGAGCTGCCGCTTTGCATGATTTTCCTCTTCCTCGCGCACACTCACTACATCATCTCTCAAGCAGAAGTTGATCAAACATGCGCCACACTGGCTGCCCATTCAAAGCAAACTGGTGAAGGAGCGGGAGGGGATGTAGAACTGGTCCTCTGTTTATTTGTGGCTGTTAAGTTGGCCATTGCTGCAAAATGGGAAAAAGTTAGAATCTCCTTCTGAGGCTGGATGGTTTCATTGTGGGTGTGATATACTGCATTATTAACTCAGTTAACAGGTTACCAAAGAAATAGTTTTCAGTGCTTGGATCAATTTATTGAATGCTGGGCAAAGTTTACAGTGTTCTGAATGACACAGCAAGAGAGAGTGTTTCCTTATATTTTTTACGAACCATTACAATTTTTTAAATACTTATTTTCATTGTCTTCTCTTTCACTTTGCAATTGGTTGCAAGTCGTTGTCAAAAACTTAAATTTTAAAAAATGCAAACAGGCAGGGACCTGTAGTGAAACATTATGGATTGTTTTTAGGTTATTCCTTATGCACCTCTTAAAGTCGCCCCCTGTGTGGAAACTGCAGTATGAGGCATGAATTATGGGGTGAATGGGGACGATGTTAGGAATTATGTATTTATTGTATGGCAGAGTTACACACAGAAAGGATATAATAATATAAAATCTGTAACCAAGTTTATATAATGAGTATGCAGACCAGCTGGGCAATCCCCCTAAATATGCATATCTAATTGTTCAGCCCACACAATTACAGCTGGGGAGAGGTCAAAGAGCTCCATCACATTACCCTAGAAAGTGCGACACTCACATTCCTGTGACAGATGGAAAATAATACGCAATATCTGGTGTGGATTCCCCTCCTCACTTTCAGACACCCCCCCTTCCTATTTTTGGTGCCAGTTTTGGTGTAGTAGTTAAGTGCGCGGACTCTAATCTGGGAGAACCGGGTTTGATTCCCCACTCCTCCACTTGCACCTGGCTGGATGACCTTGGGCAAGCCATAGTGCTGATAAGAGCTGTTCTTGAAAAAGAGCAGTTTCTGTCAAGAGCTCTCTCAGCCCCACCTACCTCACAAGGTGTCTGTTGTGGGGAGGGGAAGGGAAAGGAGATTGTAAGCCGCTCTGAGACTCCTTTGGGTAGTGAAGCATGGGGTATAAATCCAATCTCTCCTACTTCTCTTCTATTTCATGTCAAGCAGAGATTTGAATCAGCATCCTTCCAGGCCTAGTCAGTTACACCACACTGGCTGCCATGCTAGAAGAATCACTGAAAAATTGAGGTTGCTAGTTTCCAACATCTGGTGGAAGATAGAAAGTTTATACCTGCACTCCTGAAGGAATATTTTCAGACCTGGATGGGGAATTTGGAAACTAATGCTAGATCAATCCACAAGAGTTGTACATCATGAATTTCCTGGTATATTAAAGTACTGAATGGATCCTGATCACTGCACATAGGACGATCAGATGACAATGTCTTGCTGCCCCTCATTTTTATGGGTCTGTGATGGATTTCTGACATGGAACCAGGAGAAATAATTACTTCCATCATGCACAGACAGATCTAGGGTTGCCTGGTCCCCACAGCCACTGGTGAGGATGGGCTGGTAGGATTGCCAGATCTGGGCTGGGAAACCTCTGGAGATTTGGCAGTGGAGCCACGGGAGGACAGGGACCTCAGTGGGGTACAATGCCATAGAGTCCATCCTCCAAAGCATCCATTTTCTCCAGGGGAACTGATCTCTGTAGTCTGCAGGTGAGCCGTATTTCCAGGGGATCTCCAGGTTTCTCCTGGAGGCTGGCATCCCCAGAGAGATCTTTGTGACATTCAGTGTAATCTGATGCAGAATCAATAAATGGGTTTAGTCTGTAGTAACTCTGCACAGGATTGCATTGTTAACAATATGTTAGGAGAAAGGTAACCAACTTTAAAGCTGACGTTGACATCCTGGATTAACCACAGCCACCACCTTAACACATATTTTGATCTAGGTAATTAGTGGTGCAATCCTAAACTAAACTACACCCTTCTAAAGCCATTGACTTCAACAGGCTTTGAAGGGTGTAACTCTGTTTAGGATTGCACTGAAGGGGCCTGCTGGTTTCCATGCACTCTTTCCTCAAAAAATAAAACAAAAAAAGTGCTAAGCCCTTTCCAGACCCACCACCCACATTCTTTTAAAAACATATTAATGCTCCAATAGCTCAAACCAAACAGTGCAAGCAAAGACAGGTAGACAAGTTTATCCTTGAATAAACACGAAGCAGGGTGTTAGCTATGTTTAAACAAAAGAAGCATTTATCATAAGGAACACAGACAAACACAGAACGGGTTCTCAATTGAGAAATAAGGCAAGGAAAAATATATGGGTTCATTAGTTGCAACAGTGTGATTTATAGTGCAACCCTAAACAGAGTTACAAGGGTGGTCTTAGCTATGGGGCATTTAGGGTGGCTGACTGGGACTCCAGGGGGAGGGGGTAAGTACCCACAGCCTTGCTCCCCTGATGGAGGGTGTAAGAGGAGGAAGAGCAAGCAGGCTCTCACAGCCACTCATGCCCGGCCCCTCCAACACTGAGGTAGCTAGTTCAGCACCAGGCCTGGCTGCATGGGGCAGGGCTCAGACAGCAGCTGGGGTTTGGACTGTCCCTTGCTGGACTCTCAGGGGGATGCAGGCAGCAATGATTCTGTGGCCTTATCCTGGCCTTTTCCCAGGGTCCAAGAATCACTAAGATCGCCCCTGCAGAGTTACACCTTTTAAAACCGATTTAAGTCAATGTGTTTAGAAGGGTGTCACTCAACTTAGAATGGCACTGTTAACTTTAGTTCCTCCAGTATGGAATCCTTGCTCTCAATATTTTGTTGATTTATTAAGTTGCAATATGCATAACTCATTTTTTTTAAAAAAAATCAAAGCAGCATCCAAGTTTAGAACAATTAAAAGTACAAAGCCACACTGATTCAGAGAAGCAGTGGCTGCACTCAAATGTCACAAATGGTCATGAGGCAGGAACCGGGTTACTATGTTTTGAAAAGCAAAAAAAGAGGACATATTTCCTGACTGACTACTTCAAACGAGTGATCACTATGACGAATCTCATTTGAAATACCCCTGCTATTTAAGCTGTGATAATCACTACTAACTAGGAATGTTCCTAACCTTCCAACCTAAAAAGAGGATATTTTCATCAGTTTTTAAAGTAAGAGCCCAAAAGTTGATGGAAACCAAAAAAAAGAGGACACCTGGTAACCCTATGCAGGAAGGCTTGGGGCACATACATGGTCTCACTCTTCCCCTCTCCTGGTTTAATCCCACTTTAAGATCCTGGTTTGTGCGGAAGAGAAAAAACCCTCATTGTTAGGAGGCAACTCCAGGGGAAAGTCTTGGTCTTCCTTGTTGCCGTTTGTTGGCCCTACGGGTAACCTGGTTGGCCACTGTGTGAAATAGGATGCTGAACTAGACGGACCACTGGTCTGGCTTGGTAGGGCGCCTCTTATATAATCATCATCATCACCACCAACAATAAGGCTGAGTTCAGACTGGCAATTTCCCCCACTATAGCCACATTTCAGCCACGTTTCCCAAGCAGATTAAAGGGGGCGTTCACACAGGCACATCTGCCTGGTGTTCCCCACCTGTAGGCAACCCGTGCTGTTCTGCTTCGCTCCCGCATTTAAAAGATACCTGTTGAAAGTGGTAGCAAATCCTGGAGAGTGCCCGTATCCCACTGTATTCTGCTTCCTGGAAGTGTGAACGCTCAGCCGAAAAGCTGGGAGCAACCTGCGTTGCGCATAAAGCAGCAGCGATGTGATTGGCTATGTGTCGCTCTACCGCCCAATGCAGTGCCGGCGCAACGGGATCCTCCCCAAATCAGCTGGATGCCTATGTGTATATGAGCGCATGAGCGCATATGTGCTCATGCACTCATGCACACATAGGCATCCACCCAATTTACCAGGAAAAGCCATTTACAGCCGCACCTCCGGGCCAGCAGTCTGAATGCTCCTGAGCGCCTCCTCCTGGTATGCTCCCGCATCAGTCGGCCCCATGTGACTGGGAAAACCCGGAACAGTTTGTTCTGGGGCTTTTTTGCCATGACTGGCTCCCGCTTCAAACTGCCAGTCTGAACTCAGCCCAAATACTATTATTTCCACCTTTTTCGATGGGATTCAAGGAGGATTACAAGTATGATTTAAAAAAAAAAAACAAAAAAACCCAGTCAATCAATAAGTAGATTAGAAAATATGATAATAGTAGTCGATCAGTGAGCTGATTACAAGAGATAACATTTGAATCTAACAGCAGAGATTCATATTAAGACAAAATAATGTAGTCTGTAGAACAGGGAGGAAAGAAAATGAGAATAAACCATGCAGACGTTATCTGTTTAAGGCAATAGGGTAGGAAAAAACTTTATCCCAAATAAAAGTCACCTCCTAAGCTGATCCATTACACCAAGGTTATGCCCATCATGAATACCTAGAAGGTTATTGTGACCTCGAAATGCAGCTACAGAAGAAGGAACTTACAGACAAAAAGTCTACTCTGCTAGCATCTGTCACTGCAGTCTTCTCCCACAAACGTTTTTCACAGTATTTGAGAATGAAATATCCTCCTCTTAAACAAAGTTACATAGGGAGCAAGGCTAAGTGGTCTACTCAGAAGAAATCCTAATGTTATTCATTCGGCACTTGTTCCCAGGAAAGTGTTCTAAGGATTGCAGCAATAATCTGTGTTCTCTTTCCCCCAAAACAAGAAACCCCCTTAAGGGTCAACTGCATTAAAACCTATCATAATTGAGTAAAAAAAATAAATTCAAGTTATCTCAGAGTATAATGTTTGTTCTTTATGTTCATTTTAAACTTATGGCAAACATGGCTAAACCGTAACTGTTCTGTCTGTTAATAGATTGCGACCTTTCCCTCGTTTTATGCCTTTCTAATTAAATATCCCAACCTGTTCTAAGCTTTGCCACAAGGGGGTATTTCCGACATCATACCAATGTAGCAGCGCTGGCTGATAGCTGTGCAGCAGAGACCGGCTGTACAAATGCTTAATATAGCTACACCTCTGTTTTAGCAAACCTGTTTGTTTTGCAATGCACTCAGCCACATTGTTCCTGACTTCCCAGTGCAAACAAGCGTCATCAAGTGAGTTTGCATATTCTTCAAACCCCAGATTTTTAGCAGAGATATTAAAGAGTCATAAATATCAAAAATGTCTGGGGAGGATCTAGACAAAACTGTCAACTTTCACCAATTCTCCTTCCCACTTCAGACCACCCATGTCATTCCTCAGGGTACCCTGTCACCCCCAAACAGGATTTCACAGAGATCAGTATGCTGAATTTGCAGAGGGGAGGCAGGACATTTCCATGGCACTGATAAAAAAATTCAGCCTAGATGCAACCCACTTGTTTTCGCTACTGTGGTGTTTTGACAGCTTTCAACACATGCCAGTGTTTTAGATTGACCTAGTCTACTGTAGGACCTGGTGGGGCAGGAACAGGGAGAAAGGAAGCTGTACTCACTGCGGCTCCAGGCAGAGAAAGAAGTTTTTAAACTGTGCTACTCTGTGGCTCCAGGCAGAGAAAGAAGTTTTTAAACTGTGCTACTCGTTGAAAGCATGCTGCCTCCTTATTTTGATACCTGACTTTAAGAACACAACAGTTACAGCAACTGGTTTCATTGAGAAATATATGCTTTTGTCCCATGTGTTCTTGACCCATTTTAATTTTTGGAAAAAATCCTCTTAAGCAAAAGTTGACAATTTATGGTCCAGTAATTCTGACCTGGATAGCCCAGTCTCATTGGATCTCAGAAGCTAAGCAGGGTTGGCCTTGGTTAGTATTTGGATGAAAGACCAGCAAGCAATACCAGAAAGGCAATAGCAAACCACCTTTGAACTTCTCTGGCCTTGAAAACTCTGCAGGCTTGTGACTTGATGGCAACAACAACAAATTCTGGACTATAAAAAGGCAAGCCTACACACTTAGATATTTTATATCTATTTGGTGACTTTGTACCAAATAGTCCAGAGAGCTAGCTGTGTTTCAGCACAAAGAAACAGCAGATTTGTGGCACTTTTATTTCTTTCTTTAGGTAACCGAGTACCCTGCTTTTCTCTCTGGTAAGGACCACTCACAAAAACACCCAGTTTAAATAAGCAAAGATTTAAACAAAGGAAATACAAGAGACTAACTACAAAAAGGAAACAAAGCTCTCTGCAGATTTTAAATCTACGGTCCGGCTCACACAGTGGTCCACAGGCTACTAACCAAGGGCCAACAGTTCTTCAGCTCCCATCAAAAGGCTCCCATCTCCGGACATGCCCAGCCTTTATACCTGCAGGAACACCACACAGATGTTATAGAACTGGCAAAATATTCCCCAACAATTCCCATTAATGACTTTTAAAAAATAAAATAAAGGAAGGCTCCATTGTGAGAACTGCTGAATTAAAATTCACCCAGAAATGGGATTGCATTTCCCAGGATTTGAACAAAAACTAGGCATGCCTCAACCATTACAAGTAGGGTTGTCAATTAAATTCAATTACCTTTATGGGCATTGACATTAAAAAGAATAATATACAAAAAGTAAGAACGAATACCAATCAAAGAGAAAACCATTCTAAAATAGCCTAAAATCAATGTAAAATAAGTCTGTTTCATATGTCCTGTATACAAGTTGTATTTCAATACTGTACTAAGAGCAGCCTGCAAGAACTCTGCCACAGGAACAGTTATATTTTCATCATCACTATTTAACAAGTAAATCAATTTGTGAGAGTCAAGAAGCTCTATGATACCACCACGTAGTGACGATAAAATGTGGTGTCGAATATTGGCCTAGTACTGGCATTCCAATAACACGTGAGGCACTGTTTCAACTGACCCGCATGCACAGGGGCATAGTCTATTAACAAAAGGGATACCATTAAACCTCCCAGGTAAGATCACTGAAGGGAGAGCATTGAACCTGGCAAGTGAAAAGGTTCTACCTAACGCTGGAGTCTGCAGCTGGTGAAAATAGCCAGCAGGGTGACCCACAGTGGGCAATATCCCATGACTTAGAGGGGAGCATGTACAGTTCAGACAGCTCTGCCTCATATAGTCTGTCTCTTATGGTTTGCATTGCCTCCAATTCAGAAAGCAAGAGTAAGGATTCGAAAGGGATATTCAGTGCTCGTAACTTATTTTCAATAATAACCAACCGAGGGGAGTAGTTAGATTCAGTCAAAAGTTGGAAGCAGTAACTCGTGGGATTGCTGACTCTCCAGGCGGCAGCTGGAGATTCTCCCACTATTGCAATCGATCTCCAGATGACTAAGACCAGTTTCTCTGAAGCAAATGGCTGCTTTGGAGGGTGGACTCTACAGCATTATACCCTGCTAAGGTCTCTCCCTAAACCCCACCCCCCTGCCCCCAAATCTTCAGGTATTTCCCATCCCAGAGCTGGCAACCCTAATTTACAGGTATTAATATGCTTAGCAAAACCAGGAAGATCTTGGCTTGGATCCTAGGACATTATCCAGCTGTCCTTGACCAGGGCCAGGGCTTTCTCAGTCCTGACCCCGACCTGGTAGAACTCTCTGCCAAATACCATCAGGGCCCTGCGGGATCCTATGCAATTCTGTGGGGCAGAGATGTTCCACCAGGCTTTTGGTTGAGGACAGCAGTGGTTCCCACCTAAGCCGGCACCCTCTCCTTGCCCTCCAGATTGTTCTGCTCCTCTCCCCCCCCCAACCCCGACCACGAGGTGGCCGGGTGGTCGAGAATGGGAATGGGAAGTAATCTGTAGTCCACCACCTGAATTCTTTTACATCTCTTATATGAATGCTGCTATGTATTATGGTTTTATGTTTGTATCTATTGTACATTGCCCAGAGCCCTGCAATAGCACAGACTGGGCGATTCAGAAATCTAATTAACAACAACAACAACAACAACAATAGCTTCCCTCATGCTTCTCTCCAGCCACTGTGGAGGCTCTCCTTTCTCCCTCTGCCTCTTGCACTTCCATGTGCTCAAGATAAGTGTTTTTCAAGGAGCACTTATGCACAGGAAGTGCCAGCAGCAGCGGAAGTGAGTGCTGCAGCAGAGGAAAGCCACGGCAATGGCTGGAGGGAAGGATAAAGGGAACAATGCCTAGGATCCAAGTCTGTGTCATCACCTGGCACTGCTATTATGAATAGTCACTGTACTTAACATCTTTACATCTGAATTTAATAAAACATGGTCACACCTTGCCCTTCTGGCATTTCACGGCTTTTGGCTCTGCTATTTACAGATTTTTCTCCATAACTATATGCTAACAAAGGAGGCATTTCATGCATCTGATGAAACAGGCTGTGGTCCACGAAAGCTAATGCCACAAGTTTCCCACACAAAATACTGGTAGGCATAGCGGCCTGAATAGGCCAGGCAGGCCCCCATCTCATCAGAGCTTGGAAGCTAAGCACGGTCAGCCATGGTCAGTATCTAGATGGGGGACCATCAAGGAAGACTGGGATTGCTATGCGGAAAATGGCTGTGGCAAACCTCCGCTGCTCATCTTCTGCTTCAAATAGCCCATGACAGGTTACCATCAGTCATTGCAACTTGATGTGTGAGCCCAGTTCCCCACCCTATTTCCCAAGCCTGCCAAAAGCTGCTTGCAGTATATGTTGTTTTCAAGCCACAGTTATGGGCAGGAGACCCTGGAGTACAAGTTAGCATTGAAAAATCAAGATTCCCAACATGCCCATATACAAGACAGGCATAGCAAGGTTATGCAATACAACCATCATCTCTATCCATCCCCTGGGTTCCATATATTAAAGGTCTCAAGTTCACCAGCAAAGAGGTTCTCTGTCGATGTGATGTCTCACTTGACTTTCTGGTTGCTTACGACGTTTGTCTGCAAAAAGGAACAAGACATTGTCACAATGTGAGCGCTGATCTTGTGAGCATGCCATAATTTCAGATGTGCAGCCCATAAAGAATCATAGTCACAACAGCCCATGGTGCTCCACGTTACAGATTCAATTTGACAACTGTTTCCAAATTGCCCATTAAAAGCACTGCAATGTTCAGACATTTCCTGTCTAATTTTGCAACTCCAATCAGAAGTAGCGTACCTTTGTGGTAATCTTCTTGGCAAGCTCACTTCCATCACATCACCAACATTTTTTTTTACCATTGATCAGTAAGTACTCGCTTCTTGAAAGTTTCACCATCATCAGGGCAAAGTGTAAGCGAGGGCAGCCCAGAGGTGTGTACGTTTGGTAGACTTTCATCTTTGCTTTCCAGAGGTGGTGTGACCTGCATTTTGTGTATTTTAGTAGAGTCCCCCATGATGAATAATAGTCTGTGTGTTTCACCCCTAGTTCCATATTATCTTCCATATCACTGATTCATGCAGCAAAAGCTGGTCTTTACTCTAACATTAAATAAGAATCAGAAGGTGAAGCTGAACGTTTGTAGACAATTTTTTTAAATTGCATTTGGATTTAGCTGAACAGTTTGTTGAAGTCAGTTTTTGTTGGTTAACATTTTCTGCTCGTTTTATTTCTATTGGTCTTTCCGGCACAGTAATGTACTGTAATACACACTTGTGTGCCCTTTGCCCCCCCATACCACTGTGACCTTTGTAAAAATCCTGCAGATCAATGTCTGTGGTCAGTTCAGCAAAACCTTTGAATTCTTTGTGATGACTGGCCAAAGTTACACGATATACACATGTGAGGTTCTGCTAGTGTTATTTATAAGGCAGCAAAAAAATCACTGTCATTTGGATTTTGGCATGGGATGTACAATCAGCAGTCTAAGCTTGTTTTGTACTATCAGCTTCTAGAGTGACATCACTTACCATTAATACATCTAAATCTCAGCGTGGCCAAATCTGTAGATATTTAAAGCCAGAGACTGGAGTCATGAACAGACAGGTCAGATCTTCCTACAAAACTAAAAAAATATCCGAATTTGCAGAAAAATCTAAAAATCTTTAAAGACACTGGGGATCAACTCCCCAAACAAACAGAAGCAATGCCTGTAAGCTTTAAGAAATGAATACCCTTAGTGGCTGTTCCTAGGCTACTAGAACAGTACTGCCAGCCTTCAAGCTTGGTTTCTCTCAATAAAACACAAGTGGGGCGGGGCAGGCTCTTTCCAAGGCTGCTTTGGCCTTTGAGGGAGGATTCATTGGGACCTGTCCCCCCAGCAACCACTGGGCAACTTGCTATTACCTGACCCTCATGACTTACCCAGGCCTGCCTGCTTGCCACTGTTCAACTGCCACCCCATAAAAGTCAGTGCAGAGAAGCGTTTAGTTTCAGACCGGGATCCTAGAAGTCATGGAAGCTTGCTGGGTGACTTTGGGCAAGCCACTATCCTTCAGCCTAACCTATTTCACAAAGTTGTTGTGACGATAATACAGAGGAGAATGATGTTGTAAGCTGCTTTGATTCCCCCACTGCGGGGGAAAAGGGGGCATAAATAAATAAATACATGTAAGCACTGTAGATCTATTTAATATTTCATGTAGTATGGGTATTTTCTGATTGTCATTTTCAGGGTTTGAATATATAGTTTCAAACAATGGTCTCCAATACCATGCCTCTGGGTGCCATCACATTAGGGTTGGGAAATTCCTGAAGATTCTGATGGTGGAGCCTGGGGATGGGAGAGACCTCAACAGAGTATAACGCTATAGAGCAGGGCTGTCCAGCATGCGGCCCGGGGGCTGGATCAGGCCCCCGGAGGGCTTCTTTCAGGCCCACAGTGGAACTGGCCATCTCCTGCTTCCAGTTCTGCTGCTGTATCATAGCTTGCCTCGCCAGACTCTCTCAATCGCTCAGCCATTTCATGTTTTAACCTGGGTCCTAGACTCAGAACTCTGAGCATGAGATTTCTGTGGTGAATGTCAATAAATCAAAAGTAGGTTTGCAGCTTACAGATACACACTTGAACAGCATATTCAGGATTGCAACAGCACAAACCTTTTGATGCAGTATTTCACAGCAAGAGGTCTCAGTTGTCAGATACTGTTAAATAAACAAAATATTGCAAGAGTGCTAATGTTTTAAGCATGTTTTTATTTTAAGTAAAAAAAAAAATCTTTGTGTTTCTGTCCTTTATAAACTTTATATCTCCACTACCTGGCATCACATTTTATGACACGCGTGGCCCGGCCATGTCAGATCTGGCCCTCATAACAAATGAGTTCAACAC
Organism: Gekko gecko; assembly: GCA_029375565.1. Lineage (NCBI taxonomy): Eukaryota > Metazoa > Chordata > Lepidosauria > Squamata > Gekkonidae > Gekko > Gekko gecko. The sequence continues at coordinate 157,793,008 of JAPDNY010000006.1, forward strand.
CCCTGCTACAGAGTCCCGCCTCCCTCCCAAAAAGTAGCCATGGTTTCCAATAGAACTTTGTAGTCTGGAGATGAGTTGCAATTCTGGGAGGTCTCCAACCCCTCCACCCCCACCCCCGGAGGCTAGAAACCTTCCATAACACTGATCAGTGATTTCCAAATACCCACCGGCTTCTTTAAAGTGAAGAGCCAGCCAATCCTGTCTTGTCCATTTCACCAGCGTAGGAGGTGCTTCCAAAGAACCCAGGAAGCATCAGCAGGTAGCACTCATTTGAAAACAGCTGCCTTCGTCACAGGTGAATGTCTGGCCTGGAACTTCCTACTATTTTGCAGAATTTTTTTGGGGGGGGGGGTCATTTTGTTGTGGCAACCGCTGCCTGTTCTCAAAATTCCGTAGGTTTAACAAGGTTCAGGGTTTAACAAGACAACATCCTTCCTTCAGACCCCTAACATATTTAACTATCTCTAAAAGATATTTATGACATAACAGTTTAACCACCATACCCCACCCCCAAAAAAAGTATAAGTAACCAGCTGCCCAAACTTATGTCAAGTTGTTCCTCATCTTCATTCACATATTCCAACTCAAGCCTGACGAAAGCCTTTTTTTGGCGTCAATGTTATTCAAACTCCTGTTTCTTCAGAACATAGTTTCAAAGGACAGCCATGTTGGTCTGCACGAAAGCAGCTAGATTTAGGGTTGTTAACCTCCAGGTGGTGGCTGGCAATCTCCCAGAATCACAACTGATCTCCAGGCTACAGCAATTACTTCCCCTGGAAAAGATGGCTGTTTGGGAGGGTGGACTCTATGGCATTATCCCCATTATACCCTCACTCCCCAAACTCTGTCCTCCGCAGGCTCTGCCACCCCCCCAAATCTCCAGGAATTTCCCAATCCAGAGCTGGCAACCCCAGCTAGATTTGAGTCCAGTGGCACCTTTACAGACCAACAAGATTACCTGAGGAAAGGAGCTTTGACTCTCAAAAGCTCATATGCTGAAAATCTGGTTGGTTACTTAGATAAAGGTAAAGGTTTCCCTTGCTTGAAAGCCAGTTGAATCTGACTCTAGGGGTGTGGTGCTCATCTCCGTTTCCAAATCGAAGAGCCAGCACTGTCCGAAGACGTTTCTGTGGTCATGTGGCCGGCATGACTAGATGCTGAGGCACACAGAACATACTACCAGACTCAAGGTTCAGGGTTTAACAAGACAGCATCCTTTCTTCGGACCCCTAACATATTTAACCATCTCTAAAAGATATTTATGAAATAGCAGCTTAACCACCATACCCCCCTGCAGAAAAAATTATAAGTAACCAGCTGCCCAAACCTATGTCAAGTTGTTCCTCATCTTCATTCACATATTTCAACTCAAGCCTGACAGAAGCCTTTTTGGCATCAATATTATTCAAACTTTTCGACATCAATATTATTCATATAGGTACTACCAGACTCAGATCTAGCTGTTTCTTCTGGATATTTTTAATACGTTGATATTGTTCTAATTCTTGATTGGGAGGGGAATAGCTGAATATATATTTGCTTGGTTGGAAGGGCAATAGCTTTTTTTCCAACTACCTCCATCCTCTGCAGAAAAAAGAAAATATGGTATAATAAATTGAAAAAGTTAATCGATTTGAGGTATATTAGCGTAAAAATATTTTACGAATTCCCTTTTAATGATATATTAGTTTGATTGCAGTTAGTGCTTGGAGTAAAAGGGCAGGACTAGAAATAGGGCCAGAAGCAGTCCAGAAAAACTCCTGGGGGCTTGTCTGGCCAGCTGTTCAGCAAGATGTCCAGTGGATGAGATTTTCCTGCAGGGATAAAGAAGCCTCACATGTTCTGCTGGGTAACTTTGGGCCTTCTTTGCCCAGATGTACTATGTCTGTTCTTGGCAGACAGGACAACTACAAGCAGCCACCAAACACCTGGCTTTTAGGGGCAGGCCTTCCGGAATTAGAATTTTAATCAGCACCTGAGTTATGGATACTGTCTGAAAATACCACTTGCCAGGCTGCACCCCCAGGTGAGGATTCTCTGTCCTGCATTCATCGCAGTTTGGAACTCAGAGCAATTCACAGTGGCAACAGAGCATCCACACAAGACTTTTCCATGCGCTTTCCTCCATCAACTGCCAGTTTCCATGCATTCCCTTTACACACACACAGAGCTTTAAAAAAACCACTGTAATTGCTATAGTGTTATAGCTCTATAGCAACAGCCCTTTTTTAGTGGTGGAAAGTCCCATTAAGTCATAGCTGACTTATGGCAACTCCATAGAGTTTTCCAGGCAAGAGACAAGAAGGGTTGGGTTTTCCATAGCCTGCCTCTGTGTAGCAGCCCTGGACTTCCTTAGTGGTCTCCCATCCAAGTACTAACCAGGGCTGACCCTGCTTAGCTTGTGAGATCTGACAAGATCAGGCTAGCCTCTGGTGGCACAGCAGGGAAAATGGTGACCATGAGAGGCTGATGGAAGGACAAGAGCACCAGTGTTGGTTTGGGACCTTAAGAAATGTACACCGTCCCATCCAGACAGCAGATTAACACACTTGAACTGCATTTCTTCAGAAAATACCTTAGTAAACCAGGTCTTAGAAAGAGCATGAAAAGGATGGAACGAATCCAGGATCATGTGGACGCTCCCCAAACAGCACTCCTATGCAAGCAGTCTCACAAAATACAGACCTATAACAATCTTTCCTTTTTACTGCTGGACTTTTCAAATCACAGAACTCAGTGGACTCTCTGGTGTTCTTCATTACATAGTTTACTCCTATTAAGTATCTGCCCAGCAATGCAATACCAAGGAGCGATTTGGAATTTATTAGAACATAAGCAAGAGGCTTGTAGGAGTCCAGTGTATTTGAAAACAATTTTTTCCTCCCTTTGCCGATCAGCTTCCCCCGTTGCTTTTCAAAAGCTGCTTTAGAAACTCTCTTCCATTTCAAATATGGTTTTGCCATGCTTGCATTGTTATGGGCTTGAGACCGCTAGTTGCCAAAGCTCAATTTAAGACTGTTTCAGTGCATGCTACAGAGCAGCAAGCATTCCTGCCTGTAATGCATGCATTAACTCTGGAATGCATTAGAAAATGTATTAAAGAGCATTATTAATAAGAGCCTAACATGTTTGTTACCGGGCTGGTTTTAAAAAAAAACAACCAACAACTCACTTTTTGCTCCAGGAGTTGGCCTTCAACACACTTACCGGATTTGAGTTCTTCCCACAACGTAGCTTGAAATAATGTTCATAACACAGTCCTTGGGCTAGAAGCAGTCCACAGAAACAGCTAAAAATGAACTTCCTTCGTTTAAAAACTTGGGTAAAAAGAAACGTTTTGGCTTGACACCTAAAGGACAGTAAGGTCGGAACCCGATGAACCTCAAGGGAGGGGAGGGCATTCCAAAACTGAGGTGCCACCACTGAAAAATGCCCATTTCCAGATACCACCTGCCTTACCTCTGCAGGCACGGGCACAGACTGCAGGGCTAGATAACTGCATCTTAACTCGCAGGATATGATAGGGCAAAGGACTCCATCCCAGTGCCATTTACAGTGCAATCCTGTGCCGCATTACTCCAGAGTGGAGTAACTCTGCACAGGATGATGCTGTTTGAGGCTTAAAGGAATTTAGTGACACTTTGATTTGTGCAAACAGATGGGCAGCCAGTCCCAATCTTACAGCTTGGCAAGTTGGCAGTACTGTTGACAGTCAGAGCTAAAGTTGCCAGCCCTTGGCTGCAACCCCCAGGAGACAGGTGGTAGTGGAAGTGACATCACTGTGTTATGGGATGCTCTAGGATTCCCCTTAAACTCTATCAAGTGGTGATGGGGAACAGAGGCCAAGGGCAGGAGGTTACCTGCCAAATAGGGAGACCAAGTCTCCCGCTTCAGAGACCAGGAGGTCTCCCTCTCTGTTGCCCATTGGCTCACGGTGGGCCAGCAGAGGGGGGGAAGATTTTTTAAAAGTGGCATTGTGGCAATGGCACAGCATCCATTCCGGCAAATGTCTGGACGTGACACAGAATCGATCCTCTAGGATTCATGCAAAACATTCACCTCCATCCCTGCCCCTCCCAGTGGTTGCCAAAGCAGGAACATTGAATGGTGTTGTGCATCGCCACTTTCAGATGTATAACCAGAAGGGACATCACGCCATGATGCTCTATCTCCCAAATCGCTAGAGATTTGGGACCTTGCTAGAGTGTCACAGCAATGTCTGATGTCACTTCTGGTTAACAGCATACCCTCCCATTTTTCTCCTGCTGCTACACTGGGATGCAGCAAGAAGCCAGGGGCAGGTGGTTTCCTTCTAACCTGGTAAGCCTGCAAGCAACCTGGCTGGCCTAGTAAGAGCAGACAGCTGTGTACTAAATGGATCAGCGCACTTTAGGTTGATCAGACCCCTGCCATCGGTGGGGATCCCCTGCCCACAGTGGGCACTTCCTTGCCACAATAGCTGGCCAGCCAGGTGAAAATGGTGGCAAATGGGGGAACACCAGCAGCGTCCTGATGTGCTGATGTCACTCCCTGTGTGCCTGGAAGTGACATCAGTGCCTCCAAACATCTGATATTTCAGGACAGGCCTTGCAGAAGCAGAATTTTAATAGGCACTCTCTGAAAACCGAGAGGAAAGGCGTGACATAAATGTTTTAATCCTCTTCATCATCATCACTGGGAACACTCTGGCATTTGGGCAAAACTCTATGGTTAGACCACAGAGTTTTGCTCAAATTCCAGAACATCCTGGTGTCACCCAGCAACATGCTGACATCACTTCTGGGTGCACAGGAAGTGATGTCAGCACATCACCAGCAATGTGATTACATCACTGGCAAGCCCCCCCCCATACACCAGTAAGTCCCCCTACCAGCTGTCAGGCAGAGCCTCTTGTTAGTACTAGAACCCAGGTGCTCTTTCTCACTAGAAGGCAGATTTATGCTCTTGCTCAACAGAGACTAGCCCCTGTGAGCAGCTTCCCTAGCCGTGTGGGCTCATACCACAGCAGGGTGTTTGGGGGCTTTGCTGTAGCGAAGGAAGTTGGTACCTCAGAGACACAGCTGTGGGAAGGCCTTCTGGGGCTCTGTCCTCTTAGGGCTGCTCCCTGAGAATTGAGGACCCTTCTCTGTTTAATTTAATTAATTTATTTGTGCCCCATTTTCTCCCCAATGAGGACCCAGAGCAGCTTCCATCATTCACCTCTCCTCCATTTCCCCTAACAACAATCCTGTGAGGTAGGGTTAGGCTGAGAGAGTGTGACTGACCCAGCGAGCTTCCATGACACGAGCAGGGATTTGAACCTGGGTCTCCCAATTTTAGTCCAATACCAGACTGGCTTTCAATTTAGCTCTCATTTTTTAAGCACAAATTTCTGCTAACGGAGATCTTTTAAAAAGTGGCAATATTATATAGAACTGAGAGCCAGTTTGGTGTAGTGGTTAAGAGCAGCGGACTCTAATCTGGAGAACCAGGTTTGATTCCCCACTCTTCCTCCCCATGAAGCCAGCTGGGTGACCTTGGACCTGTCACAGTTCTCTCAGAGCTCTCTCAGCCCCACCTCCCACACAAGGGTGTCTGTTGTGGGGAGAGGAAGGGAAGGCGATTGCAAGCTGCTCTGAGACTCCTTCGGATAGTGAAACGCAGGGGTTAAAAACCAACTCCCCCCCCCTCTTCAAGAAGTAAATCTGCCTCCCTCTCTATCCCATAGTGAGATTGACACAGAGAACCAGTGCAGCTAGAATACTGGATTTTGACTGGGGAAACCTGGATTCAAAGGTAGAACCTAGTATATACTCTTGACTTAGTATATACTCTTTCCCTCCCCCCGTTATCCTCACAATAGCTAAATGAGGAAGTTAGGCCAAAAGACAGTGACTTGGTCAACATAATCCAACGAGATGCTTGCTAGAAAGAGGCAATTTTATTTGAAATATTTATATACCCACCTTTCCCAGGGATCCCAGGACCCACGGCAGGAAATAACACTATGAACAATACAAAACAATTTTAGAGAACAATTCATTAAAAACAAAACTTAAAAACATACCCCCTAACCAGCAGGGCTGTCCAGGCTTGGGTAACCCCAAAAACTCTCCAGAAGAGCTCCTTTTGCATTCTCACCAGAAAGCCAGGATGGTAGAAGGGATGCCAACCTCCAGGTGGCACCTGGAGATCTTCTGTTATTACATGTGATCTCCAGACAACCAAGATCGGTTCCCCTGGAGAAAATGGCTGCTTGGAGGGTGGACTGTGTGGCATTATACCCTGCTGAGGTCCTCCCCCAAACCCCAGCCCCTCCCCAAATCTCCTGGCATTCCCCAACCAAAAACTGGCAGCCCAAGGTCAGAGGCCCCCAAGTCCTGACCTGTTCTGGGAAGGCTGTTCCAGATGTGTCGGACAGCTGCTGAAAAAACTGGAGCCTCAGACAACAGAACCGATAACAGACTTTCAAGGGAAGAGTGGAGCTACCACCCAAGGAGAAGTGGTCTTTTGCATATGTGTGCCCATGGATTCCACACCTTGGACTGAACCTGGAAACAAATGGCAGCCAGTGAATGGATGTCTGAATAGAAGCGACACGGTCCGGTCAGCTAGCCACAGACAACAGATGAGCTTTGTCCATCTCCCATCAATTTCTCCCACTGGGGTGCCAATGAGGCCAGCAACCCTGGATGCTGAGGACTTGGCAGTCCTACCAGGGCTAGGGATGCCAGCCTCCAGGTGGGGACTGGGGATCCCCTGGAATTACAGCACATCTCCAGACTACAGGAGATCAGTCCCCCCGGAGAAAATGGATGCTTTGGAGGGTGGGCTCTGGGGCATTGTACCCCACTGTGGTCCCTGTCGCCCAGGCGCCTTCTCCGAATCTCCTGGAGTTTCCCAAACCTGGATCTGGCAACTCTACCCTCCCCCATCCCGTTGGTGGCCAGGGGGACCTGGCAACCTGACCAGTGGCTGCACTTGGAAGCTTTTCGTAAGCAAACCACATGCTCTGCACACTGAACTATGACCCTCCCAAGTCATTCTACTTTATTGTTTGCTCTTTCCCACTGACTTATGGTGCTCCTAGCCTGTGACCCACCTGGGCCATGCCACTGCATATTTTCAGGCCTGCTGAGTGTGACATTTCAGTAAGAAAAGTGGGGTACCTTTCACCCCACCATTCAGTAGCGTCTCAGGTAGGCACGTAAATCTCTTGCATAGCGCCAGCCTGTACTGCTGAAGTTTTTGGCACACCGAAGACTTGCAAGATTGGTCCCTGAATTAATTACTATCATATCTTCAAACATTTTCCCTGCATTTCTCAATTCATTTTTCTCTGACACACATGGAGCCAAGCTCATATATCAGGATGCTGGCATATTTTTAGTGGAGGTGAATGCAGTACGAGTAAAATCATCCTGTCGATGAATACAGCTTTTGGACATGGGGGGGAACTGAGCTTTTGGTTTCAGGACGAGGAGAACAGGAATAGAACACAAAGAGGCAAAGAATATTCATTCTCTCCACGATTATTCCCTGTTGGTTTTGCAGATAATAATGATCAATTAACATGCTGTATTTCGAACACACTATTTGAGTTGGAGATGTTTGGAAATCTTATTGTAAGGTGTGGTGCTGTGGTGGTGGTGGTGGGGGGGAGATGTGGCTGAGAGCAGTGTTCCCTCTAAGCTGAGTTAGTGTGAGCTAGCTCAGTTTTTTAGCCTCTAGCATACCCATTTTTGTCTTTGCTCAGGAAGGATGGCTCCAGAGTGAACTCCAGACATACATACCTGAGGGACCACCTTTCCCCATATATGCCCCAGAGGACACTGCATTCAGGCGCCCAGAACCGTTTGGCCCTCCCGAGTCTTAAGGAAGCCAGGCTGTTGACAACCAGGGCCAGGGCCTTCTCGGTGGTGACTCCATCCTGGTGGAATGAGCTCCCAGAAGAGATCAGGGCCCTGCGGAACCTCTTATAGTTCCGCAGGGCCTGTAAAACGGAGCTCTTCCGCCAGGCTTTTGGAGCTACTGCCACCACTAATAACTAGAATAGGAGGCCCTGTTTTCCCTGGAATTTGTATTAACAGCCTGTGCCAGCTGTTAATGCACACCTGCAGAAGACCTATGAGCCGGTTATGGGAAGAGAGAGCCGATATAGTAGCTACTACCGATTTATCAACAACAAAACTAGCACTCACTATGAAATTGCCAACTGGTTTTAATATTGTTTCAATGGTTTATTATACTGTTTTAAATATTTTATTGAAATCCTACGCTGATTTCATGTAAGCCGCCTTGAGCCAGCCTTGGCTGGGAGGGCAGGGTAGAAATTTAATAAATAAATAATTATAAATAAATAATTTATGCAGTAGCCAAATCACTCACTCACAACTTTAATGCCCATGGCTCACAAAGGAGAATTTTTGCTCACAAGACACCACAGCTTAGAGGGAGCATTGGCTAAGAGGGTGCCCCAGAGGGGCAGTGCTGTGGGGGTCTCAGGATATAACTAAAGAATTATGGAATGATACAAAGCATGTAGCTCCAACCTGGATGGCCTAGGCTAGCATGATCTTGTCAAATCTTGGAAGCTAAGCAGGTTCAGCCCTGGTTTACATTTGGATGGGAGACCACCAAGTAATTCCAGGACCTGCTGTGCAGAGGCAGGCAATGGCAAACCACCTCTGAATGCCTCTTGCCTTGAAAATCCTATGGGGTTGTCATAAGTCGAGTGCACTTGATGGCAGTTTGCACTACCACCACCAACTGGATAGTGCCTCCTTTATTATTACTAAACATCTTAGAGCCTGACGACACCTTATGATTTTGCCTGACTCCTTTCTATGTACACACAATCCACACACACTTGAAAGTTCCCCACTGGGAACCCAATTCCCAGGACTGCAGGGCCCAATTTGGATAAGGGCCACAACACAGAAGGAGAAGCTTCAGCCTTCCTTCCATGCAATTTCTGTGATCTGAAATGGCCCTGAGGCACAATTTGGCCAACCACGACTCCACAGGTTATTGATAAGCTACACAAAATAGTGTTCCCTGGTGCTGTGTCTGGTTGGGAAAATGGTATGGAAGCGGGAGGCATGAGCACCCTCTCTCCACGTCCCAATCCAAATCAAACCCATGTGTGACTGGGAGTTGAGTTCCCACTACTGAATTCTCCAGATGTATATGTCTGTTCATGGAAATCCAGGGAGCGATTGGGAAAATATGTGTCAGTATACCCACAGTAGACTATGACACAGGGTTGCCAGGTCTGGGTTGGAAAATACCTGGAGACTTTGGGGGTGGATCCAGGTGAGGGCAGGGTTTGGGGAGGGGAGGGGCCTCAGCATGGTACAATGCCATGGAGTCTACCGTCAAAGCAGTCATTTTCTCCAGAGGAGCTGATCTCTGTCAGCTGGAGATCAGTTGTAAAAAAGGGAGATCTCCAGGCCCCACCTGGAGGCTGGCAAGCCTAATATGACACTCTATTGTCCCAAACTGATTCTAAGAAAAAAAAATTCCTGGCTAATTCTATCTCAGGGCCAAATCAGACAAGAAAGTAGGTTGGTGAATGGAACTCCCAGTATTTTTTTAAAAAAAACATTAAGTTATCAGAGGCCTAAAGCCCAGCTGAGAATAAGAACTGTGAGGGGAGAGAAGTTGGGGTTAAGCCGCCCCCCGGCCACTTTAATTGAAATGAACCTGGGGAAATTCTGTTTACCTCAGTCAGGAAACACACAGGCATTGATATGTGTGCCTGTATGTTTGGCCCAGCTGAGAATATAACAGCTCCCCAGAACCATTTCATACTACTTTTACTATTTCACACTCCCCCTCACACCACAGTCTCGGTCCAAATCAGGACCCTGCACGCCTAGATAACTGAACTGTAAAAATTACTCTGAGCTCCAGTCACTGAACTCCTAGGGTTTTGTCTGGTTTGTCCCTGAAATAAATCCTGCTTCCAGGGCTCAGGCATGCATGGAAGGGGGAAGGCACTTGGGCCATGAAGCCTGAGCAGGGCACCAAGCCTATCATCACGAAATGGTCTCCTTATGTCATTTCAGAAATAAGCTTTTTTTAAAAAAAATTTCCATGACTCACAGGATGGAATTGTGTGGGTGGGATGCAGAGGGAAGCTCGTGTTAGAAACTTGTACCAGCAGACCCAGATACATGATGCTTGGGCCCTGTCTCAATCTATGCCCTTAAACCAGAGCTCAAGCGTGAGCCCAAAACACTGTGTTGCTGCCTGAGGTGAAAAAATACTGAAAGTTCACTGCACTAGTAATTAAAACAAATGATCAAACAACCCCTATGATTAGGACCACCAGCAGGACTTGGGGGGAGGCAACAGGAACAGCACTGCACAGTGCTGTAACTTTTCTGTCTGTAAAAAAAGAAGAGGTGTCACTGTATCAAACTAAACTCAAGGAATCCCCCCCAATCTCTGTGGGTTTTAACACTATACCATCTCCCATTTCCCCCATTGCCTCACTGAGCACTCAAATTAATTATCATATGGTATTGTGCGTAGAATAGTCTGATATGAAAAAATATATAGATGTGTGCTAGATGCCTATAGAATACAAAAACAATGTACCATCACTGGAAGTCTTTTTTTATAGATTTATTCCTGACGAAAGACCAGAGGTCTGAAACACTTAAATATCCGGAGAAAGTGTTGGAAAGAGTGACACAGATTGATTGAATTTGGAGCAGACTGCTATGTGAAATCTTATAGACCTTTTTATTTTTTTCTATGAAGGAATAAATGGTTGTTGTTTTTTATTACCAGACACTAAATGATACTGTTTTGTATTCTGTGGGCATTTAGCACACATCTGTATATTTTTTCACATCAGACTATCTTGGGATTGTGTGTTTTTCTTGTGGATTGTGAGTAGAATAGTCAGAAGATCCGAAGATTGGCAGCTGCAAGTTCCAGCTCTTAGAGTTACACTAGTGTTGTACCTTAGACTTGTTTTTAGGGGCTGAGAGAGCTCTGAAAGAACTGTGACTGGCCAAAGTTCAACCAGCTGGCTTCAAGTGGAGGAGTGGGGAATCAAACGCGGTTCTCCAGATTAGAGTCCCCCACTCTTAACCACTACACTAAACTGGCTCTCACTGAGCACTAGCAGGACAGAGAGTGCCAGCAGGATTTCCCTGCTGGAAGCAGACAACTGGCAACCCTCCCTGCAATGTTTGATAATTTGCTTCCGTTTAATAGCATTCCCCAATTGCCAGGTTAATAAGTATGACACTTAAAGGCAGCTCTCAACAAAAGTGATTCAGCTTTAATGAAGTGATTCAACAGCTCAGAACAGACAACAACACATAGAGCAACAGGCTCTTATTTAAACAGTGCAGGCTAGCATAGCCACGCCCATATTCCTGATAACAACCAATAGTATTACAGAGATAACATCCAATCAGTTTGCTTCCCTCCAGCACAATCCTTGTCTCCTGATTGGCCTGCTACACAGAGTAGCCAATCAGGCATTGCCATTCAGCATACAGCATGTTAATGGGGATGAAATCCAAGCTCAGGACCTGTGCAAGAACTGTGGTGCAAACATCATAATGCACGTGGACTACAGTTTGAAGCAATGGTCTACAAACCATATTGTCTAAGGTGATCTCCCAATCCCAAAGCTGGAGGTGTCTAAAGGTACACAACTCAAACAGCTGCGTAGGCCAGAATCAACTCTGACTGGACCTAAGCCAACCACATAGTTCAAAGTATGACATCTCCAAGCCCCCATCCCTTTTCATAATGGTCTTGCCCTATAAGTCTCTCCGTTTGGGACAAGGCACACTCGGCAACACTTCTGGCTCTAACAGAAGATATTAAGAACATTGTTATATGTTCTTCATAGTAACAGATGCTTGCAAACTGAAGACACATGAAGCCTCAATTGTCCTCAGGGTGGTGCAGGGAAAAGAGCAGGGACTTAACCTTTCAATGCCCACTTGGTTTCACAATTCAAAATCTGCCTCCCTGCTTTACTTTTTGCATTTTAAAGGAGAAGACGTCACCGGGGTCTGTACCTCTTGGCAGTTTGTTTAACAGTTGCCATCCATATCTTGTGGAGCTGCTTCATTGGTACCCACCTGTCCTGACATTCCTGAACTGGGCCCTGCTTAGAAAGGTATATGTAGACACCCCCCCCCCCCAGACTATACTGAAAACCCTGTCCTGGGCAACAGGAAGCAGTGTAACATGTACAGTATAACATTGTTAGCGGTCTTGTTGGACCCCACTTTGGGAATGAACGGAAGCTCCCATGGGCTCTTTACGGGTTTGGTTGTCTAGAGAGCAAATTCATCAGCCCTTTCGGTACATCTGGGACTGTTTCAAATGTGTGAAATGGAGATCCCGGCTTCTGCCTCAGGAAACCTGCACACACACCAGCCATATCCGCAAGCACCTCCTGCTCCCGTATAAAAATGCTATTAAGGTTTCAAGAACTCCTGACCCTTCTATGAGGCAGCCAGAGCCATATTGATTACAGGTACCTCCTGCCTTCCTCCCAAGTTTCATATTGGATTTGTTCCTCTTTTTTGAAGATGGGAAGAGGCGATGGAGTCCAGAATTGCATTAAGGTGTTTTATAGTGTTGCGGCTGGGAAGTAATTTGTGAATTTATTGGATTTCAGCGGTTCACTCGTATGCATGTTTTATTTTTAAATTAGACAAGGTTATCTGGTACTCCTCAGAGCGCACTTTCGTCATTGTTAAAAGCATCGATTCACGGAAAGTCAGAATGGGCTGTGTATCTGTGCTTGATCTGCTGGTCTGAAAACCGATGGGTTTGCCGCTTCTTGGGGGAATTTATGTAATGGCTGGTTAGCACATACTGATGATATTTGATTAATCACTAACCGTCTTTTGGCAGTGGTTCTCCACTCTGTCTCCTCTTCCTCGCTTGTTATTAGGCTTGTTATCTTGGCTAATTATAGTTTTTTAAGTAGGTTTTCCACATTCAAAATGAATAAGCCTATAGCGCTTTTTCTTGTCATTTATTTATATATATGGGTGCAACGACCAAAGAGAAGTAATGCCACCCAAACCTGATGCAATGAGAAACATTATAAGGGAGTACAGGAAGTGTTCTAATCAAAATCTTTGGGCCATGACTACACATAGGAGCTGCGGTGGCTCAAGTGGTTAAGACGCTGAACTGCAGGCTGTGGAAGGTCAGTAGTTCAGCAGTTCGAGACCCAGGTGCCGCATGACGGGGTGAGCTCCTGTCTCTAGTTCCAGCTCCTGCCAACCTAGCAGTTCGAAAGCAAGAAATTGCAAGTAGATAAATAGGGACCACTTCGGTGGGAAGGTAACAGCATTCCGTGCACCTTGGTGTTTAGTCATGCCGGCCACATGACCACGGAAACGTCTTCGGACAGCGCTGGCTCTTCGGCTTTGAAACGGAGATGAGCACCGCAACCCTAGAGTCGGATTCAACTGGCTTTCGAGCAAGGGAACCTTTACCTTTACACACAGTGCTTTACCCAGTAACTTTTTTTTTTATGCTGTTTGTGCTAAAGACAACTTTCTGTCTTGAAGAGCTGATAATCTGCGTTTCAACACATGTGGATATGAAAGGGAATGACAGAAGAGGTAACATGGGGTGCATGAGAGCAAATGCACCCACACCTGCCTAGACTTTATTTTAATTGAGAATAAGGCTAAAAAGTGAAAGACTAGGTACATGTGATGTTGTAGTTCTGCAAAAGGATCTCCAGACAGGTTATTTGGCCTTAGAAACAAGCTGTGGGAGGCCGTTTGGGTCAGGGCCACAGGTGGGTTAACTGTTCCTCCATGGCATTTTCATGACCGGGGAGACCCAGGTTCTAATCTCTACTCTGCCATGAAAGACCAAAAGGAAATACTTATTTACACAGCAAGTGATTAAAATGCGGAATTCACTTCCAGACAACATAGTGATGGCCACAGGCACAGAGAGCTTTAAAAAGGGACTGGACAGATTCTTGGGGCTGAGGTCTATCAGTGGCTAATAGCCATGGTGATTAAAGGGAATCTCCACATTCAGAGGCAGTAAACCTGAATCCCAGTGCCAGGAATCAACATCAGGGGAAGGCCTTGACCTCTCTGCCCTATTGTTGGACTTACAGAGGAAATGGTTGGCCACTGTGTGAGACAGGATGCTGGACTAGATGGACCCTCACTGCTCTACTCCAGCAGGACTCTTCTTATGTTGTTATGTTTATTGAGTCACCTTGTGCCAGTCATTCACTCTCAGCCTATGTAGTAAGAATAAAGTGAAGGATGAGACGGTGAGATCGTAAACTGTTCTGAGTCCCCATTGTGGAGAAAAGCATGGTAGAAATATCTACATAAATAAAGATAAGGACAAGGACTTTGGGCTGTACGTGGGAAGGACTGAGAAGCTGGTGCAGAGATTTAAGGAAGGCCATCACATGGTCTGAATGGAAACAGAGGCAAATGATTTGTGTGGTAAAGCTCTGAATAGAAATGAGACATCCAAAGAGTGGCAGAAGAAAGCCAGAGTGAAGAAATCTGCAATAACTTGAATGTAAATCATGGCTTTCCAGCCCATGTAATTTCAGTATAAATCAGGACATTATTCCCCACTAAAGAATCATAAGGCTGAAAAGAACAAGCCATCCATGGCTTCCTGCGCTGAGGCATGATGATCCTCTGCACAGCAGTGTCCTCAAACAGCTACAGGCACACTCCCACTAAAAACAATGGGGTGTTTTCAGCTGATGCCAACAAGCTGTGTATTGCATCAGGCAGGGATAGAGGTTGGGTGGGAGGAGAGACTGACGCAAGTGGATATCTGGCAACTTGTGCATGCCTCATGGAAGTGTCTTCAAAGCCATACAGTGAGATCACATCAGCTACATTTGAAAAGCAAACCTAGAAAAAAAAGGTTTAGTATTGTCCATATGTGGTCCACAAGGTCACATCTCAGAGGGTAACTGATACCACGGGCCATGACCCAAATGCTAATCCTCCTTTGATTGGGAGGGACTTGGCATTGGAAAGAGAGCAAGAAACTGGTGGAATATGCTATGTCTGATGTGCAAGGAAGAAGAGAAGAAGCTCCTGCAGGGAGCAGCATGTGAAAAGTAAGTCAGGCCCTGTTCACACGGAGCATTTGCCCCGCTGAAGGCACGGGAGCCCTGCGGACTTTCCGTGCTCGATCATACGAGCACATCTGGGAGGCGTAGTGCTCCCGTGGCCAACCCGCGGCTTCCCCTGGAAAACGCGGGGTAAAAACTAGTAGGTCGGAAGTACTAGTTTCCAGAAACCCCGGGGCAAAGGCTGGCGTCTGATCGCGGGAGCGCCAGTATCCCGCGGCTTCCGACGCCCGCCCATGTCCCCAGGGTTTCCGGATGTTGTCAGTTTCCACGTGATGCGCACCAACGCTGAACAGCGCATGCGCACACACAAGACACCGACAGCGGCCCGTCCCCCCCAATGGCGCATGCGCACTGTGCTGCTTTTTTGCTGCGCTGCAGCAGCGCAGTGTGATCGGGGCGCAGAGCTGGAGTGTGGCAACCCGGTGGCCCGTATGATCGGGCTACCGCGCCTTATTTAGCTCCAGGGCAAACTGCCACGCCTCCCCCGCGCGTTTTCTGGCCCGTGTGACCGGGGCCTCAGATAGGAATGTGGGCATCTACTTCCTTCTTCTGCTAAGAGCCAAACTATATGTTACTTCCCCCCGCCCCACTCATTTACATCTTTTCATGTGAACACCAGAGCCTCACGGCAGCTGCCAAGAACTGCTTCTTAAAAAAGAGAAATGGTACTATGGGGTACCACCCCAGCAGTTTTCTCATGCACTGGGGGAGTTCTTTCACCAGTTTTGCTGCTCTGAATTAAACACCGCCCCCCGGTGCTGTTTTGGTATGAGAAAAGTGCTTAGGGGGAAGCAGAAGCACTTTCTCCCCCTGTGGTACCATTGTGAGCCCATTTGGGTTCTCCCTTATTTAAAAAGAAGAAGCAGCAACTCCCCACACTCGCTGTATGGCACTGGGGAACATATGAAAACATGTGCCAACAAATGCAGACACATAATGCATAGTTTGGCTCCAAGTGTCATTTCCTTATGTGCCCCAGAATGCTAGGCTACATCTTCTTCTCAAAGAACACTCTCCTCTCCCCACCAGCCATGTATCTAGCATGTTCTGTCACTCTCTCTCTCCCCGTTAGCACCTTAATAAAATACTCTGAATGTTAAGCAGTTTGTGTGACTGACACCCCGTACTTACTCTGGCCATAAGATGGGAAGGGCCTGGAAAATTTTTAGAGCTCTTGATAGAAAAAAATCAACACCAAACCACACACATCAGATCACACAGAACCTGCACTTGTATTCATCTGGTAACTGTGATTGGCTGTCATTGTTGATGGACACAGAGTGGGATCTCTCTCTCTTTCTCTCTCTGGTGAAATCCTTTACACTGGAAAATAGGGATGAAAAACAGTTCAGTTTTATACCTGAAGTAATTAGGTGTACTAGGGCAGTACTTCCTTGGTGCCACTTAGCTAAGTACCATTTTTAGGGCTGAGACTTCAAATCTCAGCAACACAATTTATTGATAGTGCTCTGAGGTGATCTGGAAGTTAGATGAACTCCTGCCCTTCAAAAGAAGGGAGAGCTTATACCGTTCCTTCCTCCACAACCCCTGCTCCACTCCTAGAAAACAGTGAGGGCTTCATTTTCATGTCAGCTGAATGGGTGTGAGAGAGCTCACCCTCTGCCTTATCAATACCCCATGGACTACCCTTACAAATCCCAGGTTTGACTAACATTGTTCTGGAAATCTCTCAGTTCACATTAAGGGCAAAGGTGAACACAACAGACGTATCATTCTGTTGGACCCCACTGTACACTCTGGAACATACCTCACGATGGGCAAAAAGGATCCCCTGAAAACAAAAAGTTCAACAGCCGCTGCCCCTGTCCACTGAAGTTTGCCCAAGAGGCAGCATTGGGCCCAGTTCTTTCACCATGAAAATTTGGACCTTGCCCACTCCTTCCTCATTTCACAGTGGTAGTGTGGCACTCTTCGGTTCTAGTAACCAATGTTCCCTCTAAGCTGAGTTTGCATGAGCTAGCTCACAGTTTTTTAGCCCCCGGCTCACACATTTTTGTCTGAGCTCAGGAAGGATGGCTCTAGAGCAAACTAATTTATGAGATAGCCAAATCGCTTGCTCACAACTTTAATGCGAGTAGCTCACAAAGTAGAATTTTTGCTCACAAGACTCCACAGCTTAGAGGGAGCATTGGTTGTAACTGAGGTAATAGTAGAACAAAGTTTGAGTCCAGTGGCACCTTTAAGACCAACAAAGTTTAATTCTGGGTATAAGCTTTCGTGTGCATGCGCACTTCTTTAGGTAATAGCAGTAACAAAACAACCCTTCTCTTCCCCTCGAGGGCTGTACATTTTACAATCACACCTGGATTTTCTTCAAGGATACTCCCCCCCCTCCCAGCCCAGCACATGAAGGATGAATTGGGAGTCCACACAGTTCAAAACTCCACATGAGGAGAGCCCCATTCGATCAGATGTTTTGGTTTTAAAAGAGGAAAGTCATTTATTTCCATTAGAAAACTGCCAGGAGAACAATCCATTCTTCATGAGCCAAAGATCTAGAAATTAACTCCTAGCCTGCCTTGTGTCTTCTGATAAGTGAAAGATTAAGACAATATCTAGGGCAGTGACAGTTTATCAGTCGGTTTTTTTGTTTTTTTGATGTGTCGAATGGTTTCCAAGGTAGAAAAAAATATAAAAAGCTCTAAACAAAATGGGGAGGGGGAACACTTCCTCTTTTCTGACTATTAGATGCAGGGAAGCTAATGGGGTAAGCAAACATGTGGAGGGATGCCCCAGCAAAGGCATTATTTAACCCAGTTTTAATGTCATGCAAGCATGTGGAAAGCAATTTTCTCTGCCGGATGCTCCCTAAGACCAGTACATTTAAAAACAAACTCATTACATTTTTTTAAAAAGGAGACAAAGAGATTGGATTTATACCCCACCCTCATCTGGAGTACTGTGTACAGTTCTGGTCACCACACCTTAAAAAGGATATTATAGCTTAAGAACATAAGAGAAGCCAATGTTGAATCAGACCAATGGCCCATCCAGTCCAACACTCTGTGTCACACAGTGGCCAAAAATACAGGTGTCATCAGGAGGCCCAGCAGTGGGGCCAGGACACTAGAAGCCCTCCCACTCTTGCCCCCCCCAAGCACCAAGAATACAGAGCATCACTTGCCCCAGAGTCCCTATCTATACCTTGTGGCTAATAACCACCGATGGACCTCTGTTCCATATCTAATTCCCTCTGTTCCTTATCTAATTCCCTCTTGAAGCCGCCCATGCTTGCAGCCACCATCACCTCCTGTGGCAGTGAATTCCATGTGTTAATCACTCTTTGGGTGAAGCAGTACTTCCTTTTATCCATTCTAACCCAACCACTCAGCAACTTCATTGAGTGCCCACAAGTTCTTGTATTGTGAGAAAGGGAGAAAAGTACCTCTGTCTCTACCTGCTCTGTCCCATGCATAATCTTATAAACTTCTATAACCGTATAAACCTCTATCATGTCCCCACTGGTGGACCTCCTGGTATTTTTGGCCACTATATGACAGAGTGTTGGGCTGGATGGGCCGTTGGCCTGATCCAGCTTTGGCTTCTCTTATGTTCTTCACTCGGAGTCCCAGAGCAGCTTACCATCTCCTTTCCCTTCCCCTCCCCACAACAGACACCCTGTGAAGTAGGTGGGGCTGAGAGAGCTCTTTCAAGAACTGCTCTTGAGAGAACAGCTCTGAGAGAACTTGTGACTGACCCAAGGTCACCCAGTGGGGTACTGGGGAATCAAACCCCATTCTCTCAGATTAGAGTCCACACTCTTAACCAATACACCAAATTTTTTTAACCAAAAAATTATATGCTCCTTTTCTCCCCAATGGGGAGTGCCTGATAGCAGCTTACAACAGCACTTTCCCTTCTTCCATATTATCCTCACAATGATTATCCTGTGAGGTAGGTTAGGCTGGAAGAGAGTGACAGGCCCAAGGTCATCCAGCAGGGATAGCAGAGCAAGGATACAAATGTGGTTCTCCCAGATCGTAGTCCAACCATTAAACCACACTGGGGATCTGTTTGCTGACCTGTACCACAGACTGCATCTGCATGCCAGCAACTGGCTGGAAGAGAGGCTCCAAGCCCACAAACCTTCCTGGAGAAAGGGGAGAAGGCCATTATTACATACACTTCAGTAACATCCAGATTCGATTACTGCCACACAGACCGTGCGGGACTGCCTTTGAAGACTGTCATGAAACGTCAATTTATGCAAAATGTGACTGCTGAGATCGTGACAGGAACTCTTTGCAATGCCTGTTCCAGACCAGTGCCTTATCAAGTGCACTGGCTTCCGATTAGTTTTTCAGTCCCAGCTCAGGATTGCTGGATTTGCCTTTTAAAGCCCTAAAATGGTCAGGATCCAAAGCACCTAAAGGATCTCTTCCACCCATGAACTGGCCTGAGATCAGTCAGTGGTGCCCTGCTGTAACATCTATCTTATTAGACATAAGGCTGGCAGGTACTACCCATTCTAGATTCAGGTGGGTAGCCATGTTGGTCTGAAGCAACAGAACAAAGTTGGAATCTAGGGGAACCTTTAAGACCAACAAAGTCTAATTCTGGCTTTCACATGCATGCACACTTCATCAGATACCAACAGATACTTCATCTGATGAAGTGTGCAGGTACCCATTCTAGTTGCTGTAGCTATGCTGAGGAGGAATTCTTCCCACCCTTACACCCACCTGGGGTGAGCTAATAACTGTTGTGGGGGGAATTAATCCCCCCCTCCACAATGACATCTTTTTTGGCCTTCTGATATACCATAAAGACCTGATGCAGAGGGCCTTTAACAAGAATGGGCTGATCTTGTATTGAAGTCTTCAAAATGCTGTTTAATTGATTCCCCCCCCCCACAGATGCTACTGGGTTTACTTTATTATTGCTGTCTGAAGAGCTGCTGTGTATTCAGGTAGATGGTACCGGAAAGCCTTAAAGCAAGCAACCGGAAAGACTTAAAGCAAGCAATTTCTTGGCTACTCAGCACCTCAGTCAAGAAATCCCATCCAACTATCATGGCGAACACTTTCCTCCAACAAACATATCCACCACCCCTTTAAATCCACCTCAGCCAGAGGACATGGCCACATCTGGATTGCAGGTCTTTCTCACCCCTTGCTGCATCCCACTCTGTTGAAGGTCTGAGCTGCTGTACTTGACATTCTGCCCTTTGCTACAGCCCTGCCTTTGGGCTTCTCTTCTACCTGGCACCTCTGTAGACGTCAGTTCTTTTTAACATAAAAGCCTAATGCCATTCCTTCCAAATGGTCATGCAGAGACCTCGTTATGAACTTCTGCACCCCTGGCTATGGTGTTTGTTTTACAGAACAGAGGAAATAAAGAAAAAGAGCAGCCGTTTTCCCTGTCTCATGCCTTCATCCTCATGGGCACTGAACATTAAAGCTAATTCTCCGAATATCCCTCCATACAGGAAAACTAAAGCTTTTGGAAACTTGTAGAAATGACACATTCACATCCACAAATAGGGCTCTGTGTAGACCTAGGCTTGCAACAGATAAACCCCAAATCCTCTTTCAGGGTAACTCAGATTGTAACTACTCAGGAGAGACCTTGGGGGTCACAGTGGGAAAGTTATTTGAAAGATCATTTCAGCACGATGCAGTTGCTAAAACATCCAACAGGAACAATTAAGCAAGAGACTCATCTTCCCTCCCTGGTCTTCGTCCCTGGAGACAGGGCTTTGTGCTGGGTCCTGGGATTTTGGTCATGCAAAGATATCCTCATTATCAGAGCCAGTTTGGTGCAGTGGTTAAGTGCACGAACTCTAATCTGGAAGAACCGGGTTTGATTCCCCACTCCTCCACTTGTACCTGCTGATGTGACCTTGGGTCAGTCACAAGCTCTGGCACAGCTGTTCTTGAACAAGAGCAGTTTCTATCAGAAGTTCTCTCAGCCCCACCTACCTCACAGGGTGTCTGTTGTGGGGAGGGGAAGGGAAAGGAGTTTGTAAGCCACTCTGAGACGCCTTTGGGCAGTGAAGGGCAGAGTATAAATCCAATCTCTTCTTCTTCATCATCATCATCTAAGAACTATTTGGAGATGGACTAATTTGAAGAGCTGATAAAACAATGCATCACGAAAGCAGACAAAAAGCTTTTCTGCCCACTCACGTGATACTAAAAGTTGGAGACTATCTAATGAAGCTGACAGGCAAATGGAATAAGGACAAACAAAGGAATGTGAAAGTCACTGCCACAGGAGGTAGTGGTAACAGCCTCTGTCTTAAATAGGAGCCAAACAAATTCATGGAGTACAGATCCCCCAGTGGCTAGTAGCTATGATGATTAAACCACACTTCCATGTTCAGGGACAATATATCTGTGAATATGAATTGCTGGGTGGTAGCAATAGCCTCTGTGCTGTTTATTGCCCTTGTGGAGCTGGCCACTGAGTGAAAGAGGATACTGGACTAGATGGGCCATTGATCTTATCCAGCCTATGATCTTATTATAAAGTTGTTATATAGATCTTTCCCATAGTCTGTTGCAGCCCAAACAAGAGAGGCTCTGCATCACACAGGTTTATGTCACAATAAAGCTGTTAGTCTTTAAGAAGCTCCAAGGCTTTGTCTTCATATATAGCTCTGCGATGCATCTAAATGTGTTTATATGAAACACACGGAAGGTGACCGTTTGCTGTCTGCTCAGAAGTAAGTCCCAGGTCATTTTACTCCATAGAAAGCGCATATAGGATTGCACATTGAAAGCTGGAGGAGGGTCTGATTAAATGCCAGCATTTATATTTTCAAAGTGATAAATAGCTGTTTTTTTAAAAGGAAAAAATCTCCAGCCAAGGAACTTGGGTGCACCTTAAAACCTTGTAATTTAGTTAAGACTGCATCATATCCTGGTCTACATTTCCACAAAGCAATGAACTGTAGACTTTGGGCTTTATCATTAGACTAGAATAATGTTCTCTGGCTCCCCCCCCCCCGCTACCATACTTGGCATTTGGGGAATTCGGTTTGAACAAATATTTTGGGTTACTTTAACTGGTTCTATTTTTTATTTCTTACAAAAACTACAGCTGCCTAAGCATTGGGTTTGCCAACAAGACTAGAGAAAAACATCCTGTCCCTTTAATAGAGGCTAAATGTATAGAAATGAGCAGTTGAAGCATTTCATGGCATGTAAATAAATAACATCCTGTTTAGCCTCTATTATAGGGACAGGAGATTTCCCCCCAAGCCTATCGGTAACCCTACTTAGCACCCTGGCCTAGCTGAAGACTACATCAGAAGACCATCCAGCCCTGCTGGATCAGACCAGTGGTCCATCCATTCCAGCATCCTGTCTCACACATTCTACAACCAGTTACTATGGAGGACTAACAACTGGGCATAGAGGCTAAGACCTTCCCTTGATGTTATTTTCTAGCACTGGTATCAGGGATACCAATTCTGGGTTTGGAAATTCCTGAAAATTTGGAGATGGAGCCTGAGGAGGGTAGGAGTTTTAGGAGAGACGGGACCTCAGTGGGGTATAATGCCAGAGTTCACCCTCCAAAGTAGCCATTCTCTGTAGTCTGGAGAAGATATCTCCAGGCCCCAACTGCAGGCTGGCAACCCTAACTAGTATTCAGTGATTTCCCCTGCCTCTAGATGTGGAAGTTCTCTTCAGTCACCGTGGCTACTAGCCACTGACGGACCTATACTCTATGGATTTGTCTAATCCCCTTTAAAGCCATCTATGCTTATGACTAGGGGCTGCGGTGGCTCAGTGGTTAAGACACTGAACTGCAGATTGGAAGGTCGGTAGTTTGAAACCCAAGTGCCGCATGACAGAGTGAGTTCTCATCTCTGGTCCCAGCTCCTGCCAACCTAGCAGTTCGAAGGCAAGAAATTGCAAGTAGATAAATAGGTACTACTTCGGTGGGAAGGTAACAGCGTTCCATGCACCTCAGCGTCTAGTCATGCATGCTGGCCACATGACCATGGAGAAGTCTTCGGACGGCGCTGGCTCTTCAGCTTGGAAATGGAGATGAGCACTGCCCCCTAGAGTTGGATTTGAATGGCTTTTGAGCAAGGGAAACCTTTACCTTTATGCTTATGGCCATAGCTTACATCCTCTGGTGGAGAATTCTACATTTTAATCACTCATTGAATTAAAAAAAAATCCTTTTGTCAAAGCTGAATCTAATTGGCCATCAACTTAATTCAATGCTCCCAAGTTTTAGTATTTTGGCAGAAGGAGAAAAAGGTTCTTTATCCACTGGCTTTGCATGATGTTATAAATGTCCATCACACATCATGGTGCCTGTGCGTCCCCGCCAGCACTTTTCTGGGAACCTCCGAAGTGTTTGTAGAGAGTGAGCAGGGCCCAGATAGGGCTTTTGACCAGCAAGGTCAACAGATTAGCTATTCACTGTGCAGATTTTTAAAAACATTTTGGCAGCAGTTGCCACCAAAGCACAAGGAGCCTCACCATGTGATTGAAGGTAAGCTAGCCATTTTGTGGCTAGCTCAACTTCCTGCAGCAGCCATTCTGTAGCTGTGCCTACCATGCTGGGGCAGAACTCTAAACGTGCTTGCAGGCTGTGAAAGGCTGGGGACTCCTGGTCTATCAGGTCCCCCCTCTTTTTGTCTGAACAGTACAGTCCCGGTCTCTTCAGCCTTTTGCCTTAATTGCCTTGGTTGCCCTCTTCTGCCCTTTTCCCAGCTCTGCAAATGTCCTTTTGGACACATCATGCGTTAACTCACAGGGTCTCCAGCTCTGAGTTGGGAAACACCTACACTTGCCAGCCTCCAGGTGGGGCCTGGAGATCTCTCGCTTTTACAACTGATCTCCAGCTGAGAGATTAGCTCCCCTGGAGAAAATGCCTACTTTGAAGGGTGGACAAAAGGAACGGCAGAGATTGTACCATGCTGCTGAGGCCCCTCTCCTGGATCCACCCCCGAAATATTCAGGTATTTTCCAAACCAGACCTGGCAACCCTAGAAATACCTGGAGATGGGGGGCCCGGTTCGGGAAGGCAGGGACTTCAGAAGTGTACGATGCCATATAGTCCATCTTCTAAAGCGGCCACATTCTCCAGGGGAACTGATCTCCAGACAGTAGAGCGGGAGATCTCCAGGCCCACCTATTCACTGGGGAGCAAGCCCCCACGGACACACCGCTGCTAGACCCAGTAGAACACCCATTTATGGTCTGAACGCATCGTGCTTGGTTCCCGAGTCAAGTTGCGCGGGCTCGCGCTGCAACCCTCAGCCCCCTCTCCTGGGGAGCAGGACCCCCGGTGGCCGAGCTTCACGGGGCCCAGCAGGAGCTGCGAGCCAGAGGACGCGTGCCTGCTCCGCCGAGGGAACTTCCCCACCGCCGGCGGCCGCCTCTTCCCTCCCGCTCCCCTCCCCGCCCCTCCTCCTCCCCCTCCCCGGCTTGGTTTGTTCCCGCCGCAGAAAAGCGTCACGTACTGCAAATGGTCCTCATCAATAATCAAGACAGGAGAGGCAAAAACAATGTGACCAAAGTGCGGAGGCCCAGGGGCTCGCCACGAAGCAGCGCTCGCAAGACCGCCGTCCTCCTATCAAAGCGATTCACTTCCCCGATAGCTGGCTGACTAATCGCCCGGGCGGGGAGCCGGCGGGCAGGCTGCGGGGCTGGCCCTTGTCCCGCACGTGGACCCAGCCCCCTCTCTCGGCCGCCCGCCGGGCCGGCGTCCCAGGCAGGTGGGCCAGCCGAGGTAGCGGCAGGCGGCGGAGGCACGAGCGAGGAGCGCAGCGCCAGCCGCACAGTCCCTCACTCACCTGGGCTGGCGGCGAGCAGAGCGGACGTGTGCGGGAACACGCAGCCTCCAGCGGGTGGGCGGGCGGCCGCGGCGCGGGCGCGCACGAAGCAGGCGAAGGGCAACGGCGGCGCTTCGCCGCAGGCCTCGTGGTGGGCGGAAGCGAGGCGAGAAGGATCAGTTGCGGCTAAATGTGGACAGGGGGGAGTCAGGGATGTAGGCGGGATGTGGACTGGGGCTGCCCGACCACCACCCGGGGCCCTGATTCTCCTTGGGCTGCCAACCCCCAGGTTGGAGGGCTCCGGCTGTTACAACTGATCCCCAGGCGACAGAGATCAGTTCCGCTGGAGAAAATGGCGGCTTTGGAGGGTGGACTCTAGGGCATAGTATACTAGTGAGGTCCCTCCCCAAACCCTGCCTCCCCCAGGCTTCACCCTCAAAATCTCCATCCCCAAATTGGCAAAAAAAAAACCCCTCCTCGCCAATAATATGCCAAACTTTGAAAAGTGGGAGGCAGACAACTTCCATTGAAAGACAAACAGGTGGCCTTAAAGACTAACACAATTGGATGCTTAAAATCAAGGTTGCCAACTGCAGTTTGCAAAGATCCTGGCAGTGGGAGGGATTTGGGGGCAGGAAGGTATTCAGTGGGGATGTGGGGCCACTGATTCTTTCCTCTCCTGCTGCAGTTTCCTCCAGGGGAAGCAATTGCCACCATCTGCTGATCAGTTGTAATGCTTGGAGAACTCCAGGCTCCACCTGGAGGTTGGCAACCCTAGTCTAGAGCACATTATGTTGGCCTTTCGGGTGCTACTGGGCAGCTGTTTTGTTGTTGCTGCAACATAAGGCTTGCTTCCTGGAATTACCTTCAAGTGAAGGTTGTGGTGGGGTGGTGGGATTTTACTACTGCCTGGTTTCAGTGCAGGCCAGAGAAAATGCACACATGCATGGAGGCAGGGGGCTCAGGTTGGATTATGCACACTGCCGGCTCACCCACTAGGCGAGCTAGGCGCTCGCCTAGGGCGCTGGGGTCCACAGGGGCGCCAAAGCGCCCCCGCCCCGCCCCCGTGAAGCCGGCACTGGGAGGGAAGGGGCGCCCCTTTCCTGGCTTTCCTGAGCACGCCGCTACTGCGGCGTGCTCAGAAAGCCGGCGCTCCCCCCGTCTTCAGCTGGGGCTGGGAGGGAAGGGGCGCCCGTTCAAACGGGCGCCCCTTCCCTGGCTTCCCCCCCCTGGTCTCCAGCCGGCGCTGGGAGGGAAGGGGCGCCCGTTCAAATGGGCGCTCCTTCCCTGGCTTTACTGAGCACGCCGCTACTGCGGCGTGCTCAGGAAAGCCGGCGCTCCCCCCCCTGTCTTCAGCTGGGGCTGGGAGGGAAGGGGCGCCCGTTCAAACCAGCGCCCCTTCCCTGGCTTCCCCCGTCTCCAGCCGGTGCTGGGAGGGAAGGGGCACCCGTTCAAACGGGCGCCCCTTCCCTGGCTTTCCTGAGCACGCCGCTACTGCGGCGTGCTCAGAAAGCCGGCGCTCCCCCCGTCTTCAGCCGGTGCTGGGGCTGGGAGGGAAGGGGCGCCGGTTCAAAGCCGGCGCTCCACCCCCCCCCGTCTCCAGCCGGCTCTGGGGCTGGGAAGGGGCAGCCGTTCAAACGGCCGCCCGTTCCCTAGCTTTCCTGAGCACGCCGCTAGTGCGGCATGCTCAGGAAAGCCGGCGCTCCACCCCCCCGGTCTCCAGGCCCCACCGGGAGATTGGCATCCCCGTGGGGTGGGCGCCCCAGGCTGTCTTGCCTAGGGCGCCCAGACACCTGGGGCCGGCCCTGATTATGCAAGAGTGATACAACCTGGGTGGGTTTGAGGTATTTTGTCATCTTAAGCAAGGGCCACCCATCGCCACTGGGGCTTAGACCAGGGCTGCAGGCCCCAAAAGGAATGCCAGTCACCTCCATATACTGCTGAGGAGTGACAGCCAGCCCAGTCCCTGTGGAGCGTGGTCTCCCTCCTCACCATACTGCCCCAAGCAGTCACTTGGGTGGCTCAGCTGGAGAACCAGACTGCCTGTCACCAGCTTTTCAAGCCCCACTTGGAAAGGTGGCAACCCTTCCCAGTAAAGACAACTAGCTATGACTGATGGGAAAGGGTAAAGACTCACAGCAACTGCGTGTGGCCTGTAACGTCCCGAACGTGAGTAGGATCACATTGAAGGGGAATGAAGGGGCCCATCTTACAGTGGGAGGGAAAATGAGTCAAAGGGTGTCATTCAAAAGGAACGGCAGAGACAATTGCAAAGAAAGTGTTTTCAGGTAGGATTAATGGCTCCGGGAGCTGTCCAAACAGCTGCTTCTGATACTGGGGCATAATCTATAGGGGGGAATCAAAGACTCCAGCCCCCAACTCAAAGCCCTATCTCCTTCCCGCAGGCCATGAATGGCGTTGCACAGAAAAGGGCACTTGCTAACAGCCGAGCTTCTATTTAGCAACCCTGTTGTTATAATAAAATACAGCAGATACAACACTGATGGGCGAGTACAGTATAAAAAGCCTTGATGGATTGCCCCGTCGCAACCTAACCTGCATGCCTCAAAATAGCAACACTTAGCACATGGATAATGTCTTGGAGCGTCAGAGCATTTTTTGCCAAGCATGAATGGCTGAGATCTCCCGCAAGCCCAGTGAAACAAGGGAGATAAGAGCTATATCGGTCCAATGCCAACGATTTGTGGGTTTGCAATGTATGGCTTGCAGTGCTCTGCTAAAATAAGAATGAAGTAAATAATGATGATGATGGTGATGAATCTATTTACATGGTAAGCTCTCGGAGGCTGAGCAGGTCGGCCCTGGTTAGTATTTGGATGGGAGACCACCAAGGAAGTCCGGGGTTGCAGTGCAGAGGAAGGCAATGGCAAACCACCTCTGAACATCTCTTGCCTTGAAAAGACATATGGCTAGGCCATATGTCAGCTGTGATTTCACACCCAAAAATATATATATTTATATGGCGCTTGCTCAAAACATTTCACACACAGTAGCTCCTTACAGAGTGGCAGCTGTGTTTGTTGCAATGAAAACGAAACAGGTGTTCTTATGGTAATAACAGACCATATTGTGGCATGCCTCTGCAGGGGCCTAGCCAAATATATCAGGACGGGTGGCCATGTTACTGTGCTCTTCTGTCTGTAGTGGTAGAAAAGAGCAAGAGTCCAAGCAACACCTTAAAAGACTAACAACATTTGTGGCAGTGGATGAGCTTTCGTGAGTCACTGTTCACTTCTTCACTAATACTGCTAGAGAAATGTATTAGCCTTTGAGATGCCGCAAGATCCCTTTTTGGTTATTTGTTGGCTCAGCACAACAGCATAAGGCAGGTTAGTACTGTTAGCCTCACCTCACAAGGGTAATATCATTGAGAGGTAGGTGTGGTATACATTTACCTAGCACTTGGGCTTCACATACACTAGCTCCTGTTGGAGTATGGAGATCCCAGTGCTAATCCCCATGCAGCCATAAAACTCCCCAGGTGACCTCGAACCAGTCACCTTAACTTACAGGGTTGGTGTAAGGGTAAAATGGAGAAAGGGAGAACTGCGTATGTTGCCCTGAAATTATTGGAGGAAGAGTGAAATAAAAAATGGGACATCGTGATAGGCATATAAATAGATACTCTGGGGTGAGTGGAGACTAATGCAATGTCCCCCCCCCATATCTGTGGCTCAGTGGCAGAACATCTGCAGATGGTCCCAGCTCATGACCCAGCATTTCCAGCTGTAAAAAAGAAACAACTAGGCAGTAGGTGATGTGAAAGACCTCTGCTTGAGACCCTCGAGAGCCACTGCCAGTCTGAGTAGACAAAACAGACTGTGATGAATCCAGGGTCTGATTCCATATAAGGCAACTTCTTGCTTCTAGTATGGGAAGCAATGAGACCCAGTTTTGGTGTAGTACTCTAATCTGGGAGAACCAGGTTTGATTCCCTGCTCTTTCACATGCAGTCAGCTGGGTGACCTTGGGTCAAAGTTCTGTCAGAGCTGTTCTCTCAAGAGCAGTTTTCTCAGAGCTCTCTCAGCCCCACCTACCTCACAGGGTGTCTGTTGTGGGGAGGTTTGGAGATTGTAAGCCGCTCTGAGACTATGAGTGAAGGGCGGGGTATAAATCCAACTCTTCTTCAATGAAAGCAAATGAGCACACCAAGCACTACATCGCAAACATGTTGTGCACAATGTGAACCCACACATTGTCCAAACCAGAAGCAAAGTTGCCCACTGATATGTTCTTTGTTTCCTCCTCTAAACACTGATCAGCACTGCTCCTGTCAGCAGTCTCTTGCCAAAAAATAAAAGGTCCAGGTGGACAGACTTCTCTAACCAACATTGAGCTCCACTGCCCATCTCCAGAATTATGTAAATATAAAAGCATTACCTTGAAATTGATTTCCCTCTTTCCTAGGTTTTCACTTAGAAGTTCTGCTCCATTACGTTCCCCCTAATGTTTATCGCCTCCGTAGAACTATTTAATAAATCCTTTCTTCCTTGTGCACTCCAACCCGTGTTATTAATTCATTCGCTCAAAGCAATTTCTCCACATCCTTCACAAAACAGACCTTTTCAGATAGGTGAATTGTGCTGCTTATGACACAAACTATGTCCTTGTACTTAAAAAAAAAAAAGTTAAGAGTAAAACCACTAGGACGCACGATTCCTAACTTTCATTTTCCTGCATAAATATCCTCAATTTGGGAATGGAACTAATTGTCACTTAATATATCCCATGCCATCCAAAACAAAACAAAAAACAGAATTAGCAGCATTTGATACAAGAAGCAAAGACTTTACAGATCTCAGTATCCAGTGTACAACTCATCAAGTTCCCTTTTTTTAAAGAAAAAAAATAAACTTGCCTTCCTGAGACTATTGATGAGTCATGCAATTCCCTGACACGTTCCCCAGCTATGAGCACTGCCAATTTGAAAGAAATTATCCCCATCACAGGATTCTGTTGCGTGTGTTCATTGCATCAGCACAAGTTAAGATAATTGCACATCTGGCACATGAGTTATTATGGTCAGTCCTGAGCTGCCCTCTCTTATATTGAAGAGGGAAAAACATCATTTATTAGGCCTGTTTCTCAACTGAAAGTATGTTGAGGCACTGAAAGCGTAAGCAGTTTAGTCAACATGACAATATGTTGTTGGTTACAGCCAGACAAAGAATCCCTTTCAAGTAAGACGGGAATCAATAATCAATTCACTGGTGCAATAATCAGTTTATTTTCATTAACGTCATTTTAATTTGTCCCCCGTGGAAGAGGATTATGCTGTTAATGTGGCTGAGGAGGAAAATGGCACTTTCTCAGTTTCCTGTAGGCTGTAGTCTTGCTTCAAAATGTTGCAGTCAAAAAAATAATCACAGCCACAATCACCTCTGGTAAAACCACTAAATATTGACAAACTAGCCCGATTCCCGTGCTTTGCTACAGTATTTAAGTTCCATAGATCCAGTTACAATACCGATGATGTGAAGTTTGAAATGTGACATTTGTTGTAGGAATTCTAGTGGAGAAGATTGTAGTGTAAAAAATGAAGTGAGACATACGTACTTTTTTTTTTCTCTACCAAAGTACCTCTCTGTAGACCACATTGGTGGTTCTGTCCTCAGGTGCTAGGATCACCAGGCTGCTTGATGAGCTCACTCTGGAGCAGGCAACATAGAACTGTCCATTTAAGAAGAAGAAGAAGTCGTCTGTTAAGTCAGTTCCTGCCACCTTCCACGAAAGTGATAGCCTTTCTACTTGTGTTCTTGGATTGTTTTGCTCATATGGAGATTGTGTTGTTCTGAGCACCTCAGGTGATCTTGCTGGTACTTGGCCTGTGCAGCTCAGTGCTCTTCAGGAGTACTATGTGCAAATGTCTCTGCTGCATTCCTAAGTTGTCTCCTCCTGGCAGCTGCCTGTCCAATGTAGGAAGGGGAGGGGGGAGGAGTATTAGAAGCCACTGTGGAGGCGAGGCTGACAGAATCACTAAGGTGTTACTGCTGGGATGGGCTCCCTCATGGCTTTAAGCGCCCTGCAACCGCTGCTGCACCTGACAGACAACCACCTGTTAGGTGTAGGAGGTGCGGGGAGTGTGTCGGAAGCCATCAGAGAGGCTGGGCCAGCAGCATCGCTAAGGTGATCCTGCTGGGGCGGTGTCCCTGATGGATTAAAGTACCCTGGCCATGCTCCTACACCTGACAGACACCCGCCTGTCTGGTGTTGGGGGGATTGAATTTAAAGTAATCAGGGAAGCAGAGCTAGCAGCAGGGCTAAGGCAATCCTGCTGAGCAAACCTTCCTGGCAGCTGTAAGCATCCCACCTCCTCTCCTACACCTGACAGGCAGCTGCATGTCCAGTGTAGGAGGGGGAGGGGAGTATTAGAAGCCACTGTGGAGGCTGGGCTGGCAGGATCACTAAGGCATTACCACTGAGGTGGGCTCCCTTGTGGCTTTAAGCACCCTGCACCTGCTGCTGCACCTGACAGACAACCGCCTGTTAGGTGTAGGAGGTGGGAGGAGTGTGTTGGAAGCCATCAGAGAGGCTGGGCCAGCAGCATCGCTAAGATGATCCTGCTGGGGTGGCGTCCCTGATGGATTAAAGTACCCTGGCCCTGCTTCTACACCTGACAGACACCCGCCTGTCTGGTGTTGGGGGGGTTGTATTTAAAGGCATCAGGGAAGCAGGGCCAGCAGCAGGGCTAAGGCAATCCTGCTGTGCAAACCTCCCCGGCGGCTGTAAGCATCCCACCTCCTTTCCTACACCTGACAGGCAGCTGCCTATAGGAGAGGGAGGGGGAGTATTAGAAGCCACTGTGGAGGCAGGGCTGGCAGGATCACTAAGGCGTTACTGCTGGGGTGGGTTCCCTTGTGGCTTTAAGCACCCTGCAACCACTGCTGCACCTGACAGACAA
Source organism: Gekko gecko (assembly GCA_029375565.1). Lineage (NCBI taxonomy): Eukaryota > Metazoa > Chordata > Lepidosauria > Squamata > Gekkonidae > Gekko > Gekko gecko. The sequence continues at coordinate 157,824,802 of JAPDNY010000006.1, forward strand.
CCGCCTGTTAGGTATAGGAGCTGGGGGGAGTGTGTCAGAAGCCATCAGAGAGGCTGCACCTCACAGGTGGTTGTTGGCCATTCCTGATTTCCTCAACTGTCATTAGCTGTCTGTAGACTCCTGTAACTCTGCATCTGACCAGTGAGAGAGTCGGGGGGTGCAAGGAGGCAGCAGCCTGGCAGCCGTATAGGAATCAATGCGGGGAGCACATTTGACTCCTTTTGACCCACTTAGGGGTTGAATTTCTAAAAATCCTTTCTTAGTGTGCATCTACGTCATGGTAGGAGTGCTCTCCCCGAATTTGGTGTTTCTAGGTCCAGCAGTTTGGCCTGAGCATTGATTTTACAGTGAGGGGACTTTCTCTCTCTCTCTCTCTCTCTCTCTCTCTCTCTCTCTCTCTCTCTCTCTCTCTCTCTCTCTCTCTCTCTCTCTCTCTCTCTCTCTCTCTCTACACACACACACACACACAGACACAGACACAGACACAGACACCCTAGAACTAGAGTTGCCAGAGATTTGGGGGTGGAGCCTGAGGAGGACAGGGTTTGGGGAGGGACCACAGTGGGGTACAATGGCATACAGTCCACCCTCTAAAGCAGCCATTTTCTCCAGGGAACTTCTGGGAGATCTGAAAAAAGAATTTATAAGTTGGTGAAAAATCTTTTTTTTGGCACTATACATCACGGTTGTTTGCTTCCTTTCAACAAGCCACCTGGAGGATGGCAATCCTAGAACTGACAGACATCTGAAATTCAGGGAAAGGAAATTTAAGAGCAGAGGTTTCCGGTAGGCTTGAACATAAGAACATAAGCCCTGCTGGGTCAGACCAGGCCCAGCATCCTCTTTCACACTATGTTCAAACTGTTGTTCTGAAGGGCCAACAAACAGTGCATAGAGGCCAAGGCCTTCCCGTGATGTTGTCTCTGGTATTCAGGCTGACTACTTCTGGATATGGAGATTCCCTTTCGTCATCCTGGCTAGTAGCCACTGATGGATTTCTCTTCCATAAATCTGTCTAATCTCTTTCAGAGTCATCTATTGTTGTGGCTATCACTTACATCCACTGGAAGTGAATTCCACAGTTTAATTACTCACTGAGTGAAGAATTTTTCTTTCTTGAATCTATTGCCCATCAATTTCATTTGAGTACCCCTGAGCTGTAGTATTGTGGGAGAAAAAGTTCTTTCTCCCCACTTTTCCCATTCTGTATATAAATTCATAAACCTCTGTTGTGTCTCCCCTTGGTCATCATTTTTCTAAATGGAAAAGTCTCAAATGTTTTTGCCTTTCCTCAGAGAAAAGTGCTTCAAGCAAGGGTTGCCTGCTCTGGGTTAAGAAATACTTGGAGATTTGGGGGTGCAGCCTGATGAGGGTGGGGTTTGGGGCAGGAGGGGAGGGACTTTAATGGAGCAGAATGCCATAGAGTCCATCTTCCAAGGCAGCCATTTTCTCCAGGTGAACAGATCTTGGCTACCTGGAGATCTCCAGCCACCACCTGGAGGTTAACAACTCTACTAAAATCCCATATTTTATCCTAGGGCCAACCTAGATGTGACAGTGTCCTTCATCACCACCATTTCAAAGTCATTTTAAAATGCCTTGAGGGCCTAATCAAGTGAAGCGCTCTTGTTCCCTTCCCCATGCAACTTTTAAAGTGCCAAAATAGTCATGGGGAGACATCATTTTGGCACCTGATAAGGTGTGGAGGAGGGGACAAAAAGAGCACCACAGCCCACTATGCTGTGGGCCCCATCCAGGCCTTACAGAATTTTAAAATAACTTTAAAATGGCAGTGGCATCCCTCTTCTTAAAGGGTTAGCATCTGGAGAGCATACTAGGGGTTAATGCTTCCCCCCCCATCTCCCCAATCAAAATAGCATCCAAGGCTGCCTTTATCTCCGGTGGGAATAAGAAGCCAGGGGCATTTGGTATTTTGTTTGGTTCCACCCCCCCCTTTTCAGTTCAGGGGAGGGGGTCTTCTTTGCTCTCCCCCCCCGTAGGGGATTTTTTATTGCTTTTTCTATAAACTACAACTAAATTAAGGAAGGGAACTACAAACTAAGGAAGAAAGTAAAGAAAACCCACTAAACCCCCAAGAGGGCCAAAAAAAAAAAAGTCAGAAGATCCAATCATGGATCCCCAATCCATGAGATTTGATTTGATTTATTAAATTTCTACCCCGCCCTCCTGGCCAGGGCCGGCTCAGGACGGCTTACAAACAGCATAAAATTACAGTAAAATTACAATAAAATACAGTAACAAGATATGAGTAATAAGACAATTCTGACTATTCGTATTAAAACATGAGCCAGTAAAACATGGTGTAGTGGTTAAGAGCAGCAGACTCTAATCTGGGAGAACTGGGTTTGACTCCCCACTCCGTCGCACGCAGCTGCTGGAGTGACCTTAGATTAGTCACAGTTATTTCAGAGGTGTCTGTTGTGGGGATGGGAAGGGAAAGGAGAATGTAAACCTCTCTGAGACTCTGAGAGAATGACGGGGTATAAATCCAGTCTCTCTTCAATCACATATCTAATTTATGTATTTGTTTTATTTAAAACATTTCTATGCCATCTTTCCACCCAACTCAGGGTCTCCAATTAAAACATTGCAAACATCACACAACGTTTTTTTTTTTTTAAAAAAAAGTGTTTTAAAATATAAATCTATGTAAAATATTTTAAACCATCAAATGATAATATAAACAAAACGCACACAAACAGGGAGGAGGGCTAATAAGAATTAGTGAGGAAATGCCAAACAAAACAAAAAAGTCACCACCAACTTGCAGAAGACAAGGACAGAGGAAGACAGGCAAATCTCCCTGGGGAAAGTTTTGGTGCCATGACCAAGAAGGTCCTTGGGTTGCCACCCTCCATGTGAGGAGTGAAGAGCTCCTGGAATTACAACTGATCTCCAGACTATAGAGATCAGTTCCCTTGGAGACAGTGGCTGCTTTGGAGGGTAGACATTATGGCATACCGTGCTGAGGTCCCTCCCCTCCCCTAATCCTGCCCTCTTCAGGCTGCACCCCCAAATCTCCAGGAATTTCCCAACCCAAAGCTGGCAACCCTATTGCCACCTATCTAACCTCAGATGGAAGTGGCACCCAAAGCAGGGTGTCTGAAGATGACCAGAGTGGTCGGGGGGGGGAGGAGATTGGATTTATGCCCCGCCCTTCACTACCCAAAGGAGTCTCAGAGCTGCTTACAATCTCCTTTCCCTTCCTCTCCCCACAACAGACACCATTTGAGGTAGGTGGGGCGGAGAGAGCTCTTTCAAGAACCACTCTTTCCATAACAGCTCTGAGAGAACTGTGACTGACCCAAGGACATGCCAGCAGCTGCATGTGGAGGAGTGGGGAATCAAACCCAGTTCTCCCAGATTAGAGTCTGCATTCCTGACCACTACACCAAACTGGCTTTCAGGTGGTGGTCCTTCAGATATTTAACCCTTAGCTATATTTATAAGATTCCTTTATTGATGCATAACCATAGGGAAAGAGGTTTAATAAGGTCAGTTTCTAGTGCAAGCTCCCAGCATTATTTCAGGCTTGCCTCAGTTGAGAAAAAAAAAATGGGACTCTTTCCCTTCTCTGACTTTCTGCCATGTCACCTCCATGGTGTTCCAAGCGGGACTTCCACAGATAAGCGGGAAATATTAGAGAAGTACCTTGGCCAGCTTCCAGCTGAAATTCATTCAGGTTAATCAATGTAAAGAGCTTGAGAAGCCAGAACGGTCCCACGGGGATTTATAGATCAGAGTAAGTGATAGGGCTGGCAGCTTTTTAAAAAATGCAAGTGCCTTTTTACAGAGGGGAAATCTATAGAAGCAAACAATGCTGGGTTGAAAAGGGATAATGAGTGGAAAGGTGGTGAGGATGGGGGAAGAGGCCCTGGATGCCAAAGCTGGGGGAATACATCTGCTAAAAATAAAGACATCTGCAAATATAAACACAGTGACAAATAGAGAATCGATCCATGGCATAAAAATAGCAGCAGATCAAAGGAAGGAAACAGCAGAGTGTCTTTCAATGGACTTATTTTTGCTATCGTGTATCCTGAGATTCTGGAGGCAAGGGCAGGAGACATCTTTCTTCTCTGCTGGCTGTTGCCCTTGTGTCTGGGACGTGCTGCCTGGCCAGCAGAAGGAGGCATTCAGGGTGGGATGTTATTTTTGTATTTTTCACATGTGCATGTGAGTACGCGTGCATGCGGGGGTGAATGTGTGTGCACCTGGAAGTCATGGTGACCTCTGGTGACTGACCCCTCCTGGGGGCCTGGTGGATATTCAGGGAGATGGCTGAACAAAGCCTGCCCCCGCCTCCCGACTGCTGGTATTCCAAGGAGGTCTCCCATCCAAGTACTTGCCAGAGTTGACCCTGCTTAGCTTCCGAGATCGAACAAGTCCGGGCTCACCCGGGCTATCTAGGTCAGGGCCAGGGTGGGATGCCGTTGGGGCTTGCTCTTGAGGAATGAGGGGAAAAGAAATATTTATTTACGCAGCGAGTGATTAAAATGTGGAATTTGCTGCTAGACTATGTAGTGATGGCCACAGGCATAGGCAGCTTTAAAAGGGGATTAGATAGATTCTTGAAAGATGTGTCTACTAGCCATGGTGATTAAAAGGAACCTCCATGTTCAGAAGCCATCAGCCTCTGAATCCCAGAGCCAGGTGACAACATCAGGGGAAGGTCTTGGGCTCTATGCCCTGGTTGTTGGACCTCCAGAGGAACCGGTGGGCCACTGTGTGAGACAGGATGCCGGAGTAGACGGTCTGAGCCAGCAGGGCTCCTCTTATGTGCTTAATATGCTAACTCCTTTGCAGAGGCCATTGGTTGTCTTTCAAGGCAGATTCTTTAATGAATGTCGAGCCAGAGGGAGAGTCTTGTCCCATTTAAATCACTTTTGGGGCTGGATTTGTGAAGGCCCTATGTACAGCAGTGGCTTAGCTGCCACAGCGGCTAAGACTGTGAACATTTACATGTGACTCTAACCCAATCAGGGCTCTTATCCAGCCCACGAGCAAGTGGTGTGAGAGAGGGAAGGTAGGGCACTGATCAGGGGGGCAGGCATGTGGGCGAACACAGTGAGATGGTTGTGGTCGAAGCTGTCAAAAAAATGAAAGGAAATTGCTAAGGGGTGGGTATGGTATCCCTTGGAAAAAACCTAGTCTTGCATATGATTTAATACATTTACTGGGGGGGGGGTTGTGGATTCCCCAGTACATCAATTGCTTTCACTCCTAGGAATCAATTCCTTTTGCTGGAATTTGAGTAAAATATAATATTGTTAATCCAGTTTGCCTGTGTCATTTATAAAGTTTATGTCTTTGGTACCTGGCATTTCATTTTATGGCAGACGTGGCCTGGTCTGACAAAGCAACTTTTATGTCAGATCTGGCCCTCATAACAAACGAGTTTGACACCTCTGCAAGTCATCGAATCACAGAGTTGGAAAGGACCTCCAGGGTCATCTAGTCCAACCCCCTGTGCAATGCAGGAAATTCACAAATACCTCCTTCTCCTCCACACCCACAGTGACCGCTGTTCCATGCCCAGAAGATGACAAAAAACCCTTCCAAGATCTCTGGCCAAACTGGCCTGGAGAAAAATTGCTTCCTGGCCCCAAAGTGACAATCAGCATTTCCCTGGGCATGTAAAAAAGGGCCACAAGGACTAAGCACTGAGGCAACCTTTCCTGCCCTCCCTCTCATGATTTGCCTAAGTTCACAGAATCTGCATTGCTATCAGATGGCCATCTAGCCTCTGTCTGGAAACCTCCAAAGAAGGAGAGCCCACCACCTCCCGAGGAAGCCTGTTCCAATGAGGAACCGTTCTGTCATGAAATTCTTCCTAATGTTTAGCTGAAAACTCTTCTGATTTAATATCAACCCGTTGTTTCTGGTCCAACCTTCTGGGGCAACAGAAAACAACCCCACACCATCTTCTGGATGACAGCCCTTCAAGCACTCAAAAATGGTTATCATATCACCTCTCAGTCGCCTCCTCTCCAGGCTAAACATACCAAGTTCCTATAACCTTTCCTCATAGGACTTGGTCTCCAGACTCCTCGCCATCTTCTGGACACGTTCCAGCTTGTCTATATCCTTAAACTGTAGTGCCCAAAACTGAACACAATACTCTAGGTGAGGTCTAACTAGAGCAGAGTAAAGTCTAACCAGAAGGGTATGATCTCCAATTCAGGATCCCTGATGAGAGCAGAGGCTTGAGTTGGAGGGTGGGGGAACTAGAACCTGGAGCCTGAAATACAACAGGCAGAAAAAAACTTCTCTATTGCTAAGTAAGGTCAGGGTCCCAGTGTTGATGCTGGGTCTGGCCAGTCCAGAAGGCTTCACGCTGTTGTTCCAGTCGCAGAAGCTCATGTTGTATACCCAATATATTATCTTATGTTTTCAAAGAGAGCTCTGACATTTATGCCCGTACAGTCCATGGTGGTTCCCATCATCAGACAACTTCTGTTATTTATTCACTTAAAATTTGGACTTGAGACCACTTTGACTGGGTGGACACAGCTGGGAAAAACTGAGTTCTTTACTTGCTAAGGCATTCAGTGCAACTGCAAGTTTCCACTGCTCATTCTGAGGAGGCCACTGAGCATCTGGCTACTGGGCAACTTTAGGTCACCTGATGGGGTGGGGAAGGAACTGTCCATCCCCTTGGCATTGGACAGCTTTCTCCCATTCTGTTTTCATTTGCTGCCCCATGTCTTAAAAGAAAAGCGAGCTCCAATTATCAGTGAAGAATTAGATCAGTCATAGAATCACAGAGTTGGAAGGGACCATCCAGGCCATCTCGTCCAACCCCCTGCTCAGTGCAGGATCAGCCTAGAGCATCCCTGGGAAGTGTTTGTCCAGCTGCTGCTTAAAGACTGCCACTGAGGGGGAGCTCACCACTTCCCTAGGCAGCCGATTCCACCACTGAACTACTCTTACTGTTAAAAAAAATCCTAATATCTGGCCGGTACTTTACGTCCCGTAATTTAAATCCATTATTGTGAGTCCTCTCCTCTGCTGCCAACAGGACCAGCTGCCTGCCCTCCTCTAAGGGACAGCCTTTCAGATACTTTTGAGAGCAGTCATGTCCATCCTCTTCTCCAGAGTGAACATTCCCAAGTCCCTCAGCCTTTCCTCATAGGGTTTGCTCTCCAAACCCCCTCCCCCGCTCATCTTTGTTGCCCTCCTCTGCACCTGCTCCATTCTATCCACATTCTTTTTGAAGTGAGGCCTTCAGAATTGCACACAGTACTCCAGGTGTGGACTGATCAATGCGGTGTACAGTGGGACAGTGGCATTTTGCAATTTAGATGTTATGCCTCTGTTGATATACCCCAAGACCACAATAGTCTTTTTGCCATTGAATCACACTGACTGCTTATGTGTGCCCTACAGTCCACCATACCCCAAGATCTTGTTCACACCCAGAAGCATATCCTCCATCCAGTATGTGTGCTTCTCATTTTTGTTATCCAGATGTAGAACTCTGCACTTCTCCTTGTTGAATTGTATCTTGTCCACATCTGCCCACTTTTTGAGTATTCTCAGATCTCATCTAATTCTATATCTTCCAGGACGTCCAATACTCCTCCCAGTTAGGTATCATCTACAAATATAATGAGGGTCAGTTCCAAGAGTTTGGCGGGACTGCAAAAAAAGAGCCAGCAACTGGTTGAGGAGATGCCATGATTAGATTAGATAAACATGTGGAACAGAAGTCCATCAGTGGCTATTAGCCACAGGGTATAGATGGGAACTCTCATTCTGGGGCAGGTGATGCACTCTATTCTTGGTGCTGGAGGGGGCAGCAGTGGGAGGGCTTCTGGTGCCCTGGCCCCACTGCTGGACCTCCTGATGGCACCTGGTATATTTTGGCCACTGTGTGACAGAGTGTTGGACTAGATGGGCCATTGGCCTGATTCAACATTGGCTTCTCTTATGTTCTTATGTTTTTATGTTCTGTTTTATGTTTTTATGTTCTGTTATGTCATGATGTTTCTATCCTTCCTGGTCATCCAGCACAGTAAGATTGGTGGTGCTTGCAGCTTGATAGAAACCTTATCATCCTTGAAACATTAGCAGTAGTATGTGCCCTGCATTACTGACCATTGATACTGGGTCAGCCACACACCCTACATATGACAGCCAGTTTGGTATAGTGGTTAAGAGCAGCAGACTCTAATCTGGAGAACCAGCTTTGATTCCCCACTCCTCCACATGAAGCCAGTTGGGTGACCTTGGGTCAGTCACAGTTCTCTCAGAGCTGTTCTCTCAAGAGCAGTTCTCTCGGAGCTCTCTCAGCCCAACTTAATTCACTGGGTGTCTGTTGTGGGGAGAAGAAGGGAAGGAGATTGTAAGCCGCTTTGAGACTCTTGAGTGAAGCTTGGGATATAAATCCAACTCTTCTTCATCTTCTTCCTCTTCTTCTTCCTCTCAGTGAATTAGAGCAGATCAGGGGTCCCCAGCCTTATTGAACCTGCTGGCACTTTGGGAATTTTGAGAACAGTTAGTGGGCACCACAACAAAGTGGATGCATGGGGGGTGAGCATGGCCAACCACAGAATGGCTGCCATGAGGCCTGGGGCCAATCACGAAACCCTGGAAGCTTCCAAGCATGGTGGCCTCATGTGATGGAGGCTGCCACTACATAGGATTTTCTGAAGCACCCCCTACTCCAGTGAAGTCCAGGAAAACCAGGTCTGGTTCTTTGCTTTGAGGAACAGATGTGTTGGGGAAGAAGGAAATGGGCTCCTGGAAATGCATGGGCATGTGCCATGGGCACCATATTGGGGACCACTTGTACTGATGCTCAGAAGAAAGAAATAGCCATATAGTGATGTATGTATGATATATTCATCCTGCTTGATTTTTATGGCAGCAAGAATGCAATTCACTTCCACGTGCCTATTTTCTTCCCCTGTGAAATCGGAGAACCAAGATATTCAGTGACATGAAATTCCCATTCAGCACTTGTCTGTGAAGCTTTCTAATGATGGGAGCTTTGCAGAAGAGTGAAATGCTCCTATTCCAGTTCCCCCCCCTAGAAATATCTTCTCCCTATAAATCATCCAAGTGCAGTGCCATATCACAGCCAATACCTGCCCAAGGTTGGAATACTCTGCATCTTCTTTGTGTCTCTTGTTCTCAATGTCTCATTATTTTTTTTCTTTTAAAAGGGTGTGTGTGTGTGTGAGTGTGCTCTGTTTTGTCAGATATGATTTAGCCAGACTGAAGCCTCGTCGGCTGCTTTGTATCGGTTCCTATTTTTCTTGATTTCGGGCGATCTCGTTCCTTAATAATGTCGCTAGTTTCCTTCCTGCTACTGAGGTCAGCACCACTGATCTATAATTTCCTGAGTATTCATGTGTGGAAGAAGCTGACAGGCCTATTTGTGTACGGAGCTGGCGGAGGGGCAGATCGATGGGCAGTCATGTTATAAAGGACGCAGCCCACTCCTGGTGAACAGTGCCGCTTGTGCAAAAGAACCTCTTGGGTGGATTTTACTGAAAATACAATCAGGTATCTGATAAAGACCCCGACCCGGACAGCCCAGGCTAGCCCGATCTCATCGGATTTTGGAAGCTAAGCGGGGTCGGCCAGGGCTAGCCCTTGGATGGGAGGCCTTCAAGGAATACCAGGGTCCTGACGCAGAGGCAGGCGATGGCAAACCAACTCTGAATGTCTCTTGCCTTGAAAACCCTGCGGGGTCACTGTAAGTCAGCTGTGACTTGATGGCAAAAAAAAAAAAATGAAGAGAGCTTTGAATTTTGAAAGTTTATATCCTGGAAATCTTTTGGGGGGTTTTTTTGGAATTTTTTATATGTGTCTTTGAGTGTGTGCACACCTGGAAGTCATGGCAACCTCTGGTGACTGCCCCCTACTGGGGGCCTGGAAGATATTTAGAGGGGTGGCTGAACAAAGCCTGCCCACGCTTCCCAACTGCTGGTATTCCAAGGAGGTCTCCCATCCAAGTACTTGATAGAGTTGACCCTGCTTAGCTTCCGAGATCTGATGAAATCGAGCTTGCCGGGGCTATCCAGGTCAGGGCATGTCCTGGAAATCTTGTTAGTCTTTAAGGTGCTATTGGATTCTTTTGTGAAGGTTTGTGATGCTAGCGGTTGTGACCAACCCCAGTGGCTCCCCCCTGCATTAGTGACTTCCCACACTATAATGCAAATCAGGTCTGTCTGCCAAGCTGGTCTTACAGTTTCCAAAGCCACCATGCTGGGGTTTGAAAGGGGACTCCCCTGATCTCTTTGGCAAGGAAGGACCGGGACACGCAGCTCAAACCCCTTGTAGCCTGAATTGGGCCATCCAAGGCTGTCTGCTCTTCAAGAGAAGGTGACTTGGAAGCCATTTTGCTAAAATTGTCCTGCGCATATGTGTGCAAAGTGCCATCAAGCTGCAGCTGACTTATGGCTACCCCATAGGATTTTCAAGGCAAGAGACATTCAGAGGTGGTTTGCTATTGCCTGTCTCTGTGTAGCAACTCTGGACTTCCTCGATTGTCTCCCATCCAAGTACTAACCAGGGCTGACCATGCTTAGCTTCCAAGATGTGATAAGATCAGGCTAGCCTGGGCCTTTAATTTCTCTCAACTTGCCATAGGAGCAAGGCTCTGCCCATCAGCCTTTAGCAAGGACTATACTTGTTTAGCACCTTTGGAATGTTTCAGACACAACACAGTGCAGTCATTGTGGCCACAATCTGAAGTGAAAGACCAGTGCAGGGGGTAAGGGGCATTTATTTATACCCTACTTTTCTCTCCAATGGGGACCCAAAGCAGCTTCCTGCACCTTTCTCCCCTCCTCTTTTATCCTCAGAAGAACAACCCTGTGAAGTAGGTTAGCATGAAAAAGACTGACTGGCCCGAGGCGCCCTAGCAAGCTTCCATGGCAGAGTGGGGGTTCAAACCTGGTTCTGCCAGATCCTAGTGTGAGAAGTGGGGTCACTGCTATGCCACCCCCTTTCTTCTCATGTTTTTCCATTAAAAATTATCTTCCCTAAACTGCTTCTAGCCCTACTGAGGAAAAGTTGTTGGTACTTTGGTGTAGTGGTTTGGGGGTAGTGTAGCCAGTTTGGTGTAGTGGTTTAGAGTGCAGACTCTAATCTGGGAGAACCGGGTTTGATCCCTCACTCATCCAAATGCAGCTGCTGGAGTGACCTTGGGTCAGTCACAGTTCTCTCAGAGCTGTTCCCTCGAGGTCAGCCTTCAAAAGAGCTCTCTCAGCCCCACCTACTCCACAGGGTGTCTGTTGTGGGGAGGAGAAGGGAAAGGAGATTGTAAGCTGCTCTGAGACTCCAAGTGAAGGGCGGGGTAAAAATCCAATCTCTTCTTCTCTTTTCTCTCTTCACTTGTATTTTCTCTCAGGGTAAAAACAATTTGGGAAGGGTGTATGTGAATTTTGACAGAGAAACAGAGGATGTCCTCTGTCCTCCATTCACTGTTCTTCCTCTTCAGGTTACAACTTCGATGACTGCATTGTATGAAAAAGGGAAATTCCCCCACCCCCAAGGACCATGGACCTACATTTAATGCAAAGCTTGAAAGTGAGTCTATGTCTGAGCTGCTATGGTAGGCCTGTTGTCTAGAATCTGTTACTTTGGGAAACTCCACTGAAGGTCTATTATACCCAGCAGGTCTTGTTTCAACAGGTTACAGGTCCACAGCTTGGCTGGAAGTGGACACTACCAACCTGCGCAAACAACAAATTGGAAGTCAAATCTGATTAACCCCCTTTACACCCCTTTTTAATTAAAGGGCAAACATAAGAACATAAGAACATAAGAGAAGCCAATGTTGAATCAGGCCAATGGCCCATCCAGTCCAACACTCTGTCACACAGCGGCCAAAATATACCAGGTGCCATCAGGAGGTCCATCAGTGGGGCCAGGACACCAGAAGCCCTCCCACTGCTGCTCCCTCCAGCACCAAGAATAGAGTGCATCACCTGCCCCAGACTGAGAGTTCCCATCCATACCCTGTGGCTAATAGCCACTGGTGGACTTCTGCTCCATATGTTTATCTAATTTCCTCTTGAAACTGTCCATGCTTGCAGCTGCCACGACCTCCTGTGGCAGTGAATTCCATATGTTAATCACTCTTTGGGTGAAGAAGTATTTCCTTTTATCTGTTCTAACCCGACTGCTCAGCAATTTCATAGAGTGCCCACGAGTTCTTGTATTGTGAGAAAGGGAGAAAAGTACTTCTTTCTCAACCTGCTCAATCCCATTCATAATCTTATAAACCTCGATCATGTCACCTCTCAGCCGTCGTTTCTCCAAGCTAAAGAGCCCCAAGCATTTTAACCTTTCTTCATAGGGAAGGTGTTCCACCCCTTTTATCATTCTAGTTGCCCTTCTCTGCACTTTTTCCAATGCTATAATATCCTTTTTGAGATGTGGTGACCAGAACTGTACACAGTATTCCAAATGAGGTCGCACCAATGATTTATACAGGGGCATGATGATACTGGCTGGTTTGTTATCAATTCCCTTCCTAATAATCCCCAGCATAGCGTTGGCCTTCTTTATTGCAGCTACACATTGTGTAGACATTTTCAGCGAGTTATCCACTACGACTCCAAGATCTCTCTCTTGGTCCGTCTCTGCCAGATCAGACCCCATCAACGTGTATTTATATTTAGGATTTTTGGCTCCAATGTGCATCACTTTGCACTTGGCCACATTGAACCCCATTTGCCACGTTGACGCCCACTCACCCATCCTCAACAGATCCCTTTGGAGTGCCTCACAATCCTCCCTGGTTTTCACCACCCTGAACAACTTTGTGTCATCTGCAAATTTAGCCACATCACTGCTTACTCCCAATTCCAAATCGTTAATAAACAAGTTAAAAAGCATGGGACCGAGTACTGATCCCTGTGGTACCCCACTGCTTACCACCCTCCACTGAGAAAGTTTCCCATTTATACTCACTCTCTGTTTCCTATTTATAAGCCAGTTTTTGATCCACAAGAGGACTTGTCCTTTTATCCCATGACTATTGAGCTTACTTAGGAGCCTTTGATGAGGAACTGTATCAAAAGCTTTCCGGAAGTCAAGGTAAATAATATCTATTGCGTCCCCCTTGTCCACATGTTTGTTCACTCCCTCAAAAAACACTAACAGGTTAGTGAGACAAGATCTTCCCTTACAGAACCCATGCTGAGTCTGCCTCAATAGTTTTTGTTCATCAATGTGCCTACTAATTCTTTCCTTAATAACAGTTTCCACCAACTTACCCGGTATCGATGTCAGACTGACTGGCCTGTAATTTCCTGGATCTCCCCTGGAGCCCTTTTTAAAGATGGGAGTGACATTAGCTACCTTCCAGTCCTCAGGAATGGAGGCAGATTTTAAAGAAAGATTACATATTTTTGTCAGGAGATCCACAAGTTCACATTTGAGTTCTTTCAGAACTCTCGGATGAATGCCATCCGGGCCTGGTGATTTATTAGTTTTTAAATTGTCCATCAGTCGGAGGACTTCCTCTCTTGTCACCGCAATCTGATTCAGGTCTTTCAAACCCCTTCCCGAAATCGGTGCTTCTGGAGTGGGCAAACACTTCTCCTCTTCCACAGTGAAAGAGTTCCTATTCTGTTTCTTGGATCAATTAATGTACTTATGATGTACATGCCCAGCAAAATGGTTGCAGGCATGAGCACATCTGAATATTAACATAAATAATGCTATGGATTTTCAAGTGCCATGGTATACATTGTGGTCATCCTGGGGATGCCTGTTTCAGGCAAGATACACTTGCACACATGGTTTGGATCCAAATCAAAGTGATAGACAAAAAGATGGATCCAAAATCCAAAGATGGACAAAAAGATGGATTCCACTGATAAAATGAGTCCTTCTGTGAGTGGGAAACTCTTCTGTGATCAAACCAACACCGTTGGATCCAAACCATCCTGGGTAAAGCATTTTTTTTCAGTAGACAGTTCATATGCTAATGTTCCAAGTTGGGCTGATTGGAAGACCAGTAGAGGTGGAATTTTTCAAAGGGTGAAGCTAGACCTGCATGGTGTAGTGAAAAGAATATCAGAGTAGAATCTGGGAGATCTTGGTTCATATCATCAGTCCACAGGCCAGTCACTCTCTCTCAGGCCAACCTATTTTGCAGGGCTGTTAGGAGGATAAAACAGAGAAAGGAAGAATGTTGTAAGATGCTTTGGATCCCCACTGGGGAGAAAAGCAGAGTATAAATAGTGAAATCAATAAAATATCTCAAGATGGTGGCAGTGATCTTCAAGAGTTATTGTTACACACACATACCCAAAAAACCCATACATGTTTGTTTTGGGGCAAGCCATGAAGAAAGCAGATGCCAGTGGGTTCTTTTAGTAATTTGTCTTGAACAGAGGAAAAGCCAGTTGTGGTAATCATCTATTGGCTAATGTCAACGACATCACCAACATAACCCCGCTTAATGCAGGAATGAAGACACAGTACTGAGGGGTGTTTAACTTGCTGGTGTGTAAATATGTAATGCAGCCTGTGAAACTGGGTTCATACCCTGATCGAAGAATCTGTTGTGATCAGATAGAGGCAAAAGATTCTAGAACAAAGAAATAGGGTTTTTTTCTTTCACTTGACTTTTTATATTTTATGGGAATTTAGGGACAGTTTTGATGCCATTCTTTTTATAATTATCCTGCCTTTCTTATCATGTCTTTACCTGCATTCACTTTTTAACTAATTTATATTCCTTTTGAAATGTATGATTTTTTTCTGCACCTGCTGTTTTCCTTTTCGGCTGGACTTGAACGTAGCCAGATAGTATTTCAAGCAAGACCTACTTATACATGTATCGTTGTTACATTATCATCCTCTTGCCCTTTCAAACAAAACCCCAGTTTCTCATCCTTCTCTGTCCGGCCTTATCTCTCTCTCTAGTCATTGCAGGCCTTGGTTCAAGTGTAACTTAATGTGCATTCTATCCTGGAGGCAAAAATTAAAATCCACACAATTATGAAAGCTTCATTTAAGTAATAAAGAAAGAGATCAAGATACAGACTTAAAGAAAAAAAGGATGAAAATTGCATTCCCTGTAATTCTTATTATAACTTTTCACTGTATTTTAATTAGACAAGCAAAATCTGCAACAATAGATTGTTCGGAGCAACCAAGGCAGTCTGGTTTTTATAACCAGGCCTTAAGTTGTATAGAAAAGCGGCAAGGGCAGAATATACGTTTTGTGTGTGTATAACCCCAGTTTTTCCCAAGAAGAGGAGGAGAAGACTGGATTTATACCCTGCCCTTCACTGCCCAAAGGAATCTCAGAGCAGCTTACAATCTCCTTCCCCTTCCCCTCCCCACAACAGACACCCTGTGAGGTAGGTGGGGCTGAGAGAGCTCTTTCCAGAACTGCTTGCGAGAGAACAGCTCCGAAAGAACTTGTAACTGACCCAAGGTCACACCAGCTGCTGTATGTGGAGGAGTGGGGAATCAAACCTGGTTCTCCCAGATTAGAGTCTGTGCTCCTAACTACACCAGACTGGCTCTCAACCCTGGGTGAGGGAAGAAATTATGGGACCTGGGTCTGTTAATGGAGGGGGAGGTGACAAAAAAAAGATCGTAGCCGTGCCCCCAGCCCCCTGGCCTCCACTTTTGGAAAGGAAGGATGGCCAGAAGGCAAAAAGAAAAGAAACATTCAGACAGAACTCCCAGACCCTCCAATCACTTGTAACCAAACACAAGTAGGACTTAAAACAGAAGTAGGGTTTAATTCAACAAAGAGGGAAGGGAAAGCAAAATAGGACCCATATATACAAAGTTCAAACTTAGCTTAAAGCTGAAACCAAAGAGGTGATTAGAGGCTTTTACTGCTTTGCATATCAAGTTGCCAACAATGCCGACCAAGGCTGCTGAGAGCCACCACTGGCTGCCGCCAAAGATTTCCGCTGGGCCCCATCACATCACCCGGACCTAATCCAGTCATCGTATGAAAACGAAACATCTCTCTCCCAGCTCCGTGGTGCCCCCGAGGAATTCTCTTCCTTGTCTCCCTCCACCTAGTGACTTCATGCAAATGGGGCTGTGGAATTTTGGTTTAAACTGTATTCCAACAGTGCATTTTGGATTCTGCTGTCTTAGAACCCCCTGGCAAATGAGCAGGAAGACTTGCCAAAATCCTCCAACCCCTGGAAATCTTGTTTGTCTGTAAAATGCTACTGAGCTATGGGTAGAAAGGTACCAGGTCAGCTGCCTAGGGGGGCAGTGGGTTCTCCCTCACCGGCAGTCTTTAAGCAGCAGCTGGACAAACACTTGTCAGGGATGCTCTAGCGGGGTTGGACTAGATGGTTCGTATGGCCCCTTCCAACTCTGTGATTCCATGACAAGTCTAGCTGTTCTACTGCAGATCAACATGGCTGAAATTACCAAAACCCACTATCAGACCATATGCAGCTTCCCCAGTCCCCGAATTTCAGTGCAAAGCTGGAACAAAATGTCAATTCATTCAGCAACATTCTGTTGTATTGCATACTGCTCTTCTCCCATGATAGACATACATCAGATTCCCAGAAGGTGTCCAGTACAGGCATCAATCAGGTCCAGATGGACTGGCACTTAGCATCAGCAAATCTTCTGTATCACGAGTCCAACAACTAGGGTTGCCAATCCCCAGCTGGGGCAGGGGATCCCCTGGTTTGGAGCCCCTCCCCCTGCTTCAGGGTTATCAGAAAGTGGGGGGAGGGAATAGCTGCTGGGTGCTCCATTACACTCTATGGAGACCAGTCCCCATAGGATATAATGGAGAATTGATCCATGGGTATCTGGAGGGCTGTTTTTTGAGTTAGAGGCACCAAATTTTCAGCAGAGATGCTGGTGCCTCTGCTCAACCCCCTCCCCCAAAGTTTCAAAAAGATTGGACCAGGAGGTTCAATTCTATGAGCCCCAAAAGGTGCCCCCATCCTCCATTATTTCCAATGGAGGAAAAATGTTTAAAAGGCCCCTTTAAATGTGATGGTCCCTTTAAATGTGACGGCAGCTCACCTGGAACTACCTTTGGAGTTCCTTCTCCCGGAGTCTCCTGGTAAGTCCCCCACCCACTTGTTGGCCTCACCTGGCAACCCTACCACCAACCATAACCTGTACCTTTTTGCCAGTGTGCCACATGTCAAAAATGGGTACACTGTAAGCATAAGATACTTAATCAGATGAGGCAATTATTCCCCCCCCCTAGTTAGAGCCACTTATGAATCCAAGTTAGGAATACTGATACCCAGATCAGAGCACGTAGATCTCTCCTCTGTTCTGAGGTACTGTGAAATTCATAGGAAGCAACCCGTTAAATCAGTTTCCATACAATGTCCATTATGCATCACTGTAATTCATTTGTCATGCTCTATTTTACTATCATACAATTATCAAGCTTCTAAATTGGTAAAAATCCTCTTCCTGATCAAAGACTAAAGCTGCAGTCCTATGCACACTTCCGTGGGAGTAAGCTAGGCTTGCCATCCTCCAGGTGGAGCCTGGAGCTCTCCTGGAACTATAACTGATCTCCAGATTGAACACAGAGATCCATTCCCCTGGAGGAGATGGCGGCTTTGGAGGGTGGGCTCTGTGGTGTCACACAGCCGCTGTGCTCCTTCTACTCCCCCATTTCTGACCTCCTCAGGCTCCACCCAAGGGTTGCCCACTCTGGGTTGAGAAATACCTGGAGATTTTGGGGGTGGAGCCTGAGGAGGGCGGGGTTTGGAGAGGAGAGGGATTTCAATGGGGTATAATGCGACAGAGTCCACCTTCCAAAGTGGCCCTTCCCTCCAGGTGAACTCATCTGTTGCCCAGAGATAGTTGTAATAGCAGATCTCCAGCCGTCACCTGGAGGTTGCAAATGGAACAAAACTGTGTAGAATGAATGTCTTAAACAATAATGAAACAAATTCCAAAATTTATAAAGGAAACCTCACTGTGTAATATCTTTGTGTAATATCCTTTTGAGGAAGCTTGGTTGGAACGTGATACTTTGCAGCTAGCCATTGCGTGAGGAAACGGTTTGAACCTTCAGTCATACCGGATTCTGATCTTCTAGTCTTCTTATGGGCGTATCCTGAGTGAACATTGTGGATTAATTGTATCACCAGTGTGTATACGGTATGTTTATAATGAGCCCTGTCTTGTGTAATTTTGTATGTAATATTCTAAGGGGGAAAAAACTGGTATTACACGGAGAGATTTCCATCATAAATTTTGGAATTTATCTCAATATTGTTTAAGACATTCATTTTACAGTTTTGTTCCATTTGCTACCTTTTACTGTGTAACTCCCTTGTTGTTTTTGGTTATCACTTGGAGGTTGGCAACCCTATTCTGCCTCAAATTTCCAGGCATTTCCCAAGCCAGAGTTGGCAATGTTAGAGCAAACCCTGTTGGATTAATTGGGATATACTTCTGAGTAGACTTCTTCAGCATTGCTCCCTACGTTGCAAATGATTTCCCCCCTCTTTGATGCAAGTCTTTTAAACTTTTCAAATCGGGCACAGTCAGATAAACAGATGTTCTTCTGTTGTTTATTTCTCCCCCACCAAGGAAGGAAGGAAGGAAGGAAGGAAGGAAGGAAGGAAGACATAACCTAGTGGGAGTAGAAAGTAAAATTCCAGGAAGAAATGGTCTTTTAATCATCCCCAAAACATTTATTCTTCAGACATTGGGCATCTAGACTCCCAGACAGGCTTGCCAGCCTCAGGGTAAGGCCTGGAATCCTCCCAGAATACCAACCGATAGCCAGAGATCAGTTCTCCTGGAGAAAATGGCAGCTTCAGTGGGCAGGATCTATGACATCACATCCCCACAGAACTCCCCCCCCTCCAATGCTGCCCTCCACAGGCACCACCCTCAAATCTCCAGGAATTTCTGAAGACAAAGCTGGCAACTCTACTGTGCCAGAGGATGTGGTTGCCTGTCATTTGTAAACTAGTTGCCCACAGGGCTGCACTACCGAGCAGTTTTCAGACTTCTAAACCGTCCATGTAATAGCTCCTAAATGAGCCCACGCCCTGACCTGGATAGCCCAGTGTTAAATACTGGGTTCCAGACGCATGGCAGTGAGCAGCTCAGGTTTATTCAGTGATTTCAGCAAAACTACAAGACAAGACTCCAGAGCCTCAGCTCTGTTCAATAGCATGCAGTTGCCATACCCAAACACATCCCACTCCCAATGTTAGGCTATTTACATAACATTACTACTTGACTGGTTTATTCCAGAGTCCTGGTCAGCTATTGTTCTTGTGCTCCAAGCTCAGCCAGTCTCTGGGATGATTCAGTCAGGGATGATTCAGTCCCAATACATACCACCCAGCCAGATACTGTCAGATCTTGGAAGCTAAGCAGAGTCAGCACTGGCTGGTATTTGGATGGGAGACCTCCAAGGAATGCCAGGGTCATATCATGAAGGCAGGCAGTGGTAAACCACCTCTGAATGTGTCTCTCCTTGAAAACCCTCCGGGGTCACCATAAGTCAGCTGTGACTTGATGGCACTTTCTACCACTACCAAACAGGCCCATGGGCAATGAGCATCGATTGGTGTGTGAAAGAGGGTCAACAGAACTGAAAAGCTGCCCAAGCGTGAGGACCAAGAGCTGGAAGCATAAATTTCTGAGCAGCTTTCCTGCTCCACCATCTCATACAGCTGTGCTATAGAAATAGGATATAATGTTAGATTTAACATAGTCCTAATGTGGGCCAGTGAATATTGTTGGGGGGAGGGGATCATGCAGTTGTGTTAAGTTCTCACTTTCAGCTCTGGAGTGTCCTGGTCATTGCTGAGACATGGCGGGCACTCACAGGAAGTTAGGCTGCTATATTATTTACTTTGTTTATACCCCCCCCTTTTCTTCTCAACAAGGACCCAAAGCAGCTTTGCAATATTCTCTTCTTCTCCATTTTATCCTCACAACAACCCTGAGAGGTAGGTGAAGCTAAGAGTGTGTGGGGACTGGCCCAAGGTCATCCAAGCAAGCTTTCGTGGGCAGAGTGAGGATCTGAACCTGGGTCTCCTAGTCTGACACTCTTAACCATGACACCAAACTGCCTGTCGTCTATCGATCATAGAACCATGGATTATTTCAAAGACATTTTAAGTATGTATTGTTTTTGCCCCCGCCCCGTCAAAGGAGGAATCCCAAGGCTGTAACTTTGGGAGAATTCCAGGCCTCACCTTGAGGGTGGTAAGCCCAGACCAAAGGCACACCATTTCGTGGGAGTTCTCATGCTCCAGCTACTCAGCATCTACTGAGGAGGACTCGGGGTGAGGGGAAGGGGTCAGACATGGTGGCACACAACCCCAAGGGCTCCCTGCAATAAAGAAACCCTCCTTTCCATCCCTCTCATGACAGCTGTCAGTCAAGAGCACCTTTTCCTGACCGCCTCTGCCCCTGATTGCGATGTCCACCTGCTGTTTAGCTGAACTAGAATAAAAGGCACCCTCTTAGGTAACACCAGTGAAAACATTCTTACCCTGTTTGGATTTATTTGGGGGGCTGGCGCACTTTACCATTTGTCCACTAGGAACAATCTCCTTTGAAATCTCCTGAGCTCTGTTCAAAAAAGACTCCTCTACCAGAGCTTTGCCTCCGGTTAGTTTTCAAAATAATTCTGCCCTGCGCTCATTACACCCGGACTTACAACCTGTGCCAGGGTCTAAAGTTGCTTTTCCTCCGCTCCCTCTCTTGAGAAGGCGCAGGCTTTCCTTGTGGATTTGGACTGAGCAATCAGACCAATTCATGCCTTGGGTAACCTTGAAGCTTGCCTGCTGCATTGCAGTCTACGTGGGGCTGCCCCTGAAGACTTTCTGAATCGGCAGCTGCGGATGAACATAGCGACCTCCTAATAGGGGTGAATCGCTGGAAGCAGCGGCAGTGGAGAGACGCAAAGTGGAAGGGAAAGCAACCGCTTTCTAATCGCTTTTGGAGGTGACCTACAGGGGAGACTCTCAAAAGTGGTGGGGGTGCCCTCTGGCTCCTGATGCAGAAACCTTACAAGAGATGCAATATATGTGCACTGATTTCCCCAAAGCCCTTGAGGAATGCTTCAAGGTGCTGATTTTGACTTATAAAAGCAACTTGGATTAAGGCTAGAGAGGTAGAAAATAGATTCCCCCCTCCCTTTGCCTGGAGAGCTGAAATGGTATGATTCAAGGCACTGTTCCCTCAACAGATATTATATAACAGGACATGAGGTCTGCCCCCCCCTTCTGTTAGACTGGAAAATATATAGCAGCTTGTTAAGAGAGTTTCAGGTGATAGGACACATCTGTCATTGCCTTGGGTTTGCCGCTACTTTCTCTGTCAGAGGGGCTTTGCAGATTTTTGTGTGGTGCTTCAAAACCCTCAAAACCTCTTTGACCCGATAAGATGGCAAAAGAAAAGATTCTGTGCCCGAGGGCAGCAATAGTTCTGTCACAGGCCTTTCAGCTCTCTCAAAAATTGCTGTCCCTCTCCAGTCTCACAGAACACAACTTTATGCCCTGTGATGCAATGCCTACAATGGGTCGGCATCTGTTTGCGATGACTGCAGTCACATTGTGACCTGAGAAATTTAACTTCTGATGCACTTCCGATGCACTGCCCGTAGGTTTTACTTCTATTTAATCAGCGCATTTCTCCCCAAAAGGACACAAGACAGCTTACAACATTGATCAATACAATAACACAATAGGGCGCAAAAACAGAGACATGCTATTTAAATAAAACAAGAAGCAACTAACTATAAATCAAGCTAGTCTTCATCTAGAGGTCTGGTACATTGGAAGCTGTGAGACCCAAGAGCCAAAAGGCCTTTGGCTCGTGCCCTTTGACTCATACCCAAGGGCTCATGCCTCTGGCTATGCCCAAGTTTATACCTGGAGACAGGAAGAACAATTTTTTAAAAAACCCCACAGAATAGAGATTCCAGCTGGCAGCAATGCTGATCCTTCCACTCTGCCCTCCTTATGCTTTTTTTAAAAAGAGAGGATTTTTAGTCCTCACTGTGTGAGGGGCAAGCTATACATTACACTCTTCAGACATGAGTGCATATGGCTAGCCACATCTCAGCAGATCTCACAAGCTGAGCACGGTTAGCCCTGGTTAGTACTTAGATGGCAAACCACCAAGGAAGTCCAGGGTTGCTATGCAGAAGCAGGCAATGGCAACCCACCTCTGAATGTCTCTTGCCTTGGAAACCCTACAGGGTCACCATAAGGTGGCTGCGCCTTAATGACACCTTCCACCGCCACACATTGTACTCCAGGCGCATGTAATAAAGCCACGATAGCTTCCACTGCCAACCATTTTCACTTTGAAACCTCCCCCCTCCCATGCGTTTATTTTGATGGCAGGGGAAGGACAACATCTTCCTTTCCTCTTCCTTCTCCAATGCACATTGGTTCGTGTCCCAGAGTGGTTTTTAGGGAAAAGTAACATGATTCGGGCTAGTGCAGAATATTCATGTGGGGACATGAGACCCTTGGTTCCTTTGAAACTCAACTTGCTTATTTCAGCTTTCCTATTAAAAATGCATTGTCTTTACAACCCAGAGGCACAGTGTCCATACAATAAACCTAAACATCTGACTTTATTTTCATTTGGCTTAACATTTATTTTTTTTTTAAAAAAATACATTTCATAGATTCATAGATAGACAGACAGACAAACATCAAGTCGCAGCTGACTTATGGTGATCCTCTCCATAGTGACCCTTGTTGGTCTCCCATCCAAATACTAACCAGGGCTGACCCTGCATAGCTTCCAAGATCTGATGAGATCAGCTAGGGTGGGGCTATGCAGAGCTGATTTTATATAAGGAGTATTTCATTCACTCCAAGAAATTAATCTGGTTATTTTGTTGGTTCTTGTGATTTGTTATGACTTTTACAGTGTGAGTTAAATATGGTTGTGCTAATTACGGTCATTAGCCACTGATGAAGGCTTTGTGCCGAAATGTATTTGGCATTCTGTTTTACTGTATTAGGCAGTGTGTTATTTCATTGTACGTGGCCCCTTCCAGACATGAAGCCCCATTGCTGGCTGAGCTATGTAGGAGCCATACTGTCACCCTGGATGAAACCAAACTGTAGATATGGCTGAGTGTATGGTGATCACCAAGAAACAGAAAAAAGTAGTACGATGCAATAGATTAATGAACAAATTCAATTACGTGCACAAAACATAACACCAGTAATTAAATATATCATCAAATCCAAAGGGGTGTGTGTGTGCATGTACAATACAGATCCTTCCTAAGTCATCTTAGGCTGATTCTGCATTGGCTTTTCCCTCCGTTGTTTTACCAAACCCACATTGGAACAGCAAAGGAAAACCACATTCAAACACCCTGGGGCAACGTTGTACTGACTGCAAAGTCATCCCTGAACAGCCATCGATCTATGCAGAAGGCACCATAAGAACCCGATGATCAAAGAAACTAAAAGCAGGCATGCAGTCTAGAGGGTACCATAAAATCCGGTGATCAACAAAAGTGACAGCAGCATGCAATGCAGAGGGGAATTTCTGTTCCAACGTGGGTTTGGTATAACAACGGAGGGAAAAGCCAGTGTAGAATCACCCTTAGTGTATTCTTAAGAAAGTTCTGAGGGTGGAGAGACTTCTGCCACAGAAAAGACGAGAGGCAAAAACTTAGGCCAGAGCGCCACCTATAGCTAGTTCAAATAAACTTTCCCACGTAAGGCAGAAGGTAGAACAGAAATGAAACTGGGGGAATAAAACTATCGAGTGTATTTGGAAAAGTAGTTAGGGACATGCTCCCAGATCCCACCCCCCCGGCCCAAACTCCAGCTAAAGATTCTTTACCTTTTTGAGACTTAGGGAGAGGGAGTATTAAAGTACCAAACAGACACAGAAATATTTATTGCCTTAAATTCTCCAATATGACTTTGTTAAAAAGAAGTGTTCCTGCATTTCAGATGAGTCAAGCAAAAACATTTCAGCATTCAGCTTGAGCTCCATGATTAGGATAAGTAATGCCAACCAAGTAAATTCACACATAGCTCTGCTTATTCTGTCGCCTTAAGCTCACTAGTTCTTCTGAGGCTCACTTCAGCCTTAGCCATTTCCTTTGACCAATGTAGCAAATAGGGAGCAGTAGCCAAATGCCATGCAACAAGGAGTGTATCAAAGATACACCCCAGGGAGCAAAACTGTTAATCCACAGAGGAGTTTGCCTGCTGCATCTCTCCATGATTCACTAGTACTGTTGCTTTTTCCACTCCGATTTTGCTGGACGCGGATCTCTTGCCTGCCTCTCGGCCCTGAGTGCAATTAGATCATTCAATCACTCCCAGTCAGAAACACGCTAGGCTGCCTGTTGCATCTCTTCATGAGTCACTGCTCTGAGCTCATCTATTTCCAAACAAGAAATATACACAGCCATGATTTGCAGAAACACAGGGAGCAGGTGGGTTATATCTTATAGTAAAAACATTTTCCAATATTTTCAAAGTAAAGTGTTATCTCAGCTGTCAAAACATTGGAAACACCTGGCTGTAATGCTAAGCAATTATATACAAATTATTTATTAAGCAAACAAACTTGCTGCATCCGTATTCGTACCACCTATAAATACAATAAGGCATCTGGCAGTGACACTAAGGGGAGACTCCATGGTTTCTACAGCTCCCTCCACTCCATGTTCTGTTTTCAGCACCAAGGGCACACCCAGAAACAATGTGTGTGGGGGGGTCTATTAATTGTAACTGTGGATCGCCTGACTGCTTACAGCCTTTATAACAGTACATTTAGGATTCTGGGTTT
The DNA here is from genome assembly GCA_029375565.1 of Gekko gecko. Lineage (NCBI taxonomy): Eukaryota > Metazoa > Chordata > Lepidosauria > Squamata > Gekkonidae > Gekko > Gekko gecko. The sequence goes on from JAPDNY010000006.1 coordinate 157,849,579, forward strand.
GGAGAAACCCTGTACCACCTCCCATACCATCCCCAAGGATCTCCCAGCTGCCCAGACCCAGCCTGGGGAGGGAAAGTGGAAGCAGAGGGAACTGCGGCAGGAAACAGGAAGTGGGAAAGACCTGCTCTGAGTGGAGCTCCACTAGTAGGGTTCCCAGGTCTGGCCTAGAAAATACCTGGAGACTTTGGGGGTGGATCCAGGAGAGGGTGGGATTTGGGGAGGGGAGGGGCCTCAGCATAGTCCAATGCCATAGAGTCTACCTTTCAAAGCAGCCATTTTCTCCAGGGGAACTGATCTCTGTCATCTGGAGAGCAGTCAGAATTCTGGGAGATGTCCAGCTACCACCTGGAGATTGGCAACCCTAGCTGGAACTACTCCAGATTCGTGTACCTTGGAATGTGAAATGGACATCTGAATATTACACAAGGCTCAATCTTATGTCACGCAACATTATTTCCACTGAAAACACTCAGAACAATTCTACTAAACACAACCAGCATGACTATACTGAGTCACTTAAGCTGGCAGTGTGTGTGTTTTAAGAGCCTTGTTGGGAGCGTGCTGTTATTAACAGTCTATTTATTAGGACTTTTGGCTGCCATGTGCTACTGGCAAAGAGCCCCATTTAGATTACTCATAAAAGCGGGCTTGTAATCTAGATATATCCGAGAGCAAACAGAATGGAAGAATTCATCTCAAGTGTACTGATGATACAATATTTATACTTTGGGGGAGGGAAAACAGCAACTTGGCAATGCGTACAAGAGTAATTTTATTACTAACCTGAGTCATGTGAAAAACTTGACGCTTGAGTCCGAGACATTTTTAAAAGTGCAGCCACGTTTCCAGAGAAGACTCTGACCAAGGCAAACACACAATAAAACCAGAACTACAGAATACAGCAAAACAGTTTATCTAAAATATTTCATGGCTCTGGATTGGGAAAGACCTGGGGGTGGAGCCTGGGGGGGGGGCGGTTGGGGAGGTGAGGGGCCTCAGCAGGAAACAGTGCCAGAGAGTCCACCCTCCAAAGCAGCCATTTTCTCCAGAGAAACTGATCTTGGTCATCTGGAGATCAATGGGAATAGTAGGGGTTCTCCAGGTGCTCTGCTACATGGCAGAGTTACCCACAGTGGCAAGAGGATGAATTAAAACAGGAATTTACACCAAGCATCTCTTTACATAAGAACATAAGAGAAACCAATACTGGATCAGACCAATGGCCCATCCAGTCCGACACTCTGTCACACAATGGCCAAAAATACCAGGTACCATCAGGAGGTCTGATTTCAAGTGGAAAAGCTGTGCCTGGGAGGGAGATTACCAAAGCCTTCTCACCCAACGTCTTTCTCTGGCAGTCTTCTCCCACCAATTTTCTTTCTGTCCAAGGTTGCCAGTCTCCAGGCAGTCATTGAAAATCTCCTGGAATTACAAATGGTCGCCAGGTAAAAGTGATCAGTTTCCCTGGGAAAAATTGCTGCTATGGAAGATGGACTCTATGGCATTATGCCCCACTGAGGTCTCTCCCCTCCTCAAACCCCACCCTCCCCAGGCTTCATCCCCAGAATCTCCAGGAATTTCACAATCCAGAACTGGTAACCACACAATGAGGTGCCAGGCTGAGAGGTGTTACTGGAGCAAGAGGCTCTGCAAGCACCAAGCCATGGCTCAGTGGGAGGGGCCATGCCTCGGTGGTAGAACATCTGTGTGACATGCAGAAGGTTCCGGGTTTAGTCCCCAGCATCTCTATGTAAAAGGATCAGGTTGCGGGTGATATGAAAGACCTCTGCTTGGGACTCTGGAGAGCTGCTGCCAGTCTGAGTAGACGATGCTGGCTTTGATGGACCAAGGGTCTGATTGAGTGTAAAGCGGCTTCTTGTGTTCACAGACTGAGCTCCCACCACCACCACATTCCCAGGGGAAGTCACCTCCACCTCAACTCAATAATTATTCACCAGCTAGCCTCATTTGAAGACATGTGTCCCCCATTATGAAGAACTGAAGAAGAGCCCTGCTGGATCAGATCGAAGGCCCATCTAGTCCAGCATTCTGTTCACACATTGGTCAACAAGCTGCCTCTAGGAAGTCCATGGGTAGAATTGAATGCAACAACATCCCACGCCCCCACGCCCCCAGCTCCTCAGCAACTGATGCCTCTGGTACTGGACAGAAGGAGGGAGGTTTCTCCAAAACCCATATCAGAAGCATTGTAGATTTCATTCTCTGCTATGTGCATTAAAAAAAAAATGGGCTAGGGAAACCTGTTTGCAACAGGGACTGGCAGGTTTTCAGAAAAATCTGACCACTAATTTTTGTTTTAAATGAGGGTGTAACCTCCCTGTGCCAAAATCAAAAGAAAGTGTTGAGGTATGTGTTACTATCATGGAGGGGAAAAACCACATGGGCAGCATTTGGGGTTGCTATAGTTCTAATTTATTCTGCCTTCAATAGAGTAGAGATACAGAGTAGAGAATAGGAGCCATCTCTCTATTCTCAAGTCCCATTGGCTCAATCAGACTACTGAAATGTCTGCACCAGCCATCTCAAACTGTGTCCCAAGCCACCTTGGAGCTCCTCAGAAGTTTATTAGAATCTCTCAATAAGATAAGCAGGAACAGTAGACAAATTTCCATGGTGGGTAGTTTGGGCATCAACTTCAGGCCCATAGCCAGGATTTTGTGCATTGTGGGGCAAATTTTTTTCTGGTGGGGCTGAAGTTCTCAGTGTAGAAAGAAAAGCTAGCATTCCGAGGAATATGACTCAGCTACTGCGAAATCAAGCCTTTTAAAATCAAACCAGTACTGCCAGTCTAAGCAACAATTCTGCTAACAAGCTGGCAGGTGGAGGTGATGACTTCTATAGTCAAGAAAACTAACAGGCAGAAAAACGCTCTTAAAGGAGACTAGTTTCTTGACACAGAGTTAGAAGAGATCCTAGAGGTCACATACTCCAACCCCCTTGCTCTGGGAGAACCAGGTTTGATTCCCCACTCCTCCACTTGCAGCTGCTGGATGACCTTGGGCAAGCCATAGTTCTAACAAGAGCTGTCTTCGAAAGGGCAGTTCTTGAAAGAGCTCTCTCAGCCCCACCTATCTCACAGGATGTCTGTTGTGGGGAGGGAAGGGAAAGGAGTTCATAAGCTGCTCTGAGACTCTGAGTGAAGGGCAAGGTATAAATCCAATCTCTTCTTCTTCTTTTTTATAATATTTTTATTGTTTTTCAATTGCAAGACTAACACTATTACACAGAAATGTACTGGGTTGGGGGAAAGGGGAAAACTAGCAGACTAACACCAAAACTATACTGCAAACTACACAAACTACTAAGTTAGGGGGAATGGGAAGACCTAAGAAAGTGTCAACAATCTTGGTTACATTAGTATTTACCGTATCACTTACTATAAACAGTTAGCATTAAAGATAAAAACTAGAGACTAAAGATTAAATTTAGAGGTCATTTTAACTAAAACTGCAGTTTAAACAATTTCAGAGTCTTTTCTTCTTGCATTTCTTCGGTTTACTTTGTTTAGGAGTGGCCGCTCCTTTCTTAGATTCCGACGTCTCTGTAGAGTTGGAACTGGTGCTTATTGAATCCTGTGAGTAGGATTCTTCTTTGTCATCCTCTTCTTCCTCCACACTAGGATTTGGATTTTTTCATTTCTCTTTTTAATTCTGTTTTTTAATTGGTTTTAAAAATTGGTCCATACATTTATTTGCCTTAGGAACAGAGTCAATTTTGACTTTTTCCCCTTCATACATGAAACCCAAACCTTCAGGGAATGCCCATCTGTAAGGTATTCCCTTTTTTTGTAGAGAGAGTGTAAGCTCCTTGTAGAATCTCCTCCGCTTTCTCACTTCAAAGGGTACATCTTTCAAGATTTTAACGTCTTCATTTTTGATTTTCAAAGACTTCCCCATCATAGATTTTAGCACCAGTTCTCTGGTTGATCGTTTGGTGAATTTCAAGAAAATTTCCCCTGGCAGTTTATTTTTCTTTATAAAATCCAGATATATCTGATAAGCCAAGTCCATCTCACTCAATAAATCTTCCCGTTTGTAATCCATTAATGGTGCAAGGGCATCTGCTAAGAGTTCTTTTAAGTTCTCATTCCGGAATCTCTTGAAAGTGCAGAATATACATAGATCTTTCCAGCTGGAGCTGAATTAATTGCGTTTTATCGGAGGTCCTTTCTTTTTTCACTTCCTCTACAGTTTTATTGATATTCTCAGTCTTTCCCCCCATTTTTAAGTGTTTCACAGTCTCTGAGGTTCTTTTATCCATCTGAGTTAATTTTGCTTGCACCTTGTCCAGTTTAGAGTTGAGATTTGTCATCTGTTCCATTAGAGGGTACAGTGCACTTGCTAGTAAAGCAGAGAGATCTGTAGTTACTTCCTGGTTCTGGGAGAGAGTCGTTGGTTGATTCTTTCCTGAAAGAGGTTTTTTCTCTAGCGTTGTCTTCCACCCTCTCCCCACCATAATATCAACAAGAAGTAACTTTTCCAAATTAAGATAAAAGTTCAGCAATTTTATTTGTCTTTATGTTAAGTTGAAGTTTCTGAATTCGCTTATATACTCATGTTTTTTAGGCTTGTAGTCTTTTATTCCCATTTTAAAACCACTTTTCAGGTTTTACTGGGGGGGGGGGAGTCTTGAGTTTCCCCTCCAACCTATGCTTAAACCATAGGATCTTCTAAATACTACCAAGGCTCAGTAAATGCTCAAAAGAATGTGAACAGAAGCTTAACTCATGGTTGAAGCCTTGGAGTTCTTATAGAAGCACTTTTAAGTTTTTGATTGTGTCCACTTGCTCTGGCAACCACCTCCAAGTGCCACGGGACCTTACGGGGAAGAAGGTGAGCCTCAATTCTTTGGCCATCACCTCAGATGAGGCTCTCCTCGGCTCCCCAGGCTGGGGGTCTTCTACAAAGACCCCAGGAGGATCCAGATCAATCCAGGACCCCTCCCTTCCGCTGAATTTCAGCGCGCCTCCATCAGAACGAGATGGGACGTGACCAAGTTGCAAGACGCTTAGACTGGAAACCCAATCCAATTTCTTCTTCTAGTGCAGGAATTAGTCAACTACAACACCTTACTCTGCTTAAAGAAGAGGAAGAGATTGGATTTATACCCCACCCTTCACTACCCAAGGGAGTCTCAGAGCAGCTTACAAACTCCTTCCCCTTCCCCTCCCCACAACAGACACCCTGTGAGATAGGTGGGGCTGAGAGAGCTCTGACAGAAACTGCTCTTTTTCAAGGACAGCTGTGCCAGAACTATGGCTTGCCCAAGGTGATCCAGCAGGTGCAAGTGGAGGAGTGGGGAATCAAACCCAGTTCTCCCAGATTAGAATCCACGCACTTAACCACTACACCAAACTGGCACACACCTTTTAAAAAGTTTTAAAATGATTGAAAAAAACATTTACAGGAGAAATTCTTGTGGGGCTGTGCCTCTAAGAAAGGGTGTGGAGCCCTCAAATGCCCACTGTAGCTATGGGCCTGATCAACTTGCTGTTGCAACCAGGTCATACTGACTGTTCACATCAGGCGACCATGAAGTCTTCTAGGCCAGTGGTGGTTGAAAGAGCCATGAAGTCTCAGCTTACTTATGGCAACCCCATAGGCAAGAGATGAAAAGAGGTAGTTTGTCATTACCTGCCTCTGCTTAGTGAACCTGGACTTCTTTGGTGGTCTCCCATCCAGCTACTCGCCAGGACCAATCCTGCTTAGCAACCAAGATCTGACAAGATCAAGCTAGTTTGGGCCATCCAGGCCAGGGCTGTAGGTCAGTCCCGTGTTCAATGACTGTGCCTTCCGGGAAGGATGCTGAAGAATCACGTACAGGACAGGAGGCAAACATGGAGACATTCCTCAACAGATGAGCAACAATGGAAGGCGTTCCTTGATGGAAGAAAGTTTGATGCTGTTTGTCTGCAGCTGTATCATACAGGCTTTTACAACCTTAAGCAGATTCCTGCATGTAAATATGAAATAAACCGGGGGCAGTTTCAGCTATTTTGATGAAGGGAGCTCTGGGTCTCGAAAGCTCACCTATCTGCAAAATCTTGTTGGTCTCTGAGGTGCTACTGAACTCAGATCTTACAAATTCAGCTATGTATGCAGCAGAGAGGCTCTCTTGATTTCAAAAGATGGCACCCCCCCATCCCAAACATAGTACTCTTATGATTTTGCAGGATCGGAAGTGGGAAGACAAGTTGCATGTGTTTTGTGGTGTTTTTTTTAAAGGCCTTCCAACTGCCAGGCCACATTCCTCATTGAAGACAAAAATGAAAATCCCAAGTTGGTGATAAAGCCAGATCAATGAGGCAAACATCAAATTCATTAGGAGCTGCGGCTTCCGTTAGCTCTTACTAGCGGTGATCACCCCCACACTCCCATATAAAGACACACATTTTACTGTCAAAATATAGAAGCTGCAAGACTCTACATTTTGCAAGGACACACAATAAAAGGCTGATCATGCACAAGGTAAAAACCCAAAGTCAAATTCTTGACGTTTCAGTTGAGCGTTGCAGGAAACTAGATTTTATCACTCCTCCATCTTCCTCCCCTATTCCTTCCTTACTATAATACGTAAGTTTTCTGTTCTGTAGTCATGATTCCTTTTTAACGTACATTTTTGCTTGAGTGTGGGCTTTTCCACATGGGTTTTTTCCCCATTAGTCCTGGCCCCATACCTGCTTTGGTTTATCCCCAGATTTCCACACATATTTTGATGCCTTGAGTTTTCCCTTTGTTCTTTTGGGACTTTTATCTTGATCATTTTCTGGAAGCCAGTTTTGAGTCTCCTTTTTCTTGGTATTTAATCCTTGTCGGTTTTCTTTGTCCCACCCACTCCCACCCATATCCAGCCTACCTTTCACTTACTAGACTGTCATCATTGTCAACCACTTCCTCCCTTCCCCCTGAAGACAATGAAGACAAGTGGGTTTCATTTTCAATTTTAAGAATTCAATACGTATGCCAATATAAGCATGCCCCAAAAATTAGGCTTAGCAGATTCCTTGAATTGCTTGCTTGCTTTTTTTAAAGTAAGTCTCCAACATCTTGCCAAGATATGCCTCTTTCCTTGTACCTCCACAAGGGGAAGAACTAGAGACTTTTTTAAAAAATGAAAGCTGGGAATTCAGACAGCCTGTTCAGCCTATTGTTACTATGGCAAACCAATATATTTTAGTGCTGATTTAAAAAAAAATGCAAAAGCCAGAGGGGAGGGAGACTTCGAGCACTAGGAAAAAAGTGGTAGTTTGAAAGGGACAGCACTTCACATACAGTTCTTAAATCGATGGGTGGCAGAGTCTTTTAGACTTCCCTGTGCAAAGGCAGGCAGGCTTGCAGGCAGGATGCATATGACACCCCTCCATCGCAGGAATGCTACCTTCCTCCGGCAGCCTCGCGTGTTTCCGTGAAGTCCCCTATTCTTTGCCTTCATCCCTAAGTGCATGTTCCTTTTAAAGATTTTTTTGTAAAAAAATTCAACCATGACATCAATATAAACATACACACACACAAAAAATAAGAGGTGGTCTGACACTACGCCCCCCCTTGAAAATCCTGATTAAGGCACAAGCAGAAGAAAATAAACTGACTCCACAGCTGTGAAAATGCAGAAAAGACAGATATGCTGAAGAACTGTGCCCCCAAACCGATTCCAATGCTTGTGGGTCACTTGACAAAAAAAAATCACGTTGAGAACGACCATTGGACTTACCGTGAGGGGTCCTTCTCCTCTGAGGTCAGGAGGACATCTCCAATGGGTTATTCCCACCGTGCCTGTAGGGAGGCAGGAAATAGTTTTTTCCCCTTCCTGTTGGCGCCTCCGGAATAGCCCATCTCCAGTTCTGGGACTCCGAAAGCAGTGCTTGCAGCCTAAATGAAGTGGCCTTGCCCTAGAAAAACGTAACTGCAAACAGTAATACCAACTGATTAAACAAGAAAAATTCTGCAACTATGAACAAGGCAGAGTATAAACAGAAATACAAGAGAAGAAATCAGCACAGAATAAGTAGAAGAGGAAGATGAAAATGGGAGGGCCGAGATGTCCTCCTGACCTCAGAGGAGAAGGACCCCTCACGGTAAGTCCAATGGTCGTTCTCCCTCTGAGGTGGAGGACATCTCCAATGGGACCTCCCCGAGCAGTGTCCCTCATACGGGTGGGTAGTCATCTTCCTCCATGTTAACGACGTGCTGAAGAATTCTTCTCCCAAAGGCCGCGCCTGCAGATGCAAGCGTGTTGATATGGTAGTGCCTTATGAAGGTGGAAATGGATGACCACGTAGCCGCCTTACAGACCTCTTCAACAGAAGCTCTATTGGTAAGGCGGCGTTGGTTGCTGCGCTCCGCAGAGAATGAGCTGTGATGCCACTGGGTACTTCCTGACCCGAGGCCCGGTAAGCCTCTGTGATACAGGCCTTCAGAACCGAACCGATTGCCGATCTAGACATCTTCTCCCCTGACCTAGGTGGAGATATATTGACGAATAAGGACTCAGGCTTCCTGCAAACCTCTGTCCTGGCTATGTAAACCTTGAGAGCCCGTCTTACATCCAAGGTGTGCCAAATCCGTTCCTTGGGATGCTTGGGATCAGGACAGAACGTGGATACGCAGATCTCTTGAGAGTAGTGAAATCTAGAGCCTACCTTTGGCCGGAAGGTAGAATCTGTGCAAATCACGACCTTGTCTTTATGAAAGACGCAGAGTGACGATGTCACTGACAATGCCCCGAGTCCTGACACTCTTCCCGCAGACGTGATAGCGACCAGAAACAGCTTCTTCATCCTCAGCCACTTCAACCCCACCTCCCCGAGAGGCTCGAACGGTGAGCCGGTAAGAGCACCGAGTACCGTATTCGGCCTCCAGGTTGGAAGGCGATGGACCTGAAGCGGAGATTTTGTCAACGCTCCCTGTAGAAAGGTTTGAATGTGAGGATGTTTGGAAATCTTGTATCCTCCCAGGGAAGGGAAAACAGAGGACAGAGCCGCTAACTGCCTCCGAAGAGTAGCAGACTTCATTCCCGAATCAGACCATCCTGCAGGAAATCCAGAAGCGAAGCAATCGAAGGGAACAGTGGCTGCACCGACTTGCGTCTACACCATCGCACCAACGCCTTACATGTGGTGTTATATCTATACAGACCGTGGACTGTCGTCTGGATGTCAAAATGGTGTCTAGACCTGGAAAGAATAACCTAATTTCGATAGGTTGCTCCGCTCAATCTCCACGCGGTCAAACACAGCCAGGCCGGATCTGGGTGCCATACCGGACCCTACAACAGCATGTCGGGAGGTATAGAAAGAACTAGGGGTGGAAGTATAGGCAGCTCCTGTATTGCCGAGAACCATGGGTGACGAGCCCAGTTCAGGGCCACTAGGATGACCTTTGCTCTGAGTTCCCGAATTCTGCGGGTGGTTCTGGAAACCAGAGCGAACGGCGGAAACGCATATAGGAGACCCTGGAGCCAGGGTGTCGTGAGTGCATCTGTCGCCTCAGCCTCTGGATGGAAGAATCTGGAAAATATCTCGGAAGCGTGAGGTTCATAGAGGAGGCGAACAGATCCACCATGGGACGTCCGACTTGAGCCACTATCATGTTGAAGATACGTGGATGGAGAACCCATTCTCCCTCCTGTATCCCCACTCGGCTGAGTCAATCGACTTGCATATTTTAGGACCCTTTTATATGGTCTGCTCTCAATGAGGTGACGTGTCTTTCCGCCCAAAAGAGGATCTTCCTCGCCTCCCTGTGGAGTTGAGATGACCGAGACCTGCCTAGGTTGATATGTTGTCCGTCCTGATCAACACTTGTTGACCACACAATTGAGGGGCAAAAGGAATCAGAGACAAGCTGATCGCTCTGAATTCCAAGAGGTTAATTGGTAGATTCTTCTCCGCAGACCGCCATGTCCCCTGGACTGGAGTGTAGTTCAAGGTTGCTCCCAGTCCAAGAGACTGGCCTCGGTGAACAGCTCCCTGGTGTGGCTGACATAGTAGCTCTTGCCTGCCGACAAATTGTTCATGTTTGTCCACCACCCTAGGCTCTTCCTTGACTCCAATCGGTACCTGTAGGTAGAGGACCCTCTCCTCCATGAAGGAGAGTAGATGGGAACGTAGAAACATCTGCAATGGTCTGGGGTGCAGGCGGGCCCATTGTATCATGTCGATGCTGGCAATCATCAGACCCATAAGTCTGGCTAGGTCCATGAGGAGTGTGGATCTGCAGCTGTAAAACCTCGTGGCAGCTTCTTAGAGCTTCTGAGCCTTTGCCAGCGGGAGAAAGGAAGCATTTCGAGTGGTGTCGATTACTGTTCCCAATGTACGATACGCTGCGTCGGTAGCAGTGAACTCTTTTCGAGGTTGATCAGGAATCCATGTTTCTGTAAACATTGTAGTGTTCGCTCCGTGTTGCTGACGGAGTCTGCCCGTGTACTGGTCCTGATTCAGAGGTCGTCCAGCTATGGCAGAACCTGGATACCCTGAGCTCTGATGAACCTTGGGATAGATGCTCAGCTTGGAGAAGAAGCGTGGTGCCGTGAATAGACCAAAGAGAGGTGCTCTGTACTTGGAGTGTTGGTCGTAAATGCAAAAGCGAAGAAATCGCTTGTGTGCTGGGTGAATAGGCACATGGAGGTATGCTTTCCGTCAAATCTATGGAAGTGAGGTACTCGTTGGGAGATAGAGAGTCCGCTACAGCCTCCAGAGTTTCCATGCGAAAACGTCGCAGTTTTAGATTCAGATCGCTGATTTGCTGGCTGGTGACTTGAGGAACCGCCCTGAAGGCTGGTGCAGAAACTCTATCGGATAGCCCTGTGACATCACTTCTACTGCCCAGGCATCTGCCTGTGTGCCTGTCCAAGCTTCCGTAAAATGTAAAAGGCGGGCACCCACCGGAAGGGGGATAGTCATGCCTGTTTGGGTTTGGCACCTCTGTCTCCCCGAACACCTCTGTTGAAAGGCCTGTGGAATCTGGGTGTGAAGGAACCACATTTGCCAGACTGCTTGGACGCTTCCCACGAGGCCTTTTGGTGTCTTGTCGAAATCTAGAGAGAGAGTGCTGGGTACGAAGGGACTGCGGGTTTCGCCAATCGAAACGGCGTAGGGATCTGGGCATGGCTTTTTTACTTATCCCTGGTTTCCACCAGGAAGTTGTCCAGGGCCTCTCCAAAGAGCCGATCTCCTAGGAAGGGATAAGCTGTTACAATAGCTTGGAGAGAGAGTCCGCGTGTCAGGCGCGTAGCCGTCTGGCCACCGCCGTGGATGCCATGGCCCTGGAAGCAAAGGAGATAATGTCCAGAGTGGCGACCGCTGAAAAGGAATTAGACTTAAGGATACGAGAATTTCCCTCCAGCACAGCCCGATTGTTCTCTGGAACAATCTGCATCAACTTACGTAACCACACGACTGTCGCTCTGGAGGCGATGGATGTTGTAGATGCCGCTCTTACCATCATGGCAATTGCCTCATGGATCCTTCTGAGCGTTGCCTCCACCTTCATATCGGTTTGGTCTTTGATGGTACCCCGACCATCCTCAGATACTAGACCCGTCGACTGGATGGCATCCACTGGAGCGTCCACAGGAGAAACCTGTAATAACTCATTAGCATAATTAGGCAGAGCATATAACTTTTTTGCAAAAGCGGGAAAACTGCTTATTGACCATGGGCTTTTCCCACTCTGCTCTGAGCTGACGCTCAAATACTCAGGAAAGGAAAAACCTTTCTCAGTAAATTCCTGAGGAGGGAAGACTTACCGGTTGCCCCCGGGTTTGGATTTAATTTTGCTTTTGACCGCCTTCAGATATTCTGAAGGTGGCAAAACATATAACTCTAAGGCCTATATATAAAGGTCAAGGTTCCCTTGCTCAAAGGCCAGTCGAATCCGACTCTAGGGTTGCGGTGCTCATCTCCGTTTCAAGGCCGAAGAGCCAACGCTGTCCAAAAACGTTTCCGTGGTCATGTGGCCGGCATGACTGAACACCAAGGTGCACGGATATAGCCTTAGCTAAAAGGAGCTGATAATCCTTGGGTTTGAAAAAACGACTGGATTGCTCCGGGAGTTTTTAATTCTTCCTCCTCATCAGAAAAATTCGCCCTCTTCCCTTTCAATGGAAGAGGTACTGGATTCTATTTCTTCCCTCCACTGCTCCTCCAAGGGTCTCCTAGGAGGAGAGGGGGGAAACCCTCTTAGCTGCCCTAGTTGGCCACCCAGGGGAGGATGGAATCAAAGGGTTTTGAGAGCGATTACCCTGTGGTAGGGAAACCTCAGGTCTAGGAAGGAGCTGTGCCATTTCCAGCGGAATGGTCTTTTTTAATAATAATGGCCATAATTCTGAAGAGTGAATCAAAACTCCGTGATCAAGGAGCTTACCCCGTTTGGAGCCGGTCTCAGGATCCTGCTCCTCTTCTGAAGGGGTGGGGGAAACGTAAGGCTGTCCTCCTTCGGTCCCCGAGGCTCCAGAAATGGCCGTAAGAGAGGTCACAAGCTCGAAGCCGGACCCTCAAAATGGCCGCCGCCGCCCGATCGCGAGAGCGCGGGAAAATGGCGGGGCCTGCTGTTTCGGCTGTCGGCGTCGTTTGGGCACCTGGGGTGCTGCGCCGAGCCAGCCGTGTTCATCGGGGTACCGCGATCATGCCACGAAGGCAGATCGGCCCCGGAGTCGTCTCGCGTCACCGCAGCCGCGGTGCACGCGTCTCCTCGTCGCCCGAGGAAAAAACCTCGGGAAGGTCTTTTGCCGCCATGGCAGCCGGCGGCGTTCTTCTCTTCGGGTCCTGAGACCTCTTTGAAAACTTCGCTCCAAGGAAGGAGCTGAATGAGAAAAGAGAAGAAATAGAGAGAGAGAGAAAAGAAAAAAAAAAAAAAAAGGGCAAGGCAACAGGCTGGATAAACAGGATACAAAAAAGCGGGAAACAGCTAAGCCTAAGAGATTTGCTGCTTCTCCCTACTGAGGCAGGAACAGAACTGGAGATGGGCTATTCCGGAGGCGCCAACAGGAAGGGGAAAAAACTATTTCCTGCCTCCCTACAGGCACGGTGGGAATAACCCATTGGAGATGTCCTCCACCTCAGAGGGAGAATGTAGGAAAGCCCCACGACTTCACTGGAAAATCATTTGTTTTCAAATACAATGTAGAGGTCACATTGTCCCTGCACTCAGATGGCTGCATTTTGTGTCTGACTGATCTGGATAGCAGAGGTTAGGCCTGTTTCATAGACCTCAGAAGCTAAGCAGGGTTCGCTCTGCTCAATACTTGGACGGGAGACCACCAAGAAAGTCCAGGGTTGCTATTTAAAGGCAAGCAATGGGAAACCACCTCTGAATGCCTCTTGCCTTGAAAACCCCAAGGGGTTCACCATATGCCAGCTGTAACTTGACAGCACAAAGGGGGGAAAGTATACTACCACTACCTACAATACCAGAAGTAAATCTGATTGTGAGAAAAGTGCTGGGGAAGGGGCGGGGAGCTGAAGGATGATAAACCAAACATCTCCGGGAAACATAGAATCACAGAGTTGGAAGGGGCCATACAGGCCATCTGGTCCAACCCCCTGCCCAATGCAGGATCGGCCTAGAGCATCCCTGGGAAGTGTTTGTCCAGCCGCTGCTTAAAGACTGCCAGTAAGGGGGAGCTCACCACCTCCCTAAGCAGCCGATTCCACTGCTGAACTGCTCTTGCTGTAAAAAAGTTTTCCCTAATATCCAGCCAGTACCTTCCCACCCTTAATCTAAATCTATTATTGCAAGTCCTCTCCTCTGCTGCCAACAGGAACAGCTCCCTGCCCTCCTCTAAGGGACAGCCCTTCAAATACTTAAACAGAGCGATCATGTCCCCCCTCAGCCTCCTCTTCTCTAGTCCTGCACAGCCTATTGCCTTCTGCCCACGAGTAGCAGAAATTAGCTTACAAGGTTTGCAAATGTGTACAGGTTACAGAATTCAGCTTTTACAGACACAGAATTTCAAGAGTGGATGCAGACAGGTGGACAGAGAGAGTGAATCCTGGAAAAGGCCTAATAACCATTGCTAATCAGTACCACAAGCTTCCTTTATGCTAGTGTCCTTTACAAGCAGGATTGACACACCAAATCAACGCTTAAATTGTTATACGACATACTTCCGTTCAGGACTATGAAGAGGAAAACCTGGATCTAACATTTTGACAGCTTTGGATTTGTAACAGATCCATCCATCTGTACAAAATGTCACACCCTTCCCCATTTTGTGGGGACGGAGCCTTCAAATGCAACATATTGGATGCTGCGACAACTCTACTCAGGTACAGGTTTGCAACAGATCCATTCTTGGCCTGCCTGGGAAAAACTGCAGCAGGGATTAAAACTGGTCAGACCTTTCAGAACACTACAGCAAGGGCATGGCCTTGCGTTCACCTACAGCATTTTTAAAGCAGAGCCAGATCTGGAAGTTTCTTTTGCGTAAGTGGGGGAATAACTTCAGATTTAACACCATATTTCTGAACAGCCAACACACTAACTGAACATTGTCAAACAGCAGTCTTGAACCAGATTACCTATATTCAAAGCTCCATTCCACTAGGATTTACTGACAGCCAATCTTCATGTCACAAAGTTTGGTGCTTAGTAGGGATGACATCAGTACTTTGTATCAGACACAAAATGGAGGTTTCATGCCTCCCAGCAACCACAGCATGCACTTAGAAGTGACTTCATCCTCTCCCTGTTTGTTGTTTTTATGTCTTCAAATCGCACCAGTGTGAAAAATCACATGCAGCCATATGATAGCTGCAACAGAGGCAGTTTGATGTGGAAAGAATGCATGGGAAGAGCTGCTGCTCCCCATGTGCTGTCAAAAGCAAAAAAAGGGCCCCGCATGTCTGAGATAAGACTCCCATCACATGTCTGACACAGTGCCCTCACACCATCTCCTACAAACACAAAGACCTTTATAATGTGAAGATAGGCCCTAAGTTAACTAGGGTCCACCTATCTCCAAAGGATCATTATAAGAACAAGCATAAGGACTGAACCACTGGCTTTTGTAGGCTATATGGACCCTGTAAATATTTCAATGCAAACGAGAGTGGTTTTGCCCCTTCCTCCCCCCCCAGTTAAACTCCTAGGAGAAAGAATCTAAGTGTTTCAAAGACAGCAGTTCAGATGTTTAACAAATCAGATGCCAAACAGCTGCATTTTAAATTAGCATATATTTTACTGTCTCAATCACAGCAACTTCATACAGTAAGGTACACATAAAAATATATAGCATGGTATTACTTGCAATTTAACACTGTTCTGTACTACAGGAATTCCATGACAGATATGTACATAGGACTGCTTCCTTTTTTTAAAAGTAATATAATTAGTCCCTGCTATGTTCACCGTATAAATTACGTGGCATCACAGTTTTTGTTCATTTAGTGTTGTGTGAATAGCAATGTGGAACTGGAACGAGAGAGCTAGAAGCTACACAATATAGCAGCCAAAGAAAGACAGGCATGATGCTTTGAGGTTGAAACAGAAACAAAATACATCAAAAGGAACTCTACAACCTGTTTTAGAAACAGTAAAATTATTTTGAATTTGGCAATATATACATCTGGTATCTACAAGTATACTAATATATTTATTTAAAAAATCCTTCTAAGCTTTTAAAGACCTTAATTATTCACTTGTGCAACCACTTCCCTTAGTCTTCCTGGTCAGCAAGATAATACTTGCCTGTAAAGGAAAAAAAAAACTCAATGCACCATAGCAGCCACCTCATTTATACTATTCCTGGTCATAGGAATCTTCTTGGTATTAGTTTGCTGTTGGCAGCATTCCATAAAACTCATTTTTGAAACTGTACATTTGATCCTCATCCACAGCCAAAGCATTTCAGCAAATTTACAATGTCATGTTCCTAACCCTCACCCATGTGAGGCTCCTCCCCTCCCTCGCCCCAGAAAAACACACTTTTAAAAAAAACACATTTAGGTTTGTTTGCCACATGAAGGGTGAAAGGACGACAATTCTTAGTCCTACAGTCTACAACCATGCTCATTAAACGTACAGTTTTGGGGTCAAAAGTGTTAACCTGGTACAGAGTTCAGAATTTAATGAAATGGCATAACTATCCTACTTAAGGAATGAATTGTAAAGACAACACTGATAGCCTTTGGGGCATAAGCCCACATTCAGTATGCAGATTCAGCTCTAAGGTTGAAAAATTTTACTAGACCGGGAATGACACAAGCCCTCTTTTTAAAATCTAAGTTACCACAAAACAATGCTACAGATTTGCCACAGAGTGAATGTACGTATTTTACACAAAGTCCTCCCAGCAAGGACAAATGAGAGTTGATATGTGTGTATGGCCAACTCTTCTATTCCTTGCTGAGGCACAATTCAGTACTTTTGTGCATGGAAGGGCTGGGATGACACTGCTTATAACCAGGAAAAGGATTTCAAACCAACTGAAAGAAGCAAAAGAGAGACAAATGGATTTCAAGGGACATCAGTCTACAACAGTAGCCTTTAAAAGCTGTAAGAGATATACAGTATTGGGGGGGATAATGTTACCTGAAGAAATAACCCAGAGACTTTTAAGTTACAGGACTTCAGCATTTTTCTTTTAGAAAAACACAACTTTCTGTATATTTATTAAAATATAAACTGCTTCCAAATCATCTATTTACAGTAGAAAGAATGGGATTTGATACATGTGTAACAGAAGGTAAAATTCAGTCAGGATTCATTGGGAAAGACACCACTCCGGGCATAACACAACATACACAGATTCACTTAATTAAAAAACAGTAGAGACAAGAAGGGTGTATTGGCAACACTTAAATACTAGGTTTCCATCGTGATGTCACATGGTATCCAGGAAAATGGGATAGGGAAGACGAGATGAGATTCCCATGGCAATTTGCCAAGCAAAGATCAGGAAATGCATCTAAACCTCTTCCAAAACAGACACACACACACACACACACCTCCCCAGTCTTTTTTAGTAACCCCCACCACCCACCAAGTTGATGAACATTTTGTGCAAACTGCCCAAACAGACAATTCCACAATGCACTGAAAATGCCATTATTAGTTTCTTGGCTATCATCTTTGTTACTGCTCTGATGCTGGGTTATGTAGGTGAGGCGGTCACAGCAATGCAACACAGAAGCGTGA
Organism: Gekko gecko; assembly: GCA_029375565.1. Taxonomy (NCBI): domain Eukaryota; kingdom Metazoa; phylum Chordata; class Lepidosauria; order Squamata; family Gekkonidae; genus Gekko; species Gekko gecko. Next base: position 157,866,735 of record JAPDNY010000006.1, read on the forward strand.
CGTCTCTTTAGGGAAACAAAAACTGGAGTGCAATTCCTGCCTGTTCCTGAAAAGGGGGAAAAAAGAACCCCAGTGCTCCTCTCCCCCCATCTACATGGGAACAGAGCAGTGTTCAGTTTAGAGTTACCTAAAAGAGTAGCAGCAGAAACTACTGTTTAGACAACATGTTGTGAAGCCACATCAAGAACTGGTACCTACATTGAGATGTGTTTGTCTAATACTAGGGCATGTCCTACTTCCCCTTGCCTCCTAACAAGAGGTTAGTAGGGTGATATTTCTTACCAGCAACATCAGCATGTATGTATTTTTAGCCCTTTTGTCCCAAAATATATATAGTTTCGGGGGGGGGGAATATAATCTATCTATAAACCAGGTGTGACAGCTGGTTGGATTTATAGTTTAACTGATTGTTTGGCAAGAACCGGTGGAGTTCACTCTTTCGACAGCAGGGATCATAGTAGTAAGCGCTGAGGCAAGTATCGCAGGAGACTTTTGAACAGAAAGTGCATGTGTTTGCAGCTCCTGACCGGTTGCAAAAGCCACAGCGGGAAGAGCCTGAAGGCTTGGATTTGGAAGTGAACTGAGGGGCTCGCTCTTGAGTCTGTAACATGTACTGAGGCTTTTCCCGGGCTGTGGACCCAGATGACACACCTTCACCAGAAAGAGTTTTGAGGGAATAGCTGCTCTGCTTCATCGCTGGATACTCCTGCCTACAAATTAGCAAACTGTCACACTTTTGGCAAACGGAGGTGCCGCAAGATAATCCACAGCTTTGGCACTTAAGGGGAGGGGTCTCTTTGGTTAGATGAGTACGTTTATGATAGTTAGGGTTGGCATCATTTCGCAGCAGCCATATGTCATGTTTAGCAGACTCCTGTCTCTTGAAGTTCAACATACTTCTAGAATCGGGGTCAGTATATAAATCTAAATCATCTTGAGGGGAATAATAGGTACTGTATGGAACACCCGTTCTTAATATGCCATTGGCATGGGATGAGACTGGCAAATATTCCTCAGAACACCCATGTGGAGAACTTGACATGGCAAGGAGAGAGGGAGATGGACGGATTATTTCGTCTTTGATATCGTCTTCAGTATCAACCAAAATGGGTTCTTTTCTGAGACTTAAGGAAGTCATCAAAGGAGGCTTTTTACTTTCCAGGTAACTGTCATAGGCATCCACCGATTTCGAGGGTTTGGTCACTTTCGGTTTGAAGTAATCTTTAGAGCCTCTCTCACTGGCAGATTTCTGAAGTACCATCCGTGACATGGAAGTGTTCAGGTTCTCTTTGCATTCTGCACGGCGCTTCAAGGCATCTGAACAGCCTCGAACATCATCACTGCTATTTTTTCTCTCGTTTATAATGTCAAGCTCTGAATATCCTTTATCCTTCACTTGCAAATGAATTTCAATCAACTGTTCACACTCTATTTTGGCCAAGTACAGTTCAAATGATACCAGCTTCACCTGCAGGGTATCTACTAGGTCTTTCAGCTTATACACCGTTCCAAGTTCCTGGACGTAGCCCATCGAGTTCAGGATCTGCCTTATATCCTCATCAAGTATCGTAGACTTCACATAATAAACAAATGGCCCTGTGTAGGTCTGAAGATGGGAGAGAAAGAGAAAGATTACCAACTCAGCTTCCAACTAAATGACATTCTGCAGTACTCACTGACTCAATCATTGCTATGTCTTAATGCTTGCTTTAAAAGATGAAGAGCAAGCCCAGAATGCTATTTTTGTTCTTCACAATACGCCCTGTCTGCATGTTCTTTATGGAACAAATACCATTTTCCAGGGCCATACAATGCACCAAGGAAATATTTAAAAGTGCAGTGGATTAATCTTCAAACTGAAACCCACAGAGCACTCTTATTTCACATAACACGTGTTACCAGTTTAACGTAACAAAGCATTTTCTTTTCATCTACAATAGATAATTGTATCACATGTATTTTAGGGAAGAATTAGCAGGTGGGTAGGGACAGCTGGAGATGCTGGCACCTGAAAAGCTGTGGGAGTATCAGGATGATGGGAAAAGTACAAAAACCTGCATGTTTTTGTTAAAACCACAGCCAGTGACATTTTAACAGTATTAAAGTTTTATTGTCAATGCATTTGTTAGTTTAAGTTTCAGTGCCAGTATTTTATGCTATTAAGTGTCTTGGAGGTACGAAGCCGAGATTTAGAGAACAATTTTGCAGTGTTTAAAGATTACAAGATTACAAAAAAAATAGTTTAGACATTAGCTTTGATATTTGGGAGGAGAATCAGGTTAGCCACTTTGGTTCCCCATCAGGAAGAAAGATGGGGTATAAACAAAGCAGTATCTAGGCACCAACCTTCTCCAGGTCTGGGCAAAGTTTTCATGCTCTTGAGCATCAGCATTAAGTTGCACAGTGCCCAAACTGCAATCCTAAACAGAGCTGCATCTTGCCAAGCCCCTGACTTCAACAGACTTAGGCTGCGGTCACACAGAAGGGAAAAAATGCGGGCAGCAAGTGAGGCTGTTTGCCCCGCCTGCAGTGACGCACGTTTGCACAATCATACCTCCCGTCAGGCGCCCTGCAGTTCCCAATGATACTAGGTTTTCAGCAGTAGCTTTTCACCATGCTACTGTGGCGCGAAAGGACGCCCTGCCAACAACTCCGGGATGCCAGACAGATGTGGCTGTCTGATCGCGTCCCTTTAATCCGTGGGGGATCACATGTCTGCCATGGCTTCCAGTAAGTATGATTGCACCCTTAGAAGGGCATTGCTTTGCTCAGGACTGTACCATAGAACTATTAAGAACATAAGAGAAGCCAATGTTGAATCAGGCCAATGGCCCATCTAGTCCAACACTCTGTCACACAGTGGCCAAAATATACCAGGTGCCATCAGGAGGTCCAGCAGTGGGGCCAGGACACTAGAAGCCCTCCCACTGCTGCCCCCTCCAGCACCAAGAATAGAGTGCATCACCTGCCCCAGACTGAGAGTTCCCATCTATACCCTGTGGCTAATAGCCACTGATGGACTTCTGCTCCATATGTTTATCTAATTCCCTCTTGAAACTGTCCATGCTTGTAGCTGCCACCACCTCCTGTGGCAGTGAACCCAGCACCCTAATGATCAGGCAATAATTGCGCTTCAGCTTTCCCCACCTTAGAGGGACAGGCCACTGATGCTGCACACAAACAAGCTTTCAGTATCAAGAATTCAGACAAGAGCACCACATTCAGCTACCTGAAGTGCCATTTTGCTGGAAAACCCAAGTAGAAGTTTTCATAAACTTATCAGTTCCTCCCTCAGTGCAGCCAATTAAAATGCTAGATATCTTTCTCATTCCTAGCATTTAGTGGTAAATATTTACAAGCATCTGTTTTAGGTATGACAGGTGCGACTGATGGGCATCTGTCTCTTCATGTTTCCACTTTTATTTCTATGATCTACTTGTAAGCGTTACCATGACAAGTGGGAACATGTCTGCAATGGCAAAGGAATCGTTCTATTTTAATAGCATTAAAATTAATTTGCGTGAACACACAGTAGCAAATGGAAATTCAGAGTCTGTTGCCAGGGATGCAACATGTGTGATGCCCCAAGGTTCTGCTCTTTCCCCTACGTTTAGCATACTTCTAGAGTCAGGGTTAGTATATAAATCTAAATCATCTTGAAGGGAATAATAGGTACTGTATGGAAAACTCATTCTTAATATCTATGCACAACCACTTAATGAAATTGTTCATACCAATGGACTTGGGTATCAATGTACAGGTGACATTCAACTGTTTATCTATGTATGAAAGCCTCTGATGCTGCTGTCTCAGATTTTTAGGTGGTACCCTGGATACCACAGCCAAGCAGCTATGGACAAAGCAGCAAAAGTTCAATTCAGATGGAGGCAATGCTAGCAAGGAAAGACAATATGCTTGAAGAGATTTTATTGCTGATTTTTGAAGGGGTACCTTTCATGTTAGTGGAGACAATGAAGAGCCTGGGAGTGCTCTGGAGGTAAGGCTATTGATGGAGATCAATGCTGTGGCTAGGAGAGTTTTCTTCCAATTATATCTGGTTCAAAGACTCCACCTTTCTTTGATACACTGGACCTGGCCACACCAACCATGTTCCCTTGAGTCTAGATTATTGCAATATGCTTCACATGGGGTTGCCCTTGAAGACAACACAAGTTATGACTGGTTCAGAATGCAGCAGCATATTTTGTTGACAGCTGTCAATAGGACTGATCATATTACAGCAACTCTGGATTAACTGAAATGGTTTCCAATTTGTTTCCTGTTCAAGGTGCTGCTTTTGACTTTTAAAGCCCTCTATGACCTGGAACCCACTTATCTGAAGGACAGACTGTCTCTCCCAATATGAGACCCGGAGGACCCTATGGTCTTTTTGCCAGGTTGGTTGCCCTTGAACTGGATAGCCCGGGCTAATCTGATCTCATCAGCTAACTTGGGATGACCCTGGCTAGTAAACAGATGGGAGACTTCCAAGGAATACCAGGGTCAAGACTCAGAGGCAGGAAATGGCAAACCACCTCTGAACAGCTCATGTTTTGAAAACCCTACAGGGTCACCATAAGTCAGCTGTGACTTGATGGCACTTGCTGCCACCACCAGAACAGCCTCAGCGCAAGCAAGAATGTTTTTTGAGACCGAATGAGATGCCAAGTCCTGTGAGGACTGTTCATTTGCTCCTGCAGAGATTTGTTAGAAGACCATTTCACAAAACTCTGGTTTTACACTGGCTTTTAACATTAAATGGTGTTTTAATTATTGCATATAGAATTATTTCTATTTGAAAATCACTTCAAGAGTTCTTTTTTTAAAAAAGCCGCATATAAATATATCATATAAAAGTTCCCAGCTGCCCTAAGAGATATGGTATTCCAAACAAACAGATGAATGATTTTCCTTCTTCAAAATTCCCACTCACACTATCTTACAGTTGTGGACTTTCAACGCATTCTTTACACTCCATGGTGGTTGGAAGGGGACAGAGCACAGAGTATGAGGAAGAACAACAATGTTCTTCATTTGGAAGAAGGAGGCAGTTGTTAAGCTGAAGCCTAGGAGCAATGCTGAAATGATTAAACTTTAGGACAAATCCCAACTCAGCTGAACTATCTCAGTCTAAACTATCACATGCTTTTTGCAAGGATAAAATGTCACTGAGATCCCCTACAGAAAGTAGGGATAAATGTAATAAGAACTAATTTTTTAAAAGAAACTTTATGCCCCATATTATAATCAGGATTAATCAGGGCTATGGAATCTATATAGTTAAAACTCTGTCAAACCAGTATTCCCAGATACCAGTAGTAATTCAATGTCAATGGACCCATTGGTCCTTTGTAAGTCAAAGTGTTCCCCAGATCAAGCCTGGTAGCCGTGTTAGTCTGTCTGTAGCAGTAGAAAAGACTAAGAGTCCAGTAGCACCTTAAAGACTAACAAAATTTGTGGTAGGGGATGAGCTTTCGTGAGTCATTGCTCACTTCTTCAAGAGTGCTCCCTAGTATGAGATTATTTTCAAGTATGCTTTTAAAATTAAATTCTCTTTCACTATTTATGTTGGTACAAAAGTATGAAAACTGCTGCCTTAGCTTGCAATGATTTCTTGATATCCTGGATCAGCCTTACCATTACAATCTTAAAACATCTTGATGACAAAAATGAAGAATATGCTTAAGAGACAGGCTTCTGTGCCCTCACCTTTATATTTTTGAATTCCTTCTTCCAAGGGTAAAGAAAAAGATTAACTCCAACGGATTCCAGCACACCAAAAGCATTCCGGAGTGAACGTAAACTTGAAGATTTCAAGGATCGAAGAGAATGTTCAGCTATCTCATAAAATTTGATCAACCGGAATCTATAAAAGGGATCAATCTTGGGAAGGCAAAGTAAGGCTGAAGCTGCCACTTGTAGGTACTCTTCGCTAACTGGGCGCTGCTTCTTATCAGAGGTATCCAATTTGGATTCATGAAATTGTACATACTTCCTAAATACATCTTCTTTATATTTTGTATCCATCTGAAGTAGGATTTTAGCACGCTCGTGGGCGGCTACCTCATCTCTTCCATAGTTACTCCAAAGCAAGCTGATCAGTAGATAATACACGAAACAGCAATGTAGAGTCTCCTAGGTAAGACAAAAACACAAGTTACTGATTATTGCATTACTCAGATATGCCATGTAATACCCCCTCCTCTCAAGGCACTACTAAAGAATCTTTAAAATGACAGCTCTCAGACTTTCCCCACTTTCATAGTGGCACTAAAGCTCGTCTGAGCCTTGTCTGCTTTTGAAAATACATTCCTCTTAAGAAACCATCCATCCAGAAGGCAAGGCAGTTTATCTGAAGTTTTCTATGCCCACTTGCAGGAGAAGAGAATGATGAAAGTTTCTGTAGATTCCATTGGGGAGAAAGGTGGGATATAAATGAATAAATAAAGAATAACCACCATTCTTAGGCACAGATAAATCCACATGGCAGGGTTCTTGCAAGCAAAATTGGACTGAAAACAAAATTACACTGGGAAAAGATAAATATTATACATTTCTCTCCAAGTATGTCATGGTTCAGTTATGTAACTTTACAAGGATTCTATTTTTAAACAGTTTCACTGCAACAAACTCTAAAACAGGGAAATCTGCTTGGCAAAATGCGGATCTGAACAGAAAGTACAGGATATCAATCTTGGCTCCTTGGGCCATAAATGATCCCACTGCCAGCTATAGTAGATGGAAACTCAAGTAGCTCTCTTCTGTCCCAGAGCTGGCAATGGAGAAACCCTATTGCACATACAAGTTTTTCTCACCAGACTGCATCTTGTGTCTATCAATTCATTTTTTTACATTTTAGAAACCAAAGAACTAAAACTAAGTCTACAATCCTAGACACTTGTTCTTCGGAATAAAGTTCTTGAGCATTTATTTGGACTTACTGCTGAATCAATGGGCATTGTTTTGGGCTGCAAAGAGGAAAACTCTAGTAGTTCACTGACTGTAATCTGTACAACAGGAAACACTTACGGATGTCATGAAACCACTAACCCTGTTCCATGGAGTAATGAACCTGAGCAGATGCTAGGGCAAATATAAGGCAATCAAATAAGAGAAAAGAAAAAAGATGAAAGGAATGATAAGTGAGAGAAACAACATCTCACAGATTGCTTATTAATACAGAACCCAAACAGCAATGCCAACGGAGAGGGAGAATCAGGAAACACTGACTGAAATCTTGCTTCTGTCAACTGTTCACTCGTAGCCTTTGGCAAGCCATTCTCTCTCAGCCTCACTTCCACATTTGCAGTATCAGAATATCGTTTTTGCAGGATTGCAGATATATTTGTGAAGCATTTCAGACCCTTAACGTTTCCAGTATCAGGATGCATTACAACTAGCTCACCAAGCTTCTAGCAGCAAGGAAAACTTTAGACAAGATGTAACATGGTTTCATTCCAGGTTTAGCATTCGATAGGCCAATTCTGTAAATCTGAGACAAAGCTTTGCTCAGTAGATTCCCTCAGTAAAGAGCATATCACTTTCTCTTGGTAGGAGAGGACATTCTGCTTTCATGAAAACTCTCTGAGAAATCAGTAAAGTTGATGAAGTGTATGAAATTTGTTCAATACAACCCTAAACATCTTGTTTCTTAATAGCTGATGATAAACTGCAGGCTGGTCTAGCTGAGCAAAGCCCCAAATTCCTAGCTGACAATCATCCAGAAGTTAGAAATCTATCACTTAACCAACCTGCTGCTCAAAATAAAGAAGAAGAGAAAGAGATTGGATTTATACCCCGCCCTTCACTACCCAAAGGTGTCTCAGAACGGCTTACAAACTCCTTTCCCTTCCCCTCCCCACAACAAACACCCTGTGAGGTAGGTGGGGCTGAGAGAGCTCTTGACAGAAACTGTTCTTTTTTCAAGAACAGCTCTTATCAGTACTATGGCTTGCCCAAGATGATTCAGCCAGGTGCAAGTGGAGGAGTGGGGAATCAAACCCAGTTCTCCCAGATTAGAGTCCGCACACTTAACCACTACACCAAACTACACAATCATGTATGGAACCTGATCATATTGGAATGCTCTGCAGGTCTGTATACTGAGGGGGTTGCTGTCCTGTTTAAGGTGCCAGGCCACAGGCATCCCCAAGAATCAACTAAGCTTTTCTGTTAGACAGAGAATGTGTAACACTTCCATCCTCCTTTCATTTTAATTATGATTTACCATCTGTAGATACACAATTTCTGCACAGCAGTTTACCGCCATCTTCATTATGCAAATATCCCTGAGCCTACAAGTCACAAAATCTGTTCACAACAGGACTACTCAATTTGCAAAACTGAACTCATGCTTAAGTCCCCCTCCCCCAAAGCATGCCCAGAAATCTGAGTATCGTGAAGTCAATTTTTCAATTCATAGAAGCCAGCCCTGAGTCACACTTAAAGTTCTCAGATATCAGAGACAAATATACACAGCCCAGCACCCGTGCTTTTCCTCAGCTTCCACTTTATCTCTTTTTCATAATCTTGTACAGCACAGTACACCGTTATCAGGGTGGCAACTTATAAGTATTTGGCCAAGCACAGCAGAAGAAGCTCAGCAAACGACAGCTTCAGGAAATAACTATATGTAGGAAACTTTGCAGGCTCTCACTTTCTTAGTAATTGTGAGCAAATTACTTCTTACCACTATTTTTCTTATTTCGTTTCAACAGATGTTATTTTTCTCAAGACTACAGATATGATTGCCTCAGCAGAGAATGCAGAATACGAAAGCATGCAGAGGATGAAAACCCAGGCCTGCCTTGGTAGCACAACCTCAGATGTTACTCGCAAGTGAATTTGCAGGATTTTTCACATCACAAGACCTGTACCTCAATAATATGATTAACAATCTGTTTGCCATTAATTCTGCCCTGGTCCTGGCTGGCAGGGAACTGGACAAAGGAATGGCAAGATCCCTTTTTCCCCTTTGGGAAGCATCACATTTCTCACACAGAGTAAAGCCTTTCAAGCATCACAGTTGAATATTCTCCCAGCCCTTCAACTTCAAGCAGGCTTGAGTCAATGAAGCCATAACAGGAACAGACATTAAAACACACACACACACACAGCCTAGAATACCATTTGCTTTTGCAATGCTTTTAATCAATCCCAGACAAAGCCACTTGAGAGCTATGACAGGTATGCATGCAAGAAGATGCCTACAGGTCGCCTGTATTGGGGGCGGAGTGGAGACTATCATGTCAAAGTGATCGTGAAACTGGATACGGTCACCCGAGGGTTGCATGCAAAAAAAGATGCTTAGAAGTGTTTGTGTGTGGGGGGAAGTATTTCTTTTTAAAGCACAACGCCGTGATCCTGAAGATCCAACGGGTCACTGCACACAGCGAGCCGAAAGCATGGCCAAGTTGGGTGGTGGGGTTTTCCACCTTCTACGTCAAGCCCTCTTCTCCCCGCTACATTGCCAGCGACGGTGCCCGCTGAAGCGTCCAAGCTGAGGCCGCCCGAGCTGTCAGCGGCCCCTGGAAAGAGTCCCCCTCCAACCCCTCAGCAAGGTCGCCTAGGAGACCCCCCTCCCCACTCTATCCCCCCCCCCATTCTACTCGGTCATTATCTCCGCCCCCGCCTCCCACAGGCACCCCCACTCACCGCCTATTTCGGCCTCCCTCGGAAACTCACGATACGAAGGGCGGGAATCCGCTTAGGGCTCCTCGTCACCTCCCACCTAGGACCACAGACCAGCAACCGCCGCCACTGGCCAGGCAGGAAATCGTCCACGACCCGGATGCGCATCCTCCTCTTTCCTCCCCTCTCCCAGGAAACCGGAAGTAACTACGGAATCGGCCTCAAATCGCTGCCGCCTTTCTGGCGCGACAGTCGCATGCGCAAAGCCGATGCCCGGTTTCCTCTTCGCCCGGCCTTTTCGAGGCACACTGCGCATGCCCAAAGCCCACTCACAAAACCGAGGCGCTCTTCCACAATTTAGGGGTCGCGTGATTTTTCTTTTTCTTTTTTTTTTTACTGGGGCTCGTCGTATTATCTTCATCGAAATGTTAGCTCTCCGGCAGCAGGAAGGGGGCGGGGTGCTTGAGGTAATTGAGAGTGGCACCTACTTGCGCCTGCGCACGGAGAAGGGCGAATCGAAAGTTGTGACGTCATAGGGAGCGTTTAAAGGGCCTGAATCTTTCTCCGCGTCATTTAGACAGCCGTGCAGCACAAATGCATGAAAGTTCTACAGGTGGGTATCTGCCTGCTACCTCTGAGAAGAATACAGCGGTTTTAGCGTTCCTACTGGCATTTCTGGTTTTTTCAAAACCGTCCAGACTAGCAACATTTAATTCAATATGAACTTCCATAGAACAGAGCTTACTTTTCCAGATATTTTTCTCCTTCTCCCCATTGTATCTGAAGAGATGAGCTGCGTCTCCTAAAAGCTCATACGGAAATAAATTTGTTAAGTGTTTAAGGAGCAACTGAGCTTCTTTTGTTTTGCTGCAGTAGACTAAAACAGCTACCCTTCTGATATTGTCATGTAATCCTTACAACAGTCCTATAAATAGGGGTGCCAACCAATGCTCCCTCTATGCTGTGGAGTCTTGTGAGGAAAAATTCTACTTTGTGAGCTACTGCCATTAAAGCTGTGAGTGAGCGATTTGGCTGCTGCATTTAGTTTGCTCTGGAGACTTCCTTCCTGAGCTAAGGCAAAAATGTGTGAGCTAGAGGCTAAAAAACTGTGAGCTAGCTCACACTAACACAGCTTAGAGGGAACAATGGTGCCAACCTCCAGGTGCCACTTGGAATTCTCTTGTTACCACAGTTGCTCTCCAAATGACCAAGATCAGTTCCCCTGAAGGAAATGGCTGCTTTGCAGGGTGGGCTCTATGGCATTATATCCTGCTGAGATCCCTCCTCAAACCCTGCCCCCTCAGGCTTCACCCTCAAAATCTCCAGGTATTTCCCACTGCAGAGCTGACAAGCCTACATAAGATTGTTGTTGTTCAGTCGCACAGTCGAGTCCGGCATTAAGTAGATAGAGAGGGGCTTTCCTGAGACCACTTAGCTTGTTAACTGCAAATGCAAGGTTTGAACCAGAGACCAACCCAGCTCACAGATAAGATGAGTGGATTGTTGGATAGCAGACCCCAATGAATAGCATGGGGGGATCTGCAAAAATTGCCCCTTGTGCCCATGGAAATTCTAGGTGGGATGCAAATCATGCATATGTTCAGTATGTGTCCTGGTATGACCATCACCCAGAATAGCCAGTCTGAAGTCTTTTGGCTTCCAAACAAATCCCAGCAAGAAGTGCAGGTCAGAACCCAGAATTCCACCAATATCTCGTTTTCCATATCACAATATACACCATCTTTTCAGACTCTGCTCATGCTGCACATATGTTGTCACAAACTGTCAGATGGATTCAGGTGGGTAGTCATGTTGGTCTGAAGCAGCAGAATAAGACTTAAAGTTTTATTCGAGGTATAAGCTTTCATGTGCATGCAAACTTCAGATATATGCACAGGAAAGCTTATACCTGAATAAAACTTCGTTGGTCTTAAAAGCACCACTGGACTTATTCCACCCTTCCCACAAGGAGTTCCAGGTGCTCTGTGTGGTCCCCCTGCCACATTTTATTTTCCAAACACTCCTGTGAGGTAGGCTAGACTGAATGGGAAAGTGAGTGGCACAAGGACACCCAGTGAGCTTCATGGCAGAAGGGACATATGAACTTAGGTCTCCCCAGTCTATTAGTTAAGCACTGGGAGGACTGTGCCATATTTTGTTTCCTCCTGTCTGCCTTCTCCTCCTTTTAGAATGGTCCTGGCAAGAACCTGATCCCAAAGAATGTTTACGTACTTGAAAAAGTACTGAATGGACATCAGGGGCAGTTCCAGGTTTTGAGGGGCCCTGGGCAGACAGTGCCTAGAGGTCCCATCTGCCCACCATCAGTCCCCAGTCATACTTTGCCACCTCCCACCTGTGTGTCTCCACCTGCCTGTGCATCCTTATCCCACCTGTAAGCCCTTCCACTGCCCATTCTCAGTGGCCTGCAACATGTGTACATTCTTTCCCCAACAGTCCTGGCTGACGCATGCCCCTGGGATTGCTGCCGCCATGGCCACCAGCAGCATTGCCACTGTGCACCACACATCTTTCCCCAAGGGGACTGGGTAACTGGGAGCATGGATGGCAGAGCACTTCAAGCAACCAGATGGAGAAGGACGTGCAGACAAGTGGCAGGGGAGATGTGGGGCAGCAACAGCAGCAGTGGGCCCAACCAGCAGCCCTGGTCCTTGGCAGCTGCCCCACCCTCAGGTTATGCTGATGCTGGCCCTGATGGAAAGGAACTCATGGCCCTAAAGACAGCATAGATTCTACGGTAGTTCATCGGTGGTGGCTCCAAAATCGTCAGTTCAGTCTGAGGAGGCTGGACACATCTGTAATCAAAACTCAAGTCACATTAAACAAATGTAGTTATAAAATCATGCTGACACTAATTTATAAACTCATCTAACATATTCTTGGCTTGAAAGAACAAAGAGGAAGAGCTCTTTTCTTAAGAAGGTCAACTTTATTTCCTTCAGTGAAGGGGAAAATAGCATTATGCTGCCCTTCTGCAAAAGATCTCCAGAACTGTACATGAGTAATTACGTAATGAATAAATTGAAGGCACAACCTTCAGCCCTGTCGCTAATGTAAAAACAAAACAACAATAAAAAATAGCTTCATCTTGCCTACTGGCTATGCTTACTTACACTTTGGTTGCTTTATTTATTTCCTATAGGGAACATGTACTGCTCTTTGTGCTTGGAACTGGGCCAGCGTTGGAGCATTTGTTTCACTGCCTGAATGTAAGCCACCAAAAAAATTTTTTTTGCCATGAAAAATTACTAATTATAAACCCATATCTTATGGTAATTAATAAATGCAAGTTATACAACAATGTTTGTGTGTAGCGATTATTAATACTTATGCAATACTAGGACTGAAAGTTTCAATACAAATTTGTAAAGACATCCAAACGTCTGGCCACGAGTCACAGTAAAGTGCAAAAAGTGCTATTTCAACATTCAGTTCAAGTGTCCTAATTTCAGAGAAAATGTAGAAATTCCATGTGAATCCAGCTGACGGAGGGGCTAGCTTGTGAAAATGCCATTTCAGGTATCCTCTTTCATCAAAGCTGGCATCGCTTAAGAATCCATTCATTCAAAATTTGCTCCGTTGGTTGCAAGTCTGTGAGGTACTTTCTTCAATGAGTGATTAAAAGTGTTGAATTTACAGGCAGTGGCTGCTAACACAGATTGCTTTAAAAGAGGATGAGACAGATTCGTGGAAGATCAGTCCATCAGTTATTGGCAACCTTTACTTCCAGAGGCAGTACACCTCTGAAGATTGGTGTTAGGAGGCCTCTCTGCCCTGTTTGTTGGTCATCCAGGGCAACTTGTTGGCCACTGTGTGAAATAGGACAAGATGGACCACTGGTCTGCACCTCTTAATAGAAGGACATTTATTTGGATAATTTCAGAAACCATGTAATTCTAGTCTGACTGAGGGACCCCACGGAACACGAGTGACATCATACTGGGCTGCTCTTTCAAGTCAACATTGATATGAAGGAGTGACTGAAGGCCACCATTCCAGCTATAACTCTGAAGAAGAAAGGCAAACCACCTTCCCTCTATGGGCTAAAAAACCCTCACCACTACTGCCAGCCACCAGAGCTGTAACAAGGGCAAGCCAAGGGATGCAGAAAAAGCATATAATGACAACAATAAAAGATATATTACTAACTCTTGTTATTTGTGCATTTATCTTTTTACCAAAATGACTACTATGAAGGCACAGGGGGCACAAATGTAGGCGGTAAGAACATAAGAGAACATAAGAGAAGCCAATGTTGAATCAGGCCAATGGCCCATCTAGTCCAACACTCTGTCACACAGCGGCCAAAATATACCAGGTGCCATCAGGAGGTCCAGCAGTGGGGCCAGGGCACCAGAAGCCCTCCCACTGCTGCCCCCTCCAGCACCAAGAATAGAGTGCATCACCTGCCCCAGACTGAGAGTTCCCATCTATACCCTGTGGCTAATAGCCACTGATGGACTTCTGCTCCATATGTTTATCTAATTTCCTCTTGAAACTGTCCATGCTTGCAGCTGCCACGACCTCCTGTGGCAGTGAATTCCATATGTTAATCACTCTTTGGGTGAAGAAGTATTTCCTTTTATCTGTTCTAACCCGACTGCTCAGCAATTTCATAGAGTGCCCACGAGTTCTTGTATTGTGAGCAAGGGAGAAAAGTACTTCTTTCTCAACCTGCTCAATCCCATTCATAATCTTATAAACCTCAATCATGTCACCTCTCAGCCGTCGTTTCTCCAAGCTGAAGAGCCCCAAGCATTTTAACCTTTCTTCATAGGGAAGGTGTTCCAACCCTTTTATCATTCTAGTTGCCCTTCTCTGCACTTTTTCCAATGCTATAATATCCTTTTTGAGATGTGGTGACCAGAACTGTACACAGTATTCCAAATGAGGTCGCACCAATGATTTATACAGGGGCAGCGGTTATGGCTCTGCCAGTCGTCTTCTGCTTTCTAAGAGAGCCTGGCTGGAGTTAGCCAGCCCAAGGCTCGCCTCTCTTCTCTCAATAATAGCTGGTTGTACTCTGACCTGTGTAGCCCAGGCAAGCCCGATCTTGTCAGATCTCAGAAGCTAAGCAGGGCCCACATTGGCAAGTACTTGCATGGGAGACCTCCAAGGAATATCAGGGCTCGGATGCAGAGGCAGGCAATATCCAGCCACCTCTCTGAAACATCCAAGTCCCACTAGGGGTCTCCAGAAGTCAACCACGACTTCCAAGCACATATGTGTGCACACACACACAAATACTCCCCCCCCAAAAAAAACCTGGTTGTTTCAGGTCAGTTGTGCGAAATGCATTTCACTGGCACTTACCGCCCTCTGGGAGGGCTATTTCAACCCCACTGAGTGTGCATGCAATAGGAAAAGGCAACTTCTTGCTCACAACTTGTTGAGCAGTGGTTAGAGTGTCGGATGAGCATCTGGAAGACTCAGGCTCGAATCCACACTCTTGATATAGAAGCTGGCTGGGTGACCTTGGGCCAGTCACATATTTTCAGCCTAACCTGCATCTCAGGGTGGTTGTGACAATAGTGGAGGAGAGGAGAATCATGTAATGCGCTTTGGGTCCCCACTGGGGAGAAAGACAATGTATAAGTGAAGTAGTTAAATAAAACAAAAGCTCCTATATGATACGTGAGTTTGCAAATTTTCACCACATTCACATTTTATATTTTCAAAAGTAGACTTAAAGTGCCATAGGCATACAATTAGAATCATAATTTGTGAAGTGGCCTTGACAGAACTAGATTTTTTTTATTCAACCCTTCAGCCATGTAAGTGGGGAGAAAAGCTATCCAGGCTGAAGACTCATAGCTGTATCAGAGGAAGTGTGCTTGCACATGAAAGCTTATATCGTGAATAAAATGTTGGTCTTAAAGGTGCCACTGGACTCAAACTCTGATCTCTCTGTCTGGACTATGAGGCTCAGATGCATTGAATAGGCATATAATACCCTTTTTGGCTCTGCAAATAAGAGTTCTGAAAGATTTCAGCATAGCTCAAGTTGCAACTGTGGGGAAGCTGGTTGTGCAGGGCCCCATTGGATAGCATCTGTGGTGCCACCAACACACCTGTTTCCCTAATCCAGCATCTGAAGAGAGCACTGATGCACAAAAGTTTATACTCCGTGGAATTTTGTTCATCTTTAAGGGGCTACTGGACTCAGTTTGTTCTCTACTACTATAGCCTAACACGGGTTGCCATCCTCCAGGCTGGACCTGTAGACCTCCCAGAATTACAAGCAATCTGTAGATGTCAGAGATCAGTTCCCCTGGAGAAAATGGCTGTGTGGGAGGGTGGACTCTATGGCATCACATCCCCACTTAGCTACCTCACCTCCCCAAACTCTGCCCTCTTCAGACTCCAATCCCTAATCTCCAAGGATTTCCCAAGCCAGAATTGGCAACCCACCTGAACATATTTCCTGAAAGTTTTGCATTTTTTTAAAAAAGTTTGTAATTTGGGGGCATGGGGAGACAGCGCTAGGTAAATGATGGGCATATAAAGTCTGTGTGTGTGTGTGCAAGAGAAAGATCGAGATCTGATGGACAGGAAAAGAGCAAGAATGACAGCTGATCTAATGGATTCGAAGGAATGTAGATCTTTCATGCACTTTGTGACACCAGGCTTAGACAGTGGATGAAGAATGCCCAGTGGGTGCTCTTAAAATCATAATTTGTCTTCACCCTTTTGAGCCCTGGGTAGGATTGTCAGCTCCAGCCTGAGAAATTCCCAGAGATTTGGGGTGCTACCTGGGGAGGACAGGGAATTCAGGGAGGGATTTAACCTAGCATCTCTGGTATAGCCTAGAGTCCCGTCCCCCCGCCCCGCTGCTATTTTCTGCAGGCGAAATGATCTCTGAAGTCTGGAGATCAGTTGTCATTCTGGGAGAACTCCAGGGCCAACCTGGAGGTTGGCAGCCCTAACTGGGCCCCACACAGATAGCCAAGTCCATGCAATGTGACCAGTCACAGCTAACCACTTAGGATGGTGCAAACCTTGTAGAAACCCCAGGCTTAGGATCTCTGCTGTAGACCATGAATGTGGAACTCTGCTATTTGTGTTCTTCTACCACTTGATATCAGGCAATGCTGCTTTAAATAGGTCACCAGAACCAAGCAGAATTTCATGGGATACAGTAAAAGTACTGCAGTCCAGAGACACAGTATAGAAAGGGATTCAACCTGCCTCTTACATCAACAGGGACAGGATGATGAATTAATAGGTGATTAATTCACAGATGATGGATAACTCCCTAAAATATATTTAAAAGAAATGAAACTTAAGACAGACAGTTATTCTTGGCTGGTACAGATTCATAAGATCTTTAACAAATGTGGGTTAGCCAAAGAATTGTTTAATACGGGGTTACTAAAAGAAAAGGTGATCCTGAAGGTCAAGGAAAACATGGCTTGGAGCCACCTTCCTTCTTTCCTTCTGTCTCATTTTACCCCGTACTTGTCTGAAGACACTCAGGGTGGCACAATGGTTCTCCCTTCTCCAGTATGATCCTCATAACACCCCTACGAGGTAGGTTAGACTGAAGACAGAGTTATTGGCCTAAAGTCAACCAGCAAACTTCATGGCAGAGTGAAGGTTTGAACCTGGGACTCCCAAATCATAGTCTGATGTTATAACCACTACAGCATCCCATTTCCTGTAATCTACCAGTTGAAGCGAATGGCAGTTATTCACTTCCATCTTAAAAAGTAAGGAACTGTGCAGGGACACTGTTATGACAAGGGCAAAATCTGACCTCACACTGATGCTGGGCTGTGTGGGTCCCCTGGATGTTGACGTAGTCTTTTATGTGTGGATGTCTTGCAAACATAGACACTAAGCCCTCTCTTCACCACCATACCTGCCTCTATGGTGGTAGACCACTGCAATGCTAACAGTAATAACATTTCCCTGTTTTTTCTCTCTACCATCCATACCCTCTTTCAGTTTGTTTTCTAAGAACCCTCTTGCTCCTCTTCTCCCTCTGAGGAGGGGCTATAGCTCAGTGACAGAGTATCAGCTTTGCATGCAGAACGCCACAGGTTCAATCCCTGGCATCTCTTCTTTAAAAAAGGATCAGGTAGTACATAGATATTTGTTGTCAAGTCACAAGTAAGACTTACAGTGACCAACAACAAGGGCCTTTCAAGCCAGGGGAAAAGCAGAGGTGATTTGCTACTGTCTTCCTCTGCAGAGTCCTCCTCAATAGTCTCCCATCCAAATAATGACCCTGCTTAGCTTTCAAAACCTGGCAAGGTCGGGCTATAACATGTGGCCTTCTCTCTTGATCAGGTTGTAGGAGGATTCAAAAGACCTCTGCCTAGGGTTGCCAACTCCCACTTGGGAAATATCTGGAGATTTGGGGGTGGAGCCTGGGGATGAGTGGGGTCTGGAGAGGGGAGGATCCTCAGCAGGCTCTAATGCCATAGAGTCCACCCTCCAAAGCAGCCATTTCCTCCAGGGGAACTGATCTCTGTCAGCTGGAGATCAGCCATAATCTGGGAAATCTCCAGCCACCACCTGGAGGCTGGCAACCCTACCTCTACCAGAGACCCTCCTGGAGAGCTGCTACCAGTCAGAATAGATAATTCTGTATCAAGCAGCTTCACAGGTTGGTGTGTGTTCTCTGCCATACAATTCATCATAGCTGTGCCTGTTTTTAATGTTCTTCTCTACATTTTTCTCCAAAACGAGAGTTCTTCTTTCTCACAGCTATTACATGAAAGTGACTACAGATAGCTTCTCTCTACATATGAACATCCCCTGACTCTTGGCAAGCAGCAATGTATCGAATCATAGCATAAATCATCAGAAGGTGACCTGCTGCCATCGGTGATAAAATGCCTGCAGTGACAAAAGAGATGAAAAACTCCCCACGTTGCACAAGTGATTAATTCTCCTCCTTCCTATTTTTAGCCTCTAACTGTCTTTAGTACCAAACTCCTGGATGCCACCTCTATATAAAAATTTCTGCTCCACTGAAAAATATGTCCCCAGGCAAACAATAGCATTCTACATTTTTTGAAAGTTGCCTTCAGTCAGAAGGACCTTGTAAGAGAGGACACATTGACACCACAGTGCTTAATAGCAACACTTTACATGCTCCTAAATCACTAATCCCAGCGTTAGCGGTGATTAATTCTTATGCTAAGCATGCTATAGAGATGGGTACCAGCTCAAGGAAGCTCCTTTTATTTCACTGATTTATTTAAAACATTTTTATGCCACCTGTCTACTCACTTTGGGTCCCTAAAGTGGTAAACAATGAAAACCATCAAAACAATGACGGTGAGATACAATAAAGATAAAAGAACTGGTTTCTATAAAAATAAGAATGAGTTGGATAAAATCTGGCTATCTTCTAATGATAAAATGATACAAAAACTATATAATTTGTTGATATCGAATTATCTTTTGGAGGAAACAGTACAAAGTTCAATGATTGCATGGATGAAGGATTTAGAGCATACTTTGGATTTAGAGCAGTGGGCTAAAGTGTGGGACTCTATTAAACTAATGAGAGCTATCCCTTACAAAGAAAATATATATTATAGGTGGCACTGGACACCTGATAGGGTAGCAAAATGCTATGCAAATGCCAGTAAGAATTGTTGGAAATGTAAAAGAAATGTGGGTACGTACTTTCATATGTGGTGGAGGTGCGAAAAGATACAGAAATACTGGCAAAAAATTCACAAGATTATTAGAGAAGTAACCAGGTTTGAGACACCATTATCACCAGAAATGGCTTTATTAAATATTCTCCCAGAGGCATGTAATAGGAACAATAAATATATAATTATTTATATACTTACTGCGGCAAGGATACTATGGCCCAAGTGTTGGAAAGAGGTGAATTCACCCTCGATGGAAGATGTAATTGAGAAATTGCTGTTATTAGCGGAAATGGACAGACTGAGCATGAGATTACAAGGGAAAAGCTATGAATTATTTGAAAGTAGATGGAAGGATTTCTATTTATGGGTGGATAATACGAGGCAAAATTGACTCGCATGTATAATTTATATGTTAATCGAAGGTGTTATATGTATAGATGTGAAAATTATAAATAAACCACTTAAAAAACAACAACAACAAGCTTTTAACAAAAACACATAAGAACACTTAGAACAACAACTAAACAGTTTCAGGAGGGTAGCCATGTCGGTCTGCAGTAGAATCAGATTTGAATCCAGTAGTACTTTAGAGAGGAGGCTGTGGTGGCTTAGAGGTTAAGCCGCTGAGCTGCAGACTGGAAAGTCAGTAGTTCTGCAGTTTGAGACCCTAGTGCTGTGTGATGGACTGAGCTCCTGTCTCTGGCCCCAGCTCCTGCCAACCTAGAAGTTCAAAACCAAGAAATTGCAAGTAAATAAATAGGTATAAATAAATCGGTGGGAAGGTAACAGCGTTCCATGCGCCTCGGCGTTTTGTCATGCCAGCCACATGATGATACAACTAGCTTTCGAGCAAGGGAAACCTTTACCTTTACCTAAGATAGCATATCAGAAAAGCAGAGACACACTCAGATCAGACCTCCAGTGGTCAGAGGATATACAGAGGATGGAACTTGCAAAAGAGTAGACTAAATTAATACCATAATTGCCCTGTGCTGGTAAAGGAAGTTTGTGTCCATGGTTGTAAATGGGAAAGGAATGGTTATGTATTTCATGTATCTTTGTTTTTTATATTTCCTTTTGTTGTGTGTTTGTTTTAATAAAGATTTTTTAAAAGTGCCCAAGGACCATTGCTTTGGCTCCAACCCTTCTGGACACAATCAAGGAAAAAATTCCTGGGCTCAAATATGTTCACTTGTCAAATGAGTGTAAAGCAAAACTCCATCCTTTGAGTGAACCTTTCTACATGAAAAAATGCCTTGGAATCTAAAGCATTTTGGATCCTTGAGCTCAAATATTCAAGTCTCAGGTGGTCTTGTGCCCAGCGACTGTTTCTCAAATGCAGTTCCTAACAGGGCTATTTTGGTACCTCCCTGGATGGTGTTGCTTATGCAAACAACTGGTTGAGATCAAAGAGAATGTTCTGTATTCCCACTGGCTTGGTTTGTTTCCTGTAGATCATCCTAGAAAATCTGCAGAACATTGTCCGTTTGTTTAACAGCCAGATGATGCAGAGCGTTGTTCCCAGCCCAGATTTCATGAGGTCTGTAACTGTAAGCATAACCCACTGGGGCCAAGGTTGCCGTCTTCAGATCATATAAATCTTACGCCTTTTACTGGGGAAATTCCTGAAGGTTTAGGAGCAGTGCCTGAGAATGGTACAGGTTGTGGGGGAGCTCAGTGGGAATACGATGTCACTCTAGGATTTCTGTTTCTCCTAGAAATTATACCCTCCGTGCTCATCTCCATTTCCAAGCCAAAGAGCCAGCGCTGTCTGAAGACGTTTCCATGGTCATGTGGCCGGCATGACTAAATACCAAGGCACACAGAACTCTGTTGCCTTCCCATTGAAGCGGAACCTATTTATCTACTTGCAATTTCTTGCTTTCAAACTGTTAGATTTATCTTGGGGCCCCTTAAGGACAAACCCATTTATTTTCATGACAGCTTTTCTGAGCCAGAGTCCACTTCGTCAGATGCATGAAAAGCTACTGTCAGCCGACAGGCATAGATACAGAAGAGAGGGGAAGTTACTACAAATTTAGGCCATCAAGAGTGTGATGTTGCTACGCAGAAGGCAAATGAAAAGGAGATCCAGTCCAAAGAATAAATGTCCCTTAAGAGTGGCTTTGAGCTACTCTCAACTGCCCATGAACTGGAGCGAGGCAAAACTCCTTTCTGTATGGAGCCTCCTATTCCTTGTTTCTATTAAGCATGAGTCTGACAGTGTCAAAACTGCATACGAATTCCAGCTTAGCAGCAGTATCCTCTGAAGCTACATTGATAAAGTATAGCAACCTTTAAATCTAAGTCTGAATGTCTGGGGCACGGCTCCCCAACTGCTTAAAGACTGCCAGTATAGATTCACAGAACTGGAAGGGGCCATCCAGCCCATGTAGTCCAGTGCAGGATCAGCCTAGAGCATCCCTGACAAGTGTTTGTCCAGCTGCTGCCTAATTTTAGCTTTTATGAACTTGAGGGCTCCTTTGGGATCCTGACATAGGGTGATGGGCACAGCCACAAAACGGATGTCACAGGAGATGGAGCCAACCATAAAATGCCAGGGAGTAAGGTTACACACAATCCTAACCATACATGACTCTTCGACGTTTCAGACAGAAGCTCTGCTAAGCAAGATGCTTTTTTAAACAAACGTGTTTTCTTCGAGGTCTTCGTGGGGCATTACCCTAGGCTGTGGTGGCAGCTGCTGCCAAAGCAATATCTTTTTTGAATCTGCACAGTCAGGCAGATCTCCAGTAAAGATAAAAGTTCCCTTGCTCGAAAGCCAGTCAAATCCGACTCTAGGGTTGCGATGCTCATCTCCGTTTCAAAGCCGAAGAGCCAGCGCTGTCCGAAGACATTTCCGTGGTCATGTGGCTGGAATGACTAAACACCAAGGTGCACGGAATGCTGTTACCTTCCCACCGAAGTGGTACCTATTTGTCTACTTGCAATTTCTTGCTTTCGAACTGCTAGGTTGGCAGGAGCTGGAACTATAGACAGGAGCTCACCCCGTCATGCGGCTGAACTCGGGTCTCGAACTGCTGAACTACTGACCTTCCACAGCCTGCAGTTCAGCGTCTTATCCACTTGAGCCACCGCAGCTTTAGATCTCCAGTAGCCAATCAGAAGTCCTGTAGTGCAAAAGCCCCATCTTGCCCCGCACACTTTCTAACAGCACTTGATGGGCACCATGGTGTTGAAGCACCGGGCACCATGTTGAAGACCAACAGTCTAGAAAGACTGATTCAGAGAATCAGAGAATCACAGAGTTGGAACGGGCCACACAGGCCATCTAGTCCAAGTTAATGCTCCCTCTAAGCTGTGGAGTCTTGTGAGCAAAAATTCTACTTTGTGAGCTACTGGCATTAAAGTTGAAAGCGAGCGATTTGGCTACTGCAAAAATTAGTTTGTTCTGGAGCCATCCTCCCTGAGCTAAGACAAAAACCTGTGAGCTGGAAGCTAAAAAACTGTGAGTTAACTCACACTAACTCAGCTTAGAGGGAACACTGAGTCCAACCCCCTGCTCAATGCAGGATCAGCCTAGAGCATCCCAGACAAGTGTTTGTCCAGCTGCTGTTTAAAGACTGCCTGGGAGGATTCCACTGCTGAACTACTCTTACTGTAAAAAAGTTTTTCCTAAGATCCAGCCGGTACCCTCCTGCCCTTAATTTAAACCCATTATTGAAGGGTGTTTTTTTTTTTTTTTTTTTTTTTGGGGGGGGGGTTACCACACAATTTTAGTTTGTGGATTTATCTTACCAGTCTTTTAATGGGCTGTTTCTGTTTTATGGATAGTTTTTATGCTGTTCATGCCCAGTGGCCCATTTTTAATGTGTAATCCTCCCTGAGTCCCAGCGAGAAAGGTGGGCCATAGCTAACGTAAATAAAATAAATAGCATAACAGCTTGTTTTTATATTGATATATTGTTTTAAATTGTAAGCCACCTCAAGCCGGACTCTGAAGAGGTGTCATAGCGACTTCCTAAATAAATAAATGAACGAAGAGCTCTGCCAGTGGTTTCTGAGCATTTCCATTTTTAATGTCCGATTTGCGTCCATTTATTTTCTAGAGACATCCAAATGCGGCCAAGTGTAAATGACAGAAGGGCATTTTTGACAAAGGAGAAAATATCTCATGTCAGCTAGATTGACAGAGTAACCCTTGGGCCTGGTGTGATTTATTTTGTTAGCTGGTGTACACTTCTGATTGTACTCTGGGATCCAGATTCTGCAGTGTGAGCTATGGGGGCTATGGTGGGGGATATCTTTGCCATGGAATGAAGAGAGACAAGGCTTTGTGATCTTTCCTGGCAGTAGAAGTCCATCATTCTGCAAAGCAATTTTTTTTTAAAAAAAAGCATTGATGCAATCTCTTTTCCAAAATGCCTATACAGGCAGAGACAGAAATCCTAACTCTCAACTAAACAGTGCCACCACTTGGTAATATCCAGGAAGAAAATACAAACAGTCCAACAAAAGAGATTCAAGAGTGTCTGGGGATGGAAGTAGATACTGTTTCAGCAAAGTGTGTTCCCAAACTCTTGTTTTCCAAGATAATACAAAGGTGGGAGTATAGAAAGTAGAAGGGAAGGGAATTTCCCTTGCTGCTCTGACACTCAGTTTCGAAACTCTTCTAGAGGAAAAAGCAATTAGAAATTAGATCACTGCATTTCCCCCTGCCTCACAATGGTTCCTCTTTCTCTTCTCCTGGCAATCCCCATATCCTTTCTCCTTTCCCTGCTTCCTTCTTTCCTTACTACCCAACAACCAACTGTTCCCCAGTCTTCAACTTTATTTTCATTTATACCATATCTTTCTCCCTAATGGGGACCCAGATTTGCTTACATCATTCTCCTCGCCTCCATTTTACCTTCACAACAACCACGTGAGGTAGGCCAGGCTGAGAGCGTGTAACTGAACCAAGGTCACCCAGCAAGCTCCCATGGCAGGAGTGGGAATATGAACCTGACACTCTAACCACTATACTACACCAGCTGTCAGCTTTCCCTAGGACAGCCTCTCCGTGGGAAAAGTCTGGCCAAGCTGCCAAAGTTGTGTGGGGACCCTTGCACTACAGTCTGCTCTGTCATGTGCATGTGATAAAAGGATATGCAAAATGGGGTATCTGAAAATTGGATCTGTTAGATGCTGTCGGGATACAATGAAAAAAGGTGGCAGGAAGAAAGTAGATTCACTTGCAATGTGGTGTTGCGGGAGAGCTTTACAGATCCCCACGGACTGCCAAAGAAGTCAAATAATTGGGTTATAGGTCAAATCAAGCCTGAATTCTTCTCTAGAAGCTAAAACGATTAAACTGAAGCTATCCTACTTTGGCACATTATGGAAAGACGAGACTCACTGGAGAAGACAATGATGCTAGGAAAAGCTGAAGGCAGTAAGAAAAGAGGGAGACCCAACATGAAATGGATTGACCCAACAAAGGAAGCCACGACCCTCAGTTTGCAAGACCTGAGTAAGGCTGTTAACGATATGGCATTCTGGAAGTCATTAATTCATAGGGTCACCATAAGTCAGAAGTGATTTGACAGCACTTAACATACACACACACTCTGGATGCTCTCGAACTCTCACCATTTTGCCATTGACTGTGGTCTCCAGAGAATCCATCAGCTCAGCCGTGCCACCAATGAGGTTGTGGTGGTCTGCTTGGATCTTGTTAAACTGGTTCAGGTAGGTCATGGTCTTGTGCTTGGACTCAACTAGCTGCTGCTGACGCTGCTGTAACATTTCTGTGAAAGGGAGGAAAAAGAGACAACTCATAAGAAGAGCCCTGCTGGATCAGACCAATAGTCCATCTAGACTGGCATCCTGTCTCACACAGTGGCCAACCAGTTTCTCTGAAGGGCCAACAGGGCATAGAGGCTGAGTCCTTCCCCTAATGTTGCCTCCTGGTTCTGGGATTCCAACGTTTAGCAGTGCCTCTGAATGTAGAGGTTCCCCCTCAGTCACCGCAGCTAGTAGCCATTGATAGACTTCTCCTTCATGAATCTATCTAATCCCCTTTCAAAGCTGTTTACTCCTGTGGCCATCACTACATCCTCTGGCAGCGAATTTCACATTTTAGTCACTCTCTGTGTAAAGTAGTATTTCCTTTTGTCTGTCCTGAACTTACTGCCCATCAGTTTCATTAGATGCCCTTGAATTCTAGTATTTTGGGAACAGGAGAAAAATTTCTCCTTGTCAACTCTCTCCACCTCATGCATAATTTTATAAACTTCTAGTATGTCCCCCCCTTAGTCATCTCTTTTCTAAACTGAAAAGTCCCAGACTCTTCAGCCTTTTCTTATAGGGAATGTGCTCCAGCCCCCTAATCATCTTGGTTGCCCTCCTCTGTGCTTTTTCCACCTCTGCAATATCCTTTTGGAGATACAGTGACCAGAACTGTACATAGTATTCCAAAAAACAGGGGCATTATAATATTGACTGTTTTATTCTCAAACCCTTTCCTAATAATCCCTAACATACAGTTTGCCTTTTTCACTGCTGCAGCACACTGGCTTGACACTTTCATTAAGCTATCCACTGCAACCCCAAGATGTTTATGCCTCTCAGCCTCAGCAAGTTCAGACCTATACCTGAAGTTGGGATTTTTTGTCTCAATGTGTATCACCTTACACTTACCAAAACTGAACTTCATTTGCCACATTGTCACCCACTCACCCAGTTTGTGGAGGTCCTCTTGGAGCTTTTCACAGTCAGCCTTGGTTTTCACCATCTTGAATAATTTTGTATCTTCTGCAAACTTGGCCACTACACTACTCACGCCAAATTCCAGAAAGGAGGGGGAGGGGGAGGGGGAGGAGACTGGATTAATACCCTGCCCTTCATTACCTGGAATCTCAGAGCGGTTTACAATTCCCTTTCCCTTCCCCTCCCCACAACAGACACCCTGTGAGATAGGTGGGGCTGAGAGAGCTCTTTCAAGAACTGCTCTTGTCAGAACAGCTCTGAGAGAGCCATGACTGACCCAAGGTCACACCAGCAGCTGCATGTGGACTGGGGTCTCAAACTTGGTTCTCTCATATTAGAGTCCATATTCCTAACCACTACACCAAAATAGTACCAGCCCCAATATCCATTCTTGTGGGACTCCACTGCTTACTTCCCTCCATTGTGAGAACTGTCCATTGATACCTATTGTTTGTTTGTTGTCTTATCCTACCACTGCTGAGTTTACTCAGAAGTCTTTGGAGAGATACCTTGTCAAAAGCCTTTTGAAAGTCCAGGTATATAATGTCTACTGGTCCACCGTTATCTACATGCTCATACACTTTCTTGAGAAACTCCAAAAATTTGGTGAGGCAGGATTTCCCTTTGCAGAAGCCATGCTGATTTTCCCTCAGCAGTCTTTGTCACTCTATGTGCCTAACAATTTTATCTTTTTTTAATAAGTCTTTTTAAATTTCTTTTTTAACTAACATACAATATTTCAAACAAAACACAGTACATCCAAATATAGAAACGTGATAGAGAGTTTCATACAAGGTGACCCTTACACCTGTGATCTAAATGCAGTTAATAATATCTTGTATTACGAATTGAATGAAGGAGTGGTGCTATCCTTCCTGGTTGGAAGAGAAATAGCCCTACAGAATTAGCCATTTAAGGTACAGAGGATTTGAGAGAAGAATGTCCAGAGACTGCAAATAGGAAACAACTGGGTACCAGGTTGACTCGAATTCGAGTCAACAATTCTATCTTTGATTACAGTCTCCACTAATTTGCCTGGGACAGACATTAGGCTGACTAGCCTGTAATTTCCTGGTTCTCCTCTGGATACCTTTTAAAAAATTGGTGTCACATTTGCTACTCTCCTCTTCTGCTAAAGATTCCCCTTGATGAAAAGCTAGTCAAATCCAATTCTAGGGGGCGGAGCTCATCTCCGTTTCCAAGCCGAAAAGCCAGCGCTGTCCTCCTAACATGTTTCTGTGTTCATGTGGCTGGCATGACTAAATCCTGAGGAGCATGGAACGCTGTTAACTTCCCACAACTATTTATCTACTTGCAGTTTCTTGCTTTCGAACTGCTAGGTTGGCAAGAGCTGGGGCCAGAGAGGTGAGCTCACTCCCTCATGCAGCACTAGGGTCTCGACCTGCTGAATTACAGACAAAGTCTGCAGCTCAGCATCTTAATCTCTCTAAGCCACTTCTGGTACAGCGGCTGAATCTAGTGAAAGGTTACATATATGTGTTAGTAGATCAAAGATCTCACATCTGAGTTCCTTAAGAACTCTGGGTTGTGTTCCATCAGGATCTGGAGACTTATCGGGTTTTAATTTCCCCAGGCAGCGGCTTCTTGGTGCCAGAGAACTACGGTTCAAAAACTGCTGGGAAGCTGTGAGCTGTAGTCCATGAAAGCCGATGCCACAGTAATGCTATCGGGTATTTTTTTTTTTACAAATTTCATAACACTCCCTTTCTCTTAGCTACTTTCTTGTTGCTGCTGCAGTCGCAACCTCTGGGAACCCCTAACGCTTTCAAACAGCGGGGATTCCCAACGTCACGCAGCCCGGGGAGGGGGTGCACCTTCTGGCCGCGCACGCGCGGCGGGGTCTTTCGCCGTCCGGTGGGCGCGGTCTAGACGGGGAGTGGCCCTTTTAGAGCGCCGTAGCGGTTCGCGGAGCGGTTGGGAGCTCTTGGGTGTCGTTGGCGGAAGCGGTGCTCCAAGATGGCGCTAGCCGAAGCTGGTGCTCGGTTTCCTGAGGGGGCACCGGCCGCTGAGCGGCTAGACCCGCTTTCTCGCTTCACGTGCCCGGTCTGCCTGGAGGTGTACGAGAACCCCGTGCGGGCGCCTTGCGGCCATGTGTGAGTGGCTGAAGGGGGCTGGGGCGGTGGCGGCGGCGTTTTGTGCGTAGGAGTGGGGGAAAGGGCGAGGCAGGCCGGCCAGGCCTGAAGAGACCAGGGGTAGGAGAGTTGTCTGTTGAGATAGTAGAGCTCGAGAATGGCAAGCAGGGGTTGGCTCGGTTCAGACAGGGCTGTGGTGTGAGGAGGACTCCTGATCCCCGCTCATTCTTCTCCCCCCCCAACCCCCGCCCGAGCTGTTTTTCTTTCTAAGCAGTGCGCGTGTAAACTCACGTTTTCTGCTGCTGCTGCTGCCTGTTCCCTAAGCAGGTGTGCACTGGCTTGCTTGCATAGCCTTAATCTCCCCAACGGGCTTGCTTTGCCGCTAGCTCGAGCACTTGTGTTGTTTAGGGCGGTGGGCTTCGGCACGTGGGTTGCGATGCTCGGGTGGGTCGTGAAGCCCTGTACAGAGCTGCTGTTCACTTGCCGCTTCTCCGGTCGTGCTTGATAGCGAGCAAGTGTGTCATCTCTCCCGTTTCTCCTGGGGGCCTGATGCTGAAGTCTTCCCTGCCCAGGGCTGTTTTTGCTTTTTAGAAAGGCCCTAAGGAACTTCTCTTAGTCCCCTTCGGGAAACTACCCATAGGTTTTCCCCCTGGGAAAATCTCGCAGGCTATGTTCCTCCCCCAACCCCTCCAGTGTCGACTGATTTCAGTTTCGCTTTCATTTATTTTTCTGTTCTACTTATGAAACAGTAACTAGGAAGCGGATTTCTCATTGCAGTCTGGATATTCCTGCCTACTTGTAAACAACTGAAGGTATATACAACTTTGCTGAAATAGTAGCAGCTAGCCAGCTGCTAAGCATAGCAGGTTCTTTTTCTAATAGAAAGAGCCTTTCTTTGTGGTCAGCTGAAAGGAAAAAGATCACTTTTATGTCTTAATGATTGAGCTGAATAGGGCTTATTGGAAAGTGGACGTCCTAAAATTCCTTCTGCAGACCTATTAAAGGCAGAGAACCACTTGGTCATCCAGTTTCTCTACGGAGAGTTATGTAATAAGCCTTTCAGCAGGCACTAAACTGACAGCTTGTGTAGGGATATATGGCTGATGGGATGTGATTGGAGACATGGAGAATTCCAAGGTGGCTGATGGGCTGATCAGTGTAGGGTTGTGGTTTTAATACTTCCCCCATGTAAACGCTGCCTGCCAAAAAGTTGTGTTGGGGGAGAGGTTCTAGTCTAGCCGTTTGCCCGCTCTATTAGTTTTCCAGTTACAGGAAATTGTTAATGTTGGGCTTTTGGGAATCCCTCCTCTGTGGCCCAAAGTCTATTTTATCACCTTGTCTCCCTGCCACCTCAGTAGGCAGAGGAAGGCTGTTTGTGTGCAGGTAAGGCACACTACCAATGTTAAGTTCTTGCATAGGACTGGTGGCAGCTTTGTCTTGCCTTTGGGGCACCAGTATAAATGTTCTCATGAGTACTCTCTGGGCTTCTTGAGATACAAAGCAGTACCCTTTTCAGCCCAGGCCTTGCCCTGCTCTCACTGATGATTCTACTTTTAACAGCCACAAGAGCAGCTGGGGATGCATTCTAGTTTAGCTGCTACTTATGCCATAAACTTTTGCTGAAGAACAAGTTTTGTCTGAATGTCGTAATTCATATTCAGGTATGAATTGCTAGGTGCTATTGCAATGGGCAGGGAAAACAGTAAGACTTGGTGGTTTAACCAGCCTTCATTATTTTCAGAAAGTGAATTCTACTGGGGAAGTAAGTCTTGGCAAAACAAACAAATAATTGTGGGAAATGCAGATGATATAGAAGAACAGAAACATTCAGAGGAATATGCCCCATGCATTTCAACAGAATGTCTGTGTGCCTAACTTTCTCTAGAAGACAGGCAAACCTAGCCTGTGTGCTGAATGATAAGGAGTTCTACATGGCAACTCCTTTGCTCTATCTCAAAGGCAGAAATGTAGTTGAGCAGAATCTGGGGAAAGGTGTGCTCCTGTAGAATAGCAGTTGTTTGAAATTAGAATGGTAGTTCATACAGTGAACATTTGAACTGTGAACTCTTCCTCTTGTGCCTCGGTAGGGTCCTTTTTACAAAGGATCTTTTAGGAACTTATGCAAGTACTATTTTTTTCTCTTACGATCACATTCATAAGCATGTACTCTGAAAGCAAAATCACTGATGTTTCCTGTGGACATTTCTAAATCATTCTTATAATATTCCTTTGCTTTCATGTGGAAAAAATAGATCTATAAATAACAAATGCAGTACATGTGACCAGATACAACCATCATTTTTCTCCCCCACACACACTTTGCATGTGGATACCCCAATACCTTAACAGGTAGATAGTGGATTTTTTTTGCTACTTGAGCCATAAGAGTTGCCTACTCCTGCTGTAGCCTGTGTTCAAGAACTGTAATACACTTAGTATTCTTGGATGTACCGAATTCCAGAGTTGTTCAGTAGCTACATGAGAAAGAGATTCTGGGAAACATGAATGATGGAGTAGAATAGAAACTGAAAGTACTTTTGCTTATGTTGCATATATTCCTTAGTGCTTGGCTCTGCTTTCCCCCTTAGCCAGGATTTCCCTATTTTACATCATATTTTAAAAATGATTCATCTTTGTGGTGGAGCCTTACAACAAAATCAAAGAGACAAAATGGCTCAACAGCAATTATGTACACAGAACAGGTGTGAATTTGATTATTATACATGAAGTACATTAATCTTTCTGGGTAGTAGCACATATGTTGTTGTTGTCTTAATTTTCTCCAGTTCTAAAGGAGTAAATAATGAACTTGGTGCCTGTACCTGATGAAAAATATGCCACTTCCCATATTAGGATTGTTCCCAACAGCGCTCTCGCGCGCTCTCGCTCTCTCTCTCGCTCTCGCTCTCTCTCTCTCTCTCTCGCTCTCTCTCGCTCTCTCATCCTCTTTTCTAGACCCTAGGGATTTGAAGTGCCTTTCAACCCTACTGATTGTAGATACTCCTAGTGAAATTAATCAAAGAGATGTTCATTTGTATATAAGGGGCAACAGTGATATAACGTTCTCCTGTGCAGCAGTCATTCCCCCTCAGCTATAGTGGTTGGTCAGCAGGCAGTGCTGTGAATGGTAGTGTTAATAGTGGCATAAAATAGCCTTTCATGAGGTGTGTGGCTTTGTTAAGAAAAGAAACACTTGAAAGAGCTATGTAGCTACAAACAACTTGTTAAAAGCTGAATTTAAGGTGGCACAGATTAAAAATAGTTTGACTCAGTGGTAATGGGAGGTGGGGGGAGTGTTTGCATTCTGGCTGCGTTCTCTGTATTGGGAATGTTCTCATGGTGTCTTTCTTCCACACCAGCTTCTGTATGCCGTGCATTCAGGAATGTCTTAAGCCGAAAAAGCCAGTTTGTGGAGTTTGCCGCAGTACCCTGTCTAATGGCAGCAGAGCTTTGGACTTGGAAAAGCAAATTGAAATGACAGAAACGACTTGCAATGGCTGCAGTAAAAAAGTATGGAATATTGGAATACCTTACCTACATAGAGCAATTAGTCTTGATAGAAGCTTCTTTCTGCTTTCTCATTTGATAATTGTTAAAACTCCTGTAAAAGCTACCAGTGTTTGTAGTAACTTGATGAGATCTCCTTTTCTCATGGTGTTTGGGGCAGAATTTCCAGATAGGCAAAGAGCTTGTCAATGATAAGTAAGTGGGGAAAGCGAAGGTTTAATTGAGACTTGTCTCAACTGTAGCATGGCAGGTGAAACTTGTAAATATTTCCAGTAATGAGATCTGTCAGCTTCAGAAACAGTTTGGAGTTCACAGAATTTGCCACAGGTAGGGATCTCTGTCTCCCAGTTCGTAACATTTCAGTAGAGACGCAATACAAATCCTTGTGCAATTTTTCCCTGAGGTGTTAACTGGGAAGGTACAGATACTGACATGATGAATATGTTACAAACTTTATAACAGCCTGTTGTAGCTTAAGTGGTGCATGTAGATCGTGTTTCCTTAATTAGGCAGCATATTGGTTTGTTAGTACAATTAGCACCTCATTTTTACAATTCTTTTGGTGTCATAAGCGAAAGCCAGTTTGATGTAGTGGTTAAGAGTGGCAGACTCTAATCTGGAAAATTGGGTTTGATTCCCCACTTCTCCATGTGCAGCCAGCTGGGTGACCTTAGGTCAGTCACAGTTCTCTCAAAGCTCTCTCAGCCCCACCTACCTCACAGGTGTCTTTTGTGAAGAGAGGAAGGTAATACACTTTGATAGTGAAAAGTGAGGTATAAAAACCAGCTCTTCTTTTAAAGTTGATGCAAGAGTAGATCATCTTTTATTCTAAAGATGGACTGTAATGAGTGTTTAGCTCTGAAACAAGGTGAAATGGATTGAGAGCTAGGAAAACTAGATCAAATATAGAAAGGATCAGAGGCTTGTATTTTGCTGCCTGTGGATTCTAAGGTTAATTGGTTATATCAAAACTCTTCTATGAAGAAAATCCATAAGTGAAGTAAAACAGGAGCGATGATTCTTGAAGCTCTCTACAGGGTTAGCTTTGCCTTCATCCTACAAACTGAATGTGCCCATTAATGTTCTTTTTCTAATGTGACACTCACAGTAGGCTTGTGTCAGCATTTTCATTATATATTAAAATAAAGGTTACCCTTGCTTGAAAGCTAGTCAAATCCAACTCTGGTGGGCGCTGGTCATCTCCATTGCCAAGCCAAAGAGCCAGCGCTGTCCAAAGATGTTTCCGTGGTCATGTGGCTGGCATGACTAAATGCTGAGGCACACATACCGCTGTTACCTTCCCACTGAAGCGGTACCTATTTATCTATGTGCAGTTTCTTGCCTTTGAACCGCTTGGTTGGCAAGAGCTGGGGCCAGAGATGGGAGCTAACTTTGTCATGGGGCACTAGGGTCTCAAACTGCCGAACTACAGACCTTCCAGTCTGCAGCTCAGTGTCTTAAACTCTGAGCCACCGCAGCCCCTTCATGATATATTAGCGTGATGTATAAAATGTGATTGGTGTGGCCATCTGTTTTTTCTAGCCAAAAATTCTGTATTACTGGCAGTTTAAGAAACACTTCTCATAATTTGGTCCTTGTAAACCTGAGTTCAAATCCTACTTTAGTTGTGGACTCCTTAGGTGGGTTGAGTGAAGCTCAGCTTTCCAATTCATAAAATAAATTTGGTCTTTATAGCCTTGTATTCATGACCTGCACAAATGAGATGAGAAGGCATATAAAATGCTGTGCATATCTGTAAGATGCAGCACTAATAGATTTCAGAAGCATTATGATCAAATGTCAAAAAAATCAAAAAGTTTTGCGTCCAATGTCTGTTCTATATTGGGCATACTATATAGTGAAGCCTGTGGTAATTAAACCCCCATTACTTCTTGCCACCTGAGCCCTAAGGTTTGGTTTTTAATAATTAACTACAAGGTATCTGACACAGAGGCATAAGTTGTTGTTCAAAGTAAGATTCTGATGCTTCCATGGAAATCCTGGCATTGTTAACATTACTGCCACAGTACAAGAAAATGCAAAAAGGAATCAACTTTTATTTGGTTATTGCTCTAAAAGAAAGAAGAAAGCTAGAAGACCTAACCTGGGTGCATGAGAGAAACAGTGGCCTATCCAGGAAATGAAAGAAGAATTAACAGTGGTCTGGTAAGCAAGGTGTCATCTGTCTGAAGCA
Organism: Gekko gecko; assembly: GCA_029375565.1. Lineage (NCBI taxonomy): Eukaryota > Metazoa > Chordata > Lepidosauria > Squamata > Gekkonidae > Gekko > Gekko gecko. The sequence continues at coordinate 157,900,505 of JAPDNY010000006.1, forward strand.
CTGCAAGGGATCTGCACCCACTGTGACCTGGAGCCTCCTGTGTTTCAGGGTTTTTGGAGCAGCAAATGGATTAATTTATAGTCTTCTGAGAATGCTCCTTTTATATTCAGTCTGAAGCCTCTGCTATGACTGTATTAAAGAGAACCTTGTTTGATTCTTCCTGTACAGATGTACCTTTCAAAGCTGCGTAGTCATGTCGCTTCTTGCTTGAAATATCAGAACTACATAATGGAAGGTGTTAGAGCTGTGACTAAAGATCCACCGCAGGATACAAGGTAACAAACACTTTTATGGAGAGTTGCAGTTTGCTTGCTGCTGTTTAAAATTGGGTTCAAAATTGAGGACTAATATATCTTGGCCAAATGGTACTGAGCTCAGTGTCATTAATGAATGTTTCAGTAGGAGATGGGGAAGGGGCTTTAGATACTCCTCACTTAGTAGTAAAATGTGGGCAGTTCTTTGTAAGTGTACCTACTTGGGCTCTTCCACTGGAAACTCTTGACTTGCTAGACTTGCAACTCTTGTGACCCAGGTCAAGATCACTGTTGATTGTTAGCTACACAATGGTTTGCTGCATTGGTTTCACTCTAGAGACATGGCGCGCGGGGGGGGGGGGGGCACTCCTGATTTTGTATGAAGTTGCTGTGGATGAAATTGACACCCTTTTAAAGGAGACTGGGTTTAGCTTTAAGGTATTTGTGAATTGGGAGTCATGTTAGAAGCGGGACAGAAGAGGCTATTTCAGGCTTCTACAGTTGCAGCCCAAAATGCTAAATATGATATATATACGTGTGTGTGTGAGAGAGAGAAAGGTATTGCTTTAGATGGGGATCAAAATAGATTGGAGTGGTTAGGAGTCATGATGTATCTTAAGACTTCTGAAGGTGGGATGCTGGTAAAGTAAAAGGCTTACACCAGTTCCCGGGAGGCAGGTATCTGCAAGTATTGGTTTGGCTTAGTGTTTGCCAGCAGTCCCCTTCTTCACTGCAAGGCCCTGTAGCGTGTACACAAGATTTTAAGGAAAGCTGATTTTTGCCATTTCCAAAAGGCCAAGGCCTCTGGACAGACTCATAGGGCCTCTTGTTCCTTCTATTCCCATATGACATGGTAATGGGACATGGGAAATTACTTGGGTCCCCCGTGGGAAGCAGCTGCTCACCATTAACTAGTTGGCCTTGCCCATGGAGGACTTTGCATTGAAAGCCTTACCTGTATTGTGAAAAAAATGCTGTTCTTTGTCAGGTAAAAAAAAAGAGCTTTTGCTCTTCATGTTGTAAAAACTGTAAAAAAAATAAAAATGGTAAGCTTGCTTTTAAATCTATATGCTGCTTCTGAATGTTTCTCTTCATGCCTGGTTGAGTGCAGCCAGGGGTGAGGATATGTCATTGTTGCAGTTCTTTTGGTATTGCTGCCTGGATGTAAGTTGCTTGTCTATGCATGCAACAGTCCTGTTGCAAAACTTGGAGCCTTCCTTTTATTTGCATAACCTTTCAAGAAAGTGAAATCCCTCATTCTCTCTTTCTCCAGGAGTGTTCCGAATAGGTTTACGTTTCCATGCCCTTACTGCAGTGAGAGAAACCTGGACCAGGAAGGGCTGGTAGAACACTGCCGAAAGTATCACAGCCTGGACACAAAGCGAGTGGTAATTCTGATTTACTTGCTACAGCTTGGCCTAATCTGTGGCTTCAGTATAGGCTGCTCTGTCTTCTAATAACAGCACTTTTTAAAATTAAAGACATGGTTTCAGTTTTGATGATGAAATCTAGTCTCTTTGAGATGAATGATAAAGATTAAGATCAGTGCAAAGTACTGTGAATCCAGTATGTGATCCCTGGCCCAAGAGACATCCAGCTGTCTTTGACCAGAGCCCCAAGCTGTTTTCATCCCTGGCTCCAACTTGGTGGAACTCTCTGCTGAGTAACATCTGTGCCCTGTGGGACCTGATGCAATTCTGCAGGGCCTGCAAGGCAGAGATGTTCCACTAGGTGTTTGGTTGAGGACAGTGACAGTTTCCATATGCTCTGGCACTCCTGTCCCCCCCCCGCCTTTGCAGGGCAGCAGATCATTGATGTAGTTTTTGTGCCATCAAAGCAGGATCATTGTTGTATTTTATTGTATTAACTGTGTATTTTAATCTCCGGATGTGTTTTTGCTGTTGTGCTTTGCCCTGAGCCCTGCTCTGCAGGGGAGGGTTGTCTAGAAATTTAATTTAATAAATTTAATAACAAATGTCTTGGGAGGTAGGCCAGGTTGAGCAGAAAGATGGACTTGAGTGGTGGTCTGAATCCAGGTGTCTTGGTTGGTTTGCATCATGTTGGCGTTCAGTAATATTTAGTATAGCTACAGCACATTTCATGAAATTAGTATTTTCTCACTTTTTGCTAGGAGTAGGTCTAATAATCTTGCTTGCCTTCTTAAAATTGTATCCAAAAAGGGCAGTTCAGAATACTTAATTTCAAAAGCAGAGGTTCTTGGATGAGCCAAATATTCCAGTGGGTGAGAGGAGAACAACATAAGCTGCTTTGTGTTCCTGCTGGGGAGAAAGGTGGGGTATAAATAAAATAAATTCATCACTGTCCCATTACCCTTGCAATACGACTCTTCCTAATATCGGGTAAATTGGTCTGGATCCCTTTGTGAAGAGAGGCTCCCTCTGGTGGAAGAGAGTCTTAGGATGCAACCCATTGTAGTAAATCAGGAATGCGTTCAAGTAAACAGAGTGTGCATCAGATACTTTGACTGGTATCCAAAGAACCATGAATGTAGATGAGTTGTGCATTAGGATTATCCGCTGAAAAATGGAGGAAGGGAACCTTCCTGCAGTGTCATGTAATGCAGCCAGGGTGCTGCAGTTAGATGTAGAATGTTTGGGTCCAAGCTATTAAAAATTATTTCAGTAAGCAGGCAGGATTCAGAATGCATGCCTGTCTAATAAAAAAAATCAGGAAGGGTTGTTGAGTAGATAAACTGTCAACTTTTCCAGGTCTGTCCAATTTGTGCATCAATGCCATGGGGTGACCCAAGCTATAGAAGTGCTAACTTCATGGAGCATCTCCAGCGACGGCATCGGTTTTCTTACGATACTTTTGTGGTAAGTAACCAGCGTAAAATGTGCCCTGCAGATTTAAGTGGCAAAATGGCGGAACTCAAGCATTTGCTTTGAGAACTTTGGCTTTTAGCATTAGCTGTTTGAAAACATGGCCTTTAAATTGTCAGTATTCTAGTGAGAGCCCATACAATAACACACTGCCATGCCACTGAGCATACCCAGAATCTGTGCCTCTCTGTAAAGAAGGTTCCCCAACATGGTGCCTGCCAGTACTTCCCTTAGTGGCCATCAAACATATCAGAAAGTGGGTGGGGCTGTTGTAAGGCAGGGCTTGTTATTGGCTACCCTCATCCAGATGAAAGGGTTTCCCACAGGGCTGGGGGGGGGCGGCTGGTCAGCACCCAGGCTTTCCTCAGTGTGTTATTCCCACTTTTCTTCTTCCCAGGAGATGGGGTGGGGGGCAGTGCTCCCCCGTAAGCTGTGGAGTCTTGCGAGAAAAAATTCTAGTTTGTGAGCTACTGGCATTAAAGTTGTGAGTGAGCCATTTGGGTACAGCATAAATTAGTCTGCTCTGGAGCCATCCTTCCTGAGCTAAGACAAAAATGTGTAAGCCAGAGGCTAAAAAACAGTGAGCCTAGCTCACACTAACTCAGATTAGTGGGGACACTGGTGGGGGGTATTCTGTTGGCTCTGCTTCCAGTGGTGGCCAGAATTCTAAAGGTGCCTGGAGGCTTAAAGTTGGAGATCTGTGCTGCAGAAAAACAATTTGGGGAAAAGACTAAGTTGCCTTTGCTCATGCTTTTTCTCCCATCTTCTGTTCTAGGACTATGATGCTGATGAAGATGATATGATTGCTCAAGTCATGATGCGTTCCTTGAGGGATCAATGAACAAAACAAGAAATAAACTCTTAATATTTGGCTTCCATTAGGGGAAAATGTATCCCAGACACTTCTTACCCCAACATTCTCTGGCATCCATAAAGAGAAGAGTCCAACTTCATTATGTTTTGCTTCGCTGCTTATTTCTCTCTAGTGATCTTGCTCATACACTGCAGGGAGCATTTTGTTCATTCTTATTTGAGGATACTTTCAGTTTGTGTCATTTTCTTCCATTTCAGCCTCTTCCCGAGTTCTCCAAACTAAACCTCCTGAAGCATTGCAATAATTTTAGCCTGCAAGCAGCCTTTTAAAAACTGTATAGTTCTCTTTTGAATATGGATCAAGTGTTAGAAGCTAGATATTTTGCCGGGCATTTGACAGTTCTGGTGTCAAACAGGTTTGTGTTCTTTGTGTAGGAGAATGGTGAGCTTGACTTCCTGCTGAGAGATACAGACATTGTAATCAGCCCTTAAGTCTCTAAGTACAGTATCGTATTTCCATAGCAGGTTCATATTTTGATTTAATAACTTGACAGGACCTTCCATGGGCTTGGAGGGAATCTGTTTAGGACAGTCCTGTTTGTCACTACTTGTCCACCACTAATGCCAAGTGTGACTTGGGTGGGTTTGTTTTGCAAGACAGATGAATTCAAACCGGTTAATGTCATATCGGGTTTCCTAAGCTCAAAAATGCCCTTGTATATTTCTACCTCTATACCTAGAATTGAAAACAATTTGACAATAGCAAGTAAGTTAACTTCTGATAGACATAGCAAATTCTGGACTTCTGAGCTCCAAGTAAAGCTTCATTGAATTTATGCTTCTGTATGTAATAGAAAGATGTCATATGTGAAAAGTTCCATGCGGAGAATTCCGTGTCCATGTGTTGAAATTGGTGTCTGTGCCCACATTTTGATTTGTTTCTTTTCTGCTGTAGTTGAGAAGGCTAGCAGTCCAGTGAATCAGGGGTCTGATTATCAGTCAGTTTTGATACCTAAAGACAACTACTGGCTTAACTACTTTGGGGGGTGGGGGGGGGAATGTGACCATGTCTGAATGCACTGCCATATAGTAGCCTGAACTACTGCATTGTCCTGAATAACCGGAATTTTTAATGGATGTGTAAATCTTGCCTTATGGTGGAACATTCAGAAGTCATGTTCACTGTGCAGAAATAGATGACCTGGTATCAGACCGTATGAGAACTGGACTAAAGATTGCTTAAGCAGTTGTGTTGGAGGCATCTGAAGCAGTTCATTCTGTGTATATAACTGCCTTCTGATAACTGTTGTGACAAACTGCCCTTGGAGAGTGTGTGCTTGCAGAGCTGGCACAAATCGGAACGCACAATTCAGCCTGACAGTCATGTTTTTGAAATTGAGACTGAAGACTATGCAAGCTATTGGACAACTTAGCATTTTGTGGACTTTAAGCTGTCTCATTATTGGTTCATATGGCATGAGTATCTTGACCACTGGAATGACCTGCACTAGCAATCAACACGCTACTTTTCAAGAAGTGCTCCATTTGCAGATTGACTGAACTTTTAAAACTGTATCCAAAATCCTGAGATTTTTAACCATCTTTTCTTGCACTGAACCATTCCAGTAGTGGTAATTTTTGGTGAGATTGGTCAACATACAAAGTGTGCCCATTGTGTCATGGGACTTTTCAGATTCCCCCCCCCTTTTCCTTCCTGCCACAGTCTTCCTGTGCCCCACCAGAAGTGTCTCATGGATGTTGGGAGGGAAATCAGTGGCATTCAGTATGATTAGGGAAGGTTGAAATGGCATCTGGGGGTGGTAATCTGTACGTATGCAGAAGAATTTCCGCATGTGCGTTACGTGGATCCCGGCAACTCTTCTTGCTGTTTCAGCAAATGACGATGTTCTACAGAACTTATAGAAACTGGGTATCCTAATACACAAGCATATCTGACTACTTTGTTCTCATATTCTAAGTGCACTTCTAGCAATTTTAATAATTTTAGAACTTCGAAACTATCTTGTTCTGGCTTTGGAAAGAAATAAGTGTAGTAATTAAAGTCTGATGTTTGTTGAAACTCTTGTCCCAAAGTTTTCATTTCAGGAGTAAGAATGAATGAAGCCCGGTCTATGGGGAATATTATTTCTGTAGACTTTAATGGATGAGGGCTTGGGCTAGTGCAGAGCAAAAATAAGGGCCATGAATTCCATACATTCTTGTATTGAGTTCATTTCAGTGTGATAGTTTTGAGCCCTATTTTTAAAACGCCTAGTGTGTCTAATAGATTATCCAAAATAATAATGCTATTTCACTAGTAATAGACATGGTCTGCAATAGGATATGAAAGATGGGGGCTAAATACAGAGAAGATACAGAAGGTATACTGACCCTTGTTCACTGGAAGATCCTTCCAAGTGTGCCCGGGGTTCATTGCCTCTGCATTTTGGTGGCTCTGGGTCTGATAGGGCCGGCCAGTGGCCACAAGCATAAACTGTCTTCTTGCCGCATATAAATTATCTCACCTTGTGTAGAAATATGAACTGGTCAACCTTTGTAAACAAACCAGGGATTCTACTATGTGCAGGTGCTGGGTATCTCATGAGCACTGGCAGAGTGAGCCTGCAGGTCTCTTCCTGCCTTGCCAGGCTACAGGTGGTTTGCCATTGCCTGACTCCGCATCATGACCTGGTATTCCTTGGCGGTCTCCCTTCCAAATACCAGCCAGGGCTGACTCTGCTTAGCTTCTGAGATCTGATGTAATCAGTCTAGCCTGGAGTTATCAAGGTCATGGCACTAGGAACCCTTTCGATAATGGATTTTCAGGATCCCAGCCATGGTGAGGGTGAACTAGAGGGATCTGGCTTTTAAATACCTGTGTACATTTGGCTAGAAGCCCAGGTTTGCAGACAGTTTGAGGCCTCGTGATGCATGTACGGCAAAGTTTATGGAAATGAGCTGTGGTACTCTCTGCAAACAGTTGCTGTACGAATCATACCAAAATGTCAGCAATTGGACAGTAGAGGGCACTCTTCCACTACAGGCTGCCTGCAATAGTCTTACCTCCTGCCAGGCCAAGAAATCCAGCAAATCTCTTGAATAAAATTTTGTTGGTCTTAAAAGGTGCCCCTGGACTCAAACGTCATTCTGTGCCTTCAGTAAGGGATGCTCCAGTTCTTACACTGTCCCCAAAGTCTACATAGACTTGACCGTTAGGCAAGATGACCAGAGCCCAAGCAGTAGAATGCGTTTGTGTTGAAGACTTGCCCAGTTTTTCTTTGTTTCAACAAAGCTTTTGCACAGAAGAGCAGCTTTGGTGGATTGTTAGTGGAAGGAAGGATGAATCTGCCTTTTACTGAGTCAGACCCTTCATCCATTAAGGTCAGTATTGTCTACGCAAACTGGCAGTGGCTCTCCAGTTCTCAGGCTGGTCTTTTTTACTGGAGAAGATGCCAGGGATTGAACCTGGGACCTGCATGCCAAGCAGATGCTCTTCAACTGAGCCATGCCCCCCCCGTTTGGTTTTGCTGCTGGTGATTACAGGGTCTCTGTTGCCTTTGGCTGGACTGAGCAACTTGAAGAAGCTACGTTGTGGTTGTGTATCATCCACGTCACAGAGAAATGAGTGGGCCAGCAAGTCAAGAGGGTGGCTACAGAGAATGCTCAGTTCTGCAGAGGGGGTGCTGCCTTAAAGGTCTTCAGCAGTGGGTGGAGAGGCATTTGCTGTGACTTTTTAGAGCGGCTTGCAAGGGTCTGATGAAAATGTTTCCGCTATGAGTGTAAGGTCACCTTGCTTGATGTCAGAGGAACAGTTGACTTGCTATCAGGTCATCCGCAAAGAAGCTGAAGTCCCTTCTTGAGCACCTTTCCCTTTCGCTGTGTCATATGCTTTTTCCAGAGGTGGAGTGGGCTGTGCAAACATTTACATGTTGCTAGGGGAAATAAAAACACCATCCCGTCTGTTTTAATGCTGCCCTTCTTCCCAAGAGCCTAGGATGGAATCCATGGCTCTTCTCTCTAGCTTATCTTCACAATAGCTGAGAAACGTTACCAGAGGGTATGCATTTTGTGTGTAGCCTGACTTTCTCACTGAGACTCAAGGCAGATTGCAATAAAACCCACAGAGAACACCACTAAAGCAGTGTAACACAAACAGCAAGGCAGGAGAAGGAGAGACTGGAGAGCAATGCAGTGGAGTGTCTTGTGTACAATGATGCAATAAAAGTGGGTTACAAGAGGAGATAATGCAATAAACACAACATGATAGCACAACAAATACTGCTGCATGTTCTGCAGATGTTAAGGGCAGGCTCCCCAGGTCCTACTCACAACTCTCAACTGTTGCATTGCCTCAGAAGACAATGTATGCATTCCCTCTCCCTTCTTGACTTCAGAACTGAACTAGGTTTAGGACTTTCATGTGCATGAATAGAGCAGGCTAAACAAATGAGACTCCTAGATGAATGGTTCTTGGGGGGGGGGGGTGATGCAATGAAATAAATGCTGAGACTAGTGGGGGGTGGGCATAAGAATAGTTGCCCCAGTGGCTGTGGTCTGTCCTCTGTTCTTGTTGACCCAACTGTCATGGGGGGGCAGGGGAGATCACAAGCAAGCCTCCACTGTGATAGCCTTTCTCTGTTGTAAACCCTGGCATAGTTTCAGGCGGCTTTCTCATACCTGACAAAAGGAGCAGCATGTTTTATAAATATATGTTTGCCTGCATTCAGATTGAAAAAAATTCCGAGCTGGGGGGGGGTAGTGTTAGTCCCACGATGACTGTGGTAGCCCTATGTAGCCAGGGTCCTCTTTGCCAATGTGCCTCCCCACAGCTTTTCATTCCCCTCTGGCCAAATGCAAACTGTCCACGTCACCCGCTAACCCAAACAAGCACATGAGTGTGATGCATGCTGGAAACTTCAAAGAACTGTGGTCTGTTGGCTCTGTGATTCACTGTCCAAGTACAAACTAAACAAAGAGGTAGAGAAGGAGGGCCGTGACAGCAGAGCATACCTTTAAACTGATCTACTGCCACATTCAATCCATTTTCCTTTCTTCTGCTGTATTAGGACTTTGTTACTGTAAGCCACACTGAGCTGAGAAAGGAAAGATGTGCAAGAGACATATATTTTTTAAAAAAGAATGTTATTAGTTTATAGAAAGAAAAGGGTGAAGGGGAAAAGGAGGGAGGAAAGAAAAGTATAGAAATATACAAAATTCCAGTTTAGTATTCTGCATGCATATCTTATCAGAATTTCACAACTATTTCATTTATCGTTATTATTCTTCACTTAATCTTGTTTTCTCAGAACTTGAGTTTTAACCAGTCATAAAATGCCCTCCAGGGTCACATAAATTCTTCCTTTTAATATGTTTGTCAACTTGTCCATTTCAACACATTCCATAATCTTCAATATCAACTCATGTCGCGTTGGAATTCTGTAATTTATTTACATGATGTGTTACAGAGAAGCTCACAAATCTGTCCATTTGTAGCCATCTCTTTTCCCAACAAAATAAGCTAATGGTGTTGTACTTTAGGGTTACCAATGTTAAGGTGAGGCCCGGAGGTCTCCCAGAATTACAACTGATACCCAGTTTACAGTTCACCTGGAGAAAATGGCAGCTTTAGAGGGCATACTCTAAAGTATATACCATAAAGTCTAATGGAAATGGAAGTCCTAGAGTAACAGTACAACAGCGCTGAGCTCTAGGGATTTCCCAAACTAGTTAGTAACCATACTCTTCACCTTGCTTCTTAACTATAGCCCTCTGCTATAGGTTGGGCTGAGGAATGGCTTGAGTTTTCCTAATGAGATACACAGCTGAGTGAGGGTTGGATTGCTAGCCATCCAGGTCCTAATCTGATGCTCTAGCACAGGGTTGCCAACCTCTTGTTGGAGCCTGGAGATCTCCTGAAATTACAAATGATCTTCAGACTGTAAAGATCAGTTCCCCTAAAGAAAATCACACCTTTGGAGGGTGTACTCGGTGGCAGTATACCCTGCTGAGGTCTCCCCTCCCAAGGCTCCCCTCCCCAAATCTCGAGAAATCCCCCAGCACAGAGTTGACAACCCTAAGCGTCACACTGGTTTCTAAGCAAAATCAAAGCTGGGAGGAATGCACTTTCAACCCCAGACTACAGCACGAAAGCTAATTTGTTTTTTAACATATGTGACCTTTCTGCTTTTTCTCACTGTCTCACCGCATACGTTTGTCTTCCTCGGAATATATTTATATTGCAAATATACTAGTTTAATAACCATTGTTTCATCCTGTGGAATGCTGGGAACTGTAGTCTGGGGATTGGGGAGCACGAGTTCTTCATAAAACACTCATCATTCTCAGTAAGCTACCATTCTTGGGGGGCAGGAGCCATGACGGTTAGCAAGACCTGAATCAAAGTAATGTTGTACTGCAGACAGACTCTTTCTCCTTCTTTTATGCAAAAAGCAAAGCAATTGTCAGCACAAACGCCCCTGTGGCTCAGGCTACAGTCCACTTGTGGGTTTGGAACCACTTGTTGAACCCGGGTTGCCAATCTTTGGTAGGAGAGATTCCCAGAGATTTGGGAGTGGAGCCTGGGGGTGGTGGGCTTTGGGGAGGGGAGGGACTTCAGCGTGGTTATAATGCCATAGAGTCCACCCGCAAAAGCAGCCATTTTCTCCAGGGGATCTGAGCTCTGTCAGCTGGAGATCAGTTGTAAAAGCCGGAGATCCCCAGGCCCCACCTGGAAGGTTGGCAAACATATTGAGGAGAACCAGCCACCAGCTGTGAGGTGACTGTTAGCCCCCCTGTCCCTCCCTTGTAGCAAAAAAAACAGCTGTCCTGGAACCACAAGGAATTCTGGGTTTACAGCAGGTGTCATTTTAGGTTGCCAAATTCTACAGCAAAGGAAAGTTACCCACTTTAATCTGGAAATCAAGACCTGACGAGAGGAGGATGAAGGGGGTGGGAGTGTTCTGGTGTATGTGTGCAAGGGGGGGGAAAGATCCCCTCGAAGGGCATGATGGTGGAAAATAGTTCTCAGTGGAGGGTATTGGTAAGCCTCTGTGAGAGGCCTGTTTCTGCCACCCACCTCGTAACCCATGGATCCTAGGTGGCTGACACATACCTCCGCACCCGCCTTTGCTCTTTTCCTGCAGCCACAGTGTAGAAAAGTGTTATTTGCCGTGCAGTAAAACCCTCAAGGCAGCCGCACAAGTGACTGTGGTGTGGAAGCGGGCCTGCGGGGTGGAGGGGGAGATGATTGAGAACACTTTTCATACTAACAGCAGCAACTGGGAGAGGGAAACATGCCCCCCTCCACCCCACTTCTGAGGGCAGGAAATAGTTCTGATTAAAGAAAGGAAACCCACCTCTCTGCCAAACAACACTGTAGGAAAGTGGTCTGAGTGTTTCGTTGCCTGGTGTCTTTTAAAACAAAATTGTAACCTCGAAACAAAGTGTCCAGAAATTAGGGTTGTCAGCCTCCAGGTGGGACCAGGGGACCCCCCTGGAATTACAGCTCATCTCCAGACTAGAGAGGTCAGTTCCCCTGCAGAAAATGGACGCTTTGGAGGGTGGACTCTGTGGCACTGTACCCCACTGAAGTCCCTGTCCTCTCCGGGCTCCACCCCCAAATCTCTAGGAGTTTCCCAACCTGGATCTGGCAACCCTACGAAATCCTCCGCCAGTGAGCAGGAAGGACCTGGCAACCTTGGCTCCAGATTGGGGATTGCCTCCCCCCCCCATATCACCCCAAAATTGTGGGGGGCAATGATTCATCAGAGGGATATGCCAGGTAACAGAGCTTGGATCCAGTAAATGAAGAAGACAACATTTCCCAAACAAAAACTGTCTTTATTCAGACAACGATGGGGTGGCATCCAATAGATGTGAGAATGGGTGCCTATAGAATAGCTATAAAGAGGCTGCCTGTTTGTTCCTTTTTTCCAACTTAACAGTGTAGAGGCAAGGTCCATAGGAAGAGCCACAGCTCAGTGGTAAGAGTATCTGCTTGGCTTGCTGAAGTCCCCGGGTTCAGTCCCCAGCATCTCCAGTTAAAAGGGTCAGGTAGGAGGTGATTCAAAAGACCTCTGCCTGAGACCCTGGAGTAGACCATACTGACCCTGAGGGACCAATGGTCTGATTCAATGTAAGGCAGCTTCCTTTATTCATGTATCCAATGTCAGCAAAGAGGAGAAAACATACCCTGAGGCTTAAAAGGAGAAGGAAGAAATAGTTCACAAGAAGGTGTCATATCAACAGCAGCAACCAAAGGATCGTGCTTCCTCTATAACCGAAGACTTCCCTTATGGAAAAAAAATAACAACTACCAATGACATCAATTACCTGCAGATGAAACTATTATTCCCATAGGCCTTGGATGATTGATGGGCAACTCCTTCCATATGTATCACTCCCTAAGCCATTGAAATGGCCATACAAGAGCAATGATGAGCCCTTGGAACAAACCAGGGAACCAACAGTGCAACCCTAAGCAAGAGTTGTACCTTTCTAAATCCATGGAAGTCGAGAGGTGTAGTATCTTCTTAAACTGTCTGTTACTCTCTCTCCCCTCCCCCATCTTCACTCCGGCATCTCTGTTAAAAAACTTAGCCAGCCATGTCTAGGGTTGCCAGGTCAGCCCTGGCCACCAGCAGGGGATGGGGGGAGAATAGGGTTGCCAGATCCAGGCTGGGAAACTCCTGGAGATTTGGGGAGGACAGGGTCCTCAGCAGGGTATAATGCCAGTAGAGCCTACCCTCCAAAGTATCCATTTCTTCAGGGGAACTGATCTCTATCATCTGGAGATAAGCTGTAATTCCAGGGGATACCCAGGTCTCACCTGGAGGCTAGCATCCCTATGCCACCTATTTGATGCATGCCAGTTTGGTGTAGTGGTTAAGTGTTAGGACTCTAAACTGAGAGAACTGGGTTTGATTCATCACTCCTCCACATGCAGCTGCTGGATGACCTTGGGCAAGCCATAATTCTGACAAGAGCTGTCCTTGAAAGGGCACTTCTTGAAAGAGCTCTCTCAGCCCCACCTGCCCCACAGGGTGTCCATTGTGCGGAGGGGAAGGGAAAGGAGTTTGTAAGCCGCTCTGAGACTCCGAGTGAAGGGTGGGGTATAAATCCAATCTCTTCTCCTCTTCTTCTTGTCTGTCAATCAGTGGCCTTCTGCTTTCAACAGAGAACAAAACCAGTCTGTCCCTGTACAAGAATAAATGGGCACAAAAGACCATTAAAAAATGGAAGCTTCCAGGGACTACAGTAAAAACTGTCTCTCAGGACTCTGCACCGCCCACCTGAGAATCGCCATTCTTCTGCGAAGAACTTCAAAGGGAAACACCAACATGTAATGGCTGAACTCAAAGGTATCAGGAAGTGTGGTTCTGTCCTTACAGGAAGCAAGTGGCACAGCCATTTCCTCTTATGCTACAGGTGTTAAATAGCTTAGCAAAGCTAGGAACATCCCGCTATCACTAATTCCTACTATTGAGAATGGTCTCTGTGCTTATCTTGTATACATTTGGGCTTTAAATAAAAATGTCATAGACTGGCTCTTTTGCATTTTCTGGCCCATTTGACCCCCTCCCATTATTTGTAATTCCCTCCTCTCTACACCCAGTTGCCAATTGATAACTGCTACTTCTGAAACCCACCAGCAGAGGCAGAATGTCTGACCCCATTGTGCTTCTGGAGATGTACCATTCATTAGGGGAATGATGCTTTGGGATGCGGAAGAAGACTCAGTTGAATCAGTTGTGCAATGGTGGTGTTTGATTGCCCTCCACGTATCTGAGGGACTGAGCCATGACTCATGAACGCTCATGTTGAAATAAATGTTGCTAGTCTTGAAGGTGCCGCTGGTCATTTGCTTTACAAAATGGTGGGACGGGAATAGGTTACAAGACATTAAAGTTGGATGACTATCACCAGAACCAGGCTCCAAATGACCCTGCTTCGGCGGAGAGGGTGGGGTATAAATCCAATAAATAAATAAACAAATGCCCTGAAGTAGTTGGAGGAAGAACAGGGGGCTGGGAAGGCTTGTCAGCCTCCAGGCAGGGTCTGGAGAGCTCCGGGAATTACAGATGATCTCCATGCAATAGATATTCTTTCCCCTGAAGAAAAAGGCTGCTTTGGAGGGCGGACTCTGGCAGTTTACCCCACTGAGGCTCTTTCCCTTCCCAAACAGGGTTGCCAGTTCTGGGATTTGAAATTCCTGGAGATTTAGGGTGTGGCACCTGGGGAGGGCAGGGTTTGGGTTGGGGAGGGACCTCTGTGGGGTATAATGCTGTAGAGGCCACCTTCCAAAGTAGCCGTTTTCTCCAGAGGAAGTGATCTCTTTTGCCTGGAGATTGGTTGTAATCCTGGGAGATCTCCAGTGACTGCCTGGAGACTGGCAACCCTATCCCCAAACCTCAGAGTCTCCCACCCCCAAATCTCCTGCAATTCCCCAGTGCAGAGCTGGCAAAGCTAGGTGTGGCTTAAAATATTTTAAAATATTCAAAGCCATTAGAGGAAATTGACGGTCAAAAAGTGAGGATCCAAATGCAAAAGAAATTAATTATCTTCATCTTGAAATGCTGATCGCCACTTTTGGGGTGAGGATGCAATTTTTCTCCATGCCAGTTTGGCCAGGGATCCTGGAGGGTTTTTTTGGCATCTCCTGGGCATGGAGCAGGGGTCACTGGGGGTCTGTGGGGTGGAGGTATTTGTGAATTTTCTACATTGTGCAGAGGGTTGGACTAGATGACCCTGGAGGTGCCTTTAAGCTGCCACCCACAAGAGTTTTTGCTGCTGCAAAGGACTGGCAGGACTCGTCCTTGGAGAAGCACAAAGCAAAGAGTCTGGCTGCACCTTAAAGACTCACAGATTTTAGTCTAGCATAAGCTTTGATGAGTCACTCCTTCCAGGCTGAATGACTTGCAAGGTGGAACTGATCCAAAGCACTTTGTCAGTGACTTGGTAAGAGCCTGCGGAGACAGCTTCAGACAATAGCTTTGTCCATGGTGTGAACTACCCCCTTTATCTCAGTAGAGTGTGATAGCGGCACAGTCAGTAAAAAAACCCAAACCCCCCCCATCACAGAGTTGTGTCATACTTCTGCTACTTTTCTCAGAATTCCCACAAGTGAAAACATATTATCCTGTATAGTCAGCAGAGCAAAATTCAAATCCAAGCCAGTAGACCAACAGCATTTCCCAAGGTATGATGAAGCTGACTTCACCAGATACCAGATCCTCTTTTGTTAGCATATCACTTAAAACTGATATCCAAAGGACTTCCACGTTTTTTCTTCTGAGTTCTGATTAACTGCTGGGTTTTGTAGATGAAAAGGGAAGATGGTGCACGCATTTTGAGTTTAATTTTGCACCTAGCATTCTCTGCCTGAGAGCCAGTGTTCCCTCTAAGCTGAGTTCGTGTGAGCTAGCTCACAATTCTTTAGCCTCCCGCTCACACATTTTTGCCTTAGCTCAGGAAGGATGGCTCCAGAGCAAACTAATTTATGCAGTAGCCAAATGGCTCACTCACAGCTTTAATGTCATTAGCTCACAAAGTAGGATTTTTGCCCACAAGACTCCACAGTTTAGAGGGAGCATTGCTGAGAGCTAGTATCATGTAGTGGTTAACAGTGGTGGACTCAACAACAACTTGCTAACTGTTTTGTGACAATTTGGTTTTCCCTTATCAAAGAAGATTATACTGCAGGTATGGGTCATGATAGCTGCTAACAATCAGTGCCTCTTTTTCCTGTCTCCCACATATTTAAGATTTTGGCAGCTAGCCTTTGTTTGCAGTTTACTTTTTCTAAACCTGCAGCCAGTCGCTTCCACTTTATCTAAATGCTACATTTTAAGGTGGCTTTTGTGTTTGCATTCACGGACTGGATCCAGCTCTGTAGCTCAACCAGTAACACAGTGTACAAAAGCCAAAATATACCAGGTATCTGTGCAAACAAAAGGACTGCTCTTGCATTCACTACAGCACTGTCTCTGTCTGTGACATCTTGCATTACAGGCACGTCTCAGCCTTTGCCCCAAGGAGCTTACAATCTCAAGTCTGATAGTGGAGAGAGAACAGAACAGGGAAAGGAGGGAGGAGGCAAAGATAGCAAGGGATGAAGACCAGCAAAGGCCATTACTCCACACATTTAATGCGGTATCTCCAGGAATCCTGTGCTTTTAATTAAAATTTATTAAACTACAACAGTCCCCAAAAGAGAGACGCAACTAAAATATACCAAGTAGGTCCAATGAGTAAAAAAAAATACTCATTATGTACTATTCAAAAAAGCATAAAAACAGAAATACCAACATTGAGTGATTGTGATTCTACTTTTACCTATTCTGTTGCCAGGTCCATGCTTTGTACAACTCCTGGCAAAAAATAAAAAAGCAAAGCTTATTTTTTTTGTACAACTCCTGACCATAATGAGTCCGAGCTCGATACATCACTATGTCTTTGGTGAGCTAATAAGTTCTCCAAGATGTAGATCTTTTACTTGCAACAGCCAATCCTGAATCTTATTTGGGGTGTGTGTGTTTCCCCCCCCCATCCAATTCCTGGCAAAGACTATTCTGGCAGCGGTAATGATAAGTAAGGCTACTATTTGAAGACTTCTAGGAAGATCAGGTACATAATTTAGCAGTAACATCTCTGGTTTGGAGGGAATTTGTTTTTTCCAGCCTGGCTGATATAATCTGCGCCACTTTCTTACAATAACTGGAGTGAGGCACGTTTTCATGTCTCTCACCTCTGAAAGAAGTTTGGCTTATCTACTCCACAGGGCCAGCACCTACTGCTAATCACAGTATTACAGATCTTTGCCAGCCTTAAAGAAGCCATGAGACGGCATAGATCGCTATCCTGATGGAAAGCAAACAGAAATCCTGTATTAAGACCCCTAGGAAATTTTGCATGGGCAAAGTTTCACTGAATTGTTCTTATTCAGTTCTAGACTAATGACCTTGAAGGGAAACATACATCTCCATTCACATTCTGGTAGTTTAGTTGTTGCTCAGGTAGGCTTGTAGCATGGATTCACATTTGTGCCTGAATGTGTATTTATACTGGATGCATATGCAGATGCCTGCTTCCACACATTCACAGATGGCAGCAAACATTATCATTCTTAAGAAAGAATTACAACAGCAGTATAACGGAACAGCTCAGGAGGACAGTTTTGTAAGGGAATAGGATTGCAGTCTATTGCAGTGTTCATTGTACGTATTACTGTGCTTCTGCATCATGGTCTTTCTTCTTTGGAACCCAGTTTCTGCATTATGGCATGTCATACCTGAGACAGCTTTTGGTTTGTATTGTTTTCCAGTTCAATAATCCCAGTCCTACTGCATTGTTTATTGGAGGTGTGACAGACTGCACTTTAAAAGCTCATGTGCTGTGTAAACATGTAATGGACTGTGAAGGGTTATAATGTTTCACAGAGTCAGAAAGTCATGAGTGACAAGGCTGCTCAAAAGGATTTGATTGGTAAGCATCAGTTGAACAGAAAGTCTTGGGAACTGACAGCTAAAGTTTCCCTGACTGTGGAAACTCTGACTGAGGAGAGTTTTCATACTGAGGAATGGGGAAGGTTGGCAAGGAGTGGGTGGATCTGTGAAGACTCCCATTCGGGCCAGGAAAAGGGAAAGATCTGCTACTTAGAGTGATTCCCTGCCCAGTTAAAAGGAAGATAGTTCTAAAGAGTGGAGCGATCCCTGGTGTGCCCAGAGAAGGAATTTGGGTGCTTGTTAGTATATCCATGCCTTCTGAAACCTGAAGAGTCAGTTAAACTCAAGGAAGTGTACCAGAGTGTTTAGGACAAAGATTCTCATCTCAAAGATTCTAAGACTGTGTGAAAATCTTAAAACTCTCAATGGCTGGAAACATGTGAGATTGAGTTTGTGGAGGTATTGTTATCTCAGAACTACTGTTCATTCACCTCAGACATTTTACCCCTGATTTCACCTGACCTTCCCCCTCTACATTGAATAAAATATTGTATTTATTTTTGAACGTTATAAAGTCTCTCATGTGCCATTTCAGAAGTTTAAGTTAAGAAGGTGATCTTTTCCCTTCCATCAAATTCCTAGGCTGAGCCAGCATAAAAATACAATAACGGGGCAGGGTGGGACAGCCATATATCTTCAGATAAGGAGAAAATAGATAAAGGGGCCACTCAGGCAGAAACGATGAAAAAACTGAGGGAAAATCCTGCGTCTAAGAGAGGGAACTGAGCTAGGTCATCATAGAGGATTTATGCAGTCTAATAGAAAAGTTTTTATATTATACTTTCCGCCTTGACCTTGACCTAGATGGCCCAGCCTAGCCCGATATTGTCAGTTCTCAAAGCTAAGCAGGGTTGCTCCTGTCTAGGATTTGGATGGGAGACTTCCAAGGAATACCAGGATTGTGACACAGAGGCAGGCAATGGCAAACCACCTCTGGATATCTCTTGCCTTGAAAACCCCACGGGATTGCCACAGGTCAACTGTGACTTGACAGCACTTTCCACCCACCACATCTGCCTCAAGTTTCACCGAGAATTGTCAGCTACAAATGACATAAATAAACAAATAGCTGGCATGTTAGCATGCATACAGTGTTATGGGCATGTTCAAAGGGCTTCCTAAGAGCCAGCGTGGTGTAGTGGTTAAGCGTGCCGGACTAGTATCTGGAAGACCCGGATTTGAATCCCCACTCGTGCCATGGGAACATGCTGGGTGACCTTGGGCTCATCACGCTCTCCCAGCTTAACCTGCCTCACAGGGTTGTGGTGAGGGTCAAACGGAGGAGAGGAGAATGAAGTAAGCCACTATGGGTCCCCACTGAATTAAATAAATAATAGATACATTTAGGTAGACCCAAATGTGGTTTTGAGATGGCAGCACTGCAGAAAGCGAGGTTAGCTTTTTCCTCTTACTCTGTATCCCTGTTTCAACACCCCACCCCCACCTCTTTTAAGCCACGCTAGGCGATGAAGACAGACAGGATGCAATGATCAAGAGCCAGTGGGGTGAATGGGTTAAAATGTTGGATTAGGACCTGGGACAGTCAGATCCAAATCCTCACGGTGCTGTGACAGGTTGCTGGGGGGTTAACACGGGCCAGTCATGCACACTCAGCCTAACTTAATTAGAGTTGCCAGCCTCCAGGTGGTGGCTGGAGATCTCCTGGGATTACAACTGAGCTCCAGGTGGCAGAGATCAGCTCACCTGGAGCAAATGGTTGCTGTGGAAGGTGGGCTGGATGGCATCATGCCCGTTGGAGTCATCCCCCTCCCCAAACCCTGCCCTCCTTAAGCTCCCCGAAATCTCCAAGTATTCCCCAACCCAGAGCTGGCAACTCTAAACCTACCTACCTCACAGAGTTGTTGTGAGGATAAAACCAAGAATGACGTTAAATGCTTTGGGTCCCCCCGGGAAAGAAAGGTGCAGTATGAAGTAGATAAAGTAAAATTCTAAAGCTCAGAGTATTTTTGATTAGAAGAAGAAGAAGAAGAAGAAGAAAAGAGATTGGATTTATACCTCGCCCTTCACTCAGAGTTTCAGAGGGGCTTACAAACTCCCTTCCCTTCCCCACAACAGACACCCTGTGAGGTAGGTGGGGCTGAGGGAGCTCTGACAGAAACTGCTCTTTCAGGAACAGCTGTGCCAGAGCTTGTGACTGACCCAAGGTCACATCAGCAGGTGCAAGTGAAGGCGTGGGGAATCAAACCCCGTTCTCCCAGATTAGAGTCCGCACACTTAACCACTTAACCACTATACCAAGCTGGGAAATAGTGCAGCAGTCCCAACCCCTATTGCACCCCCACCATCTTTTAAGGCCCTAATTACACATCCGGAGTTCCGATTACACACACACACATATATGTATATCAGTCATGCTGGGGTGGAAGGGCAGGTCATAGTCACAGACTGAATATAGGTCAGAAGCAATGTTCCCTCTAAGCTGCGGAGTCCTGTGAGCAAAAATTCTACTTTGTGAGCTACTGGCATTAAAGTTGTGAGCGAGCGATTTGGCTACTGCTGGTTTGCTCTGGAGCCACCCTTCCTGAGCTAAGGCAAAAATGTGTGAGCCGGAGGCTACAAAAGTGTGAGCTAGCTCACACTAACTCAGCTTAGAGGGAACACTGGTCAGAAGTGATCTGAGGCAAGGTGGGTCAGTAGAAGAAAACTGGCCCTTGGAAGCGTGACCCTTGCTCAGCAGCAGAGCAGCCACTTTGCATGCAGAAGGTCTCAGGTGCCGCTGATCTTGATAGACCAAAGGTTGACTCTACACAAAGCAGCTTCATGGCCTTCTGAGTCCACCAAGGTCTCCTTCCATATCAATAGGGTGAGTCATGATAAGGCGGTGTCACACTCAATAGGATCAAGTCCAGTCATCTAATCAAACATCCTAAGAGCTGGAGCCAAGCAATGGGCCACGGTCTCTGTATTAGATCACCTGTCATCTCAACTGGCTCCAATATGTTATAGTCTCAAAGGCAGTGTTCCCTCTAAGCTGAGTCAGTGTGAGCTAGCTCACAGTATTTTAGCCTCTGGCTCACACATTTTTGTCTCAGCTCAGGGAGGATGGCTCCGGAGCAAACTAATTTATGCAGTAGCCAAATCACTTGCTACCAACTTCAATGGCAGCAGCTCACAAAGTAGAGTTTTTGCTGACAAGACTCCATAGCTTAGAGGGAGTGTTGCTCCTCATCCTTGGTTCCATTCATTTCTTGTTGTTTTGAATAGTGGCTGAGTTTCAATGTCTTGACCTGGATAGCCCAGGCTGGACCAATCTCGTGTGTCCTGCCTAGTACTTGGATGGGAGACTTCCAAGGGATACCAGGGTCATGACACAGACGCAGACAATCGGAAGCCACCACTGAATGTCTGTTGCCTTGAAAACCCCACAGGGTTGCCGCAAGTCATCTGTGAATTGACAGCACTTTCCACCATCATCATTAAAGTAAATGGGTTCATAGAATCATAGAATTGGAAGGGACCTCCAGGGTCATCTAGTCCAACCCCCTGCACGATGCAGGGAATTCACAAATACCCCCCCACATCCCCAGTGACCGCTGTTCCATGCCCAGAATATGACAAAATCTCCAGGATCTCCAGCCAAACTGGCCCAGAGAAAATGAGAGAATTAACTTTTCAGTCTCCCAGGAGACTCTATCACTTACCTGAAAGGCAGCCTACTTCAACAAAAGGACTTCAAAAAGGAGATTTCAGGGTGAAAATGCTGAATTAAAATCATCACATTGACCGTATTTCACTGTTTTGTATTTGGCACTCGATGCCATTGTTAAGTAGTTTATCAAGACTAGGAAGACTGACATAGGAAGACTGAGATAGGTTAATCCTAGGTGAAATTCCAGACAGGTAGGGGGCTGGTTGGGGTTGCACAGTGATAAAAAAAACCCAAACTCTGCACATGCTCAGAGACCCAGTTTACTTTACTGGTTCCAAGACTGAGGTCTTAAAATAAACACAAGCCCTGGTCTGCAAACTGACCCTGTTCTTTGTGAACAATTTATGCCCAGCTCCCAAAACAAGAGTTAGGACTGGATCCAGTTATTTTTGCTGAAGGATCCCTTGGTTTCCCTGAGTTCACAGCTACCTTTCCCATTTCTAGACTCTCAAGAAGTAAAGTGCAACCGCTCACAATCTCTTCCACCTCTTCCGATGGAACTATATTAACTAATTAGCCAATGAGTATATAAGGTATCGCGTTTGTTTTCCTCTGAATTGGATTATAAAGATCATTATAAAGGCAGCTGAGCCAAAGTGATGCAATGAATTTGATTCCTATTCCAGAAGTCTGGAAGACACTCTTCACCCAGTTTTTCTAAGAACAGGAAACACTCTCCTTGGCATCACATTAGGTGGCATAGCTGCCCTTGATTTTATTTATCTATTTACTTCATTTATACTCCACCTTTCTCCCCCAGTGGGGACCCAAGGCAGCTTACATAATTCCCCTCTCCTCTACTTTATTCAAACAACAGCCCTGTGAGGTAGGTTAGGCTCAGAGTGTATGACTGGCCCAAGGTCACCCAGCAAACTTCCATGGCAGAGTGGGGATTCGAACCTGGGTCTCCCAGATCCTAGCTGGACATTATGCGATACTTGCTGGTGTTTTGATAGGGGGAACAGGTGCTCTAAGAAGAGAACACCTCTGATTTTGCTCCTCCACCTTCTCTAAGGACAAGCCAGCCATGAATGTTAATAGTCTCTGTGCTGATGTCACCTGGGAGGAATTGAGATCTGCCCCCCCAGATGACATTACCTTGAAGACAACCTTACAAATTCTTCCAGTGATTACAACAAACAGCTTGCTTGCCCAACTACATAGACTTTATCACATTTGGGGCTGCAGTTCTTCATTCTCTCTGTTGCTTGGATTAAGGGCTGGTGATTGGATTTCAGGTGGGTGATGCAATCAAGGGCAGGTGATTATTCCACGGGTGACTTACCTGTCTCCCAGCAGGTTCTTTCACAATGAATTCCTCTCCCTCCCTTCCCAGAATCTCCCCTAATCACTTGGTCAGGCGGAGCAGCTGACCAATGCCTTTCTTTTCAGCCCTTGAAGAATCTGATGTCTTCAAACACCCCCCCTTGAAGGACAATTGCCATTATGCTCCCTATTCACTGTAAAGACCTTATGTTGCACACCACTAAATAGTGCTTAACAAGAGATCCCCCACCCCTGAGAAAATTCTACCTTTGGCCTACCAAGTTAACATAAGAACAGCCCTTCCTACCTCCAGTTCTCTGCAGTTGTTGCAAAGGTTTCAAGAGCAGACCAACAGACTTTAGCCTTTCAGTCAATACTAATTTAATTTTATGGCCACTGGTCATTGTCCGCCCAGTGTAAACCTCCTTCAGCTACACCTAATTGTATTTATTTCTGGGACACTTTAACACAATAGGGAGTGACTCTCATGACATTGTCTTATCCCCTCTTTGGCGTATTTGAAAAGTAGCCAAAGCATGTCTCAATTAATTCAGGGCAAGTTTTCCCCCTTTCAAAGAGAAGGGTGCATGAAAGGTTGTTTACTTTGGTGGGAGTTCTCTAAGACATGTTGCCACAAGTCCATATTTGCCAAAGACAATAGGGAATCCTTAGTGTAAAAGTATAGCCACAAACAACACTCAGCAAGGGAAGACCATCTACAATTCACAACTATGTTCAAAACTATATATTACAGTCATGGTTGGATACCTTTAAAATATTCTTTGCTATAGAGATGTTTTGCTTCCATTTTATTCCAGCAGGATTTCTCTTATTCATTACTGATAAAAAACAAGCACCCAGGGGGAGGGGGAGGGGGAGGGCTGCATTTTAAAAATTATTTCAGTGCATTTACATCATTTCTACCCTGCTTTGGCTTACATGATTCTCCTCCCCTCCATTTTATCTTCACAACAACCCTGTGAGGTTGAGACTAGTCATTCAGCAAGTTTTCCCTGGCAGAGTAAGTATTTGAACCTAGGTCTCTTGGATCCCAAGTTCAAGCAAATTCTTAGATCCAATTTTAATCTTAGAAAGCACACTTTATTAAACTGGGCTAAAAGTGGACATGGATTTATTTTTTGACATTTAGAATCAGGTGGCGAAGACATGGTAGGAGAACTAACTGAGAGACTGTGACTGGCCCAAGGTCATCCAGCAGCTTCCATGGCAGGAGTGACGATTTGAACCTTAGTCTCCCAGATTCTAATCCGACACTCTTAACCACTACATCACACATACTGTCTGTAATATCTGTTCTCTATTAAGAAGCATTAATAAGCACTTCTATATTAGGAGCTGGTATAAATGCAACTACTGTAGATTAAATTTTGTTTAGTTCAACTTTTTAATGTCCAGTGTGTTTTTTTTGTAACAGGCCTCAGGGATGGGAGACCATCACTCATGATACTGTTTGTCTTTTTTTATTGGAAAGGAAAAATATCAAACATTCAAGAACTATGGCATTTAGGGCAGGTAGCTGCTTAAAGAATCCTACATGTCCTTTTCTTCTAAGAAATAGAAGATTTTAAAATTAAGTTATAAGCTATCTTACTCTCAAAGGTTTGTGCAATGAGAACTCTGGTTACATGATGCAGATATAATTAAATCTAATAAATTATGAACCAATCATTGCAGAGATTAATAAACAGGTAGCAACTCTGCTTGGGATGGCAGTGCAAATTCAAAGCCAAAAGTGAGGAATATTTTCAGAAAATGTCATTTTCATTTCAGTGAGGGCACATTCTCCCGCGAACGTCAGCGGAGTATAGAACTGGAACTCCGAGAGTCCTCGGAATCTAGTGCCTCCAGATAACCAGACTTTGAAGGGAAATTTCACAAGATTCCTCCAGAGGGCGCTGCAGTCTTGGCAGAGAGAGAGGGCGGGAGAGAGAATGCTGCAACAACTAGCAGGGCTGGTGGATCTTTTATCATATATGTCAAATCGCTTGCATATACAGCCGGTTGCTTATGGTGTTAATTAAAGCTCCCCTTTCCAGGTGAACCGAATTCCCTCCTATTTGTTCTGATCGAAGATCGGATAAAGAACTGCCCACCGGAAAGAAAAGCTACCTGGTTATATGCACGGTAATTCGTTATTACTTTGCACCACAAAGTATGTGTGTGTGTGTGTTTGGGGGGGGGGCTTTCTCTAAATCCAACTTTTGCCCTTACCGCCCTGCCAAGCCATGGCCGCGCCGGCTTATGCTGTGCGCAGTATCGTATGAATCTGCCTCTTGAGCTGAGCTGTTCTGGAAAGCTGCAGGTGGAAGGAGATAGGGGTGGGTGGAAGAGGAGAATCTCCCTCTCTGTCCTTTTGCCTGTGCGACGGAAAGTGGCAGGAGGAGAAGGACGCGTCGCGCGCGTCGGCTGTGCAGGGCAGGAAATGGCAGCGGAGTCCACGTGGCTCCGAAGCGCTCCAGAAGCTCAGCGCCTGCTGGCGCAGAACCAAGGGCTGCAGTTTCAAGCCGGCTTGTAGCAACAGTCGCCGGGATACAAAACGAAGAGTGCGGAAAGAAAGGACATTATTTAGCTGGTCTCCCGCAAGGAAGATCAGCAGATGGTCCCTTATTTGAGGGAACGACGGGAATTTGGGGGTAACCCCCCTTTTCTTTTTATTCCCCCCCAAAGTTAGCAGACTTGTCGTGAAATGCTGACGCGGCAAAGCCATTGCCTATTAAGAAAAACGCACGGTTGGTTTCTTAGGGGAAGAGAGACGCGGCGGGCGTAAGACCGTCCAGTCCGCGAAACTTCGGCGCTTCCAAATCTGTTCCCTCAAATTTTCAGGGAGAATCACCTGCCGCTAAGCGGGACTCCCTTTCTTTCTTTCGGCCGTGCCCCAGTCCGCTTATTGATCTGTCTTTATTTCAAAAGAACGTCAACCGCGGGGCTTAAAAGGACAGAAGGAGGACAGGCGCTGCGTTAAAGCTGCACACGCGCGCACTTCTTTAGGGCAGAGGTTGCCGTTCGCAGTTGGCCCAACGCAAAAAACCGTTAGGTGCCTTTTTGTCCATTGCAAAACGCCAAAACAAAACAACGTACGACCCAACATGACCCAAAACTCTGTGCAAGCGTCCAACTTATGCAGAGCTCTCGGTCAGCGGGGTATCGATCCCCTCCACCACCCCCACCCCTGCAGGACATTGTAACGCAACTCTTTCTAACATCAGCCTGATGAAAGTTGTGAACTCCCGAGCGTGCATTTCCATTCGATTCGTGTGAAGACACGGGCCGTTTGTCTTTTTATTCTGTTTCACTTGTCATGTTTCAATCGGCCGGGTTTTCTTGCCCGCCGCACGCACCCCCCCCCGCGACCCAGCCCTTCCCTCCCCCTCCCGCCTGGCTTTTGCAACCCGACCCGGGCGCTGCAGTTCCCCGAGCCGGGACAAGGGTTAACTTGTGCAGGCGCCTCTCCTCCGCCCCCGGGCCGGAGCGTCCGGTGGCTCAGCTGGACGCTGGCTCCTCGCCGGGGGTGGGCGGGGGGGGGTTCGCGAGCCGAGCACCTGCTAGCAGCGCGCCCCAGCGGCCGGACCCCTCCCCGCCTCGGCCCATTGGCTGCCCAGTGACACGGGGGGGCGTGTCCGCCTCGCCCCCTGCCGCTGGGCTCATATGAGCGGCCGAGCGGGCGCCCGGGCCGTGCAGATCGTGGCAGCGAACGGGGAGAGTTTTCCACGCGGCACAAATTCGCCCTCGCTCGCCGCTTGGCCCGGAGCCGCGCCGCCAGCCCCCGCCCCCCCCCTTCCCGCCCCGGCGCCAGAGCCCGCCAGCAGGATGCCGCGCTCCTTCCTCGTCAAGAAGCATTTCTCCGCCAGCAAGAAGCCCAACTACAGCGAGCTGGAGAGCCAGACCGGTACGCGGCGCTCGGGGGAAGGGTGGTGGGTGGAGGGGTCCGACGGGGAGCCGGGCAGTGGGGCGCGTGGGGAGAAGCCACGTGGACTCTCGGGGAGGGCGTGGGGCCGGAGTGCACTTCGGGGGCTGTCGCCTGTTTGGTAACCCCGGGGGCTGGGGGGCGAAGATTGGCCGCCGGGGGGGGGGTGGTAGGTAGGTCACGGGCAAATTAACATCCGGAGTTGACGCTCCAGCTGTGGAGTTGGCTTGCCTCGGAATTGGGTCCCGTATGTTGTCTCTGCCTCGACCTGGCTTGTCCAGGCTAGCCCCGATCTCCGAGATCTCGGAAAGTAAACAGGGTCGGCCCTGGTCAGTATTTGGGTGGGAGACCATTAAGGAATGCCAGGGTTGCTACAGA
This sequence comes from Gekko gecko, assembly GCA_029375565.1. Classification (NCBI taxonomy): domain Eukaryota; kingdom Metazoa; phylum Chordata; class Lepidosauria; order Squamata; family Gekkonidae; genus Gekko; species Gekko gecko. The sequence goes on from JAPDNY010000006.1 coordinate 157,927,156, forward strand.
GAGGGAAGCGAAGGCAAACCACCTCCGAAGGTCTCTTGCCTTGCAAACCCCAGAAGCGCTTGCCATAAATCAGCGGTGACTTGGATGGCAAAAGACCAAACAAACTCTGGTTCCTAGTTCCAGCTCTTGAAGAACTGGTTGCAGCCAGAGAAAAAGACGCCCTGATTTCATTACGATGTTTATGCCCTGCTGTTCTGCCCAATGGGAGCCATTGCTCAAACAAGCTCCTGTTAATCTGAATTACTTACTTCTTTGCATATCCCTTTCTCCCGGGTGGGGACATGAAATTAACAGGACTATTGATCCTATGAATGGCATGTTTTGTGAATGATTCCTGGTGTCAAAAAGGGGTTCTGGGGAGTTGACCCTCCATGCAAAAGCAAAGTGTCTGGTTTGGCATAGATGCCGGATCCGGCCCCTCTGCATCCAGGGTCTGGGCACTCATTCTGTACCCTTTTCCTTCCCACAGTGATCATCTCCCCTTTTTTGTATGAGAAGTACTCCCTGTCTGTCCCCCAGCCAGATCTTCTGAGCGCCGCCCCTTACTACCCTCCGCTTGTCTGGGACACGGGCCTGCTCTCCAATTTCTTCGCTTCGGAGCAGGAGTACCAGAAGCCCCCTGCGTCTCCCCCCAGCCCTGACTCCAAACCTCTGGACCTGACCTCCCTGTCCAGCGAAGAAGAGGATGGCAAGACCACCTCCGACCCGCCCAGCCCGGTCTCCTCTGCCACCGAGGCCGAGAAATTCCACTGCAGCCAGTGCAGCAAATCCTACTCGACCTTTGCGGGCCTTTCTAAGCACAGACAGTTGCACTGTGACTCCCAGACCAGGAAATCTTTCAGCTGCAAGTACTGCGAGAAGGAATACGTCAGCCTGGGAGCACTCAAGATGCACATCCGAAGCCATACCCTGCCTTGCGTGTGCAAGATCTGTGGCAAGGCTTTCTCCAGGCCGTGGTTGCTGCAGGGCCACATCAGAACGCACACTGGTAAAGCTCATTCTGCTGCTGTCTCTGGTTATGCTTATCTTCTCTTTCCCCAACCCACACCCCCAACCTGATACAAATCAACACTGCATGTAGCTTATGGGAGGGGAGATAAGGATTTTTCAAAGCACATCTGGGGGGGACCCCAAAAATATCTTAACTGGCGTCCTTGAGCTGAGCTTGTGTGTTCCCTGTTTCCAGCAGATGCATAAGACGACATGTGCAAAGCCCTAAGGTCTTTGTGCCTGGCCTGTACACTGATTGTAACCGGTCAGAGCATGTGTCCATAAGCACAAAGGCGGTGCAGTTATCCAAACTCTGCCCCCTTTTTGCTGCCCTTCTGTGGTGCTTTCAGTTGGTTTGCAGTGTGCTGGGAGCTGGGCCTGTGATCGCATAACCACATCTCCAGTCCCTCAAACCTTTGTCAGCTGAGCAGGAACTCAGATGTGAATCAGCCGTGTGACTCACTGGAGGCACAGAGCGGTGATTGAAAGGGCTTTGCCATCTAGCATGGCAGGCATGTGCTGTGTCACTGCGGTGGGGTCAGGCATCCTCTAGCTCTTGTCTGGTTTTACACACACACACACACACACACACACACACACACATATCTTGCGTTTAGAAGCTAGATGATTTCCCAAGAAGTTCTTTCTGCTCCCCGGTCCAGGTTGCTTGTCTCGCTTCCTGTTTATCACATGCATCGTCTGCCATTGGGGCAGTCCTTCAACACAGCCCTGCCTTCCGGGCTTCTAAAACATTCCCTTGGAGCCTCCGCTTGAAAGCTTAATGAGTTGTGATGCCTCCTTCCAGACCTCATGGATTTGCATTGTGTGCGGCCTAATGGGAGCCCTGAGGAGGCAGGAAGGACCTCGGAAAGGGGGTGGGGGAGAGGCGTGGCGTGGCAGAGCTGCTTGGTCAGCAGAAGCAGGTGCTTTAATGCAGGGATGCTGTCCTCCTTCTCGGGTGCACCTGTTACTGTAACGCCCCGGGCACCAGACTCCACAGCTGCCAGCTTGTTGGGGAGGGGTTCTTTTTTAGCTTTTAATCCCAAGGAGTATCGCGTTTACAATGCATCTCCAGGCTGCCTTTTGTGTGGGTCACCCGGGGATGGTTTAATTGTTACGTGGTGCTGATTTCACACCCTGTTAAAGAGGGCTAAAAGAGGATGCCTCAAGGAAACTGGCGTTCTCGCCCTCCCTCCACAAAAAGAGGCTTAATTTGGCTTTCCAAATCCAGTGAGGCCTGTTTGGTGGCTTCCAAAAACATCTTGAGTCTTTTCAGCAGACAGGAGTTCATGGGGGGGGGGGGAGGCATGGATAGCTGCAAAGGACAGACCTATACTTGGATCTGGGATCCTTCCAAGATGTCCAGCCTCTGAGGCAAAGAAGGCTTCGCCTTTTGCGCAGTCTTGACTGTGGTTGTCTTTTATCTGGATTGTTTCGTAATAGTAGCTGAAAATCCTTCTTGGTTGATCTACAGCTGAGCTCATATTTTTTTCTTCCAGCAAACAATAACCCTGTGAGGTAGGTTAGGCTGAGAGAGTGGGGCTTTGAAGGTGGGTCATGAGATGGTCAAGGCTCCCTTGAAAACATGCTTTCTGGAACTGCTACACTAAAATCACTGAGTGTGGTCCTGTTCCTTCAGCATTATTAAAAAAGTGCAACTGAATTCAATGGGGGGCATGTCTCATCTCCTTCCTTCACTGAAATTAGCGAGGCTTAAAACTGCTGGATTATGCCGGTGGAGGCTGGCTTCTGAGTGGAACACAACAAGGCCAAGAACTGATCTTAAATCTGTTGTAGTACAGAATCCTTGGTATTTTCTCCTTATTCAGAGCAATACACTGCCTTGCAATTCTTATAACAGCCCAGTGAGGCAGACTGTCTTCCCCATATTGCACATAAAGGGCTGAGGCAGTAGTGTGTTTACAGGTCCTGGCTAAATTGATGGCAGAGGTAGGATTTGAACTAGGGACCTCTCAGATCACAGTTCAGGGAAATTAGGAGATTCTGCTAAGGGTTACACCAGTTTTCACGGATTTCCAGCCAATATCAGTGAACTGATTTCCAAGGAACAATACTGGAATTGTTGCAAATCTGCCCAAATTAGTTATGGATACATTGGGTTTTCTTTCTCTGTACAACCCACGGGCATAATTAGATGAATATATAAAACTGCAGAGTGGAAGTTACCCAGGTGAAGATGTAAAGTGATTCCAGGTGACTTCCTGCTGTATGTTTTTCCAAAGATTAATGGAAGGCCTTGGTACCGCTTTCATCATTTGTGTCTGACTCTCCTTTCCTCTTCTCCTTTTTTTGTTTTTCTAGGTGAGAAACCTTTCTCCTGCACACACTGCAACAGAGCTTTTGCCGACCGGTCAAACCTCCGCGCTCACCTGCAGACCCATTCCGACGTGAAGAAGTACCAGTGCAAAACCTGCTCCCGGACTTTCTCCCGCATGTCGCTTCTCCACAAACACGAAGAGACGGGCTGCACTGGGACCCGCTAAGAACTTGCCAAAGGCCATGGGACTCCTCCATGCTCCTCCATGTATTGTAACTAGTTTCTGTAGAACTGTAGTTTTCTGTTCAGCTGCCGGGGCAGTGTTCTCAGACTGTCGTTTCCAGCTGCTGCAAGCCTTAAAGAAACACCCGCATCTCTTAGATCTTTGTCCTCCAGGTAGTTTTGTTTTTGAAGCCCTTTCCCCCCTGGTGGTGGCAGAATGCTTCTTGCCTAGGGCAAAGGTGGCATCACACTGCAGGCGCTGCCAAAATGAGAGCGTGCCGATATTTTGTGTGAACTGAACTCTCTGGGCCCGCAATAAACAAGCAAATCTCTCTGCTGGGTCAGCATTGAGGCTCCATCTAGCCTACTCTGGCATTCCTTCTTCAGAAAGGGGGCCGGGCAGGTGCCTCTGGGTGCTCACTCACGAGCAAAATATGCCAGTGATGCTCATCCCTATTTCTCCCCAGCATCTGGTATTCTGGGGTATGTCATCTCTGGACACGGAGGTTCCGTTTGGCTGTCAGCCTCTGAGCATCCTCTCCTCCGTGTGTTACCAAACCTGCCTTTTAAAAAGCCATTGAGGTGAACAGCTGTCTTCTGTCCTGTTCTTGATTTACAAGTGTAGGAATGACTTTATGTGCTCAGCACCTGGCAGGATTGAGCCTTGCACCTGGCTGTCCTGAAATCACACGGTATTTTTGTATTTGGGTTGTGGGGGGGTGGGGGGGGGAGAAGTAACAGATCGACCCCCGAACTGATGTGCCTGTCAATGGACAAAAGTATTAAAAAACAAAAAAAGCCAACCTCGATTCTTTCCCCCCTCCCTCCCTTTCCAGCATTGTATATACACCGCCTATAGAAGGTGTAACTATGCAGTAATACAGTATTGCATTAGCTCTGAGGCAGCTGCTTCTCCCGACCAGCACAATGACGATTAGCAATGCCTCCCGAGATTAATAATGTCTATAGAAGGCATTGGGGGTAGCCGTTTCAAACAAGCCCTCCTGTTTACAGAGCCGCTCTGCACTCAAGCACCTGTTAATATGACTTCTTTTAACAACTGCCTTCCCCCCCCCCTTCCCCACAAGAGAACTGTGACTAATAGCCGGCACTTGTCAAGCGATACAATAGCAGCCTGTGTCAGAGAGGGCTGCCCATTGACAGGTGTGTGCCAAAAGAGCTATTTATGGCTATTGACAGGTGCCTCCTGAATGCATCTTTTCTTTTTTGTACATTGTTTCCACACCATAAACAACAAGAAAAAAGGGTATGTTTACATTTCAAAGGTACACTGGTATTTATATATTTTTGTGCCACGATTTTATACTGATAAAAAAAACATTTTTATATATATAATTATATACGATTTATTGATATTCAATAAAGTGGTTAATTTATAATCGGGTCCTTTGTGCTGTTATTACTTGCATTTCTGACTTAGGTGCCTACCTTTTAAAAATAAATACATATTGTTCCTAATCCTCCAGTAGAAGATAGAACTCGCAACTGGGGATAATGGGTTTAAATTACAGGCAGAAAGATACCAGCTGGATATCAGGAAATCTTGTTTACAGTCAAAAGTAACTCAGCAGTGGAATCGGCTGCCTAGGGAGGTGCTGAGCTCCCCCTCCCTGGCAGTCTTCAAGCAGCAGCCGGATGAACACTTATCAGGGATGCTCTAGGCTAATCCTGCACTGAGCAGAGGTTTGGACTAGATGTTCTGCATGGCCCCTTCCAGCTCTGATTCTACCTATGGAAAGTTAAATGTCATTTAAGTCCCTTTGAAACCAATGGAACAAGTTAATTATGACTTGACTTGTTCCCTTTCCTTTGGTGGCACGCACAGCCCAAACCAATGCTCAGAAGGGAATCTCAGGTTTGAGTGGGATGCTACTTGTAGATCAGTGTGTGTGTGTGTGTGTGTGTGTGTGTGTGTGTGTGTGTGTGTACAGGATTACAGCCTTTGTGACGAGCTTTCGGGGGCACAAATCCACTGGGGGACTCTCCCCACTCTGATGGATGACCGAGATATGCTGGAGCACCTTGTTCCATTTTGCACAGGGGGATGTTTATGCAGCACTGTTTTGCCAACACTTGGGGTGCTTTGTGGTCTTGCAAACACGTCTTTAGAGAAACTGATCTGAAGAAGTGTGCATGCGCATGAACGCTTACACTTCGTTGGTCTTAAAGGTGCCCCACTGGACTCCAAACTTCTGATCTTTTTCCACTTAGGATTGCCTGTGCTGTTAAGTGGCACCACTAATGAAGTTCTCTGATTTGGGGCTGGGAGGGAGCTGCTGCAGGAAGAAGAGAGAATCCCTTTCTTTGGCTGGGTCTGATTTTCCAAATACCTGTGCTGGCATTGGAAGGCATTTTCTGTCATGCCTTCCCCAGTCACCAGGAACTGAGAGGATTAAGGCTTTCTTGGCACTTTCCTCATGTCCAGGGAGACTCTTATGTGTGGGTGTAAAGTGCTGCCCCCAGCAAGGGGCTTTCAAGGCAAGTGAGAAGCAGAGGTGGTTTGCCATTGCCTACCTCTGCCGAGTCTTCCTTGGCAGTCTCCCTTCCTAGTCCTGGCCCTTACCTACTTTTTATTTATTGCCTTTCACCCCAATGGGGACCCAAAGCTGCTTACATTATTCTCCTCTCTGTTGAAGCCTCACAACAACCCTGTGAGGTTGGTTAGGCTGAGAGCGTATGACGCCCAAAGTCACTCAGCAAGCTTCAATGGCTTGAGTGGGGATTTGAACCTGGGTTTCCCAGATCCTAGTTTGACACTAACCATCCTGGCTCTCTCTGTAGCTTCTGAGATCTGACGAGACCAGGCTATACCACACCAGTTTCCCTCCTATAAGTAGGGCTGTAGTATTTGATTAATTAAAACCTTTAACTGATGGAAAAGGTTGGCTCAATTAATTGAGCAGCATGTATTTTTTAAAAAATACATGCATCTGTAGGTGTCTTGTTACCTTAGCAGAGACTACTTCCCTCTCCTCTCTCTCAACTAGAGTTGTGGATTGACTTACAGAAAAATGTCCTGCCTTGTTAATAGAGGCCTAATGTGTGGAAATGGGCACTTGAAGTAGAACAGTGCATTATGGGATGAGTGTAGGTTGGGAAAGCATTAGTCTGTGTTGGAGATGTGATAATTTTGCCAATTTTAACTTTGTCTGGTATGGCTGCAGCTTGTCATCTTCATATTATGGGCAGGCCCATACATTTCAGGTTCAGCCCACTTTGTGGGCGCTCTTTTTCTCACGGGTGCTGGACTACCGACCAGCAATTTGGGGACTTCAATGGGGTTAATAAAATATTAGGCGGAAGGGAAAATGTAGGCCCATTTTACAGATGGTGAATTGAGTCTGTAAGAGAGTTTCCTCTGACAGTTTCAGAGGGTAGCTGTGTCAGTCTGCATTAGACCAATTAAATTTATCTGACGATGGGGACTTGACTCTTGTGGGTCCCTGAGGTGCTGTTTCCTCTCCTGGCTCTATCAGTTGTGTTCTCTGGTGCTTAGAGTCTTAAAACTTTATTCCAAGGAAGCCGGTATTCCCCTATAAGTCAAATTGACATGATTTATTTTGGTACTTTCATTGAGTGATTCAAGAGCTATCAGTTCAAACGAGTCTGGCAGAAAATTAGGTATGTGAGGGACTGGGGACAATCTTCGGTATTAAGACTCAGGGCCAGTACGTATTACAAAATCCTGGTGTTTCTCCCACATGTCCTGTCAACAGACATGTTTTGGGCTCTGAATTTAATTCCCAGAAATTTGTGGGCTCAATTGTGTTGGGACCATGGCACAGGAGAGGATGGGGCTTAAAACCGCCCTGCCGTTTTTCCCACCTGAAACAGTGCTGGGTTGTGTCACCAGCTGCCCTGTTGAAGAACCTTGTATTTAGTTCACCAGTACACAAGTCTCTACAACAGTACAAATAGCACCCTGAAGCTATTTCGGCATCAGAGAACAGCCCAGAGTGAAGGCTTAAACTCCTTCTTCCCATGCAACAGGGCCAGAGACCTGATCGAAATTGGGCCTGCATCCCATGGCATTAAATTGCAAGTACTTAATTGTCAGAGCACATCCCATCAAAGTACTCAAGGAGGAGAGGAGGACTTTGCAGTGTCAGTTGGCCTTTGAGTCCAGATGAACAGGCAAAGGAAAATAAGAAACTGCAGACTTAGCAGGATAGAAACCAGCTTTTTACAGTACAGTCAAGAGCCAACATGGTGTAGTGGTTACGAGTGGCGGACTCTAATCTGGAGAACTGGGTTTGATTCCCTCCTCCTCCTCCCCATGAAGCCTGTTGGGTGACCTTGGGCCAGTCACCGTTCTCTCAGAAATCTCTCAGCCCCAACCTACCTCACAAGGTGTCTGTTGTAGGTAGAGGAAGGGAATGTGTTTATAAGCCACTTTGAGACTCCTTAAGGTAAAGAAAAGCGGGGTATGAGAACCTAGTCTTCTTCAGTCCTAAACAAATTTACACCCATATAAATCTATTGAATACAATGGGCCTAGAATTGTGTGATTTTATTTAGGATTGCATTGTGTATTCTTTAGTTTGACTAGAACATAATCTTTTGGTTTTCTACTCTTTCTCTACAGCTATAAAGCTTAGAAAACACTGTATAAAGCCAAGAAACTGTAAGTGTGAGGGGTTTTGTTTTGTTTTAAATTATATTTTGAGAGTGTTAGAATGTGAAAACAATGCTGATCATAAGAGCTCATGTTGTGACCCTGAAGCACAAGGCTTCACATTTCTGTTTGACTAGGTACTAGCTGTAGCTTCTGGCAAGCTGTTCTCTATCTGCCTTGACCATCCAATGATAATATTGGGATTGCTTTACTGCTGTAGCCCACAGAGTCACTCTAAAGATCAGATAACATACATCAAGCTCTTTGAACATCAGATCTGGCAAAGGGAGCTTTGAATCTCGAAAGCTTATACCCTGGAAATCTTGTTGGTCTCTTAAGGCGCTACTGGACTTGAATCTTTTGCACACTTTTGCACACTCACTCAACAAATCCTTGGCCCACGTGGCACAGTTCCACTGCTCTGTCAACCAGTTCATGCTACTCCTGCAGCATAGTTCTATGTTCATTTCTACTTCCCTGTAGAATGCCATATCAGATCATCTCTAAAGTTTATATTTGACAGCAGCATGCACAATCACATCATTTACTTGAGGTATAAGCTTTCGTGTGCATGCACACTTCTTCAGATACAGTGAAATGGAAATCACCGGTCCATACATATAGATAGGGGGCGAGCAGTAAATTAGCATACAGCAGAGCAAAAGGGACGGTGCCAGGTTTTTTTGCACAGTAGGTGAGGCTACCTTCTGGCACCACCACCCCCTGCCCACCAATTTTCAAACATAAATGAATTTTAGGAAGAATGAAAAACACAAAATTTGAAATTGCTAATTTCTTCTTCTTTTTTTTAATCGTGAGAACAAGTAATACAATCTCTGGTTTTCTTTCTCAAATAGAAAAACACAGATTACAAAGCATTTTGAAAAATCCTGTTAATTGTGATGTTGAAATTTAAGTCTCTTTAATGTTTCCATTTCAGGCACATCAGAATCTCATTTTGCATGCCTTTTCTTTAGCAAATTTTGTCACCAAATCCTTCAGGGCAAGTGCTGATGCTTCAGCATGTTCAATTGAAATAGCTGCCAAACCAAGTAGTCTCTTTTGCAGTATTGTCAAGTGTATGTGTGTTTTTATAAGTTTGAGTTTTGAGCTGTGTTCATCACTTGCCACTGACACTGGAAGTGCGAGAAGAAGGGCTATTTTTGGGCGGGAACACACAGGAACGGAGTTCCAGCTGGCTCCTGAGTTGGCCACAACCAGCAGGAACTCATTTAGCATAATAGGCCACACCCAACAGCAGAAACTCATTAGGATTGGCTACATTTGGGGTGTGTGGCCTAACATGCAAAGGAGTTCCTGCTACAAAAAAAGCCCTGGGTTTTGAGAACAAACAGGGTAAACAGAATAAGAAGCAAAAGGTAGGTGTGGATGGATGAACACACTTCTGGTAACATGGTACCACACCCATGGTAACATGGGGTATGTGGCCTAATATGCTTATGAGCTGTGCTGTCAGGGGTGCAGCCTAATATGCTAATAAGTTTCTGCTGATGGGTGCAGCCTATTATGCTAATGAGTTCCTGCTGGGCTTTTTCTACAAAAAAAGCCCTGGCGAGAAGGATCCTTAGAGCAAGAGAAATGTTAGGCACACTATCCTGGAGTTTTTGTTGAAGTATGAAGAGAAGTACTCTTTGTGGTGGCATAGACCTCTGAATGCCAGTGCCAGAAGGCAACATCAGAGGAAGGCCTTGGCCTCTGTACTCTGTTTACTGGCCTCCTCCAGAGCAACTGGTTGGCCATGCTGGACTAGATGGACCACTGGTCCTATTCAGCAGGGACCTTTCATTTGCTTCACAAGACCCTTTGAATTAATTTGGGTGGGGGGGAGCTTCCAGGCAACAGGTACAGTTCTGGTCACCACACCATAAAAAGGATATTATAGCTTGGAAAAAGAGCAGAAAAGGGCAACTAGAATGATCAAAGGGTTGGAACACTTTCCCTATGAAGAAAGGTTAAAGTGCTTGGGGCTCTTTAGCTTGGAGAAATGACAGCTGAGGGGTGACATGATCGAGGTATAGAAGATTATGCATGGGATATAGCAGGTAGAGAAAAAATACTTTTCTCCCTTTCTCACAATACAAGAACTCATGGGCACTCCATGAAATTGCTGAGCTGTTGGGTTAGAACGGATAAAAGAAAGTACTTCTTCACCCAAAGAGTGATTAACACCTGCAATTCACTGCCAGAGAAGGTAGTGGCGGCTACAAGCATGGATGGGTTCAAGAAGGAATTGGATAAACATATGGAGCAGGAGTCCATCAGTGGCTATTAGCCACAGGGTATAGACAGGAACTCTCAGTCTGGGGCATCTGATGCTCTGTATTCTTGGTGCTGGGGGAGGGGCAGCAGTGGGAGGGCTTCTAGGGTCCTGGCCCACTGCTGGAACTCCTGATGGCCCCTGGTATTTTTGGCCACTGTATGACAGAGGGCACTTTCACACACACTAAATAACATACTTTCAATCCACTATCAATGCACTTTGCAACTGGATTTTGTTGTGTGAAATGGCAAAATCCAATCATAAACAGTCGCTGAAGTGGATTGGAACTGCATTGTTTAGCATGTGTGAAAGTGTATAGAGTGTTAGACTGGATGAGCCATTGGCCTGATCCAACAGTGGCTTCTCTTATGTTTTGATGTTCTTTACCAAGCTGGGTTTTTTTTAAATAGTAGATTCAACTGGTTATCTGTGCTGGTCTGAAGCAACAAAACAAAGTTTGAGTCCAGTGGCACCTTTAAGACCAACAAAGTTTAATTCTGGGTAGATGTTTCCATGTGCATGCATGAAGAAGTGTGCATACGCACAAAAGCTTATACCTAGAATTAAACTTTGTTTGTCTTAAAGATGCCACTGGGCTCAAAACTTTGTTCTGTTGTTGTTTTTTAAGCTAGATTGAATGTTTTGTTTTTGCCCACAAATGAACAGTAGGCATACCTAACTAGATAGGTAGGAAAAATATACTTTAAGATTTACTTCCAAGGTTGAATTATTTGGGTTTTCTGAGGGGGATAAAACATCAAGGCCTCTGAGTTGGCAGCAGCACCAGACCTCTCAACGGGGCTGGTTCAAATGGGCCACAGTCTAAGGGTGGAGCTAGATCTGAGCCCAGGCTAGACCAACAAGATTTCCAGGGTATAAGCTTTCAAGGCCCAAAGTTCCCTCTGTTAGGTACCATTTCGACTTGCAAAGCTTATACTCTGGAAACCTTGCTGGTCTCTAAGGTGCCACTGGATTCGAATATCAATAAGTATGACTTCTTAAATGGTGTTTTCAAGGTTGAATTTATTTGCAGTGTTTTTAATATTACATATGGTGTTGTGAGGAGCTGCGGTGGCTCAAGTGGTTAAGACGCTGAACTGCAGCCTGCGGAAGGTCAGTAGTTCAGCAGTTCAAGACCCAGGTGCCGCAAGATGGAGTGAGCTCCCATCTCTAGTTCCAGCTCCTGCCAACCTAGCAGTTCGAAAGCAAGAAATTGCAAGTAGATAAATAGGGACCACTTCGGTGGGAAGGTAACAGCGTTCCGTGCACCTTGGGTGTTTAGTCATGCCGGCCACATGACCACGGAAACGTCTTTGGACAGCGCTGGCTCTTCGGCTTGGAAACGGAGATGAGCACCGCAACCCTAGAGTCGGATTCGACTGGCTTTCGAGCAAGGGAACCTTTACCTTTACCTTATGGTGTTGTGAATATTTCAGGGGCTTCCTCGTTCTGTAAATATTCCTTATTTTGAAGAAGCTTGGACAAAACGTGGATTGAGTAGCTGGCTCATGTGTAGTCTTGTGGTTTATCACAAGGAACATTGGAGTAATTGCCTTGATACGTGGATCACAGAGCCCACCAGGATTACACCTATGGAAATGTAAAACAGATTGGTTACTTTCACTCATCCATCCATCCATCCATCCATCCATTCCTCCGTATACCGCTTTGAAGTTGCCAATGGACTGGAGAACTCTCTTCTATTTCTAAAAAGATTCTTGCCACAATTACTTTGTTTTGCATCAATTACGATTTGAATTTTTTAAAATTCAGATTATGATATATATGTTTACAGTTGAGAGTATTTTGATAATTTGCACGTGTAATATATAAATATTATTAAAATATTGAATATAAAAACATTGAACATTTAATTCATTTATGCTGAAATGCATATTATTTCGCATGGTGTGCTGTTTTGCACAGTTTTTATTTCCCGTGCAGCTTGCTTGGTTTTGGAAACTTCCCCTTTGGGCAGCCCTGAATGGACACGTGGCTTTTCATTGATGGGAACAGCAAACTACAAGTCCTGTCGTTCTTTCTGGTCCAATCCAGGAGGACTTTTCAAGTTCTTAAGTCTAAAGCCGTCTGATAAGTTTGTGGCCCTGGTGAGATTTGATTTGAAGACTGAAAGCTCCCTGTCCCTGGGATCAACAGCAGGGGCCCTTTGCCCTCTGGGGTGTGCCAAATTGGGGGAGGGGGGAATGGCATGGCTTTTTTATGGTGGTTCCAGTTATGTGAAATCCACATGGGGGAAATCTTCTCACCACTTCTTATCACTTCTTTCATTGGGATGAGCAGTCAACATCTAGTTGCTTAGGAGAGGCTCTTGAATCTTTCTGTAGGCAGTAGGGCTACCAACCTCCAGGTGGCATCTGGAGAACTTCTGCTCTTACACCTGATCTCCAGACGACCAAGATCAGTTCTCCTGGAGACAATGGATGCTTTAGAGCAGGGGCATCAGACCTGTAGCCCGTGGGCCGGAACTGGCCCATCCAGGGCTTTAATCTGGCCCGTGGCTCTCTTCTCCACCCCCTGCCCCCTCCCCTGCCTGTCCTCACCCTTCCAAGGGGCTGCTAAACTTCCCGGCTGGCTGGGCCTGGTCTTCGCCTTTTTCTCCTCCAGCAGGAAGCTCCTCTGGGCTAAAGCATAAAAAAACTTGCAAAGAAAATGCAGAAGGTATTTTCCTTTAAGTTCTCTGGGCCCAAATAGATTGCTCTGGGACTGGAATTACAGCTCCAGGAGCGGAATGACAGTCCTCGGGGGAGGAGCTGTGTTCTGGGAATGGAATTCTACAGCGGTGGCTGTCATTCCAGTCCCAGAGTAGTCTATCTGGGCCCAGAAACCTTAAGGAAAATTCATTCCACATTTTCTTTGCTACTTTTTTTGAGCTGCAATGTATTTCAATGGAGTGGAGCTCAAGTAGTTTCAGTTTCCAGTGTTTGTACGCCAGCTGAAGTTGTCTCCTTGCAAATAAAGGGCTGATGTTTTGAGACAGCTTGTCTGTGCTGAATGGACCTGATAATGGGTGCCTGAGTGAATAGTCTAACCTGGGAACCCACAGGCAAAGGGGGACAGTATACCGGAGAGCCTCTGCCACTCAGAGTAGACCTGGGGTGGGGAGCTTGCAGTGCCCCACCATTTCATGTTTCCTTAGGCTCAGAGCATTTTATATCTTTGGTTTTCATTTTTCATTTCTGCTGTGAACCTTGTGCTTTTTCTTGAAGTTTTATTTAAAAAGTCACATTGCCAAATCCCACTCTCTCCCAACCTTTCCATGTTAGGTAGGCCATCTTTTAAGGGCAGGGGAGAAGGTTTGGGAGGTGTCAGTTATCAAAGACTGTTAAATAAAATATGATGAGAGCATTAATGTTTTAAGCATGTTTGTATTTTCAGTTTGTCGGTGTCCTTTATAAAGTTTATAGCTCCGCTACCTGACATTACATTTTATGACACACATGGCCTGGCCGGACAAAGTCCCATTTATGTCAGATCTGGCCCTCCTAACAAATTTCTGACACCCTTGCTCTTACTACTACAGCCATTGTACCCTGCTGAGGCCCCTCCCGTCCCCAGACCCCACCCTCCCCAGGCTCCACCCCCCAATCTCTAGGTATTTCCCAGCCCAGAGCTGGCAGCCATGGTAGGTAGACTGATCTGGGTTTCCATGGGGCTCAGCCTAGTTTGGCGCCTTCTCCAATGGAGGGGGTTCTTGTGGAAAAGGCACTGCTCTTGGAGGAAGACTCCTTGGGGGCGGGGAAGGCTTCAGACTTTGCTGAGCACAGTGGGAGGGCACAGGCATTTCTCCTTTTTGATTTTACCATCTGCCATGACTGTAAGAGAACCAGACGTCTGTCGTTTTGAGCTGCTAATGGTTGAACTGGTTTCTACTTTAACGATATAAATTCTGTGTTGTTGGCCACTTTGCTGATTTTTAAGGGGGGAAATTCTCAAAAATTCAACCATGCAAAATGTTAAGAGAGAGAGTTCTCGTTTTTATAGATAAGCAAGGAAAACTTTGTGGTGGTGAGTCCTGAACTGTAGTTCGTGAGCCGGTTTGTGCACATCCCTACCCATCATTTTCACTCTCCACCCATCCGCAAACGCATTCGGACACTCGGCAGGAACAGGCACCCCAGCTCCGCCCATCTGAAGGGACAGGCACCCGTGCTCCGGCCATCTGAAGGTACGGGCACCCGGGATTCCATTTGGTCACACTTCTACTCTCCGTCCATACACAAGCCCTCCTCCCAGCTTCCCGCTACACAAACCCCTCCCCCACCCACTCCAGCTAGCCACTTCTGCCAGCTTCTGCCAGCCAACGTCATCAGGAGCTACAGGCCGTGGCATCCCGTCAGGTTTCAAGGCGCCAGTTTCCTCCTGCTTACACTGCAAGCCCTCCCGCTTTCGCGGAAGAACTTGCCTCCTGGGTCCTCTCCCATCCATCCACACGTCGCCCTCTTCTCCATCTCAGTGCTCCACCTCTCATGTTGGGCTTGATGTGCCAGCTTGCCTCAGCCTGGTGGAGAAACAACAAGTAGGACTTAAAGGCCAATCTGGGAACTCAGGGCCGTCTTCACCTCAGCCTGCTGGCTGATCCTCTCACTCCCATTCCCACTCCCTGAAAGAGCTACTCCAGAATACATTCATTCCTGTTTGGTGGGTGATAGTGTCACCCCTCCCTTCATCCCCGCACAATTGGCTCCTTTTGGTAACCTGGTGATGAGGGCAGGCCAAGGGACAGAGAGTGCCCAGAGCCAGGGGCCAAGGCACGTGGCTTTGTGTGGATGTGAACCCCAGTCTCCCCAGTGTGATGTTCCAACCATTCTCTCAGAATAGCTCTGCCACAAGGAACAAATGAACACAGAAGGACTCGTTCCTTCCTCTGCTTTCTCTTTGTCCTGCCAGTTCTGCCAGCTTGCCAGACCCTCCCTGAACTTGCCATCCTCTCAAGCTGGCAGTGGAGCCACCCAGCTCAACAAAGCCTCCTTGGCTCATCTGTGACTGTGATGCCACAAAAGCCCCTCGGAGATTATAGGCAATGGCCCCTCCCCAACCCCACGCCATTTCCTCACTAGACCAGCAAGATGAGGGGCATCTCTGTCCATTTCTGCCCCAAAGATGCTGAGACTGGTATCAAAAGGAAAAAGGAATGCCGAGGAAAAAAGCTGTCAAAAACAGTTTGTCCCCTTCAAATAAAATATTATTAAACAATTATATTGAAAGTGTCTTCTTTATATTATTAGAATGTCAAATGTTCATGCAAGTGTGTATTAAGCTGTTTCAAGTCTGTTCCCTTTACCGGTGACAACGGCCAGAGAAAATGCATGCTCACAGGCCCTAAATACCAACACTTAAAGAAACAGTATGCAAAGCATTCACAACCATATTTTACATTTAGAATTACAGTGCAAGTCATGAATGACAGACCCCTTCAGCAGAGGCTAAATGATTAAACATATGCTAATGGAGCATAATAGTCTTTGAACAATGTTCTCAAAGGACCATAGTCCCTTAAAATCCTGTAGACCTGCTCCAATTAAATCTTAAAGTCCTAAGCCTACAGAATGCTCTGTAATAAGAATACTCTGTAACGAGAGAGAGGGAATGAACGAGTATGAATGAACATCCAGGTATGCGTTAGTTTTGCATTTTAGAAATCTTCTTCAAGTCAAGATATGGAATAATTCATCATATGGAACCCAGTTTTTTCATCCATAATAACTTGCCATACAGCTAAAACATTTTCATTTCCTTCTAGCATTCACTCCGTTATTTTACCAAACGCACACTGGAACAGAAAAAGATGCAGCTCAAAACGACATTCAAATACCCTGGGCCAACAGCCGTACTGACTGCAGAGTCACCCCTGAACGGCCATTAAATGCCCATAGATCTATGCAGACGGTACCATAAAACCAAGAGATACAAGGAAGCGAAACTGGCATGCACTGGGGAGGGTTCAATAGAATCCGACAATCAAAGACAGTGAAAGTGGCACGCAACGTAGAGGGGAATTTCTGTTCCAACGTGGGTTTGGCGAAACAGCGGAGTGAATGCTAGATGCAGAATGGGCCCTAGTGAAGGTTCTAGAAATGAAGGCGGCTTACAATAGAAGCAGGATATGAGAGAAACAGAATAAAATCAACCATGAGAAAACCTATCAAGTCACACATTTAAAAGCCACAGAGCCCTACGGCCTTTTTTCTTCCTCCCACTCATCAGCCAGTGACTCTACCTTTCTTTGTTCCCGTCTTCATCTCCCCCCCTTCCTTTCCTACCTGTCCTGGTCTCCCCGTGAAACGTCTGGCTTTGTGGTGTGGTGCTCAGGCCAGCTCCCAGCTGTGCAGTGGCTGCTGCCACCATCGGGCCAAGACTCAGGGCACCGTAGCCACCACTGCCAAGCAAGGGGTCAATTGTACCGGTAGCAAGTTTCTAGAAGTTGCTACTGGGCCTGTCCTTGGCGAGTCCTCCTCCATCGCGGTACACAATGACCTGGGGGAAGGGGCCTTTCTGGGGCTGTTTCAGCCCTCCAGTCTACTCCTGCTACCCCTCCAACAGCTTTCCTTTCCAGAAACCAGGCCTCGGAATGTTTGGCAATGGTGCTGTGGTTGCCAAGTGACCCGCAACAGCCACAGAGTCCACTGGGCATTCTCGAAGTGACAGATGTTGTTGCTTCCCTGATATAGTTTTGAATTCAAGAAGAAGAAGAAGAGGAGGAGGAGATTGGATTTATACCCCGCCCTTCACTCAAAGTCTCGGAGTGGCTTACAAACTCCTTTCCCTCCCCCTCCTCACAACAGACACCATGTGAAGTAGTTGGGGCTGAGAGAGCTCTGAGAGAACTGTCCTTGAGAGAACAGCTCTGACAGAACTATGGCTTGCCCAAGGTCATCCAGCAGCTGCAAGTGAAGGCGTGGGGGAATCAAACCCGGTTCTCCCAGATAGAAGTCTGAGCACTGCTGCTGCGCCTTCTTCTCCATGCGGCTTCTCCTTCTCTGCCCCCCCCCGCATGCAAAGAAGCCCTTCCCCGACCCCCCCCCCAAGTCCTCACTTGGCTGCTCCGGCAGGCAGGGCCGGTGCCAGTTTTTTTGCATACTAGGCGAGGCTACCTTCTGGCATGCCCCCCCCCCGGTGCCCACCAGTTTTCAAACATAAATGCATTTTAGGAAGAAAGAAAAACACAAAATTTGAAATTGCTAATTTCTTTGTGTGTGTGTGTGTGTGTGTGTGTGTGTGTGTGTGTGTGTGTGTGTGTGTGAGCAATTTGGCTACTGCTTAAGTTAGTTTGCTCTGGAGCCATCCTTCCTGAGCTAAGACAAAAATCTGTGAGTTGGAGGCTAAAAAACTGTGAGCTAGCTCACACTAACTCAGCTTAGAGGGAACACTGCTGGCATGGCAACCCTCTGACATAATGAACCTGGGGCCAGAAAAAGCTTCTTCTTCACTTACTTGTATAGCAGGGACTTTTTTTTTTTTTTTGCTATCTGATATATCTCAGGCTTGTTTTTTGCACCTCCCAGTACTGAAGAAGGTTTTAATTTTTACTGAGACAATGCTCATCAACAGAATTCCAGGAGAGGACTTTTGCTAGCTTTGCCTTTCTAATCAAATGTTTCTTGCTTCTTGGAAGCCTCGGATGCTTTAAGGAGTGGTTCAGCTTTTCAGACTTAGAAGCCATTATATTTAGTTCATCTTTTGAAATATCAGGCTTCAGAAATTCCAGGTTAGCCCATATTTTAGACAAATGAATTTTAGCCTTTTCTTTACCCACTGATGAAAGTGGTAAGTTATATCTTGGGTCAATATAAGTGCAGAATCTTCACTGAGATTACTAATGTTTTAGCAAAAGATGAATTGCCACCTTGGCTGAGACTGAAAAAAGTCACCTATTGTAAGTTTCTGATTGAAGTGCATTTGTTGATAGGTTAGCAGGCATTGAATGTCTCAGTAATATTTTAATGACATCCCATTTCACATCAGTTGTATACAGGTCTTGATCTGACACGGTCACATTCAAGCATATTACATGTGGAACACCATCTAGGACAACATATGGTTGTTGCTGTTTTACTTTAAACTTCTTGATTAGTAATTACTAATAGTTGGATTCCTAAGTCTTTTTGAAAAGTAAATATCCTTTCCTCACTATATTGTTGATGGAGCTATTCATTATCATAGCATCTTCCACAGCAAGTTGTGATGTATCAGCACACTACCAAACTCCATGCAGAGTAACACTATTCACTCCTACCGTGCTGAATTATTGATCACCTGAAGCTGCTAGATTTGTTTCATAATATTTCCTGAGGTCTCATTTCCACACAAGGCCTCATCATCTTCTTCATTCTTATTATCTTTATCTTCTATAGCAGGGCTCCCCAACACGGTGCCCAGGGGCAGAATGGCACATGCCAACACTTTTTCTGGTGCTCACCAAGTTTTTTTTTTTAGAAAGTAGGTGGTGTTTTTGCCCAGCAAAACTTCTGATTGCCCACTAGATATCTGATTGGCTGTGCAAATTTTTTAAAAATGTTGCTTTGGCAGCAGCTGCCACCACATTAGCCAATCCTGTTTAGATATCATAGAACGGCAGCAAGCGGTAACTCCACTGCCTAGAAAACACAAGACGTTTGTGTCTTTAGTTCAAGAACCCTCAGCCTTGTACCCTTGTTGCAGGACAACAGCTTTTGGATAGTCCATGCTTCTCTCACACAGATTCCTATAGATCTGAGCCATTTTATGGCTTTATAGCCAATAGTTGCCACGTTGGGCCTCAAGAAGATGGCACTCATTTCAGCTTGATGCCAGTTAGGTCAAAAAATTGAAAGCAATATGTTTCACTAAAATTACCAAGTCAGGTTAAGTGTTATTTACTATTAAAAAGCAAAATATTTGATAACATGCAGATAGGATCAGCTTTTGAAAACAATAATTATTCATCTAAGCACACAATACCAAAGAAGGATTCAAGGGGGGTAGCTGCATTAGTCTGAAAGTTTGAGGCCAGCAGCACTTTTAAGACCAACGAAGTTTATTTTGGGTTTAAGCTTTCATGTGCATGCACACTTCTTCAGATGTCAAAGAGGGGCATCAGCAAAGAAACCTGGTTTTTTTTGTTGTTTTTTTAAATCTCATTTCAAAGCATCTGCAGTTCTTAATATTAGGTTCCCAAAGAGAAAACTATACTACATTTTGGAGCAACAGCATTAGGTATGAATATGTAACCACCTCGTTCAAATCTATGGAGCTCACTGGGATGCCATTCTCACAAGATTGATACAAAGACTAGATGACTACCCCCATGCATATTTTCCTAGGAGAACAGGCAGAACACAAATATGATTGAGTTCAAATAAACGATATTTTGGGACTACAGAAAGGTGATCGATCATCTTTATCCTCTCTACCATCCAGAAATCCCCAATCCGGTCGTCCAGAATAAATGGCAACATGAGAGTTCTCTGTTGTGCTCTGCCGGACTAGGAACTGATAGAAAACTGACCTTCAAAATGCAGCAGCTCAGAAGGACTGCATCCTCCAACCACTCCCTCGTCACCTTCCGTTACTTGACTTGAATTTTGGCGCAGGTAAAAAAGACCATCCTCTAGCAGGAAGCCCCCATCGAGGGTCTGTCCTACACATTGCCTGCCATCCCACCTGACTCCTCCCTCACCTCAAGCCCTGCAAGTTGTGGTTGCTGCTCCGCTCACCCGGCTGTGCCGCACGAGGAGGAGCACAGGCACAGCCGGGTGAGCGGAGCAGCAGCCTCAGCCTGCAGGGCTTGGGGTGAGGCGAGGGAGGGGTCAGGTGGGGCGGCAGGCAATGCATAGGACAGACCCTGAGACAGGATGGTCTTTTTTACCTGTGCCAAAATTCAAGTCAAGTAATGGAAGGTGACGAGGAGTGGTTGGAGGATGCGGCCGGGGAAGGCAAGGAAGCACCACGCCTGCCCGCCCACTCCTCCTGGAGAGGAGCTCCCCAAGCCTCTCTTGGCTGAAAAGTCGCACCCACTCATAAGAAGAAGCCCCCTGTTCCAGCCCGAGCCACCATGGCTGGCCAGGCGGTTGGGGACTTCCCAAAGTGCTTGTGGTTTCACGGGCTTGCTGGGAAGAGCCTGGGCAGGCCAGGGGCAGTCGGCACCCGAGAACAAAGGGCGGATCTTGAATTTGCATGAGATGCAGGCCATGGGGGAGGTGCACTGCAGAGACTGCCACCACCACCGCCAGCAGGCACAGCAGCAGGAAGGGTGCCCGAGGAGCAGTGCCAGCCTGGATGATGCCCTCTCCATCCCGATCGAGCTGGCGGCCAGGAGGCCAGGCAGGAAGTGGATGCGGGGAAGGGTGGGCCATAAACAGTTCTGCGCCCTCCGAGGCCTATGCCCTAAGGCGGTTGCCTATGTTGGCCTAATGGGTGCACTGGCCCTGCATAGCGAAGATGTTTAACAGATTCAGTGACCAAACAAGAACAACAAGCTTAGTTTATACCATTTGTTTGGGTTTAATTCTGGGGGGAACGTAGTGAAGGAAATAAATATGTCAAGATTGGATCATTTGCCCACCAGTCTCCAATCTTGACATGCTGACTCAATCAGTAATATGAGTAAGCAGGAGGGAAGGTAGCATGGTATAGCCTGATCTTGTTAGATCTTGGAAGTTAAGCAGGGTCAGGACTTAGATGGGAGACCATCAAGGACGACTCTGCAGAGGAAGGCAATGGCCAACCACGCCTGCTTCTCCTATGCCTTGAAAGCCTTTGCTGGGGTCCCTGCAAGTCAGCTGCAGCTTGATGGCACATGTATGTATTGCGAGTCAAGCTGATGATCACTCTTCCCCCCCCCAGAACTGAAAAGCTGTTGGTGGCTTTGGCACAAATAGCTAAGACCCAAGGCCATGTGAATTGTTTATAACCATCATTACTTGCTGTTAGAACCTGTAGGTTGGTACATAGAGGAAGGGAACTCCTGAGGCATACTGTCATCTAGAGGGGGCAAACAGGCCCCTCACATACCATAAGAAGTGTCCCTGCCTTTGAGACTGCTGGGGACCTTAAAGTATCCCCAAGCCATCCTTGCACATTCTCTTTCCTTCGGGTTGTTTGCCCTGGGCTAAGGGCAAAGTTGCCAGTATCCAGTCAACCTGTATATATTCTCCTCTCTGCTTTTCTCCCCCTCTAAAAATTTCTTAGGTTATGCAATCTCATTCCCTGATGAGTGCAAGATTGTGCTTCATACCGGATATTAGCGTTTTGTCTAGACACTCAGCCAATGGGACCGTTGCCATTTCCCTTGGAAAAATGATTCATGGCATTAGCAGACTGCACAAGTGGAGGGGTTTCCTTTCTGATCAGCTGAAACGTATACCCACTTGTATTGTACTAGTGGAAGGGATGTTATTGGTCAGTAGCTTGCTGGCTGGCAGCTCCTGCATTCCTGTGTATGGGGGTTTCTGTGTAGCTGCAATCCTCATGGATTATGGTAAGCAATCCAAATGCATGCTTTGGTTACAACAGCATCCTTTCTCCCAGTACAATACAGTGTGCATTTAGGTTGTGAACCACTGATATCCTGTTTCTGTTTGACTCTAGAGCTAAATGTGGTTCAGTACGGAACCAAATACAGCTCTTTTTTTAAAACTGAAAAATTTAAGTCAAAGTATATTGGAAGGATCTACTGATGGGATACAAAAATAATCAGGATGTGGCAGGGAAAGATTCTTATGGGACTAAAGGACTTCTTAGAGGTGATTTACAAAGAGGGAAATAATAGAGGTGAACAGTCGCCAGTGCAAACTGGAGCATCCTGCACACTTGTTTTGCATGTGATTTTCTTCTTAAAAGAGCCATATTTGGTTCCTAACTGAACCGCCTTTGATCCTCACAACAGTCCTGCAAAGTGGGTTCAGCTGAGAGAGGTTGCCCAGCAAGTTTCATGGTATGTGTGAATTTGAAGCCAGATCTCCTAATCCAATAGTCTGACCGCTATATACCACATGGCTGTTGTGGCCATTTCAATACATATTTGTAGAGTGTACAGATCTATCTGTTTGGAGTCTTCTTGTGCTCTGAGTGTGCCAACATGCCCACCAAAGTTGGGGGGAACATTTCAGTGCCTGAAGAATGTAAGTTCTATTATTTATCTGAAGAATCCATGGGTTTTTGTTTGTTTGTTTTTTTATTCTGACCTTTCTACAGGCAAAATATGTTGTTGTTTCTTTCTTTATATTTGTTTCCTGTTGAGGATTGCTATAAATTTAAGAAACCAAAAAAGGATAACACTGCAGTCCTAGCAGTCTGGACTTTGAGAGCCATCTTCTTAAGTGTGAGATGGAACGGCTGCCAATAGCATTCTGGATCCGCTTCAAGGTGCTGGTTTTGACCTTTAAAGCCCTTTATAGGCAGGGGCCTGCCTACCCGAGGGACCGCCTTCCCCCCATGATCCCCAGAGAGAGCTGCGATCAGGAACACAACCCTCCCGCCCCTCCCTGGTCCTAAGGACGCCAGGGTGGCATCGACCAGGACCAGGGCGTTCTCCCTGGTGGCGCCCACACTCTGGAATGAGCCCTCCGGTAAGATCAGGGCCCTGTGGGACCTCCAGCAGTTGAACAGGGCTGTGAAAGTTGAGCTTTTTCACCGGGCGTTCCAGTAGAAGCGCCACCACATGCTGCTCTGCCAGCTACACTCTATACTCTGCACTTTGCACTTTGCCATATGTCACCACCATACACAAATGTTTTTAAAACTGTATTTATATGGAATTGTATTTATGTATTTTATGTGAATTTTATGGTTTTATGTAAGCCGCCCTGAGCCGTCTTGGTGGAAGGGCAGGGTAAAAGTCAAATAAATAAATAAATATAAAATAAATACCATCAGCCTGCCAGATTCTTCTACTTAATCTGGAGTTTCCTTTCGGTTCCAGAAGGTGCTTTTATAAAACAGGAAGTTCTGTGGCTGTAAAAAGGAAGAGATCTGTGGCTCAGCAATTCTCTAATTAAACCCTTTCCTAGGATAAACAAACTTTCCCCTCTCGTTTCTTTTATTCTTGAGAAAGACAAAATGGGGCTTTCTCACCCTCTGAGAAACTGATGTTTTATACTAAGAAGAATAAACAAGGCAAAATTTTGCTAATGGTGCATTTTGTCCTAGATGTAGAATTCTGGGTTTCCAATAGTGTGCCAACTTTAACAACCTCAACAAATCTGGAATGGGCCAACTTTGAGAGAGAGCCAGTGTGGTGCAGTGGTTAAAGTGTTGGACTAGGTTCTGGGAAACCAAGGTTCATATCTACACTCTGCAAGAAGCTTGCTGGGTGACCTTGGGCCAATCACATTCTCTCAGCCTAACTACCTCACAGGGTTGTTGTGAGGGTAAAACAGAGGCAAAAAGTACAATATAAGCTGCTTTGGGTCCCCATTGGGGAGAAAGGCGGGACATAAAATAAATGTTGGCATAGGGAAATCTGCCATCACTTAGGGTTGCCAGCTCTGGATTGGGAAATACCTGGGGATTTGGGGGTGGAGCCTGAGGAGGGCGGGGTTTGGGAAGGGGAGGGACTTAGGCAGATCATGAGAGGGAGGGGAGGAAGGGATGAGCCAGTGCTCGGCTCTTGTGGCCCTTTCTTATATACCAATTGCCACTTTGGGGTCAGGAAGGCATTTTTCTCCAGGTATTGGCCCAGGGATCCTGGAGGTTGTTTGCCTTCTTCTGGACATAGAGCAGGGGTCACGGGGGGAGTGTGGAGAGGTAGCTGTGAATTTCCTGCATTGTGCAGGGGGCTGGACTAGATGACCCTTGGGATCCCTTCCAGATCTATGTTTCCATGTGTCAGTGAGATATAACGCCACAGAGTCCACCTTCCAAAGTGTCCAGGTGAACTGATCTCTGTTACCTGGAGATCACTTGCAATCCCAGGAGATCTCCAGCAACTATCACCTGGAAGCTGGCAGCTTTAGCCATCACTCCATGGAAGGAAAATAAGTGAACACAAACAATTCCAGACCAAAGCAAGGAATGCCTGAAACGTTAGAGAGATGCCCTCTGATTGTCAGCACACATTGGTTTATGTCCACAAAGCAGGATTTTCATTTGTTTTTATACCCCTCTCCACTTTAAACATCCATGAGGTGGTTACAAGAATAACAAAATAAATCACAACCATTTCTCAGCACAACTAGAGGCACCCTCTCGCAATAAGAAGACATCATCAACAATGCCTTCCAGTAAACGATGGTGAGTATAGAAGTTCATATTTGGTATTTATTTGTACATAACCTAGATTCTTATGGAGGCATATATTTTTTATACAGGAAAGCTGGTCATTGATACTTACCTTGGAAATCCATGTTGAATATATTTAATGCAATTTAATCAGGTAATATCAGTACATCTTGCTTCGTTAGTATAATCATTACGATTTATGAGATTTTAATATGCTGACTCATGTTTAGCTTGTACTGAGGAAGAGTAATCAAAACAAAGTTTGAAATCTGGAATCTTCATCCCCTGCTGGAATTTATACATGAACACCCTGTGTTATTTTTGATGAGTAGGTTACCTGTTGAAAGCACCTGTTGAATATTAGTTATATTGTTGCTGCAAGTACTTACTTGTTGAATGCCAATTGTACCTATTGTTGAAAACATTGATATCTACAGTTGTTGCTAAAAGCATTGGAACTTTTCCTGTCTTTGCCTGTTGAATGTTTGCTTACTGCTTACCTGTTGGATATCTGTATAAAATTTGTGTGTAATTGTATTTTGAATACTGATATTACAGAGTTTGGTTGTTCTTAGCATTTTTTGCACAGTTTTTTCTTGTATTGCTCACATCATCGATAAAGTCAGAGAGCTAATCAGCTGCATCAAACCACAAAAGACATCAATACACAAACACCTGGTAGCTCCTCAAGATAATAAATAGATCTTATTTAAAACTCATAAAATCAGCAGATAAACTTTTCTGACAGTGAGCGAAACAAGACTGATGAAAAATAGGCAAAGTTCAGAGATGTGTCTGGAAAGGAAAGAAAGATCTTAACAAAAGGCCAGGAGAAAAAGCTACACCTGGCTGTGGAAACTCAAAAGATCAGGTTGACAGCTGAACCATTGTGTGCAGGGTATTGCAATTAAGTATATGGATTTGCATCCTTCCACTTTATATATGGGATGCAGAGTTTTTCTGCATCTCTCTCTCTTCCTGCATCCCCTTCCGTTTTAGGGTTGCCAGCCCGGGAGCACTGAAGGGGGAGAGACTAAGGAAAATGGCAGAACACAACGCCGTGATATCACTTCCAACTGCATACCTACAACTGACATGACATCATCAGCAATGCTTGAGAAATTCTCCCAATCAATCTCTAAGGTAAAAACCACATAGACTTTGGAAATTCCAAGAGCATTCTGAAATGCTGCGATGAC
This sequence comes from Gekko gecko, assembly GCA_029375565.1. Taxonomy (NCBI): domain Eukaryota; kingdom Metazoa; phylum Chordata; class Lepidosauria; order Squamata; family Gekkonidae; genus Gekko; species Gekko gecko. The sequence continues at coordinate 157,952,979 of JAPDNY010000006.1, forward strand.
TCTTCCAGGTACATAATTGGAAGTGATGTCACAGCTTTGCACAACACCTGTTCCCTGCTCCCCATTTTTTCTCCTGCTGCCCATCAAATGGTGATGGGAGCCCAGAGTGCAGTGGCGGGAGGTTGCTGGGCAAGTCCCCCCCTCCTAGTAAACAATGCTTTCACCCTGGTGGCAGGAGGTAGGCTAGCAGCTTCTAGATAGGTTTAAGCCCCAGGAGGAGGGGCTGCAAAACCACCCAAGAAGGTTTCCAGCAAATACATGTATGATAGCAATACCCCCAAAGGGAGGGCAGAGGCAGGAAGGATCCCAGCAGCTGTGGCAGGGAGACCAGAGAGTTGTTTTAATTGTCAAGTGAGACTACAGAGGATGGGGGGCCAGGAAAGGAATTGGACAAGCCTGTCCAAATACAGAAGATGCAGTGCTGAACAGGTCTTGTCTCAAATGTTCTCCCATTGCATTGGCTGTATGATCTGGGATAGGAAGAGGAAACTAGCTTAAAAGGGCTAGCCAGAGAGGTTTTTATTTTATTTATTTGCTTTACTTAATTTATAACCTACATTTCTCCCCAGTGGGGACCTGAAGCTGTTTACAACATTCTCTTCTCCATTTGATCCTCACAACAGATCTGTGAGATAGGCTAGGGCGAGAATGTGAGAATGACTGGCCCACGGTCACCCAGCAGGATGGGGATTTGAACTTGAGTTTCCCAGATACCCTAAGCAGATGCTCTAACCACTACACTAGACTGGCTGATTAAGCCTCAGTAAGGTTGCTGACTGCTGAATGTCTCAAACATGGTGAGTGGCAGGATTCACTGACTGACCTGGGATGAAGCCTGGCCCAATAGGGTGGCCAACTCGGGGTTGGAAAATTCCTGGAGATTTGGGGGTGGAAATTGGGAAGGTGGGGTTTGGGGAGGAGAAGAAGCTCAGCAGTGATGGGGTGCCATAGAGTCCAGTGGTCAAAGAAGCCATTTTGTCCAGGAGAACTGATCTCTGGAGATGTTGTGATTTCAAGAAGTCTAATTCATTCATTCATTCATTCATTCATTCATTCATTCATTCATTCATATTTATAGCCCACCCTTCCCATGATCGGGCTCAGGGCGGGTAACAACATATCAATACAAAAGCAACATTTCATTAACAGAATAAATAATTAAAATATTAAAAAATATCATATACATTACATTGGTGGTCACGGTCCTAAAGTAAAGGTTTTTAACAGTTGTGGGAGATTCTTGAGGTCCCACCAGGAGGTTGGCAACCAAAAGTCAAGACCAAGACCCCCTCCATCCAGGAGCAGGACAAATGTGGTCAAAGGATGGAGGTCATATGCTCAGCGATAGAGTAGAGGGGTCAAAGGGCAGAACAGAAGAGTCAAGACAAGGGGAAGAAACCAAAAAGAAAATACCAATTCACCTGAGGTGCACAGATGAACGCCAATTTATCTAAGGTGAAAGCTCGGAATTCAGAAAGCCTGATAGTCTATTATATCATTAGGATGTTATATGCCAGTTTCCAAACATTTTTTTTTAAAAAAAACAAGCCTCCCAATAGTATGGTGGAGCAGTCACTGTGGAGGACCAAGGCAAGGAAAATCCGTGGAAACCTGCTGCCACGTGGAAACTCTGTTGTGTCCCTGTTGTACTGTCAGCCACGGCAGCAATGGGGAAACAGCACCAGCTTGCTCCTTGCCACAATGTGGAAAACACCAATATGTTTTCTTGTACTCACACCTCACATTGGTAGGGGTCCATTTCAAACACTTCAGGCGTCCACCTCCGAAACGAGATGTGCGAAGCGGCCTCCAAACGGCCTCTTGTTAAACAAAATTCTCTGAGGCCAGCACACCTCTCCGTTGGCTGAAGCTTAGCACAGCAAATGTTCTTTCGCAACCTTGGCAACGTGGCCATCCCTCTCACAGACGGAGCTTGTAAAACACATACCTGATGACTAAGTCAGTGCGGTCCATGCAAGAAGAGGAACACGGGCTTTCAAAACAACCGTACATCACTTCAGGAAAGCAACACACTGTAAAGCTCATCCCTGGAGACCTTTTGTGCTTTCTGCAGGTAAAACAGGTCCCTGGGGTGCGTGGGTGCGCTCGTGCTGTCTGATGGGCTGGACCATGGCAGGGGTGTTGTGGTAGATGTGGGGAACTCGCAGTGAACAAGAGGAGCCATTTGATGATCACCTCGTGTGACCATCTGCAAAAGATTATACCGTCTGTGCTAATAAAGCCAGGATTCAATCAACTTAACTCCAGGTATCGTGACTCCCCCCCCACACACACACACACCTCCCTCCGCAAAGGCCACAGGGGGTTGTGATTGTTGCAGATCATGAACTTTTGGAGCAGGGCGAGAAAGAGTGGCAGTTCTTGGGGCTCTGTTGACATTCTCTTCTGCTTTGGAACTGGTGTGTGTTTAATGTAATGCTGACAGGGGGCTTGGCTGGCTCTTCCCCCTGCTTGCCTTCTCCTGGTGCGCCCCGAGCTTTTATTTCTGGTCACTGTAGGACATTTCAAACAACCTCTCAGCTTTCAGAGGTACAAGTAAAACAGCTACCAAAACATGCACTTTTCTTGATAAGGTCTTGGCTTGTTTTCCCCGTCGGCCAATTCAGGAATGGAATCCAAGGCCCATTTGGAATCAGGTCTTCCTGCCTGGCGTTCTGTCTCCTGGTCGCTCCAGGGAGCAGACATGGATTGCCATGAGTTAATCAAGAGTTACACCGGCATTTCCTACAAACCCGCAACGTGTTGGTAACGGGCCTATGTTTTTAAATGCCAGGGTGTGCTCATCTGGGGGAAGATGCCCATAAGGTTTCCAGGTCCTTCTTGGCCACTGGTGGGGACGGGGAGGTAGGGTTGGGAAACTCCTGGAGATTTGAAAGTGGAGCCTGGGGAGGACAGGGACCTCATTAGGGTACAGTTAGGGTTGCCAACTCCGGGTTGGGAAACACCTGGGTATTTGGGGGGTGGAGCCTGAAGAGGGTGGGGTGTGGGAAGGGGAATGACTTCAGTGGCATATAATGCCATACAGTCCACTGTCCAAAGTGGCCATTTTCTCCAGATGAACAGATATTTACTGTCTGGAGTTCAGTTGTAATCCCAGGAGATTTCCAGCTACCACCTGGAGGCTGGCAACCCTAGAGCCCACCCTCCAAAGTATCCATTGGAACTGATCTCTGTAATCTGGAGATAAATTGTATTTCTAGAAGATCCCCAGGCCCCACCTGGAGGCTGGCATTCCTGCCAGGGATATGTATGCATGTGGACGAAGGCATTTAAAGGTTTAGGGATGTAGTTCATGCTTCTTGTGTTTGCTTGCAAAAGCTGCATGACGCATGGGGCTGCCCTGTGACAGATAACAAGGGAAGAAAGAATTGCTCATGGCATTGAAAAGCTGTCTTGGGGACACTGAGGGGCAGAGCACATCTCACACCAGAGGAAGACTCTTGAGTTTTCAGGGATCTTAGGGTTACAGTTCTTCTCATTAGAAGAGAATTGCTGTTCCTTGGTGGACTTCTTCTGACTTCATGTGGGGTATGTATGTAAGATGGTACCTCTTTCCTTTTTTAAAATTTCCCTTTTTAACAGCGGTATGGCGAGAGAGTGCATCCCCCACTCAATGTATTGTAACGCTGGGGGTGAAAAGCTTTACCTGTTAATGCAGTTTATGAAAGATATTTGACCAGAAGAAAACCCCTTAGCATCATCAGGACTCTGAAGAAGATTCAGGGATCTGCTCCATGGTCTCAACATCCAGGCATTCTTCTCCCTGTTGTCCCCTGTCCCCCCCCCCGCCAGTGTTGCATAGCAGGATGGGACTGTTTTTTTTATTTTGGTACACTGTTCCTCTAAACTGAGTTAGTGTGAGCTAGCTCACAGTTTTTTAGCCTCCGGCTCACACACTTTTGTCTTAGCTCAGGAAGGATGGCTCCAGAGCAAACTAATTTATGCAGTAGGCAAATCGCTCACTCACAACTTTAATGCCAGTAGCTCGCAAAGTTAGAATTTTTGCTCACAAGACTCCACAGCTTAGAGGAAGCATTGGTGGTGGTGGGGGGTTGCTTTCAAAACCCAGCCAACTTATGGTGACCCCCACAGGGTTTTCAAGGCAAGAAACTTCAGAGGTAGCTTACCTAGGGATGCCAGCCTCCAGGTAGGACCTAGAGACCCCCTGGGACTATATCTCATCTCTAGATTACAGCGATTGGTTCCCCTGGAGAAAATGGATGCTTTGGAGGGTGGACTTCATGGCATTGTTTCCTGCCAAGGTCCCTGTCCTCTCTGGCTTCCATCCTCAGATCTCCAGGAGTTTCCCAACCTGGATCTGGCCTCCCTACCCCTCCATCCCCTGCTGGTGACTAATCCTAGGTTTGGCATTGCCTACCTCTGTGTAGTGACCCTGGTATTCCCTGATGGACTCTCATCCATAAACTAACCAGTTCAACTATAATATATGTTCAAGATAAAATTATTGGGCATTGGGTCACCTGATATGAGGCATGGGGTTTGTTGATACTGTCTGTCCTGCCATCGACTGTTTTATTGGTTTTAGCATTATGTTTATGTGTAAGCCGCCCTGAGCCCACTTGTGGGATAGGTGGTGTATAAATTGAATTAACAACGAAACAACAAAATAGACTTTGGGGCTCCTCAGAAGGTGAGGGGGAGAAAGTGGAATACTTGAAAACGGCTGCTTTAGATTTTTGTTCCCCAGTTTACAGTAGGAAGGAGACTCAAGGAGAAGGCATAATGCTTAACGGGGCTTTTGCAGCATCTCGTACAAAGATTCTAAGGGTGGTGACAACCCTGTGGGAATGGCACCACATCCAGAATTCTTTTTCTTAATGGGAAGGGGGAAGGGTTTTTTTTTTTTTTTTAAGCGACTGGAATTTATTTGAACCCAAACGAGACAGGAAACGCGGCAAGGGAGGCCAGTCATGCGTTGTTGAGCTTCAGGGTTCCTTGCGGAGTTCATGGTGCTGAGCCGGAGGAGCTGCAGTTGGATTGCGGGTCATTAGAATTTACAGCCCATTAGGACACTTTATGAATGTCATTTCGGGCTGCAGTTTTGAAACCCAGCACATTTTTCTGCTCCAAGTACACAGACGTTAATGGGAGGGTTTGTGGGCAGGGGAGGTTTGGTGTTAAACTTTGGGTCCAGAGCCAGAGAGAATGCGAGGAAGCCCTTGAAAGGAAACTGTCTCCTAGAACTACATTGCCATTGGAGATACCGGGGTTAGAGGTGGGAGGAGCTGAGGTTATGAATAATCTCCCCCCCCCCCACCCCCAGCACTGTTAGACAGTTCTGGAACAAGGCTGATGAAATCAAATCAGATTACCCCTTTCAGGAAACAAATCCTGGCAGAACTGTACTTGCAGCAACTGTACAACATGCAGAAACTCAGCTAGTGAAGCTTTTGAGATCCTCTCATGGGGATAGCTTCATCAGCTGGATTTCAGCTTGCTATAGGGCTGATATAATAGGCACAGGAGCCCTGCTCTCTGCCCCCTGGGGAAAAATCTGTGCTGATGTGTACGCAATGAATGCAATCTGGGGGGAGTGAGGATCCAACTAGGGCGGCAGGCCCTGCCCCACTATCTAATGTATACTCATTCAAGTTTCTGCACATATCTTACGTGCTTACAACTGAGAATGGGAATCCTGGGTTTTATAGGATTCTTGTACATATGGGCCTGTGCACATAAGACTTGTATGTGCCTAAGGTTTGTATGCTATAGGTTGAATATGTATAGGCTGTGGGCCTGCTTCCCTCCCCCGGTCCCTTCAGTTTATGCCCACTTTTCAACTGAAAGGGCTTCTTTAGGGAAGGGGCCATGGTTCAGTGGTAGAGCCCTGACATCTCCAGTTAAAGGGACCAGGCAGTAGGTGATGTAGACCTGGAGACCCTCTACCGGTCTGAGTAGACAATACTGACCTTGAGAGCCAGTTTGGTGTAGTGGTTAAGAGCATAGACTCTAATCTGGGAGAACTGGGTTTGATTCCCCACTCCTCCAAGTGCAGCTGCTGGTGTGACCTTGGGCTGGTCACAAGCTCTTTCACAGCTGTTCTCTCAAGGGCAGTTCTCAAGCGAGCTCTCTCAGCCCCACCTAGCTCACAGGGTGTCTGTTGTGGGGAGGGGAAGGGAAAGGAGATTGCAAGCCGCTCTGAGACTCCAAGTGAAGGGTGTGGTATATAAATCCAATCTCCTCCTCCTCCTCCTCTTCTTCTTCTTCTTCTTGATGGATCAGTGGTCCATGGTATAGCACGGTATAGCTTGATCGCATGGTATGGCAGCATGGTATAGCCCAATCACATCAGATCTTGGAAGCTAAATAGGGTTACTACTTGGAAGGGAGATCACCAAGGAAGATTCTGCAGAGGAAGACAATGGCAAGCCACCTCCGCTACTCATTTGTCTTGAAAGCCCCTTGCTGGGGTTGCCATAAGTTGGCTGTGACTTGAAGAGAGAGAGGTTGGATTCATACCCCGCCCTTCATTTGGAGTCTCAGAGCAGCTTACAAACTCCTTTCCCTCCCCCTCCCCACAACAGACACCCTGTGAGCTAGGTGGGGCTGAGAGAGCTCGCTTGAGAACTGCCCTTGAGAGAACAGCTGTGAAAGAGCTTGTGACCAGCCCAAGGTCACACCAGCAGCTGCACTTGGAGGAGTGGGGAATCAAACCCAGTTCTCCCAGATTAGAGTCTATGCTCTTAACCACTACACCAAACTGGCTCTCAAGGTCAGTATTGTCTACTCTGACCGGTAGAGGGTCTCCAGGTCTACATCACCTACTGCCTGGTCCCTTTAACTGGAGATGTCAGGGCTCTACCACTGAACAGACACCCTGTGAGGTAGGTGGGGCTGAGAGAACTCTGACAGAAACTGCTCTTTTCAAGGATACCTCTGACAGAACTATGGCTTGCCCAAGGTCATCCAGCAGCTGCAAGTGGAAGAGTGGAGGAATCAAACCCGCTTCTCCCAGAATCTGCACACTTATCCACTACACCAAACTTGATGGCAGTTTACACATTCAAAAGGCCTAAATGGTTTGGCAGAAACCATTTTTTTCCTTTGCCCTGTACCATAGAGGACCTGCTCTCTTCTCCTTCATAATCCAATCAACCCAGTTTGCCATCGATACAGAACTCTCATTCCCATTTTACAGATAGGAAGTTAAAGGATAGCAGTGAGAGACCGGCTAGCTTAAGGCAACCCATTCAGCGAGTCTTTTTGTGAGAGACAGCCCCCATGTGGAGCTCTCCTCCAATCATATGAAACGATACGAGACTGGCTTTCTTTCACAGAACAAAGTGATCTGAGGACCAAATGCCAAGGAGAGCAGGGAATGTGGTTATCTTAAGCCACAGACTTACTACTGGAAGAGCTTTTCTCGACCCCTGGGAAGGTCTTAGTGATTCTGGGACCCCTGTATGGTGGGCGGGAGCCAAACCTGCCACCGGAAGCCAGCTGCCCAAGCCACAGATGGGGCAGGAGCAGGTGGGGGCAAGACCCTGCTCTTCTTCTTTTCCTCCTCCTACCAGGGGGGAGGCAGGGGATGGGCAATCAGCCCCCCCCCTCAGTACTGGGCCTGGGGCAGCTGCCCCTGCTGCCCCCTGGCAAAGACCACCTCTGCTCACTCCTGCCAAGCCCCCCAGCTCCGTAAATCTATTCAAAGTACAGGAACCGTTCTCTCTGGTCATTGACCTCTGACACTTATGTTTCAGTCAACTAGAGAAGGATCTTGGGTGGACTACCCCATATTGATTTAGTCCCACCGATACAAAGTGCATTTTCTGATCCTCCCATTGGCTTTTCCTCCACCTTTTGTGTTTCTTTTTAAAGAGCGAGATCCAGGCAAAGAGTTCTTAATAAAACACATTCTGGGGGAAATACTTTTTTTTGGATTTGGAACGACACAAAAAATAGTTTCTGCTTCCCAAATTAAGCCCTAGGAAGTGAAACTGTGAGTCACAGAGAAAACGTTCCTCTTCTTGCAGAGCTTGTGGCAGGGGGTGTGAAAGATCGCTCTGCATTTGTCCCCAGCTCTTTCAGATAAGGAGCAGGTGCAAGAAGCTTCCTACCTTTCAGTGCAGCGGGGTGGGGGGGAACCAATGGGGCAGGGAGGCAGAGGGCCCCATCCATTAACAGTTGGCCATTAGAAGTCAGGTTCACAAACAAACTGCAGGCGTAGCTGTTGTTTGTCTAGTTTGGAGCTAGGAAAGAGCATGATAACCCTAAATTAATCTGGCAATAAAGCCTCATGGTCAGATCACTATGGACAATGCTTTCCACTGAAGTGAAGAACTGTAAATCGGTGGAAACAGGGAGAGAGAATGAATGAGGCGGAGGGCTGAGAGATGGAAACCCATCGTGATGGATTTATTAAGCCTGGACATTTGCTGTTCACTGTAAAGTGGATACTGTACTTTCATACAAAGGCAAGAAGAGCCCTGCTGCATCAGGCCAGTGCTCCATCTAGTGCAGCATCCTCTTTAACTCTGGCCCATAAATACAGTGGATCTATTGACGGCTTCGCCCCCTTCCTTAAAGGGCCATCTTCCTTCCTTAAAGGGCCCCCTGCTTATTAAGGGCTCCCCTTCTCCCCAAAAGCATTTAAAGGGATTCTTTAAATGCTTTTGAAAGAAGCAGGGGGTGATGTGCACCCCTCTCCCTTCCCTCCTGCAAGATTTAAATGGCCCTCCAGCTGATCAGTGGGCCACGTGCTCCCTGCTGATCAGATGAAGAGCCCTTTAAATCTTGCAGGAGGAGAGGGAGAGGGGTGTATGCCACCCCCCCTTCATTATGGCAAATAATGGCAGCCCCACCAGAAAAAAAATTGCCCCACAAGCCACAAAAACCTGGCTACAGGCCTTGCACAGGCCAACCAGTTGCCCTGGATGACCAATGCAAGGGCGCAGAAGGCAATGGGCCCAGGCTGTCCCCTTGCTGGCACTGGTATTCAGAGGCTTAGAGTTTCCTTACCTGTTACACAATGCTGGTATCTGACTTGTTCTTTGTAATCCTGTGACTGACTGCTCCCGGGCCTTCCTCTTTTTAAAGAACTGAATGATGAGTGATCAGATGTAACTAATTCATGTTTGCCCAAAATTTGAATTTTAATTGCAAAGGGGGTAGCCATGTCAGGCTGTTGTGGTGGTGGAAAGTGCTGTCAAGTCACAGCAGACTAATGGCGACCCTGTAGGGTGCTCAAGGCGAGGGACATTCAGAAGTGGTTTTGCCTTTGCCTGCCTCGGTGTAGTGACCCTTTGTGGTCTCCCATCCAAATACTAACCAGAGCCGACCCTGCTTAGCTTCTGAGATCTGAAAAGGTCAGGCTACCCCAGGCTATCCAGGTAAGGCCCAGTCTGATATAGCAAAATAAAACAAAAGTCCAGTGGGCATTTTAAAGATGACTATTAAAGTAAATATTGTTAATCTTTAAGATGACACTGGACTTTTGTTTTATTTCACTGACAGTTAGCCAGTTGATGGTGCCATTCCTTCTGATTACCAGTGGTTTATACGGTAATTAAACACACCAAAGATGACACGGGACCAGTGTTCCCTCTGGGCTGAGTTAGTGTGAGACAGCTCACAGTTTTTTAGCCTCCGGCTCACACATTTTTGTCTTGGCTCGGGAAGGATGGCTCCAGAACAAACTAATCTATGCAGTAGCCAAATTGCTTGCTCACAACTTTAGTGCCAGTAGCTCACAAAGTAGAATTTTTGCTCACAAGACTCCACAGCTTAGAGGGAATATTGCACTGGACTTTTGTTATATTTCTATATTCTTTCTAATTACCAGTGGTTTATATGGTAATTAAACACATTGAGGAGACTGGTTGCTAGACCTGCCAGAGAGGGCAGTCACCCTCCAGGTGGGGCCTGGAGATCTTTCAGCATTTCAACTGATCTCCAGGCTATAGAGATCAGCTTTCCTGGTGGTGGATTTTATGGTGGGCCCAGGCTCCACCCTCAGATCTCCAGGAATTTCCCAGCACAGAGATGGCAACCCTACTGCCAGTAGGACATCATCTTCCATAAAAAGAGCAGCACTTTAATAAAATTTAAATATCTGTATGTGATTTCTACATACCTCTACATTTGATTCTAAAAATGTAAAACAAAAGTATCACTCTTTTTTTTTTCTAGTTTGGCAAGCAATTTTCTTATCAGTCAGTGCAAGCAAAAGGTAGAACAGCGAAAATTCTCCCCGCTCTTGTCCACCTCTTTAAGCAAGGATGGTGTGACTCCTCTGATCTCTCCACCTATCTTCTAGAGCCCTAAAAGAAACACAAGTTGACAGGAACCACATGCATTGTGTAATGTGCGATGAGATAACATTCAGAAACCGACTGCCTCTGACTGTGGAGTTTCCCTTTAGTCACCATGGCTAGTAGCCATTGATGGACTTCTCCTCCATGAATTTGTCTATAAGAATTTGTTGATATATTTCTCTAAGTTTTTCTTGGTAGGTGGGATTCCTGCAGTACTTGTGTACCAAAGAGGGGATTTTGATAGGGGCAAGTTTTTCCAGCTTGTAGCTTTCCAGTGTTCCCGCACAGCCTTTTTGCTGCTGAGTTCAGCTGCACAACTGTGACAGCTAGATCCAAAAACAAAAGCCATATAATACTTTTCATTGAGACCTACCAAAATGACACAAAAACAGTATGTGAGCTTTCAAGTTCTGCAGAATTCACAGGCAGGCAGGAATCTGCTGGATTTTGGTGAAGTGTTCCCATTCCACTGCCCGCCCCCAACCTTATTCCAACCAAACAAGGGAACTTTGATGAAACCAAGCCAGACTTGCAGAGAAGCCTCTTGGTCAGCAACAGGCCAGACTAAGTCATGGGGACTGTCTGGCCCCTATGAAAGCTTTTGTGTCAGGCTGTCTACTTACTGTTCTGAGCAGCAAGGATGACTCTGTCGCTGTGTGCTGCAATAAGGGTGCCTTTTGCTAACATCATGGGAGCAGCCAATGAATAACCTCATATTTATTCAGATCATTTCAGAGGGTAGATGTGTTGGTCTGCTGTAGAGCAGTTAGATTCGAGTCCAGTAGCAGCTTAGAGACCAACAAGATTTTGGGGTTAGATTTGGGTGGGTACATGGCCGGATCGCCCATTGGGCGAATTAGGTGCTCGCCTAGGGCGCGCCGGCCTCAGGGCGCCAAATGGCGCCCCGCTCCCCCCAAAAGCCCCCTGCCGCCGCCTTAACCAGGCGCCCGCTGCGAAAGCGCCCGGCTAGGGCGCAGTCGCTCCCCTCCTCCCGGGGAGGAGGAGGAGGAGGTGACTGGCGTTGGCCAGCAGGATCTCCCTGCTGCCACCGCCGCGAAGCGCCCACCGAGGGCGCAGCCCTCCCCTCCTCCCTGGGGGGAGGAGGAGGAGGTGACTGGCGTTGGCCAGCAGGATCTCCCTGCTGCCGCCGCCGCGGAAAGCGCCCACCGAGGGCGCAGTCGCCCTCCCCTCCTCCCTGGGGGGAGGAGGAGGAGGTGACTGGCGTGGCCAGCAGGATCTCCTGCTGCCGCCGCCGCGGAAAAGCGCCCACCGAGGGCGCAAGTCGCCCCCCTCCTCCCTGGGGGAGGAGGAGGAGGAGGTGACTGGCGTTGGCCAGCAGGTCTCCCTGCTGCCGCTGCGGAAATGCGCCCACGGTGCAGGCCCCCCTCCTCCCTGGGGGAGAGGAGGGGGGCGGCATGGCTGGGTCTCCAGGCCCAACCGGGAGGTTGGGATCTGCGCCCACCTAGGGCGCAGAAATACCTGGAGCCAGCCCTGGGTGGATAGCCATGTTGGGCTGAAGCAAAAGAACAAAATTTGGTTCCCGTGGCACCTTTAAGGCCAACAAAGTATTATTATTCAAGGCATAAGCTTTTGTGTGCATGCAGACTTCCTCAGATACATTGCACATGAAAGCTTATACATTCAATAAAACTCTGTTGGTCTTAAAGGTGCCGCTGAACTCAAAGATTTTGGGGGTATAAGCTTCTGATGGAGCACTGACTCTCAGAAGCATAGACCCTGGAAATCTTGTTTGTCTCTAATCTATCTAATCAAATCGAATCGAATCGAATCGAATCTATCTAATCTAATCAAGTCTTGTTGGACTCATATCTAGCTGCTCATGTTTATTGTCCATCTCTTGAAAGGACAACGTATGTGTTTCTCCACTGATAGGTGAGTTTCAGAACTCATCATCAGGAACATTTTTCTTTTTGGAGGTTACTCTGGGAGCACAAACAAAGACACATGGGTTATGGACAGTGTTCCCTCTAAACTGAGTAAGTGTAAACTAGCTCACAGTTTTTTAGCCTCCAGCTCACACATTTTTGTCTTAGCTCAGGAAGGGTGGCTCCAGAGGAAACTAATTTATGCAGTTAGTCAAATCACTCACTTACAACTTTAATGCTAGTAGCTCACAAAGTAGAATTTTTGCTCACAAGACTCCACAGCGTAGAGGGAGCTTTGGTCATGGATGGATCCTCTGACTGTGGTTTTGTACAACATCAGAAATTTTCGAGAGAGCATTGAATGGGCCTAAATATCCTATCTGTCTGTTCCCCGACCTAAGACAGGATGTATGAAACCAGGGGTCTTTTTGGGGGAGCCCACCGGAGCGCAGCTCCGGGAGCTCAGGAGCCAAGCCCCGCCCCCAGCCGGCATCCCGGAGAGTCTTTCAGGCAGCCGAATGTCAATTTCAGCTCCATTATATCCTATGGGCCATTGAAGTCAATGGTGAGAACATAGGGTATATTCTGGGGGCTGGAGGGGAGGGTTTGAGGAGAGGCTCCAAACTCACAGGATAGCTGATGGAGCCTCTTCCCAAGATACCCACTAAGTTTCAAGAACATTGGACCAGGGGGTCCAATTCTATGGGCCCCCAAACAGGTTACCCCCATTCCTTCCATTGTTCTCTATGGTGGGAAAAAAGTTACTTTTTCCCACCATAGAGAACAATGGAGTGAATAGGGAGTGAATGGGGCAACCTGTTTAGGGGCCCATAGAATTGGACCCCCTGATCCAATGTTCTCGAAACTTTGTGGGTATCTTGGGGAGAGGCTCCAACAGCTATCCTGTGAGTTTGGATCTTCTCCATCAAACCCCCTCCCCTCCAGCCCCCAGAATATACCCTATGTTTTCACCATTGACTTCAATGGCCCATAGGATATAATGGGGCTGAATTGCCGCCAAATTTCTTTCATTCCCTCCTTTCCTTCTTTCTTTTTCCTCTTTCCCTCATTCTTCTCTTCTCTCTTTCTTTCTTTCCCACCTTCTTCTCTTCTCTTTTCTCTCTTTTCCCTGTTTCCCTCCTTCTTCCCTCTCTTTCTTTCCCTCCCTTTCCTTCTCTTTCTTTCCCTCTTTCCTTCTCTCTACTCTCTCTCTTTCCTTCCCTCTTTCTTCCTTCTGTGGCCCAACTCTCATGAGAAGGAGTTTAAACTTTAAACCCCTTCTCTCTTAGCTCCCCCACCCAGGCCAGCCGGGGAAGGGGAGGCTTTTGAAGATGCCGCCCCCCTTTTGCTTCCCCTTCTTACATCACTTCTGGTGATGTCAGGGGGCGTGGTATATGCTAATAGCCTAATAGCTCATTAGCATACCATATGCTAATGAGCTCCTGCAGCTGTTCTTCTACGAAAAGACCCTGTATGAAACTATATCTCTGGTTCATTGTCAGTAGCCCCATCACCTCTCCCTGTAGAATGAAAGGTATGTAAGCATGTTGTAGGATAATAGCTTGATTCCTGCTTTAGGAGGAAAAAAGACCTAGGGAAATATATTCCTTGCTTCTGGAAAATGGGGATGCTCAGTCTTATGAGAAATACATTTTATGGAAAAGAGGAACACGGGAAAGTCTGCACAATAACAAACCATGGCTTTGCAGGGCATTTGAGTGGGCAGCCTTGGGCTGCCTTGTGCCTTTTATAAAAAAGAAAGGGCTAAACTACCATCTATACTAGAGCATAGGGTTGCCATTCTCCAGGTTGGGCCTGGAGATCTTCTGGAATTCCAATGGATTTCCAGGCTACAGAGATCAGTTCCCCTGCTGCTTGGAAGTTGACATTACATCCCTGTGGAGCTCTCTCCCTCCCCTCCCCAAACCCCACCTTCCCCAGCTCTACCACCAAATCTCCAGAAATTTCCTAATGCAGAGTTGGCAACCCTACTCGACTGGTATAAAGGAGGAACACTCAGCCTGTAAAGAGGTGGGGGGGGAACAACTTTGAGGCAGCCTTAGTTTTGCCATTCATGTCTACTAATGTCACAGACACTGTCCAATACCTGCCCTACACTTCACAGCTCCTAATAATGAGGTAAGAATGTAGTGGGAAATAATATTTTCCCCAGTGCAAAATGTTGCCATTTAGTTTCAATAGAAATACTGCCTTGAAGAAACATACAAAACAAAAAGCCAGGGTGGTGGATGGTGACATGGTGGGGGGGAAGAGACAGGGAGACAAAATGGCAGTGGATGAAGTGGGGATGTGCCTCAAACGCCACACCTTCCTCTCCATGATGGCAGAACCTGCTCTGAATACAGTCTTTCAGGAAGGTTCGTACCAAAGCAGATTGGCCAGGGAAAACCCGGAAGGTGGATGTTGCTGCACAGAAGCAAAGCCCAGATTGCTGTTGGGGGCAGGGAGGAGGAATGCAAAGGTCAGCGTGGAAGCAGCTTTTAGTTCAGCTACTAAAGCAGCTAGTATTGGCTTGCCTTGCAGATATTAGACGACTGTAGGAAAGGAAGAAGTGCACGATTGTTATGGAACTAGGCGATTGATCTCTTAATCAATTCTTCTGCTTTGTTCTCAGTTGGACTCCCAACTCTGCATCCCACTGCTGTCTGCTTTGTCCTGCTTCACTACCATTTGTACACAGTACATTTGCTAGCCTGCCTGCTTTCAGGAGATACACAGTGGACAGCACACATATATGTACAATTTGACAACTTGGCATTTAAGGTAGCCCAAAACCAATAAGAGAACATCAGCAAAACGTGCTTCAAACTGTGTTTCTGCAGGGTGCTTTCAGATTATTCGGCGGCGCAGGGATCATAGCGATCATAGGAGATTTTGTCTAGTATTTTCTGGAGCACTCGCAGTCCTCAGGGTGGAACCAACAAGCAATATCAAGCCGGGAAGGAATCTGGAAACAAGGTTATTACATATTAATAAGGCATTACAGGCACATGTTCCAGTTGGTGAGAACGAAGACGACATTCCCAAGGCTTCAGAGAATAAATGGATTTTGAGGAGGGACTTGAAGGAAGAGACAGGAGGTTACCAACTTTCCAGTGGATCCTGGAGTTCTCTTGAAATTATACCGTTGATCTTCAGACTACAGAGATCAGCTCCCCTGGAGGAAATGGCAGCTTCAGAGAGCTGATTAGGGTCACCAATCTCCAGGTGTGGCCCGGGACTCTCCTGGGAGGCTGGGAGTGGTCTCCCTGTTCATACATAATGAACCATCCATGATTTGTTTGTTATGACAGTGAGTCTCTGAAGTTCTCTCCGGCTGTGTGCTCCTTCCTCCCCTCCTCCCTCCCTCCCTCCACAGCTCAGATGCTGGAGGCCCCTGAGAAACCACAGGTTGCTGCGATGCTGAAATTGGATGGAACAAGGAAGACAGCCTCCCCAAGGTGAGGTGAGAGGCAGACTTTGAAAGTCAGGACAAAGAGTTTGCGCTGGATGCAGAAGGGACAGGAGTCTATAGTAGGGAACGGGATCATGCCGCCTCCACCCCCAGCTCCAGCTCTGCTTGAGGGCAGTTTACCCTGGGATTAGCTACCCTAAAGATGTGGTTACAGGGTAAATAACCAGAGGGCTGCACTCTCTGGAAAGTCATAGCTGTCTGATAGTGCTGCTGCTGTGCGTGGATGAAGCTAACGGCAAGACGCCGAAAATAAAACCATGCAAAGGCCCAGTTTCTTAAGGAGCGTTTCTTCCCACCCATGCAGTAACGAGCACAACTTTTCACCCCGATCGAGAATATACGGCCTGACAATAGTTGCGCTGTACTGTAGCTCGTTGGAGATCTGCCTAGAAAATCATCAGAAAATATTTTAAACCCAGCATAGCATACATATTTTATGGATCACCTTCTGTTTTACTGGGCTCAGCTCGGAGCAATGTAAGGCCTGTTTTACTTGCCCAATAAAAAGGCTCACGTTTCCCATGCGAGGAGATTGGCGTCTCGCAAGCTAATTAATACGGGTTCCCTTCCACCTCCGGATTTTCCACGCAGGGTTACACTGGCGACACTTAGTCTGTTGCTTCCATAAAGGCCACGGTGTTGAGCGTTTAAGTCTCACTTGTTGACAATGTGCTAGAGGCACAATGGAGCATGGCGAAGGAACAGAGTGATGTGAGGCAGGGGCAGAGCCGCCGAGGAGGCCCCTTTTTACAAAGAGCTTGGAGGGTCTGTGTTATGTCATTACCCAATTAGCCTGTTGGCAACAGCAGTTCATTAAAGAGACAGTTTCCATCCACTTGCTTAAAAAAGCGGGGGGTGGGGGGGTGGGCTGGAGATCTGCAGTTGGCGGTCACTTTCTACCACTTCAGTGGAAATGAGAAGGGTCTGTTTTTTTGGCCTTAAAAAAAAAAATCCCTTTTTTTCTTTTTAAGGTCTTGACTTTCTAGGGCAGGGACAGTCCAAGATATTTGGCAGTACAGGGAGAGAACATTCCACCAGTTAATTAACGTGCATCCCGTTCAGCTGAAAAATTCACCTGTTCAAGCCCCTTTGAAATACATCGGAACTGTATAACTTTCTGTACCTCTTCATTCATTTCAGGGATGTTTACAGAGGAGGATGCCGGAGTGGATTTTGTCTCATTAAAAAAAAAAAACGTTTCGTTTATTTAATGTCTTTTTATTCACTTCATTTATAGTCTGCCTTTCTCGCTAAGACTCAAGGTGGGTTACAAAACATAAAAATCAATGCTAGCAGACAGCAAAGATCTCCAGTGAATGATGCAATAGCACTAAGATCACAGAACTGAGAAAGGAGAAAAGAGCAAAAGTCCGGTCGCTTGGGTTACCAAATGTCCTATTTTTAGAGGACATGGCCTCCCTTTTTTTTGCTGTCTATCCTCTTTTGGGCTCTTTTTAAAAAACTGATGAAAATGTCCTCTTTTGGAGTTGGGAGGTTAGGAATATTCCTTGTTGGTGGCAATTATCACAGCTTAAATATAGATTCAAGTGGGTAGCCGTGTCTGTCTGAAGCAGCAGAACAAAGTTTGAGTCTTCTTCAGATACCTTGAAGAAAACTTTGTCGGTCTTAAAAGGTGCCACCGGACTCAAACTTTGTTCCACAGCTTAAATAGCAGGGGCATTTAAAATGAGCTCTGTCACAGTGATCACTCGTTTGAAAGAGCCTGTCAGGAAATTTGTCTTCCTTTTTGCTTTTCAAAATAACAGCAACCCTACCAGTAGCACAGAACAGACTAACAAAATTTGTGGCAGGGAGTCAGCTTTCATGAGTTACTGCTCAGTTCTTCAGACATGGCTCACTTCTTCAGAATTGGGAAACAATGCAAACAAGCCTGAGGCAATAAAAATTGCCTAAGGCATGACAGACTATAATGCAGAAAGTGGATTACAAAGGACAATGCAGTAAAAGGAAGGTGATACATACAATAAACATGGCAACAGAATATAATCTGATTACCTTGTAAAAGCAACCTCCTGAGATGTTCCATGATACCACACTCCTAATCCCTTTATAAAATGTCCTTTGTTTGTGTTTTGCACCTCCCGGGAAATGACAGATCTGTCCCTTTTGCATTATGTTGTCATTCAGAGCACTCAAAATCTGCCACCTTGCCCTGACCTGGATAGCCCAGGCAAACCCGATCTCAGATGTTTGGCAGGGCCGACCCTGGCAAGTATTTGGATGGGAGACCTCCAGAGAATACCAGGGCCGGAGGCAGGGCAGCTATCAAGCCTCTTCTCTGAACATCCTCTATGCCCCAGCAGGAGTTGCCAGAGGTCATCATGACTTCTGGACATGGGCGCACGTGCACACACATACACAATACAAAAAAAATCTGCCACCTCAAGTTGCCAATTTACATCATTTTCTAAGGGGAAGACAGGCTTGTCCCATGAGCTTCATTCTTAGTAAGACACTAAGAAGATCCCATAAACCTTCTGCAGCAGAACCCCTGAGCAGAGCCGATATCCATCCATCTATAAAATGCAAATGGCATGTATATAAGTGGGTTGATTGTATATCATTTATTTTATTACTGTTATGATTTTATATTATTTTTACTTGTATGCGGCCTCAAGCAGGACTCTAGAGTAACAGCATGTACGTTCCCTGGATGGATGGATGAATGGATGGATGGATGGATGGATGGATGGATGGATGGATGGATGGAAGGATGGATGGATGGAAGGATGGAAGGATGGAAGGATGGAAGGATGGATAGCAGACTTGTACAGCCTCAACTTGCCTTGGGACCTTCAGAGGAATGTAACCCTTCAACTGCTCACTTTTGCTAATGAAATCTATTTGCCCCCACTTTGCCATTGGAATAGTAAAGGTGATAAGTGACATGCCCTTTAAAAATACATATTTCCCCCTTTAAAATGCTAATAATAAAAAATGAAGTGGAGAGCCTGGTTTCTATTAGGTGCCCATTTGGTGCATAAGGGTATTTCCATGTGACCCAAACTGGTTCCAGCTAATGGATCAGGGAAAAACTAGCAACCTAGAATAATATAGTGCCTTATACTGAAGTGTATGAGGATGATCCTGATGGGTCAGACAAAGATTATGATCCCATCCATACCACTTGGGGTGTGTGTGTGGAAATAGTCTCCTTCATATTAGTGGGACTTGCTTCCAAGGTATGAGGTTTTCAGTTAGAGTGCAAAGGCCCAATCTAGCCAGTCTCCCTCTGCAGAAACCAGATGCCCAAGGGGGCCCTCAAGTAGACAAGCCAGTGAGAGCTACACCATTGCTTCCTCCCAGCATATCAAAGAGCCGGTTTGGTGTATTCGTTAAGAGCAGCAGGACTGTAATGTGGAGAACTGGGTTCGATTTCCTCCTCCTCCACATGAAGCCTGCTGGGTGACCTTGGGTCAGTCACAGTTCTCTCAGAGATCTCTCAGCCCCACCTACCTCACAGGGTATCTGCTGTGGGGAGAGGAAGGGGATTATTAAGCCGCTCCAGGACTCCTTTGGGTAGTGAAGGGTGGGGTAGGAGTCAGTTTGGTGTAGTGGTTAAGTGTGTAGATTATATCTGGGAGAACCAGGTTTGATTTCCCACTCCTCCACTTGCAGCTGCTGGATGACCTTGGGCAAGTGATAGTTCTGTCCGAGCTGTTCTCTCAAGGACAGTTCTGGAAAAAGCTCTCTCAGCCCCATCTACCTCACAGGGTGTCTGTTGCAGGGAGGGGAAGGGAAAGGAGTTTGTAAGCCGCTCTGAGACACTGAGTGAAGGGCAGGGTATAAATCCAATCTCTTCCTCCTCCTCCTCTTCCTCCTCCTTTTCTTCCTCTTTCTTATCTTCTTCCTCTTCCTCTTCTTCTTCCTCTGAACTGTGAGATCCTCCTTTAAACTATCATGGCTAATCCCTTCCATGAATTTAAATGGCTGCTGATGCTAGGGGCCATCATGATGTCCTGCGATGATTCATTCCATAGGTTAATTACATATCGCCCTGAGAAGCTCTTCTGTCTGTTACATCCTGAACCCCCTATCATTCAGTTTCATTGGCTTTGAATATAACCCATTGCGAACAGGTTGAAGGAATCTGCTCTCTGCTTTTTATTGCGAGAAACATTTATAATGCATTTTATCCTTGGAAGTCCCACGTTATTCATTGCGTATAGCAGTGCACCTTTAGAGTTACATGAGCATAGCAGAGATGGCTCATTTCTGCAACTCCTTAAGAAACCTTGCCCTTTTGCTTGCTGTCTTTAGAGGACCATACCTGACACTGCCCAGCACATCTGACCTAGGTGAAATGTCACATGAGCACAAACATGAACCTGCCTTATACTGTATCAGACCCTTGGTCCATCAAAGTTAGTATTGTCCACTCAGACTGGCAGCGCCTCTCCAGGGTATCAGGCAGAGGTCTTTCCACATTACATACTGCTAAACAGGGCTTTTTTTGTAGAAAAAGCCCAGCAGGAACTCATCAGCATATTAGGCCACACCCCAGACAGCACAGCTCATTAGCGTATTAGGCCACACACCCCTGTTACCCGAAGTGTGGTCATCCAGCTACATCCACCTTTTGCTTCTTATTCTGTTTACCTTATTTATTGTCAAAACCCAGAGCTTTTTTGTAGCAGGAACTCCTTTGCATGTTAGGCCACATACCCCTAATGTAGCCAATTCTAATGAATTTCTGCTGTTGGGTGTGGCCTGTGATTCTAATGAGTTCCTGCTGGGCATGGCCAACTCGGGAGTCAGCCGGAACTCCATTCCTGTGTGTTCCTGCCCCAAAATAGCCCTGCTGCTAAATCCTTGAACTGGAGATGCCAGTTGATTGAACCAGTGACCTCCTGCATGCCAAGATGCTCTGCCACTGAGTCATGGCCCCTCCCCTAAAAACAGCGCAGTCTGGTTGTCTTCTCGTATTCAAAAATAGAATACTACCAATCAAGTGAATGGAGAGTTTTTGCAATTCTGGTTACCTCCCTGCTAAAGGAAATAGCTGTCTCATAAGTATAAAAAAGGTGGAGGTGATGTGGGAGTATAAGACAGCCATGGCTCCAAAGGCAAGCAAGCAGAAGGAGCTCTAAAAGCAACCATTTGCTATCCAAGGAGCAGTAGCTACAAGGAGAGGAGAAGCAAAAGACAGAAACTAAGGATTACCCAACCAGGATGAATGAAGAGCCTGTGCTTTATATCTGGCCGGAATCTGGGGGAGGCATGGTGGCTGCTGTCAGCAATAGCATGATGTCACTTCTGCGGAAAACCCGGAAGTGACATCATGGCTCTCTAGGAATTGCCGGAAACTCTGTGGGTGACATTAGGTCACTCACATTGGGTCACTCACATTCTCTCTGCCTAACTTATAGCATAGATATAAAATGGAGGAGAGGAGAGCAATGTAAGCTATTTCGGGTCCTGTTGGGGAGAAAGGAGGGGTATAAGTGGAGTAAAACATGAATAAAATAAAGCCAAGAAGACCTTGGTTCAGACTTCACTTCAGTTAAGAAGGTACTTGATAGCCTTATGCAAAAGACTGTCTTGCAGTCCCTACATCTGTAATACTTACTGACCAACTATATAGGGTCTGTGCAGCCTGCCAAACCGAACACAGACCCCCGTCATGTATGGTTACTTAAGATGTGAAGTGTTTTGAAATGCTTACCAGAGCCAACGGGGTATAGCAATTAGGCCAGAGCCCTTTTTAATTCTTACAGTTTTGACTATCCAACCGCATCTAAGGAGAGATAACCCTACACACAGCCTTCTCAATATACATGGTCACTGTTTTGTGGGAATAGGATGACACGCCTAATTTTCAGCTTTGGCACATGCCCTGGAGTCCTGGCTTGCTTGTGTGTATGGGCTGGTGTATACTGAAACAGGAAAGTATACAAGTTGCCTTCATTCCACACGTCGGCCCTGTATATTGTGCTTTCCCATTAAGAAAGAGTAGCATCTCCTATTAAGAAAGAATGGAGGGTGAACATTGGAATGACTGACTGATTTCCCACTACAGCTGCCTCGGTGTTGAGGATCACGAAACTGCGGGGGAAATCGGGCAAAGCTGCGGGTCAAATGCAGTCCCGCGGCTTTGGGTGTGAAATTGACTAATAGTATCGGGGCAAACGGTAGCACAACACCAAGGCAGCTGTTGTGGGAAATCAGCCTAACTCAGCTTAGAGGGAACACTGGTTGGGGGGGAACCCTAGATTCAAATCTCTGCTCAACTCTGTAGCTCATTAGGTAACCTTGGGCTAGGATTACTAATTCCAGGTTGGGAAATTCCCAGAGATTTGCCAGCGGAACCTGGGGAGGGTGGGGTTTGGGGAGAGACCTCAGAAGTGGAACCTGGGGAGGGTGGGGTTTGGGGAGAGACCTCAGAAGTGGAACCTGGGGAGGGTGGGGTTTGGGGAGAGACCTCAGAAGTGGAACCTGGGGAGGGTGGGGTTTGGGGAGAGACCTCAGAAGCGTATCATGGAGAGTCCACTCTCCAATGCAGCCATTTTCTCCAGGGGAGCTGATCGTTGTTGTCTGGATATCAGTTGCAATTCTGGGAGACTTCCAATTTGATATATTATTTTAATAAATATTTTTGCATAGTTCTAGCTGTTTTCATAGTGATTCTTTGATGTATACACCTACACTGTGAATCATTATTGTTAAACTATTCCACCTGGAGGCTGGCAACTCTATGGGCTAGTCACTTTCTCAACTCAACCTACCTCACAGGTGGGAAGGTTGGGGGGCAGGACATGAGACCAGCAGGAGGGATGTGGGGGTGTCATGTGATGTCAGTGACATCATTGATTTCACTATATCAGTTTGAGATACAACCTAGAAGTAACAATGGGTAGCTCTAGGAATCACTGGAAACTCTATGGTTTCCTAGAGTTTCCAGCAATTCCCAGAGCTACCCATTGTCGCTTCTGTGTTGCTCCTAGAAATGACATAGAGATTGGATTTATACCCCACCCTTCACTACCTGAAGGAGTCTCAGAGCGGTTTACAATCTCCTTTCCCTTCCCCTCCCCTGCGAGGTAGGTGGGACGAGAGAGCTTGTTTGACAACTGCTCTTGAGAGACCAGCTCCAAGAGAACTGTGACTGACTCAAGGTCACACCAGCAGCTGAATGTGGAGGAGTAGGGAATCAAACCTGGTTCTCCCAGATTAGGGTCCGCACTCCTAACCACTGCCCCAAACTGGCTTTCACTGGTGCAAACAATGCAGGCATTTAAAAAAATCCTGCCATTGCTCAGAGCAGCAACAGGCCACAGCCACAATCAGCAGGAGGCCTTCCTGGCACAGTGGGTGGCTAGAGAGGCCTACTCACAGGAGTGTTGTGAAGATTTCCGTGAGAACTGTGCGTGCTGTTCTCGGAGGAAGGGCAAGATAAAAACAATGTCACAGATAGATAATAGAAGTACTGTTTTTATCCTGTGTGCTGATGCTAGAAGAAATTAATATGTCCCTGTGAAAACTGTGGGAAGAAGCATCAAATCAGACAACATCCCCTCATTGGGAAAAAAAAAATCTGCTCTCACGCACTGTGAGCTGGCTTTGTGAGTCACTGCCAAGCCCTCTCAAGCCCCCAAGAATATGTCTGAGAGAGGGCCAGGCCAGCAAATCAATCCTGCAATGCATAAAGCAGCTGGAAATGTTCACCCAAGGTCAGGTTCACACAGCCAAGAAGCAGGCCTTGGGTTCCGGCAGTCCCTGGCCTTGGACTTGGAAGGCGGGAGCTTTCTGACAAGCCAACCCCAGATTTCTCAAACTTCTTTCCCACTAATTACATTGCGTGCAATACGATGCTGTGGTTTAGGGTGTGAAGCAGTGAAGTTGATTGTGAAGGATGTGATCGTAAAGCGATCTGGAACTGCCTTATATCTTGCCAGGTCAGGCTCACAAGCTCTCTGGCTAAGGATGCCAGCCTCCAGGTGGGACCTGGGGATCCCCCCCCCCGAATGACACCTCATCTCCAGGCTACAGAGATCAGCTCCCCTGGGGAAAATGGATGCTTTGGAGGGTGGACTCTATGGCACTGTACCCCACTGAGGTCCCTGTCCTCCCCAGGCTCCACCCCCAAATCTCCAAGTGTTTCCCAGCCTCGATCTGGCAACCCTATGGCCTCCCATCCCCCACTGGTGGCCACGGGGGACATGGCAACCCTATCTCCTGTTATGGCGGGAGACCTTCCTTTGTTCACCTGCTGTCCTCGCCACCATTCAGCAGGGGGGTGGGGGAAAACTGGGCAGGGAAAGAGTTGGCGAGCCAACGGTACAATATCACTTCTGGTGCAATGTGGAAATGATGTTGCTATGCTGGTGTGGCGCTTTAGGATTGCGGCAAAACTCTATAGTAAAACTCTTGGGCTTGCACTAGAAGTGATGTCACATCAATGTCCTGCCCCCTTCCTAACCCACTGTTTGCCAGCCAATGGCAACCCTTCGTCTGGCCACTGTTCCACCTATCCTGTATGGTCTTCTTGGAGTATCAGTGGCTCTTCATTTTCCTAATTCTACTACCTTTTAAGTAGAGAGGCTGCTGAGGTCATAACCTAAGACAAAGGACACTCGATCGCCCACCAGTTCAGCTTGCAGACAGTTCATTGCAATTTATGATCACAGGAGCTGAATGTTCAGTGCATTGTTCATTTGTGCCTGAACACAGATGAAGAATGCACTGTGTTTGATAAAGAAAAAGACAAAAAACTGTGTCTGCCACAGATGTGTCCTTCTTCCACCGACCAGCCACTACCAACTCAAAGAGTTAAAAGACATCTCGTTGAACAAAAACCACACAACATTTTGAGCTGAGATTTAGGAGGCCCTTTTCACACAAGTTATCTGCCCCAGGTTCAATGACGGTGAGAAATAGATTTTTTCCTACTTTTCCCACAGAATTGTAGTGCGCGCATGCACCTCCTGGTGCCCCCCTGCTTTTCCCTGAATATTCTCAAAGCTACTTTTCTCAAAAGTTTTGGGAAAGGTCACAGTAAAGTTGGGATGACTGCTATGTGGGTGGGGAAGATTAGGTTTTCCACCTACATGGCAGACATTTTCCCTGACCCTCTATTCCCTCCCCCAGACTTGGGGGCTTTTTAAAAAACTGGCAGTTTTGTATTGTTCTATTGATATATCATGATAACAATACATCCGACAGGTTTAGTGAATTCCCAGTGTTGTGTCCGCAGACCACTACGGGCCATCAGCGAAGGAGCCTGAGCTTGAGGTCCTGTGAACAATGGGACTGGGGCTCCTGGCTCCCGCAGAGGGGAACCAATGGAAATGGCGGCGGGAATTCAAACCCGCCAATGGCACCAGGGGGAGTCCCCTTCGCTTGTATATAGTTGGCCTCCTGGCCAGGCAATTTCGTCTTGTGTTGTATAATAGCGAACCATGCTCATCACTACACCATTGTCTGTGGTTTCATTATGCGTCTAACCCACTATACAACACCCAGCTTTCATTAAAAAATGTAAGGCTCCAGCCCTTTTGTTGCTGAGATATAAGGGGAAAAGCATATCTCTGTAATGGAAGGATAATGTTGCCAATTCCCACTTGGCAACTGGCGGGGGACAAAAGGGGACTTATTGGGTGCTGGGGGCCCTCACCAGTGACACACTGACATCACTTCCTTTGCACACAAGTTCACTTTTTAAATGAATGCTGGGAATTCACTAAACCTGTTACACTTATTGTCATAATGGTCTACAGTACACTTGCCAGGACTCCAGCTGTAGCAGGACACCTCCCCATCGGCAAGCTCCATTGCCCACCACAAAGAAAAAAGCCATAGTTTCTGGTGATTCCTAGAGCGACCCTATGTCACCTATGGGCTGTACCTTGAAGTGATGTAGCAATGTCAGTAATGTTACCCCCCCCATCACTGCTACCAGCCTTCCCACCAGGCTGAGCCTGATGACCCTAGTAAAGGTAAAGGTTCCCTTGCTCGAAAGCCAGTCGAATCCGACTCTAGGGTTGCGGTGCTCATCTCCGTTTCAAAGCCGGAGAGCCAGCACTGTCCAAAGACGTTTCTGTGGTCATGTGGCCGGCATGACTAAACACCAAGGCGCACGGAACGCTGTTACCTTCCCACTGAAGTGGTACCTATTTATCTACTTGCAATTTCTTGCTTTCGAACTGCTAGGTTGACAGGGGCCTGATGACTCTAGCCTATTAATAATATGAAATGGCTGGTTTTTTATATAAAAAAAAAGCACTGGTGGCCCAGGGAAGGGGGGACGGTTGCTGTCAGGAGACTGGGACAGGGAAACTGGGCATGTAGAAGCCCATTGCTGTTGCGCTGCATCAGCAGCATTCGGGAAACCAATAAAGCCTGTCTCCATGTGGAAACCACCTTACTTAATAGTTAGGTGGTGACTCGGTGACTCTGTGTCCCTTATGGCAGTGTAACTCTGTGCTCAGTAATGACTGCTGAGGTTTTTGGATATGGATAAATCCCCATGGATGCCTTCTTGCACTGCCTCATGGGAACTGTAGTCACTCCAAAACATTCACAACACGCACACACCATTATCAGTAAGTCATTTAAATGATAAACACGAATGCACAGGCATACAGAGGGGTGAACTATGAGTGATTGGATCATTGAGGCAATCCAATCAGGGACTCAAGTTGCATGTAAATGCGGAGGTAAGTCTGAGTGCTGTTTGCATAGCCATCAAACTGCTCAGCATTATTTACTTACTTCATTTATACTCTGCCTTTCTCCCCAGGGGCAGGGGCAGATTAAGGCTCACTGGTGCCCTGAGCACTGACCAATCTTGGTGTCCCCCTCCTTTCCCCACTGACCCCGTCCATTTTAGTTGTTGACCTGTCTGACCAGATATGCAATGCAGGTTGCAGCAATACAAAAATTTATTCATATGATAACACAATATATTGTACAAACTAAGCCAAGCTTTGGCTACATAAAGTTCTACAAAAATGCAATACAACATCTATTTTAATATTTCACAAGTTAAATGTATCAAAGTTCCAATATTCATGACCGGAAAGGCATTTTTCTACATTTTTTCACCCTTTTCCCAACTTTGTGGTGCCCCCTTTGGCCCTGGTGCCCTAAGCACGTGCTTAGTCTGCTGAATCTGCCACTGCCCAGGGGGGACTCAACATGGCTCACACTGTTCTCCTCTCCTCCATCTTATCCTCACAAAAACCTTGTGAACTCGCTTAGGCTGAGAGAGTGAATGACTGGCCCAAGGTCACCCAGCCAAGCTCCGCGACAGGAATAGAGATCTGAAAATGGACCTCCCAGATCCTAGACCAATTTGAAATCTGTTGTTGTCTTTTTCCTACGGCTAAAGGACGTGGTGTATTTCTGGAGGAACCCTGCAGAGCTGACACGAGATCTCAGATGCAGCCCAGTTCTGTACGTGAGTCGCATCTTACCCAAGACTAACCATTAGGTTGGGACTTAGTGGCTTATTCTGCTGGTGCCAGCATATTCCTCCCACAAAAGGGTGGTTCTGCTGCTGCAAGATGAGCAGAAGAACCTCTTGTATGTATGACAATGGGAGGTGCTTGCCCCCACCCTGGAGTCCTGAATGTACTGAGTTTTTCAATGCACCCTGACACATACATACTTCCAACCAGTCAGCAGGAAGCCCTGAGCGATCTCTGAGTGACACCCCCCCCATATTTCTGCAGACGCCCTTGGCCTCTTGTGTTGCTGGAAGGAGGAATGTACCAGCACTAATGAAACAGATTGGTAAAGACCAACCAGTCAGTGTGGTATAATGGTTAGACTACCAGACTAGGAGTTTGGAGACACGGGCTCAAATCCCCGTTCTGCCATGGAACTTTGTTGGGTCAGTCACATATTCTCGGCCTAACCAATCTCGCAGTGTTGCTGTGAGGATGAAACGGAGAAATGACATAAGCCAATTTAGGCTCCCACTGGGGAAAAAGGTGGGGCAAAAATAAATACATACAGAAATAAACCCACTGCCAAGTCCCTGGTGCTGTGCCAGTTTGGATCCCCTCTTAGTTATATTATAGGTAGTGACAAAGAACCACGTGGAACCACTGCACGGAGGCTAGAGAGGAGATGGAGAAAGGGTGACAAAGGCCCTTCCAGTGACATTCATGAATACGTACATGCACAAATCTGTTTTATACTGAATCAGACCAATGGTCCATCAAAGTCAGTAACATCTACTCAGCCTGGCAGTGGCTCTCCAGAGTCTCTCACATCACATCCTACCTGGTCCTTTTGACTGGAGATGCCAGGCATTGGACTGGGACTTTCTGCATGCCAAGCAGAAGCTCTAACACTGAGCCACGGCCCCTCCCAACCTTAGGAGAATAACCGATGACCTCTTTGGGGAAGAATGCCAAGGCCAATATTGTGCTAAGCAGGGAGTCTATCCTCATCAAAAGGTGGTACCCTAATATAACATTGTAGATATTAGGGAAAGCAGGGAGATGTTAGTCTTACAGATATAAAATTAGCACCCTAGCAGTTGGTTGCCGAACTGAACCAAAGTTGGGATCTTGCGATGGGAAGCAGATGTTCTCTGACTGAGCCCACATGGGAAGGGGGGAGAGAGCAGCTCACCCCGCCGGAGCTGAGTCATGAACAGGAAGCATCGCTCAGCTTTAGCCTTGGCCAGGGCCCTACGTGACTCTTTCAGAGGGGCTGGGTGAAGGCAAGCATCACAGAAAAACAGTTCACAGGGTAGGCCAGACTTCCGGCTTTGCAGCTGAAATGACAGATGTACACACCAACAAATCAAAAGCCGGCACGGTGTCAAGCCTTGCCCTCTCCTTGTCCTTTAAGCAGGCGATCTGCCCTTTAAAACAATAAAAAAAAATAAAAATGGGGGGACGATGCCATATGAATGTTTTTTTAAAAGAAAATTTATTAACAGGATATAATAAGATGCCATATGAATGTTTATGCACTGACCTATCCGTTTGTTGCCTTATTAACAATGAATCGAATGCAGCTTGTTTCCAAAAGTGCAAAACTGCTCCAGGGAAGAAAGAGGGAGGTTTCACTGTGACCTCAGGAGCAGAGGGGCAGCCAATCAGCACTGTGGAAAGCCTGCATCTGCTTCAAATGTGGTGGTGGTGGAAAGTGTCATCAAGTCACAGCCCCAACACAGGGTTTTCAAGGCAAGAGACATTCGGAGGTGGCTTGCCAAAGCCTGCCTCTGTGTAGCAACCCTCAACTTCTTCCACTGTCTCCCATCCACACACACACACACACACAGTCTCGATGTCCTCATTTTACAAGGCCTCACACCTCCTTATTTTACAAAGCCTACTCAATAAATTTGCAGGTGACATCAAATTGGGAGGAGCAGCAAACACACCAAAAGGCAGAGAGAGAGAATTCAATGAGATCTGAACACACTGGAAAAGAGGGTGGATGGGAACAAGATTCAATTTAACAAGGATAAGTGTTTAGTTCTGCATCTGGGTAACAAAAATGAGGAACACGCATACTGGATGGGGGATACACTTCTGGGTAGCAGCGTGTGTGAACAAGATCTTGGGGGACAGATGTACTATAAGTTAAATATGAGTAACAAGTATGATGCAGCGACAAAAAAAGGCTAATGCGATCTTGGGATGTGCCAACAGAGGCATAACATCCAGATCGCAAGATGTCCTAGTCCCACTGCACACTGCATTGGTCAGGCCACACCTGGAGTATTGTGTGCAGTCCTGGAGGCCTCACTTCAAAAGAGATGTGGACAGAATGGAGCAGGTGCAGAGGAGAGCGACAAGGATGATGGGGGGCCTGGAGACCAAACCCTATGAGGAAGGCTGAGGGACCTGGGAATGTTTAGTCTAGAGCAGAGGAGGCTGAGGTGGGACATGATTGTTCTCTTGAAGTATTTGCAGGGCTGTCACTTAGAGGAGGGCAGGGAGCTGTTCCTGTTGGCACCAGAGGAGAGGACTCACAATCATGGGTTTAAATTAAGGGCGGGGAAGTACCGGCTGGATATTAGGAAAAACTTTTTTACCGTAAGAGTTGTGCAACAGTGGAATCGGCTGCTTAGGGAGGTGGTGAGCTCCCCCTTACTGGCAGTCTTTAGGCAGCGGCTGGACAAACACTTCCCAGGGATGCTCTAGGCCGATCCTGCATTGGGCAGGGGGTTGGACCAGATGGCCGGTATGGCCCCTTCCAACTCTGTGATTCTAGGATTCTGTGTTTCCCGGAGATGTTTGGTTTATCATCCTTCAGCTCCCCGCCCCTTCCCCAGAACTTTTCTCACAATCAGATTTACTTCTGGTATTGCAGCCTTGGTGGGAAATAAATACCTGGGGGAAGGTAAGCAGTAAAGGGAAGAAGGTACCATACTCCTCACCCACACAGCACTTTCTTACGAGCCTGTGGCCAAAATGGGTATAACCACACAGTCTGGATGTCCTCATATCTAATATGGCCCTGTGGAGCAGGATAAAAGCAATTGTTAAATCTTGGGGGAAAGGGAGCATTATTTTATAGCTACTGTTCTTATAAATTTTATTGGCTCTTTTGCAAAGTTTAATTGTTGGCCTCCTTAGTTTGGAGAAAGATAGGCTGTAAGCAGGCGAATGAGGCTTGCAGCGGTGCAGATGTCTCAGCTGCAAGGATCATGACCTTTTAATACTACGACAGAGTCCAGAGAGAGAAATGAGGTCACCCCATTTGGGGCATCTCTTCAAGCTTTTGAGCTTTTGGCGAAAGCCAACATGGTGCAGTGGTAAGAGTGCTGGGCTGGGTGACCTGGGTTCGATTCCCCACTCTGCCATGGAGCACCGGTGGGTGACCTTCTTCTAGTCACTCTTTCTCCAATCTGACCTACTTCACAGGGTCGTGGTGAAGATAAAGC
This sequence comes from Gekko gecko, assembly GCA_029375565.1. Taxonomy (NCBI): domain Eukaryota; kingdom Metazoa; phylum Chordata; class Lepidosauria; order Squamata; family Gekkonidae; genus Gekko; species Gekko gecko. Next base: position 157,983,504 of record JAPDNY010000006.1, read on the forward strand.
AGAGGAGGAAAGAATGGGGTACTGAGCTCCTTGGAGGAAGGATAGGGTTTTTTTTAAAAAATGAAATAAATAGATAATGGAGACCTGTTCTGTCAGCATAGATATTTAGCTTCAAGGCCGTTCTAGACAGCTGCAACAGCTAGTGGCTCTGAAGGGAGACGCACATTTCCACGCCCACCAAAACACACTTCCAGCCATTTCAATGAGCACCACAGTGCAAAAGCAAAAGGATGCCAACCTGAGCTTCCGCGTCAGTGGTGCGCACATTAAGCCTCCTTCCTCCCACCCACTGACCTTGCTCGATCAGAACGATTGGGTTGCAAGAGCTCTAAAGCGGGTGACCCCAATGCAGGCCTCTTTTGCATTCGGCAGCATATACCGCCCCCCCCAAAAATAAATTATTTTAATTTCTTTCCTTTTACAACATCCAAAGAGTTATACGAACCCGGCTGAACTGCTTTGTAACTTGAGAGCAATTTATTGATAAGATCGCTGGGAAGTGGGCACTTCTGGAGAGGTCTGTTCATGCAAGGGGTTGTTCCTCTGGGTGGAGACCTGTGTGCAAGGAATGACAATGCCAATTGTGTGAAGAGAGATGCTTTTCAGGGGTACCCCTCAGTCGTCCCCCCGTGCTCTTCTTTCACAGATCTTGGTTCCCCTCCCAGGTTATTCTGCTGCTTAGCTCATTCCATCCCCCTTTAATTCCCCCTGCCATGGAAGTCTGGCAATTCCTGCAGGACAATCTCTGCTTCTTCTCAAGATGTTGTTCTATCCACCCCCGTTTTGTCCCATGTGGGAATTGTCAGTTTGGGAGATAACAAGGAGGATGGATTGTTAGGACAGGATGTTGCATGAGCCCCCTTTGGTGCAGCGTGCAGGCAATTTTAATAAGTAATAATAGAGAGGACTCCAAAGGAAGGAACCTGGTATAGCAGACAAGTCAGATTTATCAAGGCAGAGAGGAAATACTCCCCAGAAATGGATCTGGCATGAGTTCCCATGCGCCAGTCCCACGCTCCTGTCTGCCACCACAGGCAACTGTTATCTGAAACAGACCAAAGTTTAAAATAGCCTGGAAAATAAATAGTTGTCCAGCTTGACTGATCCTCCAGAGCCTGTGGTTCATCCCAGAAACATTTATGGTTTTCTCTGGAGTGTTTCCGACATGCATTTCAAGGCCTTCCAAGTCTTTTCTTCTCCCTCTCTGACATTAACAGACCTTTGGGAATTTTTTTCCAGCACGGTTTATGTGAGGGCATTTTAAACAGAGAGCGAGAGCGGGAGAAGGAGAGAGAGACACACACACACACACACAAGAGGAGAGGTGTTCGCAGCACTCCTTGTCTCCGCAAGACGGGCAGCCTTTCTGCTGGGCCTACTCTAAACAGAGATCGATCAAACGTCAGGCTTCAAGTGCGGCAGAGCTAGTCGTGAAGTTGCTTCGTGTTCACCCATTTGCAGCTGTCATCCTTAATCAAGCCTTTTGTCATTTTCCCGATTGCACACAAGCTCATCATTCATCATTTGGCATGGGACAAAATTTAATCGCTGACATGTGATAAATCACTGGTTTAGTGTCCATTTAAAAAAAACAAAACACCTAGAGGTAGAACTGGCTGGGATCCAGGACAGACCAGCCAAGCTGTGCACTCCAGGAGCTGCACCAGACCCCTTGGGAACAGTTTGAATGGGAAAAGTCTTCTCAGCTGTCTTTGCTTCAAAGAAGGAGAGTCCCCCTGCGTAGGCATCATGCTTACTAACCCTGACATGCTTCACACAGCTATTGACTTTGGCCTGGTGCCATCACCAGGTGGCCTGAAGGTAGGAGAGGAGACCAAATTAGAAAGAGGTGTCCAAAAATTCACTATCATTGCATAACCAGATAGCTCAGCTACTGTATGTTGAGTTGGTGACCATGCTGTGTGACGCACAGCAGAATCATCGCCGCACAGATTCCAAATGTTCTCCATCCATCTCATTAGAACATAAGAAAATAGCAGCTGGATCAGATCAATGGTCCATCTCATCCAGTATCCTGTTTCCCACAATGACCAAACAGAAGCTTTCGTGAAGCCCGCAGGCAGTGCACGGAGACCAAAGATTCCCTGGTGTTGTTGCCGAGTCCTCTTCCAGCGACTGACATTCAGACTAAATTCTCCACTCATGAGGTGCTTTGTCAGTGAAATACAATGTTCTTACCTCCCTCTTCCCACTGCACCCCACTGATCTCCCCAAAATGTTGCTCTTGGGGGACAAAGGACCCATTGGAGGGACCATGGCTCAATGGGGGAGCATCTTTTTGGCATGCAGAAGGTCTCAGGTTCAGTCCCTTGCATCTCCAGCTACAAAAATTTGATGATGGCAAAGACCTCTGCTAGGGAGCTTCTTCCAGTCAGAGGAGGAGGAAGAGGAGAGATTGGATCTATACCCTACTTTTCACTTGGAGTCTCAAAGTGGCTTACAATCTCCTTCCCTTCCTCTCCTCACAACAGACACTCTGAGAGGTAGGTGGGGCTGAGAGAGCTCTGAGAGAACTGCTCTAGAGAGAACAGTTCTGCGAGAACTTGTGACTGACCCAATGTTACCCAGCAGCAGGACCGGCTCCAGGTGTCTGGGTGCCCTAGGCAGGAAGCCTGGGGTGCCCCCCACTGGGGATGCCAACCTCCTGGTGGGGCCTGGAGACCGGTGGCCGGTGGCGGAGTGCTGGCTTTCCTGGAGGCTCCGCGGCTGCGGGACCCCCAGGAAAGCTGGGAAGGGGGCGGGGTCTAGCCGCCGCCCCCTCCCTCCCAGCGCCGGCTGTCCTGGGGGCTCCACGGCTGTGGGACCCCCAGGAAAGCTGGGAAGGGAGCGGGGGGGGTCTAGCCGCCACCCCCTCCCAGGGCCGGCTGTCCTGGGGGCTCCGCGGCTGTGGGACCCCCAGGAAAGCCAGGAAGGGGACGGGGGGGTCTAGCCGCTGCCCCCTCCCTCCCAGAGCTGGCTGTCCTGGGGGATCCGTGGCTGTGGGACCTCCAGGAAAGGCGGGAAGGGGGCGGGGGTCTCGCGGCAGCAGCGGCGGCGGGTGCCTGGTTAGGGCGGCGGGGGGTGCTTTTCGGGGGGGAAGTGGGGCACCATTTGTAGCCCCTGAGGCCGGGGTGCCCTAGGCGAGCGCCTAGTTCGCCCAATGGGCGATCCGGCCCTGCCCAGCAGCGGCATGTGGAGGAGTGGGGAATCAATTAGAGTCTGCTACTCTTAACCACTACACCACCAATGGTCTAATCAAGTATTAGGCAACTCCATATGTTCATAGGAACAGCATGAGGGACAAAGGGTTAGACCAGGTACAGAGCAGGACAAATCTTTTATTTATTTTATTTTATTAATTTGACTTTTACCCCACCTTCTCTCCGAGGCGGCTCAGGGTGGCTTACATAAAACCATAAAACCAACATGAGTACATACATAAAATACCTAAATTCAATTCCATATAAATACAGTTAAAACCATTTGTGTATGGCGGTGTCATATAATAATGTACAAGTGCAGCTCAGCCGATGTAGTATCTCTCCTACTAGAACGCCTGGTGAAAAAGTTCCGTTTTCACAGCCCTGCGGAACTGCTGGAGGTCCCTCAGGGCCCTGATCTCCCCGGGGAGCTCATTCCAAAGCGTTGGCACCACCAGGGAGAATGCCCTGGTCCTAGTCAATGCCAACCTAGCATCCCTAGGTCCAGGAGGGCCAGGCAGTTTTGTATTCCTGATCTCAGCGCTCTCTGGGGAACATGTGGGGAAAGGCGGTCCCTCAGGTAGGCAGGCCCCTGACCATAAAGGGATTTAAAGGTCAAAACCAGCACCTTGAAGTGGATCCGGAATTCTATTGGCAGCCAGTTCAGCGACTTTAGCACAGGCTGGATGTGCTCCCACATAGGAAGGCCCATCAACAGCCTGGCTGCCGCATTTTGCACCAGTTGCAGCTTCTGGAGTTGCCCCAAGGGCAGCCCCATGTAGAGTAATAGAACTGGAGTGCAGGAAATGTCTGCCAGGGCAACTTTTCTGAATGACATGCCGTACCTGAGTCTGTATAACTCCTACGGGTGCAAAACCAATGTCTCACATCTGGAAGGGACCATGGCCTAGTGGAAGAACCTCTGCTTGGCATGCTGAGAGTCCCAAGTTCAGTCCCCAGTTACAAGGGACCTGGCAGCTGATGATGGGAAAGACATCTGCCTGAGACCCTGCAGAGCCACTGTCAGTCACAACAGACAATACTGATCTTGATGGACCATTACTATAAGGCTGCATCATGTGCTTATGGGAACAAGAGAGGATGGTGGTGTTGATTTAGAGGGGGGAAACTGCATGGCAGCCGTAAGGTTAAATCCTCTTCTCCCCTTGATCCAAATCAGAAGATGATGATGATGAAGAAGAGGATTTATACCAATGCTCCCTCTAAGCTGTGGAGTCTTGTGAGCAAAAATTCCACTTTGTGAGCTACTGGTATTAAAGTTGTGAGCGAGCGATTTGGCTGCTGCATAAATTAGTCTGCTCTGGAGCCATCCTTCCTCAGCTAAGGCAAAAATCTGTGAGCCGGAGGCTAAAAACTAACTCAGCTTAGAAGGAACACTGATTTATACCCCATCCTTCACTGCCCGAAGGAGTCTCAGAGCGGCTTACAATCTCCTTCCCTTCCCCACAACAGACACCCTGTGAGGTAGGTGGGGCTGAGAGAGCTCTTTTGAGAACTGCATGTGGAGCAGTGGGGAATTGAACCCGGTTCTCCCAGCTTAGAGTCTGAAATCCTAATCACTACACCAAACTGGGCCTGCATAGATGCAATTTCTCTTTTAAAAATGTTGGGAAGATCTGCTCATGCATCTCCCAGTGTCGCATCTGTTTTGCCCCTGAGATAATGCACATAAGGTGCTCTGGACACTCTAAAGTGCATACATCAATTTATGTATGCAGAGTATCCAAAGCACTTCGCATACATTATCTCAAGACTGAAACAGATGTGGCACTGGGAGATCCATGAAGGGATCTTCCATCTTCCTCCTCCTCATTATGACAGCAAGAGCAACACAACAACAATGTGTTGGCTTTGGGGTGTGGAATATCCTGCCTGATGATTAGAAAAAAAATGCTCTTGGGATGGGTTAGGAAAACCACATGCATCCCGAAAATTATCATCATTTATAATTTGTCTAAATTATAGCATTAATGGTCTTCCTGGACCGGTATTTTCACCTGGATGCACGGAATACGGGCATGACCTGGAAATCTACTTTTTCACGAATAGCCCTCTAGCAAAGCAACTACACCCCTTCTGGGAGAACAAAAATCTGACCAGTGATACACACAGTTCAACACCATAATGCACTCTGTGTGAGACTGAAATGGTTTGGAAGCCGATGCCTGTTTGCTGACTGGGGAAGGGAAAAGAAATCCAGCGGGCCTAATAGGGAAAGCGGGGACAGTGGAGCCTCATGCTGCAGAGGCAAGAACTGCCACAGAGGATTAGATCAATGTCCCCATTGGCTCCACAATCTATCTCCAGCCGTGGCCGAGCAGATAACCTCTGAAGAACTCCCAGATAAAACAGGATAGTGCTATCGGTCCCTAGCATCTGAGAATCTGAGTTTATAGAGAAATAAACCACTGCACCAAGATTACGAACTATAGATATGAAACTTTATGGTTAAATCAGGTCCTGCGCCTTAGAGGCAGGGGCTGTGGAGAAACAGACCCACTTTAGGAAGGAGAGAACAAACCATACTGCACAACGTTGTAATTATCTGGAGCATTGACTGCAAATTTGCTTCTCATTTGCAATACACAATTTATGTGACTTGCGCCGGTAAAGAACTGTGCAGACTTTGCTAAAGAACTGTGCAGACCTTATGACTGCATCGACTGCAGGCACCTAGTGTTGCCAGCTCCTGGATGGGAAAATCCTGGGGATTTGGGGATGGAGCTTGGGAAAGGCAGGGTTTGAGAAGGGGAGGGACCTCAACAGGGAATAATGCCATAGAATCCACCTTCCAAAGCAGCCATTTTCTGCAGAGGAACTGATCTGGCAATCAGTTGTAATTCCGGGAGATCTCCAGGCCTTACCTGGAGGTTGGCAAGCCTATGAGGGAGCAGGATCATACTCACTGCTCCAGCCTTTGTTTTCCATACATTCAAAGCCTCCATGCACAGTGATTGTCCACACTGGGGAAAAATATCTTACTGGTTCTGCATTATATGATTCAAAGTTCATGTAGTTTCTGTCTACAAGTTCTGATGAATGCAAGAATAGGAGCAGCATCCACAGTGTATGGGAATACCTTTGCGTTGCCAGGTTTATAGCATGCACTACCAATCACAACCACATCCACTCATGATATCATGCCGCACTTTTTTGGGTGGGTGGGGGGGTGAAAATAACAAAACCTCTGTATGAATCAACACTGTATACACTCTGTAATCACCAAAAGTTATTTTCTAATCTATAGAACAAAATATCATGATATTTCTGCATTAATTTATAATTAAAGTTCCAAAGCTATTCAGTGATTGGTATCTCTAACATTCCTACTGCATAGAAAGACAACAATAGGCATAAAGTCGATGTCCCCAAACACAAATGATAAGCTGTCCCAAAAGTAAAGTCTTTCACTTGCGGAGTGCAAATGAAAACGCTGCCATCCTGCAGCTTGCGATTTGCGTGTGATCTATTGCCTGACGAGACTCCTAGGTTAATGATTCTCGTTACTGTTCTTCTTCAGAATGCCAATGTAAGTCTATACAAGAAGGTGAATCTGGAAACAGACATTTCAAACTCACCAAGGACAAAGGAAGGATCTCTTTTTTTGGTGCTGAGAGTAGGGATTTATTATTTAACAACATTTATACTCTGCCTTTCTGCCCCCATGAGGGTCACCAGGGCATCTAACAAATTCAGAGGTAATAAAATCACATTTCAAAAACCAAGACCAACAAAAACAAGATTAAAACAATTAAAACCAGACCTAAAATACGTACAAAAACATAAAAACAACAATAAAAACATAGCTCTACCCAGAAGGTAGAGAATGATGGAATTCCCAGACTAGCAACCGAGAGGCATCTGATATTCTAGCAGTTTCCTCCCCCCACTCTGCATCCAAACCCCACCCCAAACACAAAGCCATTGGTGGTAGCCAGGTCAGTAGGTATGGATGCTGGCCTCTCATCCGAAGAAAATACATAATTTGTTTTGTTTGTTTGCTTTTGAGCCAGAATGCAGCAGAAAGATATCTGGTTCCCCTGCCACTTAAGCACTCAACTTGCACCCATGAATGCTCTGCTCAAACTCATTTTAAATGCACTTTCCTTCTTCACAGTTTGTGCAACCTTCCAGACATGGTCCCAGTCTTCTTTTACGCAAAGTGCTGATGTGCTTGAATGCTTGTGTGCTGTATTGTAGTGCTTGAATGCCCCATCATTTCAGGCATTGCTTCAATGCACATTTGTTATCTCCTTTTTTAATGAACGGCAACCAACTGATGTCACAAGCTTTCGAGTATTCACTTTGGATGAGAGTTCTCGTAGTGGTGGTGGAAAGTGCTGTCAAAGTCACAGCTGAGTTATGGTGACCCAGTAGGGTTTTCAAGGCAAGAGACAAACACAGGTAGTTTGCCATTGCCTGCCTCTGTGTAGCAACCCAGGACTTCCTTGGTGGTCTCCCATCCAAATACTAACCAGAGCCAGCTATGGTTGCCAACCTCCAGGTGGCACCTGGAGACCTCCCACTGTTACAGTTAATCTCCAGATGACCCCTGGAGAAAATGGCTGCTTTGGAGAGGGGACTCTATGGCTTTATACCCCACTGAGGTCCTTCTCCAGGCCCCACCCCCAACATCTCCAGGTAATTTCCCAACCCAGAGCTGGCAAGTCTAGGGCTGGCCCTGCTTAGCTTTTGAGAACAGATGAAATCAAGCTAGTCTGGGCCATCCGAGGCTATGAATGGCAACCCTTTTATGCCACAGTCTTACCAATGTTCACTTTGGATGAGGGCTCTCATTGGATGAAGGGACTTCTCTACACTAACATGTATGTCCCGTATTGACAGTAGCCAAAACCAAAAAAAACCCACTGCAAAAATAGGAACTCACCAGCCCCAAAGTGAAAGGACTGTAATTTACTTTCTCCCCTCAACGAAGACTAGCTGCAAATCATCTTGTACAAAAATAACTCCTTTCTCCAACTTTTGATCTCTGATATTCCTGTATTTCCCGGGGGGGGAATGTAAATCTATGAACTTACTACTAATGTTTCCTGCTCCTGACAGTGGAGCCAGTTGATATTTTAGCGGAGAAGCCAAAGAAAAGAGGTGGGAGGAGGGGAGGGGGGGGAAGCAGGCATATCCTTAATGACTGCAGACTGTTTCCAATCTTCGTTTCACTTTTCAGATGGAGAGTTTCCATTTTATGATGGAGAGAGAGTGAGTGAGAGAGAAAGAGAGAGTGAGTGTGAGAGAGAGAGATTTTAAAATAAAACATGATTTAACTTTAGCCAAACTTCCTCCCACTGTTTATGCTTTTGGCTCTGAGTCTGATCCATTTCAAATGGGCTCCTTTTGAAGCAGGCCTGCTCATCACTGTGCACCAGCGCAAGGCCTTGTCAATTCTATCTCACACTTTCAAGCTGTAATTCCTTTGGCACCCGTCCATTTCGCTTTACTCTGCGCGGTTCCCCACTTCCCTCTTCCCTACCCTCAAGTCGGAGTCGGTCCTTCTGTGCTCAGCGACGATCTGATGCTGCATTTGATTGCTCTAGAAGGTGGCGGTTCGGTTTTTACAGTGGAAGAAAATGGGTGGGTGCAAAACAGGGCACAGGACGGCTGAACGGAAGTCATACACTTTCGTTCCATGGATTTCAATGGCAATGGAAAATTTCCTACATACCCCCATTTGTGGGGCCAAGGGCCAAGTCCACTTCTTGCTGGAGATGTTACAGATGTCTCCCCCAATTGTAAGGGTTGCCAATCTCCAGGTGGTGGCTGGAGATCTTCCGCTATTGCAATTTTCTCCAGGCAACAGAGATCACTTCACTTGGAGAAAATGGCCACTTTGAAAGGTGGACTCTACGGCATTACACCCCACTGAAGTTCTTTCCTTTCCCTTCCCTCCCCAAACCACACCTTCTCAGGCTCCACCCCCAAAATCTCCAGGTATTTCCCAACCTGGAGTTGGCAGCTCTACCCATGTTCCTTGTTCTTGATCCAAGATGCCCTTCCAGCTGCATGGCACCCTCATAGGGAAAGCAAGATTGGTGCCAATAGTGTGCCTGTTTGTTTTTCTTTCCTGAGTTTAAAGTCATTTGGAGGCAGGAGCATTTTCACTCTGGGAAATAAAGAGTTACCCTCTCCCTCTGGCTGTAATTCTGATCTATATTGGTACTTCCTACAGCTGCATCTGAAGGCCAGGAGCCATGTCTAGAGTTCCATTCACAAAACTGCAGGATCTTTTATAAAGTTACCACCCTATGGCAACTCCCAGGAGACTGAGGGGGGAAGGACTTACACAAGCAGCATCTCACAATGCCAGGATGTCACTTCTGGCTGTGCAACCAGAAGTGAAGTCACTGTGTTGTGGGATCCTTTAGGATTCATCTGATTCTATGGTTTTGACTATAGAGTGTTAGGTGACTCCTAAAGCTTCCCACAATGCAATGACATCACTTCCAGTTATGCAGACAGAAGTAACATTGCAGGACATTGTTTCCATTCTTCCTACTTCCCCCCATTGCACTACTGAGCAGTGGCAGGAGACACAGGCCAAAGGACGGAGGTTGCCTGTAAAAGTGGGAAACCTGGCATCCCTAAGTGGACCTTGGGCATTAAAACTGTTTAACATGGTCTGCACTGGGCTGTAGTCAGAGCTGTTTCAAACTCATTTATTACTGTCTGTGAAAAATTGACTTTGCCATCCACTTCCCATTTTTCTGTTGTATGCACAACTAAGGAAAGGTGCCCCAGATTGCAGCTGGGGCAGACTGGCCATTGGACACAGGGAAAGGTACTGGTGGGTCACTGCAGAATCAAGACCCAGGAGTTCTGCCAGCACTGCATGGGTCACTTGGCAGCCCACCAGTTGCTTCACACCATTTGATAACAAGTGCGGAAGGAGGAAAGGGGTGATACAACACCAATCACTGGCTTACCCACCATTGGTACTGCTGGCAGGGTCTGAGCTGCGTGGCCCCTCCAAATGCTTATTTTGCTTGCAAATTTTTGCAGCTCAGAAGTTGGATCCTCTGGGAAGGCCTATAAAGGTATGTCTGCACAGGAAGCTCCCATGCTCTTAGTTTAATGTGAAGTCAGTGGTCCAAACAGGGTGTAAAGTGGGCTTTCCTAGCAGTCATTCATCATGCCACTCCCTCTATAGGCTATTCATGATGACTTGGGGAGTCTTCCTACCTGCAGCAGACATCAAACGATAAGCAACTAATAAACGACTAAGGCTCAGATCTGTCACCTATTTCCTCCTTCAAATTAACATAAAAAAACAGAAGAAGAGAAGAGATTGGATTTATACCCCGCCCTTCACTACCCAAAGGTGTCTCAGAGTGGCTTACAAACTCCTTTCCCTTCCCCTCCCCACAGCAGACGCCCTGTGAGGTAGGTGGGGCTGAGAGAGCTCTTGACAGAAACTGCTCTTTTTTCAAGAACAGCTCTTATCAGAACTATGGCTTGCCCAAGGTCATCCAGCCAGGTGCAAGTGAAGGAGTGGGGAATCAAACCCGGTTCTCCCAGATTAGAGTCCGGGCACTTAACCACTACACCAAACTGGCTCTCAGAGGAATTGCTTCTGTGGGCTCAGAAGAAAATCAGTGTGTGTTGATTACAGCAAAGCTTTTGAGCATGTGGATCATGTAAATTTATCGTTGGTTTTAAAAGAAATGGGTGTGCCACAACATCTGATTGTTTTGATGCACAATCTGTATTTCTGGACAAGAGGGTACTGTTAGGACAGAATATGGAGGTAATGGTTTCCAACTGGGAAACATATCGGACAAGGTTGTATTTTATCTCCCTGTTTTGTCAATCTATACACAGAACATATCATAAGGAAAACTGGATTAGATTTAGATGAGGGTGGATTGAAAACTGATGGAAGGAACATTAACAATTTGAGATATGCAGATGACGCCATATTACCAGCAAAAAATAGTGAAGACCTGAAATGTCTCCTGATGAAGGTTAAAACAGAAAGTGCTAAAGCAGGATTACAGCTGCACATCAAGAAGATGAAAATAATGACTACTGAGGAATTACACAATTTAAAGGCTGATGATGAAGAAACTGAAATTGTTAAAGATCTTCTATTTCTTGGCTCCATCATCAACCAAAAGAAATCAGAAGGAGACTAAGACTGGGAAGGGCAGCCATGAAGGAGCTAGATAAGATTTTAAAGTGTAAGGATGTGTTGCCAGAAACCAAGATCAAGTTACTTCATGCTATAGTATTCCCCATTACCACGTATGGGTGTGAAAGTTGGACAATGAAGAAAGCTGACAGGAAGAAAGTTGATTCCCTTGAAATGTGGTGTTGGAGGAGAGTTTTACAGATACCGTGGACTGCCAAAAAGACAAATAAATGGGTTCTCGATCAAATCAAGCCGGGACTTCCCCTAGAATCTAAAATAAATAAACAGAGGCTATCCTACTTTGGCCACATTATGAGAAGACAAAGAGTCACTGGAAAAGACAACAATGCTAGGAAAAGTCAAAGGCAGCAGGGGAAGAGAAACGCGCACCATGAGATGGATGGACTCAGTCAAGGAAGCCACAAGGGCCCTCAGTTTGCAAGACCTGAGCATAGGATGTTTTGGAGGTCATTAACTCATAGGGTCACCATAAGTTGGAAGCCACTTGAGAGCACTTCTATGCACACACACACCTGTTGGGCAACAGTAAAAGGAGCAGAAGCCTTGCGAGGGATAAAAAGAAAAACCTGGGCAGATTATTTTAGTTGGGAGCCATAATCCCAACGGCGAATCATTCACTGTTACTTACGGGTGAGGAGAAGTACATACTCAGTAGTAGCTGTCCATGGCTGCACTTGCTCCAGTGCTGGGTTCCCACTGGAAACAGGATTTCAAATTAAAACTGGATTGTGATTGGTAGACAATAGTCGATCGATGAAGACCTTGCATTTTGTAGAGAACTGTCGGAATGATGGGAGCTTTTGGAGTTTTGAGAACAGATAGTGTTCACAATGAAATGGCTGCCAAAAGAGGTGTTGTGGGCTTCTATAAAATGTTAGGAGGTTACAAGCCAGACATTCTCCTAGGATGGAGGCGTCTGTTTCATGCTTTCTGCAGATACAAAGGTGTTACCTCCTGGCTCTTCTAAAGCCTCCTACTCCAAAGAAGTATAGAAAAGCCAAGATTGCTGTTTGCTTTGGGGAAGAAGCAAGTGGGCAGGAGGAAACATATTGGCAGACACTATGCAGTCTTTCTCTGGTGGGATTAAGCTGGGAATTCTTTGTTCTGCTTCCAGTGTAGGCAAGTGCCCCTATTGCTTCTTCCTCAGCAAAGAACAACTTGCATAGTGCTCTGTTATTTCCTGGGGCATTCCTATTTAGCCTCCCAAATGTGAGGTGCAAGGCCTTGGTCATTACTTGAGACCAAGTCCAGGATCATCTCTCTCCTAGTAGGTACTGTGACCATCTGCTCCACGATACAGTCATTGAGAGGATCTCGAAACTCAATCTCTTTCTCCTGACTTGAACACATATTGACCCAGTCAATTTGTGGGTAGTTAAAAATCACCTATTGTGGCACAGTTATTTCATCTAGCTGCTTTCCTTAACTGTTTTGCTATTTTTACTTCATCCTCTAACCTCTGATTTGGTGGGCGATAACAACTCCCAGAATTAAACTTCCTTTTGGGCTCACTATAGCATTTGGACTGTATACCCTCTCTGACATACAGAGCCACTCCACTTCTGACCCTTCCCTCCCTATCCTTCCGATATAATTTATATCCCGGAATCACCGTATCCCACTGATCATCCTCATCCCACCAAATTTCTGAAATGCCCACAGTGTCTATGTTCTCCTCTAACACTAAGCATTCCAGCTCCCCCATTTTACCTCAGACACTTCTAGCATTTGTATATAAACATCTATAATTTCCCAGACGTGTTAGCCCTGCAACCTTACTCCTATGGCCTGTAGACCTTGCCGGGCAGTCCTAAGTAATGCCCAAACCTCCTCTCTCATCACCTCAATCTGATTCAGGTCTTTCAACACCCCTCCTGAAATCAGTAGTTCTGGAGTGGCCAATCACCTCCCACATTCTGCAGTGAAGACGGAGGCAAAAAATGCATCCAGCTTCTCTGCCATTTCCCTGTTATCCTTTAGTAATCCTTTTACCCCTTGGTCATCCAAGGGTCCCACTGCCTCCCTGGCTGGTTTTCTGCTTCTAATGTATCTGAAAACATTTTTATTGTTGGTCTTTATGTTTTTTGCAATACGTTCCTCATAGTCCCTGGCGTGATGTGGTCCATGGGGTTATGAAGAGTCGGACTCGACTGTGCAACTGAACAACAAAAAGTCCCTTTTTGCCTGTCTGATAGCCAGCTAGCATTTTATTTGCCAAATCCTGTGCTCCCTTTTATTTACCTCACTTGGACTAGCCTTCCATCGCTTAAAGGGATCCTTCCTACCTTTTACTATTTCCATTACTTTGTTTGTAAACCATGCAGGCCTTTTTTATACCTATTTGTACCTTTCCTATCCTGTGGTATATATTTTATCTGAGCTTCTAGGATTGTAGTTTTAAATAGTCTCTTAAGCTTCCCAAAGGGATTTGACCCTCCTTACCTTTCCTTTCAGTTTCTTCTTCACAAGCCCCCTCGTTTGAGAAAAGTTACCCCTTCTAAAGTTAAAAGTGGTTATGTTGGTCTTTTTGGGCAACTCCCTATTTACATTAAATGTTGAACTTAATAACGTTATGGTCACTGTTCCCAACTGGTGCTATCACATTTACATCTCTCATTAATAGACTAAATCTTCATGAATTCAAGCAGCTGGAAGAGGTCGGGGAGATGAGCAGTGGAGGTCAGAATAAGCTGAGAGAGGAGAGAGCCAGAAAGGGTAATCAGAAATTATGGTACTGGAGTGCCAAACATTATCCTCCCCGGTGCCCAAAATGGCCTGCAAGGGGCCTGGGAGTCCAAGTGTAGCCAGACACCAGCAGGGGCAAAACCCACAATCCCTGGAGTTGCCTGACGCCAGTGTGAGCGAATAAAAGGTCCATTAATGGGGACTAAATTGAGTTCCGCTCCCTCCAGGGATGATTCTTGGCTGCCTCTGGATCACTGCTTGTCCTGCAGAAATATCTCTGTCGAAACCACAGTGTTTCACATCTCCTCTCTTACTATCTTGTTGGCACTCAAGTTTTTTTTGTGAGGGGGTTTCAGGCCAGGCCTCAGCCACTTCATTTGCTGGCCTGGCTTCAGCAGCTCTCAAGAGCATTTTTGAAATGGAGCCTGAAGCCGGCCTGAGGGGGGAAAGGGGGATTTGTCGTCTGTGGTGTGAAACTCAGCCTCGTTTTGCGCCCACTGAAGAGATGACGGGACATCCAACGCCTCTCCCAGAGCTGGAAGAGCTACAGCCTGTTCCAGGAGTAGGAACTCTCTAAGGCTTTACAAAGCTGTTAAAGCGACATCAGTCTAAACACCCTTTCTAGTCTGACAGGTCGATAACAACATGGGATATCTGTGTGTGTATATATGTGTGTGAAGTAGACAGACATGGGAACGCTCTCAGATTTCTGGGAGCTGCAGAAATGGTTTGTTTCAAGCACCCTGGCTTGTGTTCTTGGCACAAGCAAATGTCATGATTTCTCATCTGAACTCCCAGCTGATGGAAAACAGCAGGACTGAGAAGTTGGTGTAAAACTCATTCGATAGCTGAGTTGTGGAACAGTCGTCACTCCCAAGGGAAGCAGGAGAAGATGGTAAGAATCACGGTTTTGTCTGTGTGTGTGCTGGGGGCTGGGGCTGGGGCAAGCAGAGACCTGGAATTTGGAATAACACTAGTGTTGCCAACCTCCAGGTGGTGGCTGGAGATCTCCTGCTATTACAGCTCATCTCCGGGCAACAGAAATCAATTCACCTGGAGAAAATGGCCACTTTGGAAAATGGACTCTATGGCATTTAGGGTTTCCAGGTTCAATCATCGTGCCAGCAGGGGGATTGGTATTTGTGTGTGTTCCAGGAGTGGGCGGGGACATCGTGTGACGTGCTTACATTACCTTGGAAGTGATGTAGGCACACTGGTGACACTGGGGGTGATGGTCTGGTTTTCGAGCAAAACTTTATGGTAAAATCACCCTCAAACCATAGAGTTTTGCCCAAAAAACTAGAGTGTCACCCCCCCAATATCACTGACACGCCTATGTCACTTCCTGGTGATGTCGGCACATTGCACACAACGTTGTTGTTTTGGGGTGGGGTGGAGGAATTTCCTCCCAATGGCCAGCTGGCCACCGGCAGGCAGGAGCCTGCGAAAGTGTGGAATCCTCCGCCCCCAACTGAGGAATGGTAACTCTAATGGTTTTATACCCCAAGAAGTCCCTCTCCTCCCCAAGACCCACCCTCCTGAGGCTCCACCCCCCAAATCTCCAGGTATTCCCCAAATTGGAGCTGACAGACCTAAGTGACACAGAACCAGTTTGCCAAATCCTGTTTAGCCCCTCTTCCCGGTTAACAGCTCTGGGTTGGGAAATTCCTGGAGGTTTGGGGGATGGACCCCAAAGAGGCAGTGTTTGGGAAGGGACCTCAGCTGCATTTAATGCATAGAGCTCACCCTCCAAAGCAGTAGTTTCCTCCAAAGGAACTGGTCTATGTAGTTTGGAGATCAGTTGTGATACTGGGAACTCTCCAGGCCCCACCTGGAGGCTGGCAACCCCATGAGTAAGCCTGATTTGCCATCATCCCAGTGAACTGGTTGGGGAAGGGGGTGGATGGGATTTAGCAGGCATGTACCTCTCAAGAGAGTAGCATTCCCTAACCTGGCCTCGCTTAAATCACCTGCAATAAAATGCACTATCCGGATTATCTGAGCCTTGATTGATTAATTGATTGATCTGGCAAGGCCCCAGCAAAGTATTGCTCAGTGCCCCTTCTTCTGCAATCCATCATTCCTTCATGCCTCTCTGAACTTCCAGGCTCCAGATGGGGCCAGGAGAAAAAACTCATGAAAGCAAGGCAAAGGGAGATGGGAGCCGATTGGCCAAACCAGGGCAGGAAATACCAGAGAGGGGCTGTGAGATTCCAAGAAGGCCCCAGAGGCTTGGGATGATCCACATCAGCAGAGGAGCTGCGGGGTGTTTATGGAACAGGTCCAAATCGCTTGGAAGATGCGCTAGACATTGGGAGCGCTGGCTGCGATTCGTCTCAAGCTCCCTGTCTTGAAATCTTGCACACTTTCTCTTCTTTCGGTGCTCTCATCTCAGACACTTTAATTTAATAACAGGGATCCATTAAAAACAAAACAAAACACCAACCCTCACCTTTTAATAGATATAAAGGGGGGTGGGCATGGGATATGGAACAACCATAGTCTGTTCACTGGGCAGAACCGAGAGAAGATTGAAATCCCACGTCTTGCTTTTCTTTAAAGGGGGACTTTGTACTAGGGGAGGGGAGACCACCAGCGCAGCAGTTCTACCTGGAGAGACTTGTCTTCTCTTCCCGGCTTCCAGACCCCCTCCTGGTGTTGTGTTCGGAGGAAATGTCTTTAACTAACCACACATTCTTTACCCTCTCGGCTGACCTTCGGCTTATTTCATTCAGTCCCTTAAACCAGCTGCTCCTTCCCAAACGCAACATAGCCAGGATGGGCAACCCAGAGGCTCTGTTGAAATGTTATAGCTGCTTTGGAACAAATTACCTCCACCCCTGACCCTGACATGTTGTGGATTGACTTGTGTAGTCTAGAGAAGGCTCTCCCCGGCTGGTGACCCACCAGAGGGAAAACAGCCCATCTGATTCTACTGCCTCTATGTACTTTAGGGATTATTAGGAATGGAACGGAACATAAAACAGCCAATATTCTAATGCCCCTGTACAAATCTATGGTGTGGCCTCCTTTGGAACACTGTGTACAGTTTTGGTCACCGTATGTCCAAAAGGACACTGCAGAACTGGAAAAAGTACAAAGGAGGGTGACCAAGATGATGAGGGGGTTGGAGCACCTACCCTATGAGAAAAGCCTGAAGAGTCTGGGACTTTTCAGTTTAGAAAAGTGATGACTAAGGGGGGACATGACAGAGGTTTATAAAATTATGTATGAGGTGGAGAGAGTTAACAAAATGAACTTTTCTTCCCTCTCACCAGAACTCAAGGGCATCCAATGAACATGATGGGCAGTAGGTTCAGGACAAACAAAGGGAAATACTACTTTACACAGAGAGTGATTGAAAAATGGAATTTGCTGTCAGAGGATGTCATGATGGCCACAGGAATAAACAGCTTTATAAGGGGATGAGATAGCCTCATGGAGGATAGGTCTATCAATGGCTACCAGCCACGGTGACTGAGAGGAATCCTCTGAATCCCAGAGCCAGGAGGCAGCATCAGGGGAAGGCCTCAGCCTCTATGCCCTGAGGAACTGGCTGGCCACTGTGTGAGACAGGATGCTGGATGAGATGGTCTGATCCAGCAGGGCTC
This sequence comes from Gekko gecko, assembly GCA_029375565.1. Taxonomy (NCBI): domain Eukaryota; kingdom Metazoa; phylum Chordata; class Lepidosauria; order Squamata; family Gekkonidae; genus Gekko; species Gekko gecko. The sequence continues at coordinate 158,001,185 of JAPDNY010000006.1, forward strand.
TTCTCATAGTCTTATTATTTTTCAATATCGCCTTTTCTCCAAATATATCAGAGCAGCATGCATAGTGCCCCCCCCCATTTTATCCTCAAGACAACTCAAAGGTAGATTAAGTGAAGAAAGAATCATTGCTCAAGGGCTAATTGACAGTGATGTTTATCATGAACAAGAGATTTAAACAAAGATCTAGCCCACATTGACTCTCCAGCATCTGAGAGTTCCAAAAGTATTGCTGGCTGGCTGCATTTGCTTGGTGGGTGAAAAGTTGTGCAATCCTGCTCTAAGGCACGATTACAGAGCCTAATAAGTAGAATTGCTCTCCTAGCTTAGGCTTAGTCTCCTATCCATATACTGGCTGTGGCCAACCCTGTGTAGCTCCCAAGCTCTGACAAGCCTTGGTTAAACTAGGCTATTTGAGCTGTCCATTTGGGGAGATAGGCAGGGTCTAAATTTATTTATTTATTTATGTATTTATTTATTTTATTACATTTGTTTCCTGCCCTCGCTGCGAATTGGCTCAGGGCGGCTCACATTTACCAGCCACTAGTGCCAAATTAATATAAAAATTCAAAAACCAATTAAAACAATCAAAGACATAAAACATCATAAAACAATAGACAATTTCGTGCTTGGAATAGAGGTCACTCTGTCCATAAATCAGCTGAGGCATGTTATAACATAATTCTAAATCCTGGTTCGGTGGTTTTCTGGCTCGATATCCCTGCAGGGCCAACCCTCCACCAAAGATAATACTTATAGTAATGGTTGATGGTCACGGTAATAGTAGCAATGACAGTGGTGGTGGTGGCGGCGGCTCCTAATTAAAAGCCTGGCAGAAGTGCTCCATCTTACAGTGAATGAATGAATGAATGAATGAATGAATGAATGAATGAATGAATGAATGAATGCTCAATGTGGCTTCAACAACATCACAACCTGGCAAGCTGTGATGGTGGGTCTGTGGGGGAGATGTTCAAGCACCACTAGATTGAACTATGGATGTTCTGCTTGCAAAGCACATGATCTGTGGTCTTGGATGCATCAAGCTGAGTCACGTAGAAGCCACAAAGCACGTGCTGATATCTGCTGTAGCAAAACAGAATGTGCATGGGTGGAAATACCAGCCCAAAAGAACTGCAGCCACCCACCCACAACGTGTATCCTGAGGGGAGGGGTCACTCTTCATTTCTAGACAGCCAAGCCAGTGGAAGGGGACAAAACTACAGGAATATAATTTTTGCTGCTTCCACTTGCTTTAGGTCTCAATCTGCATTTTTCGTAAGACCAGTTCAGTGGGAGTTGGGTTAAAAAAATTAATGTTTAGTGCTGGTTATCTGTGCCACAAAAAATATGCAAGAATGGCATGGTACCATATAGGGATGGGGCTGTGACTCAGTGGCAAACACCTGCTTTGCATGCAGAAGGTCCCATGCCCACTCCCAGCTAAAAGATCTCAGGTTTGGGGAAATGACTTTTTCTGCCTGAGACGTGACATAGTCACTGCCAGACAATCTGGACTCAGAAGGGCTCAAACTTGGAATAAAACAGTGTCATATGAAGCAGAACTAGAAGTATAGGACGCTGGTTTTTTTACAGTACTTCTGCTCTGCCTCTTTGGCTCTCACGATGTCTGAAAAGGTAAACCCCCACACAACCCAATTGAGCTGAGGAGGCCAAAGGCATAGAAGGGATTAAAAATGATCATTAACATCAGTGTTTAGCAGCACTGCTATCTAAACATCCTCTTGAGAAGACAGTCCAGGAGTGCTCCCCGGAGCACCAGCAAAGACACACTCAGGTGGCCCCCTTCTGGGAGCCTCTTTGTGCCCTTGAGCCAGATGTTTTGGACAGGCTTCATAACAGCCTCCAGGAAATGTCTGGGACTTCCAAGAACAGGAGCAGAGAGAAGAGGCAAGGAACATTTCCCAGCCCTAATATAATAGAAAACCATGTTAGTGACATTTCTTTTTAACAATTCCAAGCTCTGTTGCAGGGGAACATCTCTATCTCCAAGCGCCCAATCTGTAAATAACAGTGGGAATGGTTTCACCGTACTGGAAGCTATAACCCTTTTCACTGACTATGTAGAAGAGACAGCAGGATGGCACCCATCTTTCTAGTTTTGGACCCCACATGTTCAGCCAAAGGTGCATGCATACCATTTGTACATGCACAGGTGAGGAAGAAGCTTGAGAAAGGCAGAAGACTTCCTGTCCGGGGTCGCTACGCAGAGGAGGGCAATAGCAAACCATCTCTGAGCATCTCTTGCCTTGACTGCTCTACAGAGTTGCCGTAAGTCAGCTGTGACTTGAAAGCACTTTCCACCTCCACTCTGAAAAGGCCCCGGCTTTGCTAGACCAACTGAACGAGGGAATCCCTGGATTCTTGTGTTTTAACATCTGTATCCGTTAGACAACACTCTCGGTCAATTCCAATTGTAACCTTGGGCCCTGAGGGAAATAGAGGGGGTTCTGGTATTTAATAAACCCAAACTATTGCTACTCGTACCAACAATCCATAACCCATTTGCTTCGGAGCAATCCTATTAATGCTCATGAAACATCTTTCAGGCTATGAATTGTGGACAGAAAAAAGTCTAGGCTAGCATGTTAAGTCAGGTCATACCAAGACGGATGCTGGAGTAGATCCTGGACATTGGACTGTGCTAGTCTGTTATGGGGGGCAGCTGAGGCTCACGTTCTTATGCTGCAGCGGAATTTAGCCGTGTTAGTCGGTTGCTGCAAAATAGTAAGAAGCCCAGTAGCACCTTTAAGACTAACAAACTTTATTGTAGCATAAGTTTTCGGGAAACACAGCTCTCTTCGTCAGATGCACGGGAGGTATGAAGAAACTGGCTCTGTCAGCCCCACTCACCCAGCCTGGATTGACCGTTCAACCTTTTTCATGAGTCTTGCAACGGCTTTGTGCTTACATGGCACTTTCTGCATCCTCTCCCCCCTGCCTTTAATCTCTGGCCAGTTTCTTCATACCTTCCATGCATCTGACGAAGAGAGCTGTGTTTCTCAAAACCTTATGATATAATAAAGTTTGTTTAGTCTTAAAGGTGCTAGTGGGCTTTTTACTGTTTTCTTATGCTGCACAGCCATTAAATAATATGCTCTTTATGCAGAAACCCCAGATGATGTTTGAGAGGAAGAGATATAGGGGGAACCAACCAACGTGAAAGCAGGAACCTGGAGAAAAAAGCCTTAGTTCTGGATGATGGTTCATACTGTGATATCAATGGTGCGTGAGTCACTTACTTACTCCCCATACCTTCTCTCCCTCCCCCACAGACCTGGTAACGCTTTGAAGCAGGAATCATACAACTGGGATCAAAACCATCCTTATACGGCATTGTATTTTTATCCCATCTTTTCCTCAAAGAGCTTAGGTGACATCCATACAGAGCCAGTGTGGTATGGTGCTGAAGAGGGGTGGACTCTAATCTAGAGAACTGTGTCTGATTCCCCCCCTCCTTCAAATGAAACCTGCTGGGTGACCCTGGGCCAGGCACAGTTCTCTCAGAGCTCTCTCAACCCCATTTACCTTGCAAGATACCTGTTGTGGGGAGGAAAAGGGAATGCAATTGTAAGCTGCTTTGAAATTCCTTAGGGAAGACAAAAGCGGGTATAAAAACCTACTCTTTTTCTTCTTCTCCTCATGAAACTTGTTAGGTGACCCTGGGCCAGTCACAGTTCTCTCAGAACTCTCTCAGCCCCACCTACCTCACCGGGTGCCTGCTGTGGGGAGGGAAAGGGAGTGTGATTGTATGCCACTTTGAGACTCCTTAGAGTAGAGAAAAGCAGGGTATAGAAACCTTCTACTTCTAGAGTTCCCCCCCAGAACTTTAGCCTCACACCCAATGCTCCCTCTAAGCTGTGGAGTCTTGTGAGCAAAAATTCTACTTTGTGAGCTACTGGCATTAATGTTGTGAGCAAGCGATTTGGCTGCTGCATAAATTAGTTTGCTCGGGAGCCATCCTTCCTGAGCGAAGACAAAAATGTGTGAGCTGGCAGCTAAGAAACTGTGAGCTAGCTCACACTAACTCAGCTTAGAGGGAACACTTCTTACAACACTCCTGTGAGTAGGTTAGGCTCAGAGAGTGGCTGAAAGTCACCCGAGGGCCTAGCTACGTTCTGCCTCATTTTGGTAGGCCAGGCATGCTCAGACTGGAAATCAGTCATGTAGGCGCAAGAGGGACTGTGTCGTATAACTCCCAGAGCACAGCTCAGCTCTTTTTTTATTCCCAAAATCGCCCCTTCAGCAAAACTGGATTCGAGGACAGTTACATTGTTAATTCTTTTGTTGTCGACGGCGATACGAGATATTTTATGGATCCCGTGTTGGTCCTGGTGACGTGCTCAGCATCCTAACACACCCAGGTTGTTCTAAAATGTCTCGCAGTCACCACCTGTCTGTAAAAGGCTCTTTATTAACATGCATGTTGCGCGACAGATGCGTCTTCCTACAATCTGACACTCCTGACTGAGCAAAAGTTCCGGCAACATCTGTCCCACTTTCTAATAATGTATCCTTCTTGTAACCCGGTGTTCTACTGCCCCCCTGGGCAGCCGTAGAGCATCCAGAAATGCCTGCCAACCACAACCTTTCCTGCAAACAGATTAAAAAAGAGAATGCATCGTTTTATTTCCATCAGGTTTATGAAGCCAGCCTCAGCCTAGTCTGCCTTCATTTTCATGGCACGTTTCCATGATCACTTGTACAAGAAAGAATCAAGAGGCATTCTCTCTTTCTGGCATGCTCTTGTGGATGTATGACATATGTCAAGGCCACTTACGCCAGCTTTCAGATCCACTTGCCTTTTGGGCAGTGTTTTAGGATGTGTTGCGTCACGGGTCCTGACACTCACAAGGCCATCAAACCCTCTTGGGGGAAAATCAGCTCACAAAAGCTTTAACATTTACCCTTCATGTTAAAATCTGCAATTTCTTCCTTCCAAGACAGATACATGCTGACATTAGGGTAGCCTTAGAACCACTAGGGAATTGCTGCTGGAAATCAGTAGATTCATGTTGTTTTTCTTCCTTGAAACCAACCAACCAACCGGTAAGGTTTCACATAGAAGAAGGGTTGGTTTTTATACCCCGCTTTTCACTACTTGAAAGAGTCTCAGAGCTGCTTACAATCACCTTCCCTTCCTCTCCCCACAACTGACACCCTGTGAGGTAGGCGGGCCTGAGAGAGCTCTGTGAGAACTGCTCTTGAGAGAAGAGCCCTGAGACAACTTATGAGTGACCCACGGTCACCCAACTGGCTGCATGTGGAAGAGTGGGGAATCAAACCTGGTTCTCCAGATTAGAGTCCGCCACTCTTAGCCACTGCCCCACACTGGCAAAGCAAGCCAGCAAACAAGCACTGCAACAATGGAGGGGGAGGGAAAGACAAGCATGAGGGGAGAGGGAGTTAAAAACAGAGAATCAGCAAGTGTGGATGCTCTGTTGCTACAGTGAAACCCTCTTCATTCACACCAGCATAACCCACAATGGGGAGGCATCCCCATGTGGAAGCTGACTTAGATTTAGCTTCTTTTATTCCACCTTTCCTCCAAGGAGCTTGATGGTACAAATCCCCCCCTCCATTTTATATTCACAGCAAATCTGTGAGGACGTTTAGGCCGAGAGAGACTGACTGGTGAAAGGTTAACCAGTGTGTTTCCTAGGAGTAAGTGGATTTGATTCCAGGCCTCCTCTCAGCCGTAACCCAGTACTGTAACCACTACACCCTACTGCATGTCCCTGAAAGAATGAATGATGTCAGCTCAGAAATGTAGGACACTGATTGGTATCCATAGGCACCATGTACTTCTTCTTACCCACTGGGGGTGGGAGAGATCGCACCCCACAGCGTCCTACCTCGCTCCAGCAAGCATCATGTGACAGCCAGAATGGCGTCCCACCACACTGCAACGTCATTTCCAGCTGCATAACCAAAAGTGATGTCACTGCATCACAGGACACTTTATAATTTTCCAAAACCACTCAGAAATCATACAGCATCCCACAATGTGGTGATATCAGTTCCAGTTACAAGCACAGAAATGATGCTGTGACTTTGTGGTATGCCATTCTGGTGAGTCTCCACCCACTCCAGTCTCCTGCCAAAGGCTGGCCACCCTAGCACCATGGGGCCACTAATATGTTTCCTGGTGCTCCTTCCCAAAACACTTCATTTCTCAAGTACAGAGCCAGCCTTGGCTATCCTCCACCTCAGTGGACCAGGAGGTACATCAGAAGAGCCACGAGGCACAATCTCTCCTCTAGATTCACCTCAGAGACACCCCTATCTTTCACAAGGTGCCAGCTGCTGGCTGACAACCATACATGGCAGCCATTTTGTATTGGTACCCACTACCTTTTCTCAAAATTCCCAAAGTGCCCATAGGTTCAGTAAGGCTGAGGACCGCCAATGTACATATCTAGAAAAACAACAAAAATCTTGGAATGTCTTCTTGCTGCCCAGTTTACTGGTAGCTAAAGGACAACAGAGCTGAAAAGACAAGGCAGCGAGAAGCTCTCTTCAATGTACCTTTCTTTGTTTCCAACATGTTGGGCAGTATAGCTAAGTGAGACAGGACTGTGGAATTGAAAGTCAGCAGGTCAGACTCCTCTGGAAATGAAGGTGGCAGCTGATCTATCACTGTCAATCTTTCCTGGCATCCAGGCCTGCTGGACCCATTACATCTGGAGCAACAAAGGCAGGAGGCAGAGTAAACAAACAGGGGAAGCTGCAACTCAGGGCTCTGAGTGACTGATTCAAGAACAACACATTTTGACTGCTTGACAGCCTCTGACTCACACTGTAACAGGAGGCAGCCACCCCCTTGACTTCTGCAAGTCCCCAAGCAAAGCCCCTTTAATGACTAATTTTCAGAGAGAGAGAAAATCTGCCCCAAACACTCTTGGATGGCCAACTAAATAATGGAAGCAGAACAGAGCAAAAGTCCAGCAGCACCTTAAAGACTAACAGCATTCATGGCAGGGTATGAGCTTCTGCGACTCACAGAAGCTCATACCCTGCCACAAATTTTGTTAGTCTTTAAGGTGCTGTTTCTACTACTAACAAGACAACCCACCTTAAATAATGGAAGCTGGGGGACCACAAAGTGTGGTGACTTTTGGTCTCAGGGACTTTCCAAAGGATTCCTTTTTAAAGCACAATGATTTCACAACTGTTAGCTACAGTGTGGAAGTCAGATTTTTTTCCTCCTTAAGGCAGCATTTTGTTGCAAAAGAAAAAAAAAAAGCTTTGCATTTGGTCAGCACTCGCACTTCTGGCAAAATACAACACCCCAATCTGCATTCCACACTGTGTATTTTTAAAGCTGCATTCTGTTCCAGGTCCTCTTGCTTTCTCTGTAAAGGACCCCCAGAGTGCCATCTTAAGCAGACTGGACAACTGGGGCTTAGAAGGGTGCAATAACTGAAATTAGGATCCTATTGTGTAATCTGTCACATTAAGACTTATATCAGTTAATGTGTTGTGTTTACACTTTGCTGCAGTTCTGTTTTTAGATTTTTGATTGGTTCTACAACCTAATCTTATTGTATTGTTTATTGAACATCCCATCCTGTCAATTGTGTTGACTCACTCTGTGTAATCTGCCTGGAGTCCAAGTGGGAAAGGTGAATTATGTTAATAATGGCTATTATTATTAATAATAATTTTGTGGAGAAAGATAAACACCTGGAACATAACACCCTTGATTATTGCAATTGTAAGAAAAATTAGAAGTAGGTTTGTGTTGGGGATGGGCACGAACCAGGAAAATGGTGGTTCATTTTGTCTGATTACACGAACCATGAACTTTCATGAACTTTTTCCATTTCCTGAACCAGTTAATGGTCCATTCAGAATGAGTTCAGGATGTGTTAGAATAGCCCCCTTGCAAGTTAGAGACACCAAACTCACAGACAATCTTCAGCAGGCTCTCCTCCACCCACCCTCCAAGTTTGGCAAAGATTGGATTTGGGATGTCTGAGTTGTAGCCCCCCAAAGCAGGTGCCCCCAGGAAAGCTCAGCTCTAGCCTCCCCTTAAATCAGCCATGCAGCAAGCAGTTCTTCCTAACTTGCTCTCACAAGATGACTAACTCATCTCTCTTCCTGCAGCAAAGTGAAAGCAGCTGAGTCAGGGTGTGGTATATCTCCAATCTGCTCCCATAGAGCAGAATGGGAGCTCCATGGTTAGCTCCCAGAGCTGCCAATCAAGCTATGGAGAACTGCTAAGGGTGTTTCTAGAGCTTTCCACAATCCACCCTCAGTGTTGCCTAGGAATTGATTAAAGCAGCACCTGGCTGTCTGGAGAATGGACCTCTCTAAACCAAATGAACCTCCATGGAAAAAAGGTGGTTCGTTTTTGGATTTGGGAATGGTACAACCAAACAAACCGGTTTGAAATGAACCATGAACCAACCTGGTTCGTGCTCGAACCATGGTTCATTTCTCTGTTCATATCCATTCCTAGTTTAGATCATTGACATTGCAACTCCAGGACACAGAAGAATAGAAAAGAAAGAACAACAGAAGATCACTAAATACCAAGACCTATGAATAGAGTTAGAGCATCCCTGGGAGAAGAAGGTGACTATTATGCCAGTTGTCATTGGATCCCTTGCAGCAAGTCTCAAGAAACACCTGGACATTCTGGGGATTGAACAAATAACAAATAACACCAGCTCAGCTCCAGAAGACAGTGTTGCTTGGAACAGCAAGAATCCTATGGAGATACCTCTATAGTTTCCAAGAACTTGGATAGATCTCTAATTGCAGAAACCATCTACCAGTCAAATACCTGATGTGTTGTTGTTGTTGTTGTTAATAATAATAGTAATAGTAATAATAATTCTCCTTAGGGTGGCACTTCATGGCTATCTTGTGAGAATTGTGCTCTGCTTAGGGTTGCCAACACTGGGTCAGGGAATTCCTGGCCATCTGGTAGATGGTGCCTAGGGAAGGCAGGTGTTGAGAAGATGATGGAGCTCAGCAGGGATGTGATGCCTCAGAATCTACCTTCTGAAGCTGCCATTTTCTCCAGGGGAACAGATTCTGGGAGATCTCCAGGAACCACCTGGAAGTTGGCAACCCTAGCAGCCTCTGCTCCTTCCCAGGCAACTCTCCCACCAGGAAATGAGAGCTGTTGTTGCAGGAGCTTCCACAGGTGCGCCCTCTCCTCCCCAAACTCTGCCTTCCCCAGGTTCTACCCCCAGATCTCTAAGACAGGTTTGCCAGCTCTGGGTGGGAAATACCTGGAGATTTTGGGGGTGGAGCCTGGAGAGGGTGGGGTTTGGGGTAGGGACCTTGTGGGGTATAATACCATACCATCCACCCACTGAAGCAGCCATTTTCTCCAGGGGAACTGAATCCTGATCACTTGGAGATCAATTGTAATAGCAGGAGATTTCCTGCTGCCCCCTGGATGTTGGCATCCTCACTCCAGGAATTTCCAGCCCAGAGCTGGCAATCCTCTTGTTCTGATTTCCCACTCCACCTCCTTTTTTGCACCTGTGGATCTATGCAAGCCTGGCCTATTCTTATTCACTCATTTGCTCTGGGAGAACCAAAGAGGCCTTTCCTGGCCCTTAACACCCCCCCCCCAACATGTGTCACCCCATTGCTCACCATTTGGCATCTGCTCAATGGACAGGATTTCCCATGAACAAGGCGGGCTTTTCCCATGACAGGAAGGCAGTCTTATTTATCCCCTTCCTCTTCAAACACACGCATATCTCAGTCCTGTTCCTAGCACTTGTGGAGAGCTTGATGAAAAATATACAAATGTAGTTAACATCGCTGTGGACCCCGCAGCAATCTAGGGGATGCAAATCCATTTAGCAGCATAGGAGCAGGAAAGGCAGGCGGGTGTTAATTTATTTGTGATCCGGGTGTCAAGAAGAAGCAAAGTGAGAACTTAAAAAAAAAAGTTACAACCAGAAAGTTGCCGCCCTAAATGTGGCCCTGCTCCTTGGGAAGGAAGGAGACCTAAACAATCTGCTTCTACCTTGGAGATGCTCCCCAAATGGCTTCCTGGCAGTCTGGAGGGAGGATGAATGGCCGACACGTCTGACCCAGCAGCAAATGCCCTTATTGTTATCACCTAGGTGGTGATCTCAGTGCGTGGCATTCTTGCAGATCACTGCGATGTCTCCAGGCTTGTATAGCTTGCATCTGCATCTGCACTCCAGCCTCGGTAGTGACTGGGTTGTCAGATCCCACCCCCACCCCCAAACACCTAGCATTTGACAGAGAGGCAAAAACACACCGGCTCTCTTGTTTTGCCAGTGAGATGAACAAAGGGCTTCATGGGAGGGAAGTGAACAAGACAAGACAAACAAGTGAGCAATTTGCAGAAGGTCTAGGAGCATTAATTCATAGGGTCACCCTAAGTCAGAAGGGACTCGATGGCACTTAACACACACACACACACGCACTAGGTGCATGATCCAGCCAGGAGTTTTTGGCCAGCTATGTTTAGCACCCCCCCTGGTTAGAAATGAAGGCGCTGTCCTGAATCCCGGAGAAGATTATTCTTGCGCCACCCGGCCAACCCTAGTCTGAAGACTGGCACCTTTATCAGGAGATTTATTGTGCCTGAGGCTGATTCTGAACTCATCAACCCTCCAGCTAAAGTTTGAGACAGGAGGAGGCTTGCAACATAATAGGAATTTTCCAGCTGTCTTCTGCTGCTGCCGCCGCCGCTATCACTGGTGTGTTTAGTCAAAAGCTATTGCCCAAGAAAATAACACGGATGGAAATGAGAAACAGAGAGGCAGATCTGAAGTGATATACGGAGAAAAATAAGAGCAAGAGGGAAAGAGAAAATGACCTGATTTCTGTTAAGCTTTTCTGGCCATTGTTAAGGTCCTTTTAATCAATGGCTATCAGCCAAAACAGCTAGGAGAAGAGCCTCCATGTTCAAAGGCAGTATACCCCTGCTAACCTGATGTTTATGAGAATGGGGAATGGTTGTCGCCGTCCTTGCCCTAAGGGTGAGCTTCCAAAAATCATGTACAGTGAGAGATAAAGGACCAAAGTGTGAGTCCAGTGGCACCTTTGAGACCAACAAAACAGAGCTGGACATGTCTCAGGATGAAAGTGCTTAAGTTCTGTGAAGACCATAAGAACAGCTTTGCTGGATCAAACTATGTGCCTAATTAACATCCTATTTTTCAGTTTCAGACTCTTGAAAGCTCAAACTCCCAAATTCTATTGGTCTCTGCGGTGGTAATGGACTCATACAGAGCTGTTTCCCCACAGCGTATACTAAATGCTTCCAGGAAACCTGGGCGCAAAGCTGGGACAATAGCTCTCCCCAGCAACAGATATTTGGTGAAATACGGCCTTTAAACATTGAGGTATCATCAGTTAAATAGCTTGACTGGCAACTGGCAGGAGAGGGAAGGGGCGGGGACAGGGGAAATGATGTAGCACAGACCTGGAAGTGACAGCACTGCAGCAATATGATGCTCTAGGGTTCTCCCAAAACTTGCCCTAGGGAGCATCATGCCAACATCATGTCTGGGTTTGCTCTGAAAATGATGTTGCACCATTGGCCTGATGATGCTTCCCCTAACCCACACCATCTTTCCCCTGCTGCCCTGCCAAGTGGTGGTGGGGTCAGCAGGCAGGTGCTGGAAGACCTGGTCAGCCTACTTACAGCTGTTGATACAGACCAATCCTCCACGGATAGTTCTGTTCCTATTTAGGGTTGTCACAGGATTGCCAGCCTCCAGGTGGGGCCTGGAGATCTCCTGGAATTCTAACTGATCTCCAGGCGGCAGAATTGGGAGAAAATGGCTGCTTAGGAAGGTGGCCTCTATGGCATTGTATCCCAAAGAAGTCCCTCCCCTCCCCTCCCCAAACCCCACCCACCCTAGGCTCCACCCTGAAATCTCCAGGTATTTCCCAAACTGGAGCTGGCACCTCTAGGTCGCCCGCTTTTTTCCTAGCCTTGCCCTCGTGCCTTGAACAGCTGCCTGAGGTGGCCTCTTTCTTGGGACTTTAAGAGGTGGCCTCTTTCTTGAGAGAGAATTCAGTTGGGGGGAAAATACTTTTGCCTGCTATATTTCTGAGGTACAGACTACCTCTAGGGCCTGGGGAAATGGTTGGTAAAATTACATAATTTTCTCACTCAGTCGGGCAACTGCTGCAACTAACCCACTCCTGTCTGCTCCGGTGGTCATCCACCTTTTCTTTATTTAGAGCTACCTCTGAGCAATGGAAAATATCGCGCGCGCCCCCCAGCCCATTACTGTATTTTGTCCTGTCCTAGAAACAGAACATGGACTGGGAAAAGCGCTAGAAATGAAGCTCTGAGCTAAGCAGCACAGAGGAAAAATCCTATGAAATAAACCCTTTTTAAAAGTCCAGAGCTGATCTTTCTGCCATCTTTTCCTGGGTTTTCTGGGGGATGTGGGAGTTACTTTGCTACTGGTCACTCCATCACAAGCTACTCGTGGGAAACCCCCTGGCCTACCCTATCTGTAGAGCTGCCAACCTCCAAGTGCGGCCTGGAGACCTCTCAGAATTACAACTGATCACCAGACTACAGAGACCAGTTCCCCTGGAGAAAATGGCTGCTTTAGAAGGTAGACTCTATTTCATTATACCTTTCTGGGGTCCCTCTCTTCCCCAAACCCTCCCCTCCCCAGGCTCTGCCCCCTAAACCTGGTATTTTGCAACCTGGAGTTGGCAACCCTGTATCTGGCAGAGGCTACCTGAAGTCTCATGCAAGGGCCTTTCCTGTCTTGCTACCTGAGATGCTTAAGCCTTGGACTTTCTGCATGCAAAGCATGCACCCTGTCACTGAGCTATGGGTCCCTCCCCATAATCATGATACCCATCCCAGCCTGTATACATGCAGTGAAACAGATACTCAGGCAGTGACCACACATTCTTTCTGCAGAGGAAACACCAAGCCTTTGAAAGAGCAGGAAGTCAAAACACGTTCCTTGTCCATTTTGAGTAGGGTTGCTAGAAATACTCCCTCTAAACTGTGGAGTCTTGTGAGCAAAAAATCTACTTTGTGAGCTACTGGCATTAAAGTTGTGAGCAAGCGATTTGGCTGCTGCATACATTAGTTTGCTCTGGAGCCATCCTTCCTGAGCTAAAGCAAAAATGTGTGAACGAGAGGCTAAAAAACTGTGAGCTAGCTCACACTAACTCAGCTTAGAGGGAACACTGGTTGCTAGCATTGGGTTGGGAAATACTTGGAGATTTGGGGAGTGGAGCCTGGGAAGGGTGGGGTCTGGGGAGGGACCTCAGCAGGGTCTAATGCCACAGAGTTCACCCTCTAAAGCAGCCAATTTCTCCAAGGGAACTGATGTTGGTCATCTGGAGATCAACTGTAACCCTAATTTTGAGATATTAAACACACTTGTTAATAGCAACTTTCTATGAATCCTTGTTCCTACGGAAGAAGAAAATGGCAAAAGCAACCACGCTCTCTGACGGCTGAACTTGCCTTCTTGTCACAAAGTCCGATTGCTTTTTAAGATGAAAAGCGGCTATGAGAGACTGGATTTGATTGGAGAAATAGCCAAGGGGAGGGTCTGTTTAAAAATCCCTACCTCTTTTAGGGCTTTCCCTCAAGTCTAGGCAGGGGTAATTTCGTAGAAAAAGAGGTACAGGAGCTCATTAGCATAATTCATTAACTTATTTGCATATGCCACACCCCCTGACATCACTGGAAGCGTGTCAGAAGGCAACACCCACCACTCAGGTACCACTGGACTGTTTTGGATTGCTAACTATGGGGGGGGGACATGCAGATCTGCCCTCACATAGGAGGGAGAGCTTGTACCTGAATAAACTTTGGTCTTAAAGGTGCCACTGGATTCTTTTGGATTGCTAGTTATGAGGGTGGGGATGCATAGATCAGCCCTCAAAGAGGAGGGAGAGCTTGTATCGAGGGCCAGCTCATGGCAGTGCTCCGCTGGGTCAGCCAGCGGATCGGGAAAGGCAAGCAGGGCTGCTGGGAGCAGGGGGCGGGGCTTGCTATGTGTGCCCACCCCCTGGGCTCTTTACTGCCGGAGCTTCGCTCCTGTGCGCTCCTGCAGGAAATGAGCCCTGAGCCTAGGTATCTTTTCCTACAGGTGGAAAAATATCTGGGGGCGGTTTTGAACCAAAAAAACAAGAAGGGAAAGGGCTGAGCAGCATCTCCCTGCTACTGGTCCCCAGATATGTTGGGACTGGGAGCAATTTTGGGTCTGAGGGTAGGGCTGTCAACCTCTGGTGTGGCCTGAAGATCTTCCAGAATTACAGCTGGTCTCCAGACGACAGAAAGCAGTTCCCCTGCAGAAAATGGCTGCTTTGAAGTGTGGATTGTAGCCAGCTAAGGTCCCTCCTCTCCTCAAACCCTGCCCTCTTTCCAGGAATTTCCAACTGGGGAACCCTAACCTGAGGCCTAGCCTTTTGCATGGAGCCCTACTGAGACACACCATCAACTGACTCTGGGGACTGGGGTAGGTGGTATTATTATTAAACATCTGCCAGCGTGTGTTGGGAGGGAGCTGCCCACATCACTGTGGGAGGGCTAGTGTGGATCATTCTTTTCAAAAGAGGACTTTGAAGCACTCTCACATTACGCAATAGTGAATTTCCCAGCGATAACAGGTTGCCGTTTCCCTTGGCAACCCCCCACTGGGGTTTACAACAGGTATCAGCAGCAGCTATCACGGGCTAGGACCCTCTTCCAAGCACCTAAAGATGCAACAATACCTGACCTTGTTCCTCCTCCATCCCTTTGTTGTCTGAAGGCTCATTTAAGGCCAATGCAAAGTTATCTGGTAGCTTTATGACTCTTTACCAGCACCAGTTCTACTTTTATTTGTTAGATAGGGACTCTCTTCTTATCTCTGCCTGTAAAGATCTGGTGGCAACTTTCAAAAACAACTACGTGAAGTATCTCTGCTTTGATAAAATGTGCTGCCAGGCCTGGATGATTGGCCATCCACAGATTTCTAAAAAGAGCTCTCCCTTGAATGCTGGCACACACAATCACCAGTAGCTTCACTTTGCAATGTAGGTGCCTCTGCTTAGAAAACATGGGTATCTGCCTGTAATATTTGTGCACAGCTGGGCTTGCCAGCCTCCAGGTAGGACCCAGAGATCTCCTGGAATTACAATTTATCTCCAGACAACAGAGATTAAGGTTGCCAATTCCAGGTTTAGAAATACCAGGAGATTTGAAGGTGGAGCCTGGGAGGGTGGGCTTTAGGGCAGGGAAGGACATCAGTATGGTGTGGTGCCATACAGTCCACCTTCCGAAGCAGTCATTTTCTCCAGGAGAAGTAGAACAAACAAACAAATAAATAAGTTACCTATATAGACTAGAGATCAGTTGTAATTCCAGGAGAATCTCCAGCCCCAACCTGGAGGTTGGCAAGCCTAACAGAGATCAGTTCCCATGGAGAAAATGGCAGCTTTGGAGGGTAGACTCTATTGCATTATACCCAGCTGAGGTCCCTCCCCCCAGACTCTGCCTTCCCCAGGTGCCGGCCCCAAATCTCCAGGAATTCCCCAACCCAAGTACCCTAACATGGACAGTCCAGCCTATCCCCATCTTTTTAGATCTCAGCTGCTAAGCAGGGTCAGCCCTGGGTAGTATTTGGATGGGAGATCACCAAGGAAGTCCAGAGTTGCTATGCAGAGGAAGGCTGCGGTCACACACACTAAATAATCCACTGTTAATCCACTTTCAGTGTGTGAACTGGCAAAATCCAGTTGGGAAGTGGATTGAAAGTGGATTATTTAGTGTGTGTGACCTCAGCCCTCCCCTGACGTCTCCCGCCCTGAAAACTACACCGGGTCACGTGACTTGACAGCACTTTCTATGACCACAAATGCATTCGCCTGGTACAGCGCCTGATATTATTTTCCCTTTGTAGAGTACACATCCTTATCAGGACTGAACTACATGTTATTTATGCATTAGTTTGCTTCATTTATAGCTTACCTTCCCCACCGTGACTCAAGGCAGATGGGTGGTGGTGGAAAGTGCTGTCGTCACAGCTGATTTACGGCGACCTCGTAGGGTTTTCAAGGCAAGAGATGCTTCAGAGGTGGTTTGCCATTGCCTGCTTCTGCGTCATGACCCTGGTAGTGGTCTCCCATCCAAATACTAGCTCAGGCTGACCCTGCTTATCTTCTGAGATCCGACGAGATTGGACTAACCTGGGCTATCCAGGTGAGGGTGTATTACCAGATTACAAAACATTTTATTAAAAAAATCAGTCAGACGGCATGAGACATCCAATAGACAATGCAGTTGGACCAGAATTGCAATATGTGGAATGTCTGTTTTAAAAACAAACTACAAAGGGCCCACTTTGGATTAGGGCTACCATATAAAAGATATAACCCTTCCCCGTATTTTCCCAATAGAAAATCCACCTTGTCCCCAGCTGCTATTGAAGTAGTTTAGATTGAGACAGTCCACAGTTGTGGCCCAAGGTCATCCAGCGAGCTTCCATGGCAGAGTGGGGACTCGAACGCAAATCCTAGTCTGACACTTAAGCCACAACATTATGCTGGCTTCATAGCCCCAACATCGCACATGCATACGCACAGTGGCTACTTTCTAATATTAAAAATACATCAGGAGATCCACTCACAGATCCCTAAGCAGAGATCTTCCATGTGAGCAGGGGCAGCTTAACAGAGCGTGAAGCTGCTTTGTACTCAATCAGACCATTGGTCTATCAAGGTCTACTTTGACTTGGCAGTGGCTTTCTAGTGCAGATCTTCAACAGAACATAATACCTGAACCATTTGACTGAAGATAACAGGGACTGAACCTGGGACTTTCTCTATCTCAAGCACATGGACTGCCACTAGGCAATCCACCCTTCTTTATTGTTGCCCCCATCCCACATGGCTTTCATTCACACAGGTCTCATGGCTGAGAACCAGCGGTGTGTGTGTATGTGTGTGTGGTGGAATGCCATGATGTCACTTCTGGAAAATATTGGAAGTGATATCACATTGCCAGTGTGCTGTTGATGTGATACCATAGAGTTTTGCCCAAATCCTAGAGCGTCACATCGACATCATGCCATTCCAGGTATTCACTGGAAATGCCATCACATTTTCTAAAGAATTCCTCCAGCTGGCCCTCACTGGGCTGGCGGGCAACAGTGATAGGGAGGTCTCCCTGTACAGGTCCCATGATCTTTTGGGTGGCCAAAGGGGACCCTCTCCCTTTTCCACCAGCAGGAAACCTGGTTGAATCCAACCATGGAGCAGAAGGAAAAACTAAGGAGGAGTGGGTGAATGTAATCCTAGGGCATGGAAGCTATGGACTATCGTCAGGAAGGAAGGAAGGCAAAAAAGTCCAGAGCTTAGGCCTCAATAGGGTTGCTAGGTCCCCTCAGCCACCGGCAGGGGATATGGGGGTAGGATTGCCAGATCCAGGTTGGGAAATTCATGGAGATTTGGGGATGGAGCCTGGGGAGGACAGGGACCTCAGTGGGGTACAATGTCATAGAGTCCACCCTCCAAAGCATCTATTCTCTCCAGGGAAAGTGATCTCTAGTCTGGAGATCTGTAATTCCAAGGGATCCCCAGGTCCCACCTGGAGGCTGGCATCCCTAGGCCTGTGTGAGTAGATTATGCCTGTTCCGGATTTGGCTGTCACTGCAGCATTAAGGGACAATGAAGACCTAGGCTCAGTAGAATGGAGAGGATCTGAATTTCATATCTTGATTTGAAGGACCCAGCTGGTACTTTGGCTTGGACAGTGATCCTAACCCTTGGAAGCAAGTCCCATGTTATTCAGTGGGGCTTACTCTCAGGAAAGTGTTCGTAGGCCTTCAGCCTTAGAATCTTCTAGAGCTGGTGGGTATGTGTGATGTTGCTGTTGAGCCCAGAGGGGAACTTACAGCTGTGTTGACCCTGGAGTGTGAACAAAATAACAGAGATAATAGAAACAATCGTTTTATTAGGTCAACAGAACCGAAATCACTTGATCCACATAATCTCTAACAAAGTTGAGAGCCATCTGAATTGGGATTCAGGGCAAAGTCTGCTCCTGTCAAGGAGAATTCAGCAGAAGTCATCCCTGAAACCACCAATTCTTCTGCCACATTTAAAACAGCCCTTAGTGACATCTTGTTGTGACAAGCGAGCAAGGCATGGCTGGCCCAGGGCTGTCTCCCAGCAACTGGGAGCAAGAACAGCTTCATTGCTTGTAAGAAAAGAGTTCCAGGGAAAGCCAAGTAAGGAATTAATGCCTAGAGCAGCAGCCATTGTGTACATTATACACAACTGAAGCAATGCTCCTTGGTTGCACACTGTAGTCTCTGGTTTGTATCGTTTACAAAGTACAAGGCAGTGTGGTCTCTCTTAGGGAACAGGGAAAAAGTGGGGCACAGCAGCACCATGTGGAAGGGAACACTTTATCTGTTGAATTTCTGCCCGTTGTGCTGGTTATGACTTTTAAAGCCCCAAATAGCCTAGGACAGGGCTATTTAGCGATCACTTGCTTCCCCGTGAACCTATTTACCATCTGAGATCTGCAGAAGATGGCCCTGCCCTGTAAACCACCATTGTCACAGGTGAGGTGCTTTGTCACAAGGGCTGGGTCCTTCTCATTTTATCATTTTATCTTCCAAAGTCAATTTATATTGGGTTTATCTTTAAACTGCCGAGGGAACAGGATCCTCAGAGGTGGTCTACCACATAAAGGCACTGAAGCAATGCCAGGAAGGAAAGTTGGTAGCTGTCTCTTCCAAATCCTGTCAAGTGTCTCAATTATCACCTTGCCTTTCCTCACCAATGTGCCATTTTGCTCCACAGCTTTGAGGGTGGGGGGAAACCCTTTAGCTTGAGTCCAGTGAGGTACTTCTGTCAGCAGCAGCTTCAGGGGGTGATGATATGGAAGCAAGTGACGCCTTAGTCTTGCAGGGTAATAGAGATGAAAGGCCACCATTTGGTGATGGGAAGGAAAAGCTGGTTGTCAGGATTTTATCACCTGCTGCCTTGTCCCCCCACCTCTGCCAAAAAAAGCACCCCTTCTTTTGTCAGGTTACAAGGATCAAGTTCCTGTCTTCAGGCTTTAAGAAGGCCTACATAACATTACGAAAACCTGCCTCTTGGATTCTGCCCAAACCAAAACTCGAGGTACCCTTTCGACTACCTCTCTTGCAGTAGTACTCACATATTCACTTCCATGGAGATAGATCAAAATGGCCGTATGAGTCTGTCTGTAGAAGTGGGAAAGAGCAAGGGTCCAGTAGCACCTTAAAGACTAATAAAATCCCTGACCTGGATAACCCAGGCAACCCCAATCTTGTCAGATCTTGGAAGCTAAGTGGGTCCGACTCTGGCAAGTACTTGGATGGGAGACCTTCCTTGAAATACCAGCAGTTGGGAGGTGGGGGCAGACCTTATTCAGCCACCTCTCTGAATATCCTCCATGTCCTCAGTAGGGGTCAGTCACCAGAGGTCACCATGACTTCCAGGTGCACACACGCTCACACACACAGGCACATATGAAAAACACACACACACACACCCAAAAAAGACTAACAAAATTTGTGGCAGCTTTCATGAGTCACTGCTCATTTCTTCAGATAACTTCAGATCTGAAGAAGTGAGCAGTAACTCACGAAAGTTCGTGCCCTGCCACAAATGTTATTAGTCCTTAAGGTGCTGCTGGACTCTTACTCTTTTCTACACATATTTGCTGTGTAAATTTGTTTGCATATGAACATTATAATATGAGCAGGGCTGCCAAGATTCATCAGACAAAGCTTTTCTCTGAACCCTTCATGTCACCCAAACTGAGCTAAGGTTGACAGGTCCCCCCTGGCCACCAGCAGGGGGATGGAGGGCTGTAGGGTTGCCAGATCCAGGTTGGGAAACTCCTGGAGATTTAGGGATGGAGTCTGGGAAGGACAAGGGCTTCAGTGGAGTACAGTACCATAGAGTCATAAGAACATAAGAGAAGCCAATGTTGGATCAGGCCAATGGCCAATGGCCCATCCAGTCCAACACTCTGTGTCACACAGTGACCAAAAATACCAGGTGCCATCAGGAGGTCCACCAGTGGGGCCAGGACAGTAGAAGTCCTCCCACTGTTGACCCCCCCCCTCCCCGCACCAAGAATACAGAGCATCACTTGCCCCAGAGTCCCTATCTATACCTTGTAGCTAATAGCCACTGATGGACCTCTGCTCCATATGCTTATCAAATTCCCTCTTGAAGCCGTCCATGCTTGTCGCCACCACCACCTCCTTTGGCAGTGAATTCCATGTGTTAATCACTCTTTAGGTGAAGAAGTACTTCCTTTTATCTGTTCTAACCCGACTGCTCAGCAACTTCATTGAGTGCCCATGAGTTCTTGTATTGTGAGAAAGGGAGAAAAGTACCTCTTTCTCTACCTGCTCTATCCCATGCATAATCTCTATCATGCTACCCCTCAGCTGTCGTTTCTCCAAGCTAAAGAGCCCCAAGCACTTTAACCTTTCTTCATAGGGAAAGTGTTCCAACCCTTTGATCATTCTACTTGCCCTTTTCTGCACTTTTTCCAAAGCTATAATATCCTTTTTAAGGTGTGGTGACCAGAACTGTACACAGTATTCCAAATGAGTTTAACTATTGATTTATACAGGGGCATTATGATATTGGCTGATCTGTTTTCAATAACCTTCCTAATAATCCCCAGCATAGCATTGGCCTTTTTTATTGCAGTCACACACAGTCTTGACATATCCAGTGAATTATCTACTACGACTCCAAGATCTCTCTCTTGGTCAGTCTCTGCCAGTTTGGATCCCATCAACGTGTATCTATAGTTAGGTTTTCAAAGCATCTTCCAAAGCATCTGTTTTTACCAGGTCTGTGGTCTGGAGATGAGCTGTAATTCCAGGGGATCCCCAGGTCCCACCTGGAGGCTGGCAACCCCAACTCAAAGACCCTGTGAAAGGAAATAACATGATCTATCTATTTATGGCACTACAGAGCCAGTTTGTTGTAGTGGTTAAGAATGATAAACTCTAATCTGGAGAACTGGATTTGATTTCCCACTCCTCCACATGCAGCTGCTGGCGTGACCTTGGGTCAGTCACAAATTGTTTCAGAGCTGTTCTCTCAAGAGCAGTCCTCAAAAGAGCTCTCTCAGCCCCACCTACCTCACAGGGTATCTGTTGTGAAGAAGGAAAGGGAAAGGAGATTGTAAGCTGCTCTGAGATTCCTTCTGGTAGTGACGGGCGGAGTATAAATCCAATCTCTTCTTCTTCTACTACGCTTACACCCTCCTTTTGTCTCCAATGAGGACCCAAAGCGGCTTACGTCATTCTCCTCTATTTTGTCCTCACAGGAATTTAATGAGTAGTTGAACACTGCAGCATGGAAAACCTGCCAAGTGGAAGCCCAGTCGCTGCTGCTGCACTCTAAATCCTTCCCCTTGCGGAAAACACCATCTTCACAATGGTTTCTATATAAACCGGTGAATGGTCCAGCCTCCTGTTGAGCTTCTGAAATTGCATGCAGTGGAGAGGATCCTGCCAGCTTTCCCACTCACCCTTGCCCAATCCCTCCCCCCCCCGGGCTTTTGTCCACGCAGGCACTGTGACTGCTAGAACAGCCTGTTTAGGTGGTCAAAGGGGAGACACCTCCTCCCCTCTTCACCGGTGGGCAGCTTAAATCCTGCACACTGTGAAGTGGAGAAGTTCTCAGACCCGATCTCCCCTGTATCTGCCCATTCCTCTTGAAAAGGTGAGGAGGCCTTTGGGGGAAATGGGGTTGCACCGAGGAGGAGGAACTGGCTAAAAAATCCTATGGGGGTGGCAAGAGAGGCAGGCAGAAGGGGGAGAGATTCCCTTGCTGAATGTCTGTCTGTGCTTTATAGGACCCAACCCGTTGGGATTATAGTTCTGGGATAGAGAAGGTTAGTTCCTTTGATCAGTCTCAACAAGCTACTTTTGAGGCGCAATAGCCTGGCTTCATCCGAGCTCCTTGGAGCTTGGAAGTAGGGTTGGCCCTGGTTAGCATTTTGATGGGAGACCACCAAGGCAGATGGGGGCGTTGCTAAGCTGCTACACAGAGGGAGGCATTCAAGGCCGTGGCAAACCACCTCTGCTCCTCTCTTGCCTGGAACACCCAGGGACTGGGGTCGCCATGGGCCCGTTGCAACTCAATGGCATGCTGTTCTTCCTTGAGACACTTCATACCTTCTTTCCCCACCAGAAAGGCGAATGTGTCATTTCAAGCTCTGTGTTCAGATGCTGTGTGTTCAGTTGCCTGGCCCAGGGGGGAATCGTGGATTTGAGAATGTGGATGTCAGAGCAGGTAAAGGGGGGGCCTCTATCCAAAGGGCTTTGGTCTATCCTGTGTGTAATACCAGGCTGTCCCAAATGTCTGCAAACAAAAGGTTCGTTTCAGTCATTCCAGGAAAGGAACAGCAGGCTCTGCCTCCCCTACAATGCCCTGGAAGCATTTTCTGAGCTTATTGCCCAAAACTTGGCAACGGAAAACATGGGGGGAATACCTCTTTCTAGCTGCCTCTTTTTTAAATCCAAAGTGTTTGCTCAGCCATTATTTACATTTGCTACAAAGCGGAGAGATAGATTTGTGAATGAGCCTGAACTCAGACTTGGCAGAAGAGGGAAGCGTCATGCGTGAGTCATTCAGGAAGTGAGTAACGCTGAGTAAAGGCAGCCCTGGGCAGGCACTATGGGATTGTATTGGGTCAGGGCTGCTATACCGTGTGTCCATGGAAAAAGTAATTTGTTATGGCTGCTGCTGGGTACTTGCTAGAAAGAAGAGTGGGAAAGGCGTAATGTCAGGCTAAACTAGACACCAGCTCATCTCTACAGAATGTCATCACTCGGCTTGTGGGGATTAACGTCCTGCAAAAACAGTGTTTTGCAACCCAAATTTAACTGTCCAGGAACCCTGTGCGGGAACACATGAAGTCGCCGTATACAGATCAACGACAGTGGCTGTCCCAGGGCTTGTGTAATCCAAAGCCTTTCCTAGTCCGGCTAGCTAAAATCTTCCCTGCAGAGATGCAAAAGGTTAAATCCTGGAATTGTAAGAATATAAAGCACCAGGCCTCACCCAGATAGCCCAGGCCAGCCTGATCTCACCAGATCTCAGAAGCGAAGCAGGGTTGGCCCTGATGAGTACCTGGATGGGAGAACACCAAGGAGGTCCAGGGTTGCTACGCAGAGGCAGGCAATGGCAGACCACCTCTTGCCTTGAAAATCCCCCAGGGTTGCCATAAATGGCTTGCACTGTGTAGCTACCATCCAGTCACAGAACAAGGGTGGTGAGTGGCTGGGGGGAAACCAGCCCACTGTGCTGCATGACGGCTTTATGATCTGCATAAACCAGCAACTTGTGTGCTGACTTTTGATCATGGAGGGAAGAAGGGTGTTTTGGAGAGCAAAGTGGGATATAGCTAAATAAATGAAATGGAATTGTAGAGGCCTTTGCCACAGCAACACTGTCCTCACCGGGTGATTCTCTGCTCTTTCCTCCCAGGCCCTCACGCCTGCCGATGCCCACCTGCTGTCAGAGGATTTTTTGGCCAAAGGTTGGAGTCGGTCTATTACGAAAGTGTTCTAGCAAGGTCGAGACTGCTTGTTTGTTCTTTTATCCCACACTTTCTCCAGGGAGCGCAGGTGGTTCTCCTCTCCTCCATTTTATACTCCCAACGACAACCCTGTAAGGTAGGTTAGGTTGAAGGAGACTGAGTGGCCTAAGGTCATCGGGTGAGTTTTACAGCAAGCAGGGATTTGGACCTGGGTCTCCAAAAGCCCAGCCCAACACTCTAATCACTATACCATACCAGGTAAGGGATGCCAGCCTCCAGGTGAGACATGGAGATCCCCTGGAATTATAGCTCATCTCCAGAGTACAGAGATCAGTTCCCCTGAAGTTGAGCTATAATTGGTTGCTTTTAGGGTTGCTAGGTCCTACCTGGTAGCCAGTGGGGGCACCCAGGTCCTTCCTGGGGTCTTCTGTGATGTGTGCTTTGCACGTGGGGTACAATGACATCACATGGAAGTGATATCATTGCATTGCCAATGTTAGGGGGGTGACGCTCCAGTTTTTGGGCAAAACTCTATGGTTTTTTCCTTCAAATCCATTGAGTTTTCCCAAAAACTAGAGTGTCACCCCTGTTGGCGGCAACACGATGACATCACTTCTGGGTGATGTCATTGCTTCAGGGAAGTTGCATGGTAACATCCCTGTTTGGGGGTGCAGTTTGGTGGCCATTGATGGATCAGAGCCCCCAAAAGCAGGGAACCCCCACTGGGACCTGGGAACCCTAGATGCTTTGGAGGGGGGACTCTATGGCATTGAGGTCCCTCCTCCCCAGGCTCCATCCCCAAATCTCCAGGGTTCCCCAACCTGGATCTGGCTACCCTCCCATCCCCGGCCAGTGGCCAGGGGAACCTGGAAACTCTAGATCTTGATTACTCCAATGAGTTTCAAGGTTGATCAGGATTTGAGCTCGGGTCAGCCCAAACATAAAAAACCAGTTTGTGTTTCCTGCTCAACTATTCTTGTTACTATGGCTGCCCTTTTACATTATTATCTGCTTGGGTTGGCTTTTGGAAGTCAAGGTAAATCTTGCAGAGAAGGGAACATTCTCCGTGCAGTTTTCCAGTTCTACAACTCTGGGATTTCATGGCACTTTAAAATTCTCAAAAGCACATGCATGGTGTTTGCAAGTCAGGTATTTTCTAATTTGGCCTTCATTCATTCGTGTAAATCACGGTTCACAGTCAGTGCTTTTGCAAATCTGATACAGTAACATCATGGATTGGTATATATGCATGCGGCATGATGAAGGAGGCAATCAGCAACCCCTGAAACAATGCAGAATCCAGGTCCCAAAGATCAAAGGCAATGCAACTCAAAAAGCAGCCCTTGCTGGCAAAGCTTGGCAAGAGTTGCCCATTATTCTTTGAAGTACGTCACTACCCAAATTTGGTTTGGGAATACTAAGCTGCCAGCCCGTTCCCCTCTACAATGGTGTCTTGTTATGCAACCAGTGTAGTCTTCAAAACGCTGATTCTAGTTCTGTTTGCTGACAAAAGGGATGAGTGCAGCATTAATCAGCTGAGAGAGGTCTTTCTTACGTGCCAGCATTAGCCGGAATGTTATTTACAAAGCGAGGCAGGGGGATGACAGAGAGGAGAAAGCCTCTCATCTGTTTCTTCCCCATGTATGGACGTGAAGCCAGGGTTACTCAGCAGGATATGGCAGAGACAAAGGGCCTTTTTAAATTTTTTTGCAGTGCTGTGTTAGCTGGAGATTTTGCTCAGAATTTTTTTTCTCTTTTTTACAGGAATTCCTCCACCACAGAACAGGTTTTAGGGCAAAGCTATTTATGCAGCAGTCTACAAAGCTCCAGAGAGTTGCCAAATCTAGGTGAGGAAATTCCTGGAGATTTGGGGGTGGACCGTGGGGAGGGGAGGGTTTGGGGAGGAGAGGGACCTCAGTGGGTTATATATTTAGGGTTGCTAGCTCTGGGCTGGGAAATTCATGGAGATTTGGGGGTGGAGCTTGGGGAGGGAGGGGTCTGGGGAGGGGAGGGACCTCAATGGGTTATAGCGCCACAGAGTCTCTCGTCCAGAGCAGCCATTTTCTCCATGTAATGATGTTCCTGGCGATGTAATGACATCACTTCCAGCACAGCCAGAGGCAATGTCAGTGTGTCACCAGCAAAAGCTGTAGCATTCGGGCAAAACTCTGTAGTTTAATCAGGGGTCTTTTCATAGAAAAAGAGCTGCAGGAGCTCATTAGCATATGGTATGCTAATGAGCTACTTGGCTATTAGCATATGCCATGCCCCCTGACATCACCAGAAGGGATGTCAGAAGGGGAAGCAAAAGGGGGGGGGGCATCTTCAAAAGCCTCCCCTTCCCTTCCCCACCTGGCCTGGGGGCGGGGGAGCGAAGAGAGAAGGGGTTTAAAGTTTAAACCCCTTCTCACTAGAGGTAGGCCGCAGGAGGAGGGAAGAGGGAAGGAAAGAGAGAGAGTAGAGAGAAGGAAAGAAGGAAGGAAAGAGGGAAAGAAAGAGAAGAAAAGAAGGAGGGAAAGAAAGAGGGAAGGGAAGGAAGAAGGAGGGAAACAGGGAAAGGAGGGAAAAGAGAAGAGAAGAAGGCGGGAAAGAAAGAAAGAAAGAAAGAAAGAAAGAAAGAAAGAAAGAAAGAAAGAAAGAAAGAAAGAAAGAAAGAAAGAAAGAAAGAAAGAGAGAGAGAGAGAGAGAGAGAGAGAAAGAAAGAAAGAAAGAAAGAGAGAAAGAAAGAAAGAGAGAAAGAAAGAAAGAAAGAAAGAAAGAAAGAAAGAAAGAAAGAAAGAAAGAAAGAAAGAGAGACAGAAAGAAAGAAAGAAAGAAAGAAAGAAAGAAAGAAAGAAAGAAAGAAAGAAAGAGAGAAAGAAAGAGAGAAAGAGAGAAAGAGAGAGAGAGAGAGAGAGAGAGAGAAGGAAGAAGGAGGGAAAGAGAAAAAGGAGAGAAGGAAAGGAGGAAAGAGAGGAAGGAAGGAAGAGAAGGGAAAGAGAAAGAAAGGACAAAAAGAGAGGAAGGAAGGAAGAGAGGGAAAGAGAGAAAGGAAAGGAGGGAAAGAAAAGGAAAGGAGGGAAAGATGGCAAAGAGATGGGGGGAGGGAGGCTCTCCCACCACCCCCAATCAAGCCCCCGCCACCCCCACCCCCGTGGATCCCTTACTTACTGCTCTGGTGGAGGCCGGGGAAGCCAGCAGCGGGGCTCTCCTGGCGTCCCCCGAGCTGCAGCACTCCTGCGCGGGCCCAGGGGACGCAGCGGTGGGACTCTTTGGCCTCCCCTGAGCCTCAGTGCTCCTGCGTGGGCCTGGGAGACGTGACGACATTGCTCTCCTGGCGTCCCCTGAACCACAGTGCTTCTGCACAGGCCTGGGGATGCTGGCAGGGGGCCTCTTCGCACATCCCATGGGCCGCATTGCTTCGGCGCGGGCCGGGGACTAGAGCGCATTCGGTTCATCCGAACTGATGCACCTCACGGGCCCCTTTCAGACTTCTGAGGGCCAATTCAGATTCTCTGACCTGAATCAGCCCCATTATATCCTATGGGCCATTGAAGTCAATGGCAAAAACATAGGGTATATTCTGGGGGCTGGAGGGGAGGGGGTTGAGGGAGAGCCTCCAAAGTCACAGGGTATCTGTTGGAGCCTCTCCCCAAAATACCCACCAAGTTTCAAGAGCATTGGACCAGGGGGTCCAATTCTATGGGCCCCCAAACAGGTTGCCCCCATCCCCTCCATTGTTCTCTATGGTGGGGAAAAGTTACTTTTCCCCACAGTGCTGTTAGTGGCTCTGGGGGGAGGGATTTGAGGGAGAGGCTCCAAATTTTCAGGGTAGCTTCAGGAGCCTCTCCCCACATACACCCCCACATCTCAAAGCAATTGGACCAATGGGCCTAATCCTATGGGCACCCAAACAAGTTACCCCCATTACCTCCATTGTTTCCAATGGGGAAACCCAGCCAGCAGCCCTTAAGGCAGACAAGCAGGCAGCACCAGCAGTCAGACTCTCCCAGAGAATCTCAGGGAAAGTGAACTGTCTTGGGAGGTGCTTGTTTGCCATGAGAACAAGTGGCACACTCCAGAACAAGTGGCACTGTAGCAGTGCAAGCATGCCACAGTGCCACACAGAAACCCTAAAAGACCAACAGGAACAACATTTATACATATATAAATTGATGGTGCAACCTCATTGGGCCACTCACACCACACACACCTCAAAAAGAATATTTCCCCCTCCATTTTCCCCCCCAGTGCCCAGCTGAGCGGTGGTGGGAAGCGCCTGGTGGGGTTAGGAGATCTACCGTCAGCAGCAAGAACTTGACAAGCCTAATACAGAGGTACAGTTGCCAACTCCAGGTTGGGAAATTCCTGGAGATTAGGGGAAGGAGCCTAGAGAGGGCAGTGTTTGGGAAGGGGAGGGTGCTGAGCAGGGATATGATGCTATAGAGTCCACCCTCCAAGGCTACCATTTCCTCCACTGGAAATGACATCTGTAGTCTGGAGAGAAATCATAATTCTGGGAGAACTCCAGACCATGCCTGGAGGTTGGCAACCCTAATAGAGAGCATTAACCACCCTTCAACAGCATCAGTGGGCAGGAGTTGAGGCAAGAGAATCAGAGTTCAAAAATAGAAGTTCCTGCTCCGGACAGGCACTTGCTGTGACCCTCTCTCGAGGGGGTCTCCTATGGTTTGTCTCATGCTTTGGGACCCACTCAGTCCAGGGATCCTGGAAAGACTCTACCCAATAAGGCCATTCTGACCCCCTTCCACACTTCCTGGTGGATGGTGCACATAAAATCTGATTCCGGGTATTACCACCTTAAGTGCTGCTTTTTTTTTTTTTTTGTAGTAACAATAACAGCACGAAGTTTCCCAGAACATTGGCAGTATTTTCCGTTCTGCAAATAGAAAATTGGGCTTGGGAATGAAGGTGATTCTCTTGAAGTGTTGGAAGGGCTGTCCCTTGGGGGGGGCGGGGGCGGGCAGGGAGCTGTTCCTGTTGGCAGCAGAGGAGAGGACTCGCAACAATGGGTTTAAATTAAGGGCGGGAAAGTACCGGCTGGATAGTAGGAAAAAACTACTTTACAGTAAGAGTCGTGCAATGGTGGAATCAGCAGCCTCCAGAGACGGTGAGCTCCCCCTCGCTGGCAGTCTTTAGGCAGCGGCTGGACAAGCACTTGTCAGGGATGGTCTGGGCTGATCCTGCATTGAGCAGGGGGTTGGACTAGATGGCCGGTATGGCCCCTTCCAACTCTGTGACTCTATGATCCTTCCATCCAGTAAGGAAGGTCTGTGTGGGTGAACAATCTTCCGTGTTCCTGATTGGTGCAGGTGCATCGTGATGCTCATCCAGATCCTACTGAAGTGGTCAGATGCTCTTAATCTGCATCTTTTGGTGCTGATGGGGGTTGTTGCCTCCATCTGGGGCTGCCAGATGTGATTGCAGCTGGATCAGGGCCCATGACCAGCTCTCCAGGAAACCTGAATTCCCTGTCTAGGGTGTGGTTTTGCAAGCATTTCAGACTAATCGCAATAACAAGTACCATACCCTCCCCTCCCCCGTGCTCCCAGCAGGGCTGATAGGGGTGCCTTCAGATCTTCAGAAATCTCTGCACAAACACACTGACCTCATTGCAGGAATGCACTGGACAGCTCTGCGGGCAGACTTTGGACCGATGTCCCTACTCATTTAGCAGCCACCAGATCTCACCACAGGAATGAAAGCAGAAAGGGTGAGGATTATCCCAGCACACAAGGCCCAGTTCTCAAAGTGGATTAGCACACGCAAGTGCATCTTTTACAGCTCCCCTGGGACCGGGTGGGAAGTTTACAGCCTGACTCACGCCTCTTTGGTGACCGTTCCTGAGTCAAAGGATTCTGTTGATGAGAAGTCATAAATGGAGGGAGTCACCTGTGGGGAAACAACAGCACCCCATGGACTGTGGCAGGAGGGAAGAAGAGAAGAGACTGAATTTGTACCCTGCCCTTCACTACCTGAAGGAGTCTCAGACTGGTTTACAATCTCTTTTTCCTTCTCCCCTCCCCACAACAGACACTTTGTGAGATAGGTGGGGCTGAGAGAGCTCTTTCGAGGACTGCTCATGAGAGAACAGCTCTGAAAGAACTTGTAACTGACCCAAGGTCACACCAGCAGCTGCATGTGGAGGTGCAGGGAATCAAATCTGGCTCTCCCAGATTAGTGTCTGCGCTCCTAACCACTGCACCAAACTGGCAGCAAGCTGCTTGCTTGGTGCAACTTCATGTGGTCTGCAGGCTGGTTACAGGGAGGCCTGGCTTCCCATGCAACCATACTTCTGGCTGGCGTTCAGCCCTCCTCTTTGCCTGGTGACCTAAAGGGCTGGATTTTATTTCAGTTTGGGATGAGGAGCACCCAACTGTTCACTTATTAGTTCTTCAGACATCTATATCCCTCTTTTCTCCCCAACGGGGCCCCTGAAAGGCTTACAGCGTCATTCTTACCCTCTCTGTTTTATTCTCACAACAACCCTGTGAGGTGGGCTAGACAGAAGGAGCGTGACTGGCCCAAGGTCACCCAGCAAGCTTCCATGGCAGAGGCTCCCAAATCCACTTGCAGAACAATTATTTCTGTAACTAAATTATGATGTACTTAGATTATGAGAGGTTTTTACAGTGCTTTGGTTTGATTTTGTTGTATTGTGCGTTTTGCATAGAAAAGCACGTTAGAAATCCGTTTTGAAATATTATGACTATGATTAATCCTGGTGTGCAGCCCACTGAAAGCGATGCAGTGCAGACAGACAGATGGGCTCCCCTCTGTCGACAGGTCCTTCTTCGAAGAAGGAAACATGTTACCTTGCATGGATCTCCTTCTCTGGTGTGGGGCGAGCATGTTCAACATGCCTGAGCATTAGGGTCGCCAGGTCTGGGTTGGAAAATACCTGGAGACTTTGGGGGTGGATCCAGGAGAGGGTGGGGTTTGGAGAGGGGAGGGGCCTCAGCATGGTACAGTGCCATAGAGCCCACCCTTCAAAGCAGCCATTTTCTCCAGGGGAAATCTCTGTCAGCTGGAGATCAGTTGTAAAAGCAGGGGATCTCCAGCTCCCACCTGGAGGCTGGCAACCCTACTACACATTCCACTGCCTACCCCCCCCCAGCCCAGCCCCCAGTTAACGAAGACGTTCTTGTGCCAGGAGACCTTCTGCCGTGTGCTTCATTCCTGCCCAAAATATCGAGCGCACGATTTATTTTTCCTTTCCATTCGGTCTCCCCCAGTAGACGAATCCTCGGATCGCTCGATTTATGTCCCTCCAAGCCTTGGCTGTGTTATGGCTCCAAGCAGCTCAGTCAGCAAGGAGGCAGGGAAGGGAAGGGGTGGGGGGGAGAAGAGAGCCCCTGCCTTGGATTTCTCCAAGTCAGTCCCAAGCAGGGACAGGAAGTCCCCTTGCAGACAGAAAGTCTGCAGGCCTGCAACATTTGGCAGGCTTCTCTGGCCCGAGCATCATGTGCCACCAACCAGGCAGGCGAGGAATTCCACAACAAAGAGAGGAGAAAGCCGGGGGAGGAAGGAGGGGGGGGAGGGCTAAGGAGATGTAGCGTTGGAAGAAAAGTGCGTGGTGGTGGGGGAGGGGGCACTGGAGCAGAGAGCAGCTGCCAGGATGAAATGGGGAGGGAGGAGGGACAAGGTGCGCCTACGGGAAGAGAGGCAGAAATATCAGATACAGACCGTTTCCCCCTTCCTCCCCAAATCACGGATTGCATCTGCCAGAAGGGAGATGGATAACAGAATGACAGAAGCCTTGGCTGAGGAGGAAAAGAGGGTAAAGTGAGTACCGAACATAAGAGGGGATGCTTTATCACAAGTCCTAACCGGACAGCCCAGGCTAGACGAGGGCTGCCAACATCCAGGTGGTGGCTGGAGATCTCCTGGGTGACACTTCACCTGGGGAAAATAGCTGCCTTGGAAGGTGGACTCTGTGGCATTATACCCCACTGAAGTCCCTCCCCTCCCCAAACCCCACCCTCCTCAGGCTCCACCCCCCAAAAATCTTCAACCCAGGAGCTGGCAACCCTAGGCTAGCCCAGTCTCTTCATATCTCAGAAGCAAAGCAGGGTTGGCCCCAGTTAGTATTTGGATGGGTGACCACCAAGGATGACAGAGGAAGGCAATGGCAAACCACCTCGGAACATCTCTTGCCTTGAAAACTCCATGGTCTGTCAGTGGCTACTAGCCATGGTGACTGAGGGGAACTTCCACATTCAGAGGCATTAAGTCTCTGAATCCCAGAACAAGGAGGCAACATCAGGGGAAGGCCTCAGCCTCTATGCCCTGTTGTTGGCCCTCTGGAGGAACTGGTTGGCCACCATGTAAGACAGGATGCTGGACTAGATGGATCATTGGTCTGATCCAGCAGGGCTCTTCTTATGTTCTCATGTCTACTCCCAGTCATCATTTTCTAGACTTAATAGTCCAGATTCTTCAGCCTTTCCTCATATAAAAGGTGCTCCAGCTCCTTGATCATCTTGAGACATCCAATTTGCTTGTCCTTTGGTCTACCCTTGTGGTGCAGCCCCTCCTGGAATTCAGTGGGGCTTGAACCCATGGCTTCAACATAAAGCATCCCATGTGCCACTGAATGAGTTAGTCAGGCCCCAGTGGCATAGCAAGCATTGGGCAAGGTGGGGAATTGCTTCCCTGGACCCACATTTTGGAGAGAAGAAGCTTTTCCAACTTTGGGTGTTTACGATAATTTGTAGCTTTCACAATTTCTGCCACTACTTGACCAAGCAAGAGTTCAAAAATTTACCTTGCTGCAGGGTTCCAAAGTCCCATTGCTGGCCTCGGATCTTGCACAACAAGCCCTTTGGGGAAGCAGCTGCAGCTGCAGCAGGTGGAATGAAGAGGACAGCTGAGGGACTTCCTCGTTTCTAGCTGCCAGTGTGGATTTTGGATGTTTCGTGTGTTCAAATTCCAGGTCACCGTGCTCCCATTCCCTTAGCGGGGTTCTCGTTTGGGGCCATTTTGGCAGTGCAAGGACTGAAGAGCTGCTGTTTTTAGTGACACCAAGCATTAAGCCTAGCCCAGAGGCTGAAAGGAGGCAGAATGGGTGCTGTCTCTTGTACACGAGGTGCTCTCTGCGCTGCACTTCAGCAGGAAAGACACTGGACATCAGGGTCCTCCCATATTCTACATCACCCACTCCATTAACCTTCTAGAAATCTCCCCCCACCTGCATTTCTAAAGACTGAAACAGGGTGCTTTTCCTGACTCCTGGTTGGGGTGGGGTGGGGTAGGGTTGCCAGCCTCCAGGTGGTAGCTGGAGATCTCCTGGGATTACAAGTGATCTCCAGGTGACAGAGATCAGTTCCCCTGGAGAAAATGGCTGCTTTGGAAGTTGGACTCTGCGGCATTATGCCCCAAACTCTGCCCTCCTCAGGCTCCACCTCCCAAATCGCCAGGTATTTCCCAACCCAGACCTGGCAACCCTAGGTGGGGGAGAGGGGTTTTCCTGGTCTTAACCATTTGAGAGGGAAGGGTTCCAACCAGGTCCATTCCCCCCCCCCCAGTCCAGAAGCAAAGGAATCCCAAAGCAAAATTAACTTGTGACAGGCTGCTTTATTATGAATTCTGTATACGGATGAATTCACATATAAAAACTTGATTCTTAAGCAAATTTACATATTTCCCTGTTTTGCAAAGCTTGCTGGTCTGTTGAGCAAGAAAGATATTTTGTCCATTAGCTCTTGGGGTTGCCTGGAGATTTTGTGGGTGGAGCTTGTAGAGGGTGGCGTTTGAGGAGGGAAGAGATCTCGTTGGGGTACCGTGCTATAGCGTCTACCTTCCAAAGCAACCATTTCCTCCAGGGGAATGGATCTCTTTTTCTTGGAGACCAGCTGTAATTCTGAGAGATCTCCAGCCGCCACCAGGAGACTGGCAACCCTAGCTCATCTGGAACAAAATAGTAACCCAAGAGTGTCCTTTCTTCCAAAATTATTCATTACTGACACTTAAGAGATCATCCCATACAGAACATTTAGACAGCCAGCTATGCTTTCTCCAGTCCTCGCTCCCAGTCTCTCTGCCAGTCAGACCAGGCTCCTTTTCCCAGTGAGAATTTTGTTTCCTCTCTTGGTGAATTCCACATATGGACAGCAGCTGCCCGATGTCAGGAGGCCAGGACCACATTGTCCTGCATCAGTTGACTTCATCCATGTGTGCCAGCCACAGGGGCGTCAGTGACACAACACACAGTGACTGATGTCTCCTGTGAACTCCGGTGTCATCTCCGCACTGTCTAAGTCTTGTTGAGGGGTGTTTGTGTTGTGTGTCAAAGGACCATAGAATAGCAGCTAGGGGTGTGGATGCCACCCATTCCGCTGACATCAGGGTCTTAGGGGTGCCGACCTTCACGTGGGGGCTGCAGTTTTCCTAGAATTACAACTGAGTTTCAGACTACAGAGATCAGTTCTACTGGAGAAGGAGGAGGAAGAAGAAGAAGACAAAAGAAGTTTTTATGCCCTGCTTTTCTTTACCTTAAGGAGTCTCAAAGAAGCTTACAATCACCTTTCCCTTCCTCTCCCCACGTGACTGACCCAACATCATCCAGCAGGCTTCACATGAAGGAAGAGTGGGGAATCAAACTCTGTTCTCCAGATTAGAATCTGCCACTTTTAATCACTACATAGGGATGCCAGCCTCCAGGTGGGACCTGGGGATTCCCCAGAATTATAGCCAGGGCTGGTCCCAGGTGTCTGGGCGCCCTAGGCAGGACAGCCTGGGGCGCCCACCCCACTGGGGATGCCAACCTCCTGGTGGGGCCTGGAGATGGCCCAGCGCCAGGAGAGCCTGGGAAGGGGCGGGCTTAGAACGCCTGCCCCTTCCCTCCCAGTGGTGGCAGCGCAGCTCTCCGGGGTGCCTCACAGCTACGAGGCCTCAGGAGAGCCGGGAAAGGGGCGGGCTTAGAACGCCCTCCCCTTCCCTCCCAGCGGCGATGCCAGCTTTTCTGGGCACCCAGGAAAGCCGGTGCTGCCGGTGCTGGGCGGCCCGGGGGGGGGGGCTTTTCACGGGGGTGTGTGGGGGGCATTTTGGCGCCCCTGCAGGGCCAGTGCCCTAGGCGAGTGCCTAGCTCGCCTAGTGGGCAAGCCGGCCCTGATTATAGCTTATCTCCAGACTGTTCCCCTGGAGAAAATGGATGGTTTGGAGGGTGGACTCTGTGGTATTGTCCTCCACTGAGGTCCCTGTCATTCCCCAGGTCCAT
Organism: Gekko gecko; assembly: GCA_029375565.1. Lineage (NCBI taxonomy): Eukaryota > Metazoa > Chordata > Lepidosauria > Squamata > Gekkonidae > Gekko > Gekko gecko. The sequence continues at coordinate 158,035,957 of JAPDNY010000006.1, forward strand.
CCCTGACTCTCTAGGAATTCCCTACCTTGAGCTGGCAACCCTAAGCTTGGGGACCTGGCAGCCCTATCACTACACCATGCTGGCTAGATGAAATAGCAGCTTCGGAGGGTGGCACCACACCTCCACTGAAGAAGAGAATAAGGTTTTTATACCCCGTTTTTCTATACCTTAAGGAGTCTCAAAGCAGCTTATGATCACCTTCCCTTCTTCTCCCTACAACAGGGACCTTGTGAGATGGCCGGGGCTGTGAGTGTACTGAGAGAACTGTGGCTGGCCCAAGGTCGCCCAGCAGGCTTCAGGTGGAGGAGGAGTGGGGAATCAAGTGCGGTTCTCCGGATTAGAGTCTGCCGCTCTTAACCACTACGCCACGCTGGCTTTTTGTCCCGACTGGTTTCTTTGAGGAAGAAACAAGAATGCAGGAAATTCTGAAGAACAGCAAATGGTCTAGATCAGGGGTGGCCAAACTTTCTTAACGTCAGAGCCACACAGAATAAATATCAGATGATTGAGAGCCCCAAGACATGAACAAATATGACACGTTTTTACTGGGAAATAGGCAAATTTGCTTTTTATTAACATTTTTAAACGAGACCACCAAAAATAATAACAAAAGCAGTAAAAGCAGATATTGATGACATTTATTTGCCCAATGATATTTGTTTGCTAATGATATTTAGCTTCCCCAGATGCCAGGCGCTGCACAATACGAGTGAAAGAGCCGCATGCGGCTCCCGAGCCACAGTTTGGCCACCTCTGGTCTAGATCACCAGACACTGAATACACACGCACACACATGCACATTTTGTGCAACATTTCCTTTTTGAGTTCATCTTTGCACCTAGTTCTTGGAAGTGTAAAAAGAAATGCTGTATCAGCAAAACCCACTATCAGCTCTAAAACTTTAATTTGGCTCCTGGGAATTGGTATCCTGGAGTCTCTCGGCCTATGTGCTATTCGTTTCTAATACTGTTTCTTTTTCTTTCTTTCTTTTTTTTTGAAAAATCAATAGAAACATGTAATGAATTCGTCTTTTAATGGGGGGGGGTAGTGCTTGAATAGGAAAATGAAAGTATGCTCTTCCGGGGGGGGGGACACTGAGTGGGAGCAGCCAGCAACACCTTTGGGGGTAAACCTAAAAGCCACCAGCGAAAATTCTGTTTTTCAGATGCTAATGTGATATTTTTGCCTTGACCTGGCTGACCTGGAGGCTGGCCCGATCCCATCAGAGCTTGGAAGCTAAGTTGGGTCAGTCCTAGTTAGTGCTTGGATGAGAGACCACAAAAGAACCCTAGGGTTGCCACGCAGAGGCAGGCAAAGGCAAACCACATCTGTTGGTCTCTCGTCTCGAAAGTCCTAGGAGGTTGTCATAAGAAGGCACTTTCCCCCAACGTGATGCTTTCATGGCAAAGGGGAAGAGGTCATAACTTGTTGGTAAGATCACATACTTTGCAGGGATAAGACCCGAGGCGCAGTCCTTAGCATCTCTCTTTGAAAAAGGACAGCTATGCCAAGCAAACCCTCTGCTTGGAGAGGACCATTGGTGGTTGCAGGCTGTTTTTACTGCAGGCCACCTTGAGGGTTTCTTCCAGACCAAAAGGCAGGGTGCAAACGGAGTAAACAAATAAACCTTGTCTCCACAGGCCTTTCTGGAAGTCCTCCCAGTCCCGTTCAGTGGCGAGGTGCTGAACCGTGAGCTGAATTCATAGAAAAGTTGTTGAACGGTTACTTCCCTGTGGATGTTTAAGGGTCATAATTTTCCCAGTGTGCTTACGAACATATGAGGCTCCCTTTACTGGTTCAGACCATTGGTCCATCCAGCTTAGTAATGTGTACTCTGACTGCTGTTAGCTCTCGAGCATCTCAGGCAAAGGAAAGTCTCGTACAACACCTGCCGCCTAATGAGCCAGCTTCGAGTCTGGGAGCACCTCAGAGACCAACAAGATTTTTGGGGTATGAGCTTTTGTGAGTCAAAGCTCCCTTCATCGGATACCTGATGAAGCTTTGACTGTTCCAGTTTGGTGTAGTGATTAAGTGCATGGACTCTAATCTGGGAGAGGTTTGATTCCCCACTCCTCCACTCACAGCTGCTGGATGACCTTGGGCAAGCCATAGTTCTGTCAAAGCTGTTCTCTCAAGAGCAGTCCTTGAAAGAGCTCTCTCAGCCCCACCTACCTCACAGGGTGTCTGTTGTGGGGAGGGGAATGGAAAGCAGTTTGTAAGCCACTCTGAGTGAAGGGCAGGGTATAAATCCAATCATCTCCTCCTCCTCCTCATCCTCCTCTTCCCTTCTTCTTCATTCAGCCCCTGAATATCTTGTTGGTCTCTAAGGTGCTTCTGGACGCGAATCTAGCTGTTCTACTGAAGATGGACACAACTTCCCTGTGACATCTGCTTCCTAACCAGGAGTTCAGCCTAGGCCTTCCTCAGGCACGTCCCCTTCATTTTTTCCTCCCACACCTAAGGGTTGTAAGAATAATGGGTTTAAAGTAAGGGCAGGAAGGTACCGGCTGGATCTTATGGAAAACTTTCTTACAGTCAGAGTTGTGCAAGAGTGGAATCAGCTGCCTAGGGAGGTGGTGAGCTCCCCCTTGCTGGCAGTCTTTAGGCAGCAGCTGGATGCTGTTGATTCTGCACTGAGCAAGGGGGTTGGACTAGATGGCCGGTGTGGCCCCTTCCAGCTCTGTGGTTCTATGATTCTATTATCCATGGGTGATCATTAAATATATGAAATGATGCTTTTAAAAAAACCTGTTAATATTCTCATCAGTTAATATCCTTGCCATGTCCCACCAAGGAACAAAGGCAGTACAGTCTCAGCAAGGAGGAGGAGCTTTACTGCAGTAAGTCATGACATACTGTCTGCCAGATGCAGTTCATCAAGGGTTGCCAATGTCCAGATGGCACCAGGGGATCTCCTGCTATTACAGCTGATCTCCAGCATGACCAAGATCAGTCGCCCTGGGGAAAACGGCTGCTTTGGAGGGTGGACTCCAAGGCGTCACTTCCCCTGCTGGGTGCCTTCCCCTCCCCAAATTTCTCTACCCAGGCTCCACCCTACAAAATCTCTAGATGTTTCCCAACCAGAGTTGGCAACCCTGGGTTCATCAGAGGGCTTCTCTTGTGGACTTCAGGGAGGGACAGAAGGATCAAACTGTAACGTGTACAGCTTGGTACATGAAATTGCCTAAGAGTCAGATCACTGGCCTGTCAAGGTCAGGACTGTCTACTTTGACTGTCTGTCCAGGGTCGCAGGCAGAGATTTTTCACATCGCATGGACACATTGACACATGAAGCTGCCTTATACTGAATCAGACCTTTGGTCCGTCATGGTCAATATTGTCTACTTAGACAGCGGATCTCCAGGGTCTCGGGCAGAGGTCTTCCACATTACCTACAACCTGATTCTTTTAACTGGAGATTCCAAGGACTGAACCTGGGACCTTCTACATGCAAAGTGGATGCTCTACCACTAAAACATGGCCCAAAAGGCCAGTTTTTACCTTAAAACGCCACTTCATAGGGAGCATGAAAGAATTCGGGTCAGTCACTCACTCTCTGCCTATCCTACCTCACAGGGCTGTTGTGACTGAGGATAAAATGGAGGAGAGGGGAATGGTGTCGTAAACTGCTTTTGGGTCCCCATTGTGGAAAAAAGCCGGGCCTAAACATCTAAACTAAACATGTGGTGCTCACCCACATACACTCTACAAAAACAGCTCCCTGCGATCGCTTCTCAGAGAAACCGAATCCCATCCCACGAGGTCTGACTTGAGGCCAGTTTTCTTCCCAAATCCTGTCCATTCCCTTCACTCCTGCTTCCCATATCAGAAGCTCCAGGGCTGCACCAGGAGGCAGGCAGGCTGATACCGGCTGACGGGACCTTCGATAGAACTCAGACATGTGATCAGCCCCTTCTTTGCCATTCTGTTCCTTGAGGCCTGGGCTAAGAAAACGTAAAACTGGACATTGTCTGTGGCCAAGAGGACCCTTGCCAGTTTTCACAGCTGATTATAGCTTAGTTTTGGAAGGCCTGCTTACAATGGCCCCTTGTTCCCACGTACGTCTCTCTACCCCCCCCCCTCCACCTTTTCTCTCCAGATCCCACTCCTGTGTCATATCCTCTGTGACCTCTCTGCAGTGACCTCATCGGGCTTCATAACTCCTGATAGAACCAAATGTCCCTCCCTCCCTCCTCCTCCTCCTCCTGCCTTGGCCAAGCGATGCTGAGCCTCTTCCAAAGCAACAGAGAAGACACTAGATGTTATTCAAAGGCGTTTGGGTGCCAGCCAGTCACTCCAGGGCTTTTTACCTGTGGCAGAAGTGAGTTCTGGAGAAGAAGGAGTCAGACATAAGTTGAGCGTGTTAAGACTCTTTGGTTTTTCCAGTCATTACTTAGAGGGACTTTCTTGAGATTCGCTGGCAGCGATTTGAAAGAAAAACAATCTACCACTCTGAAAAAGTATCTGAAGAAGCGAGCGGTGACTCACAAAAGCTCGTACCTTGCCACAAATTTTGTTAGTCTTTAAGGTGCTACTGGACTCTTGCTCTTTTCTAAGTCCAGGGCTCTTTTTGTAGCAGGAACTCCTTTGCATATTAGGCCACACACCCCTAATGTAGCCAATCCCCCAAGAGCTTACATCAGCCCCTGTAAGAAGAGCTCCGTAAGCTCTTGGAGGATTGGCTACATTAGGGGCATGTCTCTTAATATGCAAAGGAGTTCCTGTTACAAAAAGAGCCCTGTCTAAGTCTATCATTCTGTGTCACTTATTCCCATAATAAGAGAGAGAGACAGACAGACAGACACGCAGAGACAGAGACAGACATAGAGAGAATGCGAATGCCTGGCCCGAGGTCACCCAGTTTGCTTCCCTGGCAGAGTGGGAATTTGGCCCTCAGTTTTCAGCCTCTGGTCTGACAATCTAACCATTAGCACTACTATTCAGTAGATTATTAATCCCATCATTCTTCCAAGGAGCATTGTGCTCCGCTCTCCCCATTTTATCCTCGCAGCAATCTGTAAGACGGGCTAGTATGATCATCCAAGGTCGCCCAGTGAGCTTCCTAACAGAGAGAATTCATTCCCAGGTCTCCTCAGTCATAGGTCTAGACACTGCACCATGCTGGCTTTGCCAGGAGGTGTAGAGCTACTGACTAACGTGCTAGAAAAGTCTGACTTCCTTGATGAGGCATCCTCTTTAACATGATACGGGCCTGCTGCATTCACACACAACATTTCTAGCCCACCCTCCTCCTACAACTGGTCATGCCTCTGCAACTTGCTCAAGAGTAGGCCTACCAACCTCCAGGTAGGGCCCGGGGAATCTCCCGGAATTAGAACTGATCTCCAGATGACAGCAATAGGTTCCCCTGGAGAAAACGGCAGCTTTGGAGGGTGGACGGTATGGCATTATACCCCTCCGAGGCCCCTCCCCTTCCAAACTCCACCCCCAGGACTCCAGGAATTTCCCAAACTGGAGGTGGACCCTCCAGAGCAAGATGCAATGCAGGTGGTAGTGGAGCAAGAAGCTGCTGGGAACTTCGCTCCCCTGAATGCATGTGAAAGTGCTTTCTAATCATGCACGGGCATTTGGTTCACAGATGTGGTTTACAGAGGAAATACTTTATTATACTTTCATTCGTTCATTTACTCAAATGCAAGACCAGTCCCTCCCCCCCCCACAGTTATGCCATCAAGGAAAAAGAGGGGTTTGTTTTACATCAGCATACAAAGTGGTTATATCTAGCAAAAAAACTCCTATTTTGGTATATAACTTGGGGGGGGGGCACCTCACAATCTGGGTCATCTTCCTGTTGAGTAAATATGGGTATTAAAATATTTACAGGCTCCCTTTCCTCCTGGTTCAAAGTGGCTTACAAAACACAATTGAAAACATCCCCCCACCCTCCAAAGATACCCCTATTAAAAGCCCTGCCAAAGAAAATGACCTTGAGCGCCTTCCTCGGGGAGTCCATTTCACAGTCTGGGAGCTATAACAAAAAACTCATGGGGCTCTACTTCATGCCAGGTGGGGTAACCTAAGTGGGGGGACAACTAGCAGGTAGTAACCCGAGAACCACAGGGGACATATGGGAAGAGGTGGTCCTTTGGATACATAGTCCTAGGTCATGAAGGGCTTTTAAGGTCATAATGAGCACATAATATTCTGAATACAGAATATAAAATATGGGCTATACATATTCCAAAATTTTAAACTGCTTCCCCCCCAATTAAAGGTAAAGGTAAAGGTTCCCTTGCTCGAAAGCCAGTCGAATCCAACTCTAGGGTTGTGGTGCTCATCTCCGTTTCAAAGCCGAAGAGCCAGCGCTGTCCGAAGACGTTTCTGTGGTCATGTGGCCAGCATGACTAAACACCAAGGTGCATGGAATGCTGTTACCTTCCCACCGAAGTGGTACCTATTTATCTACTTGCAATTTCTTGCTTTCGAACTGCTAGGTTGGCAGGAGCTGGAACTAGAGACGGGAGCTCACTCCATCATGCGGCACTCTCGGGTCTCGAACTGCTGAACTACTGACCTTCTAGAGCCTGCAGTTCAGAATACCAATTCCTTATATATGTGATTCATATCTGTTACATACATGATGCGTATAAATCTGGAGCTGGACTCCAGATTTCTCCAAATGTTAGATATTTAGCTTGAGCATAACTGGAAGCTCAGCCAGGTGTGTGAACTACCTGGTTTGACCTGGGTAGTCCAGGCTAGCCAGATCCTGTTAGATCTCAGGAGCTAAGCAGCGTCAGCCCAGGTTAATATTTGGATGGGAGGTTACCAAGGAAGTCCAGGGTTGCAATGCAGAGGCAGACAATGGCAACCCCCCTCTGAATGTCTCTTGCCTTGAAAAGCCTCTGGCAATTTCCACCACCATCACACTTCCTATCCAATGCCTTTGCTTGGAGACAATCTACAGTCTAAAACAGCTTCTTACCAAAAACAATCAGCCACCTAACAGAGACAGAAACCCAGAGACCAGATCCTGCATTGAACCAAGATACTGCCCTCGTTGTCTCCACGTACATTATATACCATAGGGTTTTCAAGGTAAGTGATTAAGTAGAGGCAGTTTGCCATTGCCTTCCTCTGCAGTCTTCCTTGGTGGTCTCCCATCCAAGTACTGACCCTGCTTAGCTTCAGAGATCTGATGAAACTATACCATTCCATATCCTGGCAGTACTATTTCAGGACCTGTTAACATCAGCTGTGCCATCTTGGATTCATCTACCTGTTTGCTGTGGTATGTGCCCTCTTGTGTCATCCGTGCTCTTCTGTTCTCTTCACAGGAGAGATTCACTGTGTAATATCTGCCATCATCAGAGCCAGTTTGGTATAGTGGTTGGGAGCATTCTAATCTGGGAGAACCAGGTTTGATTCACCACTTCTCCACATGCAGCTGCTGGTGTGACCTTGGGTCAGTTAGAAGTTCTTTCAGAGCTGTTCTCTCACAAGCAGTTCTTGAAAGAGCTCTCTTAGCTCCACCTGCCTCACAGGGTTTCTGTTGTGGGGAGGGGAAGGGAAAGGAGATTGTAAGTCACTCTGAGACTCCGAGTGAAGGGCAGGGTATAAATCCAATCTCTTCCTCCTCCTCCTCCTCCTCCTCCTCCTTCTTCTGTGCCCTTCTGGTCTCTTCATAGGACAAACAGGTTCACAATGCAAAAGAATACATAGACAATAATCTGGCATTTAAAAAGGCAATATTATCTAGTGAGAGAACATATTAGTCTCCCAGGATACACTGTTTCTGATGTAAAAGTCACCAGAATCCAGCAAAAGAACATTAAAAGGAGCATGAAACTGATAATTCATCAAGAAATCCAACAGCATTTTGCAACGACTTAACAAGGACCTAGGAGGATTCCCTAGACGATGCTAATCAGCCGTGCAAAGTTAGAGAAATTAGAGAAGGTCAGTTGTGACTATTGTGAATGGTCTGTACAACAACTAAGGTCTCTGTACTGTTCTTGTTGTGTTCCACACCCTGCACTTTCATGGTCCTCTGACCCTGCTATTGACACCATTTTTTCCTTTATAAACAGGGAAGAGGGGCCATGGCCCAGTGGTAGAGCATCTGCTTGGCATGCAAAAGGTCCCAGGTTCATTCCCCGGCATCTCCAGTTTAAAGGATGAGGTAATAGGTGATGGGAAAGACCTCTGCCTGAGACCCTGGAGAGCTGCTGCCAGTCTGAGTAGGCAGCACTGGGCCTTGATGGACTGGGGGTCTGATTTAGTATAAGGCAGCTTTGTGTGTTTGTGTGTCTTTCAAGTAGAGTCTGACAAAGTGATCTGTACTCTACCAAAATTGATGCCAGACTAAAAATCCATCAAAATACAAGGTACCACAAAGCTCCTCTTTACCGTCATGGACTAACATGGGAACCCTTCTGAAACTGTTATTATAAAGCCGTTATCTGAATCTGTGGCACACTAATATTTGGAATACTGTATGAGAGTCTCTTGGACTGCAAGGAGATCAAATCAGTCAGTCCTAAAAGAAATCAACCCTGACTGTTTCCTGGAAGGCCAGATAATGAAGCTGAAGCTCAAATACTTTGGCCACCAAATGGGAAGGGAGCAGTCACTGGAGAAGACCCTGATGCTGGGAAAGTCTGAAGGTAGAAGAAGAAGGGGACGGCAAAGGATGAGATGGTTAGACAGTGTTATCGAGGCAATGAACATGAAGTTGAGCAAACTCCAGAGAATGATGGAGGACAAAGGGCCTGGCGTAATATGAAGAGTCGGACTCAACTGTGTGACTGAACAACATGGAAAGTTCTGGTCGCCTCATCTCAAACAGTCTTGTGGCACTTAAAAGACTCGCATCTTTACTGTGGCAGAAACTTTTGTGGACCACCGCCCACATCATCAAATACTGTTTGCTAGATTGCCCTGTGGAAAAACAGTTTAAGAACATGGACTTGTTAGTACTTTGGGGAAAGGGTAGCTATGGGGACTTGACAGAGGTGTATACAGTTCTCAAAAGGGAAGAGAGTTCATTTTATTCCCTCTCACATCAGATTGCATACAATGAACTGGATGTAGCCCATGAAAGTGTAAAACTCAAAACTGCTGATATTTAAGGAGCCACATCACTTATCTTTGTTATCAGGCTAGAAGACTGGTACGGCTGCCCCCCCCCCCCAATTTGGGTCCATCTCAAAAAAAGTAAGGTTGCCACCTCCAGGTTGGGAAATACTTGGAGATTTTGGGGGTGGAGCTTGAGGAGGGGAGGGTTTGGGGAGGGGAGGGGCTTAAATTGGAAATAGTGCCATATTGTTCACCATCAAAGCAGCCATTTTCTCCAGGGAAACTGATCTATGTCGCCTGGAAATTAGTGGTAATAGTGGGAGATCTCTAGCCACTATCTGGAGGTTGGCAACCCTACAAAAAGGATATTGTAGAACTGAAGAAGGTACACACAAAAAAAAGGAGAACAGGGCACTAAGGGGGAAAGGATCATCAAGCCAAGAACTTAGATAATTTAGTTCATTTTTTCAAAAAGCAGAGGACAGTTAAGGGGACAAAACAGCTGTTAAATTCTGAAAAGAAAATAGAGAGCTAATAGCATTTTCTCACACCCCAGTTGCTAAACTGCAACTTATCCAGTGAAACTGACTGGCAGTAGATTCAGGCTAAAGGAAAGGAAGTACTTCACGCAAAGTATAATTAACTTATGGCACTGGTTGCTACAGGATGTTGTGATGGACACTAGCATAGATTTTAAAAAAAAGAGGATTAGAGGCCAGTCATGCATACAGCAAGTTTAGATGCGAAAAGAACATAAGGCAAACACACTCTGAGTAAATAGGTTTGCCTCTGTTGACTTTCTCCCCCTCCTTCAGGACGGTGTGGGTGTTTCCAGTCATTAATATTTTAAAAGCACTTTGTGAGCGCCAGCCAATTTAGCCTTCACCAGGGGAGAGTGACAGACAGCGGGACCTTCCAAAGTAGGACACCAGGAATCTGCAGAGAAGCAAGAGACCTAGAAGGACAGACAGAGGAAACTGAAACTACTTCGCCACCCTCAGCTAGAATAATGCTTAGCCTTTATTAGAGTTTCTAAAGCATATCTTATTTGCTTATTTATTGGATTTTTACAAATCCCACCCTTCCTCCAAGGCCCTCAGGGCGGTATCCATATTTCCTCTCCATTTTATCCTCACAACAACCATGTGAGGTAGGTTAGAGAGAGAGAGATTGTCTAGCCCAAGCCTCCAGCAAGTTCCATGGCTAAGAACCTAGTAGTGCAATCCTAGGTACTCTTTCCTAGGAGGTACTCCACTTGTGGAACAGAGCTTTCCTGCCTCTCCCCTTCAATGTAGCCCCCCTGCAGCTCCCCCAACGCTCAGGTTCAAGGGACCCCCAAGAACAGTGATTGATATAGCAAGAGCATCTGCAGTTGGAGGAGGGAACAGGCAAAACCAGAGGCAGACTTCACCAGAGGCAGAAATACTTTTGCGCCAATTAGGTTTGCCAGCCCAGCACAAGCACCTGGTGGGAGATTGCAGGGGGTGCAAGGGCAGGGACGTACGTGCTTGATGAAATGCCAGCATTGGCATGTCACTTCTAGTGCAAACTGAAAGTGACATCATTGCATCAGCACAACACTCTAGGATTTGCGAAAAACTCCTTGGTTTATCCATTGAATTTGAGGTGAATCCTAGGGTGTTGCACTATAGAGGAAAACCTGGCTGCCCTAGTGTCCGTGGGAAAAGGCTATAGGATCCAACTGAAAGCTTAGATCATGGCCCAAGTTCAGCCAATGAGCCTTGTGACTCATCTGTGATGTCACTTCCATTTATTTACTGAAAGTGACATCATCAACCCAACACAATGCCGGCAAGTGTTTCAATTTCCCCCCTATTTCCTCCTGCCAATGCTTCCGGCACCAATGGGCAAAGCAGCAGGTTGCCGGAAGGTCTCCTGCTATAGTGGGAGACCTGGCAAACTTATTTGTGTCTAAGCAGGAACTCAAGCTTTTAATGGCTGGTTTTGAATAGACTGTTATTGCTATAACCAGATTGCTACAGGCTACATGTGCACATAATGAGCTGACCTATGTAGAGTCCAACAATTGGGCTCTGCTGAGCAGTATTGCCTGTTCTTATTGGTCGTTCCTTTCCATGTTCTTAAGAGGTCCTTCCAGGGTTGCCATCTCCAGGTTGGGAAATATCTGGGTGGGGGAGTCTGAGGAGGGCAGGGTTTGGGGAGGGGAGGGATATAATGCCATAGAGACTTTGTTGGTCTTAAAGGTGCCATTGGACTCTAACTTCGTTATAATGCCATAGAGTCCGCCTTCCAAAGCAACTATTTTCTCCTGGTGAACTGACCTCTGTTGCCTGGAGACAAGTTGTAATCCCAGAAGAGCACCAGCCAGCACCTGGAGGTTGGCAACCCTAGGTCTTTTCCAGTCCTAGGCCACAAGAAGATTAGTTAAATGAAGTCATTCCAGTCCCAGACATATACAGAAAGGAACTGAGACGCTATCAGCACAGGAATACAGCCACATGAAGCTAGCCCTCCTGGTGAGCCCTGCTGGAATTCATCAGCTGACAGAAGCCAGATAACAGATGGCATAGTGGGACCCCTGAAATTTGACAAAAGAGTCCTTGTTTTCAAGGTTTAACATTTTGTATGTCACTCTGGACAGAGAAGTTCAGTAGCTTAGGACATGGATGACTTTTGTTTAGTTAAGGCGGACGTCACATTTTCCTAATTTCATTAGCCAGCAAGGTAAATTTAATGTCTGTGTAAGAAATCGGCTGTTCTATACTCTGCTTCAGTGCCAGGAATCCAGAAAGGAGACTGAGTTCCCACCTACCTTTTAAAGCAACAGTTAGAGAGGTGACTGTCCCACGTACAGTTCTACAGCACAATATAAGGCAAAGGACCAAATTCCATTTCTAAACTGAGAGAAGGATTTTTCATGCAAGTTTTTTCATTTTTTTTGTTAAAAACAACAACAAAAAGAAATGGTTGTCTGGTTGATGGAGTGATGTCACTTTGGGAGAAACCCCAGACCTGACAACTTGCCTCTAGGAATCACTGGAAATTCTATGGTGAAACCACAGAGCTTTCAGCACACTCTCAAGAGGACTGATGACATTTCCAGGCTTTTTTCTGAAAGTGATGTCATACTGTCACCAATGGCCATACCCCCCATCTCCTGCTGGTTGCTAGGCAAGGCCTGGTATCCCTAACCTTGCAGTTTAACTAATCAATGTAATGCAATACAAATTTAGAGTGGAAGTGCTCATTTAGCCCTTTAAAAATGGAGAAAGCACCAGCAAGGCTAAGTATTTGGGAAATACATATTTTTGGAAGGAGGGATTAACCCACGTTAAAACACTAACAGCAAGAAGAAAGACTAAGCAAAATAAAATCTAAAGCTCATAAACAGTGTGAAGCAGCAAACATTTAAAAGCAGCAGTGCCAAAGAGTGAACATTAAAAAAACAGTATTTTACAAATAAAAAAATCTAGTTAATACCATAAACCCAGTAAAGCAGCAGTGACGACACCAAAGCACTTTAAAAAATACAACTGGGCACAAGGTTACAAGCAGCTCCAGGAGAGGACTGAGTAAAATGAAATGTTTCAAAAGTTTTGGTGTGAGGTTTAATTAGCCCTCTGGGTTGCCAGCTTTGGGGGAAATATCTGGAGATTTTGGGGGTGGAGCCTGAGGAGGGGGTGGTTAGGGAGGGGGGGCTTCAATGTGATGTAATACCATACAGTCCACCTTCCAAAGTGGCCATTTTCTCCAGGTGAACTGATATGTCACCTAGAGATCAGTAGTAATAGAGGGAGCTCTCCAGCCACCACCTGGAGGTTGGCAACCCTGTGCAGTTCCTCCTGCCACATAGCTGTATTTCCTGATCCCTTTGTGGGGACTGCCGATTGCGCTTCTGGTCACTGAACTGGGCAAGTGTACCTACAACACTAAAAAAATATATCTTTTTTAAAAATGTCTTTGGAACAAGACCTCGTGCTGTTAGCAACTGCAAGGCATACATTGCCGAATGGGCGTAAGACTTGGAAGCTCACACCGTAAGCCACTGCAAAAGTCAGCATGAGCTAATGTCTGCTCTGAAAGACATAGCCTAAAGAGAATTAGGTAGGTGTTGAAAATAAGCCGGGTTCTCACCACACATTACCCACACACCTCCCAGACAAAGTGGTACTTGGTCCTGGCCTGATTGATTGATAATGTGGCCTTCCCCTCTCTCCCTTTGCAGATCTGGTCCCTCTTCGAATGTGTTTCCCCGACTGCTTCTCCAAAAAGTGAACATCTTATGTCAGGGAAAGAGCCGATTTGAAACACTGCAGTGTTGGAGGCTGCCATGTGCCGACAGCATTCCCAGACAGGGCAGGTGAGATGGCGAACGTTTCCTCTGTGCTCTTTCACACCCACAGAGACAACAATGAGGAACTGAATTTCCAGGCTGCAGGCCATTTGGTGGAGGAGAGAGAGAGAGAGAGAGAGAGAGAGAGAGAGAGAGAGAGAGAGAGAGAGAGAGAGAGAGAGAGAGAGAGAGAGAGAGAGAGAGAGGAATTCACAGAAGCTTGTCTGTAGGGCTGCTCCTTTCATCAGAAGTTGATTTAACAAAAGCTTTTCATTGATGAATTGGAGGGGGGAGGGGCAAGTTAAGAGCACACTGTCTCATTTTGCATTTCAAGCTATTTTGGTTCCAGTGTGTTACTGTTAACAGGAAATTAAAAAGAAAAAAATAATATTAAAAGCAGACGCTAACCCTTCTAACAGTGATTTTATTGATGAAATAGTAAGTAACCATATACTTCTTTCATCATCTTCAAAAAGATGTGTATTGAGGTTTGGGTAATATGCTAAGTAAACATAATCAAATCATTAATCATCTAATTAGTTAATGGGCAGGTGGTTAATCACCTTTAATTGTTTGTGAATCCTACATATTTGTTTCTTAAGAATCAACCAGTGAAAGCATTAGGAAAAACAGAAAATTGAATAAATACAGACTGAGCCAAGACAGAATTAAAAAAAAAAAATTGTCTTCCCTATGCAGAACATCATCACAGCTCCTGTTTTATTTGTTTACATATGCGTTACAGTTTTGAGTTGCTCTGCCACATTCTTCAAAGTCAATTAAAAAACTGAAGCATGAGAACATCTATAAACATAGGGCAGCAGAATAAAAAATGTTGGCTTGGATCCTCTACCTCATCTGCCTGTATGCTCTTTGTCCATTGTGGAGGTAGTCCCAGGCTGCAGAGTGCATGTGACTTCACTGCTAGGGTTGCAAACTCGAGGTCAGAAAATTCCTGGAGTTTGCCGGGGGGAGGTGGAGCCTGGGGAGGGTGGAGCCTGGGGAGGGAGCTCAGCGTGGTTATAATGCCACAGAGTCCACCCTCTAAAGCAGCCATTTTATCCAGGGGCACCGATCTCTGTCATCTGGAGATCGGTTGTAATTCTGAGAAGTTTCCAGACCCCAGGGCTGCCAGTTCTGGGCTGGGAAATACCTGGGGATTTGGGGGTGGAGCCTGGGGAAGGTAGAGTTTGAGGAGGGGAGAGACCTCAGCAGGATACAATGCCATAGAGTCCACCCTCCAAAGCAGCCATTTTCTCCCGGGGAACTGATCTTGGTCATATGGAGATTGATTGTAATAGCAGGAGATCTCCAGGTGCCACCTAGAGGTTGGCAACCCTCTGCCATAGCAACTTGCAGAGGCGTGAACAGCTGCAGGAGGAAGGTGGCTAGAACTGTTGTGTGTGAATGCAGAAGTCCTGTATTTTGTTACAGAGGATCAGCCGTAATTCCATAAGATCTTCTGGCACTTCCAATCAGATAAGACCAATGTCATTCAAGTTGCTGGGAAGTGCTTGGTGTGACAGGAACATGCTCCAGAGCTACAGTTGCCATCCTCCAGGCAATTGATCTCCAGATACCCAAGGACTGTTCTCCTGGAGAAAATGGCTGCTTTAGAGGGTGGACTCTGGCATCATATCCCTCTGAGGTCACTCCCCTCTCCAAAGCCCACCCTCTCCAGGCTCCACCCCTAAAATCTCCAGGTATTTCCTTTTTTTGTTTTTAATAACAATTTTATTAGAAATATATATAACACATATTACAACATTATTTGGCTTACCATGATCCTGTGACAAGACCCCGAAAAGTTGAAATAACAAATTCTGTAACAACAAGATCTCATCTTTCAAAAATCAGAATATCAACAATACACTTTCCAAAGTTGAGCATTTAAATTATCATGTTCTTAAATAAAGCAGGAAGTTGACATAACCTGTTATTAACTGATGCAAACTCTAAAACCGAAAACCAAATCAACGAAAAAAATCCAATGAGCATGAGCCAGTTTCATTTTGTGCTATTTGAGAAGACAATTTTTCCATCAAGCAGAACTCAATCAAACCAACTTGAGATTGTAGATGAGTTTGAATTTCCCCAAAACTTAGCTATTACCATTTTTGCGGCACACATAGCTTTGCTATTAATTCCTTTCTTTCTGGAGGAATTGTTGCAAGTTTTTTTTCCCAGAGGAGGAGCAGCATTAGCTCTCCAGAGCTGGCAATCCTATCCGGAGCAGAGGCCCACTTCCACAACACACAAAGAGGAACGCAAATGGAAGCAAGGAGCTGGATCAGGCCCATAGCAAGGATTTTGTGGCTTGTGGGGCAAATTTTTTTCTGGCGGGGCTGCCATTATTTGCCACAATGAAGAGGGAGTGGCGCACCCCCCTCTCCCTCCCCTTCTGCAAGATTTAAAGGGCCCTTCAGCTGATCAGCAGGGAGCACGTGGCCTACCGGTCAGCTGAAGGGCCCTTTAAACTTGCAGGAGGGGAGGGAGAGGGGCATGCACCACCCCCTGCGCCAGTTTGGTGT
The DNA here is from genome assembly GCA_029375565.1 of Gekko gecko. Lineage (NCBI taxonomy): Eukaryota > Metazoa > Chordata > Lepidosauria > Squamata > Gekkonidae > Gekko > Gekko gecko. Next base: position 158,051,842 of record JAPDNY010000006.1, read on the forward strand.
AGTGGTTAAGTGCGCGGACTCTAATCTGGGAGAACCGGGTTTGATTCCCCACTCCTCCACTTGCACCTGGGCAAGCCGTAGTTCTGATAAGAGCTATTTTTGAAAAAGAGCAGTTTCTGTCAAGAGCTCTCTCAGCCCCACCTACCTCACAGGGTGTCTGTTGTGGGGAGGAGAAGGGAAGGGAGTTTGTAAGCTGCTCTGAGACACCTTTGGGTAGTGAAGGGCAGGGTATAGATCCAACTCCTCCTCCTCTTCTCCTCCTCTTCTTCTCCTCCCTCCTCCTCCCCTCCTCCTCTCCTCCTCCTCCAAAGAATCCCATTAAATGCTTTTGAGAAGATATGGGAGGGCGCTTTAAGACGGGGGGGGACCTTTAAGGAAGGGGGCAGAGCCCCCAGTAGCCCCACTGTAGCTACAGGCCAGAGTTGGATCTGACCAGCCTTTTCACTCAATCTTGCCCAATTCCCCTCCTTACTTACTACAGCTTCTGTCCCACATGGCTTTTACCCATCCAGATCTCATGTTCCCCGGCATACCTTTTTTAGGGGACTCAATCCCTTTCTTTCCAGTGGAAAAAACTGGTTGGATCCAACCCGCTGTACAGGACCCAAGCCTTTTTTAAGCAACAAAATGAAAATATGCCCTCATCACTGCAGGTGCTGAAGGTCCAGTCCTGGCTGCCCCAGAGAGCTCAGAGGAGCAACAGCAGCAAGCCCTGGTGGGCTGATCCAGGCAGCCCTTGGCAACGCACCCTCATCTGCCCTGAACCCTCAGCCCCGGTCAGATTGTCAGCAGCTAGACTGGGCTCTAGAAGGTGCAATGCTTCTTCCTTGTTGTGGTATTAATTAATAAGCTGTTTCAACAAATAGCACATTCAAACACCCATATCTGGGCTGGTCCTGATGGAGGCTGCTGCCTAATACATGTGAAAGTCATTAGTTTGTAATTAGTTTGTAATGGGCAATCTGCTTTTCCATCTTTGTCATATAGTTATAAGGCAGGCACTGAAACACTGGGTTCTGTAGTTTATATGCACACACACACACATAAAGACTTAAATTAGCCAGTTGCAATGAAAATAAGTTTGAGAACTTTACTTGTCCTCTGATGTGGGATGCACATCTGTGGCGTTGTGGGACTGGGAACAGGTGGAGTGGAGGAAGTTTCTCACAATTTCAGTCCAGATTTCTCTTCTGGAGAGAGCCTTTTGAAATCCCCAGGGGAGGAGGGGGAAGAAATACCAGAAGGTTTCTTTTAAAACAGGAAGACATTTCCCTCAATTTCAATATGGGGGGGGGGGACTCAGTAGAATCATTTCTTTTCCAACTGAAATCCTCAGGCTATGGCCCATTACGCACGCACATCTTACTGCAGATTTTCAGAGCAGTAAGCCTTTAATCTTGACTTTGGATTCTGTACCTGCTTTATACACCATTCTTTTTCCTTGGCTGTATTTATTCTGCAGCTACAACACCCCCCCCCCCAAAAAAAAAAAAAAAACCCACTTTTTAAAATTGGGGTGGAGCGTCACTTGTGATGTGTGGGTGGTGGCGTCCAAAGTTTTTTTAAAAAAAAATAATACACAATTTCCCTATCACAGCTGCACAGTAGCATCCAGCAAGCACCTTCCATTTAAATCCTTGTGGTTCAGGTTTTGTCCATGCATTTTAGTGTTGGTTGCTTGAATGAAAGGGAACAGCAAGGAAGGAAGGCAAAGGGGTGTGGGGGGGGAGACCGATGTTGAAACTGACGAGACTTTTTTTGAAAGTGGCAATTGGCTGTGAAGCCTGTTTTCCATATTGCCGAGCAGTGCGGGATTCTCTGCTGTGTTATCAGCCACTGTGAAAAATGGGAGTCACACAATCTCATAATATGGGGGAACATGTCAAGCGTACAGAATGCATGGTAGAACCCACTGACACTGGCACTGCAAGCTGTGATTGTTGGCAATGTGTGTGTGTGTGTGTGAGAGTGCCTGTGCCTGTGCCAAGTCGGCTGCAACTCCACCACGCTTTGCACAGGGGCTGCAATTTGTGTGGGGGAGGAGTCTTCTGGCAGAAGGTCTGGGAAGGGTTTTTTTTTTTTTTAGTTTTGTGCCACTAAATTGGGGGGAGGGAATGGGAGGTGTATTTCCACCGATGCCCTGGAACAGATGCACAGTAATGCTAATTTCTTGCCCTTCCTTGCAGATTTGCATGGTTTTCTCTTTGTGATTCTCTAATTTGATCCTGCACACTAGTTGTGATTTGGCAGTTTTTTTAGAGCCTGTCCTGTGTGGATCGCACGCTTCCTCCAAATGGGTTGATCCTAAGCAATTCTTAAGTTTGGTAGTTCATAGAAGGTCCACGTGGCTCAGTCACCATTTTAATGTTAGGCTTCCCACCTCAATTTTGTTCACTAAAGCATTAAAGGGAAAAATGTTTTCAAAGCTTTAGGCTCCCCGTCTCTCTTCACATCTCATGTCAATTTCATTCTGCTCGGCGGATTCCCCCCCTTTATTTTGCACTGGGGACACTGCGGTTTGCCTCCTCTCCAATCCCCTTTTCAAGTCAATGCTAGCAGGGACTAAATCTCGTGCAGCTCCTTTTAAACTTCTCCCCATTGTTTTGTTTTTTTATTCAGCGATCCAACCTCAATGTGGGCAGGGAGTGACCTTCAAGGGGCATCCAAAGGGTGGGGGTAAAATTCAAGGGAATCGGTATGCTTTAAATAACCTTTGGCTTGGAAGCAACACAAGGGGGAAATCGGCACAAAAGCACTCTCAGAAAACCAAGGGAAAGAGCTACCAGAAAGCGCACTGAGCACTGAAGGGAGGGAAATCAATGCAGAACGACAAAGAAAACCCAACAGACATGCACAATGAAAGGGAGGGAAAACACCCATGCATAATAGGCCTACGATACACACACAAACACATGAATCTGCCTGAAGTATACTGAATCAGACCCTTGGTCCATCAGGGTCAGTATTGTCTACTCAGACTGACAGTGGCTCTGCGGGGGCTCAGGCAGAGGTCATTCATTCATATCACCTACTGCCAGATCCTTTAACTGGAGATGCCAGGGATTGAACCTTGGGACCTTCTGCATGCCAAGCAGATTCTCTACCGCTGAGCCATGGCCCCTTCTCTACAATGACCTTTTTGCAACTTGATCCTATCCATGTTTATTTGGGAGCAAGCCCTGCTCATTGCAGTGAGGTTTTGTCCCCCATAAATAGACACTGGGTGCTATTTTGTTGTCATACCTAAGAGTTGGGGTAGCACATAGAAACCATTAAAGGGACAATCCAAGACACAAGTTCTTTCATTTGGGATTCTTGAATTCTATGGGATTTATTACTTCCAAGTGAAGAGGCACAGGAGAGGGACCTAAGGTTGCCAACCTCCAGATCTCCTGGGATTACAATTTACCTCCAGATGACAAGAGATCAGTTTTCCTGGGAAAAAATGGCTGCTCTGGAGGGTAGAATCTATGGCATCATACCCTACTAAGCCTCCTCCCATCTGCCAACCTCACCCTACCCAGGCTGTACCCCCAAATCTCCAGGTAGTTCCCAAGTGGGAGGTGGCAACCCTAATCAGGCTGCATGAAGGGTCTGCACAGCCCTGAAGTTCCATCGTGCAAGAGAAAATAAAACATATCCTGAAACAGAAAGCCCTTCCCTTGCTCCAGTGGTGCCCATTTTGGAATTCAATTAGAAACATAATCACAAAACGCTGAACTAGCTTCTGCAAAAGTGTGATAGGCAGAAATTAAGCAGACTGAGAAAAGGGTTCCCATTCATTTTGATGTAGTTAGTTATGGACATTATTTATAGCCCAGGGCAGATTACATGGTATAAAACTATGCAGTCCAATAACATGAGACACCTAATAAGTAATGCAATAGCGCTAGGATTACAAATTAAAATAGTACAAAAATTATATATATATATATATATATCTCAAACGATGCAGAAAATGGAATTACCAAAGTAGAGAGCAATGTAGTGAGAGCAGGATAATACAAACAAGAAACAGATCATTTATGTCATAAACAGTGGCATAGCCTACAGTCCTGTCCCCTTTATGAAAGTGTTTTCCTGAGCCATTCTGTTATACTATAACCCTATTCCCTTTATAAGAACTCCCTCTTGAACAATTGTATTTTGCACAGTTTGTGGAATGACAGAAGGGTGGGAGTCTTCCTGACCTCCTCTGTCAGGCCATTCCCCAAAGCGGGAGCCACAACTGGGAACACACAGGTACAGGCAGCTATCCGTCTTACCCATTTGCCGGGAGCTCCTTCGGAATGGCAGAGCGTCATAGGGGAAGCTATGAGGGTCCAAGGCCATGAAGAGTTTTGTATAATGTAATAAGCAATTTGTTGTTATTCAGTCGCACAGTCGAGTCCGACTCTTCACGACCCCATGGACCACATCACGCCGGGCTCTCCTGTCTTCTGTCATGCTCCAGAGTTTTCTTAATTGCATGTTCATAGTAGAATGACTGTATAATGGGTGTAATATGCATACTCTACCTAGTGTCTGATAGTAACTGAGCTGCAGCATTCTCTACCAAGTGGAGTTTTCAAGTTGATTTCAAGGGCAGATCCATGTGGAATGAATTACAGTTGTCTAGTCTTGAGATCACCGTGGCATGGGTCCCCATGTGAGAATAATCCTAGAACAATTAGCCATGTCTAACTGGTTGGTGAACTGGGGCCACGGTGGCTTAGAGGTTAAGACACTGAGCTGCAGACTAGAAGGTCGGTAGTTCGGCATTTTGAGACACTAGTGCCGCGTGATGGAGTGAGCTTCCGTCTCTGGTCCCAGCTCCTGTCAACCTAGCAGTTCGAAAGCAAGAAATTGCAAGTAGATAAATAGGTACCACTTCGGTGGGAAGGTAACAGCATTCCGTACACCTCAGCATTTCGTCATGCTGGCCACATGATCACGGAAAAGTCTTCAGACAGCGCTGGCTCTTTGGCCTGGAAACAAAGACGAGCACTGCCCCCTAGAGTTGGATCTGACCAGTTTTCGAGCAAGGGAAAACTTTACCTTTACTTAATTGGTTGGTGTTGCCAGTTTGGTGTAGTGGTTAGGAGCACAGACTCTAATCTGGGAGAATCAGGTTTGATTCCCTACTTCTCCACATGCAGCTGCTGGTGTGGCCTTGGGTTAGTCACAAGTCATTTCAGAGCTGTTCTCTCAAGAGCAGTTCTCTCAGAGCTGTCTTAGCTCCCCCCTACCTCACAGGGTGTCTGTTATGAAGAGAGGAAGGGAGATTGTAAGCCACTCTGACTCTGAGTGAAGGTCGGGGTATAAATCCAATCTCCTCCTCCTCCTCCTCCTCTTCTTCTGAATTAAGCCCTCAGTCATCATTAGCATGTGTCTTTAATCAAAAATAAGTCCCATTCTGTTCCATGAGCTTATTCTGAGGTAAACATGGGTAGGATTGCAGCCTGAGTCCCATGTCATTGCTTACCACAGCATTTCCTCATGACTATCTGTTGCTAGAGTGTCCCCCAAGTCTCCAACCGAGCAGTTGGTCATCCTTATTTTAAATTGTTTCTGTTCCTGTATCTCTAATAGCACACAAAAAATTAACAAATGCAACCCTTGCCAGCTTGGAGATGAAATGCTGAGAGACTTTTTATCTGCTAGATAAAGCAGATTCGTTGAGAGGTTCTTAAATTGCAGAGTAAAATAAATGAGAGCTACACTGTGTGCTTGTTTATAAAGTAAAAGTAACTTTATCTAGTTAGGGAAGGGAATTTTGGAGAAATCCAAATAACGTTTCTATCTAACCTAAACAGACTACTTTTTTAGAGTTAGATTCCTTTGAAGTGTGGCGTTGGAGGAGGGTTTTACAGATACCAAAAAGACAAGTAAGTGGTTTCTCGATCAAACCAAGCCTGAACTCTCCCTAGAAGCTAAAATAACCAAACTGAGGCTATCGTACTTTGGTCACATTCTGAGATGGCAAGAGTCACCGGAAAAGACAATAATGCTAGGAAAAGTTGAAGGCAGCAGGAAAAGAGGAAGAGCCAAGATGGGATGGATTGACACAACAAAGAAAGCCATGGCCCTTAGTTTGCAAGGCCTGAGCAAGGCTGTTAATGAAAGAACATTTTGGAGCTGAACTGCAGGCTGTGGAAGGTCAGTAGTTCAGCAGTTTGAGACCCGAGAGTGCCACATGACGGAGTGAGCTCCCGTCTCTTGTTCCAGCTCCTGCCAACCTAGCAGTTCGAAAGCAAGAAGTTGCAAGTAGATAAATAGGTACCACTTCGGTGAGAAGGTAACAGCATTCTGTGTGCCTTGGTGTTTAGTGATGCCGGCCACATGACCACAGAAATGTCTTTGGACAGCGCTGGCTCTTCGGCTTTGAAATGGAGATGAGCACCGCAACCCTAGAGTCAGATTCGACTGGCTTTCAAGCAAGGGAACTTTTACCTTTACCTTAATTCATACTGTCACCATAAGCTGGAAGTGACCTGACACAGGCACATGCAGATAAGTTCAGAGGGAGGTGGCATGGTACTTTGTCACATCTCAGAAGCTGAGCAGGATTGATACTTTGGCCATCAAGGTAGACTCAGTAGGGGAAGATAATGGTAAACCATCTCTGCATCTCACTTGCTTTGAAAGCCCCTTGCTGGGGTCACCATAGGTTAGTTGGGACTTGACAGCACTTAAGTATGTAAATTAATTTTCTTTGGTTTAGCCTTCTTTAAAAGATATGAGAAGAACTAGTCAAAAAATATATTGGTACTCCTGTATAAAAGTTTCCAATTTGGTTATAAATCCAGTGAACAAGGGCACACGCACACACACACGGGTTGCCAGCCCCCAGGTCCCAGCAGGGGTTCCCCCGCTTTTGAAGGCTGCAATCCTCTACTGTCCAGGTGGCCAGTGGGGGAAACCCCACCCGCAAATAGGGTCATCATCAGGCGACATTCCCAATGCAATAATGTCACCCAGAAGTGATATCATCGCATTGGCAACATTGTGCACGATGCTCTGGTTTTTGGGCAAACTCTACGATTTTGAAGCAAAAAAAACCCAACATAGAGTTTTTGCCCAAAGACCAGAACATTGTGTGCAATGTCACCATTGCGATGATGTCACTTCCAGGTGACATCACTGCACTGGGGATGTCACCCGATGATGTCCCATCCACTCCTAGAATGCTCCCCAATCCTCCTGCTGCAACGGTGAGGGGACCTGGCAACCCTAACACACACACAGAGAGAGAGAGAGAGAGAGAGAGGGAGGGAGGGAGGGAGGGAGGGAGAGAGGGAGGGAAAGGGAGATGAAATTCGGGTTGCCACTTTTGGGTTCGGAAATTCTTGGAGATTTGGGGGTGGAGCCTGGGGAGGGTGGGGCCTGGGGAGGATGGGGACCTCAGTGAGGTCCAATGCCACAGAGTCCCCCCTCCAAAGTAGCCATTTTCTCCAGGGGATCTCTGTCTTCTGAAGATCAGTTGTAATTCCAGGAGATCCCTAGCCCCCGCCTGGAGGATGGCAAGTGTAGGGCACATCTATATAGTCAGCATCTCCTGGCACAGTGGTCCCCTGTGAGTAAAATGCCATAAGATCTTTATTTCCTCTTGCAAGGCTAGAAAAGAGCAAGAGTAAAGTAGAACCTTAAAGACCGTAACAAATTGTGGCAGGGGATGAGCTTTCGTGAGTCACTGTTCACTTCTCCTTTGCAAGAGTGGCAGGTACAGCTCTGGGACCCGGTTCAGGGATCCTGCACCCGAGCAGCTGCCTGTCCGTGCCAAGGCTTGGGGGGCCTACACAAGCCCTGGAACCTTCCTGTACTGGGAGGCCTTTTAATGACCTGCTTTTATCTGTTGACTTCAATGTGAGTTGCTGACGGCTGTTCCTTTTGTCTGCGTGCGCCTTTGGCTGGGGCGGAGGAGAGATGTAACTCATTCCTGACATGAGGCAGCAGGCCCAGGCTGATTTGCATGCCATGCAGGCAGGTGCAGGAGCGGGTGGAGCAAGTGGCATGACTCATTGTGGTGCGTGTGTGCAGTGTGTGTTTTCTTCCCCCCTCCTTCTTTCCCCGGAGCAAAGCTGAGTGATTGGCCAAACCTGTAGAGGCTTCCATTAAAACACCTGCTATTAGTTTTGCCCTGAAAAGCCATTGCACAAAGAGGGAGATTCAAGCCCATTTACCATTCATAGGCATGTCATTCTTCTTGCCTTTTTTTCACACCCTTGGGACTGGCAAAACTTGAGCACGCAAAGTTTTCTACGAGGAGAAGCTGTGCTTGTTGGATTTCTGCTTCTTGTGCAGCTTTTTAAAACCACAGAAAAAATGTCAGTTCTAGTCAATGTACAGCAAGTAGCATATACTCTTCCCCACCTTTTAAAGGTTTTAAGTTTATCTGAACTGTTGGCTATTAAAATTATCAGGGCTGCACAATGACCAGAAACATCCTGGACTGGTTCTGTGTCTGGAAGGGCAGTGTGATTACCTAAAGCATTTCATAGCATGGAGTTAATGACCGCCTCCAGTGAATGCCATTGCATTACATTGCTGTTAAAGGTACAGGAGCAATAACTGGCTGAAAAGTTGGCAACCATCACTGCTACTACCGTCCTTGTTATTTAATATATATACACGTTGAGAGCGCCTTTCCATAAGGTGTGGAAGTGGTGATCGAAGGAAAGCGGGATTCCCCTCCTGTGTCTTGCATGAACGGAGACTTGTGTGAATCTCCCCCATGGGGAGACTCATGGTCTGGTGATGCACAGAAGGTACATATTACAGCAGTAGATACACATATACATTTATTTATGGAAATATTTTATCCCTCTTTTCTCGTGCAAAGTGGCTTACAAAAAAATGAGCTACAATCACAAGACAGCAATAAAAGAGGAGCATCGGCTGTGGAGGAGGTAGGGCTAAGCAGATGGAAGCCCTTGGAGGAACAGTTGACACACATGGGACTGTAGTTGTGGCTTGGTGGTAGAGCATCTGCTTTGCATGCAGGAAGTCCTGGGTTCAGTCCCAGGCATCCCCAGTCAAAAAGATCAGGCAGCAGTATTGCCAGTCAGAACAGTGGACGGTGCAGACCTTGACAGACGAAAGGTCTGACTCTCTAGCTCTGTTCACACATTACAGTGAATGCACATACATCCTGCATGTACATGCATACATCTGTTAGAAAAAGATGAAGGAACGTTCACTTTACAAATGAAACAAAGGCTCAGTTCCTGTATAAATGTGGGGTCTAAGACACACATTCAGCTGTACATGTGCTGAATGCAACATGAGAATTACTTAGCACAGATATAAAGAAATACTAAGGGTACACTGTACACAGATTGTACATGCGTTTGCTGTAATTTGTGAAAAAGTCTGTTTGAAGGCAGCTGAATGCGTGCTTCCCCCTTCCCCTTTGTATGAACTAAAAGCAAGTTGGAAGGTGAAGGATGAGTCCCCTCTGATCCCCACTCAGAGAAGATAAAAATGATACAGTCCTAAGGTTGCCAGGTTGCAATCCAGGGAGCCCCACTTTACCTTTAAGTCTGGTGCCAAATTAGGACACAGGCAGTTTTTCCTGCCTGTCCCATTATTAATTTCTGACATACCATCTTCTTTGTTGCACACTCAAAATCCAGCTTGTTGCATCCAGTGAAAGAGAGGGTTGGGAGACAGAAGTTGGTGGAAGGAATAGGCAGAACAGTCAGCCACAAAGGCCCCATCTGCTGATCCAGAGAAAACTTAAAGGTAAACAGTGAATCTCCAGGTTGCTGTCTGACATTTCATATGCTCTTTCCTCTCCTGCACTTTTAAGAGTGGTATGCAACTGAGAAATTCAACAGGTCCTGTTTCCGTCTTTTGCAAGAGGCAAGAAAAATGTCTTGATTTCCCACTGTCACACAGGTACAGGAAATCTATGCCAAGAAAAAGGATGTACATGGACAGTCTGGGAATGTTCAGTCTGGAGAAGATGAGGCTGAGCGGGGACATGGTTGCTCTCTTGAAGTATCTGAAGGGCTGTCACTTCGAGGAGGGCAGGGAGCTGTTGCTGTTGGCAGCAGAGGAGAGGACTCGCAAGAACGGGTTTAAAATTACAGGTGGCACGGTACCAGCTGGATAATAGGATTTCCCCCCCTTTTTTTACAGTAAGAGCTGTTCAGCAGTAGAATCGGCTGCCTAGGGAGGTGGTGAGCTCCCCTGGACTGGCAGTCTTCAAGCAGCAGCTGGACGAACACTGGTCAGGGATGCTTTAGGCTGATCTTGCACTGAGCAGGGGGGTGGCCCGGGTGGCCCCTTCCAAGTATCATAGCCAAGGCCTGAGAATGGCTTCTCTTCTCACAGTTGCAGATGGTGCCTGAATTATGGGAGGGGAAAGAAAGGGGAGCTGTTCATGAATTATGGCCCATCAGAGCCTTCTGCAAACAATTAACTAATGGGGTTATTACGTGAATCAGCTGGTAACCCCTCAGTTATTCAAGCACTGGTTGCAAATCTTGTCCTGGAGACTGCGTATTGAAACATTCCAGCACTGCTTGGCAGCTGCGTCTTTACCAGTGTTCCCTCTAAGGTGAGTCAGTGTGAGCTAGCTTCCAGTTTTTTAGCCTCTGGCTCACACATTTTTGTCTCAGCTCAGTGTGTTCTTTTTGATATGCAGTCGCCAAATTGCTCACTCACAACTTTAATGCCACAAACTCACAACGCAGAATTTTTGCTCACAACATTTCACAGTTTAGAGGGAGCATTGGTCACACCGTGTATATGAAGTTACTGGCAGTGGCTCTATTCAGATGTCATGAAAAGCTATGGTGTAATTAAACCCACGTGGTTGCTACAACTATGGGACTGCTGCACTAGGTATAGGTACATCAAACCCAGAAATGAGGCCATGGTTGGAAGATGGTTTATTAACCTCAGTTAGTTTTAGCTACAGCTTTATGTGACATTTAAACAAGGGGAAAATGATATTCTGAGACACCCTCTTTCCTTAAATTGCCTGTTTCAGATGTTGAGTTTCTGCAGACCCAATTTTCCCAAGGTTATTATTCTCATGGTATAAATAAAGGCCCTCTTATACCTGCTATGGAGGATGAGCAGTGCACCTTTCAAGTACATTTCAGAAGTTATCTCCTTGTAAGTGTTTCCAATAAATCTGTGTTTGAGCTCTTTCAAATGCCACCTCATTCTTTGACACCACCAGGAATCAGCAGTGCTCTTAGTTTTTTTAAATCCTAGAACCTCATCCTCAGATGACAGAGATCACTTTCCTTAGAGAAAATGGCTGCTTGGGAAGGTAGACTCTACGGCATTGTGTGCCCCTGAAGTCCCTTCCCTCCGTCAACCCTGAACTCCCCAGGTTCCACACACACACCCCGTCTCCAGGAATTTCCCAACCCAGAGTTGGCAACCCTAATCACTTCTTTTAGCAGACTGTATTCATTTTAGAGGCTGACTTAGTGTAAGAGAGGGGCTGATAGTACAGACAAGGTCTGGAGGAGACCTGGGTCTATAATAAGAAAAAACCTTGGAAGTAATTGTGCCGGAAAAGGCTGGTGAGTGCTGTCAGCCAATTAGTTTTCCATGATCAAAAACAGAGATTATATCCTCTTAACATTATATAACCATTAAAAAAATCAATCCTCAAAGGGGGTATGGATTAATTTCTCAGTGTACATTATACTGAGAAGAGAATAGAAGGAGATAATCAAGTAGGCCAATCTTATGCATGTCATCTTGGAGGTTAAGTCCCGTGGAATCCAATAAGATTTAACAGGGTTGTCAACAGACCAGGATGGAGAAGGGGAGATTGGATTTATACCCTGCCCTTCACTTGGGAGTCTCAGAGTGGTTTACAATCTCCTTTCCCTTCCCCTCCCCACAACAGACACTCTGTGAGGTAGGTGGGGCTGAGAGAGCTTTTTCAAGGACCATTCTTGAGAGAACAGCTCTGAGAGAACTTGTCCAGTGTTCCCTCTAAGCTGAGTTAGTGTGAGCTAGCTCACAGTTCTTTAGCCTCTGGCTCACACATTTTCATCTTAGCTCAGGAAGGATGGCTCCAGAGCAAACTAATTCATGCAGTAGCCAAATTGCTCACTCACAACTTTAATGCCAGGAGCTCACAAAGTAGAATTTTTGCTCCCAAGATTCCACAGCTTAGAGGGAGCATTGCTTGTGACTGACCCAAGGTCACGCCAGCGGATGCATGTGGAGGAGTGCCGAATCAAACCCGGTTCTCCCAAATTAGAGTCTACACTCCTAACCACTACACCAAACTGGCTCTCAGGTCATGCTCTTGTACTTTTCACAGCTGCTTAATATACTGAAACCTGTCCATGAAACTTTTAACAACCAGGAGATAAGCATCATTGCTGGGTAATGTCTGCACATGAAGCCAGAGGATAATTTAGAGTCAGAGCTGCAAAGGAAGTACAAAAAGTTGGCAACCCACATCTGGAAGGAGCTCCAGCAGGTGAACACCAGAGAAGGAACCCCGTTAAAAAAGGAGGTCAGTACTAGTTGCTTCCAGCACTAAGAGAACAGATGAAAAGGCCACTTCAGCTGTGTCCGTATGTCACACTGCCTGCTACAAAGCAGTGCCTCGCCCTTGAGCCAACACCTACCAATAGCAATTATGCCTAATCTCGCTTAAGAGCCCAGGTAGGGGCGCACTGGACAGCCTGCAGGTGCAAAGCTTTTGACAGCTGCAGGCCTGCCTGGCCCAGCCCACATAGCTTGGAAATCAGTCGAAAGCACACGACTGGCCCGTTGCCGTTTGTTAAGGGACCTGCATTCTTCCTTTCAGCGCAAGCCAGGAGGCAACCTTCAGGCATAAGGTTCACAACGCGTTCCAGCTCCCTTTGTGCCGGTCGCACGCCCTGTTGTGCCCCAGAGCTGGCAATCCCAAGTTTTGTGCAAGTTGGAGCTTGAGTGCAATTAAGAGTCACCCTGAACTCACTTCAGGGAAATACCTTGCTGTCACCAAGAGACAGGTGGGCATTCCAGGTATTCCCTGCCGCTGACTCAGTCGGTGTAATTTGACAGATGAAAAGGTTCACGTCAGAAAGAGACGGCCAGATGCAAGACACTGATGGCTGTGCCGATAGGATTTCCAGAGCAGCGATCTCTTTTAGCTTCAAAAAAAGCAAAACAAAACAAAGGTGTATAGAGACAGGAGCTAAAGTGGTTTGGATGATACTTTGCCTGAGACCGGTTGGGCAAGCAGAGAAGCAAGCTTCAGAGCAAGGCTCAGGAGGACCTGAAGAAGAATTCTGTGCAATGTGAACATTTGTTGCCTTAGGAGGTGGATTAGAGCCAGCGTGGTGTGGTGGTTCTTACCCTCCAGCAGGGGTCGCTAGTTTGGAGAGCCAGTTTGGTGTAGTGGTTAAGAGAGCGGACTCTAATGTGGGAGGACTGGGTTTGATTCCCCATTTCTCCACAAGCAGCTGCTGCTGTGACCCTGGGCCAGTTGCAAGTTCTTTCAGATCTGTTCTCTCAAGAGCAGTCCTCAAGAGAGCTCTCTCAGCCCCAGCTACCTCACAGGGTGTCTGTTGTGGGGAGGGGAAGGGAAAGGAGATTGTGTAAGCCATTGTGAGACTCCTTCGGGTAGTGAAGGGTGGGGTATAAATCCAATCTCCTCCTCCTCCTCCTCCCAGCCTTTCGAAGAAAGTGGGCACCTTTGAAGTTTGGACACCAGGGGGTGGGCGCAACCACAAAACGGCCACTGCAGAAGTGGAGCCACACACACAGAGTACAGGAGACAAGAGGAGTAATTCAAAACAACTCACTGGGGGGAAAAAGTACGAGAGTAACATCAAAATTGCAGTGAAAGTTGCTGCAGAAACACTGTTATTTCAATCTGCACAGCCAATTAGGCATCCGGTGGCCAATCAGGAGTCTCATCTACCCTCCCTCACTTCCCAAAATCATTTGATGGACACCAAGAAAGGTGTCAGTGAGTGCCATCATGCCCACGGGCACTACATTAGGGCCCCTGCCTTACAGGGCTCTCTTCTCTTTCTAAAGAAATTGTTTTGCTCCTTGTAACTTTAACCATACCCAGGGCTATTTTTGGGCAGGAAAGCACAGGAACAGAGCTTTGGCTGGCTCCCAAGTTGGCCACGCCCAGCAGGAACTCATTAGCATAATAGGCCACACCCAACAGCAGAAACTCATTAGGATTGGCTACATTAGGGGTGTGTGGCCTAACATGCAAAGGAGTTCCTGCTACAAAAAAAGCCCTGGGTTTTGACAACAAACAAGGTAAACAGAATAAGAAGCAAAAGGTGGGTGTGGCTGGATGACCACACTTCTCATAACATGGGGGTGTGGCCTAACATGCTAATAAGTTTCTGTTGTTGAGTGTGGCCTGTTAGGCTAATGAGTTTCTGCTATTGGGTGTGGCCTATTATGCTAATGAGATCCTGCTGGGCTTTTTCTACAAAAAAAGCCCTGACTGTACCTAATGTGCTGAAACTTAGCAAGTAAAGTTTGTTTGTTTGTTTCCTTGGCACAGAGATAATGTGATGGAGGAAGTGTCACTTGCTAATTTTTCTGCACATCAGGCTGCTGTTCAAAGCAGGGCCAATTAAAGAGAAGGCGCCGACTGTAGGCCCCAAAGATCTTCCCATCTAAAACCACTTGCTTGCTTTCTATGCCAGGAAAAGCCATCACCTGTTCCATTTCTGCACATTGGGTTTTAAAGGCAAAAGACTGGGTATTAATAGACAGGAGGCACCTCTGCCTCTTGGACCAGCATCCACTGCACCAAACCTGCCTAGCTTCAGCTGGTCCTGAGTGACCTGTGCAAGCAGCTTGGCCACTCCATTGCAGTTACAGAATCTCACCTTCTGACCTGAGGCTTGGCATATTGGTGGCTCTGTGCGTACTGTCAATACCGTTCTGTGAAGGAACAGAAGTCCTCTTTCCAGGGCTGCCAATGAAAGTACCTTTTCATATGTGCTAGTGGTGCTTGAGTTTAATCTCCACCCCCCACCCACCCCCGTGCCTTTCAAAATAACTCTGTGTTGCTTTGGGAAAAATAGTTTTCTATGCTGGGAAATCAGTGGATCTGCCATGGAATATTCCTGCAGGCAGAATTCTTTTGGACCGCTAATGGGGGAAACTTGTCGGGTTAAAATGGGGACACCTGAACTTGGAGGAAAGAGGAAGGTATATTCTGGAGACAGGCTGGGATGTCAGAATGAACCCATGAACCAGATTCTCGGTCCATCGAGGTCAGTATCATCTAATCAGATTGGCAGCAGCTCTCTAACGTCTCAGGCAGAAGTCTTTCACATCACCCATTACTTGACTCATTTAACTGGAGATTCCAGGGGTTGAACCTGGGACCTTCTGCATGCCAAGCAGATGCTCTACTGCTGAGCTATGGCCCCTCTCCCAGCTGCAAGCCAAGCTGAGCTGTCTGCACCAGGCTGCTGGCAAGTATGGGCGCAGGCTTGCTTGCCCATCTGCTCACCTGCTCCCACACTTATTGAGAGGCTGTGGACCACTAGCAGAGCATCTGCGTGCCATGCACAAGGTCCAGTCATCAACATCTCTACAGTAGAAAGGATCAGGTAGTAGGTGATAGCATGGTGTTAACCACTGGGCCTCTGGGGCAGCTGCCCTGGGCCCTACATTTGGGGGGCAATCACCCCCAGCTGTATGAGGACCTGCCACAGAGCCTCAGGCACTATTCCAGCTGTTCTTCAGGCTGCCACAAAAACCTTCCTCTGCCTGGAGAACCTCTACCAATCAGAGTAGACAGTGCTGACCTTGATGGACTAATGGTGTGACTCAATATATGACACCTTCATGGGTTCAGGTACTAAAAAGAATAACCCATCAAGATAAGAAAAAACACATCTTTAAAACGTTAGCTCTCAGTAGGGGCAACATGTATTGGCCTAAGGTCTGGCTTCAAATCTCCACTCTGCTGTGGCAGGTTGCCTGGTGACCTTGAGTCTAGGGTCGCCAGACCACCCCCCACCTCTTTGCTGCCAATCAGCTGGCTGGCAGAGGGAACTTACCCCCCAAAAAAAGTGGAACAGTTGACATTTTAGCAGCATGCCTACATGACTTCATCATAACCTGGAAGTGATGTAGACATGTCGGGGACATCGGGCCAACACTCTGGTTTTTGTGCAAAAACTCTATGGTAGAAGCATATTTTACCATAGAGTTTTTGTCCAAAAACCAGAGCATCGCCCTGATGTCCCCAACATGCCTACATCACTTCCAGGTCATGTTGGAAGTCATGTGGGCACGTCACTGAAATGTCGGATGAAGCATTCTGCTCCCAGGAAACCTACCCCCCATCCCCCCACCGGCTTCCAGAAGGACCCGGCAGCCCTACTTGAGCCGCTCACTCCCTCTCAGCCTAACCTACCTCACAGGCTTGTTGCTCTGAATATAAAATGGAGGAGAAGAGAATGATGTGAGGTGCTCTGTTTTTGTTAGTCAAGCTGTTGCTGACTATGTTTTAGGTAGGAACTCTGCTGGTTTATAGTGTTCCCTTAGGTGACCTTTGGGGTTTGTTTACATCTGGGTCTTGAAGTTTTATCTGGTCCATCTCCTTGTATATGCAAAGCAGGAAGGTGAGCAATACATTTTAACACTACTGTATTTACCCAAAAGGAAGACTGGGTTGTTTTTACTTCATTAATTCTTTAGCAGAGCGTGCTACTAGGGCCCAATCTTGCTATGGAATCCTTGCTCACATATTCTCTGAAGCAAACCTCGCTGTTTCTCCTTTCTCGAATTCTGAAGGGCTTCTTCTGCCAGATGGAAATGTCTCCAGTGCCTCAGAGGAGGTCGTCAGCAGGGTGTGATGGTGAAGCTTTGTGTGAGGGAGCCAATTTCCTTACTTCTAACCTTTGGCCCTGTTGGGACTCTCAGGGAGGCTTGGAAGCCCTGCCTAGAGGGTGAGGCCCGTCCCTGACCACCTGCTTGGCATGGTAGGGTTTTTTTTCCAGGAGATGGAGGCAGCAAAGGGTTAGGATTACTTAATCACCAGGCAGGTAGCATCTTGTACAAGTGTCTGTTCTGGACATATTTTGCGGCTTAGTGATAACTCTCACATGCAGTTTGCTAATCACGATGCTTGTTTGCTTTGCCGTGCCTGTCCTCTGCTTTACAAGGGACCGGCTAGGAGGCCCCAGTGGTGCTGAAGACAGGAAAATGTCTTGCAGTCTGGTTTTTAAAATGTTTTTCCTGGTGTGTTTCTTCCTTCTCCTCTTTTGTTTCTAGACTGTGGGTTGTGCAACCTGATTCCTCCAGCATGACCATGCTGCTTCTAAGCCAATTGGGATGGATTCTTATGAGCATGTATCATCAGTCAAAGTTTGCCTTCTCACCCTGCTTGATGGGGTGATGTCCATTCCTACCATGCATTGATACACATGCACATTTCAGCAAGAATCAATTCTCTACCCCCCTCCAGCATTAGACAGGCCAATTAAGAATAATTAACACTTGGGTTGCCAACCTCCAGAGGGCACCTGGATATCCCTTGCTGTTTGATGTAGTTTGGTGTCGTGGTTAGGAGCATGTACTCCAATCTGGGAAAACCAGGTTTGATTCCCCATTTGACTTGGAGTCAAGTTCTCCAAGTTCAGGTGTCCCCTGCTCTTTGGTAAAGGGACAATTTTACTGAGGACGTTTTGGCTGAACAATCATTGGAAGGCACTTTCTGGACCAGAAATTATTATCAGTGAAATATCATTTGGCATGTGATCGCATCTTTGGAGGCCCCATTTATACTTTTATTCTGTGCCTAGTGGTTTCACTTTGGAACAATTCTTTCCTGGTCCATCTTGTATCCATGTTGCATAATTGTATGATTGTATTGTATTGTATTGAGAGCCAGTTTGGTGTAGTGGTTAAGTGTGTGGACTCTAATGTGGGAGAACCGGGTTTGATTCCCCACTCCTCCACTTGCACCTGCTGATGTGACCTTGGGTCAGTCACAAGCTCTGGCACAGCTGTCCTTGAAAGAGCAGTTTGTGTTAGAGTTCTCTCAGCCCCACCTACCTCACAGGGTGTCTGTTGTGGGGAGGGGAAGGGAAAGGAGTTTGTAAGCCGCTCTAAGACTCCAAGTGAAGGGCGGGGTATAAATACAATCTCATCTTCTTCTTCTTCTATTATGATATAAGCCAATTTGTTCCTCATTGTGTTTGACCTCTGAAGAAGATTTATAGAGGCCAAAACGCATCAGGTCAAGTCCATTGGCCCTTGTGTGTAAGATATTGGTATTTTTACACGAGGTGTGATTGGGCCCTTATGTTTTTTTAATTCTTTGCTAATAAATACATGTATCTTTATATTATATACATTAAGTTTCTATTGTTGGCCCTCTATTCTGTTTGACTTACCTCTTTAAGCTTTGGAGGGCAGCCTTTATGATGTCACATGGGGATGCCAGCCTCCAGGTGGGACCTGGGGATCCCCTGAAATGAGAACTGATCTCCAGACTATAGAGATCAGGTCCCTGGAGAAAATGGATGCTTTGGAGGATGAGCTTTATGGCATTGTACCCCCAGGTTCCACCCTGTTATCTATCGGCATACATAAATGACTGAGCTAGGATCTCAGTCCTATTTAAACCTTGGTATCAGAAGAAAGTAAATATGATTGGCTGCTCTGCGTAGCGGGCCAATCAGATTACTAGTAAGGTTCGGGAGGGAGACGTGGTGATTGGTTCTTATGTTGATGTTTTGATTGGTTCTGTTAGCAATTCAGGGCGTGGCTTTGCTAGTCTAGACAGTTTAAAAAGAGGACCTGTTGCCCTTCTGTTCTTGTGTTGTTCTTACCTGTTGAATAAAGCTGACTCACTGTTGAGACCTGCTGCCTTGAGTGTCATATCTAACACACACCCAGAATCTCCAGGAGTTGCGCAACCTGGAGCTGGTAAACCTAATGTCACATCCTGGCTCAGGTCCCTTTCCAAATTCCAGCCTCCCCAGGCACTGCCCCCCAAATCTCAAGGATTTCCCAAGTCAGAGCGGGCAATCTAATCTGTTAGCAGAGAGGAAAAAAAGAAAGACCTTGGATTTGGAAAACCCCTCCCCTTCTGTTTGTTTGCTTTTTGCTGTTTCTATTGTATTGTAAGCTGCTTTGGATCTCCATTGGGGAAAAGTGGGATATAAATAATTACAGGCAGAGTTGCTAGCTCTGCACTTGCCAGTCCTGGAGCTTATGGGGGCCTGCAGAGGTGGAAGCATTGCAGACACTGTAACACCACCCTTAGATGTCCTGAGAATTCTTTACCATACAGAATTAAGGGAAATTTCTAGAGCAGCCTGGGTGCCATGATGTCACTTCCAAGAGTCATCCCAGCATCCGTGACATAATTTCTATCCATATTTTCTCCCTCTATTCAACTGATAAAGCACCAGTGACTGAGGGCAGGGGAAGAAGCTAATGGTAAGCCCATTTACAAGTCAGTCACTGGATTATGAAATGGCTTCCTGCTCCTTGGCAACGGTTGTGCTCACATCCTGGTATTCAATGGAGCTTACACCCAGGAAAGCGTTTTTAGGACTGGAGCCATGGTATGCATTGGACATTTTTTTTTACATGGAAGAGCATTTAAATGGCTCATACCCTTTGGAAGCCAAAAAGAAAGGTACAGAAATGTTTCACTATTATAGGATGCACTTGTTTGGTGTAGTGGTTAAGCGTGCGGACTCTAATTTGGGGAACTGGGTTTGAGTCCCCACTCTTCCACTTGCAGCTGCTGGATGACTTTGGGCAAGCCATAGTTTTGGTCAGAGCTGTTCTTGAAAGGGCAGTTCTCACAGAGCTCTCTCAGCCCCGCCTACCTCACATGGTGTCTGTTGTGGGGAGGGGAAGGGGAAGGAAAAGAGTTTGTAAGCTGCTCTGAGACTCCAAGTGAAGGGCAGGGTATAAATCCAATCTCCTGTTCTCTTCTTATTATTTAGAAACTCTCCCTGCATGAAGCAGGAAACACTATCAACAAAGTGTTTTTTGGAAGGCAGAATCAAATGTTCTGCTGTACTTTGATAAAATCTGTTGTTGGTTGGACAATATGGACTCCATACCCCTTCTGGGATGCAGAATCTTCAGCCAGCTTTGCAAAAGCAGAAGCAAACACCTATGAGATGCAGAGATTTTACAGTAATTTGGCTTGAATCACTTAGAAGAATCAGTTCCACCAGTCCCCAGTGGTTCAGCCAGTTCCTCGGTCAGCATCCCCACAGGCTCTTGGGCTTCAGGCCTGCTTTTGCCACCTCCTTCATCATATCCTTTTAGCTCCTATTTTAGCTGCAGCCACTACAGGGTTAAGCCATGAGGCAGCTAGGTCTGGGAAAGGAGCTCTTTGCTGCACTCTTGGCCAGGAATGTCACCTTCCTGGGCCCCAAGAGGCCTGGGTCTCTCCAGACCATAGAGACCACAAGTCACCCGGATTCCAGTGACCTTTGACTTTAGTGACCTAGCGCTTCATCGGGTGCATAAAGCATGTCTTCGTATACACAGATGGGTATAAAGGGAAAAAAATGTGAACAGTGGGTCCAAAGTGTCATAAAACATAACAGGGTCCAGTTTGTGACATTTTCTATTTGCATAAACATTCTGTTTGCTCAAACACAGAGAAGATAAGCATAGTAACCATTCATAACAGCAGTAATTGGTGATAACACAATCTGCTTTGCTTGGCTGAGTGGATACACCTGTAGCAGGTGAGAAAACCTTCCCCTTAATTCAGACCTTCTGGCACGATAAAGACATTAGTCTTTAAAGTGCTGGAAGATTCCTTTTGAATAATAATTCCAGGAGTAGCCATGTGTGGCCCAGGATAGCCCAATGTTGTCTGATCTCAGAAGTTAAGCAGGGTCAGACCCGGTTCGTACTATGGGAGACCACCACAAGGGAGTCCAGGGTGCTATGCAAAGCTCGGCAGTGGCAAACCACCCCTGAATGTCTCTTGCCTTGAAAATCCTACAGGGTAGCCGTAAATTGGCTGTGACCTGACAACAACTTTACAAGCGTATGTTAGTCTCTTGCAGAAAAAAACTAAACAGGAGCTTTGTGACACCTTTCAAGTCCAGGAGCACCTAAAAGACCAACAAGATCGCCAAGGGCACAAGCTGTGGAGAGCCAAAGCTCCGTCTGTCAGATACAGGCAGGAATGGAGATCCCCGCGTCCTTCTGTCCTATAAGATGGAGGGGGCAAAGGGTTCCTCCTTGCCTCTGACAAAAGGAGCTTTGACTCTCAAAAGCCCAAACCCCGGAAGTCTTGTTGGTCTTTAAGTTACTACGGGATTTAAATCTTGCTCTTCTACTGCAGATAGGGATGCCAGACCCCGCCACACACAGCAGGGGCAGTGGTCCTCCACTTTTGGGGTCCACCTTTCCACTGCTGGCCAGCTGGCTGGCAGGGGAGTATTACCCCTCCCCAAACAGGGAAGAATGCAGAAATTAAATGTGGCATGTCTACATAACCCAGAAGTGATGTAGGTACGTTGGGGGCCGACACTGTGGTTTTAGGGCAAAACTGTACAGTAGAAGCTGATTCTACCATAGAGTTTTGCCCAAAAGCCAGAGCATCACCCCCTCAACATCCCTGATGTGCCTATGTCACTTCTGGGTCACGTAGGCATGTTGCATTTATGTTCAGCATTCCTCCCCACTAAAAGTAAGTTCACCCCAATCCCCCACTGGCAAGTTCCGAGGGACCTGTCGACTCTAACTGCAGACCCATATGGTTACCCTTACCCACCTGAAACTATCTTTGTGGTGCCTTGAGATTTATTTATTCCAGCATAATTTATTCTAGCATAAGTTTTCCTGGGCTGCAGCCCCACTTCTTCAGATGCGATTTGTGGATCCCTGCTAGATGGAGCTTTTATACAGGAGGTATTGGGGGAGGGGGAAGCAACGCAGTCAATCTAGGAGCCCTGAAATGCAGGAAGTACAGGGGGAAATGCAATTATGTAAAATTCAAATCTGATGAAGATGTGAAGGGCCAGTTAACACTGGGAAGTCCCACCTATTTAACTATCTTAGCAAAACCTGAGGCTGCCCACCTATCACAGGAGTTAATTAGCTTAGCATAACTAGTCAATGGTCTCTGTACTTATCTTGATCAGATTTGAATTTTACATAAAAATGGGATGTTATAGAGTTAGATCCTCCAAAGTGGGATAGCCCAGACTAGTCTGATATCATCAGCTCTCAGAAACTAAGCAGGGTCAGCCCTGGTTAGTTCTTGGATGGGAGACCACCAGGGTTGCCAACCTCCAGGTGAGGGCTGGTAATCTCCCAGAATTATAGCTGATTTCTGAACTATATGGATTGCTTATTTGGTTGTTTATTTAAAGCATTTATTTCACTTTTCCTGGAGAAAACGGCTGCTTTGGAAGGTGGACTGTGGCATTATACCTTACCAAGGTCCCTCCCATCCATAAAACTCCACCCTCCCAGGCTCCACCCTCAAATCTCCAGGTATTTCAAACTCTAGAGACCACCAAGGAATACCAGGGCCATGACACAGAGGCAGGCTACGGCAAATCAGCCCTTGCCTTGAAAACCCCAAGGGTTCCACGTAAGTCAGCTGTGACTCAATGGCAACAACAGCAATAGATACAGTTAGATATAGGGAGCTGGGATAGCCAGTTTATACGCTGTATTGTTTTCAGAAACAAACAGCTCCTATGAGTTGCCCCCCACCCCACCCTAATGTATAAACCGTGTATCATAAAACCTTTGCATGCATTACACTGATGTTTCATTCATGTGGAAAGGGAAGCCCGCCAACCTGCATGTTTCAGGAGTATGATTTGTCCAGTTACATAATGTGAACTAGGAAATGCATAGATTTCTCATATGGGTACAGTGTCCATTCATGGGACCCCATCCCTGATTTTCCAGGGTTCAGTTTGTCTGAACAGAAGCTGTATTCACATGGGAAATCCATGCACTGCCCATTTTACAAAATGCAGTGATCGTGCAAATTGGGTATATCGCGAGGACTCACGTGTTCCCAATACATACAACTGGTGGGCTCCTGCAATGTGTGTGAACACAGCACACCACTGCAGAGGGCTAAACTCAGCTGCAAATCTGTCTAAAACGTGTATGTAGGTCAGAGCCATGATTTTGACCAATTGTGTATGTTCACATCCTGGGCAACAATATATGGGTTATGGGGTTTAGGACTGCCAACTGTGACCTGGGAAATTCCTGGAGATTTGGGGGAAGAGCCTGTGGAAGGTGGAATTGGGGGAGGGAGTTCATCTAGCATCCGTGGTGTACCATAGAATCTGCCCTTGTGTAATGTAATCACTAGTAAGTCTGAAATCACTAGTAAGTCTCTGTACTTTTCACCTTGGAAGCTGCCATTTTCTCCAGAGGGAACTGATGTCTGTAGTTTGGAGATGAGTTGTAATTTTGGGAGATCTCCAGGCCCCGCCTGGAGGTTGACATCCTAGTCATGGACTTGCTCTGTTACAGCCACTAGTTAAGAATGACCTCTCGACCCTGATAATAATCCTTGTGTGCCCACAAAGGGGTATTTAACACAGTTAGGCAAACTGCTCCATAACAACATGTTCTACTGTGATTTAATTTCCACTGAAAATAAACATCTGTTCTGCAGTCATCTTTTTTTCTTTCAAAAAAAAAAAAAAGACAGGCCTTTCTTTATTGCAGTATCTGAATTCAGATTTGTCATGATTAACTGAAATGATTCCAGTGTGCTTCTAGTCACATGTTTCTGTTGAAGTATTCAACCAGCACTTCCTTTTTAATGGCCACCAAGCTGTGTAGATGCAAGATGAAGTAACAAAGCCTTGCGGAGTTAATTTCTGTGGCCGTGGTCTGCCCAACCCACAGGTTCAACTGGGTCAATTTCCCACTCTCCACACCACCACCATTTCCTTTTAAAAAACCCACACGTTTTCTATGTTCAGCCTCGAAAGATAGCTGCATCTGATTAGAAATAAAAACAAAAGATTTCTTGAGATACACTAAAGATACCTTATACTTGCAGGTGAGAGTGAAAAAAAGATTTTTTTTTAAATTGTCGAAAAGAAGGGTAAGGAATATTCAGCAGATGTTCTGAAAATATGGAGTTGTGCTAGATTTTGCGGACAACTGGATTCAATGCACCCCACTCGGAACAGATGATTGACTAGTCAGACCAATCCTGGATTGAATTTTTAACCTGGGGAAACAATCATGGATCACGCTAAACGATTATGTACCTCTGGGCATGGAGCAGGGGTCACTGGGAGATAGGGCTGCCAACCTCCAGGTGGTGGCTGGAGACCCACTTATTACAGCTGATCTCCAGGCAACAGAGATCTGTTCACCTGGAGAAAATGGCCGCTTTGGAAGATGGCGTCTACGACATTAAACCCCATTGAAGACCCTCCCCTTCTCAAACCCCATCCTTCTCAGGCTCCACCCACAAAATTTCCATGTATTTCTCAACCTTACTGGGGGGGGGAGATGTAGTTGTACTTTTCTTGCACTGTGCAGGGGATTAGACTAGATGAACTTTGAGGTCCCTTCCAGCTTTATGTTTCTATGTTCTACATTTTACCACTCTATTATTTAGGTGCAGTTATAGAAATAGCTTGGCCATGGCCCTCAATGGACAAGAGAGTGGAGCCACTTTTATTTCTGTTACAGTCAAAGACCCTGATTGCTTTTCGGTTTTAGGTGAGATGTACCCATCAGGACTGTGTCAAGACTTGTGTCATTTCTCCCCCCCCCCGCCCTTGGCAAAGCTAGATTTATGTACAAGCTAAGTAGGCAACATCTGGAGGGGCTACTGAATATGTATTTATTTCATTTATACCCCACCTTCCTCTCCAACAGGGACTCAGAGCAGTTTACATCTTTCTCCTCTCCTCCATTTTTATCATCACAACAGCCCTATGAAGTAGGTTAAGCTGAGAGTGGTTGTAACTCCATGGCAGAGTGGTAGGATAGGGGGTGTGTTTTGGCAGTGCGACTATATCACTTCTGAGGAAAACTCAGTAGTAAGTAGGGTAGGTCTAGGAATCACTGGAGACTCTGTGGTTTTACCATATCGTTTTTGGTGATTCCAAGAGCTACCCTATGTCACTTCCGGGTTTCCCTCAGAAGTGATATAGCACTGTCAATGATATCACTTGTTATTTTTTCTCTCTCTCCCACTGCCAGTCTGAGTGGCGTTATGAAAAGAGGGGTGCCAGTAGGATATCTCCCCCTATAGCAGTATACCTGGGAGCCCATCGGCTGGCAACCCCATTTCCCTCCATTGTGGGAACTATATGTTTATTTTTCTCTCTCTGCTTCCTGTGGTTTAAGCAATTTTAAATCTGTAACAGGATTTTTCCTCTTATCCCATGACTGCTAGGGTTATCCAGGAGTCTTTGTTGAGGCACGTTGTCCAAAACCTTTTGGAAGTTTAAGTATCTATCCCATAAGGCTGATAAGGCAGAACTTCCCTTTGCAGAAGCCATGTTGATTTTCCCTCAACAGGCTTTGTTTCCTCTATGTGCTTAGTGTGTGTGTGTATACATACATACATATATATATATATGTATATGTATGTGTGCGCAAGCGTGTGTGTATATATGTATATACAAGTTACATATACTGGTTTAGCCATCCTGTATTCAAGGCATGATGGTATTAAAAAGAAAAGCTTCCTCCACTAAGATTCACCCACAGTCCAAGAGTTACATCAATTGTGCATGTATTTTGGAAGCACAAATTGCAATTAATCCATGAATTTGCTTTGGCTAAGAACTGTAGCCCTGCTAAAGGAAAATCACCTTGAGGGACAGACTGCAAGGAGATAAAGAAGACGCAGGGGAAGGTCCAGTACTGTCTTTAAGCCCACTATTGATTCCACAGAAACATTTTTCATTTTGTTATTATATCTTAAATTCAACCTCCCACACACACACACTGCCTATGTGATTGGACCAGATCCAGGTAGAGTTGTCAACCTCCAGGTAGCATCGGACACCTCCCAGTTCCCCTGCAGCAGATGGCTGCTCTGAGGGAGGGGTGGACTCCATGGCATTATGCCCTGCTGTGGTCCCTCCCCTCCCCGAACCCCGTCCTTCACAGACTCAGCTCCCAAAATCTCCAGCAGTTTTTCCCAGCCCAGACATGGCAGCCCTTGATCCAGGTCGAAGCTCACATGGTTGGATCCAATCCATTCTCTACTGGTAAAAAAAATGGAGGAGCTGCCTGCAGGCACCAAAAAGCCTATGCTTGGGATCATGGGGCCTGCCTGGATATCAGCCATGTGGGACAGGGGCCATAGCAAGCAGGGCAGTTAGGTGAGATGGAATTTAAAAGTCATGTGGGATCCAACCCACAGGATTTGCAGTGTGGGTGTAGTGGTTAAACTGTTGGACCAGGATCCGGAGGACTTGGGACCAAATCCCTACCCTGCCTTGGAAGCTTGTGTTGTGACCTTGGGCCAGTCACTCCCTCTCAGCCTAATCTACCTCACAGGGTTGTTGTGAGGAAAAAAGGGAGGCGAGGAGAAGGATGCAAGAGGCTTTGGGTTCCCATTGGGGAGAACGAAGGAGAAGAAGAGATTGAGTTTATATCCGCCCTTCACTCAGAGTTTCAGAGCAGTTTACAATCTCCTTTCCCTTCCCCTCCACACAACAGACACCTTGTGAGCAATGCTCCCTCTAAGCTGTGGAGTCTTGGGAGCAAAATTTCTCCTTTGTGAGCTACTGGCATTAGAGTTGTGAGCGAGTGATTTGGCTACTGCATAAATTAGTTTGCTCTGGAGCTGTCCTTCCTGAGCTAAGACAAAAATCTGTGAGCTGGGGACTGAAAAAACTGAGCTAGCTCACACTAACTCAGCTTAGAGGGAACACTGCTTGTGAGGTAGTTGGGACAGTTTCAAGAGGGAATTAGATAAACATATGGAGCAGAAGTCCATCAGTGGCTATTAGCCAGAGGGTATAGATGGGAGTTCTCAGTCTGGTGCAGGTGATGCACTCTATTCTTGGTGCTGGAGGGGGCAGCAGTGGGAGGGCTTCTGGTGTCCTGGTCCCACTGCTGGACCTCATGATGGCACCTGGTATTTTTGGCAGCTGTGTGATGGAGTGTTGGACTGGATGGGCCATTGGCCTGGTTCAACATTGGCTTCTCTTATGTTCTTATGTTCTTATGGGCTGACAATGCATCCCCCCGGACTGAACTGAGACCTAGGCTTCCTGTCTCATCACCAGTGCTGATTTCTCCATGCCTGCTATCCCTCTGCATATCTCACCTAAATCCAATCACGCCTGCTATTGTCATTTGCCTGCTAATGTCATTTGGCATCTGAAATCACTCCACTTTCCAACATTTAGAACAGACTGGCTCTTATACTCCCATTCAAGCCGTATCTGAAGAAGTGAGCAGTGACTCACGAAAGCTCATCCCCGGCCACAAACTTTGTGAGTCTTTAAGGCGCTCCTGTTTTTCTACTGCTACAGACAAACATGCCTACCCACCTTCACCTATCGCCATTGGGGAGAAAGGTGGTATATAAAGTAAATAAATGTTGTCTTTAAGGAGCTTGCCAGAGGTTGCTTGTATAACAGCCTGACCTTATGTTTTCTTAGGAGTGCTGAAGCCCAGCTCAAATCCATAGTTTTTGTTATGTACTGAATGTGAATTGCTGCTATCTATTCACATGTTAAGCTTGAGTCAGAATGTGGCTCTTCAGATGTCGCATTGCTATTGGTCGGTTTCTGCGAAACCTTTGTAAATATCCAATCACTATGTAAGAATGTATCAGAGAGGGAAGGGTCCTGATTGGCCTTTATCCCTGCATTGTTATTGGTTCTTATCTGACAATGGGTGTGGCTTTGACAGCCCGGGAGAGTTTAAAAGAAGGAGCCGTGCTCCACTGTTTTGTGGGTGTTTGTTGGTGTGTTCTGAGTTGGAGTTGCTGTTACCAATAAAGCTGAATCACTTGCTGAAATCACTTCGTTGTTAATACTTAACAGTCTTCTTAACCATCCTCTGTATAGGATTGTGGCCTAAGTATAATCATTAAAAAACAAATACATTTTTTGAAGGGGGAGGGAGGTCTCTCCCCACCTTGCGCTCTCTCTCTCTCTCTCTCTCTCTCTCTCTTTCTCTCTCTGAGGCACCCATTTTTGCTGAGCCATGCATTTTCAGGGGACACTGGGAGAGGTGACAATGTCTTGGGATAGCAGGTCCTGGTCTTAAGAGTCTGGGCATGGCTCCGAATTGCCTCCCACTAGCTTGCTAATATCCAAAGTGTCAGTGATAAGAAGCAGCTCCCAGGTCCACAGGTGGGAAGGTGTCAAGTCATACACACGGAACTATAAAAAGTGCATGCTCGTAAAAAGATCAAAGAGGAAGGGATTTATTTTCTGGGGTCTGTTTCCTCCACAAAGTTTGGTGTCAAGGGGTGGGTGGAGAGGACGAGGAGAAAAGGAGGGGCCAATAAGAACTTTTGTTTGCAATCACTATCGAGAGAAGATAAGACCCAGAGGCCAGTGAGCTTCCACGTGAATATATGAGGTCGCCTTAAATTGAGACAAACCTTCGGAACATCTAGTGTGGTGTCATTTAATCTAACTTGCATCAAAGGTGAATGCAGATCCACAAGATAGTTCAAATATCTGGAAATCTGAATTGACACGATACAACCAGAAACTGAAACTGAATATCTTCCCAGCTGGATGCTCCATCTGTCCTTATTTTAAAGTAGCTGTAAAAAAAATGTCTATTTTTGCATTTCAGGGAAATGTCAAGTAGGGCTGCCAGCTCTGGGTGGGGAAATACCTAGAGATTTACCTGGAGAATACCTAGGGGAAAACCTGGAGAAATACCAGGGGAAGGACCTCAGCCGGTACAATGCCAAAGAGTCCACCCTCCAAAGCAGCCATTTCACCCCCAGGGAATCTGATCTCTGTCGTCTGTAAATCAGCTGTAATAGCGGGAGATCTCCAGGTCCTACCTGGAGGCTGGCAACCCTAATCTATGTAGCAGTTAGATTTTATTTTTTTAAGCACATGCACCAACTCTGAGGTTGGATGTGGAACCTCTAGAGCAGGGGTGTCCAAACTACGGCCCGCGGGCCAACTGCGGCCCGCGGGTCAGTTTTTATTGGCCCGCAGCAAATTCTGAAAATATAATTGAATATGGCCCGCACATGGGCACCAAGGTCTAGTGAGGGCCGGCAACGCGCTTGGAGGGACACATGCTCTCGCGCCTCCCCGCCCCTCCCTCCCTCCCCGGACTCCCCAAGGCGCAGGCTCGGCTCCACGAACTGGCGGGAGATGCGTGCGGCGGGGCAGGTGACTTTGGGCTGGGTGCCCCTCCCTCCCTCCCTGGCCGCGCGCCTTCGGGTTCCCCCTCCCTGCAGCACTTGGACTTGTGGGGCTTCCCGACCGAGCCGCCGAGGGCTCCGTGCTGCGTTTCCCCCGCGCCGCCGCCGGACTCTGGCTTTCCTTCTGGTGCTAGCCTCCCCGGGTACTTCGGCCGCCTCCCCAGTTTCCCTCCGCGACCCGCGCTTTCGGGCAGGTCCCTGCGGTGGGCGATTCCCTTCCTTTTGTAATCAATAAACGGTGTTTGTTTGGCTGCTTCCTCAGGAAAAGAAAAAAAAACCTCCAGCAGGCTCATGACTTCTGTTTTATTTTCCTCGAAGGCGGGGAAGCGAGGCTCCAGGCCGGGTGGCCCCCCTCAGGTGTGTGTGTGGGGGAGATACTGCAAGGCTGCAATCGTAAAAACACTTACTAGCGAGTAAGCTCCATTGACCTTATTTACGAATTACCTCGGGGGTATGTTATGTGGTTAAGATGCTGAATGCCGATCGTTAGGTCGCGTTCCAGACCTTAGTGCTGTATGAGGGAGTCCTGCCAACCTAGCAGTTCGAAAGCAAGAAATTGCAAATACATAAATAGGTACCACTTCAATGGGAAGGTAACAGCTTTCCGTGCGCCTCGGCCTCCAGTCACGCCGGCCACGAGATGGGCACTGCATCCCTAGAGTCGGATTTGACTGGCTTTCCAGCAAGGGAAACGTTTACCTTTACTATGTTATGTTTAGGATTGTGCACTTCAAGGTGGGGAAAGGGGTGATGAGATGAGGAGGGGTCCCTGCAGACCCACAGGATTAGATTCAAAGGGGGGGGGGAAATCTTCCAGAGTCTGACTTCTGCGCAAGGTTGAAACCCTGTATCCTTTAACCCCCCACACACCTTTTTCCAACTTTCACCTGCAGATTCAATATGTCACCTCTTGTGTGTGGCCCGGGCCTTTGCTTATTTTTCTGTATTTGGCCCTCACCAAAAAAACTTTGGACACCCCTGCTCTAGAGGTTTGGATTTGGGGAGAGAACCCAGTGGGTTATAATGGTGTACACGGCCTCCCAAATTCTGTACACTGTAAAATGTAAGTCCAATGACACATTCAGCACTTACAACATTCATTCCAGCACATTAATAGCCTTTAAAGTGCCACTGGATTTTGCTACGATGATAGTCTTAAGAAGGCTACCTCTCTGGAATTTTCTACACAGTTCCTCCTGAAGTTGACACATTCATTGTGTACTTGCTTGGTCAAAGGATTGTTCTTATGAATTATACTGATCACCGGTGGGAGGGATATCGTCATCTACTGGAAACTTCATTCCAATAATGATGCAATTAGGTGTTAGGTTGGCAGACATGCCTCTGTAATAGAGAGTGAGGGTGGAGCGACATCTGGATCAGAATCAGCAGGCAAAGCAAGGGGTTCTGAACCGTATTCCTACTTCGGAATTCTTCCTTGCAATCCATCCTCTAGGGCTTTCCCCCCCTTTTGCCCCATCAGAGTGTACCATCCAGTTTGGTGTAGTGGTTAAGTGTGCGGTCTCTAATCTGGGAGAACCAGGTTTAATTCCCCACTCCTCCAGTTGCAGCTGCTGGATGACCTTGGGCAAGCCATAGTCCTGACAAGAGCTGTCCTTGAAAGGGCAGTTCTTGAAAGAGCTCTCTCAGCCCCACCTACCTCACAGGGTGTCTGTTGTGGGGAGGGGCAGGGAAAGGAATTTGTAAGCCGCTCTGAGACTCTGAGTGAAGGGCGGGGTATAAATCCAATCTCCTCTTCTTCTCCTCTTCTCTTCTTCTCTCTCTCTGAACTGGCTGAGGGGGGGAAATAGCCGGGAACATATAGTGGGGAGCATCTGCAAACAGGGAACTTTCTTGCAATTTTTGGTTTGTTTTTGCCATCAAGTTGCTGCTGACTTATGGCAACGTTGTAGGGTTTTCAAGGCAAGAGACATTCAGAGGTGGTTTGCCATTGCTTGCCTCTGCGTAGTGACCCTGGAATTCCTTGGTGGTCTCCCATCCCAGTACTGACCAAAGCAAACCCTGCTTAGCTTCTGAGATCTGTCGAGATCAGGCTAGCCGTCTTGCAGTGTTCCCCTACAAATGCCCCCAGCCCAACACAGGAATTCAGCAGCAGGAGGCAAAGATGAGACTAAGACCACCATGGTCACCCCATTAGCCTTCTATTGGATAGTTCTGCCAGGAGAGGGGATAGGCATTGGAATGTACCAAACTTCATGAGCTGGGTGTGGAGCACAAGATTCTGAGCTGCCTTGCTGTGCAGTCTGAGAAGCGTGCGGGGTTGGCTGGCTGTGAATCACGGCTGGTCTGTCTTCAGGTCAAAAATGATGCAAGCAAGTCTCATCCTCCTGGGTCAAAAGAGGACCTCAGCTTTATTAGCTGGAGGTCATTCCAGACAATGCTGCTGTGCCACGGGTCTTGCGGGTGTTTCTGGTCTGGTGGTGACTCACAGTGGGTGGTCATCTTCCACAGTTTCAGCTCTCTGTAGAGAAAGGGCTCCAGATCGGTATATTTATTTTAGACAGTTGGTAGCTCACATTCTCAACAGAAGAAGGCAAGCACCTTACAACCAACAACAGAAAATGGCACCTGTGAACTGAGAATGATAGTAATAAAACCAGTCAGAACAGCAGCGAAAATGCTTTTGAAAAGCAACTGCAAGGCCAGAGGAATGCTGCCACTAATGTGGCGGCTAACAGCCATCGACAGACCTCTTGTCCACTTCTCTCTTTTTTTTATACCACCAAATCAAATGCTACATCTTGGCACAGTGGGTTCCAGAAGTTGACAATGTATAGAGAATGACATGTCTTTGTCCTGAACCTCTTGGCCAGTGATTTCATCGGAGAATCTCCAAGTTCAAGGAGTGTGACAGAGAGGGAGAAATAAGGGTTGCCAGCCTCATGGTGGGGCCTGGGGATCTCCCGCTTTTACAACTGATCTCCAGCTGACAGAGATCAGCTCCCCTGGAGAAAATGGCTGCTTTGAAGGGTGGGCTCTATGGCATCGTACTATGCTGAGGCCCCTCCCCTCCCCAAACCCCACCCTCTCCAAGCTCCGCCCCCAAAGTCTCTAGGTATTTTCCAACCCAGACCTGGCAACCCTGGGAGAAAATCTCTCTGTCAAGACTCTGCACCATTCATAATTTTGTAGCACTCTTCTCAGACCCCGCCCTTTAGTAATTTGAGTGGGTGTCCCCAATGTGGTGCTCGTGGGCGCCGTAGCACCCGCCAACACCTTTTCTGGCACCTGCCTAGTGTTTTTAGGAAATGGGCGGGGCCAGGGAGGGCTTTTGCCCAGCAAGGTTTCTGATTAGCTATTGGAGATGTGATTGGCTGTGCAGATTTTTTAAAATATTGCTTTGGCTGCAGCTGCCACCACAGGACAAGGATCTGCAGCGTGTCACTGAAGTTCAGCTGTGGCAATCATTTTGCAGCAGGCTCCGCCTTCTGAGGCAGCCATTTTGGGACAGCCATTTTGTTGATGTGCCCATCATGCCGTGTCAGAATTCCAAATGTGTCCACAGCTTCAAAAAGATTAGAGACCCCTGCATGAGGGTATTTTTCTTCCCTAAAGACCCAGACAGTTTAAATCATGCTTCTCAAGGGAACTGCTGCAAACCTATTTTGGTTGGATCATTTCTGGAGCTCTTCCCACAACGAGGCGGCCTGGCTTTTGATGTTCAGCACGATGACAAAGAGACTGCGATTATCCCCACTGATCCTTTAACGCGTGTTCCGAGAACACAGACGAATGTACACAGGCAGCACTGCAGTTGCACAACTCTTTCCAGCACCAGCCTAGAACTTTCCAGTGCTCTTTCTGCTGCATCACCTTAGCAGTAATGCTAACCATCCCGGGCCAGCTGTCTTTCCTTTGCCGCAAACACACAGAAGTATCAGTGTTAGCATTTGTATGGAAATGTGCTGAGGCAGGAAATAGGTAACATCTGTCCCGGAATCCTCAGCACCTGCTTCCTCACACAAAGTGTGCTGCTCACCAGGCCCCTCCTGTAGGAGCTGTGCCACGCCGTTCAGCGCCGCCAGCGGTAACGTTGCGTTTGTGTCAATGGAGAGAAACAAACATTTGTCCAGGAACAATGCATTTCTTGTTTTTTTCCAAGCGCACTCCTGACCCGCCGTTCACATGCGAAGGCAAAATGTGTGCAAACACTGTCCTGGCAGTAAATTGCATGAGACATTACATTATGCACACATTTCAGTGCAGCGAAATCAATGCCATGAAGGGCAACATTCAGCGCTCACACACCCGGGGCTGGCTTCGATCCAAAATAGACCCATTGACATTTTTTTTGTAAGGGCCTCTCTCCCACCAGGGTACATGAGGGAAGGGTTTGGCAGTGCTTTTTCATCAGCGGGATCTGAAAACGTTTTGGAAGTGAGCCAAAGAAATGGCATTTTATACACTGTTAATAGACATGAAATTGCAAGATGAAGTAGTGAAATCCTCAGTGATTAGATGGGCACAAAATATAGGCCATAACCAGAATTAGATCAATGGTCAAAGGAAGGGAAAACTAATGTAAAATTTACCAAAGCTATTCCGTATAAAGAAATATATATATATATATATATATATATATAAAATGTTTTATAGATGGCATATAACACCAGACAACTTAGCAAAATTTTATCCAAATATGTCAAAAGTATGCTGGAAGTGTAAACAAAATACTGGTTCCTTTTTCCACATGTGGTGGTCCTGTAATATAACAAAAAAATATTGGGTTTGGATACACAAGATATTACCAAAAATGTTAGAAACAACTGTACCATTTGTACCAGAATTGTTTTTATTAAATATCATTCCAGAAAGATTTTAAAAAACGGATGCTTATATGATCATATATGTGATAACTACAGCTAGAATTTTGTATGCAAAATACTGGAGGAAAGAAGTTCCACTAAAAGAAGAAATAATTTACAAATTATTAGAAACGGCAGAGATGGATAAACTAACTTTACAATTACAAGATAAAAAAGAAGAAATATTTGAAAAACATGGTCAAGACTTTATAAATTGAGGTGTATCTGCAAAGATGCACACTATAACTATATATTACATTTATCAAAATATTTTCTGACATATATACTATTAAATGTGTTTAGGTGCATATAAGAAGGATATTATCTATATAGTTACAATGAGAACATGCTTTTTGCTTCTTCTGTGTTATTGTGTCTTGTGTTTTGTCTTTTTGTTGGTCTTTTTCCTTTTTCGTAGAAAATTAATAAAAATATATTTTTAAAAAAGAAAAGAAAATGAGCCAAAGAAATGGAGTTCTCCATAATGACAAATGGGGTAGGGAGAGTGTAGGGCAGCCGTGCGTCTTCTCCTTGAAGCTGCAATCCTGTGCATACTTATCTGGAGGAAGCCCCCTACTCCCCTTGAATGTAGGAGGATTTCAGAGGGAATGCAATGGGAATGGGGATCTCCAGCTGTCAGAGAGCAGTTCCCTGGGAGAAAATGGCTGCTTTGAAGGGTGGACTCTATGGCATTGTACCATGCTGAGGGGGTGGCGGCTGGCACCGCCAGCAAAGAGTGCCCCAGCAGGCACTCAAAGGCAAGCTGGTGCTCAAAGGGAAGAGTCGGGAGTTTAAACCCCCGTCCCTTCCCTGGCTTGCCAGTGCCTCTGCCCCCCCCCCCCCGCCTCCAGGCCCCACTGGGAGGTTGGCATCACCGGAGAGCACGGGTGCCACAAGCTGGCCTGCCTAGGGTGCCCAGACACCTCGGGCCGGCCCTACTCGCTCTTCTTTCTGTCCCTCTAAACTGCTTTTCCCCCCTGCTGCTGCCAGTTTGCTGTAGTGGTTAAGTGTGTGGACTCTAATCTGGCAGAACCAGATTTGATTCCCCACTCCTCCAGTTGCAGCTGCTGGATGGCCTTGGGCAAGCCATAGTTCTGACAAGAGCTGTCCTTGAAAGGGCAGTTCTTGAAAGAGCTCTCTCAGCCCCACCTACCTCACAGGGTATCTGTTGTGGGGAGGGGAAGGGAAAGGAGATTGTAAGCCACTCTGAGACTCCAACTGAAGGGCGGGGTATAAATCCAATCTCCTCCTTCTCCACAACAGGGTTATCTTTTTGCATCCCCCACCCAATTTGGAAGCAGCCCCCTAGGGTTAGCAGCAATTGTACTACATTTGGTTTTTTTTTAAAAAAATTGCTTTTTTCTTATTGTCTTGAACTCCCCTTCAGAGATTAAATCAGTGCTTTAAAGGGCTGTGTTGGAGGCCCAAGAAAACCATTTTTGCACCATGGCTGCTATTTCTTATTTGTATTTATTTTCCGAGTGCTGAAGGAAAAGAAACAGGTTAATCTCCAGAGGATGAAAATTAAATATCCTCTCCCAAACACCTGCTGGGGTTTTAGCCATTACCTAAGAAGTTAATAACAAGTGTGAGGGAAACACACAGCCCATTCTTCAAGGGAAACTTCACTCAGAAACATTATTTACCCCACCTGTTTCCTGCCTGGAACAAACTGCAGCCCCAGATCCCTGCTGTGTCAGAAGAGGAAACCGCCCAAGAGCTACACAGCCAGCGGAGTTGGGCTTTCCTGCTATCAGGAAGCGACTCCCGAGTATCTAGTCATTGTTCTTCAAATCACAGAGAGGTCTTACTTTGTGAAAGTGGGAAATAGGCCCGTGTGGGTGGAGTTAAGGCTCTCACGGCTCATTTCTGGAGCTGATGAGAATCCTTCTGAAGAACTGAACAAAGGAGGGAGTGGTTTTAGAAGAAGAATAAAAGAGCCATCCGTGGTACTTTGTGGTAAACTGTAACTATGCAGCAAATGGGATGATTAATCGGCAAATTAGGAACAGACCAGTCCCTCTCCCAAGTGACAAGAATTACGAGGTGACCTGATACATGGGGAAGGGAATGGCTCCTGCTTCTTTACTAATTGTCGGGGTGGGTGGGGGAGGAATTTTAGGTTGTAGTTCTAGAGCACATTTATTTCTTTACATTACTTACAGACCATCTTTCTCACAGGGACTCGTAGATTACAGAGTGAGAAACTGAAGCACAGCGTAAGTATTAACGTGACACATTAAAGCTATTAAGCAGTACAGAAATTACCGCCCCGCTGCACTGTCCACACTGTTCCATCTGGTGTATTGATGGTCTTTCTCCACTGCCCAGAAATTGGTCCATTGTGGTCACATCTACATGCAGAAATTCTGGGAGCACTCCCCAACTGTGCCAGATTGCCATCTGGGTACTGTAATCGTTGCTATAGTTTTAATATTGGAATGATTTTTTAATTGACCATTTTTATCTTTTTATTGTAACCCACCCTGAACCCTTCAGTGCAGGGGAGGGCAGGATAAAAGTCCAATAAGTAAATAAGTAAATCAATAAATAATATGGGATCCTACTTACAGTAAGCTATATACGTAATTTATCCAAGCAAGTTTGTAAAACCGTTTTCGACAGTGCCTATCCTATCACCTATATATTACCTACACTGTATTTGGTTTGGTTTGGTTTTTAATTTGGGATGTTACAGAATTCTGTGACAGCTCTGTCTTGATCCTAATGTGGAGTTTCTTTGATCGCTTCCCAGCACTCATGCTGAA
Source organism: Gekko gecko (assembly GCA_029375565.1). Taxonomy (NCBI): domain Eukaryota; kingdom Metazoa; phylum Chordata; class Lepidosauria; order Squamata; family Gekkonidae; genus Gekko; species Gekko gecko. Next base: position 158,088,744 of record JAPDNY010000006.1, read on the forward strand.
ATAGTGATTAGTTTCCCCCGACCAAAATAATAAAAACATGATAGTAGAATGGATGTTAAACTTGATGCCTGTCAAAATCTAGATTGTAGGCTTCTCTGGGCAGAGACCTTTTCTTGTTAAGACTAGGATCCTACCGCTTTGTTTGGTATGGTTGCCCACTCTGGGTTGGAATATTCTTGGATAGTTTGTGGGTGGAGCCTGGAGAGAGTGGGGTTTGGGGAGGGGAGGGAGCTCCATAGGATATAATATCATAGAGTTCACCCTTTAAAGCAGCCATTTTCTCCACTGATTTCTGGAACTGATCTCTGTAGTCTGGAGATCTGCTGAAATGTGGACAGAATGGAGTGGGAGCAGAGGAGAGCAACGAGGATGATTTGGGGGGGGGGCTGGAGACCAAGCCCTATGAGGAAAGGCTGAGGGACCTGGGAATGTTTAGTCTGGAGAAGAGGAGGTTGAGGGGGGACATGATTGCTCTCTTGAAGTATTTGAAGGGCTGTCACTCAGAGGAGGGCACGGAGCTGTTCCTGTTGGCAGCAGAGGAGAGGACTCACAATAATGGGTTTAAATTAAGGGCAGGAAGGTCCTGGCTAGATCTTAGGAACAACTTTTTTACAGTAAGAGTTGTGCAATAGTCTAATCAGCTGTCTGGGGAAGTGGTGAGCTCCACTTCGCTGCCGGTCTTCAAGCAGCGGCTCAACAAAAACTTGTCAGGGATGCTCTAGGCTGATCCTGCACTGAACAGGGAGTTGGACGAGATGGCCTGTATGGCCCCTTCCAACTCTGTGATTCCATGATTCTATAATTATGGGGGATCTCTGGGCCCCACCTGGAGATTGGCAACCTGATCACTTGGCCAAGTCTGACGCCTCCTTCTTCTGACAGAAAAACTTCTAGAATGTCTTCCTCCAGGAGGAAGGCTGCCAGACAGAGCTCTTTCCTATTCTTGGCTGGCCTACCTATCTCCCTTCAGATGGGATTAAGTGTGTTCGAACAAGCATTTCTGAATATATATTCCCCACCCCCTTAGTTTTCTTCCAAAAACCCCTTCGTAAATCTTCCTCCCTCCCCAACTGCACATTCCGTGATTCATAAGCACAGCTCATCAAACCTTCTCTCGAAAACCCCAAGGGGAATGTCCAGTTCACGGACACATCTGCATGCACACCACAATTAAGAATGGCAAGTTGTTTTTTGGGGTAATGGCGAACACCTGCAAACGGCTCCTGGTAAATCAGTCTGTAGGAGACACTGGAGGGACTGCATCTGAGAGGCATTGTTCATCTTTCCTGAACTGCCCCCGTTGTCCAGTAAATCTCGCCAATAAAATAACCATTTCCAAATTAGCAGCGTGCCAATCGGAGAGAGAACAGCCATGAGCAAGATCACGTGTGAAATCAGCAGGAAGGATTTGACTCACTGTAAAATTTTGGAAAGAAAACCGGGGACGTAAAACATGTTCTTTCTCGCAGTTTCCTCCCAAAGACCATGCCACTATGGCTGATAAAGGATGCGGGCATAATCCAGCCAGTGTGAAGCCCTTTTTAATTCTTAAGGAAGAGGGTAACATTGTCTGCAGCTACGGCCTGCCATTTCTGTTGTTCCAAACCAAGTATCTAACGCCATAGAAGGTTGCTTACAAAAGATTGTGCAGTGCTAATAAAGTTAATTAGCACCCCAAAAGTGCTGCCTGTACTCCCAAGTTTTCAATATTTGTACCCTAAGGCAAAAACGTAGTGCAATTCAGACCTGTTTGCTTTAGCATCTCCGGTCCTTCGTGAACATTTCCACTACTAATAAATAAAGCTGTTTAATTTGCCCGTGTGGCATATGATGTGAGAGGTTTTTTTTTCATGCTGCCTCTCATGAGCTGTACATTAAGGTTAATTACAAGATCATTAATTGCATCCCGCTAATGCCTTGGAGAGGCTTATTTTCCTCCCCATTCCCTGAAGCAATTATGTCAGCAAAGACCAGCTTAATTGCTTTATTAGGTGGTGCACATGGATGGGTTACAGGCTGCAGAGATCTCCAGGTTAGATAAGAGGCATATTTTCACAAGGGTCAGGAAGTTGTTCAAAGCAGCGCACCACACAGAGCAGCCAAGGTATTTAAGAATGTTTGCACCTTTTTTTGCTGCTGCGGAATGGCTCTGGTAGTACAGATCTCTGGTTTATGAATTAGACCAGCGTTTCAGGTCTCTCTGTGGTAATGAAGGACAAGTTGGGATATATGCTGGTGTGGCCAATGGGTGGACCTGGACCAAAACCTAGGCAGGGCCAGGCGTAGGTTGCCAGGTGAGACTGACAAGTTGGATGGGGGACTTACCAGGAGGCCTGGGGAGAGGGAACTCCAAAGTGAGTTCTGGGTGAGCTGCCTTTGCATTTAAAGGGACCATGTTTTAAATGCTTTCCTTCTGTTGGAAATAATGAAGGATGGGGCATTTGAGGCTTGTAGAAGTGCCCCCCTGGTCCAATCTTTTTGAAACACAGGAGTTTTTTTGAGGAGAGGCACCAGCATCTATGCTGAAAGTTTGGTGCCTCTAACTCAAAAAACAGCCCCCCAGAGCCCCAGATACCCATGGATCAATTCTCCATTATACCTTATGGGGACCGGTCTCCATAGGATATAATGGAGTACCCAGCAGCTATTCACCCCCCTTCTGATTGCCCTGAAGTGGGGTAGGGGCTCCAAATTGGGGGATCCCCTGCCCCCAACTGGGGATTGGCAACCCTGACCAGTGGCGAGTCCCAGTGTGGTGTGGTTTGACTGCCAGACTAGGGTGGGGTGGGAAGACCCTGGCTTAAAGCCTCACTGAGTCATGAAGCTCACCAGGAGATCCTGAGCCGGTCACTCTCTCTCTTGCAGTCTCACCAACCTCACAGGGTTGTTGTGAGAGGGGAGCCATGTTGGGGATAAAGGAATTAAAACCAAACATCGTGGTGGGGGTGTGGACTGCACAAGAGAAGATGAAAGAGTGGAGGAAGTGTGTTTGAGAGACATGAGTCTGTGGTTTCTGTCTGTTTTTGCTGCGCTCTCTGCAGCGGGTGGGAGTCCCCACCAAAAGACTTCTCAAAAAACCACGGGTGAGTATGTGAGTCAGATACCAGCCTTCCTCTTACTGGCAAAGAAACTGTCTCAGCAGAAAATGGCATGTCTTGTGCTGTGAAATATGAACTCTTCAAAAGGTTATCCTGAGTTGTTGAGACTTATCTTTTCCATCACACTTTTAATTCTGCTTCATGGTTCCTATTTTGTGCTATCCTCCTGAGACGGAGGTCATGCTGAAAGCGCAACTTACCCAAGACAGCCCAGTGAGCTGAAACGTTTGATCTTGGACCTCCCAGTGTCCAGTCCTCTGTCTATACAGAGCCTCCCCACATTTACCCAGCAATGGTATGTGTCAAGACACCATATCATCTCTGTTTCCCACTGTAAACAGGAGGTACATATTCCTAAACAACTCCCATAACTTTACTGGAGCCTGGGACACCTGTGTTTGAATCTCCACTTTGCCACAGAATTGCACTTGGGTGACCTAGGCCCAGTCACACCCTCAGCCTAACCTACCTCACAGGATCGTTGTGAGGATAAAATGGAAGAGGAGAAAATGATTTTGTAAGACGCTTTGGATCTTCACTGGGAAGAAAAGCAGGGTATAAATACCCAAATAAATAAAATATCAGTTGAATCAATGAATGTGGAAAGATATCATGTTATAAAGTGAATAGAAAGTAAATCAGAACAGTCAGGGCTAGGGTTAAGAAACTAGGAGAAAAATCTTTAAGCAAGTTACAGTATGATGAAAATTCATTGGGATGGGTAAAGAAACTTCATTCTCTTCATGAAACTAATTTGTTGAGTTTAGGAACTTAAAGGCAGAATTTATAGGATTTTGACAAATATTAGTAAATTAGAATAGTTATTTTATCAGACAATAGGAAAGAGAATTACAGTACCATCTTCAGTGGGATTTGAACAGGGTACCACTTTTTAGGGCTACCCTATTAAGGGTTTCCATGAGTGATTCAACCTGGAAATTACTGAGATTAGAGGGCATTTGTTTCCCCTACTATAACATTGATAGCAGTTTATTATAAATCAGTGATAATTTTTAAAAATGTATTTATTTACTTCAGTTATACCCTACATTTCTCCTAAACTGGTACCCAAAGTGGCTTATAAGTCTCTCCTCCTCTTTGTGACAACTCTGTGTGGTCATTTAGACTGAGTGTGTATGGAAGAAGAAGAAGACGTTTTATATCCCGCCCTTCACTACCGAAGGAGTCTCAGAGTGGCTTACAATCACCTTTCCCTTCCTTTCCCCACAACAGACACCCTGTGAGGTAGATGAAGCTGAGAGAGTTCTGAGAGAACTGTGACTGGCCCAACAGAACTGTGACTGGCCTAAGGTCACCCAGTTGGCTGCATGTGGAGGAGTGGGGAATCAAACCCAGTTCTCCAGATTAGAGTCTGCTGCTCTTAACCACTGCACCATGCTGGCTGTCCAAGGGCCAAGAGTACCCAGCGAGCTTCTGTGAGGCAGTGGCAGAGCATCAGCTTTGCATGCAGAAGGTCCCAGATTCCATCCCTGACACCTCTAATTGAAAGGATCAGGGGGTAGGTGATATGAAATACCTCTGCCTGAAAGCGTGAAGAGCCACTGCCAGTCTGAGTAGATAGAACTGGCCTTGAAAGACCAATGATCAGACTCTAAGGCAGCTTCATCAGGAGGGCCACTTATGAACATCAACTGGTCCAAAAGGCTGTTCCTGGTATAAATGATCAGGACCATACTTTGTCTACACTTAAGGAGCTTCACTAGTTGCCATTGTTTTCCAGCACAAGTTTACAGTGGTTTTCACTCCTAACCAACATACCTTAAGGACTGCCTTCTCCCATATGAACAAACCTATTCACTCCGATCATCCTGGGAGGCCCTGCTTCAGTTGGCCCCACCATCTGAAGCTACATGTGTCGTAACCCAAGAAAGGGCTTTCTTAGTCATGGCACCTTGGAACTCCCTCTTCAGGGCTATTCATCTGACTCCCTCTATCAGTGTCTTCTGCCAGCAAGTGAAGACTTTTTTTGTTTCGTTTGGCATACCCCCAGTCAGGGCTTTTTTTTGTAGAAAAAGCCCAGCAGGAACTTATTAGCATAACAGGCCACACCCATCATCAGAAACTCATTAGCATATTAGGCCACACCCTGATGGCACAGCTCATTAGCATATTAGGCCACACACACCCCATGTTGCCAGAAGTGTGGTCATCCAGCCACACCCAGCTTTTGCTCCTTATTCCGTTTACCTTGTTTGTTGTCAAAACCCAGGGCTTTTTTTTTGTAGCAGGAACTCCTTTGCATGTTAGGCCACACACCCCTAATGTAACCAATCCTAATGAGTTTCTGCTGTTGGGTGTGGCCTATTATGTTAATGAGTTCCTGCTGGGTGTGGCCAATTGAGGAGCCAGCCGGAACTCCGTTCCTGTGTGTTCCTGCCCAAAAATAGCCCTGCCCCCAGTAACAGTTACTGGCCCTCCTCCCTAGTTCTGGCATTGTTTGTTATTATTATTGTTGTTGTTGTTACATTGTTTTATAATTTTAAATGCTGTTTTTAATTGTTCATGTTTGTAATTGTTAATGTTTAATTTAATTTTTAGTTTTATTATTGCTTTTATGTACACCACCTTGGGGACTCTGGTTGGGTGGAAAGGTGGCATTACAATGTTTTAAGTAAATAAATAAAGCCCTAAATAATTGGGGCATCTTGTAGGACCAGTTCCTCCATAGGAGCCTCCATAGGAAGATGTGTAGCTACCAAGCCTTCTTGGTGTGGGCACCTTGTTTATGAAGCTCCCTTTCTACATTCAACACCTACCATTATGATTTTAAAGCCTCAAATAAAAAACAAAGCTTCTGCAGGAGTATACCGCATACCCTGCAGTTGTGGACAGGTTTACATCAGGACCAGAATAAAAGATCATGAAAGACACTGCAGACTTGGGCAACCTGAAAAATCAGCAGTGACTGAACATAGCTTAACTCAAACAGGACACAGTATCATATTCCAAGACACTGAAATGCTGGACAACACATCCAGTTACCATGTCAGATTACATAGGGAAGTCATTGAAATTCATAAACATAAACACAATTTCAACAGGAAAGAAGAGAGTTTAAAAATAAATAAGGTATGGTTTCCTGTCCTGAAAAACACAAAATGCTCTACATTTTACAACAGCACTACGTATAAGATTAGAATTTCAACAGCCAATTCATATACAAAATATCCTCCTTGGGAAAGCTCCTCCATTAGCCTGTCACAGCCTGGGGAACTCCTGCAAGATAATGACTCAGCCCTACCCCACCTTCCTGAATAGATATAAATTACCTACCTACCATTTTTCTTCTCACATTAACACAGAGAGTACCCCATCTTTCTGTGTTATACCTCTGAGGATACCAGTCACAGCTGCTGGCAAAACGTCAGGTACTACAATGTTAAGACCACTGCCATACAGCCTGGAAAATCTACAATAACTAATAAAAACAAAGCTATTGTGTTTTTTTTATGTGAGTGTGTGTAAAGTCCATTAAGGGGCTTTCAAGGCAAGTGAGAAACAGAGGTGGCTGGACATTGCCTTTCTCTTCAGTCTTCCTTGAGGGCTGGCCCTGCTTAGCTTCCAAGATCTGACAAGATCAGACTATACCATGCCCCCCTTCCCTACCATTTTTTTATATAGCACAAAGGGTTGCCAGATCTCCCCTGGCCACTGGTAGGAGATTGGGGATAGGGTTGCCAAAGGATGGGGATCTCGGTGGGGCACAATGCCATAGAGTCCACCCTCCAAAGCATCCATTTTCTCCAGGGGAACTGATCTCTGTAGTCTGGAGATGAGCTGCAATCCTGGGGAATCTCCAGGTCCCACCTGGAGGCTGGCATCCCTAATAGTATGTCTTCCTAACACTGTGGCCCTCAGTTTTTGTATTAGCCTCCAGGTGGGGCCTGGAGATCTCCCGCTTTTACAACTGATCTCCAGCTGACAGAGATCAGCTCCCCTGGAGAAAATGGCTGCTTCGAAGGGTGGGCTCTATGGCATTGGACCATGCTGAGGCCCCTCCCCTCCCCAAACTCCACCTTCTCTCGGATCCACACCCAAAATCTCCAGGTATTTTCCAACCCAGACCTGGCAACCCTAGCACATCAAAATGTATGAGGTGCTTTTTACAGTGTAACATTGACAAATGGAGGAAGGTAAGCCCTGAGGAGCTTAAAGCCCAAAATTTTGACAATAGCTATTGTCTTCTCCATGTCTTATTGTGGTAATATCTTTATTTTATTGTATCTTCTCTGATGTTGTAAGCCACTTTGGGAACCCTGGATTAGAAAGCAAGATTTTTTAAAAAATCAAAGAAATAAACTTAAAAGGGCGGAATGTGGAAATAATAGAATATTCTAAGCTTTTCAATTTCTGACAAAAACAGGGTTTCATGAGCCTGTATCGCACTTCTTCATTAAAATGCCCTTGCTTCCAGGCATTTGTTTTGGCACCTGGGCTCTTCTGTATGAAACATACACCATCACGAAGGACAGGAACCTGCTCACACAGGGCTCAGAGGCCCGTGGCGTCATCTGGATGACGTTTCCTGTTTATATCCTGTCCCAAGTCTTTGTACCGGTTGGAATTCAGTTCCTGCCAACAGGAAAGCAGAGATAATTGATGCACAAACAGCGGTGAGGATGAAGTGAGAGGGGCATTGCCCGGCCTCTTGGTAGGCCAGGATGTGAATAGCTTCCCAACTTCCTTTGTAAAATAAAGTCAAATGTTGATTTAAACGGAGCCGCTTTCCTACAAGTCACCGGCCTGCCCTCTTTGATATGAATGAACCGACTAGTACTTTTTAAAAAACTCTTTCAGTTTTGTCACAGTCAGAACCTATTTGACATTATGTGTTATGTGTATCACCCAGAGTTGTGTGTATCACCCACCTGAAGATCTCCTAGAATTATAATTGATCTCCAGATTACAGAGATCAGTTTCCCTGGAAAAAATGATCACTTAGGAACACGGGCCCTATGGCGTTATACCCGAATGAGGTCCCCCCCTTCCCCGAGCCTTGCCATCTTCAGGATCTAGACCCAAATCTCCAGAAATTTCTCAACCAGTTGACAAGTGTAATACCGTCCCAAAATATAAAATATGGATTCATTTGCAAGCAATGTACAGGTACTTTTGTTGGGGAAGTCAACAACTTCATTGAGCTTCAGCTCCATGTTTATTTACTTTACTGATGTGGATTACGTGTTTCTATGGATAAAAAACTGTAAAGAGCACAGAATGCTGTACAGAAATCTGCTTTGTGGTTGCCAGCCTCCAGGTGGGGCCTGCAATTCTCATAGAATTACAACGGATCTCCAGACTACAAAGCTCAGTTCCCCTGGAGAAGAAGGCAACTTCCGAGGGTGGACTCTATGACATCCAGTCCCCACTGAACTCTAAACTCTGCCCTCCCCAAATCTCCAGGAATTCCCCAACCTGGAGCTGGCAAACCTCTGCTTTCCCATACATTATCTTCACAAGTCTCTAACCAGCACTCTTATAGGTAAATACAGTATTACAGGACCAAAACACGCCTCCAAGAGGTCAGTCTCTGCCAGTTCGGACCCCATCAACGTGTATTTATATTTAGGATTTCTGGCTCCAATGCCCATCACTTTGCACTTGCCCACATTGAACACCATTTGCCACATTGACGCCCACTCGCCCATCCTCGAGGGATTTGATCAGGGAACTCCCTGGTCTTGTTCTGGCATTCTAACCCCAACACCGCACCATTGTGTAAATAGTGTTTATCTATATAGCATAAATTCCCACTATTTCTACATGTTTGTTGGCAGGTTGAAGGAACAAGAAAAGATCTAATTCTGAAGGTACTCAGCAGGTTATAACCAAGTACAGAGCAGGACAGATTCTTGGGAAGTAGGAGATGATGAACTGCAGTTGCCTTTGTGTTTCACCCAACAAACTGCTGAGCTGCCTGGACCTCTCTGTTAGTAGGCTGCGGTACCTTCTTCCAGCCACCTGCTTAGGTGGTACCCAAGAGCAGCAGACAACAGATATGCATGGGATAGAGCAGGTAGAGAAAGAAGTACTTTTCTCCCTTTCTCACAATACAAGAACTCGTGGGCACTCCATGAAATTGCTGAGCAGTCGGGTTAGAGCAGATAAAAGGAAGTACTTCTTCACCCAAAGAGTGATTAACACATGGAATTCACTGCCACAGGAGGTGGTGGTGGCTACAAACATGGACGGCTTCAAGAAAGAATTAGGTAAGCATATGGAGCAGAGGTCCATCAGTGGCTATTAGCCACAAGGTATAGAAAGGAACTCTCAGTCTGGGGCAAGTGATGCTCTGGATTCTTGGTGCTTGGGGGGAGGGGCAGCAGTGGGAGGGCTTCTAGTGTCCTGGCCCCACTGCTGGGCTTCCTGATAGCACCTGGTATGTTTGGCCACTGTGTGACAGAGTGTTGGACTGGAGGGGCCACTGGCCTGATCCAGCATTGGCTTCTCTCCTATGTTCTTATAGGATGTTTTGGAAGTCATTAGTTCATAGGGTCACCATAGGTCAGAAGGAACTTGACGGCACTTAACACACACACGGACACACACAATTGTTTGTAGGGACTGTTGATCATGTGAATATATAGCCCTAAAATAAACTTCTTTTTCCATTATCATCTGGAGTAGGGTTGTGGTAGAGATCCCCCAAGCTGTTTTCCTTTTCAAATGAGGTTTCTTCTGCAGAAAAGTATCCCTAAAGGACACACTTCAGTTAGCAGATTTTTTGCACCCTCTGGTTTTTGTTTTTGCAGACAAAACAACAGACTCCACGGGCAAACAATACTTTATGAACAAGCATTCTTGGAAATCCTGCAAGTAACACTTTCTCTGTAACCATGTGAAGAGAACTGCGTGATCCTGAGCTGACCACAGAGCCCGCTTTTCAGGAAGTTCTGAAAGTAATTAATCTGCAACTTTATTTGTGTTCACGCAGATGGATGCAGATTGCAGAGTGACTAACGCAGAGTCTGGGGTGGTAGAAAGGGGTGATGTTCAGCCTTTATGGTTGGGAGCCTGGCTTTCCCTTTGACACTTATCAAGGGTTAATCAATGAGAAAATCAGAAAAGAAAAACAACAAGAAGATTTCCTCAAAGATGGCTTGCCTTCGCAATCTCTCCCTGTCTCTGTTTCTTAAGTAATTCTGCTCAGTCATTTAAAGCACATGCGACTCTACACATATCCTCACAAGAATCCTTTGAGGTAGGGTTAGGCTAGGCTGAGAGACACTGACTGGCTCAGGGTCACCTAGGGAGCTTTCGTGGCAGAATGAGGATTTGAACCTGGTTTCCCAGAGGCATCTGCATGTGTAGACAAATGCATGTAAGAAGCCCAGTTTATATCTAAGTGTACCCATGAGCAACATCCAGCTTTTTGCAGCGTTCCCAGTTGCACATAGAGTGGCGTGGGTCCTGTGCAGAGGATAACAGGATCATATCCACTCGCTTCATTACTGGATTTCTGTGCACCCTGACCTGAGTAGCCCAAGCAAGCCTGATCTCATTAGACCTTGGATGCTAAGCAGGGCCGACCCTGGTAAGTATTTGGATGGGAGATCTCCGGAGAATACCAGGGCTGGGAGGCAGAGGCAGATTATCAAGCCATTTCTCTGAACATCCTCTGTGCCCCAGTAGGAGTCGCCATAGGTTGCCATGACTTCCAGGCACGGGCACATGCAGACACACACACACATGCAAATAGGGTTGCCAGGTCCTCCTGGCAGCTGGCAGGGGATTGACGGACCTTCTCCAGGAGCCTTTTGCTCTGTGTGTGGTGCATGCGCAGCATGATGACATCACCCAGAAGTGACATCATCATGTCACTGATGTTGCATGGTGGCGCTATAGTTTTTTGGGAAAACTCTATGGTTTGGGCCCCACTTCACCATAGAGTTTTGCCCCAAAACTAGAACATCAGCAACATGATGACGTCATTTCCAGATGATGTCATCACATGGTGTTTGGGTGCATTTGCAGGTGGGAACCCCTGCTCGAGGGGATGGGTGGGCTGACAACCCTACATGCAAAAATACTAAAATATATTTTATTAATTTATACCCTGAGCTACCCCCCAAAATGGGCTCAGGGCGGCTCACAACATAAGAACAATAAAAACAGTAAAACAATAAATAACAATCGCAGGTAAAAAATCAGACCCCATGCCTTATATACTGATCATTCCAAAATACTCCGGTGCCTAGATGATATCCAAAACAGTAAGGCCCTGAGGAAAGGTCATGGACAGCACTGTGAACAGGATGGAGGCGTGTCAGGATGGATTGAATGCCCGCTGGCTCAGCCGAAGGCCTGGTAGAACAGCTCTGTTTTACAGGCCCTGTGGAACTGTGCTAGGTCCCACAGGGCCCTGTTCTTAAACGGGAGCATGTTCCACCAGGCTGGGGCGAGGGCTGAAAAAGCCCTCGCCCTGGTCAAGGCTAAGCGGATGTCCCTTGGGCCAGGGATCACCAGGAGATATTGATCAGAAGCGTGTAAAGCTCTCCAGGGCTCATATAGGGAGAGATGGATTTCTGCGCAGGCAGTAGAATTGTATGCCCTTTGAATGACAGGGCAAGTGTGTCCCAAGGTGCCTGGGATAATGTAGAACATCAATGAAATGCATCAAGCTGGTACTTTTTGTGAGAGCACATCTCAGTCTTCTGCAATACCAAGTCTTCTTCCTCAACCAAGAAGTCCATACAAAAAGAGGAGGAGGAGGAGGAGGAGAGGAGAGGAGAAGGAGGAGGAGATTGGATTTGTACCCCACCCTTCACTACCCAAAGGAGTCTCAGAGCAGCTTACAATCTCCTTTCCCTTCCCCTTCCCACAACAGACACCCCTCCCTACAACAGAACCTTAAAAAGAGTTAAGGTTCCTTGCTGTAGAAACCAAATATCTGAGAAACCATTAATGTTGGACTTTGCATGGAAAAATATAGAGATAATATATTAAGACCCCTATTTTCACATCAAACTAGGGTTGCCAGCCTCCAGGTGGTGGCTGGAGATCTCCCACTATTACAGCTGATTTCCAGGCAACTTCCAAAGCAGAAAATGGCTGCTTTGGAAGGCGGATTCTATGGCATTATACCCCACTGAAGTCCCTCCCCTCCCCAAACCCCACCCTCCTCAGGCTCCACCCCCAAAATCTCCAGGTATTTCCCAACCCAGAGCTGGCAGATGGCACCTATCCAGGTGGCACCTGAAGATCTCCCACTATTACACTTCATCTCCAGACGACCAAAGATCAGTTCCCCTGGAGAAAAATGGCTGCTGTGGAAGGTATGCCATTACGCTCTGCTGAGGTCCCTCCCCCCAACCCCCACCATCCTCTGGGTCTAATCCCTAAATCGGCAGGAATTTCCCAACCCAGAGCCGGCAACTGTACATCAAGGAGATAGCCAGTGCGGTGCACTGCTTTAAGTGGGAGGATCTGGGTTCCAGACCCCACTGAGCCATAAGGCTCCCTGGCTGACTTTGGCCTGTCCACTCTCAGCTCCAACCCTGCCTCACATAGTTGTTGACAGGATAAAATAGAGGTGGGCAGAAGGGTGGTGTAAAACTTTGATAGGTACTCTGAGAATGAAAAAGTGCCTCAGCTTATTCTCTTATCCATGTCTGAGGGATCTTCTCTCTGCGTTTGTAACTGCCTGTCCTACAGTCTTAAAGCGAAGAGGATATTTTGGTTTAAAGATATGTAACTGAAAAGAAAGATAACTGCTTTATAATATATTATCGGTGTTTCAAAGAGATCCCCACCTGATAACACCATGTGGCATAGGTATCGGAACTCCCACGGTGATAACATGAGTATTGCTTGGGTAGAAGAAACTTTCGCCAGCAGGAAATGAGGCCTGGAAGAGAAGGGGGAGGGAACTCAGAGCACATGACGGTGCAGTTTGCTCAGTAAAGTGATGTCAGTGCTTGAGCAGTGATCCGCAAGAGATGGTATACCTGGGAGATTGATTTCCCTAGAACATTGGGATGGTCCCTGGTAAATAAGGATATCTGGAGTCCATGAAGAATGTAAAATTCACTTGGAGAGAATTTGAGCTGCTGAAGTTCTATGCATAGAACCGAATTCCCACATGCCTGTGCTGGCTGGGGTCAGAGCCATATTGTGGGATGCAGGGAGAGAAGGCTTCACCCCCCCCCCTCTCTCACACACACACAGGGGGTCAGGTCTCCCACTGTAACAGGAGACCTCCCGTCATTTACCCATGTAAGTGCTTTCAAAATCAATGTGGAGAGAATGGGAGGAAACCCCTTCTAGTTTCTTCATGTTTTTTCTTCTCTAACTGCTTGTTTAAATTTCCTTTTTCACTGGTTCAGCTCAATATTAGGGATGGGCACAAACCAAATTATGAACCTAAATTCATCACGAACCGAGTCTGGTTCATAGTTTGTGAGCCTAGGTTCGTGCCCATCCCTATATGAACCTCCCACGACCATCAACATGGTTTTCGAGGTTTGTGGGGTTTGTGGTTCGTGGTAGGAAGCGGGGAGGGGGGAATGGGAGGGATTGCTGAAATGGCTTGCATCTATTTCAGCCTGTTAGGCCATTTCAGCAATCCTGCTCACTCCCCCCAAATGTTTCCTTTAAATGGGTTTTGAGTTGGGCGCATGCCCATGCAGGAGGTTCATCCCTGAACAAACTTCCATTTCCCCAGTTCATGCCCATCCCTGTTCAATATATGCCTGAGAGCTGTAAGATCTCCTCAGCTTACAGTGAGCTTGAGATATTTGATGTTTAAGGGACTGGCATTCATTACCAAACCAGTTATTATGAATGGGCTAAAGTTGTTTCTTATTTTCCCTTGAGAGGATTCACTTCAATAAATCCACAACCTTATCCAACATTCCTAAAAGGAAGTCCAGGGAGGTGTCCAGGTGTGCCATGGGGAACCTGGTGTTCTGGAAGTGATTCCTCTGACAGGCCCACCAGAGAAAGTATGACCAGTAGGTGATCACTACCAAGAAATGTCCCCACTTGTAGATTATCAGTAAGAATGAGTAGTGAGGGGGAAATAAGAAAATAATCTCTTGAACTACAGCCTTGAGGGGGGAAAGTATAATCTCCAAATTTATCCTTTCAATGCGAGGAAGCCAAAGGTGCGAACTGGCATTGTGCTGGCATGTGATTTCACTTCTGGCAAAAACCTGGAAGTGACATCATTACATCAGGTGATGCTCTAGGATACACCGAAAATGTTTCGGGTGAATCTTAGTGGGCTGCCCCAAGACAACGACATCACTTCTGGTTTGTCATGGGAAGTGACATCATGTGCTGGCACTGGCGCTCCTATCCTTGCCCCTGAATTCTTCATAAGAGGTTGCTGGGGGTGGCTGGTAACCCTATCCCCCACACACATACACCAGTGTTGTTTTCCCAACCTGAAATGGCTCCATGGAGCCGCCATTTCCCCCCTTAGGAGTAAATAGCAGTGATAGGCTACAGGTAAGTTTCTCCATAATGGCATTAGCAGCTCTACATTTCAGGTTCAGAAAATGGCACAGGTGGGGAAAGGCTTAAACTCCTTCTCCCTGCATGCCACAGTCCCAATCTGAACTGGCCCTGTGTACACCTTGGAATTAAGTTCTCAGCACAGAACTCCCCAAGCACATCTGATTGACAGCTACCTTGAGGACCCAAGGACTTTGAGTTAAAGCAATAAACCTCTACTGCAGGGTTCCCAATCTTTTTGAGCCTGCAGGCACCTTTGGAATTCTGACACAGGCAGGTAACCACAAAATGGGAAGCCCAAATGCAAGGAAGAAGAGGATTAATTTTTTAAATAATACACTGGGAAAGTGAAGTGAGAAGAAATAGAACCAACTCTGGTAGCAGCTGCTGCTAAAACAGCATTATTTTAATCTGCACGGCCAAACAGACCTCCAGTGGCCAATCAGAAGCCCTGCAAGAGCCACAAGATTAGTAACACCATTTTGAGATTATTTAAAGAATGCAATTACAGTAATGTTATTTGTTAATTTTAGCTTGGTCTGTTTGATGCTTTAACTTTTGTTGTACATCACCCAGAGTCCTGTGCATACAGGAATTGGGCGATTCATAAATCTAAAATACATACATACATACATACACACACACAAACACACACACACACACACACACACTTGGTGGGCACCAGGAAAGGTGTTGGTGGGCACCATAACACCCACAGGCACCATTTCAGAGGACCCCCCACCACCACCACAATCTATTGCAGGGCTTGTTTATATGCAGATTCCAGGGCAATAGCAGAGAACCAAGTTTTGCACATGCCAATGGTTAGACACACGAAGGGCCATTTCTCTTACTACGTAATACGGTATGTCAGTTAAACAACGGTTACAAGCCCAGTTTGCATTTCTGTTTCTTTTGAGTACAGACCTCATCTTTCAGGAACACTTCTATGCAGAAAGCAATATGTTTCCAGACATATGCGTATTTTGTAACATATGGGAGATGCAAAGATAACTGACACGAAGTGAGATTAGGTTCTTGGTTCACGGCTGTCGGCAAGAAGGATGCTGTGACAGGGCTGCCTTGCCCTGCATGCCGATTTCCTGAATTTGTGCACACTGTTATTCAGACTGAAATCATACGTGCATTGTAAAAGTTGAAGTGCCGTAGTAAATCAACCTTCCAGGACCATCCATTAATTCAGAAATCCAGTTCTTGGTATTTAAAACTGGCTTTCTGTTTTTCACACATTTCTTTCTTTCTTTCTTTCTTTCTTTCTTTCTTTCTTTCTTTCTTTCTTTCTTTCTTTCTTTCTTTCTTTCTTTCTTTCTTTCTTTCTTTCTTTCTTTCTTTCTTTCTTTCTTTCTTTCTGATGGAGATTGGGTTGAGGGAAGGCAGGAAGAGTAATGTACCTTTAATGCATTCTTCCCAGGTCTGCCCTGCTAGGGCTGCTGGCTCCAGATTGGGAAATTTCTGAAGATCTTGGGGGTGGAGCCTGGGGAGGGCCAGGTTTGGGGAGGACAGGGACCTCAGCAGGGTATAATGCCCTAGAGGCCACCCTCCGAAGCTGCCATTTTCTCGGGGGGGGGTTGATTTCTATAGCCTGGAGATCAGACGTAACTCTGGGCGATCTCCAGCTGCTCCGTGGAGGCTGGCAGCACCAAGAGAGGGAGCTTAAGCCTTCCACCCCCTCCACTGTTTCCTTCATCTGAAATGACTCCAGGGAGCCACTACTTGTCCCTTGGGGGGTGACAGATATAAGAGCAGGTTATATGTAGGATTCCCCAACAGGATAAATAGCAGATGCCCAAAAAATTTCAGGCTGGAAAAACATCACAAGCGGGAAGGTTTAAGGCCTCTTTCCCTGTACTCCACAGTCTCAATGTTTCACCAGGGTCCTTTCTGCACTAGACCTTAAATCCTGGTCCAGCCCTGTACTTGAACTTACATTCTACAGTACACGCGAGTTCACCCTTGTAATTATCTCGGGGTATTTTTTGTTTCTACATTACACTGAGGTCACCGCGTTTTCGCCCCACACTTGTCCCGGGATAAACGGATGCTGTTGTAACCAGGGATAAATGCAGAGGTATTGTGTTTGCGAGGTGAACTCTGATAAAACCAGGGATGAGATCCAAGTGTGGAAAGGACCCATGAGTCAGACCATGTGCAGCTCCACAGTGTGGCAATTAACACCCCCAAGACAATTCGGGGTCAGGAAAATGGCACGGGGAACAGGCTGAAGCCCTTTCTCTTCTTCAGACCGTAGTCCCCATCCAAATTGGGCCCTGCAGTTCTCCTCATCTAGGGTTGCCAACTCTGGCTTGAGAAATTTCTGGAGATTTGGGGGCAGTGCCTAGGGAGGGCAGACTTTGAGGAAAGGAGGGAGCCAGTGAGGATGTGATACCAGTTAAGGCCACCAGGTCTCCCAAAGGAGTGGAAGATCTCCTACTGGCAGCCCTCTTCCCCCACCACTGCCAGTGGGGGGCAATGGAGAAGCAGAAATGTCACTTCTGGCATGACCTGGAAGTGATGACATCATATGGAGATGGCGCTCTAGCATTTTAGAGAATTCAGAGTGCTGTGCCTATGTGATGACATCACTTCCAGGTCACATCAGAAATGACATGACTGAGTTTCCAGCGAGTGTCCTGCTGGGCCCATAACCTGTTGGGGTTAGCTGGTACATAAGACACAGCCTAATTCAGTTGCCCACTGGGGTCCTTCCCTTCCCCAAACGCTGCCCTTCCCAGGATCTACTCGGAAATCTCCAGTAATACCCCAGCCCAGAGTCGACAGTCTTAGATGTGATGCTGCATGGCCCACTATCCAAAGATGCCATTTGCTCCAGGAGAACTGATCTCCACAGTCTGGAGGTCAGTTGTAATTCCTGGATAACTCCAGGCTTCACCTGGAATCTGGCAACCCTGTATTCCACTATGTATATATACCAAAAAGGCAGCGACACTCTACTGCATCTGTTTGGGTCTCGGTGCTGAGGGAGGACCTGACAAAATGTCGAGCTATTCTTGTGCATTGGATATGTGACTCGGCTTTGCACATTGGGTTTATGACCGCTGCCTTTATTTGTTTCGATTTGTTTCTATTTGTATCCCGCCCTCCCCGAAAAAACCCCAAATTACATTTTATTCAACACAAAGCTTACAGATTACACACACACACACAGCAGCACTCAAACCCATTTTATGCTGCAATTTTTAAAAAAAGTTTCCAACTGATCTTAAGCACCTATTTTTGCTGTCTAGGGTTGCCAACCTCCAGATGGTGGCTGGAGATCTCCTAGGATTACAACTAATCTCCAGGTAAAAGAGATCAGTTCCCATGGAGAAAATGGCCACTTTGGTAGGTGGACTCTTTGCCATTATACCCCACTGAAGCCCCTCCCCTCACAAACCTTGCACTCCTCAGGTTCCACCCCCAAAATCTCCAGGTATTTCCCAGCCTGGAGCTGACAAACCCACTGAACCATTTCACTTAACGTAGTCAATTTTTTTGCTATGCTTCAGTTAACCAGCATTTGACACTCAGTTTCTCAGAAGATTTCTAGTTTCAGGTATTTGGCTGCAGTAATAAAGTCTGAGACCATAGTTCCTTTGGCACAAACTCATGAATAAGAACCAACAAAATAAACTTCGGGTTTTTGGGGTGGTTTTTTTTGAGATTGTAATATTAACCAGATGGCTCCATCACAGCCTTGAACAGAGTTACATCTTTCTAAAACCATTGAAGTCAGTGGCCTTAGAAGGGCGTAACTCTTTAGGATTGCACTATTAATCTCCTTTATCACATTCCCCCAAAATTCCTGTACACATATGCAAATATTCTGCAGAAACAGTCCCACATTTCCGTAGAGGCGATTTCAAAACTTCTACTTAAATCTCTGAGGTGTCAAGTACCACAAGTTATCTTACAAAAGTTTGCTTTCAGATTGGTACATATTGAATTTACTGAATCGGTAGTACAAATAATTTTCCATGCAGCGTTAGAAACAGAACACCGTAACACTGGAAAGAGGATCCTTTTAAAATTCATTTTAAAAAAAACCCTCTGTATGATATAGTTCTTTGTACAGGCCTAGTCCCAGGGAAGAAAATAATCAGACTCTGATCATTATACAATCAAGGAAATGGCATCAGTGAGTCGGATGAAGGGGGGATATTCTTGCCCAGCCTCCTGCTGACAGAGGAATACGGCACTAGCAGCTCTCTGAAGACAGGAAAAAAGAAGCTTCTTCAGCGACCTTTTGAAATGGTAAACTTTCATAATTAATCTTTCAATTAAAGAATTTGTTTGAAGTCCTTATGAAATGTATTTGTGATTTTGGTTTAGGCGGGTTTTTTCCCCCCAAGCGTAGTTTTGTTTTTCAAAACACGATGACAAACTAGTGCTTCATAGAAAGAAAAAAAGACAGATACCCCCCCCCCCCAAAGAACAAAAAGGAAAGGGGGAAAATGCCAGCCTTCTTTATCTACATTACACCACATTTCCCTTTTCAAAGCTCTCCTCAAACCCTACCTTTCCCATGAAGCCTCCAACTCCCCCCACACATTGTTCTCATCTCCCCCTATGACAAAAAAGATGAAACACACATGGAAAACAGTTCTTTATTATTCTACTCATTCATGTGCATCCATCCTTTATTTTCTGTTCTTCTCTCCCCCTCCCGTACTTAGGGTTGCCAACTCCCACCTAGGAAATTCCTGGAGATTTGGGGGCTGACCCTTGGGGAAGGCAGGATTTGGGGAGGGGAAGGAACTCGGCGGAGTATAGTGCCATAGCCCACCTTCCAAAGCAGCCATTTTCTCCAGGGCAACTGATCTCTGTCATCTGGAGATGAGCTGTAATCCTTGGGGATCTCCAGCCCCCACCTGGAGGTTGGCAGCCCTACACTGCCAAGGCCTAGCTTAGATGTGGAAAAGTTATCAAACCTACCCACCATTTCAAAAATGAAAATAGCAGCTGCACAACATCCTGGTTGGACTGGAGCCACACAGAGGCAGAATAACGGGATTATCCCTTCCGTTCCTGTCCAGTTTCTTTGGTCAAAACCAACCCTCGTGCACTATTTATTAACACTGGGAGAGGGAAGAGGAAGACGAGTGCCCATTTTTTCTCCTTTCCATTTTTACCCCATCCTTCCTCCAAAGAGTTCAGGTTGTCTCCTACTCATCCATTTTACCATCACAACAGCCCTGCAAGATAGGTTAGACTGGGAGAGAGAGAGAGAGAGAGAGAGAGAGAGAGAGAGAGAGAGAGAGAGAGAGAGAGAGAGAGAGAGAGAGAGAGATTGCTGGCCAAGGTGACCCAGTGTGCTTCATGGCCCAGTGCAAATTTGACCCCCAGGTTCTAATCTACCGCTCTAATAACTGCACCACTCCAGCAGCCGGATGAAATATTAAATTCCCTCACCTCCCCCTGTAGTGTCCTAATCTGAATTTAAAACCGGCTGGGAACTTATCCCTCATCCTCCTTACTCTTCCTTTACTTTCCATAAGCAGAGCCTCAGGAAAAAAAGTGAGAGATGTAGCATATATTCCTCCATGCCTCATATGCACTCCCAAATGCAGAAGGGGAAGGGCTGGGTACATCTTTGTAAAGAAGAACAAGAAGGAAAAGAAGAGGAGGAGGAGGAGGAGGAGATTGGATTTATACCCCACCCTTCACTTGGAGTCTCAGAGCAGCTTATGAACTCCTTTCCCTTCCCCCTCCCCACAACAGACACCCTGTGAGGTAGGTGGGGCTGAGAGAGCTCTGACAGAAACTGCTCTTTTCAAGAAACACCTCTGAGAGAACTGTGGCTTGCCCAAGGTGACCCACAGGCTTCATGTGGCGGAGTGGGGAATCGAACCTGGTTCTTCCAGATTAGAGTTTGCGCACTTAAGTATACTACACCAGGAGAACCTGTAACCCCACTTGTAGTATAGCTGAGGCCATTGGTTGCTTGAAGGGGGGGAAATGCCCATCCCTTTAGAAAGATAATGGGATGTTATATCAGGTCATGTTGTTTACCTCCATACCAAGGAAAGCTCCACCTGACCATTTCCACTGATTAAGCCTCTATTAAAAGAACAGGACATCCCCCCCACCCCAAGTCTGTTGGCAACCCAACTGGTATTTCTACTGTCTCCCCCACCCAAAAGAGAATAACCAAGGTGAATGCAGAGGATACGTAGACAGAGGCACAGAGATCTCCTCAGATGAGTAACGTTGCCATCCTCCAGGCGGGACCTGGACATCTCCTGGAATTACAATGGATCTCCAGGTGACAGAGGTCCGTTCCCCTGGAGAAAATGGCTGCTCTGGAGGCTGGTCTCTGTGGCATCATACCCCACAGAGGTCCCTCCCCTCCCCTCCTCAACCCCCTCCCCTCCCCAGGCTCCACCTCCGAAATCTCCAGGGATTTCCCAATCTGGAGTTGTCAGCCCTCGATACGAGTGGGCAACTGGTGGGGTCAGTGTCAGCTTGGAAGGTTCTTGAGGGTTTTGGGTGCTGCATGGGGTGGCTGGAGTTTGGGGAGGGGAGGGAGCTCAGAGGGGATGTGATGCCACAGAGGCCACGCTCCTGTAGCTGCGGTTTGCTCCCGGGGAACTGATCTCTGTCATCTGGAAATCAGCTGTAATTCTGGAGGATCTCCAGCCCCCACCTGGAGGCTGGCAACCATATCCCATGAAAAGTTACTCCAGTTTAAACTCGTTGATTCCAATAAACTTATACTGGAGTAACTTTGGATGGGATAGCACTCCAGCATGTACATTCTTCCTGTATTCCCATTTACAAGAAACAGTCCCCATTTTTTAATAGCTCCCCCTGCTAAAACTCTGATTATTCTGTGCCTTTTAGGGAAGATTTTGAGCCTTTTAAATTTCTGGACAGGGAGCAGTTGTAATTCAAACCTAATGCATATGTGTGGAAACAAAACAGCAGCCGGTGTTTTGGTTCCTTTCCCTGTAACTGCATATACAAATGATAAATATTGCTGGATGTGTTTTGTGTTGCATGTCTTCTATCTGTACGGCCAGATGCATTGTAAGATTAATTTTTTTAAAATAAACTCTTACCGTCAGTTTAAAATGATAACAAGACTTTGGTGATCCATTGTGCTCAGGCACTGATTTTTAGTAAAACAAGCTCTTTATATGTATGCCAATTATGCCAATTTTCACCCATTAAATGGCAGAAGATATGGCTGCGTATCATTTTAGTACATTTCCTATTTTGCTCTTTCTCCAAAGAATACATGGTTCCCTTTCTCCATATTACCTTTACTACAGCCTTCTAAAGTTACAGGAGTGAAGGGCCGTGACTCAGTGGTAAAGGACCTACTTTTTGCAAGCAAAAGGTCCCAAGTTCAATCCCTGGCCTCTGCAGTTAAAAGGATCAGGTAGCAGGTGATCTGAAAGACCTGAGATCCTGAACAGCCAATGTTAGTCAGACAACAATACTGACCTTGCTTGCAGAAGGTCCCAGGTTCAGTTTCTGGCATCTCCAGTTAAAAAGATCAGGTGATTTGAAAGACCTCAACTTGAGACCCTGGAGAGGTGCTGCCAGTCAGATCAGACAAGATTGACCCTGGAAGACCAATCCACAAGGCAGATTTATGGGTTTAAGAGGCTAAAAAATAATAACGGCTCCAAATGCACCCAGTGAACTTCACAGGAATTCAAATCCAAGCCCCTTTTCAGTCCACACTAGCCCTCTTTCTCATCTTTGCAAATGTGCAAAATGTCTCTGTCTCATTATTTGGCTATATGAGGAATTGGAATGGAGGTGAAGAGAACCATTCTACAGAGAAGAAATCTGAAGCATGGCATTTGAGAACAGCATGCCAGGCCATGTAAGCCCAGACCAGAAAGCCCGCCAGCCTCGAGTTTGCAGAAGCTCGACTTGAGAGAAGAATGATTTTGGCAGAAGAGCTGGTGACTGGTGATGAGGCATGAAAAGGATTTTCTAAAAAACCAAAAACACGTAGTGCCGTTCTCTCCTTGCAGGCCTGGAAATTGTAAAGCATCATGTCCTAGGATCACCGATCACATTTGATAGGGAGTTAAGTGAGATACTAACCATGGACCAGCTTGTACAGGATGCCTTGATTTTTTAACAGAAGCGTGTGGTTAAATAACCCCTTTATGTATAACAGAGCCATCCCGGCTTGTCTCTAAGCCAAGGTTTCCCTGGGGCAAGAGACAGGCCAAATCTGGCAAGTCTTTCTATCGTTCAGGCCTTGAAACTGAGCAGAGAGAGAGCCTGTTGAAAAGAATGACTCCAGTGCGGCTGCCAGGCCCAGCCACTGTTCTTGCGCTCCCTGGGAGGAGAAATCTAAGTAGTGGAGAGACGCACAGCCCCGGAGAAGGCCAAAAGAATTATTTATGAAATGTTATGGACCAGAAGAAATACGGTTAAATGCAGTGAGTGCACAGGCTGGTTCTGAGCCACAGGCTTTCTCTCTCCACATCCATTATCTTCACTTGCAAAAACTCAAGAAGTGGGAGATGGAATATCATTTAAGTGGAGTCTGATTCCTACTAAGTTCAGATGGAATCTGTCAGATGGATTTCAAGCCAAGGGCATTTCCAAGAGGACAAGCTTGTAGATGAGCGGCCCTGTAAATGAGAGCAACGATTGCCCACAAACCACACGTTCAGGATGTGATCGCTGCTGCTAGTCCACAGAGCAGACCAGTTCAGAGGAGACGACGCAGCAGGCCTGGAAACGACAGATCTCAAAGTGGAAGCGGACCTTCCAAAAGACCAATGAGGATAGGAGAGTCACTAACTCCTCTTGATATCTCCCACATTTTGTAGGGGTTCTAACTCCTGCTTGGGAATTACCTGGAGATTTGGGAGGGTGGAGCCTGGGGAGGGCGGGGCTTGGAGAGGGGAGGGACCTCTGAAGGGTAAAATGCCATCGAGTCTACCCTCCACAGCAGCTGTTTTCGTCATGGGAACTGACCTCTGTCACCTGGTGAAATCATCTTTATCGACATTGGAGGCGAAAATAAAATGCCAGCTCTGAGTTGGAGAATACGTGGAAATTTGATGGGTGGTTCCTGGGGAGGGCAGAGTTTGGAGAAGAGGAGGGACTTTAGCAGGGCACAATGCCATTGAGTCAACCCTCCAAAGCAGCCAATTTCTCCAGGGCAACTGATCTTGGTTGTCTGGAAATCAATAGCAGATCTCCAGGGGCCACTTAGTAGTTGGCAACCCTATGGATAGGGTTGCCAGGATAAGGGGTAGGGTTGCTAGATCCAGGTAGGGAAACTCCTGAAGATTTGGGGATTGAAGCGGTTGTGGAGGAAGCCCCACTGCCTTCTGCTTTTGGTAATATAATGCACTCTCTCTCTGTGTCAATATGCACAAACATATACACATATGTAACTATTATTCCAATAATTACCACTGTCAGACTTTCAAATACCCCAATAAAATGCCTTAGGACTATATACATCAACATGGCCAGAATGACCACAAAGGCAATCTGTCTCAGCAAAGTGTGTTTACAGAGGGGCGCCAGTCAAAAAAATAACAAAGAATTTTGTTTAATATTCCATCTGCCTCCATTTGACATATAAATGAATACCACGGCGCAACAGCTTTTCTTACATCATTGTTTTACACAACAGAAACTCTAATCAGAAAGCATGTGTCTTCTGTTTTGTAAAACCATTCCTGTATCTAGGGAGAAGTATCTTGCTTCCATGGTATATAATCCTCTTTAAAGGACGGGTACCTTTTAGACGTACTATCACTTTAATTTGGGGCAGGGCTGTGGTTCAGTGGTAGAGCATCCGGTTGGTATGCAGAAGATCCCCAGTTCAATCCCTGGCATATCTAGTTAAAAGGATCAGGTAGCAAGCACTGTGAAAAACCTCTGCCTGCGACCCTGGAGAGCCACTGCCAGTCTGAATAGACTATACTGAGCTCAACTGGCCAAGCGCCTGCCTCAGTATAAGGGAGTTTCTTCTGCTCATCAAGAGGCTCCAATCAGAAATCACAAAGAAACAAGAGGGGTTTTTTTCCTGATAAGCCTGGTTTACTGTGGGGCTCATTTGCTTCTTCCTTCCTGTCTGTCTCCTTCCCATGCAGAGCATGACTGAAGATTTCCTGCGCTTGGAATTCTTGGATCTAACTCTGATATGTTGCAATGTCCGAATACAGGCACTGCGACCAGCTAGAGTGTGTTTCCTTCCCCACAACTGAAAACTGTAAATCACAGTGGACTCCTGGTTTAGTATCAGTGGGAAAGAAAGAAACCCAACTTTTTTTTTAGGCACCTGCGTTCAAACAACCAACTGATGACTTCTTCAATCAGGATGTCTGCAATGCTGGTTTGGTGCGCAAAGGAAGGAGGGAGGGAGCACAGGAACCCCAAAATAAAGCACGCACAAACTCCTTGACATCTGAACAGAGAATGGAGATGCACCATGACTAGGGCTGCCTGCTCTGGGTTGGGAAATACCTGGAGATTTTGGGGGGTGGAGCCTGGGGAGGTCAGGGTTTTTGGAGGGGAGGGACCTCAGCAGGGTATGATGGCATAGAGTCCACCCTCCAAGACAGCTATTTTCTCCAGGGGAGCTTATCTTGGTTGCCTGGAGAGCAACTGTGAAAGCAGGAGATCTCCAGGTGCCACCTGGAGATTGGCAACCATAACTGTGACAGATTTGGGACCCTTTATCAAGGGCAGATCCCTTCCACCAAAAGTCCATATCCACCCTGTCCTCTTACTTGTGAAATCTACTGCATCGAGTTCAGGAGTCAGCCACGTCCTCTGTGTCAGATCCTTTGCCTCCCTATTTGAACCCATCTCCAATCACTCTGCACGAGGTACTGGAGTACTCTGTGTCCCATGTGTTCCTTAACCCTGTCTAGACACTTCCCAACAATGAACTGAGGCATTTTCTGTCTCTTGATACCCCATCCTCCAATGAGCTTTGCCTCCATTCAGAAGCTGTTTATTTTCCTTTCTCCTCCTCTTCCCCCAAACAGGCTACCTTCGCTCACATATCAGTGTTCCCTTGGGTGGTTTTATTGGCAATGTGTGGTAGTCAGACAGTGCCCATCATTGCAGGATTAAGCAAACAGTCTGTTTTACTGACAATCTCTTCCTTCAAGAGGCACTTCAGTGTAGTGTCTTTTTCTAGTGTGGCTGGCTTAAGAGAATTTGCCAAACATGTCTGATATGCAACCCCCCTTCAGCCAGAGGGCTTGGAATTAAAGCTAAGGAGGGTTGCCAAGCAGAAACCCATGTGGATTTCAGTGGAATTCACTTCCACGTAAAGCATTTAGGGCTAAAGTCACAGTTGCCTGAAGTTCAGATGAAGTTTTCTCCTGCCAGGACGGTAAGGTTGCCAGCTCTGGGCTGGGAAATTCCTGGAGATTTTGGGGGTGGAGCCTGAGGAGGGAGGGGTTTCAGGAGGGGAGGGACTTCAGTGGGGTATAATGCCACAGAGTCCACCTTCCAAAGCAGCCATTTTCTCCAGGTGAACTCATCTCTATTGGCTGGAGATCAGTTGTAACCTCAGAAGATCTCCAGTCACCACCTGGAGGCTGGCAACCCTAGTGGGTGGCAAGCCCCATTCTTTCACATTAGAAATCAGCAGCTTTCTTTACTGGTGCAGAAGAACACAGTAGCAGAACTACTGCCCCCACGATGCACCCCTGCACTTCTGTAAAACTGGGGGCCCATATGTGGGCAAAGTGTGTTGCTAAAGGTGTTCCATATGTTACTCATATAGTTTCATAATGCCCTTGAGGGCTGCTTTTAAAACGTTTTTAAAAGGCCTAATCTGCCTTCCCTTAATGGAGCCAAACCCTGCTACTTTAGAATTTTCAGCTTATCCTAGCAGGGCCACTTTTGCAAAATCACCGTAGCAATATACCTATAACCACGGGGCGGGGGAGCTGGCAAAAAACCTCCCAAAACCACAGCAAGGGGATGGCAGGTATAAGTGCATACAGAGAGGAAATGTGAGGTTTGAAAATCCACACTCTGTGACTCCAGAAAGGCTGGAGCAAAGCACTAGAAAAGAGCAAAAGTCCAGTAGCACCTTAAAGACTTAACAAAATATGTGGCAGGGTATGAGCTTTCATCAGTCACTGCTCACTTCTTCGGATGCAGCTAGAGTGGGAGTCCATCTGTCCTATTTATTGGGAAATGGAGTGATTTCAGATGCCAAGGCTGTGGTCACATTGGAGGATCGGTGCAATCCGGCTGTGCCTCCATTTCAGGGGTGGCCACACTTGCTTAACGTAAGAGCCGCATAGAATAAATGTCAGATGTTTGAGAGCTGCGAGACATGAGCAAATATTAAACACATGTTTTTGTTGAAAAATATGCAGATTTGTTTTTTAACAACATTAAATGAGACTGCTGAAAATAAAAAGGGGTAAAAACAGATATTGATAATGATATTTATCCAATTATATTTGTAGGACACACTTTGAGAATGCATTTAAAGTTAAAGTTGCTTTCTTTCTCTCCCCCCCCCCAAGCCTACCCAGAGAGGGGAACACTGGCTGGAGAAGGGGAAACCAGTCAGGGAGTCATGCCGCCCCTTCGTTCCCCCAGCCTCCCTGCCAGGAGCCACACAATATCTGTGAAAAAGCTTCATGTGGCTCCCAAGCCACAGTTTGGCCACCCCTGCTCTATTTACAATGGTTGAATCGTCGTGGAAAGGGGTGACCAGAGAGCACACCCTGAAGTGGCCTCACTGTGCTCACCCCGTGGTCGAAGGTTCAGATTATTGCTGCAGGGCAACCATGCAGTGGGTGGTCATGTGGCTAACTGCTTATTCTAAACACCCCGCTTTGACAGCTGGAGGAGGCTGCCTCCCCCTCTAAAAAAACCTCATCTTTTCAATTAGCCCCTTCTCCACCCTGTGTGCTGCAAAGCTGTAGGCAGAGGAACCAGCATGAAAAAAGACAAAGGAGGCTTCTCAGCCTGCCCTTCCCTTCCCCCCCTTGCCTCAGAGAACAGAAACGATGGCTGAGGGGTGACATGATCGAGGTTTATAAGATTATGAATGGGATTGAGCAGGTTGAGAAAGAAGTACTTTTCTCCCTTTCTCACAATACAAGAACTCGTGGGCACTCCATGAAATTGCTGAGCAGTCGGGTTAGAACAGATAAAAGGAAATACTTCTTCACCCAAAGAGTGATTAACATATGGAATTCACTGCCACAGGAGCCGGTGGCAGCTGCAAGCATGGACAGTTTCAAGAGGGAATTAGATAAACATATGGAGCAGAAGTCCATCAGTGGCTATTAGCCACAGGGTATAGATGGGAACTCTCAGTCTGGGGCAGGTGATGCACTCTATTCTTGGTGCTGGAGGGGCAGCAGTGGGAGGGCTTCTGGTGCCCTGGCCCTACTGCTGGACCTCCTGATGGCACCTGGTATATTTTGGCCGCTGTGTGACAGAGTGTTGGACTAGATGGGCCATTGGCCCGATTCAACATTGGCTTCTCTTATGTTCTTATGTTCTTATGACAGCTGAAAGCTTGCTGCACATAACTAACTGACTTTTTTTTAAAGGAGCAAAAACAGAGCGATGAGACTTCCCAACTGGGTTGAGCTCGACCCAGGGGAGTTCAGACATCCGGAAATGTGGGGTGAAAGTGCTGATATCTGTAAACACCAGATTTTCCCTAGTGCCTGATTACTCCACTTCCAAATGGGGCAGAATGGGGTGGTGACAACTGGGACACAGAAGGCAGATGTTGCTATCTGATTGTGCTCTTTAAATCCGCAAAGTTTTATTCAAAGTGTGAACTTTTGTGTGCACGCACACTTCGTCAGACAATGAAGACTGGATTTAGGCGAGATACGCAGAGGGGCAATAGGAGAGCAAATCAGTTTCAGGAGACCATGACGCAAACTTCGGAAGGAGAGCCAGGACAGAACAAAATGATCTAGGGTTACCAGCTCCGGGTTGGGGAATACCTGCTGATTTTGTGGGTGAAGCCTGAGGAAGGCAGGGTTTGGGGAGAGGAGGGACACTAGTGAGGTATAATGCCACGGAGTCCACCTTCCAAAGCCGCCGTTTTCTCCTGGTGAACTGATCTCTGTCACCTGGAGATCGGTTGTAATAGCGGGAGATCTCCAGCTGCCACCTGGAAGCTGGCAATCCTACAAAACACTCATATGGATACAGCCCTGATTTCCTGGTAGTAGGGATGCCAGACTCCAGGTGGACCTGAGCTGTCCATCCTCCAAAGCATTCATTTTCTCCAGGGGAACTGATCTCTGTAGTCTGGAAATGAGCAGTAATTTCTGGGGGAGAATTGCAGCTCATTTCCAGAGATCAATTCCCCTGGAGAAAGTGGATGCTTTGGAGGGTGGACTCTGTGGCACTGTACCCCACTGAGGTCCCTGTCATCCCCCAGGATCCATCCCCAACTCTCCAGGAGTTTCCCAAACTGAATCTTGAAATGCTATCCCCCATCCCCCACCAGTGGGCAGAGTGGTTCTGGAAACCCTACCTGGTACCCAAAACAACATGTGGGAAGCCTTCAGACATCTACCAGAACCATCTACAGCCAAGATTTCAGCACTTCCTGCCCACACAAACAGTGACATCCTCTTTGAAATATCCCTTTTGGCAGTTCTGTCAGTCAGTATTCTGGAAAGGAAGGCCCTGGCCCAAAAGATACCCCAGTACTAAAGGCCAGGGGTCTTTTCGTAGAAAAACAGCTGCAGGAGCTCATTAGCATATGGTATGCTAATGAGCTATTAGGCTATTAGCATATGCCACGCCCCCTGACATCACCAGAAGTGATGTCAGAAGGGGAAGCAAAAGGGGGGAGGCATCTTCAAAAGCCTCCCCTTCCCTTCCCCAGCTGGTCTGGGTGGGGGAGCTAAGAGACAAGGGGTTTAAATTTTAAACTTCTTCTCATGAGAATTGGGCCACAGAAGGAGGAAAGAGGGAAGGAAAGAGAGAGAGTAGAGAGAAGAAAAGAAGGAAGGAAAGAGGGAAAGAAAGAGAAGAAAAGGGGATGGAATGAAATAGAGGGAAGAAGGAGGGAAACAGGGAAAGGAGGAAAAAAGAGAAGAGAAGAAGGTGGGAAAGAAAGAAAGAAAGAAAGAAAGAAAGAAAGAAAGAAAGAAAGAAAGAAAGAAAGAAAGAAAGAAAGAAAGAAAGAAAGAAAGAAAGAAAGAAAGAAAGAAAGAAAGAAAGAAAGAAAGAAGAGAAGAGAAGAAGAAGAAGGAGGCAAAGAGGAAAAAGAGAGAAGGAAAGGAGGAAATGAAAGAAATTTGGCAGCAATTTGGCCCCATTATATCATATGGGCCATTGAAGTCAATGGTGAAAACATAGGGTATATTCTGGGAGCTGGAGGGGAAGGGATTTAAGGGAGAGGCTCCAAACTCACAGAATAGCTAATGGAGCCTCTCCCCAAGATACCCACCATGTTTCAAGAACATTGGACCAGGGGTCCAATTCTATGGGTTCCCAAACAGGTTGCCTCTATTCCCTCCATTGTTCTCTATGGTGAGAAAAAAAGTTACTTTTTTCCCACCATAGAGAACAATGGAGGGAATAGGGGCAACCTGTTTAGGGACCATAGAATTGGACCCCTGATCCAATGTTCTTGAAACTTGGTGGGTATCTTGGGGAGAGGCTCCATCAGCTACCCTGTGAGTTTGGAGCTTCTCCCTCAAACCCCTCCCCTCCAGCCCCCAGAATATACCCTATGTTTTCACCATTGACTTCAATGGCCCATAGGAGATAATGGAGCTGAAATTGACATTCGGCTGCCTGAAAGACTCACCGGGATGCCAGCTGGGGGCGGGGCTTGGCTCCTGAGCTCCCGGAGCTGCGCTCCGGTGGGCTCCCCCCAAAAGACCCCTGCTAAAGGCAAAAGCTCTCCCTCCTCCCAGGACTCCAAAACAAGAAAAGCATGCCTTCTGTGGGCCCATTTTATAAGGAAGTGGTACAATTGGCAGTGAATTCCGATGTTAGCTTCCAGTTCAGGCTGGGTTGCCAATTGTGGGTTGGGAGATAGCTGGAGATTTGGAGGGGGGGCGAAGCCTAAAGAGGGTGAGGTTTGGGATGGGAGGGAGGTCAGCAGGATATAATGCCACAGAGTCCACCCTCAAAAGCAGCCATTTTCTCCAGGGGAGCTGATCTTGGCTGTCTGGAGATGAGTTGTGGTTCTGGGGGGTTTCCGGGCTTCACCAGAAGGCTGGCAAGCCTAGGTTCAGAAGATGCCAGTGCCTGATATACATAACGAGAAAAGAAGCAGAACTGCTGAGTAGAATAGAGCTACCAAAAATATATTATGCTGTGGAAAATTACTAGTTATAAACTCATATCTTATTGTAATTAATACATGCAAGTTATACAACAATTTTTGTGTGTACTGATTATTAATACTGATGCAACACTAAGACTGAAAGTTCCAATACAAATCTGTAAAGACGTTCAAACAAACATCTGGCAGCCAGTCATGGTAAAGTGCGAGAAGTGCTCCTTCAGCATTCAGTTCAAGTGTCCTATTTTCAGAGGAAGATGCAGAAATTCCATGTGAGAATTCATTGTGAAAATCTGTCTTCACCTGGAATTTCTGCATTTCCCCCTGAAAATAGGACACTTGAACTGAATGCTGAAGGAGCACTTCTTGCACTTTACCATGACTGGTTGCCAGATATTTGTTTGAGCATCTTTACAAATTTGTTTTGGAACTCCCAGTCTCAGTATTGCACAAGTATTAATAATCAATACACACAAAAATTGCTGTGTAACTTGCATTTATTAATTACAATAAGATATGAATTTCTTCGCGGCATATTATTTTTTTGGTAGCTGATCTCCATGAGTCTCTCTTTATTCCTTAATGGAGCTGCATTCAGATGTTACGGACAGACTGCTGCTTCCTTTCTCCCTCCTGTGAGCCCCCTTGCCTTATGCACAGAGCTGAGATTGAAGACTTCCTGCTTTAGGAAGCCTTTGATCTAACCACATTGCATCCTGGCATCCAAATTCTAATGCTTGAATGCATTGGGGTTTTTCTTTCTTGCCCACACACCAGGATTCTCAACCAGAAATAAACGAGTTCTGGTTTGTGGCCATAAAACAAATCTAAGGTTGGCCCGTTCCATTTTGCCACCCCAAGCAAACTCAGTAGCATTACCACCCATGGAGGAGAGCACCATCTGTCTTTCCCGCTGGCTTCACCCAAAAATCAGCAGCAGGGGTTTGGGAGGTGATCACAGGCACTAACCAAGCATTGCCATCTCCTCCCAGATGCCATAGATTTGGAATTCCAAGTGCTGCCTTGGATCTTTTCAGCCACAAACCAAGTTCTGAACAAATCCCAGCAGGGGTCTTTTCGTAGAAAAACAGCTGCAGGAGCTCATTAGCATATGGTATGCTAATGAGCTATTAGGCTATTAGCATATGCCACACCCCCTGACATCACCAGAAGTGATGCCAGAAGGGGAAGCAAAAGGGGGGGAGGCATCTTCAAAAGCCTCCCTTTCCCTTCCCCAGCTGGTCTGGGTGGGGGAGCTAAGAGAGAAGGGGTTTAAAGTTTAAACTCCTTCTCATGAGAGTTGGGCCTCAGAAGGAGGAAAGAGGGAAGGAAAGAGAGAGGGTAGAGAAAAGGAAAGAAGGAAGGAAAGAGGGAAAGAAAGAGAAGGAAAGGAGGGAAAGAGAGAGGGAAGAAGGAGGGAAACAGGGAAAGGAGGAAAAAGAGAAGAAGGAGGAAAGAAAGAAAGAAAGAAAGAAAGAAAGAAAGAAAGAAAGAAAGAAAGAAAGAAAGAAAGAAAGAAGAAAGAAAGAAAGAAAGAAAGAAAGAAAGAAAGAAAGAAAGAAAGAAGAAGGAGGAAAAGAGAGAAGGAAAGGAGGGAATGAAAGAAATTCCGCGGCAATGCGGCTCCATTATATCCTATGGGCCATTGAAGTCAATGGTGAAAACATAGGGTATGTTCTGGGGGCTGGAGGGGAGGGGGTTTGAGGGAGAAGCTCCAAACTCACAGGGTAGTTGATGAAGCCTCTCCCCAAGATACCCACCAAGTTTCAAGAACATTGGACCAGGGGGTCCAATTCTATGGGTTCCCAAACAGGTTGCCCCTATTCCCTCCATTGTTCTCTATGGTGGGGGAAAAGTTAGGATATAATGGAGCTGAAATTGACATTCGGCTTCCTGAAAGACTCCCCTGGGCGCTGGCTGGGGGCGGGGCTTGGCTCTTGAGCTCCCGGAGCTGCACTCCAGTGCGCTCCACCTCCAAAAGACCCCTGAATCCCAATATGCTGAAAATGCTAGATTTGAAGGTCTAGGTAAACCAAAATCTTCCTAACGCAGGAAACCTTCGATCTGGGCTCCGCATTTGAGGGAAAATGGGCGGAGCACCCAAAATGGAGGAATAAAACTATTATTCATAATATATGAACACTACCACTTAGGGATGCCAGCCTCCAGGTGGGTCCTGGGAATCCCCCAGAATTACAGCTCATCTCCAGACTACAGAGATCAGTTCCTCTGGAGAAAATGGATGCTTTGGAGGGTGGACTCTGTGGCATTGTACATCACGGAGGTCTCTATCCTCCCCAAGATCCATCCCTAAATCTCCAAGATTTTCCCAGCCTGGATCTGTAACCTACCCCCCGCCATACCAGTGTTCCCTCTAAGCTGAGTTAGTGTGATCTAGCTCACAGTTTTTAGCCTCCAGCTCACACATTTTTGTCTTAGCTCAGGAAGGATGGCAAAGTAGCAAACTACTTTATGCAGTAGCCAAATTGCTTGCTCGCAACTGTAATGCCAGTAGCTCACAGAGTAGAATTTTTGCTCACAAGACTCCACAGCTTAGAGGGAGCATTGCCCCCACCCCCACTTGGTGGCCAGATGGGACCTAGTAACCCTATGGGCCACTATCTCTTTCCATCCTAAGTTTTCCAGGCCTTTTTGCAGTAAGTAATTTTTTTTTCTAGTTCATGCATCTTGGTTTGTCAACATTATATTGTGGAGAATGTCTGATTTTATGGCTTTGAGTTATTTTCATGATAAATAATGGGCTGGATCCCAGTACTGCTGCTAACAGAAGCTGGGTTGGTTTTCACTGACTCCCCATCCCCCCACAACCTGTTCTGATGAGAGCGTTTTTTTCTGCAGTAAGCCTGGGGGGAGAGGGGAGAAAATCCCATTCCAGAAACTGCCGGTGGAAATGACCATTGGATCGACCCTGATGCATAAATAAATTATTGCAGTTCCCATTTTTTAAAATTTTATCTATTTTCACATACAACATAAAACAATAACAATAACATTCTAATACCAAATCAGACAGGTAAGAAACTATTAACAGTATAACAGAATATACATTTGACATTGTTGCAACTACTCAAATGCATGCAAATAATGCAATACCCACAAAGAAAAATTATTATTGTGGTTTCTACTGGTGTCCATCTCTTAATTTTTTTTACTATATATCTAAATGATTGGTGTTTTATTATAAGCTGCCTTTATGGGCGATGGAAGGGAGCTGGCCTAAAAATATGTAAAATAAACTAAATACTCTTTCCTGCACAATTCACAGGGGCTCTGAGGCAAGCATCCTCTTTAGGGCACAATCCTGTTTGGTAAAGAAGACCTTTAATGGGGGAAAGGTGCGCTGGCACTAGAGCTTCAGGCTACTGAAGATGCCATTATGGGTCAGTAAGGCGATAACTGTGCTTGAAAGCAAGCACTGCTTCTGTTCCCCAAGGCCAAATCTCTTTCAGGGATTAGGCCTACTTGTGGTTCTTTGAGTCATGTATTTACCTAGTTATCACAGTGCTGCCAAGGATAAACAAATCCACGCAGGCTTCATTGACAGAGCAGCCCAGAAAAGCAGGTTGTTCAAATAAGCACAGAGGCTGGGGAAAGAGGCTCATAGTTTGGGACTGTCTATCGCTCCTGTGCAAGGTGTATAGTTGGAACCTTCACTGGACTTCGGCCCTATCCTATTGGACGCCACAAAATATTAAGCAAATATATTCACGCTTGCCTGCTCTGCAAACTATATCCAGATCAAAATGTCCAGTTTTTCATGATGCAGAATTTGAGCTGCCTCACCCCAGAATGTGCCTTACAGGGGTATCAATATTGTCCAAGTACTACCAGGAAACATGGAAAGCTAGAAGTTGGTACGCATCGTTTATCAGAGAAGCCCAGGAAGAGAACAGGGCCTTGGGGATGGGGGGGGGGGTTCTCTACCTTGAAAATCAGAGGGCAATTTTGCAGAAGCAGCTGTCAATTTTACATATGGCTGCAGCGTAACATGTAATTAGGTCCAAAGTCAGCCTAGTGTCAGCTGTGGCTCAGTGGTAGTGCATCAACTTTGCATGCAGAAGGTCTCAGGTTCAATCCCCAGCACGTCCGCTTAAAATGATCAGGCACTAGGTCATGTCAAAGACCTCTATCTGAGCCTCCAGAAACTTGATTCCAGTCAGAGTAGGCAATACTGACCTTCATAGACCTCTGGTGTGAATCAACAGAAGGCAGCTTCATGCATTCTACCAGCACAGAGCCTCCGATGGGAACATGGGCTTTTCCCACTCACACACAGGAAACGTCTTCAGATCGAGGGAGAAGGGATTTGCTGTGGCAATCAGGAATGTCAGTCTGGAGATGGAACTCGCCACATGGACCACACTCAACAATCCTGGAATTGAGGCAGTGGTGGTTAGCGATGCAAGCTGTACTTGCTAAAATGAACAGTGCAGCTTGTTTTTATTCTGCTCCCCAAAATGAAAAGTGTCAAACAAGGTGATGTCTTCCATTCAATTTACCAGTATTTCTATCGCAGACCTGCTAATCTGACCTAGGCAGTACTGGGTCTCCATTGCTACGGTTGATTTGCCCCCTAGCCGCTCCCTATAGTGTGCTTAATAAATGTTTCTGAGAGCTCAGTTCCTTTCTAAGCAAGTTAACTGGAATGATTTACAGTACAATCCTATGTGCATTTTCTCAGAAACAAGTTCAACTGTGTTCAACAGGGCTTTCTTCCAGGCAGGTCTGCATAGCATTATAGCCATACCCTTTCAGACAGAGAGCCATGCTGGAGAGCCAGCATGGTGTAGTGGTTTAAGAGCGATGGATTCTAATCTGGGAGAACTGGGTTTGGTTCCCCACTCCTCCACATGAAGCCTGCTTGGGTGACTTTGGGCCAGTCACAGTTCTCTCAGCTCTCAGCCCCACCTACCTCACAAAGTGTCTGTTGTGGGGAGAGGAAGTGAAGGCAATTGTAATCCAGTAAAAAACCAGTACTATGTTCCAGCTGGGGGTGGGAAGCATAGATGCTTCTGTCCAGTGCTTCATTTTCACTAATGAGCTTGATGACCTTTTTTTTTTTTACTGTCAAGTCATAGGTGACTTCTGGCGACCCCATAGGTCTTTCAAGGCAAGAGGTTCAGAGGTGGTTTGCCTGCCTCTGTATCACAAGCCTGGTATTCCTAGAATGTCTCCCATCCAAACACTAGCCAGGGCCGACCCTGCTTAGTTTCTGAGATCTGACGAGATCGGGCTAGCCTGGACTATCCAGGTCAGAGTGGATGTGCTTAACTTGTCAATCTTTATTACATTCATAGCCTGCTCTTCGTCTGTCATGGAACTCAAGGTGGCATCCAGAGGGTCCAGGTGCTCTCCCATCCTAGTCATTCTCCAGGGAAACTGATCCCTGTCACCTGGCGATAGAGTTGCTGACCTCCAGGTAGAGCCTGGAGATCTCTTGCAATTACAAACCCTGCCCAACCCAGGCTCCACCTTCAAATCCCCACAAATTTCCAAATTCAGAGTTGACAACCCAACCTAGAGATCAGTTGTCATTCTGGGAGATCTTCAGTCTCCATCTGGAGGTTGGCAGCCCTAGCTGAGAGTGACTGAACCACATGAGGCTTTAGCCTCTGAACCCTGGTCGTAGTCCTCCCGGAGGCATCTGGTTGGACTTTGTGAGAAAGAGGGATGGGGATTGGCTGAACAGGCTGCTGCTGAGCATCTGTCCCACCCCTTTTTGCAAGATAAGCTTGCAAAGCCTGAACTGATTCAGAAGCTTGACCGAACCTGTGGCCACAGCCGAATGGCCAAAGCCTGGAGCTGGAAGATGAAGAGCAAGAGAAGGAGACCCAACCTGTGGACATCTTTTGCATTTGCTTACATTGTATTGTAAGCTGTTTTGAACCCCCATTGGGTAGAAAAGTAGCATATAAATGCTTGAATGCATGAATAGAACAAATGAGTCCATGCTGGATTGGATTGACCATTGGACTATGGTTGCCAACCTCCAAGTGCTGCTTGGAGATCTCCCAGAATTAAAATTGATCTCCTGACTACAGAGATCTGTTCCCTGGGAGAAAATTGCTGCTTTGGAGGGTGGACTCTATGGCCTTAAAACTTGCCGAGGTCCCTCCCCTCCCCAAACCCTACGTTCCACTACCAAATCCCCAGGAGTTTCCCAGCCTGGAGTTGGCAACCAGACACTGGTCTGATCCAGCAGGGATTCTCTTGTGTTCTTATGTTATGAATGGCAGCATAGATTATCAGGCAAACTTTCCCAGGGTCTAATTAGCACAGGGCAGAGACTCCCCTGGCCAAATGCAGGCCCACCAGCCGTGAATGGTGCCCCACAAGGCTCTCAATAAAACCCTTGTGCTCTTGTTTTTTTTACTGCTTGCTTGGCATGGCAGAAGGGGGAGGGCAAAGAATTGACTTGGGAGGTCCCAAGACTTGCCGGTAACCTGCACCTGTCTTTTTTTACCACCAAGATGCAGCCAACTTATGGCAATCCTGTAGGGTTTTGGAGGCAAGAGACATTCAGAGGTTGTTTGCCATGGCCTGCCTCTGCGTAGTGACGCTGGTATTCCCTGGAGGTCTCCCATTCATATCCTAGCCAGGACTGACCCTGCTTAGCTTCCAAGATCTGACAAGATCAGGCTAGCCTGGGTCATCCAGGGGAGCGGTTCACGAATTGTTCAGGCCTGACATATCAGCCAAGCAAAAGCTTCTGTGGCCCAGCTGAGGCTGTGCTTGCCCTAATAAACAGTATCTGAACCTTGAGGGTGCTACACATACCACAAGATCCGTGCAGTCGTTGCTTGTTTCATTTATAAAAAATTGGAATAGACATAGAAAGGAGAACTGGGTGTGGTGTAGTGCCAGTTTGGTGTAGGGGTTAAGAGCATGGACTCTAGGAGAACCAGGTTTGATTCCTCACTCCTCCACATGCAGCTGCTGGTGTGACTTTAGTCAGTCACAAGCTCTTCTGGAGCTGTTCTCTCAACGG
Source organism: Gekko gecko (assembly GCA_029375565.1). Classification (NCBI taxonomy): domain Eukaryota; kingdom Metazoa; phylum Chordata; class Lepidosauria; order Squamata; family Gekkonidae; genus Gekko; species Gekko gecko. The sequence continues at coordinate 158,126,596 of JAPDNY010000006.1, forward strand.
CAGTTCCCAAGAGAGCTCTCTCAGCCCCACCTCCCTCACAGGGTGTCTGTTGTGGAGAGGGGAAGGGAAAGGAGATTGTAAGTCGCTCTGAGACTTCTTGAGGTAGTGAAAGGTGGGATATAAATCCAATCTCCTCCTCCTTCTTTCCCTGCTGATCTTTTTTTAAAAAGTGCTCATTTAAAAAATGAGAAGTGATCACTGTTTCTATACAGCAGAAAAGCACTGCTATTAGGAAATCCAGGCTCCTTGCAAATGCTTCCCATGCACCAGGCCGTGCACGTCCAAAGGCCGCAGGTTGCGAAACAAACCACACTTGACGTCATCCATCAAAGACTGGGAAGGGAGGGTGCCTGTGTGTCCCCACCCCACCCCCGCCAATCACTGCAAAAGGTCCACAGAGATCTATGAAGCCAGATGGAAGCACCTCTTCCCTAGAAGCTGAAAGCTGAAGTCGATGCTGAAGAGTAAATGCTTAATAGCCTGCTGTCAGGCTTGTGTAATCTTGAAGGGGAAGGAGAGCGGTCATGTGCCGCTCACTGGTACAAAGGGGGCCGAATCCAGTGAGCTGCTGCATCTCTACTGCCAGCTGGTGGCTTTGACAGGAGTCAAAGGCAAGGGGGTGCCAACTCTGGCTTGGCATACTCCTGGAGATTCCCATGCCTGATTAGAAAGCACTTTCACATGGATTCTGGGGAGTGACATTCCCCATGGCTGCTTGCCACACCACCAGCCTGCACTGTATGTTGCCCTGGAGGCTGGGGAATTCCTGGAGATTGGGAGGTGGTGCACAGGGAGGGTGGAGTCTGGGGAGGTGTAGGAGCTCAGCAGGGATGTAACTCCATAGAGTCAGTCCTCCCGCCCCAAGGCTGCCATTTCCTCCAGGGGAACTGACCTCTGCAGTCTGGAGATCTGGGAGAAAGGCCCCAGGGGGAGGCCAGCAAACATGGCAACTCCATCGAGGTCCTAGAGCAAAGCACAGGACCAGAGCTGGGTTCCACCTACAATTCATAAGAGTCCAACCAAACTGGTTCAAAACTGAATTACCACTCTGGATTTCCCCTTTCACAGCTGTTTCGGAGCAGACCAGGCCTTCCTGCCTTGCCATTGCGTTCACCGCTGAGGAGGCTGCTGGCTGTTGAAAGAGGCACAGCAAGGGGGTGCTGAGCATCTTCAGTTGTAGAATGGGATGGAGGAGGAGCAGGAGAAGGAGAGGAGGAGCAGGAGCAGGAGGAGATTGGATTTATCCCTTGCCCTTCACAACCTGAAGGAGTCTCAGAGCGGTTTACAATCTCCTTTCCCTTCCCCTCCCCACAACAGACACCCTGTGAGCAATGCTCCCTCTAAGCTGTGGAGTCTTGTGAGGAAAAATTCTACTTTGTGAGCTACTCGCATTAAAGTTGTGAGCGAGCAATTTGGCTACTGCATAATTGGTTTGCTCTGGAGCCATCCTTCCTGAGCTAAGACAAAAATGTGTGAGCTGGAGGCTAAAAAACTGTGAGCTAGCTCACACTAACTCAGCTTAGAGGGAACACTGCTTGTGAGGCAGAAGGGGCTGAGAGAGCTCTTTTGAGGACTGCTCTTGAGAGAACAGCTCTGAGAAAACTGTGGCTTGCTCAAGGTCACCCAGCAGCTGCATGTGGAGGAGGAGTGGGGAATCAAACCCAGTTCTCCAGATTAGAGTCTGCCACTCTTAACCACTACACCAAACTCTTAACCACTACACCATCCACAGAGGAAGGTCAAGGGTTAATGCCAGACCTAGGGTTGCCAGCCACCAGGTGGCACCTGGAAATCTCCCAGAATTTCACCTGATCTCCAGACAACAGAGATCACTTCTCCCTAGAGAAAAGGGCTGCTTCAGAGGATGGACTCTATGGCAACATACCCTGCTGAAATACCTCCCGTCCCTAAAGCCTTCTTTCCCTAGGCTGTAGTAGCTCCAGATCTCCAGGAATTTCCCAGAGTTGCCCACCCCGTGACCAGAACTCACCATTCCCTCCTTCCTACCTGTCAAAAGTAGGAAATAAATAAACACTGTGCCTGTCAATGACTTATGTGTGAAATGGGGCTGCAGGCCCAACCACACAGCATCTGGGAGATCCTTAATTAGGACCTGCTACTTTTTGAAGCATTAAAAGTGTGTGTGGGGGTATTCAGGGCAGGGTCATGGCACCATGAGGGAGGGTGAACGCCCCCTGCACCATTTTCCAAATTCAGATGGCACCCCCTGGGGAAAACATACATGTACAGTATGTGTATTTTTTCCCCCTGCCAGGCAAAGAGATGGTTGGGTTGGGGAAGTGATGCGGGGAGTGCGCACATCCCACTCGCCCCACAATGCCATGGCCACTCTGTGAATGCCCTTCCCCCTCATACTGTCTTTTAACTTTACTTTTTAAAAAATAGCAGGAGCATCCAGTTAGACCTCCGTAATGAACTCTGCCCCACGCTTGTGATGGGGCAGAATAAGGAAGGAATGGTCCTCAATCACTGCCCATGACAAAGGCCCCGTTTTGGAGGGTGGGTGACAGGAGGGCGTGGTATCAAATGCTGTGGAAGGAGTTCTGTGCCTCCTAAGAAAACAGCGTCCCCTTTTTGGCTCATGACTGCATTGTGTGGGGAGACACAGCATCAGCCTCCCTCACTGTGCCATTTTTGTATCCTCAGGCTGCACCAGGAGTCCCTAGTGGCTCTGTTGTGAAATCGTGTTACGTTCATGGCCACATGTAATTTCCCCTGGGACTAGAGTTCTGAGAACCGAGCTCTCAACTTTTCTGGAAACTTCAAGTATACAAGGCTGCAGTTTTGGATTGGTTTTTCTCTTCCCTCCCCCCGCACACCATTTTCCTGACTTGGAATGGCCCTAAAGAGCAGCCGTGTGCCCTGTTGGGTCAGACATGCAGGTACCTTATGCTTGTCTCAATGGAGCAAATCACTGTTATAGCCCAGGCTAGCCCAATCTCATCAGGTCTCAAAAGCTAAGCAAGGTCGGCCCTGGCTAGTATTTGGAAGGGTGACTTCCAAGGAATACCAGGGGCATGATGCAGAGGCATGCAATGGCAACCCACCTCTGAAACGTCTCTTGCCTTGAAAACAAAGTCTAGCTCGCCATCTAGTGGTGCATAATGCTAAAAGAGCTAGACCTTCTGACTGCCAGACAATCTTCAGATCTCCTGGCTATACCACACACACTACCATACGATGATGATGATGATGATGATGATAGTGGTTGTTTCTGTTGGAAAAATTGGCAAAATATTAAATATTCAGAGATTGCAATGGACCTTTGCTTCACTGGAGAGGAGGCATTTTCTTCTATGTAAAAATCTTTATTTCTAAGGGAAGGGTTCACAGGAAATCTACAAAACAAGAAAGACACCTAGGACTACATCTTTACGCTTTGACCACACGGTCTGCAACAATGCAGATTCTTCTTCTTCTTGACACCTAGAAGGAAATCACCTGAATACATTAACCAATGATTGTGAGTAAACAGATTTCAGTTTTGGGGGCTTTGTTTCCATTGGCTCTGTGCCAGGTTTCCTTCCAGGTCAGTCTAAACAATAGCCCACAAGGTAAGCACATTTAACCCTATAATGACTGAATTTTAGATCTTGCAACACACATATTTCCAACAGTTTCAGGTTGGGAAAAGGCTTAACCCTCCTTATCCTACGGGCCTGATCCAAATCAAGCCTCCCTGCACCTGATTTTCCGGGGGGGAGAGGAACTGCTCGCACCTCTGTACATAGGATTCCTTGTGCCCTTGAGCCCTTAAAACACAGGGCTTTTTTGGGGCGGGTGGGGGCTTGGGGTGTAACTTCTTTACATCTCCTCCAGAGCCACATGCCAATGGGGCGTACCAAAATGTGGAAGATGTGGCCATCATGGGTTAGGCTGTTTTTATAATCCAAGGGGGGTTGCCTCATCAGATCCCCTGTTTTTAGGAGACTGCACCCTCAACATCTGGTTTGGGCATTTACACAGACTACTGCAGAGTAGTAGGGCTGGTGATCAGTCAATATGGGAAAACATGCTCCAGAAAATTTTGCATACCTTAGTGTGCCCAAGAAACAGGGGCTATAGAGACAGAAGCAGGATAGATTCTTAACAGCAGGTGTCATCAGCAACAGACAGCAGGTTGGAGATGCTGAAGAGTGAACCTGGGACCTTCTGGATGCCAAGAAGATGCTCTACCACTGAGCCAGAGCTCCTCCTCCCCACCCCACCTCTGGTGCTTAACTTTCTCTGGTATATGTGCACAACACTGAGGTCTGGCACTTACTTTGGGGATCCCACAGAAATGCAGTCTGTGTTGGTGCGCAGAGGCCAGGGACATCCAGGAGACATCCAGTCGGCAGGTATTCCTGTATAACACCCCGCCAGTCCTAACAAGAGGCATTTTGCTAGGAAATAAATAACATGAAGGATGCTGGTTCATAAGGCTCTTCTACCTGCTTGCAGTATCTTCAGAGTTTATGAATCTGACCTTTTCTAATGTGCAAATTGTCTTGCAGACTTTATCCTACTCATGTGCACACCAGTTTCCCAGGAAGGATGGATGTTATGCTTATTTTTCTGATGGGAATGTAGGCAGAGTGGGAAAATATTTCACTGAGAAACTCCATTGCATCCATGGAAGAGTTCTTTCTTGTACCTTTCTGAGAAGCAAAAGAGAACAGAGAGAAAAGCCAATCATAAGAGCATAAGAAGAGCCCTGCTGAATCAGATAAGTGGTCCATCTAGTCCAGAATCCTGTTTCACACAGTGGCCAAGCACCCAATTACTCTGGAGGACCAACAGACCAGGCATAGAGGCTGAGACCTTCTCCTGATGTTGCCTCCTGGCCAATGCTCCCTCTAAGCTGTGGAGTCTTGTGAGCAAAAATTCTACTTTGTGAGCTACTGGCATTAAAGCTGTGAGTGAGCAATTTGGCTACTGCGTAAATTAGTTTGCTCTGGAGCCATCCTTCCTGAGCTAAGACAGAAATATGTGAGCCAGAGGCTAAAAAACTGTGAGCTAGTTCACACTAACTCACCTTAGAGGGAACACTGCTCCTGGCACTGGGATTCAGAGGCTGACTGCCTCTGAATGTTAGGGACAAACATTAGAATTGAATTGGGATGTTAAAAATAGATTACTTTGCTTTGATGATTACTAAGAATAGAAGTAGTATAAGAAATGGATTGTATTTAAAATGTTACCTAAGAAGGAGAAATAGAAAAAGAAAATGTTTAAAATGAAGATTTGTTTACTGAGTAAGAACCGAACATAAGAGAATATTGACTGAAATATTAATGGGGGTGGAGCATCGCTGGGAGCCAGGGGAGGGGAGGGAAGAAAAATTGTAGAAAAGGATATGTTAAGAATTGGTTATTAACTATGGAACATGCTATTATATCCTGTTAATAATTTTTTTCTTAAAACAAAAACATTAGGGACAAAAAAAAAAATCAGGGCAAAAAAAGGGAGCGCACCGGTTATAAAATGTTCCCGTTGGTTGGCTTGTCCTTCTCACATACTTGATTTTTCTGCTCAGTGATGTTGCCCATCTGATTGCAACTGACCTCCTTCCGCAGCATCTTGTGGTCACCATCGATCAAAGTTGTGAAGCTAGGATGGGACCCCCGTTCTTGGCAGGACACGGTTCCTCTGTTCCTGTCATCGCAATGTTCTGTAGATTTCCATGATTTGCATGAGCCCTGACATGATGAAGACTGCCAGAGCCAAAGAAACTTATCCATGGACGAACAGAAGTGAGCCCCACTGTTTTACAAAATTATTTTTCCCCAAAGAGGTCTGCAGGTGTTGGCAAGCCCAAATGGCAATTGATTTTGTATCTTTTCACTGGGATGCCGTGTCTTTTAAAAAATACACATTCAGTTCTTTTGCAAATCCCAGTGCTTCTCTTTTTGGCTTCCTAGGTACAGGCTCTCCTGTCTATGGGGCCTAAGAGCCCATACAGGTGCTTCATCTGCATAAGTGAATCCTTGTTGGGACATGGAACTGATGCAGCAAAATGAACCCAGGCCAAGAATTGTCTGGAACTGGCTCAGCTGCTCCCTATGAGCACGGAGAGCTGCCAGTTCCCAGCCCAGGCTGCATCCTTCCCTTCACAATGGTGAGCAGATGCAGGCAAGAGGGGATAGCAGTTCGCAGATCGGATCCAAATGTCTCTGTTCTCACTCACTGCCAAGTCTTGCTGGACTTGAAGGGCCGCGATCCTCGCTGAGCACTCAGAATGGCTTCCAAAGGAATACTTCCTTGCCGCAAAGGCAAGGTCTGTGTAGTGTCAGAAAAATGCTATCAGTAAGGCTTTGTTTCAAAATGCTACTAAACAGTTACCCTCTGTTAGGCAGGTATTGAAAGGTAGGTTTTCTTGCCATCCAGGGTAACAGAAAATACCAACATTTGGTAAAATCTGTGTGTGCATGTGTGTTAAAGGTAAAGTAAAGGTTCCCTTGCTCAAGAGCCAGTCGAATCCGACTCTAGGGTTGCGGTGCTCATCTCCGTTTCAAAGCCGAAGAGCCAGCGCTGTCCGAAGACGTTTCCGTGGTCATGTGGCCGGCATGACTAAACTCCAAGGCGCACGGAATGCTGTTACCTTCCCACCAAAGTGGTACCTATTTATTTACTTGCAATTTCTTGCTTTCGAACTGCTAGGTTGGCAGGAGCTGGAACTAGAGACGGGAGCTCACTCCATCTTGCGGCACCTGGGTCTTGAACACACAGTGTGTGTGTTAAGTTCCATCAAATCGCTTCTGATTTATGGTGACTCTACGAATTAATGGCCTCCAAAGCATCATTTCATTAGCAGCCTTGCTCAGGTCTTGCAAACTGAGGGCTATTATTATGAGCTGAGATCGAGGCAGCTCTTAAACAAGTGATTTCTTTATTCAGTTCATAACTTAACAGAGGACGACAATGCATAGAACCAGGCTGACTTATGTATGATTAGAACGGACAAAAACACACCCAATAAACAGATAACAACCAATCGGAATACGGTGCTTGGACTGTTTCCCGCTGAAGACAAAGACTTCTCTGCTTGGCCTATTTACCAATCCATGTAAGCTAAGTTCTGATGGAGCTGCGTTCAAGCTCTTGCAATGCTTTTTTGACTCAATACATAACAGCCATGGTTTCCTTGATTGAGTCAATCCATCTCATCTTGGCTCTTCCTCTTTTCCTGCTGCCTTCAACTTTTCCTAGCATTATTGTCTTTTCCAGTCAGTCTGCTCTTCTTGTTATGTGACCAAACTATGAGAGCCTCAGTTTAGTCATTTTCGCTTCAAGGTAGTGTTTTCAGGCACGATACTGGCCCAAGACATTTTGGTGCCTGAGGTGAGATATTCAAATAGGAACACCCCCCTCCCTGAAAAGAATGCTTATGCTGGAATGAAATTTGTCAGTCTCCGCAGTGGAATGAAATTTGTCAGTCCAATCCCTCCAAGCTTATGCTGGAATGAAATTTGTCAGTCTACACATCTGGAATTATCCTACACACACACACTCAGAGAGAGAGAGAGAGAGAGAGAGAGAGAGAGAGAGAGAGAGAGAGAGAGAGAGAGTCACAGCCTTATTAACAGGGCAGTTTACCTCGTCATAGAAATGAATGAGAAACACACAACAGCAAGGCCATATCAATAGTTGCCTGTGCAGAAGAATTTCCCTGCGTACACAGCCATGAGTGCCACTGTGGCATAGTGGTTAAGAGGGTCAGACTAGGATCAGTGAGACCCAGGTTCAAATCCCTACTCTACCATGGCAGCTTGCTCACTGACTTTGGCCCAGTCACACACACTCAGCCTAATCTACCTCACTGGGTTATTGTGAGGATAAATTGGAGGGGTGGAGAATGATGTAAGCTGCTTTGGGTCCCCATTGGGGAGAAAGGCAGGGTATAAATGAAGTAACCAGATAATGAGTCATGTATTCCTGTCACTCTGTTGTTCGCTCTTAGTACCGCTCCCAAGTCCCACTCTCATGGCTTTCCGCAAACTATGCAAAACTGAATTTTTCTAGGCACGGAATAGATTGCACTATAAATGATTCATACAGTTGCTTGGAAAAATTATTAGGGACTGTGGTCTTATACCACTGTGTATTATATCTTGCTGAATCTAGGCTCCTACTATGGAATTTTGCATAGTTTTAATACTTATGCTTTGCTTCAGTTCTGTTTTTAGACTTCTGGTTGGTTCTACAGCTAAAATCCTACTGCACTGTTTCTCAAATGTCCCATCCGTCAATTGTATTGTATAATCCGCCTTGAGTCCAAGTGAGAAAGGCCAGGCTATAAATAATGTAAATGAATAAATAAAAACTATACTGCTTAGAATGCTGGAGTATGACTGGTAGACATGAATTCAAATCCCCCTCGTGGAACTCTCTAGGCTGTTTTGGGTCAGTTATCCTGTCAGCCTAACTTACCTCACAGAGTTGTTGTGGAGAGCCAATGGAGAGGATGACCATACTCACTGCCCTGAAGGATAGGACTTAAACGGAGATAGAAACTTGCCGTCCAAGATGGCTCCGTGCCAGGGCCGCCTCAACTGAAATGAACTCTCCTCCTAAAATTGTCCTTTCCCGATAAGACTCCCAAGGCCCCTGAAACCACTTGGTATGGCCTTCCATGAAGGACCCTGCCAGGCAAGCAGGATCCTTTTCTGGGTGATCTTTAGCCTGATGGCTCGTTAATGCAAAGCAGGCTGATCCTATGTTTTCCTCAGGCAGCTTCTGAGTCACGGATAATTCATTAGCCACACATCCTTAATTAAAATGCTGCCCAGCAGGCTCCACAGACCTGGAAATTGGCCAAATGGCCAAGTGTTCACCCCTGGGTGGGTGAGGGTCAGGAAGATCCAATGTGGTTTACATTTGCAATTTGGCGTAATCAGAGCACGGCACACCAGGAGAACTTCCAGTCAGAGCTTTCAGGATGTGACAACACTTTGACAGTAAAAGGAGGAGAGGGAAAGACATTCAGAAAACAACTGTGGGGTGGACCCAACAGAACTGAGGAAGCCATTGTGGTGTAGCGGAACATGTGATGGATTCAAACCAAGAGATTCAAAGTTCAAATTGCAGTCTCCAAATGTACTGAGTGAGCTTCTTATTAAAAGGGAATTAGATGAATTCGTAGAGATTAAGACTACCAATGGGATGTAGAATGGTATAACCTGATCTCCTCAGATCTTGGAAGCTAAGCGGAGTTGGTACTTGGATGGGAGACCACAAAGGAAGACTCTGCAAAGGAAGGCAATGGCAAACCACCTCTGCCTCTCACTTGCCTTGAAACCCCCTTGTTAGGGTCACCATAAGTCAGCTGTGACTTGATGGCACATAAGTCCAGCAGTGTCTGTTAGCCATGATGGCTGAATGAAACCTCCATATTCAAGACAGTGTTTCCGTGAACTGAATACCAGTTGCAGGGTTGGGGGGGAGCAACACCAGGTGGGGGATTTGGCCTCCGTACCCCCTCCTTGTAGGCACTGCAGGGCCCTGTGCTTGGGCACATTGTAGGAAACAGGACGTTGTACCAGATAGATTTTTTGCCGGGTTCAGCGCACCTGTTTTTACATCCTTCCGTTGAGCCAGCCACTATCTCTCATGGATTCTGTGAGGATAAAATGAATTCATGGTTGTTTTTACTGTTTAACTTTTTAAACTTTTTAAATTTGTTGTTGTGATTTGGCTAAGTGCAAAGTCATGTAAACTTTTTTTTCTAATTGAAAGGGGATATGTAAATAGTTTGAACAAACGAAATACAATAAGTTTCTTGGGGGGGGCGGGAGGTGTTATTCAAGAGCACTAAAACGGCAAGGCAACGGAATAATTTTTGTTTCTATAAAATAGTGCATTTTTCAGAGGCGTTGGTCTGTTGTATGTGTTATCTAAGAACTGGAGATTCATGCCACGCTTTGGACGGAGTGGTCTGTAGCCTGCAGAAGCATAGGCCGTGAGCCATCTGCAGAGTGTCAATGACTTTTTTTGTTTGCTTGTTTTGGTTTTTGTAATCTGGTTACAGCCAATTGATGGCGACCCCATGGGGTTTTCAAGGCAAGAGGCATTCAGAGGTGGTTTCCCATCGCCTGCCCCTGTGTAGCGGCCCTGGACTTCCTTGGGGCTCTCCCATCCAAATACTAACCAGGCTTGTCCCTGCTTAGCTTCTGAAATCTGTCAACAATGGAGTAATAACACCATATATAGACTCCTCAAGTATAATCTATAAAGTATGTGTATATTTTATCAAACAGTGTGCAATATACAACAAAAATTAAATAATCACATGCCAATGTCTCTTAATGTCTCATTCAATAACTATTCATCTATTGTTAGAGATTCGTCAACAAGTCATCTTGTAAGTTACACAAATTCACAGCAGGGAAATCACAAATATATATAAAAAAGCCTTTACCTGTATCACACAATACTAAGACGTTTAATTTTCCCCACAAGAGGATATAGTACAAGGTATTTAGTAAACATAAAATATAAATATCAAATGCAGGGGCGAAGACCACAGTCCACCAGTAAAGCACCATTTCACAGTTTTTTTCAAGAGTCACCCACTTGTAACACTGGGGAAATTTTCCAGAATTACATAGTTCATAATGGGGACAAAAAATGTTTAATGGAGCACCACCCTCAATGATTCTTACAATTTCCTTGAGCTACCAATGGGGTATGGGCAATGTGACAACATAACGTCTCCCTTCCAAAGCAGCCGTTTCCTCTAGGGAAATCTATCTCCGTGATCTGGAGATCAGCTGTAATTCCTGGAGAATTGCAGGCTTACATGTCGTTGGATCTACAAAATCACACAAATTGAAAAAGCTTTCTGTTTTGTCTGAATTCTCGCACACATCTGGGCTGCCACACCCACCCACCTCACATGCTTGCAGTGCCCCTGTGTTCTTCCACTGGCTCCAGGTGGCAGGTAGGGATGTCAGCCTCCAGGTGGGACCTGAGGATCCCCTGGAATTACAGCTTATCTCCAGTCTACAGAGATCAGTTCCCCTGGGGAAAAATGATGCTTTGGAGGATGGCGTCAATGGCATTGTACCCCACTGAAGTCCTTGTCCTCAGGCTCCACCCCCAAATCTCCAGGAGTTTCCGAGCAACCCTACACCCCTGTCCCCTGCCAATGGCCAAGGGCGACCTGGCAACCCTAGGCAGCAGCATGACTAGGGAGAGCATGCCCCTGCTGCTCATGCCACTCTGTCACTGTTGCCATCAGTTGGGACTGGAGGGATAGGAAGGCAACAACAAGCGCCAGCCATGCATGTCACCTCCTCCCCTGGGGCACCCCAGCTGATTTGGTGCCCCTACACAATTGCTTGGGTTCCTTGAAAGGTCAGTCAGCCCTGGGTTGCTGTTGCTGTTCTTACGACCTTTGTATCATACCTTTCCACCTGCACAGAACTCAGGACAACATCCAGGACCTTTTCAGTCAAGGCACAGGATTGACCTAAACCAGCTTACCTTCAATCAGGCTACTACCTTGTAGGTCTTGAACTGTGCCCTGCAAATTTGGAGATCTTAATTGAGATACTGCAGTTGTGAAATCTTCTTTTTCATGTTGGCTTGGGTTGGTTGGGTCTTGTTTGTTGTACTGAACTGTTTGTTCCATTGGATCGTGTTTTTTGTTTTTTTAAACCTTTTATGATTTCATGGCTTAATCTACTCATTTGGGTCAAAAAGCAGGCTAGAAATATGAAACGAGCATTTAAGCATCTGGGAAGAAGCAGCTATGTATCCTTCTGCATTACTGGCCTGTTAGAAAAGAAGGAATATTTTAAATAAAGCAAACGATAATGGAGCCATTGTCCATACCATCACCTAACACCTCCTATCCCAGCTTCTAGATGGGGAGATCCTGTTGATTGGGCCATGTCTATAGATTTGTTCAGTTATTACAGCTTTGGCACACAAATCATGTATCATGGGAGAGCACATGACCAGCAGTTCCCCTGATCCACATGGTCTCCATTTCACGTGAACAGGGCAACACACATATTTCCCAGCTTCAGTATCTGCAAAAATGTGTACCTTCAAAAATCTGGGTTTCCAATCACACATAATGGCGACCTGAGAATCAGGCATAGTGTGATCTCCCCTTACATGTAGTTGGATCTACAAAAACACACGGATTGAAAAAGCTCTGTGTTTCGTCTGCATTCGTGCACACATCTGAAGGCAGAGGTGTTGAGGACCACTCTGCACCCCCTAGAGCAGGCTTCCCACTGGCTCCCTGTCAAACCAACCCAAACTTCACATGAATACAAGTCACCTAATTTGCCTTGCTCCACAGATCCCCAAGACGGTCAGGGCTCCCAGAACTTTGTCCTCTTGGCCCTTCCCACTCAACAGTCCAGTCTGCAGACATGGCTAGTTCATAGATGTTGCCCTGTCCCTGTTAATTAGCCCATACGGTACTTAAACCCTGAAACATCCACACTGTAAATGGACAGAGGGCACTCTGCAAATGTACTGAATATGTTTCACGCCATATACACAGCTTGACTTCCTAAAACAGTAATTTAGCACCAGCTAAATACGTGATGTGATTCGAAAGCTGATCCCTTGTGCAAAACAATCCCCCATACATTTTTTTTAAAAATGTATCTTGCGGCTACTGCCATCGCTCCTGGGCTGTATCGGCAGCGCTCCCTTCTTCCGTTTCTGACTGGGTGGCTTTGGGCTTGGATCTCCCCCCCCTCCTCAGGTAGCATTTTGCTAAAGGCTTGGGGACTTGGGAGCACAGACAATGGCAGGCAGGGTGGCGGGGAGGCAGCGGCGGCAGGCAGGGCATGAAAAGGGAACTGGCTACATTTCCAGCATTTTTGCTAATGAGAACTCCAAATGTCCACGGTGGGCTGTTCTCAGCATGGAGCTCTCAGCAGCAAAGACAGCCAGGGCCATTTTAATCATTTCCAGATTTGTGTGGGAGGTCAGGGCCCTGGGGTGCCGCTCCATGTCAGTTTTATAAACAGTGCAGTTTTTCCAGATGGTCGCTGGCTCCAGCCTGGCTAGCAGGTTGATTGGGCCAGACCAAAATAACAACAGGTGGAGAACAGGCTGGGGCAGCCTGACGCTATCTCCTTTTTCCATCCATTCCCCAAAAGATTCTTTTAGTAGTAGTAGAAGGAGGAGGAGGAGGAGGAGGAGGAGGAGGAAAGAAAAAGAAGAAGAAGAAGGAAAGAAAAAGAGAAGAAAGCAATTACAGTTGCTGGGAGAAATCTATGGGGAATGTGAAAACGCAGACGCACACCTTTATCCCAAAGCTTTACTCACATTATGATGCGGACCAGTCCACATCACCAGGTTATACTATGTGCAGTCTACCTCTATAGCATGGGCCTGTGCATCCAGGGGGAACAGAGTCCCACTGCAACCCAAGCCATTAACAACATGCTTCATAAATGCCATGCTTAAGCTATCGATTTCAATGGGATGTAAACAAAACACGCAAAGTGCAACCACCGAGGAACCGTGATCCATGTAACTGGTCCCACACACAGAGTTGCTCAATGTGTGCATGTGAACAGGCCGTCTGTCTGCTTCCTGTTGCCTGGAAAGGATTTTTGTGCAAGAAATGGCATACGAGCGATATGTAGATCATCCAGTGATGAATGTACACACAGTAGGAATCTGCTGCTAAACACAGCACGACATGGATTCTTCAGCATAAGGATGTGTTGCCGGGATCCAAGACCAAGATAATTCTTACCACAGTTTTCCCCATTACTCTATACAGGTGTGAAAGTTGGACAATGAAGAAAGCTGACAGGAAGAAAGCTGACTCCTTTGAAATGTGGTGTTGGAGGAGAGTTTTATGGATACTGTGGACCACCAAGAAGACAAATAAGTGGTTCTAGATCAAATCAAGCCTCCCAAGAAGCTAAAATGAGGGTATCATACTTTGTATTCTTGGTGCTTAGGGGGGCAACAGTGGGAGGGCTTCTAGTGTCCTGGCCCCACTGATGGACCTTCTGATGGCAACTGGTATTTTTGGCCACTGTGTGACAGAGTGTTGGACTGGATGGGCCATTGGCCTGATCCAACATTGGCTTCTCTTATGTTCTTATGTTCTTCTGTTCTTAGTCACATTATGAGAAGAGAAGAGTCACTGTAAAAGACAAGAATGCTTGGAAAAGTTGAAGGCAGCAGGAAAAGAGGAAGACACAACACAAGATGCATTCAGGTGGGTAGCTGTGTCGGTCTGAAGCTGGTCTGTAGATGGTCTCCTCTACCACATGAGATGGCTTGACTCAATCAAGGAAGCCACAAGGGCCCTCAGTTTCCAAGACCTGAGCAAGGCTGTTAATGATAGGACTTTTTGAGGTCATTAATTCACAGGGTTACTATAAGTTGGAAGTGACTTGACAGCACTTAACACACACAGCATGGTGTGTGTGTGTGCCTGTCTGTCTGCATCTGTGCATGAGAGATGCAACATATACATGAGTTGTATGTCACATGGAAATAATTTCTGTTTAAGACCAGTCCTTGCATTTGAAGTCACCCTCTGGGAGTGTTCTCAAAAACATGTTCTCAGATGAACACCACAGTGAACCACTAGAAGAGAGTGGTAGCATTCCCAGAAAGGTGTTGTTGTTTTTTTCTGCTGGGATACCCCACACTGAAACCAGTAAGCCAGCTGATTTCATAGCCCTGCGTTTCCCCACACAATGGTTCCTTTCAGCTGTGAGCCCTGGATGGACTTCCTGTGCATCAGCAGCGCAGGAACTGTATGTGCTGAAAAAGCATATTCAGATTTCTGAATTGAAGCAGCCTTTTAAGCTCATCATGGAGGGTTTCCCCCTTTACTGGGAGTCAATCACAATAGACATTTCACACATTCGAGGCACGTACCAGGGTGAGCAGGACGGGAGTGTCCATCTTGCATTTTCAGGAGATTGCAGACATACAGACAATTTTTTTTTAAGCGCCCCTTCCGGGGCATTTTTTATTTTCAAAATACACAGACAATACGTAACAACATAATATATCCTAACCTACACAAAAACAATAACATACACCACAAATACAAATATACAATATTAAACATATATGGGGGGATACAAGTATGTTTTCGCCTACCATGCGTAATCATTGCCTTATCATTACACTACTCTTATATAGGTATCCTTAAAGTCTAATTCAAATACTATTTCTATACACTGATCAATCATTTTTATTCCCGCTTATGTCCATTCCATCCTCTTCTTTTTTCATCCTAGAATCGTACCATTCGTAGAACCGATGCCAAATGTTCTGAAAAGCAGAGTCCTCATAACCTTTCATTAACAATGTCAGTTTATCCATCTCTGCAGCTTCCATTATCTTTATCTCACCCCCAAAATCTCTAGGTAGGGTTGCCAACCCAGAGCTGGCAGCCCTACATAGTCCTGATCTGGACTGGGCCCATGCATGCATTCCCAGCACGGAACTCCAGACGCATGTTGATTGCGTGGATGCAGCAGGGTCCTGGGGGAAAGGTAATGAGAGCCTGAAGTCCAGATGCTAAGAGAGGCAGATTAAGTGCCTCTTTTTGGATTCCAGAGGGCAAGAATCCATTGGATGGTTTTCTTCAGCAAGCACCGTACCAATATGAATGGCAGAAACACAGTAGTGGTATCAGCCTCCTATTAATAAAGTCATCTTTAAAGTACCACAGGATGTCTTGTCTTTTTTTAATTAGGCCTCAGTTAGGGCAAAAGACTATTTTAGCATCCTTTTTAGAATGGTTCTTATACACTCCCACCTCCTGCAAGTACTCTGCTATTTTCCCCATAAACCATTTCAAGTGTGTATAGATTCAGATATTTACTGCTCATAGATATGAATCCCAAGAGGCGTAAAGATGTTTCTGTAAAGTGCATTTATAAAGGACTGCAGAATAGGTAGAAAGGATGCAAAGACATTTTTTAAAGATGACAGAGTTGTAAGGGTCTCATGGTAAGATAGGTGGATGTGTGCATCGTCAGGTTGAAATGTTATAAAACAATTCAGTGGCTGGAGCAAAAAAGATGATTGAGATTAACGCAGCTGGAACATGCTTGCCAGTGTTAGCAATTAAAGAGTCTAACAACAAAGAGCTCAAGCCAATAAAGCCACCAGTCAAGTAACAGAATCTTGATCCATGCTGTGCTGCAGCGCCACCAATACCAATGGCTGGTGGGGGTACTACAGTTTTCAACATAGCATGGATCCCACAATGCAAGAAGTAAATACAGTTCAATCAAGCCCTTTTAAGCTGCAGGCTCTGATCCGGCTCTTTAGTTTCAGCAAATTACTCTGCTCGGACTTTCTGATGAACTACTTGCTTCTCTTTCTGTTGAATAATTTGTCTGCTTTCAGGGCAGCACTGACAACAACTGGCCATCTGAGAGCCAATGAAGGAGTCATATTTCTGGTTCTGGGGGAGGAGGATTGAGTCATCCCTACCTGTGACCATGTATACTAGCCTCACCCATGTCCCTTTGCTGAAATGGGGGCCCTGAGCCCTATGCTCATACAACTCAGTCCTTGCTGCATTTCAGGGTGTGCAGTCAACAACATTCACCTTGCTGGCACATGATCAGAATGTACTGAATCAAACTGCAGTTCCCAGGGGGACAGCACAAGAATGCTCAGAGCATTTGTGATCCAATTTAGAACAGCTGGTGGACATAAACATGCTCAGTTTTGTGCATCAGGCAGGCAAAGCACGAATACTGGAGAAACAAACTATACAGTCCCCCCGCCCCAAGAAGCCTAAGGAAAGCATCTCAAAAGTAATATTTTTTTCCCCCTGCCAGGTCAGTTGAATGAAAAGCAGATGAGGGAAGGGAATGGGAACAGCCGTGGGAGAGCAGTGCAAGAATGCCAAGGCGCAAAACAGTTGCAGGACACCGCAGAAGAACTCTTTTGGGTTGCCAACATCCAGATGAAGCCTGGAGTTGTCCTGGAATTACAATGAATCTCTAGACTACAGCAATCAGTTCTCCTGGAGAAAATGGCAGGTAGAATCTATGTAACCCCATCCCTGCTGAGCTTTTGTCCCTCCCCAGACACTGCCCTTCCTGAGCTCTGGCCCCAGATCTCCAGAAATTTCCCAATCTGGAGTTGGCAACCTTAGTGTTCAAAGTAAAAGCAAACTTTTTGGAGTCTTCACGGGTGCTGCTTGCAATGTGCAAGGAAATTGCTTTTTGTTTTTTTAAAGCGCCCCCCAAAAGAGGCATTTTATTATTTTTAGACAACGACAAAACTACAAGACATACCACACAACCAATACAAAACAATACATAACAATACAATCTACACCCACTAAGACAAACATTAAACACTGATGGGGGGTTACAAATATCCGTCATATCCCAATTCCGTTATAGTCCCTCCCACCTTACCAACATAAAAGTTACACAGTTGCTTCTATACCCGCTAGTTCAAAATTAATATCTTATTCAGGTCTACTTTCATTCTAAAGCTTACATTGTACATTCATCATTGTTTCTTTCCATCCTGCTCCCTCTGATCCCACCAATCATAAAAGCATTGCCAAGTGTTTATAAAGGCTGTTTCATCATATCCTTTCAACATCAAAGTCAGTTTGTCCATTTCTGCTGCTTCCATTATCTTCTCAATCGGCTCCTGTTCAGTTGGTACCACCGTAGATTGCCAATACTTCGCATATAGAATTCTAGCCGCCGTTGTTCCATATATTATCAGATATCTTTCTTCTCTCCTTATCTCTTTTGGAAGTATTCCTAACAACAACACTTCTGGCTTAAACACAATATTGCTTTTTGTAATATTCTGTAACAATCTATGCACCTATACCTAGTATTTCTTTGCCCTCTCACAGGTCCACCACATATGATAAAACGTGCCCCCTTTAACATTACATTTCCAACACTTATTAGAGCATTTTTCATCATACTTCGATAATCTATCCGGAATCATATACCATCTGTAAAATATTTTATACATGTTTTCTCTATATGCAACCGCCCTGGTTATTTTCACATTTATTTTCCATATTTGATCCCATTGTTCCAGTTCTATATTATAACCAAAGTTTGTCGCCCATTGGACCATACTATTTTTCACTATTTCATCAATCATATAATCTGCTAACAACAATGCATACATTTTTTTAATAAATTTCTCTTCCGGCTCATATAGTATTTTCTCCATGTCTGTCAATGACTTCTCAAACCCTTTCTGTTTATCTTTTTTATATCTTGATTGAATCTGGATTCTATGCCACCAACTAATATTCTCCTCTAATTCAAGCTCCCCCTTCGCATTTATCATGTCCAAATATCTTTGTGGAGGATCTTCAGAGTACAGCCTAGGGAGAGTCACTGCTTCTACCGGCGCAACCAGTCTAGAAGTTTTGATGAACCACCTCCTTCGGATGGTCTCCCATACTCTTATTAGAGCATCTCATACCCAATGTTGTCTGAAATATTTACGTGCTGCAATCTTCTCATCCCATAAAAACGCGTGCCAGCCTTCTAAGAGATCATGCCCTTCAAGTTTTAAAAGCCTTCTGTCCTCCAGCATCACTCATTCCTTAATCCATGCCATCGCTCCCACTCTGTAATATATTGTCCAATTTGGAAGAGCCAGGCCTCCTCTTTCTTTTGAGTCCTGCAACATTTTGAGTCTAATTCGTGCTCTTTTACCCTGCCACACGAACTTAGTTGTAGTTTGCTCTAATTCCTTCAATATTGCCAAATTTTTCAACACAGGAATCATTTGAAATAAGAAAATCCATCTTGGTAAGACATTCATCTTTATCAACGCGATTCTTCCCATTAGGGACAACTTCAGCGTCTTCCATTTTTCCAAATCTTGCTTCGTAGCTCTTAACAGCTCTCTATAATTATCCTCTTGGAGAGAACTGCATCTATTTCTTAACTGAATCCCTAAATACTTCACCTTAGTACAGAGCTTATATCCAGACTCTTCTTGTAAACTCTCCCTTTGTTCCATAGTCATGTTTTTCGTTAACATTTTTGTTTTAGTCATATTAACCTTCAAGCCTGCCACTTGTCCATACTCTCTCAAAATCTTATTCAGTTCCGTGATTGAAGACCTCGGTTCCTCCAGTATAAATGCCAAGTCATCTGCATAAGCTAATAGTTTATAGTGTTCTCCATGGACCTTTAGGCCTTTCACTTCTGTATTCAATCGTACCTCCTCTTTTAAAATTTCCAAGGCAAAAATGTATAATAACGGTGAGAGAGGACAGCCCTGCCTCGTGCCTTTCTGTATCTGAAATTGTTCAGTCCGTTCTCCATTCACCATAGCTGCTGCTCTCTGTTTTAAGTAGATTGCTTGGATTGTTTGAATAAACCGTTCTCCTGCTCTAGCTCTCTTAAGTGTCTCTATTATAAACGTCCAGTCCAGGTTATCGAAAGCCTTCTCTGTGTCCACAAAAATTATCGCCATTTCTTTTTCCAGATGCGCTTCATAATGCTCCAAGACATTCAATAGCCTCCTCATATTGTGCTTTATCTGTCTTTTCAGTAAAAATCCTGACTGGTCTTTATGAATTCTTTTTGCTAAAACACGCTTCAGCCTATCAGCCATTATAGAGGCAAAAATTTTGTAATCCACATTCAGTAAGGAGATCGGTCTGTAGTTCTTGATATCATTTGCTTCTGTATCCGGTTTATGTATCAACGAGATTAGGGCTTCCCTCCAGGTGTCCGGTATTTCTTCTCCTTCCCATGCTTTCTTATAGATTTCATGTAACTGTGGAAGTAACACTTCTTCAAAAGTTATATAGAATTCCACTGGCAGGCCGTCCGTCCCTGGTACCTTACCCTTGTTCTGTCTTTTCTATGCTTCTACCATCTCCATCATGGTAATTGGTTGATTCAGGATCTTCTGGTCTTCCTCCGAAAACTTCTGCAGGACACGGTCTTGCAAATACTGGGATATCTCTTCTTTAGTTCTGTTTTCTCTTGCATACAATAGGAAATTGACTTTTGAACAGTGAAATGCTTAGCCATCTCGGAGAATTTTCAGTGCACACAAATCCATGAAGCTGCCTTCTTCTTTGCGCGACAGCCCCTGAGTGTTCACTGAATGCACAGGGAGGGAGCATGAGAGGGCTGGGCCAGTCCCCTGCCTCTGCACGATCTCCTGGTTGTTTGCAGGATGTGACTGTGCAAAGGAAGTGGCTGTGAGAACTCTCCCTCCCACTGATCAGGAACATTTGGAAAACAGGATCACAGGGAGGGGGTGTCCACGCAGTTACTTCCTCTATGTGGTCGCGCCTTGCAGGTGACCAGGTGGCAGAAGTAAGGGGCAGGTAGGGATGCCAGCCTCCAGGTGGGACCTGAGCCTACCCTGGAATTACAGCTCATCTCCAGACTACAGAGATCAGTTTCCTTTGAGAAAAGGGATGTTTTGGAGGCTGGATTCTATGGCATTGTACCCCCCCCCGAGGTCTCTGTCCTAACTAGACTCTATCCTCAAATCTCCAGGTGTTCCCCAATCTGGATCTGGCAACCCAACCGCCCCATCCCTCGCTGATGGCCAGGGGGGACCTGGCAACCCTAGGAGCAGGGCTAGGGCACTTGTTCTCCCTCCCTGGGTATTCAGTGAATGCAAGAGGCCATCAAGCATACTGGACTTCTGAGTGAGACCATTGATCGGTCAGAGTTAGGACTATCTGCTTTTACCAGCAGCAGCTCTCCAGGGTCTTAGGCGGAGAAGGTCTTCCACATCACCTGCTAGCTGCTCATTTTCTCCTGAGGATGTCAGGGATTGAACCGGGAACCTTCTGCATGCAAAGCAGATGCTATATCTGTGAGCTAGAGCCCAACCGGATGAAGTTTCCTTGAAGGTCTCTGTAGAAACCTAAGACTGGTTTTGAAAGTAGATGCCAGGGCAGCGGTGAAGAGATCTGAAAGCAAGCCTCTCTATTTGCCAGCCCTGGAAAAGATTGGTATCCTGGTTTGTACAGAAGCATATAATCACCCGAGTGAGTGGCTTTGCACCCCATGACTGTCCCAGAAATATCTGAGGGTTGTGTACACAGTTTTGGAGAAAATGAGGACTTAAAAGTATCCTTGGGGAACAAATTTTGCCTGAACATGCCTTTCGAGGAATGCACTTCTCTCCCCCGACCCCACCCGCTCGGCCTTTCTAATTACACAATTGGGGGGGGGAGGGGGGGCGGATCTCTATCTCTCCTGCATAATTTGGAGTAATTGCTCACAGTGTTGCAATTTAGCCTTTAAGTTCCATTTATTTTGTGTTGATTAATGGAAAAGAGGCTTCCTCCGGTGACCAATAAAAACGCCTTGCAGACAAAAGCGATCCATATAAGGACGCTGGAAGGGGCTGCCGCTGTCAAAATTGCGCACAAGACCTCAAGCCCTGCTGCCTGGAAGGCCTTGCCCGGGCCGTTCCCAAGAGACAGACAATTTAACCAGTGGTCTGTGTGAAAGAACCATTTCCTGGCCTGTTATCCCATCCAGAGTTCTGCAAGTGCAAGAACAATAAAAAGCAAGAGAGGACAGTCCACGGGATTTATGTTCCTGCACATAAAAATTTAATACCAGCGGGCAACTAATTGCACATCTAATTGGCACGGCTTGATTACCGGGGGGGTGGTCTGCAAAGGCATTCCAGTGGAATATTTGCAGAAGACAATGCTAATTGACTCTGTTTGTTTGGATAACACCGCCAGATAAGTAATTGTGTGTTTGTGGACATTTCCATTCAGGACGGGAAGAGGGAGAGGCTTCTCTCTTACAGCAAATCAGTCAGCACCACCCTCAGAGCAAACTGCCCTTCACTGCCAGGGCCTAAGGGCCAAAGAGCATTTGATGCTGGGGATAACCTGATCAGACCCGGTGGGTGGTGGGGGGGAGGAACGCAGCCACAGAAGCGCTGAGGCAGGAGAGGAAGAATGGGACAGCTGTGGCACAGAAGAAGGGGCACTGATTCTGCTTATGTGGTGTTTTTCTGGCTTAAGATGCCCACTGACACTTCTCTCTGTCCATAAGCTTAATACCTGGGGTTGCCAGCTCTGGGCTGGAAAATACCTGGAGATTTTTGGGGTGGAGCCTGTGAAGAGCGGCATTCTCAGAGGGAATAGAGCCCACCCTCCAAAGCAGCCATTTTCTCCAGGGGAGTTGAACTCTGTCTCTTGGAGATCAATTGAGCAGTGGAACAGTCTGCCTTGGGAGGTGGTGGATGCTCCTTCGCTGGACGGTTTCAAGCGGAGGCTGGACGACCATCTTTTGGGTATGTTGTAGGGCTACCTTTTGGCTACGCTCCTGCAGAGTGCCGGGGGTTGGACTAGATGACCTGCAAGGTCCCTTCCAACTCTAACATTCTATGATTCTATGATAATTGTAATTTCTGGGGATCTCCAGCCACTACCTGGATGCTGGTAACCCTGTTTAATGCCAAAGGCAGGGGCAAAACATCACAGTGGTGTCGGAATGACATCAGGCCAGTTGAGCTGAAAGGAAGAGAAGTCAGGGTAAGATAAACGGTGGTCATTGGGTTGCCAACAGAGCTGGAGATGCACGCCTTGCCCTTTTAATAGCAGTTTGATATGTGGAAATGGGCAGCTGAAGTTTTTCGGTGCACAGAGGTAAATAACACCGCCTGCTAAACAACATCTCATTAAAGCTCTGTTAAAAGGATGCGACATTTTTCTCCCAGCCTGTTGGCAGCTCTACCGGATGATGAGGAAGGATCAACTACAATCCTATCATTTCCCTTCATTAGAACAAAGTTTTTGAGTCCAGTTGGCACCTTTAAGGCCAACAAAGTTTAAATCTGGGTACAAGTTTTCGTGTGCACGCGCACTTCTCTAGAGATCCAGAATGAAACGTTGGCCCTAAAGGTGCCACTGGGCTCAAACTTTGTTCTGTTGCTTCAGACCAACATGGCTGCCCACCTGGATCTAATTCCCTTCATTGCAATGAACGCAGGAATCCCCTGCAGCAAATGGGGGTGTCTAGATGACATTGTGCCCAATCTGGCACACAATGTCTACTCTGGCTCCCGTTTCCCCCACCCCACCCCACCCCGTACTCTGGAGAAAACATACGCCTCAGTCCTGTAAAGCAGAGAGGAAACTGTGGAGTGGCTGCAGGATCTGCATGGGTCCGGATGCTTCTCTGCAGCTACCATGGGGAGGCAGGTGAAGCTAAGCTCCGCCTTCAAAAGGGTGGGGCTAGGCACCACATTCTCCACTCCCTTTACAGCACTTCAGAGGACTCATTTTCTTTCTTTACTGAGCCTTTCCTGTAGCACAGCCCTTGACAGAGCCTTAAAGCTCTTAAGGGGGAACTGTGGGGGGAGAAGTGTGTGGCGTGTCGGCAGAATAGGGGGCAGTGGGGGTGGGGGCAGACCGAAGTAAAGGCAGCAATAGGGCAAGTGACATGGAAATGTGGTGTGGGTGTGTTTGCTGTTGACTTTAGATACACCCCACTTTTCTCCCCAACCAGGTCGCAAAGTGGCTTACGTCAGTCTCCTCTCTCCCTTTTTAATCCTCACAGTGACTCTGTGAGGTGGTGAAGGTTAAGAGAGTGTGCCTGGCCCAAGGTCAGCCAGTGACCTTCTATGGGAGAGTGGGGATTCAAATCTGGGGCTTCCAGACCCTAATCTGGCACTGTAACCTCTATGTTACTCTGCTTGCCACTGCTGTGGAAGAGTGCTGTTGTGCCCCCATGTGGAAGCAGCCTCTGTGCATTACTTGAAAACTGTCCATGGCAGCCTTTTCCATGTGCTGAGCAGAGAAGCTTGCTGCTTCACAGTATGACCTACAGTTTCATCACCAGCAAGAGTCGACACATTTCCATTGCCCGTCACAGTGAAATTCCAAAAGCAAAGTCTGACCATGTTCAATAATCAAGAACTCAGATTCTCTTCCTCATGGTATATTTTAAAGGCTTTTAAAAAAATCTTTCTTGGAATACGGTGTATTCCCATCTCCAGCGCTGGGCAGAAGGTTTCCAGTCATAGACGAAGGCAAATTTTAAAGAGGCTGACAGGTTTGATCTGTTGCAGACAAGATATCAGAGTCTTGTGGCACCTTAAAGACCTCCTGCCAGTAACTTCCATTGCCTGCTGCTGCTCCAAGTGATGGCAGGAGAGAGATTTAAAAAATCATTGGCATTGTGATGTAATTTCCAGGATAACCTCAGAAGTGATGGAGGGGAGCTCTAGGAATCACCATAGAGTTCCCAGTGATTCCTAGAGCTACCCACCATCATTTCCAGGTTTTTCCCAGATGTGACATATGGTACAGGCAACACCATGCACCCCCCATATCCTAGCTCCCCAAGCTCCTGAGTGGTAACCTTAAGCAGAACTTACTTGTTAAAAATCATTGGCATTGTGATGTAATTTCCAGAAAAACCCCAGAACTGATGAAGGGGAGCTCTAGGAATCACCAGAAACCATAAAGTTCCCAGTGATTCCTAGAGCTACCCACCATCATTTCCAGGTTTTTCCCAGATGTGACATATGATGCAGGCAACACCATGCACCTCCCATATCCTAGCTCCCCAGGCTCTTGACTGGTAACCTTAAGCAGAACCTACTTGTTCAACTGCATGAAGTTGAAGTAGGCTCTGGCTTACAAAGGCTTATGCCACAGAACATTTATTAGTCTTTAAGGTGCCACAACACTTTGGAACTGTAGATTAAAGCAGTAGTTTTTCAAACAGAATGTCTTCTGGGGATATTGTCTGCATTGACATCCTTCTGAGGAACATCTACCTGTCTTTTTTGCACCTTAGAGCACATCTCACTTTTCTTGCAGTAGTGTACCA
Organism: Gekko gecko; assembly: GCA_029375565.1. NCBI lineage: Eukaryota > Metazoa > Chordata > Lepidosauria > Squamata > Gekkonidae > Gekko > Gekko gecko. The sequence continues at coordinate 158,151,405 of JAPDNY010000006.1, forward strand.
GGTGGGCCTATCAGCCCTCAGCATTGTTCTGTATGAACTGTCAATAGACCCGAAAATGCATCCCTATCTCCCCCCCACAAGCAACTCCAGTTTACAGGAGACGATCACTAGCAGTGGGGGAGCTGTCTGTCAAAGAAGCTGTCCATCGTCACTAATACAACTAAACCAGTTCACAATCATTTTGGCACTCCAGTCGTGTGCCATGGGAGTGTGTGCTCTTAATATGTGTGTTTGCCATTTTGGGTGAACAGGACAACACGTGTATTGTCCAGCTGTGGTGTCCTTAAAAATCTGCACAGAAGCTGAATACCATGCACATTGCCCTGTTCAAACAAAAAAGTGACTACTCTTATTAAGAGGATTATGTGTAGCACCAGTTGCCCATAACATGACTGGTTTGCCAAAATCATAATAACTGGAGAGGGCTTTTCACTTTGAGAAATCCCAGAGTTCCCTAGTTCACCATTTGAAAACCACAGGACTGAAGAGCAAAGGAAGTCATACGGGCATGCCTCCCCCATTCTCCCACCTTGTCTCCCTTGGACTACCCGACCCACTGGGCTCTCAGGCTTCCTCTCCAAGCTCCGGCTAGCAGCCTGTTATGGGTTGCACCTGGTTGCTATTAACTCTTCAATCAAAAAGGGATCACCAGGCAGATATAACTAATTTGGAAGGAGGGGCTTTCCCTTTCATGATGCAGTCTCTCTCCCACTCTTCTAAAGCCAGTTTTGGCCAACAGAAGAGTGAGCAGGAATTGATCCAAACAGGAAAGGACAAAAAAACCTCCCCCGTTTCTAACATGTTCTCCTGAGCTAGTTATTCTTACTCCGGCACTAGTGAGCAACAATGCTCCCTCTAAGCTGTGGAGTCCTGTGAGCAAAAATTCTACTTTGTGAGCTACTGGCATTAAAGTTGTGAACAGGTGATTTGGCTACTGCATAAATTAGTTTGCTCTGGAGCCATCCTTCCTGAGCTAAGACAGAAATGTGTGAGCCAGAGGCTAAAAAACTGTGAGCTGGCTCACACTAACTCAGCTTAGAGGGAACACTGGTGAGCAACATGGACATTTTACCAGTCTCTTGAATGATATCAGACCAAGTGATGCTCCTGGAGCAGAGGGAAAAGGAATCAGAAGATTGCTGGTTGAAGCTATGCTGGTAAAATAGTACTGACCCTCTCCTGTACTCTGGTGGGTGTCCACCAAAAGACTGGTAGCTAAACTGCAAAACTAGTTTCCAAGAAATTATGTATTCATGTGTGGGGGATTGGGGTGGTACATGGAGGGAAGCTGGCTTCTGGTTGTCATTTGGCTGTTTGGAGTAAATACTTCAAAATTAGGATCTTCAGGCCAAATGAGACATGACAGTGTCCATCGATCCAATTTGTAACCACTGGAGAAACTGGCTATTCTGGAGGTGGACACTGTGGCATTATACCTAGGATTGCCAGCTCCAGGTTGGGAAATACCTGAAGATTTGGGAACTGGAGCCTGATGAGGGTGGGGTTTGGGGAGGGGAGGGACTTCAGGGTATAATGCCATGGAGCCCACCTTTCAAAGTGGCCCTTTTCTCCAGGTGAAATGATCTCCGTCACCTGGAGTTTACTTGTATTCCTGGGTGATCTCCAAATACCACCTGGAGACTGGCAATCTTAATTACCCCACTCAGGTCTCTCCCCTCCTCAGGCTTCACTCCCAAATCTCCAGCAATTTCCCAACCTACAGTTGGCAACTCTGTGTCCTAAAGAGAAGGAGGAGAGGACTCTTTTACTTAGACGTGGATCCCATTGAAATCAACGGGACATTTTTCTTGAGTAAACATGTGTAGGGCCAAGGGACACGGATACAATCCTATATGCACTTATCTAGAAATGAGCCCTACAGAATGTAGTGACGATTTTGACCCAGTAAGTAAGCAAGGGACAAGGCTGCAAAGGTGTTTCACACTGGATGCGTGTGCTTTTCAACATCTGTGGCCCAATCTGAGTACTTGAGATGCAGGGTGGGGGGTCTGTTTTTAAAACAGGAAGAGGAGTCTCCGTGTTCAGTGGCCGGGGAGGGAGTGCTGGATGACCGAGGCCAAGAAGACAAGCCTGTTGAATCATACCCAGCCTGTGGACTTCCTAATTAGGTTTTACATTACAATTAAAAGACATGGGAAAATGCGAGAAGCATGTTTTAGTGTCATGTGCCAAAATACTCTCCGAGACGTGCCTGATGCAGAGGCCTGGTGCAAAGGACCTTTCGGTCTCTTCCAGCCCTTCCATTCAGTATTTTTAATGGAGCATGAAGAGCCATTTGAAGGTTCTATGGAAAGGGCCTTTGGGGGGTAATTTCGCAATATGACTTGACCGTGAATTTTGTGTGTATGTGCGTGCGGGGGGGGGGCAGGGGAGTGTGTGTGTGAACAGGCAGCATTAGCCACATGCAAAAAAAAAAACAACTGTAGGAAGAGAGCAAAGCATTTTTCAGAGATTAGATTCTTCCCATTTTGCTGATCTGGAGGAATTCTTTTAAATGCTCATTTATAAGGACCATACGCAACCGCATTCCTCCTCACAGAGCTGCTTGCAGACGCCTGCTGAAGTATGTTTGCTTTTAAGACGGTTCCAAAGGAGGATTGGGTTTAGGAAACAGCAATCTTAGTGGAATCAAGGGAGAGCTCAGGAGGGGAGAGAATGACATGTGCTAAGCCACAATGTTTGAGGATGCTGCCTTTTGCGGCCAGATCGTTGAAGTTTGCAGCAGACCAAAGAAGAACTTTCCCTGCCCCAAACCCTTTTTTCCTTGAAAAGCATTTTTTAAGCTTTCAAAAAAAAACCTGCTGTCAGATAAGAACACTTCAAAATGCTTAGGAATGGAATGCAGAGATATATCAGAGGCCAAATTCTCACTTACTAAGGTGGTCAACCTGTGGCTGGGTTGTGCAACTTTGTGCAGGAGGAGGGGGGGTCACATATTCCCCATGCACAGAAAATCAGCACAGCAGAGTAGATAGACCAAGCAGGTGTGCTGAAGGCAAAGAAGTAGATGCTAAAGGTGCCAAAGATCTGATCACAGAACTTCCAATATGTCCTTTTTTAAAGATCTGAGTAGACCTGGAGGAGGAGGAGGAGATGGGATTTATACCCCGCCTTTCACTACCAAAAGGAGTCTCAGAGCAGTTTATAATCCCTATCCTTTTCCCTTCCCCTTCCCACAACAGACACCCTGTAGGTGGGGCTGAGAGAGCTCTTTTGAGAACTGCTCCTGAGAGAACAGCTCTGAAAGAACTTGTGACTGATCCAAGGTAACACCAGCAGCTGCATGTGGAAGCATGGAGAATCAAACCCGGTTCTCCCAGATTTGATTCTCCATTCCTCCACATGCAGCCAGCTGGGTGACCTTGGGTCAGTCACAGTTCTCTCAGTGCTGTTCTCTCAAGAGCAGTTCTTGAGAGAGCTTTCTCAGCCCCACCTACCTCACAGGGTGTCTGTTATGCAGAGAGGAAGGGAAGGAGACTGTAAGCTGCTCTGAGACTCTGAGTGAAGGGTGGGTATAAAACCAACTCCTCCTCCTCTTCCTCTTCCTCCTCCTTCCTCCTCCTCTTCCCCAGTGAAAATATTCCAAGTTGCATAAACCCCAAATAGTATAAAGCTTCAATCCCATCCATACTTACTCAGGAGTAAGGATACAGAGGATCAGACTGCCTCCCTTGGCACTTATTTTAAGCAATATTTTGTCTGGGCAACTTTAAAGCAAACCTATATTCATAGATGCCTATGGGAATTTGTGTGGATTTCCTGGGAGTAGAGACAGTGCTCATGCGGAGCCCGGATACTAGAATCTGTCACCCCTCCCCCTGTTTTTGCTTCTCTGCAAGCTTTACACCAAGCCGAGAGCCTCTTTCCTAGCCTTCCTTATTCATTTTGCAGATTATCACCTTTTAAATATTCTTCCAGGTAACAATCAAAAGGTCACAGAAGCTGCTGTTAGGTATATTGCACTAGCGCTGAAAATGTGCACCAAAGTTCTGACAACTCTTGGTTAGGGTTCTATTTTGAATTTTAAGTATAGACATTTTAACATACTTAGACAATTTTTTAAATGTAATTCTTGTTTTGTTTGAATGTTTCACTTCCACTAATTTATATGAGAAGCACTGGATATGTCTTATTTTGGTTGTTAAACTTGTCCTGTTTTAGTGTTACAGAAGGTAGAAATGCCAGCCTCCAGATGGGACCTGGGGACCCCTTAGAACTACAGCTCTTCTCCAGACTACAGAGGATAAAATGGATGCTTTGAAGGCTCGACTCTGGGACGCTGTACCCCACTAAGTTCCCTGTCTTCTCCAGGCTCCACCACCCAGTCTCCAGGAGCTTCCCAACCTGGAAAGGCCACCCTATCTCCACATCCCCTGCGGTTGGTGAGGGGGAACCTGGCAACCCTAACAGAGTGATATCACCTCTCATGCTAAAGTCCAACAGCCTATCGGCTTTCTGGACAGGTCCTGAATAACATATCCATCTATGGTGTTGCCACAGAGAAGTGTGCTCTGGTCTAGAGCCCTGCAGATGCTCTGACCAGATTCTCTGACGTGGATGGTGGGTACGCTACTTTGGTTTGGCCTGACCACCTGCTACACCTCAATAAGAAAAAAGAAAGAAATATGTATTCCAAACATGGTTTAAGCCACCCTCCCCATCCCCTGCACATTGGGACCTGGTCCACTGCGCGTATCTCCACCCACGCTCTGCCCCATGATCTCAGTGGCTTTCAATGATCCCCTGAGTTTTGCAATGTGTTCAGCAGACTTGTAAGATTTTCCAGCCAAATGTTTTATTTCATACTAGATAAGATAAAAACTTCACAGAAGAAAAGAGTGTTGCTGTCCCTGACTCACTGGGGGAAGACTGCTAAAGTCTTTAGTGTAGAGAGGCTTTGGGAAACGTTTAACCGTTGAATAGGCCTGACCACGAGACATAGTTTTCCATCTTCTCATCAGGAATCGAGATAATGGTTATCAGGAAAGAAGGTCTCCCCAATCAGGTGTGAAGGATGGAGAGGTGATTCAAAGGCATCTACCTGTGTGTAATGTTTGCCTTTGGCGTCCTCATTTAAATTGACACTCCTTTCAGGACAGTGACAAGATTGATGTGAGGGACATGGATCTCAAGTTTCCTCACTTGCAAAAATCCACTTAAATCTGTCCTGACTATGAACACAGCAAGGTGCATAATAGTGCAATCCTAAGAACACTTCCCTGCCCATAAGCCCCACTGAATAGACCTGAGGGTGATTCTGAGTAGACCTGCTGAGGATTCTTCTCTAAAGGGAGTAAGATGTCATGGAAAGCAGGGATAGCCACTCTCTTCTACCAGGGGCCAGGTCTTCCCCTGCTGTGATGTCATCTCCACTCATGCCCATTGGCTAAGAGAGCTCCAGCCACCCTTGGAAATGTTGCAGCTCCCCCTAGTGAGGAAGGCAGGCTATGACCTTAGGAATCACCTGTCTGGTACTGGATACCAGGAGTGAACCTTGCTAGAGATCTGCCTGGGGGAAGGGGGAAGGTGTTTCAAGTTTTTAAAAACATATATTTTTTTCCATGGTATGAAAGTTCTTTGTACAGCCTAGTCTCGGCAGATCTCAGAAGCTAAGCAGCATCGGTACTTGGAAGGGAGACCACCAAGGAAGACTATGCAGAGGAAGGCAGTGGCAAACCACCTCTGCTTCTCACTTGCCTTGAAAGACCCTTGCTGGGGTCACCACAAGTCGGTGGTGACTTGATGGCACTTTACACAGAGAGAAGAAAGCTCTCCATTACTGGTCTCCTTGCTGGAGTGCCGCAGCAGAGAGCAGGCATCCTCTAAAAAATAAGCCCTTTACAACTGCCCCTCCAACTGACCAGCATGGCAGAGAAAAGTTAAGAGTTAGCCATTCTGACTAATGTTGCTAGCTGGAAGAACCTTTGATAGCTGGTGGAACAAAGCCCAGGTGGCCCTCGATACTGCAGCCCAAACACCAACTGAGAGTAGAGAGATGCTTTGTCTAAGTTGGAAAACAATGGGATCCCTTCCCCCACCCACTAACACCTGACTTTCAATTGCCTGCACATCCCCTGAACATAGGGATGCCAGCCTCCAGGTGGGACCTGGGGATCCCCTGGAATTACAGCTCATCTCCAGACTACAGAGGTCCGTTCCCCAGGACAAATGAATGCTTTGGAAGGTAGACTCTATGGAATTGTAGTCCACCGAGGTCCCTGTCCTCCCCAAGCTCCATCCCCAAATCTCCAGGTGTTCCCCAATCTGGATCTGGTAACCCTATGCCCCCCATCCCTCACAGGTGGCCAGGGGGGGCTTGGCAACCCAAAAGTCTCTGTTCAGCAGCAAAATGAAACAATCCCTCTCCATCGACTCTGGCAATGCAATCACACAAAGCCTTTTATTGCATTAAAATGTCATCCTTTCTTCTCACATGTGTTTCCTGTTCAAGTCTCCTGTCCAATATCACTTGTGCTGGACATCCTGTTCAGCCTGAGTTCAGAGTGGAGGCTTAAAGACCTGCAGGTGGTAGGCCTCAAACGCCTCCCTGGCTCTCTGTTGAGCTGTGCATGTGTGAAGCTTTCCTAAATCTCCTCCTACGCTGAGAACAAGGAAAAAAATTCCAACCAGAAAGGGAGAGGTTATTGCTTAACAAATGAAATCACAAAACACCCTACAGAGTCAAGATGCCCAGAGAGCCTGTGTGCAAGAAGCAGAGAATAATAAAGAATAAAATGTGGAAATGGGGGGGGGAAATTTCCCAGTGGACCACTGCCCCAGAGACAGGTTTGACAGCTCTGGGTTGGGAAATACCTTGAGATTTGAGGAGTGGAGCGACCTCAGCAGGGTATAATGTCATAGAGTCCAGCCTCCAAAGCAGCCATTTTCTCCAAGGGAACTGATCTTGGTCATCTGGAGATCAATTGTAATAGCAGAAGATCTCCAGGTGCCACCTGGAGGTTGGCACCCCTACCTAGAAGGCTGCTGGTGCCCAGAAGCAAGCAGAGCCAAGCCCCAGCAACTCTGCCAGGCCTTGTACCTTGGGTTGCCAACCTGCCACTGGAGAGCCCCGGGAGATATCCATGGCTGGAGCCCTAGAACATGACATCACTCACACCATGGTGTCCTTTCTGGGCAAAAACCCAGAAGTGACATCACACACACACACATACCATGGCACTCTAGGAATTCCTAGGTGTTGCTGGAATTCCTAGAACAGGGGTCCCCAATGTGGGTGCCTGTGGGTGCCATGGGGTCTGCCAACACCTTTCTTGGTGCCCACCAAGTGTTGTTAGAAAGTAGGTGGGGCCACATGGGGGTCTTGACCTGCAGGGCTTCTGACTGGCCACTGGATGTCTGATTGGCAGTGCAGATTGAAATAACATTGTTTCAGCAACAGCTGTCCCAACAATGTTGGTTTTATTCTCTCCCTCGTTCCTCTTTCCCAGTGTGTTTTTTAAAATTACCCTTCTCCCCTGTACTTGGGCTTTTTCTCTGTGTGTGAGACCCTGCACACACCCCTCCATGTCAGAATACTAAATATGTGGGGACTCCTGTCAGAGAGCATGGCGGGGTGTGTGTGTGTGTGTGCACTCACTTCCAGGTTTCTGCCCAGAAATGACATCATAGCATTCCCCCTCCTTCCTTCCCACCACGGCAATGATCAGACAGCATCAGACACTTGGATATGGAGGTGGAAGATTGCCTGCAGCAGCCTGGCACCTAGAAATCCAACTTGTGCCCATCAGCCACAACAATAATCAGCACTGTTTTCCACACGGGACAAGCATGTGCCATTTCCCCAGTGCTGCTAACAGCTGCCAGTACGATCCAGTGGCAAAGCGGCTTCCTTCCAAATGTCAGGTCTCCCCCTCTGTCCGCAGCCGTGGCCAGCCTCTCTCCCCTTCCCTGCAGCAAAAGCACTCACTGAGCTCATAGTGGGGACTAACCCTGGGACCTTCTGCATGCAAAGCAGATACAGCCATGGCCCAGCCTTTGGGTCTGCATTTTTAATCCTGGCCACCTAAGTTTTCGAGATGGTTTTGTTTAATGACACCATTGCTTTTTGTACTGTAGTGTATGAGCATTGATTTCAGAAGCAGGTGGGGTTGCTGACTGGTCCCTCTTGTCCTTTTAATGTCAGCTTGATCTTCAGTGATTAGCAGCTCATGCCATTTACCTCCATGCCAAACAAGCTTTCTGCATAGTAAACCTCTGTTAAAGGGACAGGACATTCCCCCCCTCTAGCTGGCAACCTTACTAGTGGGGTGGTGGGAAATGTCTGTCCCTTTAAGTGAGGCTTAATATGCAAAAAGCCTTTCAGCCTTGCTGTGAAGAGATAACTGTATTCCCGTTTGTCCTTTGTGCATGCAAGTTGTTGCAGATTTCCTGGAAAGTGCATTCACATATGCAAGTTTGACATCTAAGCTGCAGAATCACTCATTTGGTCATAGCAATGTCTGTGATTTGGAAGGCACAGTCATCTCAGGGTCTAACTACATGATACACTGGGTGTTTCATTTATAGGATGCCTAGTGTTTTTAAAAGTCATTTCGCAAGCATCTAGAAGCCTGTCTTGGCAAGAGAAGAAGAAGGGAAGAGACTGGATTTATACCCTGCCCTTCACTACCCAAAGGAGTCTTAGAGTGGCTTACAATCTCCTTTCCCTTCCCCTCCCCACAACACATACCCTGTAGGTGGGGCTGAGAGAGCTCTTGAGAGAACAGCTCTGAAAGAACTTGTAACTGACCCAGGTCACACCAGCAACTGCATGTGGACAAGCGGGGCATCAAACCCGGTTCTCCCAGATTAGAGTCCACAATCCTATCCACTACACACTCTCTGCAGTCAGGAGGAAGACGCAGGCAGAGTTACCCTTTCTGCCTCTCCCACCCATGGAGCTCTGCTCATGGAAGAAGAAGAAGAAGAAGAAGAAGAAGAAGAAGAAGAAGAAGAAGAAGAAGAAGAAGAAGAAGAAGAAGAAGAAGAAGAAGAAGAAGAAGAAGAAGAAGAAGAAGAAGAAGAAGAAGAAGAAGAAGAAGAAGAAGAAGAAGAAGAAGGGAGCAATTTCTCTCCCTCTCCTCTCCCTCTCCCTCTCCCCTCCCCATTGCACCATTACACCAAACTAGCAAACACATGGGGGCCTTATATCTTTGCAATGAAAAGGCCTAGAGACTACATTAAAAAGATTAAGAAAGCTGGGAATTCCAAATACTAAATTGTGACAAGAGATTGCCGTGCTACAATGTTGTAGCAATACAGGTACTACCTTTTTTTAAAAAAAGCCCTTTGAAGGCTGGGGAACATAACAGGCATGGGGGGCTAAGGCAAAATAAGTGTGGAGAAAACTGATGTGTGGACACACTGTTCCCACTGCAAAAGCCTGTACATTTGGAGAAGCAGTAAAAACTACAGGAAGGATACATGTATGTGGGGGATAAAGTTACATTTGGTGATGCTGGGCTGGAACCTACAATCTGTGGATGTTCGATCTTGGGATGTCCCCTGCTTTCTCATTCCCCTGGAGCCCTTTATAACCCAGAGAAAGTTTATTCTCAGGCTCAGGGGCCCTGGATGGACTAGGGTTGTCACCTCCAGGAGGGGCCTGGAGATCATCCAAAATAAGAGAATCAGTTCCCTTGGAGAAAGCGGCTTTTTTTTGAGGGTGGACTCTATGGCATTATACCATGCTGAAGTCCTTCTCCTCAAACCCCACCCTCCCAGGCTCCACCCCGAAATCTCCAGGAATTTCCTAACCCAGAGCTTGCAACCATACCTAATAGCTATGTGGGCCCGGAAGCAGCAGTGGGAAGGGGAGAGGGACAGAAATGGCTCCTTTCTTCTTCTTCTTCTTCTTCTTCTTCTTCTTCTTCTTCTTCTTCTTCTTCTTCTTCTTCTTCTTCTTCTTCTTCTTCTTCTTCTTCTTCTTCTTCTTCTTCTTCCATGAGCAGAGCTCCATGGATGGGAGAGGCAGAAAGGGAAACTCTGTCCCCATCTTTCTCCTGACTGCAGCCTCCGAACACCACATGTGGCTATTAGTCCACAGGGGTCCGCTGACCTCAGGGATAAACTTTCCTAGTGTCATAAATGGCTTGTTGGGGAAGGGGAAAACAAGGAAGATTCAGAGCCAGCAGGGCTTCTGCGGGTGTGAATCCAACCTGCATTGTGGAGTGGCAAGACTGTACATGTCCTGAATGTCTACAAAAATAACAGGTCAGTTAGTTGCATCTAACAGTCTACTCTTCTTTCTGCTCCTTCTTCACAGCTTCAGTCAAAAATGGGGGTGTCATCTCAGTTCCCAAGAATGCCTTGTCTGCTCTGATGATTATTGTATTTCTGGAAAGGTTTCAGCAAGGACTTGGTTCTCCATCTGCTGAGGTCACCTTAAGAACATAAGAGAAGCCATGTTGGATCAGGCCAATGGCCCATCCAGCCCAACACTCTGTGTCACACCGTGGCCAAACATCAGATGCCATCAGGAGGTCTACCAGCAGGGCCAGAACTCCAGAAGCCCTCCCACTGTTGTCCCCCAAGCACCAAGAACACAGAGCATCACTGCCTCAGACGCAATGTTCCAGCTATACCTTGCAGCTAATAGCCACTGATGGACCTCTGCTCCATATATGTTTATCCAGTCCCCTCTTGAAGCTGTCTATACTTGTAGCTGCCACCACTTCCTGTGGCAGTGAATTCCACAAGTTAATTAAATATCAGGAGAAGCTTCCTAACTGTAAGAGTGGTTGAGCAGTGGAACAGCCTGCCTCGGGAGGTGGTGGATGCTCCTTCACTGGACGTTTTCAAGTGGAGACTGGACAACCATCTTTCAGATATGTTGTAGGTATGTAGAGCTATCTTTCGGCTATGCTCCTGCAGAGTGCAGGGGGTTGGACTAGATGACCTGCAAGGTCCCTTCCAACTCTAACATTCTATGATTCTATACACTTTGGGTGAAGAAGTACTTCCTTTTATCTGTTCCAAACCTACTACTCTGTGACACCTTTCCATTAACCATGAGCAGAAAACAGCTGCATGAGTCACCTGCAATCTAATCTCTTGAACAATTGGACCAAACCATCCTTTAGCTTCCTTGTGTGATATGATACTGAAAAGCTCCCTGTTTGCAACACTAATCTCCAGGTAATATTTGAGGGACTATCTCTACCCACATGAACCTTCCCATTCTTTCACATCTCTTGGGGTGGCCTTGTTCGGAATCCTGTTATAGCATGCTGTAAAAATGTGTGGGGCTCGAAGCTGGATTTTCTCAGTGGCCACGTTGCACCTTTGGAATCAGTAGGCAAGAATGCTTTGCTGCAAGAATTTAGGGGTGAACTACAGGTTACACAAAGAAGAGGCCCAATGTTGTTTATAGAAAAGCAAAAAAAGTAGCATTGGAATTCATTAAATTAAATAAGTACCCATTTGTCACCTTTTTTATCTAGCAACGAGGGAATCAGCAAACGTAACAGGTGAATGGTTTATTGATTTGATATTTATACCCCACTTGCCTCCCCAATGGAGGGCTGCGGCGGCTCAGAGGTTAAGACACTGAACTGCAGACCGGAAGGTCTGTAGCTCAGCAGTTTGAGACCCGAGTGCTGCATGACAGAGTGAGCTCCTGTCTCTGGCCCCAGCTCCTGCCAACCTAGCAGTTTGAAAGCAAGAAATTGCAAGTAGATAAATAGGTACCGCTTTGGTGGGAAGGTAACAGCATTCCATGCACCTTGGTGTTTAGTCATGCTGGCCACATTGCCATGGAACCATCATCAGACAGCGCTGGCTCTTCAGCTTGGAAACAGAGAAGAGCACCGCCCCCTGGAGTTGGATTCAACAGGCTTTCAAGCAAGGGAAACCTTTACCTTTTCCTCCCTCCCCAATAGTAGCATATATAGTCTTGCTTAAGCCAAACTGATTGAATTTCAGAAGCTAAGGGTGGGCCATGGTTAGTGCTTGGATGGGAGACCACCAAGGAAGACTGGGGTTGCTATGCAGAGGAAGGCAATGGCAAACCCCCTCTGGTCAACTCTTTCCTAGTTGCAACTTGCTGGCGTGTTCTTCTTCTTTCTCCCAAGTGGGGACTGAAAACTGTCTTCTCTTCCACTTTATCTATCCAGCAACAACCCTGTGAGGGAGATTAGTCTGAGAGGGAGTGACTGGCCAAAGGTCACCCAGCAACTTTTCATGGTAGACTTGGGGTGTGAAACTGGGTCTCCCAGATCTTAGTCCAAGAGTCTTGACATTACACCACTCTGGCTAAGCTGCGTGATGAGCTTCCACAGGCAATAACCTTCACCAGATGTTTGGAGAACTAAGAATGTGTTGGGTATCTATCGTCCCACCCACCAAGCAAGGAGGACAACATCCTCAATGGGCAGTAATTGCCAGAAAGGAGTTCCTCGATGGTGGTGGCTACTCGGTGATGCATCCCATCCCACCTGCCTGAGTTGAGATCTGGAGAGAAATAGTCTGCTGTTGGAGAATGAGGAAACAAAGTAGGTCATTACTTTGGTCCATAGCAACATCTCCAGCCAAAAGCCACATCACTAAAAGACTCATGCCACTCAAAAGAGGCAGAAATGTGAGCAATGCAGCTGGCTGATGGCTTTCAAGCTAGGCTTTTGCCTTGCACCGCCCCCCCTCCCCCCAGAAAGCAGGGGGTAATGATGCTTGGGGCTCAGTCTCCAATGAAACTGGAGGCTGCTTCTACAAATTTCTGTGGCTCAGAGAAGCATTGAGGCTTGAATCAGTAGATATAAACGGGTGGAGGTATGCTGAAAGAGAAGCCAAGTGCCAAATCACAGCCAAAGTCAAAATCACAGCACGTAATATTTGTTACAAAGATATCTATGAAAATAGGAAATTTAGTAGGTGCATCTAATCATATTTAAGTGCAAAAATCTTACATTAAATAATTTTTTCTATAAATATACTTTTGTCCATTTCAATGCATTTGTTCATTTTCATTCATTCATTCAACAGTCCATTAGACTTCATAGAGCCCCTCCCATACATACATAAAGATCAACTCAAAATATATATAAGTCCTTATAATGTAGTATCCTTATATTCTTTGTATCTCTGATGAAATCTTTACTCATGATCCGTGATCCCTTGTGATCCATGATCCAACAGATAACCAGTAGAAGTCTGTTTCGGAAAATCTTTTTCAAGGATCACATTCAATCAAAGTCAAGAGTCGCCCTTCTCAAATCCTTAATTCGGGTTGTCCAGCGGATCCTTCCTATATCATATATTCTAAATGGAACGCACACCTCCATATGTTTCCACAGCAAAACTGCTCCTTCTGTCTCAGGTACAGCGCTCTCCTTTTATTAAAACCAACTCAAATAACATCGCTCACCGTACAAGCTTTTGCATTCTGCAGAACTCTTCATCAGGTCTCGGAGAACTCAAAAGCACACATGTTTTCACAGGGTAGCCGTGTTGGACAGCAGTAGAACAGCTAGATTCAAATCCAGTAGCACCTTAGAGTCCAACAAGAGTTTCAGGGTATAAGCTTTCAAGAGCCAAAACTCCTTCGTCAGACACCTGACTCTCGAAAGCACAGCCCCTGACAATCTTGTGGCTTTCTAAGGTGCTACTGGACTCGAAGCTAACTGTTACGCTGTGCAGTGTTACTTCTGTTGGTCTTGATCAAAGGTGTGACGTGGATTTTGTTTGTGGATTTCGCTATGGATGGACATGGCCCCCTATGTTTTCTGCCAAGTTCAGAAGCTGACTTCTAAAGAGACTAGGAATTTATTATCCTGAGTGTTTTGAGAAGGACCAAATAAAGTCCAATAGCCAGCCTTGCTCTGCCTGGATTTTGAAACACACTAAAGACAACAGGATAAATCAGCTCAAGACCTGCAGAAACTGAGTAAGACATAGAGGCCTTTCCCAAAGCTCTGGAGTCAAGTTTCTTTCTTTCTTTCTTTCTTTCTTTCTTTCTTTCTTTCTTTCTTTCTTTCTTTCTTTCTTTCTTTCTTTCTTTCTTTCTTTCTTTCTTTCTTTCTTTCTTTCTTTCTTTCTTTCCTCTCCGACACTCCTGTAGGCAGGCCCGGTTATGCTTTCTTGCTTTGGAGGAATTCCTCTAAAACAATAATAGTGACATTGTTCCTCACTTTGCTAGCGGTTTTATGGGGCTTGCTTTGGAGAAAGGTGACTGTAGATGCCTCTTGGCCACATGTGTTTACATAAGGAAATGCATGTGGGTTTTGGGGTGGCGCCTGGTGTCAGCAGCCGCTCTCTGTACTCCTGACCCTGACAGAGCTGCTTTCTTGCTTCTGGGTACGTTTACTGCACTCCAGATGTGCGCTGGCTCCAGCGTGGCTGCAGAGCGTCAGGGATCTGGCATCCCCCGGCTCATCGGTCTGTGGGGTAGAATGCCATGGTGGTTGTTTTAAAAGCTGTAATGTTTCTTGGTAACACATCATGATTTATTCAGCCCTTGTTTGACAGAGCTGCTTTATCAAAAGCTCATGTGAAGGGATTTTTCGGGGAGGGAAAAGGGGAGGGGAGGGGGGAGGCGAGGCCTCACTCAATGCTCCTTATGTACTGAAAAAGCCATTTCACTTGTGCACTTTAGGGCTGGGGGGAGGGGGAGGGAGAAGCAGGTTCCTTCCCAGGGCACTTTGCTGGCGACTTGGAAATCTGGTATTCATTTTCTTAATTGGATTGGAAGCCCACAGTATCAAAGGGGGTTTAGGATGGGCATGGGTGCTCCACAAGGGGGGAAAAGAAAAGGGGTAGCAGAAGATTAGACAGATGTATGGAGGACAGGCTGTGAAGGCAAAGGTGCTGTAGTGGTTAGAGAGCGCTGTACTGAAACTGGGGAGATCCAGTTAAATATCCTCTCTCTGCTCTGAAGCTCAGTGGGTGACCTACCTCACAGACTTCTTGTGAAGACAAAAACGGAGGAAGAAAGAACTTCCTGAGCATCTGGGAGGAGGAAGGTTTGGTTTAAAAGACAGATTGATTGACTGATTGATCAACATCCATGGCCATCAGTAAATGCTGTATTCTAACATTCTTAATGGCTAAAATGTGCCTTGGGAGGAATTTCAAAATAACATAAGTATGCGACTTGTGGGCAAACAGAAAGGTCAGTTATTCTGAAGGTCAGCCTTTAGAATAGCAAAAATCTTTGGCAGAGATGGGCACATGTGAGCAGGTGGAGGTGGCAATTAAACCGTGGCAGGGGTAGTGCCCTTTTTACCTGGCACTGCATATTAAACAAACACCTGAGGATGAAGAAGCATTATCAGGCACAACTTTTTCTCGTGCAAAGGAATGGCAAAGATCTACATGGTAAGATGAAAGGTTCACCTGCTTAAAATGTTTGCACACCTGGCTGAGGCTGAATGCACAGAAGCAAAGCTAGTTTAACATAAGAACATAAGAGAACATAAGAGAAGCCAATGTTGAATGGAGCCCGTCCATTCCAACACTCTGTCACACAGTGGCCAAAATATACCAGGTGCCATCAGGAGGTCCAGCAGTGGAGCCAGGACACTAGAAGCCCTCCCACTGCTGCCCGCCCCCCAGCACCAAGAATAGAGTGCATCACCTGCCCAGACTGAGAGTTCCTATCTATACCCTGTGGCTAATAGCCACTGATGGACTTCTGCTCCATATGTTTATCTAATTCCCTCTTGAAGCCGTCCATACTTGTAGCTGCCACCACCTCCTGTGGCAGTGAATTCCATGTGCTAATCACTCTTTGAGTGAAGAAGTACTTCCTTTTATCTGCTCTAACCCGACTGCTCAGCAATTTCATGGAGTGCCCACAAGTTCTTGTATTGTGAGGAAGGGAGAAAAGTACTTCTTTCTCAACCTGCTCAACCCCATGCATAATCTTATAAACCTCGATCATGTCACCCCTCAGCCGTCGTTTCTCCAAGCTAAAAAGCCCCAAGCGTTTTAACCTTTCTTCATAGGGAAAGTGTTCCAACCCTTTTATCATTCTAGTTATCCTTCTCTGCACTTTTTCCAATGCTATAATACCCTTTTTGAGGTGTGGCGACCAGAGGGCAACTCCAGTATGGTTGCCAACTCCAGCTAGAGATGTTCCTGGAGATTTGGGTGCTGAGGCTGGGGAAGGAGAAGTTTGGGGAAGGGAGGAAGTTCAGTGGGATGTGATTGCACAGAATCCTTCCTCCAAAGCAGCCATTTTCTTCAGGGAATCTGATCTCTGCAGTCTAGAGGTCAGTCGTAATTCCAGGAGAACTCCAGAATCCACCTGGCCGACGGCAACCCTAAACCCCAGTCACGATTCTCTCAAATGCTACTTGTTCGTATTGCCACCCTCCAGGTAGCACCTGCAGACCTCCTGAAATTACAGCTGACCTCTAGACGACCAAGATCAGTCCCCCTGGAGGAAGCGGCTGCTTTGGAGGCTGGACTCTATGAATTTATACTCTGTTGAGGTCCCTCCCTGGGAACCACCATTCAAGTAACTACAAATTCCCAACCCAGAGCTGGCAACCCTAGCTCTGATAGGGCGAGAAGCTTCTGAAGGTGACGAATGGCGCTGAGGTTCTAGCCCATCTGAAAGCTGCACCTTCTTACCCGTTGGTGAAAGGAGGGCCATCTGCACATGCACTCTCCTGTGAAGTATGGTTGCCAGCTCCAGGTTGGGAAATACCTGGATATTTTGGGGGTGGAGCCTGAGAAGGGTGGGGTTTGGGGCATAATGCTGTAGAGTTAGCCTTCCAAAGCAACCATATTCTCCAGGTGATCTCTTGTCACCTGGAGATCAGTTGTAATAGAGGGAGATCTTCAGCCAACACCTGGAGGTTGGGAACCCTATTTCTTGAGGCTTGCCTCAGTATATATGTTGTAGAAGGGAGGCCTAGTATTCAGAGCTGAAGAAGAAGAAGAAGAGTTTGGATTTATACCCTGCCCTTCACTGCCCAAAGGCGTCTCAGAGCGGCTTACAAACTCCTTTCCCTTCCCCTCCCCACAACAGACACCCTGTGAAGTAGGTGGGGCTGAGAGAACTCTTGACAGAAACTGTCCTTGAGAGAACAGCTGTGCCAGAGCTTGTGACTGACTCAAGGTCACATCAGCAGGTGCAAGTGGAGGAGTGGGGAATCAAACCCGGTTCTCCCAGATTAGAGTCCATGCACTTAACCACTACACCAAACTGGCCCTGGTCAGTTCAATGTCAACCTAGAGGAAGGAAGGAAGCCTGGGATTGGTTGTTTTCTCAATACAGGTGTGTCCTCTCCTGTGCATCCTTCCCCCCAGGGCTTTTTTTTGTAGAAAAAGCCCAGCAGGAACTCATTAGCATAATAGGCCACACCCAGCAGCAGAAACTCATTAGCATATTAGGCCACACCCCTGACAGCACAGCTCATTAGCATATTAGGCCACACCCCACATGTTACCAGAAGTGTGGTCATCCAGCCATGCCCACCTTTTGCTTCTTATTCTGGTTACCTTGTTTGTTGTCAAAACCCAGGGCCTTTTTTTGTAGCAGGATCTCCTTTGCACATTAGGCCACACACCCCTAATGTAGCCAATCCTAAGGAGTTTCTGGTATTGGGTATGGCCTATTATGCTAATGAGTTCCTGCTGGGTATGGCCAACTTGGGAGCCAGCTGGAACTCCATTCCTGTGCATTCCTGCCCCAAAATAGCCCTGCTTCCCCCAACATCCAGGGGGTGCCTGGGGATCTCCCAGAATTACAACTGATTACCAGACTACAGTGTAGGGTTGCCATCCCCCATTTCCCAGTGGGGTTTCCCCTGCTTTAATGGGCTCTAATCCACCGGCAGCCAAACAGGGATGTCACTAGGCGACGTCCCAGACGTGATGACATCACCTGGATGTCAGGGACGACAGGGGTGATGCTCTAGTCTTTGGGCAAGTTTTGAAGGCAAAAAACCATAAGAGTTTTGTCCCAAAACTAGAGTGCCCCCCTCCCATGTCCCTGACGTGATGATATCACTTCCGATCCAGGACCAGAGCCTGGATCCCCCCTGCCAGCAACCAGGTAGGAGCTGGCAACCCTACTACAGACATCAGTTCCCCTGGAGCTTTGGAGGCAGGACTCTGTGCAGTAAACACCCACGTTGAACTCCCTCCTTTCCCAAGACTCCCTCCTCCACAAGCCCTGCACCCAAATCTCCAGGAACTCCAGCACTTGCCTACGATTTCAAATCAAACAAATGATTAAAATGATGGACTCTCCATTATGGAGTGGCTCCTCGCTGTTTCTGAAGCCTCGAGATTTTGGGCATTATTCTGGATGAGAGTGAAACGAGGCAGGTGAGCTACCAGGTTTGGTTTCTGACCCCTCCCAAGCAACCCAGGCATGGGAGATGTGGCACCCCAGCCCCACCTCCTCTTTCACCAGCCCTCCTGCACCCATACGACAGAGGGATTTGTCTGGAGTCACCCACAGCACTTTGTGACTGAGCAGGTCTATAAAGCCAGGATCCAGACCCTGTTCTGCTGCTGTCCTCTGCTGCATGGAAAGGGCATTCCCATCACACAGATGTTCCCAAAGGTTCGAAGAAGCCTCCCTCTGTCCAGAAAACAACCTAAGTCTGCCCTGACCAGAATGGCCTAGGTTAGCCCAATCTTGCCAGATGTCAGAAGCTAAGCAGGGTCGGCCCTGGTGGGCATTTGGTTGGGAGACTACCAAGGAAGTTCAGGGTTGCTACGCAGAAGGCAGGCAACGGCCAACCACCTCTGTTCACCTCTTGCCTTGGAAACTGTGCGAGGTCGCCATAAATCGGCTGTGACTTGAGAGTACCTCCCACCACCAAATCTAACAAAGGATGGACATAAAAGAAACATTGTTAGAGCAGCAGGGACCCCTCTGCCAGACTCAGCTTGGTCCAGCCATCCCTTTCTCCTTTGGGCTGAGCTCTGGAAGAAATTAGGCCTTAAATCTGGCACAGAAACTGGCTGCAGACAATGCTTGGCTGGGCTTCTGGGATGTCACCAATCAACTTCCTTCCCCACAAGCCTAGCGCAGGTTTAAAAAAAAAACAACCCAAAAATGTCCCTTTAATTAAGCATGAGTAAAGGGATAGATAAAAACATGTTCATACAGCACTTTTAATGATAAAAGAGCAGCTACCAGAGCTCCTGATGGGGGGGGGGACTGTCTGCTTACATTTTCTCCCCCAGACTCCCGTTATGTTTATTTGTTCTAAGTTTCTCTGGCACTTTAAAACACAAACAGAAAACTTCCCCCTTACTAAAACAACAAAGAGCTTTATGAGACCTTAAAAGACTGACACATTTATTGTGGTGTAAGCTTTTTGGTGAGATCCTACAAGGTGCCACAAAACTCTTGATTGTTTCGATGGCAGCAAACAGAAAGGCGTGCCCCCCCCCCCAGCGTGCATAATTTTCTGATTTTTGCCTGCTCCCATATGGAAGAAGATGTGGCTTTGTGACTGACACAAGAACCAGCCAATCCATACCATGCAGTTGGAATTTTGGGCCCAAGCCAGAAGCACAGGCTCTCTCCCAAGCCTGATATTTGAAAGAAGGCTGTAGATATGTCAGATATTCCGTATGTACTGCTGCAGCAAATACGCCATTGAAATTATAGATTCCTGTACCCTGAAAGCTGCATCCTGCACTTCATCAGGGGATGTTCTAACATTTTCTTGCAAGTGTGCACCCTGATACGTGAAGGCTATTTTGCCAAGCTGGTTAAAAAAAAAAAGAAGATTTCAGTGCAAAAAAGCCTGAATGCAAAAACAAGCAGACCTTTAATAATTGTTGTAAGGATGCTCCAGCCAGTTTGGACCATACCTTTGACCACCAGTTGCAATCAGGTGGCCAATTTTTTTTAATGATCAGTTTGACTTAATTAATTATTGTATGGCAGTGTGTGCAGTGTAGCCAGGAGATCCTAAGATTGTCTGGCAGCCAGACAAATTAGGGGACCAGACGGGCTGTATCCGCAGGTCCGATGGCTGCAATCCAGATATGCACAATGCTTCAAACCACAGAGGACCTCCACAGGGCCACACAGCTTATGGGGAAGAGTATGCCCTGCTCTCACAACTGGATTTCTGCACTGAGGTCAGGAGTATCCCGGGCATGGTGGGTGGGGGAGAGAAACCTCCTTCTTCTCAAGACCCTTCTCATGCTCCTGGGCTGCACATCATGCTGCCAAGCCAAGAGCCCATGAGTCTGTCATGGGGATGGTCCACCGGGACCTACTTAAGCACAGCCTCTTGTGGCAAGGAGAGGGTTTGATTCCTGGACCAGTTCTTGCGGCTGCATCCACATCAAACGCTTCTGATGTCAGTGACTCACCCGCCCAACTTGCTTGCATGAGCACGGGAACGGCTGCAAGCTCATCCACAGAAAGATCACATGGACAAACCGTTCCCATGGAACATTCCCATGTGTCCATGTGTGGCTATGGGAAAGTCTCCAGGGATCTTTCCACAGCTGCGAAAGCTTGAAAGGGGAGAGCTTTTAATAACACGACAATGAAGGAGAATCAACAGCCTCTGCAGGACACTCCTAATCTGCCCTGATGAGCTGGCGATTTGCTGTAGTGGGTCCCTGGCTGCCTTGCCTGGCGCAGAAGTGGCAGAGGGGCTAAGAGTCCGCACCCTAGAGAGACTGTCTGGAGTAGGGGTCTGCAAACTATCACTGTAGAGCTAAGTGTGGCTGAGTGCTAGGAGTTGCCGCCGGCTCTGGGGGTGGAGCCTGGGGAGGGTGGGTTTGGGGAGGGGAAGGACCTCAGCAGGGTCTAATGCCACAGAGTCCATCCTCCAAAGCCGCCATTTCCTCCAGGGGAACTGAGCTTGGTCATCTGGAGAGCAATTGTAATAACGGGAGGTCTCCAGGTTCCACCTGGAGGTTGGCAACCCTACTGAGTTTGGGGGCAACTATGGCTCTTCCAAAAAGAAAATGAAATCTTTCCATTAAAGTATGTTAGAGGTGTAGGTAGAGTGCTAGAGTATCCAGTATACAGAAAGAATTGCAGGTAAAGATTTTTATTGGAATAAAGAGCTTCTTAGTGGCACATAACGGCAAAGCACTTCTGAATGCTTCTTGCCTTGAAAAACCCTGCGGGGTCACTATAAGTCAGATGTGGCTTGAGAGCAAAAAAGGAGGGGTCTTCTTAGAGATGATTTGCAGAAAGGGAGATGATAGTCAGGGCTATTTTTGGGCAGGAACGCACAGGAACGGAGTTCCGGCTGGCTCCTGAGTTGGCCACGCCTGGCAGGAACTCATTAGCATAACAGGCCACACCCAACAGCAGAAACTCATTAGAACTGGCTACATTAGGGATGTGTGGCCTAACATGCAAAGGAGGTCCTGCTACAAAAAAAGCCCTGGGTTTTGACAACAAACAAGGTAAACAGAACAAGAAACAAAAGGTGGGTATGGCTGGATGACCACACTTCTCATAACATGGGGGTATGGCCTAATATGCTAATCAGTTCCTGCTGGGCTTTTTCTACAAAAAAAAGCCCTGATGATAGTGGTGAATAGTTGCCAGTAATCAGGAGGAGGAGGAGATTGGAATTATACCCCGCCCTTCACTTGGAGTCTCAGAGAGGCTTACAAATTCCTTTCCATTCCCATCCCCACAACAGACATCCTGTGAGGTAGGTGGGGCTGAGAGAGCTCTTTCCACAACTGTCCTTGAGAGAACAGCTCTGATAGAGCTATGGATTGCCCAAGGTCATCCAGCAGCTACAAGTGGAAGAGTGGGGAATTAAACCTGGTTCTCCCAGATTAGAGTTCATGCATTTAATCACTACACCACACTGGCTCTCAAATGTATGCCAAATTTATGCACAAATTTATGACAATGTCGTCAAGCGATTGCATGGGCTGCTCATTAGTATACTTAGGACTTTTTTAGAGACCTAATGTGTGCCCCTTAATAAAGGACCCATAGCAACCAGTGTTTGGGCTCAGGAGACTTTATGGATCATTAACCAATGTGTTGGTGATCACTAAAGCTGGACAGTTTCAGTTACTCAAATGGGCTTTCTTCTACTGGCTCTTTGTGGATCTCTTGCTTTGAATTTTGATGTCATTTGGCTCTTGGATTACAAAAGGGAGTTGATCCCCGCCCTGGGTCTTCAAACCTACTGGTGAACGGGGAGATGAGGCAGTGCCCGCCTGTCCTTTCTCCACCAGTCTCCCACCAGCTATGTGGTCCCTCTGTTTGCTACAGCTGGCAGGAGAGCGGAACAGACTGGTGGGGAACAGGTAGGAGCAGCCATTAATTTATCATAAGCAGTGGGTTTTATTTAAAGGGCCGGGGGGACCTCTAGGCTGTGATCTGGCACTCCTACTAATAAAAGTCTTTTTTTAATGGTTAACAGTCTGGCTTTTGGGCTGCTAATTAATAAATGGGGTTTAAAGTCCCAGTGAAGGCACCTGAAGTGAGGGAATAGTTCCTCTTGAAATAATTTTCCTAATTGCGTGCCAGCTTCACGGTTTGACCAAAAAGCAGCCTCTTGGCACAGGGCAGAGGGGGATGGGGCACCCATGTGGCACAGCTTGAAAAAAAGGCCTTTCCTTCCAGATGCTCTCATTTCAGAGGATGTGTTCTCAGGCAATGATTAAAAGATGAAGCTGGTTGCAGGTTTTAATTTGCAAATGAAATCTGGGGTGGTGAATCACACCAATTAGTGGGAGCTTAAAGCTCTAGAAAGAAAGAGATACTATTGCCAGCTGACCAGGAAATCACTCCCCAGGCTTGCTCTTGTGACGTTATCATCAGAGCCAGCGTGGTGTAGTGGTTAAAGCACTGGTGTAGTGGTTAAAGCACTGGACTAGGATCTGAAAAACCTGGGTTCAAATCCCCACTCAGCCACAGAAGCTTGCTGGGTGACCTTGGGCTAGTCACCAACTCCTCCACATGCAGCTGGCTGGGTGACCTTGGGTCAGTCACAGTTCTCTCAAGAGCATTTCTCAGTCAGAGCTCTCTCAGCCCTCCCACCACCTCACAACGTATCTGTTGTGGCCGGGGAGAGGAAGGGAAGGAGATTGTAAACTGCTCTGAGACTCTGAGTGAATGATGGGGGTATAAATCCATTCTTCTTCTTCTTCCCCCCCCCCACCTCACAGGGTGGGTGTTGTGATGATAAAACAGAGGAGAGGAGAATGGTGTAAACTGCTTTGGGTCCCCATTGGGGAGAAATGTGGGGTATAAATGAAGCAAATAATAAAAATAAATGAAAGAAGATTGATCCGTGGACATTACCAGGGGAAGCTCTTCATAACATGGAGAAAACAGTATTCAGTTAATGTCTGCCGATCAATCTGCCATTAAAAGCACAGCTGAAAAAGGAGGAGAAGGTTTCTTTGAGTCCCAGCCAACTCATGGTCACCCCCCCCCGGGGGGTGTTCCAGGCAAGAAACAAACCGAGGTGGTTTCTCATTGCCTTCTTCCGCATTAACAACCCCCATCTTCCTTGGTGGTCTCCCATCCAGTCCTGCTTAGCTTCCAAGTTCTGAGGAGCTCAGGCTAAGTTGGTGTACTAAGTTAGTAGCTACTTGATGTGTATGAATTGCAGAACTGTCTGTTATAGTTTTAAAATATATATATATATATATTATGCATTTTGTTTCCTGTCTTTGATTCTTAAGTTCTTCTTCTTCACTGGTGGGACAATATTTATGCACTACAGTGCTTTTAGCTTTTAATAATGAGATAATGAAATTCTGTCTCAGCCATAACAGCTACAGTAAAAATTACACAATCGGCAATTAAACGATCCATCTTAAAAATAAAGCTACAAAACAGGAGACAAAGGGTCAAAGAGCAGCAATAGCAGGGCAGTCAACGGAGAGCTTCAGAATAAGCAAAAAAGACATTGCTTTGTCTAACTGCCAGAGAAAAGGTAAGCTTTTATCCCTGTCTTTAAAAAAAGATGAGCAACTGTGTCTGCTATGTACACTGGAAGGAAGTTTCAAAGAAAAGGGGCCATCACCAAGAAAGCCCTGCTTCTTGTTGAGGACAGTGTAGCATTGTTTGGAGTAGGACTAGATTTTAATGAAAGAGTGGAAGGAGCTCATGCACAACAAGCTATTCCCTCAGGTGCAAGACTATGTAAGGCTTCAATCAATGTCAGCACATAGAATTTACCACAGACACAGGCATGCAGGCAGAGGAGGAGGATGAGATTGGATTTATACCCCACCCTTCACTACCCGAAGGAGTCTCAGACTGGCTTCCAATCCCTTCCCCTTGGCTTCCCCTCCCCACAACAAACACCCTGTGAGGCAGATGGGACTGAGAGAGCTCTCCCAAGAACTGCTTTGAGAGAACAGCTCTGAAAGAACTTATGACAGACTCAAGGTTACACCAGCAGCTGCATGTGGAGGTGTGGGGAATCAAACCCCGTTCTCCCAGATTAGAGTCCGTGCTCCTCACCACTACATCTTATTCACAGCTTAGTCTATGAACAGGGAAATCTAGTACAAGTTGAAATTTCTGAATGGTCTCCAAGGGAAGCTCACCTACCCTGGAAGTCACCAAAGGTAGCAAGACCAGAGTCTTTCATTAGCAAGTGCATCAACCATGGGCACCCAAGAACAAAAGCAGGGGGTAGGAGTATTCCATCCTGATCCCTACGGAGGAGTGGGATCCCCACATGAACACATGAAGCAGCCTTAACTTACACAAGTTACAGGGAACGCATATACAATCTGTGTGCAGAGTACACTTGTGTGTTCTTTGAATGTGTGGATCCGTAAGACCAAGTTCACCCCGCCCCATCTGCCTCTTCCCAAGTTGTCTCGTTTTGTTCTAGTCTGCCTGTTCCTGGTGTCACACACACTGAGAGAAGGGAAGATGAACTGTATAACCCCCCCCCCCTAAATAATTTATATCATTCCCCCATTCTCAAGTTTCCCTTTCCCTGAAGGTGAAAAAAGGCAGATTTTACATGTGGATTGGATTTGGCAATTGTGGGAAACAATAGGCAAATATCTGGCATTCTGTAGTCATGGGAATAAGGAGGGTTTTAAAATAAAATTCATTGGTGTCTTTTAATTCAGTTAAATTTGCCGTAATGGTGAAGTGGATCTGTTAGTGATGAACAGAGAGCCATCATGGCCGGGGGGATAAAGTGGCAGACTAGAATCCAGGGGATCCAGGTTCAAATGTGCCATGGTAGCTCACTGGGCGACCTCGAGCCCATCATGGTCTCTCCGCCTCACCTACTTCACAAGGTTATCATTACAAGGATTAAAGAGAGGAGTGGAGAATGGTGACAGAAGCTGTTTTCGGTCCCAGTGAGGACTGCCAGACTCTCTTGGCACCTGTAGAGCTCCCACTATTACAGTTGATCTCCAGACAACCAAGATCAGTTCCCCTGGAGAAAATGGCTGCTTTGGAGGATGGACTCTGTGGTATTAGACCCTGCTGAGGTAAAACAAGAAGAAGGGTATGTTTTTATGCCTCACTTTTCTCTACCTTAAGGAGTCTCAAAGCGACTTACAATCGCCTGCCTTTCCTGTCCCCACAACAGGCACCTTGTGAGGTAGGTGGGGCTGAGAGAGCTCTGAGAGACCAGTGGCTGGCCCAAAGGTCACCCAGCAAGTTTCAGGTGGAGAATGAGGGGGGAAATCAAATCCGGTTCTCCAAATTAGAGTCCACCGCTCTTAACCGCCACACCAAGCTGGCTCTCCCCTTCCCTTTCCTCCCCACCCCACGCCAAACCCCACCCTCCTCAGACTCCATTCCCAAAATCTCCTAGTATTTCCCAACTCAGAGCTAGCAATTCTAGCTTCCCTATTCAGGAGAAAAGTGAGTTATGGCTGTGGTCACACGGGCCAGATAACGTGGGGGGGAGGCGTGGCTGTTCTCCCCGGAGCAAAATAAAGCACGGTAGCCCAATCACACATTCCCCCGAATCTCCGCACTTTGGCTGTTCGCTGGCGATCACATGGCAATGCTGAAGCATGGCAAAGAAGCGGCGTGGCACAATCACACAAGCGGTGATCACAAGCCACCACTTCTGGTTCAGATGGGCACAACATCTGTTTTGCGATGGGATGTGGATGGATGCCAGACGCTGCGGGATACTAGCGCTCCCGCGATCAGATGCCCACCTTTGCCCCGTGTTTTCCGGATACTAGTGCACTTTCTGCGGTACTTTTTAACTCCTCATCTTCAGCGGGAGGCCACGGGTTGGCCACGGGAGCGCTACGCTTCCCAGATGTTGCGGTGCAGTTGCACCCCGAAACTCCACCTGATATTCGTGCCTTCCACGTGGCAAATTCTCCATGTGACCAAGGCCCATATATATCAAACAGAGAACAATGTTTGGTGCTTTGAGTCCCCATAGGGGAGAAGGGCAATGAATAAATGAAGCAAATTAAATATATCTATATAAAAACCAAACAAACAGGAGATTCTCTTTAAGAAATGAAAAATTGTGACCACTGATTTACTGCCCAGACACACTCACACACCCCTGGACAGCTTTAACACACAGCCTTGCTTCTGGCCAGACCTGCCAACTTTTCATCCAGGCCGTAACAACAGCTGATTTGGGGCAGGTGATAATGCCTGATGCATTTTCTCCACCCTGAGGAAAACTTCACCTGCTGATTTACAATGCTGAAAAGTGATGGGAAACACACACACACACCCCCGCAAGAACAGGACAGACTGTTTAATTTTCAGGACAGTTGTCTCCGGTGCTCCCTCTAAGCTGTGGAGTCTTGTGAGCAAAACTTCTACTTCGTGGGCTACTGGCATTAAAGTTGTGAGTGAGCGATTTGGCTGCTGCATAAATTAGTTTGCTCTGGAGCCATCCTTCCTGAGCTAAGACAAAAATGTGTGAGCCAGAGGCTAAAAAACGGTGAGCTGGCTCGCACTAACTCAGCTTAGAGGGAACACTGGTTGTCTCTACCGCCCGACAGCATGAGAGAGATGTAAATCTCACCTTGGTAGGGACAAGGAGCTGTGCTCCACAGCTGCATTCAACGTGCGGATTTCTGATGATATTTTCATTGCCGACTTCGAGTGTTATTCTCATGGGCGAGGAGGGATTCAGGAATCTTTAACCCAGGATTAGGAATGAGCCTTCTGTAACTTTTATCACAATGGGGGGAAAATGTTGAAACAAGAGATACAAAGGAAAAGGGGGAGGGGTGAGCCTATCTAGGTCAGGATCTCACACTTGCTAGTTCACTTCACAGTTTAAGTAAATAATTCTCATCTCCAAGTCCTCTGGGGGGTCACATAAATGTGCCTCTTTGCCTGGAACGGACTATTTGGATAGTAGCTGGGTGTCTGAGGAATGTGCAGCTTTCCCAAACTGTGGGCCGCCTGAGAACTCTTTCTTAGGTTTTCACATGGAGATATAAAAGCCTATCAATTAATCTAGCTTTTATTACACCTCTGGGGCATGAGGAAGATGTTGTTTAAACAAATGGTTCCTATTACCTTCAATTATTTTATAAAATGTTTTGTGCTGATTTATAAGCTTCTATTAAACGGACAATATAATTCTGTGGTCCTCAAGGGGTAGTGAGTAAGCCGATGTGTTGTAGGACTGGATCTAAAAATAATAAACCTTTTTCTGAGGAGAAGAAGAAGAGGAGGGGGGGGGGAGTTGTTTTTATACCCCACTCTTCACTACTTGAAGGAATCTCAGAGCAGCTTACAATCACCTTCCCTTCCCCTCCCCACAATAGACACCCTGTGAGGTAGTTGGGGCTGAGAGAGCTCTGAGACAACTGTTCTTGACAGAACAGCTCTGAAAGAACTGTGACTGACCCAGGGTCACCCAGCTGGCTTCATGTGGCAGAGTAAGGAATCAAACCCGGTTCTCCAGATTAGAGTCTGCCGCTCTTAACCACTACACCAATACTGCTCTTTAATTAGAAGGACCAGTCCAGTAGTGGGGGTAAAGGAGGAAGTGGATGATAGCTGGGCTCTTTGTCTGAGGTTTCACTCATTAGATTCTGAGGACAGGTTGTTTCATTAGGTTGCCACTGGCTCTGCGACTACTTTGACGAAATGCATAAGGGAAGCGCCATGGTTCAGTGGTAGAAGTTCTGCTTCGCATGCAGAAGATCCTTAGCTCAATCCCCGACGTCTCCAGTTTGATGGATCAGGTAGTAGGCAATGTGAACGACCTCTGACCCTGGAGAGCCACTGCTTGTCACAAGAAAATCTGAGTCCAGTAGCACCTCAGAGGCCAATAAAAATTTCCAGGATATTAGTCAAAGCTCACTTCCTCCAAGTACATAATGCTGACTTAGACAGACAGTAGAAGGCAGGTTTGCACAGGGGAACCTCCTGCCCACTGCTGGCCCTTCCCATCACTGCTCAGCTGGGTGACAGAAGGGAAATGGTGGGGGGAATGGGGGTGATAAGCATCATCCTGAAGCCATTATGTCACTTCTGGCATGACCCAGAAGTGATGTCATTGCATCTGGAGACACTCTAGCATTTGCCAAAAATCTGTGGTTAAACCAGGAAAGCTCTAGCACTTCTCCCAAACTCTATGGTTTAACCATAGATTTTTGGGCAAATGCTAGTGTGTCTACTGATGCAATGACATCACTACTGGGTTGGCAAGCCCCCCCCCCCACTATCTCCTGCTGGTTGCCAGCCTTGGGTTGCAACTATAAGTGGTTCACGGAATCTGTCATATAACTCTAAGCCAGGGGTCCTCAAACTACGGCCCGCGGGCCACATGCGGCCCACGGAGGACATTTATACGGCCCGCCGAGTGTTTATGCCCACCCCCCGCCGCAAGAGCGCCCAGGAGCTGAGGAGGAGGAAGGGGCGAGCAGGCTGGTCGTGGGGGAGGGGGCAAACGCGGCGGCGGGGTGAGCAGGCTGGTGGGGGGAGGGAGCAAACGCGGTGGCGGGGCGAGCAGGCTGGTGGGGGGAGGGAGCGAACGCGGCGGCTGGGCGAGCAGGCTGGTGGGGGGAGGGAGCGAACGCGGTGGCGGGGCGAGCAGGCTGGTGGGGGGGAGGGAGTGAACGCGGCGGCGGGGCGAGCAGGCTGGTGGGGGGAGGGGGTGAACGCGGCAGCGGGGCGAGCAGGCTGGTTGTGGGGGGAGGGGCGAACGCGGCGGCGGGGTGAGCAGGCTGGTGGGGGGGAGGGAGCGAACGCGGCGGCCCTCCAACGGTCTGAGGGACAGTGAACTGGCCCCCTGTTTAAAAAGTTTGAGGACCCCTGCTCTAAGCTGTATGATGGGAGAATTTTACTTGTACCAGACTTCAGACTGGTTCTCACCATCAGGTGGATTTACAGCTGTGCTTATCAATAACACTTTTCAATGAGGGAGTCTCAAATGAGGTGCTGCCAGGCTCTGCCCAGGGCCTGGTGCACTTCAGCATTTTTATTAATGATTTGCATGCCGCTGCGGAGGGAATCCTTATCAAATGTGCAGGTGACACAAAGCTGGCCTGTACAGCCAACACCTTAGAAGGCAGAAATAAAATTCAAAAATGTCCTTGGACCGGTGGCTCAAACTAACACAAAATCCAACAGAGACAAATGCCCAGTTGTGCATTTTGGCAAAAAACAATCAAATGCAAAAGGTATAGGACAGGGGAAACAGGGCTTGCCAGCAGACCAAGGGGAAAAGGTCTCAGGGTTGAGCGTGAGTCAGCAGCATGATGCACTTGCCAAAAAATGGCCAATGTGCTTTTGTGGTGGTGGAAAGTGCCATCAAGTCACAGCTGATTTATGGTGACCTCATAAAGCTTTCAAGGCAAGTGGCGTTCAGAGGTGGTTTGCCATTGCCTGCCTCTGCTTCGCACCCCTGGTATTCCTTGGAGGTCTCCCATCCAAATACTAGCCCAGGCCAACCCTGCTTAGCTTTCAAGATTTTAGGCTACGCTCATTAGGCCTGTGAGGGCCCAGTTTGCACTGAGATCAGAGCATGGGGGGGGGGTTAACGCTTCCCATTCTGTCCCTCAAAAAATGGCCCAGGGTAATGTGTGTGCTCTCCCCCCCCCCCCGCTTTATAACAAATGTGTCCTTGGAGAAAGGACAGGATTGAAATTTGGTAGGTAGATAATATGAAATTCTGTCATCACAGAGATGGAGGGTGAAAACATTGGGCCTTGTCCAACCGCAGTCCTCTTTTCCCCTTTCGTGGCCTAGTTTGTTTTCTCTCCTGAGGTATTTGATTCGGAGGCTGTATTTTAAGCCCAGGATGTGTAGTGTGAAACGACAAGACAGACCTTTTTTTTTTGCTTTGTTTTTGGAACTGAAATCCACGGCCCTATTACCCCTTGGCTAATACACTGAACTGCTCTGAAATTCAATTTCTTCTGGCATTATTAATTTGTCTGGGATTCCCTGGGATTCAGAGGAATTTTCTTCCCTTACATACACACATGCAAAAAGATATATTATTGTTTTGACCTGAGCTGCTTTTGTGTTATTGAGGTAATTTCAAGCGGCATCATGGGGATCAGAAGTGCTTATTGAATCTGACAACATGGATGATCCATATTGGTTCTGGGGGTGGGTGGGCAAGGGGTAAACCCCAGGATTTGGAAGGAGGCTGAGTCTC
This sequence comes from Gekko gecko, assembly GCA_029375565.1. Lineage (NCBI taxonomy): Eukaryota > Metazoa > Chordata > Lepidosauria > Squamata > Gekkonidae > Gekko > Gekko gecko. Next base: position 158,181,932 of record JAPDNY010000006.1, read on the forward strand.
TCTCTCCATATGACATTGTGGGAAAGGGGCCCACTGAGTTTTCTCATATCCCGGAGGTGGGAATGAAACCAGGTTGATAGCCAAGCAAGAAGAATGTGAAGAACAATGACAGAGTCTTCGGTGCTGGCTGGAGATCTCCTGGAATTATGACTGATCTCCAGATGACGGATATCAGTTCCCCTGGAGAAAATGGCCACTTTGGAAGGTGACGTGTATGGCATTATGCTCTGCTGAGGTCCCCTCCACACACACCCCTTTTCCAGGCTCCAGTGCCAAAATCTCCTGGTACTTTCCCAACCTGGAGCTGGCAACCATAAAGGCCCGATGCCAGTTTGGTGTAGTGGTGAAGAGCAGCAGACTCTAATCTGGAAAAGTGGGTTGGATTCCCCACTCCTCCACAGGATGCCAGCTGGGTGACCTTGGGTCAGTCACAGTTCTCCCAGAATTCTCTCAACCCCACACCTACCTCACAAGGTGAGGAAGGGAAGGAGATTGTAAGCTGCTCTGAGACTCCAAGTGAAAGGTGGGGTATAAATCCAATTCTCCTCCTCCTCCCTTCTTGTTCTGAGTAAGGTGGCGGGGGTAGGGGGGAACGACTTAACATCCTTTCATGCCTTGACCTGGAGGTTGAAGCGGCTTGACCTGAAGCAGGTGAAGCTTTTCAAAGCTTGGAGATAAGCTGCGATTGCTGGCTAATGTCTACAGATCAAGCTCCTGTTTAAAGGCACAATTGGGGAGGGTAATAGATTCAAAGTATTACATCTGTCTTTTGCATTCTTTTTTCCTTCCCTTCCTTCACAGACCACAGGATAGCATATTACGTGTTTTCCTCTCCTCCATTTTGCTGTCCAAACAACATGCGAGGTATAAGAATTTTCTGCACATATTATTGGTCCTGGATTTGATGCGATGGAGATAGGGTTGCCAGCTTTTAGAACTTCATCTCCTGCTTGTACAACTTATCTCCAGGTGACAGAGATCAGCTCCCCTAGAGAAAATGGCTGCTTTGAAGGGCGTTGGACCATATGGCACTGGACTATGCTGAGGTCCCTCCCCTCCCCAGACCCCTCCTTCTCCCAGATCCACCCCCAAAGTCTCCGGGTATTTTCCAACCCAGAGCTGGCAACCCTAGATTGGGAAGTGGGTTCTTTTCAACCATGGTGCATACACATATGTCTCCTGGGTTTCCCCCCAATATTTCTCCAATCTTTCCCAAATTTGCTTTGCAGTAAAGTGAAAGATCACAACAAAGTCTGGAGGGTTTTGTATTCTCAGCAGCCCTAGGAGGGGAACAGGGGTTCATTATTTTATTTTAATTTTACTTCATTTATACCCAGCCCTTCTACTCAGTAGGGACCCAAAAGGACTTACAACGTTCTCCTCTCCCCCATTTTTGTCCTCACAACAACCATGTGAGGTGGGTTAGGAGGAGAGTCGGGGAATGGCCCAAAGTCACCCAGTGAGTTTCCATGGCAGAGTGGGACACTCTAACTCAGGGTTCTGCATTCCGCAACCTTTTTGAGCCTATGGGCACCATCAGAATTCTGACACTGGATGATGGGTGTAGCCACAAAGGCGGAGCCAGCTGCAAAATGGCTGCCGCAAGAGGTGGAGCTAGTTGCAAAACGTAACTCTTCAAAGCAAACTCTTCATCATTACAGGCAGAAGCTCTGTTTAACAGGATGTCTGAGAACAAACAGACTAAAATATTTTAAAATATTGTCTTGCTTACACGTAATTTATCGTCAGTCATAGTAAAGATCCTTGTGCTGCGGCGGTGGCTGCTGCCAAAGCAACTTTAAAAAAATCTGCACAGCCAATCAGAAGTCTTGCTGGGCACAAGATTGGGGGACCCTGCTCTAACCACTATGCCACACTGGCTCTCATTGTCCCCTTGTGGAAGAAATATTGTTGTGTCGATGTGTGAAAAACGTAGCTTCAGTTCTAAACGGGCCAGTATTGGGTTTCTGAATCGATTGAATCGATCAACTGTGTGCCACTTTACAATTGCTCATGCAGTTTCCTCTTCAGAGTACTGCATAACTCAGCGCTGTTCCTAAATACGAGCAGTCTAAAAAAATTTAAAAGTTAAATGTATCGATTCAAATGCCATAGAGAGTTTCCAAAAGTGGATCTTTCCCACTTTCCATCTCCTTGGCACTTTCCTGCATAGGAGCTACTGGTCTGGAGGGTGTAGAAATATTGAGAACAATATTCCATGTGGTACCGGGGGGGGGGGCTACAGCAAGAGCAGGAATTGGATAGCATCACCTGCACAAAAATGTAATAACCTCCATGAATGGACCAAAGTTTACACAAGAGCTAGAGGGCATGATTTTTCTTCTTCTCCCCTCCCTTTTTTGTATTTTTTTTATATGTGCATGTCTGTGTGCACTTGGGAATCATGGCGGCCTCTGGTGACTGACCCCTCCTGGGGGCTGGGAGGACATTCAGAGAGGTGGCTGAAGAAAGCCTGGCCCCACCTCCCAACTGCTGGTATTTCAAGGAAGGTCTCCCATCCAAGTACTTGCCAGAGTCAACGCTGCTTAGCTTCTGAGATCTGATGAGATTGGGCTCACCTGGGCTATCCAGGTCAGGGCTCCCCTCCCCTCCTTGATGCCATCCCCACCAGTTCCTTTGGAGGGGGCAGAGACTACTCCCCATTCCTTATTCATTCCTTATTCGTGTCTTGTTCATGAATTCATCCAAAAACACTGAGAAGAGTTTGAAAGCTCTGAACCCCAAAATGAGATTTGGACCCCCACACTTCATACACCATGTTCAGTGGGCTCTCCCCTTCCAGGGAACATATGCTGTGTCCTGATCCAAAGCGCGGTTCTTGTTCCAGCTGCTCCAAAGTGCAGTGCCCCCAGGGCAGCCACACAGGCAGATGCCGGGGCCAGGCTGCACCCCAAAACAATCTTTGGACCACCCCAACTGACATATCACCTTGCTCTGGAGACTGTCCCCTGCAAGAAGACATGATCTTCTATTTGGAGTTCCTCCCAGAAGATTTGAATAAGGAAAGGGGGGAACCTTTTCCAGTGCACAGACAGCCCCCAAATCTCAAACTACTCATCACCTTCAATAATACAGCATCTGATTTAAACACGTAGACTGGTACCAGAGCTTGCAACACACCCTGATGCCAACTTTGCTGCCACAGGCACCCAGACAACACAATCACTGGACCTAACAACATCAACTACGCCATCTCAGGCTTATTCACCTGCTCATCTTCTAACATTGCATTTGTCATCAAATCTCAACAATGCCCTTCAGTTCTCTATATAGGACAAACAGGTCAAACCCTATGCCAAAGGATTAATTGACACAAATCTGACATCAAGAAACACAAAACAGAGAAAACTATAGGAAAACATTTCAAACTCCCAGGGCACTCCACAGGGGGACCTCAGAGTAGCTGTTTCATGTCAAAGGAATTTCAGAAACAGACTGGAATGGGAGACTGCGGAATTGAAAGTTATTGCAGCACTCAGGACAATGGAACTCCCAGGGTTTGACAGAGATATCGGCTGCTTATCACACCACACAAGCCAATCCATTCTGTTCTTACTTATATCCAGAAATTATAATTTTTTGGTCTTATAGAGGCCACTGGACTCAAACTTCGTTCTCACATCTGTTGTTCATTCATAGAATAATAGAATCATGGAGTTGGAGGAGATCTCCAGGGTCATCGAGTCCAACCCCCTGCACAATGCAGGAAATTCACCAATACCTCTCCCTCCCCCCAAAGCCCCAGTAACTGCTATTGCATGCCCAGAAGATGACAAAAAAACTCCAAGATCTCTAGCCAAACTGGCCTGGAGAAAAATTTCTTCCTTACCTCAAATTGGCGATCAGCATTTCCCTGGATGTGTAAGAAAGGGTCTTTATTATCTGTATGCCAACATGCTGCTATTTATATGTCCTACCACATGTGTTATTCCAATCTTAGCTACATTTTTTGCTCAGTTACTTATGCATATTGACTCTATTCAGCTCTTCCTGGTAATTAAGCACCCCCCTCCTTGCATGTAATATTTGAGGCAATCTGTTTCAATGTATGTAAAGAAGTGTGCACACGCTGAGTCTCTGTTTTCACATGTACACAGGATTGAGCCTGGTTTGTCTTGGGATGCTGCAGGACTCATTCTCACATCTCCTTGTTAATTCTTGCATTTATGTGCTAATTTGCTGCCATCCATTGATCTTGGCCAGATGGTCCAATTTCAGCTCTGTACAGTTTGGTTCTTAGTGACCCCTCCTGATGGCTGCCACCACCAACTTTTTTCCTGTAAGTAGCCCTTGAGATTTTGTTCCAGTTTCTCTGAAGAACTGTGCTTTGCACATGAAAGCTTATACTTTGAATAAAACTTGGTTGGTCTTAAAGGTGCCACTGGACTCACTTTGTTCTGCTGCTTCGGACCAACATGGCTACCCACCTGAATTGATCTCAAAGGTGCTTCTGTGGAAAAGTGCTCAGTGATTGGAGACTAAGCCACATGTGACTGATGCTTTTGAAAAGCCAGAAAGAATGGTCCTGACTTTGAGGACATCATCATAAATGCATTCTTACAACACTATACTTTGCTACAGAAAGAAAGATATCGGGAGACCAATTCTACTTGGTCAAGGAAAGCATTTCTACAAATCAATGATGATGTCACAATTCAGTAAAGAGTCAACCCATATATATGAAAATGCACATTCAGTACACTCCTGAAATAGGTTAAAAAAAAGTAATCTGATCTCAAACAGCCAATGCAGGTTAAGTTGTTTCAGGGCCAAAAGCATCCCATGGACACTTGCACCAGTTGGCTTATAGATAATAAAGAAGTGAACAACAGGTGTGAGAATCAAGGTTGAGTCCAGTGCCCTCTACAAAACCCACAAAGTTTAATTTCTGTGTATAAGTAAGAATAGAATGACTTAGCATGTGTAGTGAGATAAGAAGCCAATATTTCTGTTAAGCCCTGGGGGTTCCATTGTCCTAAGTGTTGCAATAACTTGCAATTCAGCAATCTCTCCTTCCAGTCTCTTTCTGAAATTCCTTTGAAATAAAACAGTTACTTTGAGGTCCCCCATTGAGTGCCCTGGGAGTTTGAAATGTTCTCCTACAAGTTTCTCAGTTTTGTGGCTCTTGAGGTCAGATTTGTATCCATTTATCTTATCCTGTAGGGTTTGATCTGTTTCTCCTATGTAGAGAACTGAAGGACATTGTTAGCACTTAATGACATATACAATGTTAGAAGAAGAGCAGGTGAATAAGCCTGAGGTGGTGTAGTTGATGTTGTTAGGTTCAGTGATTGTGTTGTCCAGGTGTATGTGACAGCAAAGTCGGCATCTGGGTTTGTTGAAAGCTCTGGAACCAGTACCATGTTCAGATAAGATGCTATATTATTGTGGGTGATGAGTAGTTTGAGATTGGGGGGCTGTCTGTGCACTAGAAACTTTGACCCCCCTCCCGTACTTCTGAAAGAGTACTGTCATTATCCAGTAGAGGCTGTAAGAAGTATCTGGGGGTTTTTTTTGGCCACATGAGGATTTTACTCTGTCTGGAGAGTGTGGAAGGCCCCGCTGTATTTGGGAGCAGCCACAGAACACTGTGCCCAATGACTTTCAGGTCTCTTGTGTTTTTCCTTGACAGGCAACGTTAAAGGAAAACCACCATAACTCTGGCTCAGGGTGGGGGGACCATGGATGGCTGTGAGTGAAGCATTCGTGTGGGACGTGGGTCGGGCTAAGCTCCATTTTCAAAAATTTCCCCTTTGGCCCTTTAAAGGGCTTTAAAAATTTTGCAGCTAAGCAACATGGCAACACAGCTCGACCATGAAAGAGGGGCAAAGTCATTCTGCATCTGGGCTTCTGCACAGACATGATACAGAAGAGAGGATAAATGGGGGTCAGGTGGAGGTGGAGGTAGCAAGCTCAGCGGGAATGTCCGTGTGTGGAAGCCATTCCTGCCTGTCCCTCCTCCCCCCCAACCGGTCACCAGCCATGTCTCCCGTGCCTTTCTGCTGCCCTACCCTCCCTATATTTCCCCTGTCGCTACAGTTAAACTTGCCGAAAACAACCGATGCAAGAGCTTGCCCGGATGCATCCACGTTCAGCTGGCAGGAACACGGGCGGGCAGAATCTAAACAACAGGAAAGAGCCCTCCCTGTTTGCGCTCTTCTCTGGCCAGAGTTAGAAACAGAAGGCTGGGCTTCTGTGTGAGGGTTCCTGCACGTTGCATTGACTTCCAGATATGCCTCGTTATTGGGTTTCTGTTCATGTTACCTGACTTATGATTAGGGTTGCCAGCTCTGAGTTGGGAAATGCCTGGAGATTTTGGGGGTGGAGCCTGGGGAAGACGGGGTTTGGGGGGCAGAGGGACCTACACAGAGTACAATGCCATAGAGCCCACCCTCCAAAGCAGCCATTTTCTCCGGGGGAAACTGATCTTGGCTGTCTGGAGGTCTATTGTAATAGCGGGATATCTCCAGGTGCCACCGGGAGGTTGGCAGCCCTACTTATGATGCATCCTCAGCAAAATGTAATCGATTTGACCACCCAGGCGCACAGAACCAGCATGGTGCAGTGGTCTGAGTGTCAGACTAGGACCTGGGAGAACCAGGTTCGAATCCCCTCTCTGCCATGAATGTTCATTGGTAGCCTTGGGCCAGTCATTCTCAGCCTAACCTGACTCACACCAGTGGCTGTGGGGATAAGTAACTCCCAGCCCAGCCTGTCCTACCTCACAGGGTTGTTGTAGTCTGCTTAGGGTTCCTGTTGGGAGAAAAAGAGGGTACAAATATTCAGATGAATAAATAGAAAAGGGGAACTAGGGTGGCTCCTTTTGGAAGGGGAAGGAGCACAGAGATGGTTTTGATATAGCATTGTGGAGTTTTAACCTGGCTAGGGGACCAACCTTGGTGAAATACCGAGGCTCTGAATAAATAAAGTAACAAACGAAGACTTACAAAGAAAGGATCGGGTAATGGTTCGAGCATCGGGCTTGGATCTGGAAGACATGAGTTCAAATGACGCGTGACCTTGAGCCAGTCAAAACTTTCTCATCCTGACCTACCACACGGGGGTGTGGTGAGGATAAAATAGGTAAAGAAAAATTATTGGAGGAAGGGTAGGATAAAAACTGAGCAACTTTAGACAAGAGAAGGGAGTTTGTTTTAAGCACGTTTGGAATCCTGGATGAAAAGTATGAACAAGCCTCTGTGTGTGTGTCTCTGTGTTTGTTTGTGTGTGTGCGTGCATGTGTGTGTTTTGCCTCTTGAGCTCCTACCTCTCTGGGAACTTTTCTTTCCAGGGGGATAAGGCCGGAATGAGAACACCAACGGAGCACAAAAGGTCTCCTAAAATACTCTTCAGTGGCTGCTTTCCAGCCCGGAGGGCTCAGCACGCTTTGCAAAGAGCCCTGCCTTCACCGTCTGGAATCCCCCAGGATTCCTGGGCCAGACTGAGCAATATGGCTGAACTGCTTAACCCACAGACAGGCCCAGACACTGGTCAATGTGGTAACCAAAATAATCTCGGTTTCTGCAATAGGCACATTCCATCAGGTCTCGCTGTTGCCAGCTAATGTGCAGATACATGTCTTTTGCTAGACAACACAAGTAGGGCTGGCTCCACTTTCCCAGGTTCACTCACCAGCATGGAGACACAAGAAGCATAGCTCAAAATCCATGCAAGCCCAGCAGGTGGATTGCTGCATGTACCCGGTTAGTAAGGGCACATTCATACCCCCATGTTTAATGACACTGCCTAACTCTCTGGGACTGAAATAGGTAAGGTTGCCATCTCTGAGCTGGAAAATCCCTGCAGATTTGGGGGTGGTGGCAAAGGGGGCAAGGCTTGGGGAGGGACTTGGTGCGGTATAACGCTATATAGACTGCCTTTAGAGATGCCATTTCCTCCAGGAGAGCTGATCTCCGTCATCTGAAGGTCAATTATAATTCTGGGAGATCTCCAGATCCCACCTGGAGGCTGGTAGCTGTAGTATATAGGATGCCACAAGACTTGGCTGTTCTCACGATTGCAACATGCTACATTTAGGGAAACTAAAGAAAAGGTCACGGCTGAGTTCCCATTTCTGGTCTCTGACATCTCAAAGCAGCATCTGTGATTCTCCCTCCCCCATTTGATCCTGACCACAGTCCTGTGAGGTAGGCGAGGCTGAGAGAGGATGACTGGCTGGCTCAAAGGCCCCCAGCAAGCCTTTTGGCAACGCGGGGATGGTTTTCCACACAATTCTGACTCACCTGAAGGTAGGATTGTTGGGAGTATTGAAGCACCCACATGCAGCAGTTTCCCCTCGTTCTTTTTCTCCACTTCTTCAGCCCCTCCTGGTTCTCAGAAAGACCACCCATGGGATCATGGGATCCAGGCGGAGGAGCAGCCATACAGATCAGTGGGTTGGCATGAGGTAGGACCAAGCGACAGGCCCGTAGCTGGGATTTGGGATTTTTTTAATCCAGGGGGCCTTTAAGTAAGTCGGGGGGGGGGCACCCTCACACACCCCAAGCAAGCACCATAATTAAAATAAAAAATTGAAAGTTGGGGGGCCTGGGCTGGATGGGAAGTTGGGGGCCTTGGTGGTAAGTTGCGGGGACCAGGCCCTGAGAGGCCCCACTGTAGCTATGAGCCTGCCAAGTGATAAAATCAACCCTTCCCCAGAGAGGAGCTGTGCTGGCAGAAGAGGAAGGAGAAGGAATGTCATTCCCTTACCCTTCAGCCTCAAGGGCTGGTGCTCTTGGCTATGAGGCAACAGGGGCAGCGTCCCTGGGCCCCGGCTGAAAGGGGCCTCATGCTAGGGGTCCTTTGACCACTGGCCAGCTGCCACGGTTGCCACAACTGTGACTCAAGAGAAGAATAAGAAGAATTGGTTCTTATATCCCACCCTTCACTACCCAAAGGAGTCTCGGAGCGGCTTACAGTCTCCTTCCTGTCCTCCCCCCACAACAGACACCCTGTCAGGTGGGTGGGGCTGTGTGAGCTCTGTGAGCTCTGTGACTGGCCCAAGGTCACCCAACTGGCTTCACATGGAGGAGTGGGGAATCAAACCCAGTTGTCCAGATTATAGTTCAGAGTCCAGAAGCCCAGCTTGATGCACCACTCTTAACCACTACACCACACTGGCTTTCAAGGAAACGGCAAGGGACAGAGGCTAGGAAGGGATCCCCGAATGTCATGCAGCTGCCACTGTCTGGGCTCTCTGCTGCCACCACAGTCACAGTATCCCTGCCCCTCCTCTCACACAGCAACTGAGTTGGAGGTGCAGAAGGAGAGAGGGTGCCCTGCGGCAGGCTCACTTGCCAATCAATCCAGCCAACTTCGACCATGCGGCTGGCTGGCTGGTGGGTGAGTGAGCAGGTGATGAGAGGGTACCATGCAGAACCCCCTCTTCCTCTATGGCCCAATCTGCATTTGCTATGTAAAGCTGTTCTGTGCTGCTGTGGCGCCGGCTTCCCATTTGGCTCAGTATAAAGCTCTCCTCTGTCTGCATCAGGACGCAAGTTGTTTAGGGAGAGGGCGCGTGAGAGGGGGGAGAAGAGGCCTCCCAGGGGTGCTGGCAGGGTGCTGCGATGCGGGGAGGAAACGGCACCTGAGACCCCCTCAAAAGTAAAAGGGGGTGACCTGGCATAGGTGAGGCAGAGGAGGGGGCAGGAAAGACAGAATGAGCTGGGTAAAAAACACAAAACACCCAGCAGTTCTGGAGATTGCCCCAGGAAATAACAAATGGTTCAGGCGTGGGTGTGCTTCCAACCCCCCCCCCTTATATGATTGCAGAAACATGTTCCCTGGCTGCTTTTAAATGCAGACGACTGGATTTTCAGCTAACTCGTTTCCTTTGTGACAATTTGCATATCTCTTTAGAAAAGATGGGGGAGGAGAATTCAGCTCCAGTTGTCTACTTCGGAGTCACCACTAAATGGCAATAAAATGATGCAGACAGCTGATGCTGAGATGAAACAATAGGAGAGTGGATGCAGCATGAAATGCAGACAGAAATTTGTGGGACAATGTGAGATCATTTGCACAAAGAAATTTGTGGGACAATGTGAGATCATTTGCACAAAGAAATTTGTGGGACAGTGTGAGATCATTTGCACAAAGAAATTTGTGGGACAGTGTGAGATCATTTGCACAAAAGTGGGAAATACCAGTGCAGATTCATTTCCACTGCTGAAGTCAGGGCCCATGCTGCCTACTCAACAAGCACCCTTTGCTGTCTGGCCAGCTGGAGCAGCAGGCTGCAGCTGTGCGGAAAGAGGGCAGCACACATGTACTAATGCATCATGCGTTCCTTCTGCTCACCTGCCACCAGCTGCTGTGTGCTACCCTCTGCTACTGTAGCAGCACCAGCAACACACAGGTGCAGGGTTGCCAGCTCCAGATTGGGAAATTCCTGGAGGTTTTGGGGGGAGCCTAGAGACAGACTTCAACAAGGTGTAATCCCATAGAGCCCCCCCTCCAGCAACCGTTTTCTCCAGGGGAACTGACCTCTGCCACCTGGAGATCAGCTGTATTTCCAGATCTCCAGGCCCCACCTGGAGGTTGACAACCGTCCACAGGAAACTGAGGCATGTGACAGTGAGAATAAAGCCTTGACTTTTGCACAGAGCCCCAGAATCACTAAGACTGCCCCTGCCCTCCTCAACCCATGTGGCTGCTGCTCCATGGTCTTGGAGGTGGGGGTGGTAGAAGGGACTGCAGGAATGGAGACTGACACGGGGAAAGTCCGGGTTTGATGCACAGAGTGGTAGAATGTTGCCCCCTGAGTAAAATGGCCTTCAAGTAGGTGGTCAAGAATTGTTCTCTTCTTGAGTGAGTGGCTCTTGCTTCTTGCTCAGAGAGTAATGTTTACCACCATCCACCACAGTTCATACAGGCTAGCAATCCTTTCTTTGCAGCCAGAGGAGTTAGTCGTGTTAGTCTGTTGCTGCAAAACAGTAAAAAGCTCAGTAGCACCTCTAAGACTAACAAACTTTATTGTAGTATAAGCTTACGAGGAACACATCAGACAAAGGGAGCTGTGTTCCTCGAAAGCTTACGCTACGATAAAATTTGCTAGTCTTAAAGTCGCTACTGAGTTTTTTTGCTATTTTTCTTTGCAGTGTGTGTCTCGGCTCTTTTTGCTTAGGGATATCAAGAATGTCCCTGCCTCTTAAATTTACCTCCTTAAAGGGAGGCAGGTTATTTGCTTCTGCTCTCTGCTTGCAGTATCCTCTACAGGCCAGAAAGTTAACCATTCATGCAGAAGACCTGGGAGGTGTGGGGAGAGAGCCCAGCTCAGTTGTAGAACATAGACTATGCATGTAGTGTTCAGGTGTTCAATCCCTGACAAGAGAATTACACTTGCTTTGCTTATAGATGGTCTTATCTTCAGACTTTTGCACTTACTGTTTAAAGATGGCAGGCAGAAGATGTTTAGAAAGACCCTTCCTCGCCTGAGACTCTGGAGAGCCTCTGTCAATCACAAAAGACACAAGATGCAAGAATGGTCTGACTTGATAAAGCTGCTTCTAATATTTAAATTCCACATGGGCAGTTAGGCATTAGAGCATATTAAAGGCTGGCACCACATCAGCGTTATACCTCTAGATGTATACCCAACTTTGGGTTCAGCCACTTGGATAATCATCTATGGCGATTCACAATCGCCTCCAGGTAATCAGAGAATGAAATTTTGCAGAAGTTTGTGCTCTTTTTTCTCTTTTAGTCACTACAATGTTTGTGTACACAGATGGGCAGACAGGGTAGTAAAACAGAAAATACAACAAACACTGTGATATGCCTGCTAACACATTTAGTAAAACATTTTGCAATTCACATCCTTACACGAGGGATTTGCTTTTATTGCGCTGATGTGGGAAATAAGTGCAAGGTCCTGGCTGCTGTCACATGGGGACGATTCCCTGTTGTTGACTCAGCGCTGTGATGAATACGGAAGGTATCTGCAGAGGCAATGTTGCATCTGCTCTGTGCAGTTTGGGGAGGGGCATGTCCCTTTGCCCCTGGCATTCCCCTGCCATTTGGGGAAAGGCTGTGGCTCTGTGGAAGAGCCTCTGCTTGGCATGCAGAAATAAGTCTTATATCACATTATAAAGAAGTACATCCTTATGCTAATTGCATTGCACTGGCTGCCAATAGCATACCAAATTCACTCCAAAGTGCTGGTGCTTACCTTTAAAGCCCTATATGGCCAGGGTCAGACATACCTGAGGGACCGCCTTTCCCCATATATATGCCAGAGAGCACTGAGGTTGGGGTCACAGAATTGACTGACCCTCCCGGGTCCCAAGGATGCCAGGCTTGCCACTATCAGGGCCAGGGCCTTCTCAGTGGTGGCTCCTTACTGGTGAAACGAGCTCCCAGAAGAGATCAGGGCCCTGCGGGATCTTCTACAGTTCCGCAGGCCCTGCAAGACAGAGCTCTTCCACCAGGTTTTCAACTAGGAGCCGCCCTGACTATTACCATCAATGAGCCCGGCCCTCACCCTTAACATCTGGCCTATACCATCGCGTGACTGAAGAAGACCACTGAGCTGGACTGTCTGCTTGCAAACTTTCTTAGTACGCCACCTTAAATAACTAATGAAGGATTACTAGCACCTTATGATTTTATGATTCATCTGTATTTGCATTGTTCTAACATGATTTGTGGAGCTGCGGTGGCTCAAGTGGTTAAGACGCTGAACTGCAGGCTGTGGAAGGTCAGTAGTTCAGCAGTTCAAGACCTGGGTGCCGCATGACGGGGTGAGCTCCCGTCTCTAGTTCCAGCTCCTGCCAACCTAGCAGTTCAAAAGCAAGAAATTGCAAGTAGATAAATAGGTACCACTTCGGTGGGAAGGTAACAGCGTTCCGTGCGCCTTGGTGTTTAGTCATGCCGGCCACATGACCACGGAAACGTCTTCAGACAGCGCTGGCTCTTCAGCTTTGAAACGGAGATGAGCACCGCAACCCTAGAGTCGGATTCGACTGGCTTTCGAGCAAGGGAACCTTTAACATGATTTTATGTGGTTTTATTGGTATTTTTGTACCAACTGTGTAAGCCGCCCTGAGCCTACCCGTGGGGAGGGCGGGGTACAAATTGAATTAATAAATAAATAAAATAAATAATTGCAAAAAAGAGTCCATCCAGGATTGGACTGCCTGTACTGGGTTTTTAATTGTGGGCAACTCCTTGATTTTAGCATTGCTCTTTCCGAATCTGCGTCTGTTTTATACTTTAATCCAGTTCATTTTTTTTTCTTTTTATTGCTTCTGGTTTTCCTTAATCACTGACAGCTAGATGCCTGTCCAGTAGCACCTTTGCCAGCCACAAGATTTTGTTGGTGTGGCTGGACAAGTCTCCTGCAGTCTGCAGGCCACCGGGACTACCCTCTGAAGCCATTAGTCCTTGAGGGAAAGGCGGAGTATAATTTGTCCTATAAATGAATTCATACAATGTTTGCCTAGGCACACACCGGAGCCCCCCCCCCCGTGCCTACAGGATCTCTGCAAAGCCATCCTGGATGAGTTCATGCAGCGAAGGTTGAGGTTTTAAGAGCTGCAACTGACGGGCATTTGGGTCCCTTCCAGCCTGACTGCTTTATGAACTACAATCCCCACTTCTAAAGTGCTCTATCTGACGGGCCTGGCAGGAGCTGCGGGTGGGGTGTCAAAATGCCGTCTGCCATGTTTGCAAGGGGAGGAATCCATCTGCTTCCCACGCAGAGAGGAAACCCTGCCAAATTCTGTGGGGGGAGAGAGGGCTGTTGTAGACCAGGGAAGCCACTGCTAGAAAGAGACAGTGAGGAGGCCTGACCAGAGCACCCTTATCTCCCGAGGGGTCAGCCAGGGACTTGGCTGCCGGAGCAGTGACCTCAGCTTGCCATCCCGTCATGGGACCTCATCCATCTCCCGGTGCCAGCCTGTTAACCCTCAGCCCCCCCCCCCCAACCCTGCTGACAGACAAAGACAGCGATTAAGTGCCGGCTTCTCCGGCTCACTTGAGACCTTCTCCTTTCAAGAAGGCTTTGAAGAGATGCGCCCACTCAGGGTGCATCCCTTACACGAGGGATTTGCTTTTATTGCACTGATGTGGGAAATAAGTGCAAGGTCCTGGCTGCTGTCACATGGGGACGATTCCCTGTTGTTGACTCAGCGCTGTGATGAATACGGAAGGTATCTGCAGAGGCAATGTTGCATCTGCTCTGTGCAGTTTGGGGAGGGGGCATGTCCCTTTGCCCCTGGCATTCCCCTGCCATTTGGGGAAAGGCTGTGGCTCTGTGGAAGAGCCTCCGCTTGGCATGCAGAAGGTCCCAGGTTCAATCCCTGGCCACCCCCGTAGGAAAGGGCTAGGCAACAGGTGACAGGAAAGACCTCCACTGAGACCCTGGGGAGCCACAGCCTGTCTGAGTAGGTAGTTCTGACCTTGATGGACCAAGGATCCAATTAAGGCATGTGTTTTTCACATGTTTTCATTCCCCAGTGCTAGGGATGCCAGCCTCCGGGTGAGACCAGGGAACCCCCAGAATTACAGCTCATCCCCAGACTACAGAGATCAGTTTCCCCGGAGAAGATGGATGCTTTGGAGGGTGGACTTTGTGGCATTGCACCCCACTGAGGTCCCTGCCTTCCCCAGGCTTCATTCCCAAACCTCCAGGAGTTCCCCAACCTCTATTGGTTAACCCTGCCCCTCCATCCCCCACAGGGGGGGGCAGGGGGGACCTGGCGATCCTGTTCCCCACACCCCTGCACTCCTTGGGAGGGCTTTGTTGCTGATTTTTGCCATTGCTGGATCAGACCAAGGCCCCAACAAGGGCAGCATTCTGTTCAATCAGCAGCCGCTCAGCTACCTTCCCATCTATACTCCCCATACCGACATCAAGAGGCACTCTTGCCTCTGGTATTGGAGGGAGCAGATATCAGGAGGGGGAAATAGTGCTAGGGAGAGGTGTGGAAATCCACACCTTCTCGTCCACACTGCAGGAAACTCTGGGTTTGATTAAGTTGTTCCTAGTAACAGTAAAGCAAACCAGGTTCCAGAAACGTCAGACCAAAGGAAGGGAAACCATGGAAGGGAAGAGGAAGGGGACGGTGTCAGGTGGATGCTCTGAAAATATTTCCTGCTGTATGAGAGTTGAGACAGAGCCAATCATCTACGTGGAAATGGATTGGGCTGTACTTACACAGAGCAGCCAATCTGTCTGAGTGTTTCTGCTGCCCCTTCTTTTTAAAAAATTCCTAGCCTGCAGGCCTGTAGCTACAGTGGGGCATTTCGTGGCCTGGCCCCCTGACTTCCTGCCCAGGCCCCCTGACCTCCATCCAGGCCCCCTAGCTCTCTGGGCCACCCGGAGGACTCCCCACCCCCACCCCTTCCCCAGGAGTGGCTTGCTTCCCCATGTAGTCAAGCAGAGTACAAATGCCACAAAAATGAGTTTTTAAAATTTTATTTTTATTTTATTTTTTATTTTGTGACATCAGTGCCCCCTGACTTATTTAAAGGCCCCCTGAAGGACAAAATCCTGGCTACGGGCCTGCTAGCCTGTATGCCTGAAGAAAAAAGAAGCCCTGGGGAGACCATGCAGTAGCCATGCTGGTTTCTCCTGGCCACAGTGTATGGCAGGGGTGTCAAACATGTGGCCTGGGGGGCTGGATCAGGCCCCCAGAGAGCTTCTATCAGGCCCACAGTGGAACCGGCTGTCTTCTGCTTCTTTTTCCAGTTCTGCTGCTGCTGCATCATCGTAGGTTTGCAGCTTACAGATACACACCTGGACAGCGTACTCAAGATTGCAACAGCACAGACATTTTGATGCAATACTTCAGAACAAGAGGTGTCAGTTATCAGACATTGTTAAATAAACAAAATATTGCAAGAGTGTTAATGCTTTAAGCATGTTTTATTTTAAGTAAAAAAACCACCTTTGTGTTTGTGTCCTTTATAAAGTTTATATCTCCGCTACCTGGCATTACATTTTATGACACACGTGGCCCGGCCCAACAAGGTCTCATTTATGTCACTTCCAGCCCTCATAACAAATAAGTTCGACACCAGGGAAACTGTAGGGTTTCCTCTGCTCCTTCTATCCAGTGCCATCAAGGGCATCTCTTCCTTCCTTCTTTGCGCTAGACCATTGGAAATCCCATGTGATTAGTCAGAAATAATGTTTTGACGTGGAAACGCAGAAAGCTATTCAGAACATCACCAGATTGCTTAAAATGGGAGGCCAGCTGCCAGGTGACCATTACTGGAAGGAAATGGATGAACGCAGCTTCCTCATCTCTGGGAAGCCGGAATACTAAACTGATGTGAATTCGCTGGATTGACTGAAAGTCATCCTCATTCCTTGCAAGAAGGAGAGATGGACCCGCTCCAGACGAGACACCTCGGTGCTTGGCGCTCTTCCCCCACCCAAGCCTACCCAGGATCAACATATTTGGAGCTGACCTCTTGTGAACTCTCTAACGGGATCGGTTTTCCCACACCAGGAAGAGGGAGGAGGGGAGAGAGAGACAGAACAAGCACCGGGATTCTTTAGGAGCCAAAGAGCGAAGCCTACTTCTAGAAACATCGCAGGGCAGGCGATGTTCACCTCTGCCCCTTAAGCAGAGCAAAGGGATCTGCTGCTTCCCATAAAGGTGGGCCAAAAAAATAAATAATAATTCGGCGTCACACATTTTGGCCACATCCACTCTATAAAGGAAATGACTTCACCAGTAGATCCAGGTGGGTATCCGTGTTGGTCTGAAGCAGCAGAAGAAAGTTCGAGTCCAGGGGCACCTTTAAGACCGACAGAGTTTTATTCAAGCTATAAGCTTCGATGTGCCAGCACACTTCTTCAGATACACTGAAATGGAAGTTTCCAGCTGCTCATCCTCTACCTATACGTATGGATTGGAAACTTCCATTCCAATGTATCTGAAGAAGTGCTCCTGCACACAAAAGCTTATAGCTTGAATAAAACTTTGTTGGTCTTTAAGGTGCCCCTGGACACAAACTTTGTTCTGACATTACCAGTATAATCTTAAGCAGAGTTACACCTTTCCAAATCCATCGAAGTCTTAGAATCCTTGGGTCTGTGCCCTTACTGCCTAAGCATCCTCGATAAATTCTTGGAGGTATACCTCAGTATGGAGGACAGATTTTTCATGCCCTCCCCCCGAAAAAAACCCCTATAGGCTTAGACCTAACAGTTGCAGATCTTTCCTGCCTTCCCTCGGCATCCCACTGAGGCCTCTGGAAAGCTGATGCCAGCAGATGCCGCATTGCCCAACGGTCATCACCTCCTGTGATGACTGTGGTCATGCTGGCTCGAGGCTTCCTTGGTAAATGAAGTGGTGGTGGGAAGCAGTGTCAAGTCACAGCCTATTTACGGTGGCCCCATAGAGCGTCCATGGCAAGACACAAACATTGTCCGTTTAGCAACATGGAATTCCTTGGCGGTCTGCCATCAAGTACTAACCGGGATCGACCCTGCTTGGGCTCTGAGATCTGATGAGATTGGACCAGCCTGGGCCACCCAGGTCAGGAAACTAGATGAAGTAGATGGAGCATTTCCCCCCCTCATTCTCACTGCAGCATCCACCTCCCCAGTGCCTCATAGTACTTTATTCACAAGGCTTTCTTGGGTATCAGTATTAGTTTTGGAGCATTCATAAAGGGATTCTGGCACAAGTGAGGAGCAGGAAAGATGCATGCCCATGACTCTTTGTGTAGTTGCCTTCCATCAGTTCCAGCCTGTAGCGTCTGTGATTCCTTGGAGCAGAGGGTCAGTGGTAGAGCATCTACTTTGCACACAGAAGGTCTCAGGTTCAGTCCCCATCATCTCCAGTTAGAAGGATCAGGTAATAACTGACATGAAAGAGCTTTGCTTGAGACCCTTGGAAAGCTATGATCAGTCAAAATATAAAAAGGTAAAGGTAAAGGTTTCCCTTGCTTGAAAGCTGGTCAGATCTGACTCTAGGGGTGGTGCGCATCTCTGTTTCCAAGCTGAAGAGCCAGCACTGTCCGAAGACGTTTTCCGTGGTCATGTGGCCAGCATGACTAAATGCTGAAGCACACAGAACACTGTTACCTTCCCACAGAAGTGGTACTTATTTATCTACTTGTAATTTCTTGCTTTCGAACTGCTAAGTTGGCAGGAGCTGGGGCCAGAGACAGGAGCTCACTGCGTCACATGACACTCGGGTCTTGAACTGACGAACTACAGACCTTCCAGTCTTCAGCTCAGCGTCTTGACATCTGGCTAGGGATGGGCATGACCTGGGAAAATGAGGTTCGGTTCGTGGTTTGTGGAGTGGCCAGTTCACAAATCTTGAACCCTTACTAATTTTTATTCGCCAAATGAACTAGTTCAGTTTGTGATGCAGTAGAATGCCCACCCCCCACATGCTTGAGACACCAAACTCAGTGGGGACCTCTGGCTGACTCTCCTCTACCTGTCCGCCTAGTTTGGTGAGGATTGGATTTATGGTGTCTCAATATGGAGTTATGTGTCATATGGAGTTATGCCCCCCCCCCAAGATGTTTCCCCCAGAAATGTGCTTACTGGGGAAATGGCCGCCTGCAGAGCCAATCATGGATCTTCCAGCACCTCACCTGGCTGAAACCTAAAATGCCCCTGATCTGCATTAGCTGCCCCCTCTCAGCATGATTGCTTCTTAGGAGCAAACTACATTTTAATCATTATCTAGTACATTAATACCACCCTTCCTCCAAGGAGCTCAGAGCGGCATATGTTGGTCTCTCCTCCTCCACTGCACCATCACAACAAGCCTGTGGGGTAGGCTGACCTGAGCGAGACTGACCCCAAGAAGCTTTGGGGGGATTTGAACCTGGATCTTCCAGATCGTAGGGTGACACTTTAACTGCTGTACTAGTACTACACTGGCTGCCTGGATTTCTGATGACAGAACGCCACCAACCCATGCTCTGAAAAGCAATGCACAGCTGACTTATGGCGACCCTTTGTAGGCTTTTCAAGGCAAGAGATGTTCAGAAGTGGTTTGCCATTGCTTTCTCCCATGGTGCAACCTGGTATTCCTTCGAGGCCTCCCATCCAAATATTGACCAGGGCTGACCCTGCTTAGCTTCTGAGATTTGACAAGATTGAGCTAGTCTGGGCTACCCAGGTCAGGGAGCACAAGCATTGCTGGATGGAATTCCCACACTGGTATAAAGTTCCTTTTAAACAGGCTCACAGTCTTGTGTGACATGCTCAGATTAGACAGAATGGATCATTTCTCTTTTGGGTGGGGTGGGGTGGTTGATTTCTACCATACATTCATGAAGGACCGAGGGGGGCGGGGGGATGATTCTCTTCTGTGCCTCTTCCCTCGCCTCCAGACCTACTGCTAATCTTGGGGCCTGGATAAAAGGCACTTTGTCCTTTAATTTGCTGCAAGGTCCATGACCCTTATACCAGCACAGTAGGAAGTCAGGAGCCCGGCTCCTGCTGGCCAGACCTTTCACACTGTCTAAAACCAGCTTGCCAAATCGGTCACACAGCAAGAAGCTAATCCATTCATGACTTGGGGAGGAAAGACAGGGAGCTTCCAATAGTCTCTAAAGACCACAGGTCAGTTGTGCAGAAGATGTGCTACCTCTGGGGCTAATTGCTATTACACACACACACCACTGATTTCTTTGTTTTGAACAACCGCCAGGTCTTGGAATTCCATTTGTCTAGAATGCCCTCTATTTAGCTGCACAGTAAATACGTATGATCTCTATTACATTTTTATTCTGCCCTTCTTTTCTTTTCTTTTCTTTTCTTTTCTTTTCTTTTCTTTTCTTTTCTGGGGGGAGGTGAGTATTTGTGTGTGTGTTTGTGTGTGTGTGTGCGCACGCTTGCGAGCCTGGAAGTCATGGTGACTTCTGGCAACCCCTAGTTGGGCTAGGACATTTCAGAAAGGTGGCTTGATAACCTGCCTCTGCTTCCCGGCCCTGGTATTCCTTGGAGGTCACCCTTCCAAGTACTTGCCAGGGTCAGCCCTGCTTAGCTTCCGAGATCTGACAAGATCAGGCTTGCCTGGGCTATCCCCATCAGGTCATACCTTTCTTGTCAAGGACCTCAGGGTAGCAAATGTGGTTCATCCCTTTTTGGCTTTATCCTTACCACTACCCTGAGAGTGTACAACTGGCTAAAGGTTGTTTCACAGCTAACTGTTGGCATGATGACATGATGCATTTTCCCCAGGGACATTCCTGGATTAGATAGAATGGATAAAAGGAAGTCCTTCTTCACCCAAAGAGTGATTAACCCATGGAATTCACTGCCACAGGAGGTGGTGGCAGCTACAAGCATGGACAGTTTCAAGAGGGAACTAAATAAACATATGGAGCAGAAGTCCATCAGTGGCTATTAGCCACAGGGTATAGATAGGAACTCTCAGTCTGGGGCAGGTGATGCTCTCTATTCTTGGTGTTCGAGGGGGCAGCAATGGGAGGACTTCTAGTGTCCTGGCCCCACTGCTGGACCTCTTGATGGCACCTGGTATATTTTGGCCGCTGTGTGACACAGAGTGTTGGACTAGATGGGCCATTGGCCTGATTTAACATTGGCTTCTCTTATGTTCTTATTAGGGAGGCTGGGTCTCCAGCTTTGTTGGAGGACTCCCCCCCCGCCCCCAGTTCTGCCTGCCGCTGCTCAGCAGGGCTGCAGGAGAAAATAGTAGGAGAAATGGGTGTGTGTGGGGTGGGGTGGCACTGGGAAACTTACCACGTGGTGGGGACACTTGCTGGCAACAGCATGACACAGTGATGTCACTTCCAACATGACCTGGAAGTGATGTTATCGCACTGGGTGATGCTGTCATTTTCTCTCAAGCCACAGAGTTAAACCACAGAGTTTGGGGTGATGCTCTAGCATATGCAACGACATCCTTTCTGGGCCACTCCTTGGAGGGAAGGAGGCCCCCACTATGCAGCAAGTCTCTCACTGGTTGCCACCCTCGGGCTGGCCACTCTACCCAGGACTGAGTCGCTTGGGACCATGCCATGAAGATGGCGCCGATGCTCTGGGATGGCTCTCTGATGGCAGCTGGTCCACCCCAGCCATCTGTGCTGCCAATGGCCAGCTCCAGGCTCAGCCCCTGCAGCAGGCAGGGCCAGCTTTGCAACATCTCTTCAACACATGGGTGTCGAGCAGGTGGTTGAGCCTGGTCAAAGCACCGCCCTTTCGATGGTTGTTTGGGTGGACAGAGTTAAATGCATCTAAAAATGCCCTTATAAAAAAAAAGTTTCTCCTTGCATGCCACAAATTAGGCATTGCGACTGTGAGTCTTTTGGGAACAGAAATAAGTACATGTTTGGGGGAGGAACAGTTGCAAGCCCCTGTGAGCAGTGCTCCCTCCAAGCTGAGTTAGTGTGAGGTAGCTTACAGTTTTTTAGCCTCTGGCTCACACATTTCTGTCTTAGCTCTGGAAGGACGGCTCCAGAGCCAACTAATTTATGCAGCAGACTAATCTCTCACTCATACCTTTAATGCCAGTAGCTCACAAAGCAGAATTTTTGATCACAAGACTCCACAGCTTAGAGGGAGCATTGCCTATGAGCCCATGGGATAGACTGAAATGAGTCTAATACACAAATAGAAGAGGAGGAGGAGGAGTTGGATTTATACCCCACCCTTCACTCAGAGTCTCAGAGCAGCTTACAATCTCCTTCCCTTCCCCTCCCCACAACAGACACCCTGTGAGGTAAGTGGGGTTGAGAGAGCTCAGAGAGAACTGCTCTCGAGAGGACAGCTCTGAGAGCTGTGGCTGACCCAAGGTCACCCAGCTGATTGCATATGAAGGAGTGGGGAATCAAACCTGGTTCTCCAGATCAGAGTCTGCCGCTCTTAACCACTACACTGAAAAAGTGGGTACTTGCAGTTCCCTTTCAATAAAGCAGCGGCCCAGTGAAACCGCAAGTTTCACCGAGGTTTATAGGGGATCTTCAATGAGATCAATAGTGACACATACACCTGACTGAATAGAGTAAGTACATCTTTCAAAATTCCCAGAATCCTCTGCAATGTGCAAGAGTTTGTTGGCAGACAACATGGAAACAATTTGCCACAGCAAAAAAACTATAAACGCCATTGCAGTAAGTGAGGGTTTGAGCAAAGACTGAGTAACTGTTTGTTAGTAGAAAATACCCACACACCCAGAGCACAAAAAAAACAAACCAAACAAAGGGCTATGAAGAAGACATTAACAGAGTGGTATAGTGCTTAGTGTGTTGGACGAGGACTTGGGAGGCCCAGGTTCAAATGCCTGGGATGGTCATTCTCTCTTAGCCTGACCCACCTCATAGGTTTTTTGTCCTGAGGAGAAAACTGGGGAGATAAGGATAACATTGTAAGCAATGCTCCCTCTAAGCTGCGGAGTCTTATGAGCAAAAATTCTACTTTGTGAGCTACTGGCATTAAAGTTGTGAGCGAGTGATTTGGCTACTGCATAAATGAGTTTGCTCTGGAGCCATCCTTCCTGAGTTAAGACAAAACTGTGTGAGCCGGAGGCTAAAAAACTGTGAGCTAGCTCACACTAACTCAGCTTAGAGGGAACACTGGCTGTAAGATGGTTTGGGTCCTGCTTGGGAAGAAAAGCTGCATACAAATATCCTTTATTCCCAGTGTGTTTTACGGTACATTCTTCACCATTAAAAGAAGGCAGTGAGATCCATTCACCCCTGGCAGCATTGGTGAGCAGTTAAGTTTTAAATAAAGGCCTTCTGCCTGAGGCTGTTAGGGAGCCCCCCCCCCCTCCTTTTGAGAAATGTGCCAAACAGAATTGCTGTAATGGATCAGCTCAGGAAGTGACTTTTATTAGTGACTTTTATTAGGGGCGAAGTTTTTCCTACACTGATTGTCTAGTTGCCTTAAACAGATACGCTTGCATGTGTTGTTCTGGTTTTCTTCCCCCCTGCTCTACAGTCCCAGCCCATCTGTATTGTTTTCTCTTGTCACACTAGAAATCTTTGCTAGTAGATTCAGATGTTATTGGATTTTCGTGAGCCTCTTACTGATTGACTGAAAAATCCCCCCCCCATTTCAAGCCTGTAATCTTCCTTGCATCCCAGTGAGAAAGAAAGGCTATAAATGAAAATAATAACAATAATTCAAAACCACTTAACAAAGGAGCAAAGCGAATGTTATGTCCTGAAGCTGGAGTCTGTACTATCTTTTACAATGTTAAGTTTCAGACATAAAATGGGATTGTAAACTGTCACATTCCCATTGGTCGGTTTCTGTGAAACCCTGTAAATAACCAATCCTAACTGTACATAGCTTTTTGGCGGGAACAGACCTCATTGGTCTTTATCCTTGTTTTCTCATTGGTTGTTAACTTATTTATGGGTGTGGCTTTGACAGCCCAGATCATTTAAAAAGGGAGCTGCGCTCCACTATTGTGTGTGTGTGTTGTTGAGTCGAGTTTGCTGTTAAAATAAAGCTGAAATCACTTTTGCTGAAATCCAGTTGTGTTGAGTTGCATACTTAACAGCAAAGGTGGTGGCTGGAGATCTCCAGGCCATTGAGTTTATTTCCCTTGGACAAAATGGCCACTTTTTGACTCTATGACATTATATCCTACTAAGGTCCCATTCCTCCCCAAAGCCTGCCCTCCTAGGCTCCATCCCCCAAATCTCCAGGAATCTCCTAACCCAGAGCTGGCAACCCTAGCTGACAGTCTCTTGGAGCATTTTATTTCAGCTACAATTGCAATGGTTTTAATAGAATAGCAACATTCTCTAGAGGCCGATTTTCCACAAGCGCTGCTCCACACTCACTCTTCCCTTTGCCCCAGTGGTACATGTCAATTTCATACTAGGTGCTGTGCAGCCGCATTTTGCCCCACAGCTTTGCACGATTTCCCCTGTGTGTACTCAATCCTGTTTTTTGAGGATTGAGTGGACACGGGGGAAATCGCAGGAAGTTGCAGGGCAAAATGCAGCCACGCAGTACTTAGTGTGAAATTGATATGTACCACTGGGGCAAAAGGGAAGAGCGAGCGTGGAGTAGCGCTTGTGGGAAACAGGCCTCTCTCTCTTTAGCATTTTTTGCCTTTGTGTTTCTGTATGAGTGTGTGTGCCCGTGCATGGTGACCTCTGGTGACTTCTACTGGGGCACAGAGGACATTCAGAGAAGTAGCTTGATAGCCTGCCTCTAGCCTCTCAGCCCTGGTATTCTCTGGAGGTCTTCCCATCCAAATACTTGCCAGGGTTGGCCCTGCTTAGCTTCTGATGATGAGATTGGGCTTGCCTGGGCTATCCAGGTCAGGGCAAACAGCAACATTGTCTTGAAACTCACGTAGGTAGACTTTCTGTAAATCTGCTCTGGGAACTCGTCTTGGATGAAAGATGCTGGCCAGCCTCAGATTCACTTTTGGAATGGGTGGATGTGGCTGTTTAACTTGGCATATGAGTGGACTCCTTCCAGCTTGCTCAATAGCTGAGAGTCAAGAATCGTTACTAACATTCTTACCTAATTAAACCTTCTCGGTTCAAGTAATTCTGATCCTGGCTTTTGGAGCGGTGGTGGTGGGGGAGTTCTGCTGCTCCATCCGTACCACCCATCCCATGGCTGAAAGTCCCTTCCAGATTGCTCAGAATTCCCTAGGAACTTCTCTTACTTGGAAATGGCCTGCGGGAAAGTACAAAAGGGCAAAACCAGATGCTCTGGCTGCTAGACAAAGTTCAAGAGACAGAGTGATGGACTTTTTGAGCTGGTGAGGCAAGAGTGGACGGCCAGGGTGAGTAAGAGGGAGAGAGTATGTCCCACGGAGTTGTGCATGGGAGAGTTGTTATGACGGCCAGACTAGACTCTGGCAGCCTTCCCATAACAGCTAGCAACTTGTGGGGAATAAAGCCATTTGGGGGAGGAGTGCTTAATCTGGCCTTTCCCCTCAGCAGCTTCACTTCTTCCCCAGGTTCTCAGACACCTGTTGGCCACATGGGAATGAGCAGGCCAGAAGTCATGGTGGGACATTTCCTCCATCTGCTATCAGAGATAAATAAAATGTGGAAGGGACTACACTCTGGATGCACGCGCTGTGAGTACAGAAGGTCCCAGGTTCAATTCTCACCATCTCCTGTGAAAAAGGATTTCAGGTCAACCTATTAACAAGACTGACCCACCTCAGAGAGCTTTTTTTTCTCTACTACAAAAGTTGTGGTAGAACATTTTGGACAGGGGGATGCCCAGGAAGGAGGAGGATGGTGGGAATGGCTCCCTTTCATCTAGATTCAGGTGGGGTAGCCGGGTTGGTCTGAAGCAACAGAACCAAGTCTGAGTCCAGGGGCACCTTTTAAGGCCCAACAAAGTTTGATTTGATGTGTAAGCTTCCGTGCGCACACACCCACTTCATGAACACGAAAGCTTCTACCCAGAATCCAACTTTGTTGGGCTCAAAGGTGCCCCTGGACTCAGACCCTGTTCCCTTTGATCCGTGGCAGATGCAAAAGGGAGAGGAAGCCCCTGCCCTCAGCCATTCCTCCTGAGTCAAGGAGGCAGTAGGACGATCAGTACTCATTTTTCTGCGCTGTTTGAGGCAAATGGCTCAGGCAAAAGCATATAAAAGCAGTTCATCCTTAGGGAACGAAAAGCCTGACAGAAGGCCATCTGAATTTAGTTCGAGAGAGGAGCGGATATTCAGAAGTAGGGATGGTTCCAGTTGGGAGTTCACTGACTTTGCCAGGAGTACAAAGTGCTCAGAGGGCTCTTCCAAATCCATGCCTTGGATCCACTGGAGAGATTC
The DNA here is from genome assembly GCA_029375565.1 of Gekko gecko. Classification (NCBI taxonomy): domain Eukaryota; kingdom Metazoa; phylum Chordata; class Lepidosauria; order Squamata; family Gekkonidae; genus Gekko; species Gekko gecko. The sequence continues at coordinate 158,207,662 of JAPDNY010000006.1, forward strand.
CGCAGAGGGAAGGATTTCCATCTGTGGTGCATAACTTCCTTGACCCTCTGCCACTGCAGCCCAAAAGGGCCCCTGCAATTCTGCTTCCCTTAGGAATGGCATTGGTGGGGGGCACTTTGGTTGCAATGGGTGGGATGGGGTGAGAAAGGCACACTCCACTGATCGTTTCAGAGGGTAGCTGTGTTGGTCAGCAATAGAACAGCTAGAGTGGAGTCTGGTATCGCCTTAGAAACCAACTAGACTTTCAGGGGATGGGCTTTCAAGAGGCAACACTCCCTTCATCAGACACTCCACGGATGGAAAGCATCAGTTTGGTGTAGTGTTTAAGTGCGTGGACTCTGATCTGGAAGAACCGGGTTGAATCCCCACTCCTACACTTGCAGCTGCTGGATGACCATGGGCAAGCCATAGTTCTGTCCTTGAAAGAGCAGTTTCTGTCAAGAGCTCTCTCAGCCCCACCTACCTCACAGGGTGTCTGCTGCGGGGAGGGGAAGGGAAAGGAGCTTGTAAGCTGCTCTGAGACTCCGAGTGAAGGGCAGGGTATAAATCCAATCTCCTCCTCTTCTCTCTCTAGAAACACTCCAGCGGATCAAATCTTTCTATAGATTCGGTTGCCAGTTTCAGGGTAGGAAATTCCTGGAGATCTGGGACTGGGGAAGGCGGGGTTTGGGAAGGGGGAAGAACCTAAGGGGAGTACGATGCCATAGAGTCTTATACCCAAAGCTGCCGTTTTCTCCAGGCAAACTGATCTCTGTAGACTAGAGATCAGTTGTAATTCCAAGAGATCTCCAAGCCCTACCCGGAAGCTGGAAACCCTTCCTGTAGGTCTGTCCAATATCATTCGGTCAGCTCAAGCCTTGGCTCCCGGCTTGCAGGAGGCACCTGGCAGCAGACTCTTGCGATGCCCCCCCCCCGATATAGCCAGTGATGGTGCCTGATGGGCAGACCGCACTTATTCTGCGCAAGCCTCCCTTAAGCAAGGCGTCATGTCCCTCTGCAGCAGAGCACCCATTCATTTTGATGCGGCTCACTCAGGAGCATTTCCTGGTGAATTAAACCCCAAGGCCAGATCAATTTCCTCTTTCCTTTCCTGCCATTAATGGTACCGCACTCTGCCTCATGCACCTGTGCCACACTTCAGTGACATTTCTTTCTTTTCTTGGTACTTTTGCATTTGTGCACGTGAGTGCGCCTGTGCCTGGAAGTCATGGTGACCTCTGGCAAGTCCTACCGGAGCATGGAGGACATTCAGAGAGGTGACTTGATAGCCTGCCCCTGCCTCTGGTATTCTTTGGAGGTCTCCCATCCAAATACTTGCCAGGGTCGGTCCTGCTTAGCTTCTGAGATCTGAGGAGATCAGGCGGTGGCGTTTTTTCCCTCATGTTTCCCATTCTCTTTAGAGCGTCTTGGGAGAGCACCCAGGTTCTTTGGAAATGGGTTTTGTTTTGTAGTCATTTCTTTCAGTGGCAAGAAAGGCTTCCTGATCACAAAGATGGGACAGGGGAAAGAAAAAAGTATTAGGCAGCTCCCAACTTCCACTTGAATGCTGCCATCATGACCGAGGAACCAGGCAGTTTCAGGGGTCTGTTGGGCAATGCCTTTCGAGGAAATCTCCTCCAGAACAGTGGCATTCAGCTGAAAACATCAAACCCCACTCAAACAACATTGAGATTGGTGGTGGAAAGTGCCACCAAGTCGCACCTGACTTGTGGTAACCTCTCATGGTGTTTTCAAGGCAAGAGATGTCCAGGGGTGGTTTGCCATTGCCTGCTTCGGGGTAGCAACCCTGGACTTCCCTGGTGGTCTCCCATCCAAATACTGACCAGGGTCAACCCTGCTTAGCTTCCGAGATCTGATGAGATCAGACTTGCTCGAGTCGGGCCATCTAGGTCTGGGCAGCACGTGAGACTATGGCTCCTTATTCTATCCAGCATAAAGGCATTCCGCGCAACCTTGAAAGGGTTGATCCTTTCCCACAGCGATAGTCCTGGCTGAAACCTTTCCTCCCCGGTTAGCCACCTTTTGTAGTCCAGATGAGATTAGCCCTCTTAACACTTCCTATTCATTTCCCCCACACCGACCCCGTCTTAAGTGTTTCACTTGGTTAAAGCAATAAAATTATGCCTTGAACCTACCGCCTTCCTCGCTGTTTGTCTTAAGTCAGGTTGGGGATGGAAGGCGAAAGGGCCCGCACGTGGGAGTGGGGTTGTGTGCGACACAAAGGAGAGTCTTGTCTTCAGGAGTTGGCAGCGAGTCAAAGCAATGAAATGCTAGCTATCTCAAACTGTGTTTTCACAGCCCCAATACCAAAATCGTATTTCTCTGCAGCAGGAGATAGTCTTCATCGGGTTTCACCAGATTTAGGAGGATTTGTTCTATTTTTGTTCGTTTTTTCCCTGCAAATTATTTTTTAAAAGAGACCTGAAATAGTCCCATTGTGTCTTTGGACTTGATATTTATTATTATAAACAAGGGTGTCAGGACCATTAAAAATAAATTGGAAAGCAAACAAGGAGGTGCGAGGAAAAAAGGCTGATTGGAAACATGCGGCTTCTATTGCAGAAATCTCCACTTCGGAATAATACTTTTGTCCATGGAAAGATAAGAAGAAGAGAACATATAAGATTTATTTATTTATCAGATTTATACCCCCCACCCTTCCAACCAAAGCAGGTTCAGGGTGGCTTACATAGAAAATAAAGAAGAGAAGAGATTGGATTTATACCCCGCCCTTCACTACTCGAAGGAGTCTCAGAGTGGCTTACAATCCTTTCCCCTTCCCCTCCCCACAACAGACACCCTGTGAGGTAGGTGGGGCCGAGAGAGCTCTGAATTGCTCATGAGAGAACAGCTCTGAGAGAACTTGTGACTGACCCAAAGTCACACCAGCAGCTACATGTGGAGATGTGCGGAATCAAACCCCGGTTCTCCCAGATTAGAGTCCGTGCTCCTAATCTCTACACCAAACTGGCTCTCATAAAAACTCATAAATAACAGTTATAGACTATCCTAAAATCTTCTAAAAACAATCCAACATGAAAGGTGCTAGTAAACATTTATAATATTGCTTAGCAATGACGGCCACAATTCAGCTCATAGATCTTTTCCTTTATGAAGGTAGCACAGGTTGCTGTTGGTAGCTCCAAGGGACAGGTTTCTCTCAACTATTGGGGGCTGCTCCTTAGTTGAAGGCCTGGTGGAAGAGCTCCATCTTGCAGGCCCTGTGGAACTGCATAAGGCCTCGTAGGGCCCTGATATCTTCTGGGGGCTCGTTCCACCAGAATGTAGCTGCCACCGAGAAAGCCCTGGTCCTGGTTATGGCCAGCCTGGCATCCCTGAAACCCGGGAGGGCCAGTCGATTTTGGGACCCTGATCGCTGTGCTCTATGGGGAACATGTGGAGAAAAGCAGTCCCTCAGGTATGTAGGTCCCTGACCATAAAGGGCTTTAAAGGTAAGAACCAACACCTGGAAGCGAATTCGGTATGCTATCAGCAGCCAGTGTAATGCTTTCAGCACAGACTGAATGTGCTTCCGCTAAGGGAGGCCCATCAGGAGCCTGGCTGCAGCATTTTGCACTAGCTGTAGCTTTCGGATTTGAGACAAGGGCAGCCCCATGTAGAGAGCATTGCAGTAGTCCAATCTTGAGGTGACCATCATATGGATCACTGTTGCCGAGTCATTGCCTTTGAGGAAAGGAACCAACTGCTTGATCAGCCGGAGACGGTAAAAGGCTAACTTGGCAGTGGCTGCTACCTGGGCCTCCATTGTTAGGGAGGTCTCCAAGAGCACTCCCAAACGCCTAACCTCCAGCGCTGGCACCAGCAGAGCCCCATCGAAGGCCTGGAGTGGGATCCCTACCCTCGGCCCACCCTGGCTCAGGCACAGGTCCTCCATCTTCATTGGATTCAATGTCAGTCGGCTCAGTCTAAGCCATCCAGCCACGGCTTGTAACGGCCAGTCCAGATCTTCCAGTTTGGAGTCAGACTGGCTGCCAAACAATAAGTGCCATCTGCATACTGGTGACATCTCAGCCCATGCCTCGGGGCAATCTGGGCAAGGGGGCACATATAGATACTAAACAGCATTGGGAACAGCCCTGCCCCTCGTCCAGTGGATGTCTTCGGGATAGCTGTTTCCCCAGTGCCACCCTTTGTCCCCAACCTTGGAGGAAGGAGGCAAGCCATTGCAAGGCAGGCCCCTGGATTCCAGTGCTGGTGAGGTGGTGGATTAGTAGCTGATAGTCGACTGTGTCCAACGCTGCTGACAAGTCTATGACAAACCTCTCATTGAATTTGATGTGTCCAGGATATTATATGGGACCAAGTTATTTCTATGGGTTCACTTTTCTTTAGCAGGAAACAACACTTGGTAAGTCAAAGAATGAAGAGGTGCCCAATATGCCCTAAATGTTGGAAGCTCACCATTCATGGAAGGCCATTGGGGACAGATCTTCCTATCGGAGCACATGCCTGTGAAACAGATTACTGTTAGGCAAAAACAAATTAAATATCTTTTGAAAGCACACAAGGGAAAGGGGCAACAGTCCGGTACTGGAAATCAGTTGGAAAGAAATGTCGGATATTTTTTAAAAAAGGAATTCGATTAAGCTCCACCCCCTGCTTCAACAGATGCCACCCTTAAGTTTCTAGGCTCTGCCCCTCAGGAGACATGGGGACCCTGCTATGTACATAGGTATGCACCATCAAATTTCAACTGACTTACAGTGACCCCAGCAATGGCCTTTCAAGAAAAGTGAGAAGCAGAGGTGGTCTGTCATTCGCCTTCCTTTGCAGAATCTTCCTCAGTGGTCTCCCATCCAACTACTGCCCCTGCTTAGCTTCCGGGATCTGACAAGACTGGGTTACACCGTGTTGTCTTCCCCTGGGAACCCTACTAAGGAGATGCAAAAAGGCTTGGCGGGCAGGTACTAGCAGGAACAGCAGTGATGCAGTCTTGACCCACCAAGCTTTGTGAGAGAGCTGTGAAGTAGGAAGACCGGGGCCGTCAAGGTTCACCTCTGGTGTGAGCTCTCCAGTTGGCCTTATGTAAGCCATTGTCTACCACCTGGTAGCTCTGATAGCTAATTCAACCTTGTTCAGATTCCCGATCTCTCTGAATGCCAGATGCTAGAGAGGTACAAAGGCGGACCGCTGCTGCCGGCTTCCCAGAAACATCTGGCCCACCACTGGATACAATAGGTCTGTGGTCTGGTGACGCTTGGCTCCTCTTCTCTCTCTCTTTCTGACTCATCCTCTCCCCAACCTGCAAGATGGGATTAATAATCTGTGGCTCATAAGTAGATCATGTGCTCTGGGATGCAGACTGACTCAGGTTTAACCTTCCCCCTATCCAGCTAAAGGGATTTTCAGGTAAACACAGTAACGATACTGACCTACCAAACAGGGCAGAACCAATAGCCCTTAGAATGCAAGTGAAACGTTTCGATCCCTCTAAAGTGCAAGATAAATGCTACTCTTCAGCACCAGGACAATAGACTCTGGCGGCCTCACAAACCAAGGGAGTCCAGATTTCACAAGCATTCCAAGCAGAGGCTCTCGTCTTCCAGCAGCCTCCCTCTGGAACCGGCAGCTTATTGGTTTCAGCAAGTTGTATCCGTCATCCCTGCTGGCAAGGATGCCTGCGGGTTTTCAATCTAGGCAATTAAGACAAATGCTGAGCAAGTTTAATGACCACCGAAGTGTCAGGCCACATGTCCTCTCGGAGGGGACTATTGACACAGCCATCTCCCTGCTTCGTGAACAATCAATAGGATTTCAAGTAATAAAGAGAGGCTTTTTTGGGGGGGGGTTGTTTTTAACTTTCCATCACTGCAGGAGGGCAAGTCAGAGAGGCTGAATGGGAAACCAACACAAGGGGAATGTGGGACCGCAGGGACAGAGGGAGATGTGAAAGAATGAAGCCCCCCCCCCCAATTCCTCTTAGTGACTGCAATCAATTAACGCTAATATAACCACAGGATCTACAGAAACTGAATTTTGGCAAACTCCACCAGCCACATGCTGGGCCTGGTATGCCTATAGCTTGAAGGAGTTCCATGTAAGAAGAGGATAAGGTTGCCAACCTCCAGGTGAGGGACTGGAACTCTCTAGGAATTACAGCTGATCTCCAGACAACAGAGATCGGTTCCCCTGGAGAAAATGGCAGGGCAAACTATGGTATACAGAGTCTAGGTGAAATTGTAAATCTCCTCCTCCTCCACAGGCTCCATTCCCCAAATCTCCAGGAACATTCCAGGCTGGAGTGGGAGACCCCCAGGCCTTGTTCAGCGTTCACATGATCACTGGTTTCTAAAATGGCTTACTGTGGATCAGGGATGCACGTCTCTAACCTCTCCAACAGAAGACAACATTATGTTTTTACCAACTCAAGAGGGCTGTTTCGTCATGCTAATAAAGGGAAAGCAATTTCTGTTACATATCTACTACATTACCCCCCCCCCTTCTCCCTCTGTAGTACACAACTCGTGCCACATTCTTGCTGTACATGTGCAGCCCTGTTTTCTTGTCCCTTTTCATTTCCCTGCGTAAGGTTTCTCTGCAATCCCACTTCTCAATGCCATATCTCTGTTTTTTATGCATCCCACAGCACTCTCCTTCCCATGTAAGTAGACATTCTTTTATTTATTCAGATATTTATACTCCCCTTTTGGCCCCAATAGAGACTCAAAGCAGCTTACAGAACTGTCCTCCCCCCCCTCCATTTTATCCTCACAACAACCCTGATAAGGCTAAGCCTGAGAGAGAGTGACTGGCCCAAGGCCATGCAGCGAGCTTCCATGGAGGCTGGGAAATGGCGGGAGGAACATGCAAATAAGCGCAAGCCCGGAAGTGACATCATCACACCCGAGTGATACACCTCCAGTTGCATCGGTGTGGCACTTGTAGGTTTGCAGGGGGAATCCCAGAGCATTGCACCAATGTGAGGGCATCACTTCCAGGTTCACACTGGAAGTGATGTTGCAATATCAGCCCAATGCCGATTCTCCCCTCACCCTCCCCTTTTCCACCCCATCACTCTAGTGAGCAGTGGTGAGCATCTGGGACTGTTGGGCAGGTGCAGCCCTGCTTCTATGACAGAGTGAGGATTTGAACCTGGGTCTTCCAGGCAGGGTTGCCAGGTTCCCCCCCCAGCCACCGGCGGGAGATGGGAGATAGGGTTGGGGGATAGAACCTGGGGAGGACAGGGACCTCAGTGGGGTACAATGCCATAGAACCAACCCACCAAAGCATCCATTTTCCCCAGGGGAACTGATCTCCGGAGAGTAGTCGGGAGAGGAATTGTAATTCCAGGGGATCTCCAGGTCCCACCTGGAGGATAGCATCCATACTCCCAGGTCCTAGTCCAACACTAAACACTATACTCCACCTCAGGTGGTCTCTGCAGTACCAGTTATTACCCCCCTTTCTCCCTCCTTTTCCTTCACCACAGGTCTCTGTTCCCCCTTTCCTCCTCGTTTGTTTAATGCCTGGTTTTGCTCAGTTTGTCTGCCCCCCCTCCCCCTCCAATAGACAGGGCATTCAGTCTCAAAGTGATTCAAACCAGGGAAGGAATCTCAGGGCCTAACCACACATAACATCTCCCCCTGTATCCCTCCTGTCTTTGTCGGCTTAATGTATACTTCAAAGTCCTCCACATGCATCACCAGCCACATTTGGGATTCTTATGTCTTCCCCAGCTGGGGTGGCCAGCTCTGGGCTGTGAAAACCCTAGAGATTTGGGGGATGGGGGAGTGACAGAGGTATGATGCGACAGAGGCCACCCTCAAAGCAGACCCCACCTGGAGGTTGGCAGCCTGATCCCAAAATGCACATCCGCAGGTAGACTGTCCGCCGGCGCCAGGTCACTTCCAGTTTTTACTGGAAGTGATGTAGGTGCACTGGTGCGTGCACACACTGCCCCCCCCCCCGCATTTTCTCCCGCCAGCACCCAAGGCAATAGTGGGCAACAAGATGGAGTGTGGGAAGGTCATGCAGCATGGCTGGCTGTGCCATTCTCTATGTGCCTTTGAATCTAGAAGGAGGAAAAGTAATACAGATGTTAAGATCCAAGGCTACAAACAGGTACCATCTACAAGACTAAAAACAGCATTGGGGGGTGCACTCTGCCTTACTCAAATGATCTCAGAGGCTTGATTTCAGGGTGGGAGTAAGGAGCAGAACAGAGATTGTTTTTTAAAGAAAGGGGGATGCGTATTGATAAAACAGAAAGGAAGAGTGTTATAAGCCACTTCGGGTCCTCACTGGGGACACAAGCGGGATATAAATTATATAAATAAATACATAAATAAAGGGTCACATTTGGCTACAGCTATATTACAGGCTCTGCTGCAAAAAGAGAGAGTAGATTTTCAAAGCACCTGCTTTAGTTGTTTCTGTGCATACATCATATTAACAGTACCAGTGAGTCTCCTTCCCCAGTGAAGCAAAGGGACTGCGTGTCCGTGGGTATGTGTAGCTAATGCAGAAGCCCTTTTTCGTTGGTTATTAAAACAGGCTAGGCAGAGAGAGCCACTGGCTCTTACCACATGTGAGCGGGGCAGTGGAACTCCTATATGACCCACAAAAACCAAGGAAAGCAGACCTCAGTGGAGCCAACTATCAAGTCAGGTTCTCCCTAGCAACTGTGTTGCTCTCATTGTGATCCTGATCAGAAAAGCAAGAAAAGATGTATTCAATTAGTGTGCTCTGGAGGGAAAGACTCTTAAAAAAAGAAAAGAAAACAAAAAGCCACCATTAATGTCCTTTTCTCTCATTTGTGGAACCCTTCCAAAAATCTAGAGAGAATGAAACAAAGAGAGAGAGAGAGAAGGGGTACTCTGGAATATCAGTCTCCTTCCCTACTTATGTCTTTTGTGATTAATGAGAACTGAAATATCTGCAGTCCCATCCTTCAACTCGGTCTGAATTTATCCCACATAGCTTTAAAAACAAAACAAAAACAGAGCTTCAAAGAAATGAGTTCATTCATGTAACTGGCCATATAGTGACAAGAGCACTGCCAAAAAATTGCTAGTTTGGGTATACAGCACACAGAAACACATATTTGCACATGCAGGAAGTTTGAACATACATTCTCTGCTTTGAAAATGCACTAAAGATGTGTTCAAAACAAAATTTACAATGTATGCTGTTTTCGGGCTTCTGGGAACATATGGATTGGGGGAGGCACATCAGGGTCATGTCAATGCCACTGCCATAAACCGCTTGGCATGTTCAGCTAATGGCCTAAACACATAACCTGTACATGCAATGGGTGGGTGGGGCGAACTGTCTTGTAAATTTTCCGATCACGCGCACACAGCTCGAATGTTCGCACTCCCTACTCATATCTCCAACTGTAAAGAAGAGACAGTGGATGTTAACCCGAATTCCCGCTCCCCTTTCTCCGGACCAGTTTGGCTGGAGGTCCTGGTGGGTTTTTTTTGTCGTCTTCTGGGTGTGGAACAGGGGTCACTGGGAGTGTGTGTGTGTGGAGGGGAGGTATTTGTGAATTTCCTGCATTGTACAGGCAGTTGTACATTGTACAGCTAACAGAGTTTTGTCAAGAGAACACGCTGGTCATAGCAAACACCCTTTTCCAACAACCTAAGAGGCGTCTCTACACATGGACATCACCAGATGGGCAACACCGAAATCAGATTGACTATATAATTTGCAGTCAAAGATGGAGAAGCTCTATCCAGGCAGTAAAAACAAGACCTGGAGCTGACTGTGGCTCAGATCATGAGCTACTCATTGCAAAATTCAGACTTAAATTGAAGAAAGTTGGGAAGACCACAAGGCCATTCAGATTTGACCTAGATCACATCCCCGATGAATATACAGTAGAGGTGAAGAATAGGTTTAAGGGACTAGATTTGATAGACAGAGTGCCTGAAGAACTATGGACAGAGGTTCGTGACATTGTAAAGGAGGCAGCAATCACCGCCATCCCAAAGAAAAAGAAATGCAAAAAAGCAAAGTGGCTGTCTGATGAGGCTTTACACATAGAGGAAAGAAGGAAAGCTAAAGGCAATGGTGAAAAGGAAAGATTTGCCCAACTGAATGCAGATTTCCAGAGAACAGCAAGGAGAGATAAGGAGGCTTTCCTGAATGAACAATGCAGAGTAATAGAGGAAAACAATAGATTGGGAAGGACTAGAGATCTCTTCAAGAAAATTGGAGAAATCAAGGGAACGTTCCATGCAAAGCTGGCCATGATAAAGGACAAAAACGGTAGGGACCTAACAGAAGCAGAAGAGATTAGGAAAAGATGGCAAGAATACACAGAAGAACTATACAAGAAGGACCTCGATGTCCTTGACAACCACGATGGTATAATCACTGACCTCGAGCCAGACATCTTGGAAAGCGAAGTTAAATGGGCCTTAGAAAGCATTACTAACAACAAAGCTAGTGGAGGTGATGGTATCCCAGCTGAGTTATTCAAAGTCTTAAAAGAAGATGCTGTTAAAGTGCTGCACTCAATTTGCCAACAAATTTGGAAAACACAACAGTGGCCACAGGATTGGAAAAGGTCAGTTTACATTCCAATCCCAAAGAAGGGCAACGTCAAAGAATGTTCAAACTATCGCACAATTGCACTCATTTCACACGCTAGCAAGGTCATGCTCAAAATCCTACAAGCTAGGCTCCAACAGTACGTGGATAGAGAACTGCCAGAAGTACAAGCTGGGTTTCGAAGAGGTAGAGGAACTAGAGATCAAATTGCCAACATTCGCTGGATTATGGAGAAAGCAAGAGAGTACCAGAAAAACATCTACTTCTGCTTCATTGACTATGCTAAAGCCTTTGATTGTGTGGATCACAATAAATTATGGCAGGTTCTTAAAGAGATGGGAGTACCAGACCACCTCACCTGTCTCCTGAGAAACCTGTATAAGGGTCAAGAAGCAACAGTTAGAACCGGATATGGAACAACTGATTGGTTTAGCATAGGAAAAGGAGTACGACAAGGATGTATATTGTCACCTTGCTTATTTAATTTATATGCAGAGTACATCATGCGAAATGCTGGCCTGGATGAATCACAAGCTGGAGTTAAGATTGCTGGGGAAAAGATCAATAACCTCAGATATGCAGACGATACCACTCTGATGGCAGAAAGTGAAGAGGACCTAAAGAGCCTCTTGCTCAGGGTGAAAGAGGAGAGCGCAAAAGTGGGCTTGAAGCTCAACATCAAAAAACTAAGATCATGGCATCTGGCCCCATCACTCCTTGGCAAATAGAAGGGGAAGTCGTAGAAGTAGTGACAGACTTCACGTTCCTAGGATCCCAGATCACTGCAGATGGTGACTGCAGCCATGAAATTAAAAGACGCCTGCTCCTTGGGAGGAAAGCAATGGCAAACCTAAACAGCATGATAAAAAGCAGAGACATCACCTTGCCAACAAAAGTCCGCATGGTCAAAGCAATGGTATTCCCCGTAGTCATGTATGGCTGCGAGAGTTGGACTATAAGGAAGGCTGAGCGCCGAAGAATAGATTCTTTTGAACTATGGTGCTGGAGAAGAGTCTTGAGAGTCCCTTGGACTGCAAGGAGATCAAATCAGTCAATCCTAAAAGAAATCAACCCTGACTGTTCCCTTGAAGGCCAGATCCTGAAGCTGAAGCTCAAATACTTTGGCCACCAAATGAGAAGGGAGCATTCACTGGAGAAGACCCTGATGCTGGGAAAGATTGAAGGTCAAAGAAGAAGGGGACGGCAAAGGATGAGATGGTTAGACAGTGTCATCGATGCAACGAACATGAAATTGAGCAGACTTCAGCGGACAGCGGAAGACAGGAGGGCCTGGCGTAATCTGGTCCATGGGGTCGCGAAGAGTCGGACTCGACTGTGCGACTGAACAACAACAACAACAAAACAGGCAGTTGGACTTGATGACCCTGGAGGGTCCCTTCTAGCTGTATGATTCTGTGCACTTGCTGAACTAATGGAAAGGGAATTTTTCCTCTTTCACCCTGAAATATGGATATTTTCATAACAGTGAAATATCACACAAATAGTTGTGGTGTGATAAAGGCATCTCTCGCTGCAGGTAATATGAGTGAGCATAGCCATAACTTTGGGCAAAATACCTCAAAAAACCCGCCACAGATGGTACCTGCAAATTCTGTATGTGGGCTCTTCATTTGGGTCAGTGTGTGCTCAGAGTGTCAGCCTAGGACCTGGGAGACCCAGGTGCGAAACCCCACCCTACCATGGCAGCTTGCTGGATAACCTTGAGCTGTCAGACACACGGAGCGTAACCAGCTTCACAGGGTTGTCATGCAGATAAAAATGAAGGAGAATGATGTCAGCTGCTTTGGGCTCCCATGGGGAGAAAAAAAAATAGGGTATAAATAAAGTAAATAAATACTAAAATTATTGCCACCAACTAGAACCATTAACCCACAATGTTAAAATTGCAACAATTCTTTAGCCGTTCAGAAATGATCCTTTCCCACCTTTAGGTGAATCTAGGCAGGTGGGGTAGGTCAAGGGCACTTGGTCACAAGCCGGCAGCAAGCACGGATGCTTGCTGCCTCCCGTCTCCATTCTCTGTGCATTGTTTTGTCCATACATCTGTTGTGCATAACAGGGTTTATGTGACACTTAGTTGCACTATCATGCAGAAGTGGGGGAGGGGGAAATGTGAAGCAAACATTGCACAGAAAATAGATTTAGGTGGGGAGAAGAGGAGATTGTATTTATACCCCACCCTTTACTACCCAAAGGAGTCTCAGAGCAGCTTACAATCTCCCTTCCCTTCCAGTCCCCACAACAGACACCCTGTGAGGTAGGTGGGGCTGAGAGAGCTCTCCAAAGCACCCTTGAGAGAACAGCTCTGAAAGAACTTATGACTGACCCAAGGTCACACCAGCAGCTGCACGCAGAGGAGTGGGGAATCAAACCCAGTCCTCCCAGATCAGTGTCCACACTCTTAACCACTACACCAAACTGGCTGTCTTAGTCTGAAGCAGCAGGACAAAGTTTAGTCCAGTGGCACCTTTAAGACCAACAAAGTTCAATTCAAGGTATAAGCTTTCGTGTGCAAGCACACGAAAGCTTATACCTTGAATTAAACTTTGCTGGTCTTAAAGGTGCCATTGCACAGAAAGAAACTGAAGAGGAAGGGACAAACTACAAAAAAGAGCAAGGGCAAACTATTGAAAAAATGCACACAGGTGTTTCTGGCTTCCTCTTGCAATCCATGTGTAGCATAATGCTCACACTCATCTACACCACTATCAGAGGAAGGCAGTCTGGGATTAGCCTTGCTGAGGCAAAACAGAAATCAAGCGTTTGCTTCCCTGTCAATTCCCTCCTCTCCTTGCACAGCGACCCCCGTCACCACAGTGCCTGTACCACTAAGTCTACACACTCCAGGTCGCAGCAGGATTCCCAGCCCTTGGCTAGCCATCCCTGGGAACACTGGGGGTGTGGGAACTGCGGGAACCGGCATAAAAAATGACATCATGGCCTGAGCTGATGCTCTAGGAAATCCCCCACATTATCAAGAGGGATTTGGGAAATTCCTAGAGCGCCAGTCCCTCCTTCCAACCTGTTTTGCTCCCAATACAGTGATGCTCTGTATTCTTGGTGCTGGGGGGGGGGCAACAGTGGGAGGGATCCTAGTGTCTTGGCCCCACTGGTGGACCTCCTGATGGCACCTGGTATTTTTGGCCACTGGGTGGCAGAGTGTTGGACTAGATGAGCCATTGGACTGATGTTCTTATATTTAATGCTCCACTGAGCTGCAGTGGGAACCCATGGGGCTCAGAGCACACCACAGTGGGTAACCTGGAAAGCCTATGCTCCCAAGCTGTCTACGGGGTCGTGTATAACCAGTTGGCTGCTGTACTTTCCTTATGACAAATGTTCTTACAAAGGAGACAGACTCATGGAGGACAGGTCCATTAACTAGCCGTGGTGACTAAAGGGAATCACCACATTCAGAGGCAGTCACCTTTCAAATAACAATGCTGGGAGACAACAGCAGTGGAAGGCTTTGGCCTACATGCCCTGTTTGTTGGCCCTCCATGGCAACTGGTGAGCTAGTGGGTGAAACAGGATCCGGGCCTGGATGAAGCACCAGTCTGATGCGGTAGAGCACTTTTCGTCTGCCAACATTCTGCACAAATAATCGCACCCAATCTTCTGCTGATTGCCAGCTTCCAAACACCCAGTTCTTTATTCTTCAAGGCCAGTGGGATTCATCGTAACCAAAAGACAGCCAGTGAGGTGCGATGGTCAGAATATCAGACTAGAATCGGGGAGACCCAGGTTTCAACCCCCATGTCGCTGTGGAACCTTGCTGGGTGTCCGTTGGACAGTCAGAAGCTCTCAGCCTAACCTACCTCCCTGGGTCGTTGTGAGGATAAAAAGGAGGAGAGAATGACAAACTGCTTTGGGTCCCCATCAGGGAGAAACAGGGGAGTGTAAGGAAATAAAGACAAATCTATGGAAGAGGGTCGACACTTCTATTTGAACATGAACCTCCTCTCCGATGAGTAGGCTTGCCAACCTCCAGGCAGTGGCTGGAGATCTCTTGGGATTACAAGTTATCTCCAGGTAACAGAGATGAATTCACCTGGAGAAAATGGCTGCTTTGGTAGGTAGACTCTATGCCATTACACCCTACTGAAGTCCATCCCCTCCCAAACCCCACCCTCCTCAAGCTTCACCCCCAAAATCTCCAGGTATTTCCTAACCAGGAGCTGGCAATCCTCCTATGAGAAGGGAATACTCCATGGCCTCCTTCTACTATTTCTTACTGAAACTTCTCCATCGTTCTTAGAGGCAGAGGATTACCACTCTTAACAGCTAAATTGCCGCAAAAATCCTGGGGAAAGAGCCACCTGTTAAATTTCTCACCTGTCCTGCCAGAGAAGCTTAGTTGCCCTTTTCAGTCCCAGCTGGGAGCAACGCCCCCCACAACCCTTGGTTTTTCATGCTGTCTTATAATGCATACAAGAGACTTCATTTTCCCATTTCTGGGTCATGCTGGTACATGTGTACAAACACAGAGAAACATTCGACACATGACTGTTTGCCTTTATCACAGTGTTGCAACCATAGCATTAAAAAAATAAAATGGCAAGGGCAAATCGTGAACATGGCAGAGAGCAAAATGAGCTAATGAAAGCCTCTCTCTCTCTCAGACTGCTCTCCCTTCTGTATACAAAAGATTTAAGCAAAAGGCCTCATTCGCTAGCATTTCAGTTCATAAAGTATGGCTCCACTTTATAATCCCACAACAGACAGGAAGGAATTCTATATTATTTACTCCGTTCTCAGAGAGATCAGTCGAGCATGCATTTTCAAACGGCCCCCTTTGCCGGTAAACAGAGATTATTGCTCAAAAGGCCGGGCGCTTGAACAGACGGAACTTACAAGTCTGTGGGGAAACCTGTCTTAAAAGAAGTCCCAATTCTCCAGCCTCGTCTTTCCCCTCCCCCCACCCACCCCTGCCCAAGTATTTATGGTTTAACAGGAAATGTTCACCCGTGTAAAAATGTCACAGGGCTATCAAACTGATGAATTCAATCTGCAGATCAAGCAGAGTCTATGTAAATAAGCCCCCAAAGCCCCCCACAACATCCAAAATTATAACCTCTTCCCAAGAAGGGAATAATAAAAGCGGAGACCACTTAATAGCAAAACTAATTGAAGGGACGCCTACTTGAGGCAAGCCGGCATTCCAGTCATTAAAATTCACTCTGGTACACTCCCCCCCCCCATACACACACCACATACACACACTAGAACAGCATCAGCCTTCCAATGAAGACTTCATGGGGGGGGGGATATAGGACTTAAATATTATCTCAAACCTTTGTGTAGGTCAGATTTTTTTTCTTTAAAAACAACCACCACCTTGATGTTCAAATGGAGAATTATGCATAAAATCATGCTTGGAACCCTTTTCTCAAGATTTTGTAATGACTGCCTCAAGACCACCCACTCAGCAAGCTTTCATGGCAGAGTGGAGATTTGAACCTGGATCTCCAAAACTGTAGTGCAACACTCCAGTCATTATGCCACGTTGGCTCTTTAATTACTTAGAATCATAGCATCATAGAATCACAGAGCTGGAAGGGGCCACACAGGCCTCCTAGTCCAACCCCCTGCTCAATGCAGGATCAGCCTAGAGCATCCCTGGCAAGTGTCTGTCCAGCCGCTGCTTAAAGACTGACCAGTGAGGGGCAACTCACCACCTCCCTAGGCAGCTGATCCCACTGTTGCACAACTCTGACTGTAAAAAAGTTTTTCCTAACTTCACTTATAAGCAGCCTCTCCCATGGAGACTCAAGGTGGATCGGTCTCTAAAAACGGAGTAAGCCAGTGAACACAGCTTAGAGCAGGGGTGTCAAAAGTGCAGTCCATGGCCCAGATCCGGCCCACACAGGGCTCAAAACCAGCTCCCCAAACAGCTTCCTTCTCCTGCTTCCTTTCCCGGAGCTGCTGCTGCAGGTGAACCCTAGCTTGTTTTTTCTCAGCGGCTCTTTGCTTCCTGCTCCCTGCCTGTTGCCTCCATCTCCACCCCTCTCTCTCTCACACACACAGAGATCCTCATGGCTACTTTGCCATAGAGATAAAAAGACAAGCTTGCCTACCCGCCTGCCCCTCCCTCTCTCTCACACACACACTTAGAAAGAGACAGAGAGAGAGACAGAGAAATCACTTCTACTTTCTTCTCCGGGGCTGCTCCTCCTCTTTTTTGGGGGTAGGAAGGAGGAGGAAAGAGAGAGAGCAAAAAACAAAATTGGAGTCCCAGTTTTAAGACCAACAATGTTGTATTCCAGGTATAAGCTTTTGTGTCAAGCACACTTCTTTGGAGAGGGGGTGGGTGGGTGGATTCTTCTGACAAGCACTATGTATACTGAGGAAATTATTTTGGCTTATTCTGAAAAGTTTTTTTTTTAAAAAAAAGATTGGATTTGTCTATTCCTATCTGGATTTATTTTCTTTCTAAAAGACCTTGATTAAGAATAAGAATACATGGACTGGTTGTTATATCTTAGAGGATGGAGTGATTTCAGATGCCAAATGATAATAGCACACATTGGTAATGAGACAGGAAAACTAGGTCTCAATCCAGTCCAGGAGGATGCAATTCAGCAGTCTCTCTTTTTAATCTCCCTTTGAGATTCCTTTGTAAGAGCACTGCTACTCTTAGGTCAGCAACTGAATGCTTATGTCCATTTATTCTTTGCATTCTCCTGGACTGAATCCTCCTGGATGGAACTGAGATCTAGGTTTCCTGTCTCATTACCGAGGCTGATATCTTCACACCTACTTCCCCTCTGCATATCACACCTAATCCAATCATGCCTGCTGCTGCCATTTGACATCCAAAATCATCTTTATAAAATTTATATTGCTAGTACCTCATGTTACATTTTGTAGCACACATGGCCCAGCCCAACAAAGTTACATTTATGTGAGATCTGGCCCTCATAATAAATGAGTTTGATACTTCTGGCTTAGAGGGAACACTGGTCCCACCTGGAGGTTGGCAAACTCTCTCCCCATCAGCAGTATTCCCTCTAAGCTGAGTTAGTGTGAGCATGCTCAGTTGTTTAGCCTCCGGTTCACACGTTTTTGTTTTAGCTCAGGAAGGATGGCTCCAGAGCTAACTAATTTATGCAGTGGCCAAATCACTTACTCACAACTTTAATGCTAGTAGCTCACAAAGTAAAATTTTTGCTCCCAAGACTCCACAGCTTAGAGGGAGCACTGCCCATCAGCTTGTATAGGATAGTATCTGTAAATGTGTCTTAATAGAAACTGAAGCCAGCCATGATTCTGTCTCCCTTTTTTCAGTTTCAGCAGAACACATTAAAACCTGGAGGTTAGAACAGTGCAAATTCAGCACTTATTGAGAAGGGAATGACAAACTGATGCTGCAGTCCCAAGAACACTTAACATGTTCACTTTGGGCTCTTGAAAGGAGCACAGAGTTAAAAGGGAGCCCTTTTCCTGCAGTATTTTGTAGCGGTTTGTGGAGACAGCTCTTCAACCCTTGTTTGCTGGGAAGTATGACGACATCTAACAAATGAAGAGAGAGCTCTAAGCCTTCTGGCCTAAATTATCTGCTAACACAAATAATCAAATTCCAGGGACCACACGGCTCTGGCGCCACTAAACCAAGCGGGAGGCTTGGCCCGGGCCGTGCATTAGCAGGTGGCAGCCCAAGCCTGAATCATATTCTGGTGCACAGCACGTCATTCTGAATGGGTCTCTAAGGGAACTGGTCTCCCCTCATAGGATCGTGGGAAGTTTTTAATGGTTTGCTTAAGGCTAGGCCTCTAAAATGTTTATATTTAATAGTTGCCTGTTGGATAGCCACTCATTTGGGTCTCAGCTGGAGATCTGTCCAGCAGCTGAGAAACATCTGGTCATTAACCTTAGACAACATCTAATCTGGTAGCCCAGGATTTGAGCACTCCCCATGGGGAAGGGAGAAAGACGCTTGGCAAGGGTTTCATTTGTTTTTTTAGTTTTTTTCTTTAAATAAAGGATCTCTGCTCTACTACAGTTGATCCTGAAGCACTGATTGCTGCTGTAAACGGTGCGTGTATTTCTCCGGGTTGCAGGCAGTGTTCCCCATTCAGTTAACTAGAAATTTTCGTGCATGCACTGAACAGCCAGCCACTAAACAACACAGTAGTGGATGTGTGTCAGACCTGGACCAGGGAAACCCAAACGCACTGGGTAATTATGGGGCCTCTGTTTTAAAGTTTTTATAGGTCCAACTTTCTACCAGATAACCAGGACGTGAGGCAGGTAATGCAGTAAATCCAGTTCTCCATAAACAGTAACACCAAAGCAAAGCCCTGATAGCACCCTCCCACTCTCCCAATTCAGCTGAATCTTAAAAAAAAATTCAAACATAAAGGAATCCCAAAAGCACGGTTAAGTTGTATGAACCTTGCAGGATCGTAGCAGTCAAGGAATTCGTAAAGTCCCCTGGCAAACTATTCCAGAGACCAAGGAGGACACAGAGAAAGCCAAGCCTGTGAACACACAGTTGCTGATCAAAACCCTTAAAATGGTGTGGGATAGTCAACAGAAGAGGTGGTCTTTCAGATATCAGGGCCCCAGGACATAAAGGGCAAGGCACCAGATCTTAGTGCCATTTGCCTCATTGGGTTGTTACCCTGCAGGATGGCAGGGTGTTTTTTTTTAATTAAATCTTATGTTCCAACATTCAGAAATTAAATACTATATATATCAGGGGTGCCAAATATAGGACCCATAAGCCAGAACTGGCGCTTCCAGGACTCTTATCTGGCCTGCAAGCAACTGGTCATTGCCTTTATTGCCAGATGACAGAGACTGGGCATGATGTCCCTGCATACTGTCCGAGTGCTAATGCGTAATGGGCGGTGGAAGTGGGAGGGGGGGCATCAGGGAGATGCTTTGAGGAAATACAGTAAGAGTGTTAATGTTTAAAACATGTTTATATTTTGAGTAAAATATAATATTGTTAATTGGGTTTCCCTGTGTCCTTTATAAAGTTTCTCTCTCCTGTACCTGGCATGACATTTTGTGGCCCACATGGCCTGGCCTGATAAAGGGACATTCATGTAACAAATGAGTTTGACACCTCTGCAATATGATTCAAGCTGAGCTTTTCACTGGGAGCTGAAACAGCAATATAATCCTCCAGGATGTTTAATAGCTAAAGGATCCTGTGGTGGAATAAAACTTGGCGATACAGTTTCCCTGCTATTGAAAGTGTATATTGATTCTAGCTGAGAAACGCGTTAACGGACTTCACTTCTGGATAAATCATTACTAGGACCTGTTTTTGCTCCCAACTGGCCATCAACAGTCACTAGAATCAGAGCCACAACACCATGGCTGGAACGAGATACTACAAATGAAGCTTAGCTGCTGCTGAAAACAGCAGCCCTGTGTCATTTCCTTTCTCTCCCTGTCCTGTAATATTAATTCAAAATGGCTGAAGTTGCGGCACTTCATGTTCTGAGTTTCTCACCCGCAATCCACTTCACTGACTGCTGTAACTGTAGTTGATGGCTTTTACTGTAAACATAAATTACATTTTCAGGTATCTGAAGAAGCCTGCATGCCCACAAGAGCTTATATCCAGAATAAAACTTCATTGGCCTTTCTTAAAGGTGCCACTGGACTCAGACTTTGTTCTGTTACATTTTCAGGGTTGAACCGAAATGACTGAGACAAGCCTTAGTACGGTACAGTGGTTAGAGTGCTGGACTAGGAACTGGGACACCCAGGTTTGAATCCCCACTCTGCCATGGAAGGCTTGCAGGGTGACCTTGGTCCAAGTCACAACTTTACCTACCCTAATAGGGTTGTTGCGAGGATAAAATGCGGGAGAAGAGAATTATGTAAGCCATTTTAGGTCCCTGCTGTAAAGAAAGACAGGGTATAAATGAAGTACATTAATGCTCAACTGTACACATATGTAGATATTTCAAATTCCATCCGTTTTGGAACCTCTTCAGAGGGAACTTAAGATCAAATTTCAAAATCCCATTGTTGTACTGAACTAATGACTGTGAATTGACATTAACTTAGTTGTTTTCCTACTGTTGCATCTATAGCTTACAAAATGAGACTGGCACATAGAGCGGTAGAGAAAGAAACCATTGATTAGTATTAGATGCAGTCCTTTAATCCAAAAGGGGGAAGCAGCAGCATACAGACACACATCCCCTTCCAGTGATTCAGTTCACTCAATATGGCAGGTGCAAGGCTCCTCCCCACCCCCCATATAGTTCAAGCACAACTCTGCAAAATGCACCAGGTTCTCATCCCAGAAAATAGCACTAAGTTTTCTTTCTTTCTGGTCTTTTGTGTGTGTACCCCTGGAAATCATGGTTGACATGATTGACACTGACAACCTCTAGTGGGGCTTGGATGTTTCAGAGAGGTGGCTTACTACTGCCTGCTTCTGCATCCCAGCCCTGGTATTCCTTGGAGGTCTTCCTTCCAAGTACTTGCCAGGGTCAGCCCTGCTTAGCTTCCAAGATTTGACGAGATCGGGCTAGCCCAGGCTATCCAGGTCAGGGCGATTAGCAAGTTTTCAAAAGGCAAAGGGCAGGGCAAGATGCATTTCTGTGGCAATCTTATACCCTGGTCAGAATTTAGCTGAGAATAATCTCTTCCCCATCCCAAATTTATTTTGGGTAAGGAGGAAAGCCATGGCAATGCAGCGTACCAAGATCATATTCTCCTCGTTCCGATACACACCAAGGCTCACCTTGCTTCCTAGAAACCTTCGTTTTCACTTCAGGAACACAATGCATTTCTTCCAGCTTTTTTATGGTTCTTCAGCCTTCAGCATCTCATGAGCACCCAAAGGAACACCAAGCTTGGAAAATGCAAATTATTCTAGCATGCATCTATATGATAGCCTCTTCCAAAGACTGTGCTATGTTTATTGATACCAGCTGGGACTGCAAGATACAGACTCCTCCATTTGCGTAATCCCATTCTGCTAATGAGACCTTTCACACCAATGAAAGCAAAACAACTCGATTTACAGCTAATCTTTACCAGCCGTGTGGGGGGCAGAGACTGAGCATTCTAGCAGTTCATCAGACTTCTCCAAGCACCCAGCCAGCTTCCTCAGGCATCTGTAGTGGAAATTCATCCATACAAATTCTACCAGAGGTAGAAGATGCTTTGAATACCGATGCACCATGTTCAGTTTGGTGTTGAAGTTAGACTTCATTAGTCAAGTGCTTCACAAATAAAGTGACAGCAACCTGTGTCTGAAACCTCCACCTTAAGCTGTAAGACGACCCCCCTTGCACACACAAAAAGAACAAGCTCAATGACAGCAGCAAAGTATGAGCTCCTTGTCAATGCAGGAAGCCCTGCAAAAACAGACTTTTAAACTGTGCTTAGATTCACTAGAAAAGAGCAAAGGGCCTGTAAGCGCTTTAAAGACTAACAGAGCAAGCAAGCAAGCGAAGTTGGGGGAAGTGACTACCCTGCTGCGAAGTTTGTTAAGTCTTTAAGGTGCTTTACGGTGCTACTGGACTCTCTTTTCTACCGCTACAGACAGATTAACGTGGCTACCCATCTTAAAGACGGCAGGGGTATGAGCTTTTGTGAGTCACTGCTCACTTCTTCACATACTGTATCAGATTCGTATCTGCTGAAGTGAGCTGTGAGTCATGAAAGCTCAGACCCTGCTCACAAATGTTGTTAGTCTTTAAGGCGCTACCGGACTCTTGCTCTTTTCGACTGCTATGGGCAGACTAACATGGCTACCCATCTTAGATTCGCTGCGAGCCTTCTGCCACGTTTATACTATAGCTGCAGTCTCTGCTAGTAGGGTGTAGTGGTTAAGAGCAGCAGACTCTGATCTGGAGAACCAGGTTTGATTCCCCCCGTTCTCCTCCACATGAAGCCAGCTGGGTGACCTTGGGTCAGTCACAGTTCTCTCAAAACTCTCTCAGCCTGCATACCTCACTACATGCCTGTTGTGGAGAGAGGAAGGGAAATTTGATTGTAAGCCACTTTGAGTCTCCTTAAGGTAGAGAAAAGTGGGGTATAAAAGCCCTCTCATTTTATTTCATTGTCCTCAGAAAAACCAAAAAGCAGGCCCAATTCTGATCCGTCAAAGGGTGTAATTGGGATTATTGTGTCAACAGCTGGGAGGAGTTCCATCTTCAGGAGAACAAGCAGAACCACAACTGAACAGCCAATCACACCAGTCAAGAAAGGCCCAACTAGGATTCCATCAAATTCCTCACTCTCATCCTAACACTAGTTCTCCAGCTCTGAAAGCAGTCAAGCCCCAATCATCCAATCGGGAAATGATCCAGTCCCACGACAAATGTAGTCATTATAAACTACCTTCCCCACAGATTATACACCGTACACATGACCGGCAATATGCATCTCATCAGGTGTACATTAGGAGAGGACCACAGCTCGCAGGGTACTGTTGAATTTCTAAGCCACATTTGACAAGACAGTCTTAGCATCAAGTCTGTTGTTTCCAAGGACTGATGACCTCAAGATCTTCCAAGATCATGCCATAGGTTATCTTGGTCAGGCCCAGAAGTCTGTTAGGCACTGAGGTAGGGAAGCAGTATAAGAGAACCCTTCTCCTGTCTTCAGTGACCAACACTCAACCCATGCTCCACACAGATCAAAGGGCATGTGGGATGCCTGATAAGGATCACAGGCAGTATCACAATTCACAAAGAAATTCAAGCTTTTAATTCAGGATAAATGGCTAAACAAATGCATGGGTTTGCTTCGTTTGCCAAAGCAAAATTTCAGTTTTCCCCACTGCACATATCTTTTAAATAGGTCTCTTCCCCAACTCCAACCTACAGCTTGAAGGCTATGTCAAAACTGCTGAACTGCTTATTAGATTAGAAAATTATGCATGCCGCTCTGGGAAAGGGATTGAACACTGGCCGTTTCTTCAATGCATTTGCTGCCAAAGTTCATTGGCACCCTCTACTGGTGAAGCGCTTTAGTTACAATGCTGTCTATGGGCACATCTAACTCCACTACTTCAACACAAGCACATCAGAATATTCAACCACAATGACAGCATGAATTCCTGACATATACCAA
This sequence comes from Gekko gecko, assembly GCA_029375565.1. NCBI lineage: Eukaryota > Metazoa > Chordata > Lepidosauria > Squamata > Gekkonidae > Gekko > Gekko gecko. Next base: position 158,231,260 of record JAPDNY010000006.1, read on the forward strand.
ACCAAGTACCAACTCAATTGCCTCTTATCACTACTGGTGAGTAACCAACAAATGGTGGACTTTGTGGAGCGGGGTTTTCCCACTTCCACCCACTGAGCACCTCCATCTCCCAAACCTTCTTCCTGTCGGTCAGCTGAATCGCAGGGAAAAGTACAGGGGAAAGTGGAGGTCTGCGGCAGAAACAAACAGAATCAACACAAATCCTGGCCTCCCGAATAGCATGGCTGGACACCATTATGGCACATGGAAAAGAGAGGTGCTGCAACATTTCACGATATCAGTACATGAGAATCAAATGGCTACCGACGTGAACCCCATCACCTGATATTAACTGCAGGGTTGGAATCTCTATTTATAAATATTTATCTTTTGGTTTCGCAAGATTCCATGCGCTCCTATTGGCTGTAAAATGCCCTCCCTCAGCCATTGGCCCATCAGCCGCCACTCAAGAGTACTCGCGTGCCATTGGCCGCGTGCTGGGTCTGCTCCTCTTCCCCACCCACTCCCCCTGGCAGACAGCTCTGTCTCCTGAGGACGACAGTTCTCTTGACTCCTGTGAGGGCCTGTCCCCTCAATGGCTGTTGGTAGGCAGCCAAGCTAAGTTCTGTGAGTAAAAAAACAAAGGACTTTCAGCTTAACCCCCTCCCCCACCCATAACCCCCTCCACAACGGCCACTTTCCTGTCAGAATAAATGGGAAAAGGCTCTTTCTCCTGCTTAGCTTCAGCATGGCTGGCTGGCTAACGAAGTGGGCCAGCGACCATCAGACCATTTTCTTCAACTCCCCGCTGTGCGGCTGACTTTCCCCTAGGGCTGCTAATCTCCAGGTGGGACCTGGAGATCTCCCACTGTTACAATTGACCTCCAGATGACAGAGATCAGTTCCCCGGGAGAAAATGGTTGCCTTGGAGGGTAGACTCTATGGCATTATACCCTGCTGAGTCCTTCCACACACACCCCAAATGCTGCCCTCCACAGGATCCACCCCCCCAAATCTCCAGGTATTTCCCTAATCAAAGTTGGCACCTGTACTTTCTCCTCTGTCAGTAAAAGGCCCTTTCCACACCTATGTTGGCCTTAGGGAGAAAACTCATTGAGCCCAGTCCTGATCAGGCTGCCAACTCCAAGTGGGCAATTCCTGGAGATTTGAGGGATGGAGCCTGGAGAGGGTGAGGTTTGAGGAGAGGTGGCACCTCAGACAGGTACAATGCCATAGACTCCACCCTCCAATCCAGCCATTCCCTGATGGGGAATCATTGTTGCCAATCTCCAGGTGGTGGCTGGAGATCACTCAAAATTACAACTGCTCTGTAGGAGGGACGGGGGAGGAGATGGAAAACTAAAGGTAGGTTGATGGTTGGCTGGGAGGGAGATAGGGTTATCAACTCCAGGTTGGGAAATTCCTGGAGAGTTGAGGGGTCGAACCTGGAGAGGGTGAGTGTTGAGGAGGGGTGGGACCTCAGACAGGTACAATGCCATAGACTCCACCCTCCAAACCAGCCCCTCCCTCCTGGGGAACCACTGTTACCAATCTTGGGGGTGGGCTGGAGATCACTCAAAATTACTACTGCTCTTCAGGTAGCAAAGATCAGTTCCTGTGGAGAAAATGCTGAGATTGCCACAGCAAATTGTCACTGAGTGCCCAAAGCTGGGGCACTCTCCCAGAGCCTCTTTCTAGAGCCCGTTGTATTTATTTCCACAACGGGCCTTATTCCTAGTGTTGGTATAAAACATTCACATCAAACAAGCGTAATTCATGGAGCTTCCAGTTTCGGCAACTGCAATGACTTGCCCAGCTACAGTTCAAGGATGCCGCTAAAACTCAGAATACCAAGTTCGCATTTTCCAACTTCCCTTTAAAGCTTTTGCATCTGACACAATATGCGTCAAGAGAATAAATATGCTTTTTTTACGGCGGCCGATCAAAGAAACTTGCTCAGGAATACCAGCCTGCAAAGCCAGAGGAATTACCAAGTTGGAAGCACTGTGTGGGCGTATCAAGCCTCAGGATGAGCATAAAAACCACTTGTCATAAATATATTTCTAGATTGTAAAAATGGTTTTGTGTTGCTTGCTCATGTTTAGCTACACTGTATTTAGAACATCCTTGGAATTATTCTGCACACTGGGGACTGAGTCAGCTGAGGGTGCAGCCCATACTCCACATCCAGCGTTCCCTTCAGGATCCATGCAAAATTCCATCATTCCAAACAAAAACAGAAAAAAATTGTCAGGAAGCAGGATCAATGATGCTGGCAGGGAATAAAAGCACAACGTCCCTGAATAAGGTATAAGCCAACTACCATTCAAAGGTAGGCAGAGGAAATTTCTGTATGCCCAGCCTTGATAGATATGCCCACCTCTAAGCATCAAATGCAGTTACAGCACAGTAATATTAATGCACACTTTTTATTATATTAAAATCAGGCAATGGTCTGATACAATAAAAAGGCTGCTTATGGAATACTGTTAATTTTTTTTAATTACAGAGGATGTTAAATCCTTACAACTAATATCTTCTTCAAAAGAGTTAATGGAAACATCAATTATTCATTGACTGGATAGCTGCTACTTTCAAATGTGACTTTTTAATTATTTCTCTTTACACAAACACTGAATTTTTTCTCGTCAAACTTAAAAAGAGGATACACTAGATTGTTTGCATTTTAAGCTTGCATCCACGTTTCAGCGGTCAGTGGTCCGAAACAAGAAGTCCAAAAGGGAAGGGATTTGCCAGGAAGCATTGTCAACTGCGGTCCCTAACTCCGCTATGGGTGGCGTTGCCGTCCTGCTCTTTAAGGAGGCGTTCTCATCTCTCCAGAGTGTTGCAACAAAACCCTCTCCACCAAGTCGATTTGTCTGTTATGGGGCCAAAAGTTTTACATGCACAGAGACGAGCCCTTGACATGGCTTTCCATGGCGATAACTGACCTTTGGCTGGGGGGTGGAGAGGAAAAAAACTGGAGGGTTTACTGTTGATTTCTGCTTTTTTAAAATTCCTGTAATATTTGGCCACTCTTAAGCAAGCTTGAGTGATCCTGGTAAATGACAGCTCTTTTCACCATATCAAAAGCCTATCTAGTAACATCGGCCATGGTCAGCTTGGTGGCATGGAAGCAGAGCCAAAGGGCAAGAAGGGGAGGAAACTTGCGAGCCAGAAGAAAAAACATCAACAACAATACCTGGGCACTCTTTGTTTTCCCAGGCTGGTGAAGACAAAATCCACAGCTTAAAAAAAAAATCAAATAAACAAACAGGCTGTTTTGCCAGTCACTTAAACCTCTTTTTTGGCCAGGGCTGTAAAGAAAAACATCATAGGAGGGGTAAAAAAGAAAGCAGCACCCCAGCTATGATAGAAAGGGAAAGAGGAAACATGGGAAGCCACCCCCACCCCGGCCAAGGACTCTCATCCCACAAGGCTGATGCCACTGGAAAGGGTGGTGGTGCAGAAATACAATCTATGCCTTCGCCTGAAGGTTATAGTCAGAAAGAAGGGCTTTCCTCCGCCCCCAAAATTAATGGGGCAGACTGTAAAAAAAGGGAAAAAACCACTCACCCCCTAGAGACATTCAGCCTCTACTAGAGCCTGCACAAAGGAAGGGATGACCGAGGATGCCGCTACATCCTGTTAGTAGTCTGTACACAGCCCAGTGCAGAACTGGGAACTGAAGCCCCTGGGCACAATCTTCTCAAGAAGTTCCCCTGCCTGAGCTCTGTTAGAATGAATGGGAGGCTGCCCGAATGCTGCAGTCTCCATTCTCGTCTCCAGAGGGAGCCAGAGTAGTGGAGCTTCCTTGCCAATTGCGCCCTTCGCATCTACTCTAATAAATAGCCCTGAGCACCCCACTCTATTGCAAACAAGAGAGACAGAGAAAGACGGAGGGTAAGGGGGCCGAGAGAAGAGAGACAGACCCAGGCCAAGCACACAGCAATGTGATTGTGTGACGTACGCTGCTTCTTTTTTTTCTTTTCACAGTTGAGTTCAATGTGCCACACCAGTCTTTTGACGGTAATCGATTTAAATATAGACTTTTTTCCTTGATACCAGAAGTTCAACTATGTGGACAGTGGTTAACACATGACAGGATTATTTGTTATAGCACAACTTATTTTCAAAACGGGGAAAAAAAATAATTAGTATCATTTACAGTATGTCAAGAGAGGCTTTCCTTTGCATGGGAACTTTCTTTCCAGTACTTGGAGGTCTACAAGATGCATCTAGAAAATTTACTACTGTGGAAAATGAGAAGAGCTTAAATTGAATGAAGGGGCATGGGGGTTTTTTTCCCTGTTTGTTTTTATTAATTACTGTAACATTGTCCTTCGGGTGGTTGAGGGAGTTTCATATTTTCTTTAGACATCATTAGACGTCGCAGCTCCTGCAGAACCACTTTGATACTATAAGAATTCTGCCATTTCGCTAGGACTGATATGGCTCTGGGATCCACCTACAAGCAAATACAAAAAAACCCACAAGAGTTAACCTCAAGCAGCATCCTCTCTTTCCCTTCTGACACTGGAAGAAAAAAAAGACACCATGGCCAAGATCCAAAGAAGGCACAACTAGCATCTGCCTGCCATTTGCAAGATAAAAAGAACTTGTGTGTGTCTAAAGCAGCTCTTTTGGAATCTTACCAAGGGGTTTCTAACTAGTCTGAGTCAGCAAATGATGCAACTATTTTTTTTTTTTTAGTCAAAGAAAATCAATTATTTGTTGGGGTGAAAGTTGAGAGCCATTTTGGGGGTGGGGGGTTGGTTCTGGTGTGTTACTGTAATAAATGTGCAACGTGGCTTTTCCGTCTCTCATGAGTAGCTCTGAACAAGAGTCCAGTAGCACCTTAAAGGCTAACAAAATTTCTGGCAGTCAATCCTAAAGGAAATCAAATCCTGACTGTTTCCTAGAAAGCCAGACACTGCAGCTGAAGCTCATATATTTTGGCCACCAAATGAGAAGGGAGCACTCACTGGAGAAGACTGGGAAACACTGAAGGTAAAAGAAGAAGGGGACGTCAAAGGACGAGATGGTTAGACAGTGTTACCGATGCAACGAACATGACATTGAGCACACTCCGGAGGACAGGAGGGCCTGGCGTGATGTGGCCCATGGGGTTGCGAAGAGTCGGACTCAACTGTGCGACTGAACAACAACAAATGAGCATTTGTGGGTCTGAAGAAGTGAGCAGCAACTCACGGGAAGCTCCTCCCCTGCCACAAATTTTGTTAGACTTTTAAGGTGCTCCTGGACTCTTGCTCTTTTCTACTGCTACGGGCCGACTTACACAGCTAAACTCTCATGTATGCCTCAACATATAAAACAGACAGCTGTACTGAAGTTACGAAAATGTGCTGATTTAAAGTGATCAGTTAACAGACAGATGGCTAATCAAACAGTTGTTTCATCAGCAGACAGTCCTAAAAACTAAGTTCACTTTTATGCTTAACACTAACAAAATATTACATGAAAGGTTTTTGTTTTTTTTAAAAGGAAAGTCCTAAACTTGAGCTCTAAGAACATAGTAGGCTGTTTCCACATGTTAATGATTCTCCACATAGCTCTCATTGTTGCTGTGTGTGCAGAGGCATCCATGCCGCCAACATAACATCTACACAGCAGCTTTCCTTGTACTTTCCTTTTCTCAGCCCCTCGAGTTGCCATGTTATCACATTATTTTTTTTTTTGGGGGGGGGGCGGAGTTAAAAATAAAACTGGTAACTGATTGCTCCCTACAGCACAAGATTACAGCACAATCTAGTGTCACGATCGGCCAGCTCTCATATTTTTTTTAAAAGTCTCTAGCCCTTGTTATTGGGAAGCTGCAATGGGAAAGGCATGCAATCTGTCAAATTATTGGCTCGGTTTTTAAAAAGCCCCCCCCCCAGCTCTTTGTCGCAGGCAGGGAAAATGGCGGCTTCAGGGCCTGAGGCAAGGAAAACAGCACTGATCTAAGTTGGACCTGAAACAGTGTCTGCGCCCCTGTCCACACAGCATCCAAATTCAATTTGACTGTGGTCTTGCCTAAAATGATCCTGCCAAACCCAGTTTGGGAAAGATCACAGCATAGTGGGAGAATAAGAGAAAGATGTGTCATCCATGTGCGCACTCCCCAAAACAACGCTGCAGTCAGGAAGTCAAGGCCGCATGTGGGACACCCATGTGGAAACAGCCTTACAAGCACGACACTCTCTTCTATAAACCATACTTGTTAAGCAACGTTAGCATTAAGAAGCAGGGAAGAAACTTACCACTCCATTAGAACTATTTACTCCATTCATATTAATTTTCGTTACAAATCTTACAAATGGAGGTGCTTCTGGATATTTAGGCCCACATTCTATTTTAAGGCTGTATATTCTGTTTTCATAAATTGTCTGGAAGAGAAAAAAACATCCGTGTCAGATGATTCATCACTGAAGGATCACATCCAGGAGATCCACAGAATGAACAGCTTCATGACAGAAAGATGTCTGGCAATGCAGATCGCTCCACTGGAAATCCCCATGTGATTGAATGAAGCCCTTGGGTCACACCACCCACACCTCACCCACTTCTGAGTACGTTCGGTTCATTTCTGTGATGATCAGGTCACCTAGGGGAAGGAGGTAGTGGGGGAAACTGTACCTGTGGAGGAAGACCTGCAAATCAGCGCTCCACCAAAGCAATCATAAAAGAACACAAGAACATAAGAGAAGCCAATGTCGGACCAGACCAATGGCTCATCCAGTCCAGCACTCTGTGTCACACAGTGGATAAAAACCAGGTGCCAAACCTGGATCCATTTCTTGCGTCTGCTCAAAAGTGTCACCAGTTTTCTTTCCCCTCTCCCCAGAAGAGATCCAAGTCCTCAGTCCATTTGGGGAGGAGAAAGGAATCGCCAATCCTTTCTCCCACAGGCTAAACACCCTATTCACACAGCAGGACCCAAATTCATATGGAAGATAAGACGTGATTTATCAGGGGCATGTTCAGACTTGATTTCTCTAAGGGATCATGAAAAAGGGCACCCTACACTAGACCAGTGGTTCCCAACCTTTTCAGTACGGGGAGCCAGAAGTCCAAATTTACCCAGTATGGCCCAAGGTTTTTCGGCACCCTTACATAAACTATGACCATAGTATTTATCTAGGCCAGCATTTTATATTCTACAATGTCCAACCAGATGTTTTGGGAAAACTAACAGACACTGCACAAAGGGCACAACTACTCCCAAGTAACTGGCTTTCCAAAGTACACAGACTTTTCATATGGAGATTACATTTCAGCCCTCTTCTTTCCCATTATTCCCTCTAATCCTAAGAAGCTCTAGTAACCATCAGGACACATTTTACCTAATTCTTTATCCATCAATCAGCACCCCTAAACTTAGAAGGCAGCAAAGGCTTTGTTACTGCTGGGTAAAACCTGTCATGTACGGGAGGGCAGATGTTACTCAACAGCTGTACGCTCGAATCTACTCAGCACCAAGCACTGATACCACCTTCATCAGTGCCTGTACTGCAATACGAGGAAAGATTTAACCTGCACATTATTGATGGAGTACTGAAATTAAGAGGTCTCCATTACAGTGACCAACCAAGTCCATCCAAACAACAGAACGAAGTTTGAGACCAGTGGCACCTTTAAGACCAAGAAAATTTTATTCAAGATAAATACCTTGATTTAAATTTACACCTCGAATAAAACTCTGTTGGTCATAAAGGTGCCACTAGACTCAAACTTTGTTCTGTTGCTTCAGAGCAACATGGCTACACACCTGGATCCATCCAAATGACATGTCACTCATGGGGGAAGAGGAGTTACAACAAGGGGGCCTCCTCTTCTTCTGAGTGAAAAATTCACCAGGCTCCCCACTGAGGTCAACTACCTGAAAGTGGGAGAGCCTCTCTCTCGTCTACTCCTTCTCTGCTAGCAGAATGTGGGGAGGCAGGCTGGCAGGCAGAGGCACACCAGACTGAGGAAATGTTTGGAGATGGCAGCAAAGGGGCTGTTGGCGAGGGGCTTAGTGCAGGACATCTCCCATACCAGGTGGAGGGCAGTGAGGCGCTGCAAGGGGCTGGGCAAGCAGTCAGTCTGCTGAAGGAGCAGCATCGAGACGAAGTCCAATCACACACACTTCTCTTCTCTTCCTTCTCTGGCCAGTTTGGTGCAGTGGTTAAGTATGCAGACTCTAATCTGGGAGAACCGGGTTTGATTCCCTACTCCTCCACTTGAACCTGCTGGATGACCTTGGCATAGTTCTGGCACAGCTGTTCTTGAAAAAAAGCAGTTTCTGTCAGAGCTCTCTCAGCCCCACCTACCTCACAGGGGAGGGGAAGGGAAAGGACCTTGTAAACCGCTCTGAGACTCCATGTGAAGGGCGGAGTATAAATCCAATCTCTTCTTCTTCTTCATGTGCTCAACGGCTCCTGATAACTCTCCAGCCTTTTTACCCCTCCTTTCAGCTACTATTATAAAGTTACTTGTTGTCAGAAAGCTTCCCCCCTCATTCTGGGTGCAAAGGAAGAGGGGAGGCGATAATGGAAGAAGTTTGCAAGGAGGAAGAGGAGAGGAAGTGAGCCATGCAAAAGGCAGGGGGAGCCACTAGGGAGGGCTGGCCTGTGACCCACTTTTGGGTCCCAACTCACAGGTTGGGAAACACTGCTTTGGAGGCACATTGAGCTCTTCAGTGTAAGTTACGGAGTTCCAGAGACACTTTGCTGTGTCTGCTTCGTCATCTTTCTCCTACAAACTTAGACATACTGCCACACGGTTCTTATATGGGCAAAGCATAGAGAGCTCATCTAGACAGCAGAAGACATACTAGATTGGAACCAATTCTGGCAGGAGAAACAAGGTGATTTTGTGCAGCTGACCTTCTTCTTCATTCCTTTGTCCCAAACATCACAAAGTTGGAAAAATCTGCATAGAACACCATGACTCACGCACAGACACTGCGCCACAGGATTAAGTACCAATTACAGCAAAATGAGAGCCAGTCCTGACGACAGACTGTGGAATTTACACCACAATTAAAAAAAAAAAATTATGGGAAATGACTGCATTAACTCAAAAACAAGAAAATTAAAAATGCTGGGGGGAGGGCTTTTTAGAAAGGAGGGGTCATGTTCAGCTCACATACAAGTTTACCAGTACACAAAGTTGCCCCCATTCTATAACTGGTGGGCTCTGCATGGGGGTGGGGGCTGTACACAGAAGCCTTTAGAAGACACTTTTCATCCCTCGTTCTATAGTTCATTTGGTATGACTGTTCCAGTGCAGCAGATTGCAAGCAAAAAAGACTAGCGAACCAAATCCAACAGAAATCTATTTTTTAAAAAATGCATTTTATGAGGAAATCAGGTTTTCAGTATATCTTTACTGCTGCTTACTCTTGGAGGCCCAATGATCATGCCTGTCCATCTTGTAAGTGTCATATCTTCATCATCTTCAAGACCCCAGCTAACCGTGCCATCACCTACTCCTTTCTGGCCTTCTTCAAGTTCTTCCAACAGTCGAAAATTACGAGGAACTTTTACTCCTTAAAAAAATGAAAAGAGGGCATTAGAGGTTTTTGAGATAAAAACATAAGACTGGCAAGCCGGACTGTGGCAGCTTTGGGAATTCTGCCAAACATTTCAATCACTGTTAAGTGGCACTGTTAAGAGAAGCAAAGAAAGGGGAAAGAATACTAACATACAATTATTTTGATCAGCATAAGCTGTAAGAGGAAGAATCCTCCACACTATAAGAATCCAACAATTTGCATCTTAAGTTTCCTCCTGCAGATGATGCGCATTCAGTTGTATGGAGAAGTTACATTGGGTATCACAGGTAGGGCTCTGCACACAGCATGGAATTCATCCATAACTCCCAAGCAGTGCTGGGTGCAATGTGGAAGTCTGCAAGTGGGAATCAGCAAAAACCAGTTCCCGCTTGTCCAACTGTGGTAAAAGTCTCATCCCAGTCTTGGACCCACACTTAAATCTTTGTACTAATAACAGGTTAACAGAATGGGGGAAAGAGAACTTTTCTGGTATTTAATTTCTACTGCAGAACAGCAACCTTAGGTTGAAAGTTTAGAAGCTGTCATCAGATGTATAGAATATATATATTGCTGGTAGTCCAGGTTGTGGCACTCACCACCAGTGAGAGGAAGCTCTTCCACAGAGGTTTGTTGGTCTTAAAACTGCCACTGGACTCAAGTTTTGTTCTGTTGCTTCAAACCAACATGGCTGACCGCCTGAATCTACCTTCCTGAGAGGCAGTCAGAGTAGTTAACCTTTTTGAGGACTCCTGGTGGGAGGGGCTTCTCCCTTGGTCTCCCAGGTGGTTGTTAACTGTGCTTGCTGAAGTGCACACTAAATCCTTTTCCTGCTTCTAACCTCCCCCCCTCAATTTAAAGGTCTCTCTAGGCTATTTTCTCTCAGCCACTGCTGGGAACTTGGGACGGACCATCCATTTGAGGCAAACCCACCCCCCAGTTTCTCTCCCCAGAAGGGGAGAAAGGCCATGGGGATTCCATACTTTGGCCAGGAGTTTTCCCGTTTCACCCTCCAAAGTAGTAGAGGAGTGTTGGCAGCAAAGAGAAGCATCATCCAATCTCCCACCAGATGAAGCAGAGACAAAGCAAAGCTGCACTTGTTTCACCCAAACAAGGGATGGCTGGATGGGGTTGGGGCTTCATCAATTCCTACCCCATTGCCCTGTGTTTCTGGGAGCCTGTGGCAGAGCGTCCCTCATGCCATCACTGTACCGGGTAAGCAGGGACCACAGATTGGCAAAAGACTCCCCTCTCCCCATTGGGGCCAAGGCAGGTAAGAGATGTAAAATGGTGGCATGTGCTGGGATAGCTGATTTTGGAGTATGCAAAAAGCCTTTAGAGGGAGGAGGGCTTTCTCCCTTCCATTTTGGCCTCTCTCCCTCCTAATTGCAGGGAACGGGACCACCACTCTTCTAGCCAAGAAAAGCCAGGGCAATTGCCAGCGCCTGATTTATCAGGTGAGAATACTCACTAACCTCCATTCCTGGATTAAGGGAGAGATGCAGCGAGAGGTTAGCACATCTAGTATAGTATAGCACTGGCAGGACTCTGATGTAGAGACACCAAACATAAGTCTAGAAGTTGAAACCAGTCTCACTCTGGTTCCAAGTCTTCTGGTGTGTGTGTGTGTGTGTGGAGACTAGGCACATCCAACCCTCCAGATGTTCCAGTCCACTCTCCTCAGCCAAGAACCCTAGGGATTCTCTCTCTCCTGCAGGACATAGCCCCTTACAGGACCCAGACTCTGAAGTTCTGGAACAGCCTTATTTCTCCTCACCTAAGGAAAAGGAGCCCCAGATGAAGACCATGCAAAGAACATCTCTTTCCATAGGTGATTTCCACTAAATCGCTTCCCCAAATTCTCTGTATTGTGGAGACTCCACGCAGCAAGCAGAAGCTGGAAGAACCAGACCTGGCTAGACCTGCTGGTGACTCCTAAGCAAGAGGGACCTTCTCCCTCAGGGGCCCATGCGCCATCCTCAGCCTGACTGGCTGAAGCTGAAAGCCTGGAGGCTGAGCGGCGGCAGTTTCGGGAAACAGGCTATTCTGATCAAGTCAATAAGTCTCTGGCAGCTTCTAGAAAAAAGTTCACCAACACATTCTATAACAAAACCTGACAGATCTTCTGTTCTTGATATGAGGAGAAGCCTATTGACGTCCTTGGGTGCAAGCTGGGGATATTTTAGACTTTCTCCAAGTGGAACTAGACAAGACTTTGCGTATCAGTACCCTTAAACAGCAGATGGTGGTCATTTCTGCAATACTGGGCCTCAAGGAAGGGCGAGGCTTTTCTTTCCACTCCCACATCAAGAGGTTCCTCAAAGTGGCAGCTGTGCTGAATCCTCCAGCTATGTACAGGTTTCCCATGCAGAATATGATTCTCAAGGCACTTTCTAGGGCATCTCTCAAGCCTATAGCTTTGTGTACACTAAAGGACCTCACTTCAGAACCACCTATTTAGGGGGAATCAGCCCGTAGGATTTCTCAGCTTTCGTGCTCTTTCTGTGGATAAAAGACCTCTGCACCTTCCACCATGACAAAGTGGTTCTGAGAATGGATCCAGCCTTTATTCCAAAAATCAACTCCTGTTTTCATGAATCAGAGAAGACTGTTCTGCCTGCTTTTTGCTCTAACCCCAAACATCCATAGGAAAGGGAGTGGCATTACTGGTATTTATTTATTATGAGATTTATACCCCGCCCTCCCCGCAGAGCAGGCTCAGGGCGGCTTCCAGTCAGTATAAAATACATACATAAAACATATTTAAAATACGACAATTAACAATATATTATATATACAAAATATAAAAGAACTGCAAATACAAAATACAAAGTACAAAAATGCTGGCGGCGGTTAAAACCATTAAACCGATGTTTCACGATATCTGAAGAAGCTAGTGTTCCTTGCTTACCAACTCCAATGGCCCCTGCTCAGTAACAGGTGTTAGATATTCCTGATCAGGCAGCTGCTTAGTTGTAACATTGCGGGCTGGGCACTCCAGCGGCGGCGGCCGCTAATTTAATGCCCGGCGGAAGAGCTCTGTCTTACAGGCCCTGCGGAACTAAAAAAGGTCCCACAGGGTCCTGATCTCCTTGATTTTTAAGGGCCTTGATTTTTAAGATTGATAAGGCTAAGGCCATAAGGAACTCCAACTCCCTGTCTCTTTTAGACCATACTCTATGGGCTCCAGGGTTTTGGTGCTCAACCCGGAAAGGTGGATTAGGGGCTGCATCTCTCTGACCTACATAGCTAGGAGGTTGTAACCCCAGCGGGTGTTACAGCTCATTCCCTTAGGGGAATGGGTAACTCAGCAGCACTTACATCATGGGAAGCAAACAAAATTTCCATTCTAGAGAAGGCTGTGAATAATGTAAGATCTCTAAGTAATTGCAGGAGCCTGATAACCCAAAGGAGTTCCAAGGACCTGCTACCTGTGACCCCCTTCCCATCTTTCTATGGGAACAAGTATGGCTTCCCCTGCCCGGGCCATTTATTAGTGCAGCTGAAGTTACTGTATAGAGCTAATTAAAACAACCTTAAATATTTATCTTGAACTATCAAGGCTCTTATTTAAAAAGCAATACCAGTGTTGAAAACCACCCTGTGTGTTCTGCTTAATGCTAAATTCCCCCTATCTGGTAATAAAAGTGGATTGTTAGTCTATATTATAATTACATAATTAACAGTGATCAATCAATATTTATGTCGGATGGAAACCACCCAGATAATAATTTCTACTAATGACAAAGAGAGCTTTTTCTTTTTTTTTGCCAAACCCTTTCCACTCCAGAACTTTATTTTGTGTCTCATGCTGTTCCTGCATGCCCCCTTCTCTACAGCGAAGCATTTCAGGGACTTCAGTGGGGTGCAGTAGAAGGGAAAAGGGAGAATTTTTTCACTAAAACATGTATCTCCCACCAGCAGATGATAATGACACTATAAGAGTCCAAGCCATCGCCACCTAGGCTACTAGTTTTCAAATTTTATCTTTACTAATATTAATAATGGGAGATCACGACTACATGAAACAGTCTTTGGATCTATACTGACTAGTGATGATAAATGGAAAGGTATGCCTAAAAGCATACCTGGAGACATAAATTCTAACACCCCCCTTGCCAAAAACCCTACTCTGAAATGTATTCTGTTCTTCTGTTTTAAGGAAGAGTATCTGGGCAATAATTTTAAAAGGAGATGAATCTGACTCGAATTGGAAAGCACTGTTTGTCAATGGTCCACCCTCCTTACTGAGCATTTGTATGATGCTTTGGTATGTTATGTCACATCTTCATTTTCAACAAGTATGACACTATTGGCAAGCTAAGTGATGCCCTGCCATTCAGAAATATTGGAGGAAAATTATTTATATCACTGAATTGATAAAGGTTATAAAAATCGGTCCTCTGAATATTATCCTTGGCTCTTCAGCAGTGCTCCCCATTCCACACAGTACAGTGTGATCTGGAGTGTTCCCATGGCTGCTAGGATACCCAAACAGCTAAACACTGGACTCTCTTACCCTCTATTTCCAAATGGCTGATTATATCAAACAGCCCAAACTTGTTTGTTTATGAATACATACTAAAGCAGTATTCTCTGAACCCCCCCATAGATCTTTCATGATCATGTGAACTGATGATGCAAATGTTCTGTGGATTAATTAAAATACATCTTTAAAATGTGAGGATGGGAAATATCTTCAGCACTAGGTCTTCACTGCCCCATTTATCCTTGGATTCAAGTGGGGATGGTGGAGTCAGTGCCAGTTTTTCCACACACAGCCAGCCCAACCGCATTGCCTGCCGGCACTGGGGACTCTCCTGTTGCATGAACTGCTGACAAAGTGAAAGACATGGATATACACTGCTGTCAACTATAAGAACAGAGCTCTACAGAAATAGAACAAGAAAGAAAGAAAAGCAGAGGGAGCTGTTAAGTATTGAGATGCCTATGGGATGTGGTTAAAACAAAGGGAATAGGAAAGAAATGGGGTGCAGAAAGATCTCTGGTTTTTTTACAGAAATGGAAGAAAGGGGCAGTGGGTTTGATGTTAACAGTGAAAGAGTTGCTGGTATAACAAGTTGTTGGTGTAATGAAAAGTGGATGGTGTTTGGGCCAGTCAGCCCAATGCTACAAAGCAAAGATGTCCAATACCTTCTATAGCTAGCAGGGTGAACTTAAATCATCTCCCTCCCCAGTTAATCCTTGCCCATCACCTCATCAGGTATTTAACATTATAAAACTATAGCTTTGACTACCTCTGTTCCTCTAGAAGATGCTATTCTTGTATCTGACATGCCAACTGCCCTCCTTTCCAAGAAAGCAAGGACAGAACAGCCTCCTCAAGCACCAGTTATTACAACACGCTTGATCTTCGAGTACCTTGGAAGACTCTCTGGAAGTTGCAGCCACTGAGTGATATTACAGCTCGCTTACCGAGATGGGGAAGTTGTCAAGAATACTAGTCCCATGCTTTGTTAGCAGTGCTGGCTACTTGTTACCTTCCAAGCTAAGGACTGCTAATAATGTTTTGCGGGCCCATCTTAATGGAGGGACCATCTGGGTCATCTTCTCCTCTCTGGATCCATTTGTTCATTAAAATCTGCAGGAGAGGCAGCATCTGCCTACAGAGCAACATATGCTATATGTAAAGGAATGTGGCTGTCCCAGTAGTAACACTCCAATTATCCAATTTATTTTACCTCCTGCAAACACAAATTTCTGTGAAGTTTGGAGAACACTGCTAAAAATTATGTAGAACATTACGTTTTTCAAAACAGCAGCCCTGAAACCTGAAAAAAATATCAACTAAGTCTTTTTAACTGGGTACACAGTGCACAGGAGAAGAAAATTTGGTTTGAAGTGTATTTGCAAGAGGGAAAAAAATGACCCCACAACAATTGGCATTTTCTGACTGCAATCTGAAAAGGGAAGAAAATTTATCTTCTTTTCACGTATATACAAGCCCTACAAATAGCAGAGGGGAAAGTATAGCTTTAGTCTGCTGTCTCCCTCCCTGCCATTATTTTTCTCTCCCTGCAAAAACCAGATGTCCAAGGTGGCTTACAACATTCATTTAAAAACAATACAGTACACTGGAAATACTACTATCTAAAAAAATGAACAGAACCACCAGTACAAAACTCAAACACACAGGTGGTGGGGATGGAAACAGACAATGGATTATACATGGGGGTACAGGAGAACAGTGGGAATACAGTTGCTTTAAATAACTGAATATTAACAGGACAGTGCCCAAAACTAAGAGGGCCTGACACAGACCTGAAAATGAGAGAGGAAGCAATCAACCTGCCTTTGGATGAGGCTGTAATTGTGTGAGCCAGAAACTGAACATGAGAGCAGGTCAATCGATACAGCAGTGACAGTGAGCTCAACGTGCATAAAAAGCTAGTGCGAGGTCAAGCTTTCCTAGATTAGACTATCAGGAGTAGAAACCAAACAATAAATGCTCAGCTCAGCAAAAGAAGATAAAAGCAAGTAAAAGGAAGAAGGGGCAGAAGCCAGACACTTTCCACTGGGACTAGACCCCACTAAGAACAGATCTCCTAAGCATCTTTTATTTGTATCTACACTGCAAATCACTGTACGCTGTTTAGAAGGGTTCTCCTGGCTGAAAAGGAGGGTAAAAATACAATAAAAGATAAAAGCAGTCAACTAAGTTGCATCTCTATGGCATCATGCCAACTAGAAACACAGTTAAACCTAGTATTAAAATGGGGGGGAAAGCAGGCAACTTTGACATTTAATTGTTTACCATCCATAACTTAAAACTGTGGTTCTGTCCTTACTAGTCTGAATTCAGGGCAAAAATGAAAGCCAATAGACTTCTGCTGAATTGAGGGAGGGCGATTTTCACTGATTCCCCCATCCACCAGGAGACCTTTGATGCCCCAAGTTATTCCTGAAGGTATCCCCACCCAGTAGCAGCAGCAGCAGCAGCATTTTGAAGGGTGTTTTGGGGCTGCTGCAGGAAAGAGGAACTGGCAAAAATCCCCACCCATGTCTGCAGAAATCTAGGTGGGATCCAAGCCAGTGACAAATTCTACGGCATTATGCTTTTATACCAGAATTTATGACAACTGAGATTTAGACTGCTACAGCTGTGATCCGAAAACTGGTTTTCCAGCTTTCCCCCCATGTTCTGTTATTCCACCCATAGGAGGTGCTTCTATAGTAACACAACTAAGAATCATCACCTGCCTTTCCCAACAATCCTTCACCACCTGCCACTTTCACATTTATACGTCTTTATCTCATTTAGGGTGGAACTAGACGTCAAAGGACCAATGGTGCAGCCACCACCCCATGCCTCATTTACCTTTCTTCCTGGTAACATCTAGTATAACAGAATGAATAGCATGACATCACCATGATGTGACTTTCCCTCCCTGCACTACATATTGTTAGCTACCAGTACAGGGAACACACTGTGTGTGCAATAATTCAACCAACAAATACTGAGAAAGATATTTTGTCTGTTAAGGATTAGACAAACTTGTGTTGCTAGCGACATCCATTCCTTGTTCGTCCCTAGCAGCAGATAATCAGCTATCCTCCCTGTGAACATATAGAAGAAGCAGCGCTGGTTCTACACTGCTTCCTCTCCTCATGACAGACACCCTGTGAGATAGGTGGGACTAAGAGAGGTGAAAGAACTGTGACTGACCCGAGGTCACCCAGCTGGCTGCATGTAGAAGAGTGGGGAATCAAACCTGATTCTCCAGATTAGATCCCATTTAGTTATCTCCATCAACATGCTCTGCCTGTGGACTTCCCAGAGCGCTGACTGGCCACTCCAAGAGACAGAAGTCAGACCCAGTGGCTGCCTTCCGCTAAGTCAGTAGTTTTAAATGAGATTCTCATGTTGTAATGTATATGGGTATTATGATGTTGTAAGCCGCCCTGAGCCGCCTAGGCGGGAGAGTGGGATAGAAATGAAACAAATAAAATAAATAATAATAAATAAGTCTTTCTGCAACGGAAGAAGTCTTATAGCCAAACTATATGTCACTATCTCCCCAGACCCAACGTGTGGTCCCTGCATGGCTTCTTAAAAAGAGGAGAGCCCAAACAGGGTCTTAGTCCTGTACCCCCTCCCACCATTTTTGCATGTGAAACTTTTTGAAACGGGATCTACTTCTAGACTTGCCATAGTCTTTAGGACCCACTTGCAAAGTAACTTCCCACAACTTCACCAGCACAAAATGTAGGAATCATCCAACAGGTGCGACCGAACATGTTTATTTTTCACATCCAACCCACTGTTCAATAAGTACTAAACAAACACAACATCTTTAATGCCAGTATAAAAAATCGACAGGCCTCCAATCAAACAGAAGTATACAATATTGGACTGTGATTTTCTACCATTGTTTTTTGTTTCATTCCTTCATACACCAGAATTTTCTAAGTAGGTTCCTATGTACACAACAGTTTCTCTGTAAGATAAGCTATCAGGCTAGATATTCATGATTTTGACTGCTGGTAGATCTTGTCAACCAACTCCAATCCAATCTTTAATTATAAGCAATGGCATGATCTCTAGGAGCTAGAAGAAGAGTAATCAGTTTGGCAGAAGGGAGACCAGAAATTATTTTCTCCCTATGGTTTCTTCCTACTCACCAGAGAGTAAATTGGCCTGAAATGATCATGTAAGATTTAACTCAAAATTTTTTACTATGTTTAATTCTACATGAATGGAAATTAGTATATCAATGAATGAATTTAAAAACAGAAACAAATTTGCCATTTGAGTCAATTTATTTTTAGGTTCTCTTTGGACACCTCAGCTGAAAACATTTTCATTCTGTACTCTGTTTAAAAAACCTCCCAAATCCACTTCCATCAATTAAAACAAAACAAGTAATATAATAAAACCCAAATGCAAGCAGCAGCATTAAAAAAATCACCCATAAAACTGCCGTATTGTAAAATTACACATTCTAAAATTACAGCTACAGGACTTTTGCCAAAACATGAACAGAGACAGCATACTACTGAGTCAGAGCAAGTGGCCATCAATAAAACAGCACCAATAGGTACCCCCACAGCAATAAAGGAGATAAAGACCAGAACCAGACACCACCATCCAGACTAATGCCTGGGGAAATAAATTTTTTGCCTGCCTCTTAAAACTCAACAAATCTGACACCTAGTAAACAGCAGTGAGAATGAAGTTTCAAAGATGAGATGCCATAACAGGAAAGACAACCTCTCTGGTAAACACTCACATTTCTTGAAGGTGTGTGGGGGTGGGCAAAAAGCAAGCCTCCACAGAAATCGACAGGGAAAATGTGTCTTAAAGCAGGAGGCCCTTTAGATATCCATGTCTTAGTCCACTGAAGATAGTAAAGGTAAGAACCAGCACTTTAAACTGTGCCCGGAAGTCATTGTAGTTTTTTATTTACAGATGAGATGTGTTTTGTTTCATCCAACTGAAGTTTCCAAACTGTTTTTAAGGGCATCACCACCACCACCACTCCGGGAACACTGCAGAAATCTAACTTGATGCTATCAGAGTATGGATAATTGGCATCACTTTTCAAGGGAAGGCTGCAGCTGAAGCACGAACATGGATTAACAGCACTAAGTACCACAGGTGATGCAGTTGTGAGACTGCGGTCCACGAACTGTCAATGGTGCTATGGGTTTGCACATGATGGGAGTCCAAAGCTTGCAAAAGCACATTCCTAAATAATGAAAGCCTGCTCAGTCTCCATTTACCTCTTGCCCAAGGACCAATCAAAGTTTGGGAAAGGCCACAGCTCCCAAGCTAAGGGGAGAAGACAGAGATGTGTGTAGTGTCAGAGGAAGTCTGTGGCTTAGAAGAGGCAGAGAGAAGTGTGAATTGTCCAAAAGGTGAAGCACAGAATCTCAATCTAGAGATCTGATGGGGGGCAGGAGCAGACCTGGTGCCCTATAGAAGTGGTTCCTTCACTTCTATGTGCTACCTCTATATTAGAAAGCAGATCAAGCATCAACTCCGCCATAAATCTCCAGCATTCTCCTGTTCAATGGAAATCAATATGGTAATGCTGCTCCTGGACTGTTTTTTATCACTTATGGAAATGGAAAGCACTCAACAGTACCCAAGTTTCCATCCAGAGACATGGGTCCAATACCATTCTCAAGTTGCGGACTTGCTCCTTTAAGGAAACTCAATCCTACCCAAACAGGCTAGCTGAATTATCAGTGAATGGCACAAATCAATCAAGTGTCAGTTTTTGATGCTCATCCATCACCCCACTACCTCCAAATGTCCATTTCCCTCTTTTCAGCAAAGTTGTGAGACATGGCCCTGTGTCCAACCATCATACTGATGATGCTTTACTTGTAATCTATAGAACTCTTCTTCCAGCAGCTTTGGATAGGTGTTAAAACAGCATGGTGGACAAACTTTGAACACTGTAAGACTCTACCACATACGCGCCAAACATTCAAACAGCACTTCCCCAGCACGATTGCCAAAGATTTATACAGCAATGCCCCAGCACCACCATTTGAACTCAGTCAGGTGGGATTTGGGCCAACAAACCATTATGCTTCAAGCAAACGTCTCAGCTAAACTGATCTAGAAGGATGGAGTTCAGTAGTACCTTGAAGATCAACAAAACTTTCCACTGATGAAGGGAGCTTTGACTCACAAAAGGAGGAGGAGATTGGATTTATACGCCACCCTTCACTACCCAAAGGTGTCTCAGAGCGGCTTACAAACTCCTTTCCCTTCCCCTCCCCACAACAGACACCCTGTGAGGTAGGTGGGGCTGAGAGAGCTCTTGACAGAAACTGCTCTTTTTCAAGAACAGCTCTTATCAGAACTACGGCTTGCCCAAGGTCATCCAGCCAGATGCAAGTGGAGGAGTGGGGAATCAAACCCAGTTCTCCCAGATTAGAGTCTGCGCACTTAACTACTACACCGGTGGTGGCGAACCTATGGCATGCGTGCCACAGAGGGCACGCAGAGCCCACGCTGTGGGCATGCGTGCCATTGCTCCAGCCACTGGAGCACCCATAAGGCAGGGCACTCTGCCTCCGCTCCTCCCCGCTCTGGGCCTCCATTGCCTGCCAGTCCGCTGCCTGCCTGTCTCCCGTCCCAGTCCCAGGGGCCCCTGGGAAGCCCTCCCCGACCCCCCCCCCCGGTCTTCGCAGGGCCGCGCTAAAGTAGCCGACCCCCAGTAGCAATGCAAAGAGTCCAGTGACATCTTTAAGACCAATCAAGACTGATTTCCCACAAGCTGCTGCTCCACGCTCGCTCTTCCCTTTGTCCCACCATACACGCAGCTCTGCCCTCAGAGAGAGCTTTTACGTAAATAAGCCTTGGAGCGCTTTGAACTCCCTCTTCCCTTCATGTCAATTTCACACCATATACTGGGTGGTGGCATTTTGCCCCACAGCTTCACCCAATTTCCCCAGTGTCTCAATCCTGCCACCGCCCAGCACATGGTGTGGATACAATCGGGGCGAAGGGAAGAGGGAGCGCAAAGCAACAGCTTGTGGGAAATCGCTCCAAGGCTTATTTAGGTAAAAGCTCTCTGTGAGGGCAGATCTGCGTGTCCACCCTCCCCCCACCGCAATGCAAAGAGTCCAGTGGCACCTTTAAGAGAGAGAGAGAGAGATCTCCAGGCTGTCTTAAAACGCTGGGTTGTTTCTGTGTGTGTGTGAGAAAGATGGAGACCTCCTCTTCTTCTTCTTCTTCACAATCCCTTGGCTTAAATTGTATTTTCAAATGGCCATCCCTATTAGAACTTTACACTTCAGAATCAGTGTGCTTATTAACCTGTGTACTGGTGATAAGTAACTGCATTTGCTAGTGAGGCAATTTATCTCTTTCTCCAAACTCATGTTTTCCTTTTCAGACAAAAGATGTTAATGTATGAGTTGTTTTTTCTAAACTAAAACCTCAATATTCAGGTTAAATTGCTGTGTTGGCACTTTGCGATATTTAAGTGGGTTTTGGGTTGTAGTTTGGGCACTTGGTCTCTAAAAGGTTCACCATCACTGCACTACACCAAACTGGCTCTCACACCAAACTAGCTCTCTGATACCCTGGTAAATTTTGTTGGTCACTAAGGTGCTACTGGACTCAAATTTTATTCTACTACTATAGATGAACACACCTAACCACCTGAAATGTTCAGCATTAAGCATTCTGCCATCAAAAAGCAATACCTTGTATGCACACTCTGAAACCTAATTTTTGTTGTTGTTCCAAAATGGATGATATGTCATTTCCATTTGTATTTTCTCTCATGTTGAAAATTTCCCTTGATAGCACATTTAGGCTTTGCAAATCAACCCTCAGTGCAAGTCTGAGGTAATGATGTAAAATTCAACGCAAAGCCCCTAGCAGTATTTGCAAAGCACCACAAAGAACATTGTTCACTTTTTAAAGCTGTTAATGTTTTCTGTAGCTTGTTGTAGGAGCTGGTGTGTTAAAAAGGAGCAATCTTTACTGAATCTGATGCAGAACTCTCGTGACTTCTCCACTAATCTCTGCATGTGGAAGAACAGAAAGTGAAAGTGGAATCCAACCAGGAGACAGCAACAGTGACTCCCCTCTCCCTTGCAAATGCTTGCATGCCAAAGGTCCATCACTCAGCCACAGCTCAGTTCAGAGAACATGTTCTGTATATATAGAGTTCCAGGCTCATTCCCCAGCATCTTCAGCTAGGAGGATCTCAAACTGCCAGACCCCTGCCTCATGTTCATAAGACCACATCTCATCCACTGCTGTTACAGCACCATTTTCCATCCGATGAACTGAAGCAGCAACTTCTGCTTGGTCCCTTATTCCATGTATCCCTCTGGGTTATTACATTTGAGTGATACAGAAAAAATGAAGAACAGCAAGAAGAAATGAAGTATGAAGAGCAACAGCACAGTCAACTCTCAAATTACTTCAAAACTTATTAGTAACTGCCCAAACCTATGCTGTGGGAGCAGACACCCGACATTTATGGTTCAGCTTTGATTACTTACTTTCAAATTGTAGGCTTGTAAGAGACTCATATAGCATAGTCAATACACGAATGTGCTGTTCCACGATCAAAACTGAACAACTAGAACAGTTCAGACAGCTCTGGCCTGGTGGAAGGGTAGTCCAGGTGGTTTTTCTTCCCCCTCCTGTCAAATTTAGCAAGCCAGAGAGGAAGGCATGGAACCAAGCAATGCTCTTTCCCCTTTAAAATCACAACAGTGCATATGCACACCTTGCTTTCCCACTTACTGAAAAAGAGACTCATTCAATGCATCTTGGCAGGCCCGTCGCAGCTGCTTAATGATATCATGTGAATGTACAGGAGCTGACAAGTCCTGGCTTACCACACTGTTATTCTGCCATGTGGAAGCCACTCACCAAAGCTGGATCTCTACTGCCTTGACAGGTGGGAAGCACTTTTCCTACAGTATCTCTCAGTGAAGGACCTCAGAGTCATCCAGGAGGAAAAAAAAACAAGACAGAAGTAAAGTCATTTTGCCTTGTTCCTCCAGCCAACTGTAAGCTGCAAAGTCAGCAGCTGCAGAGGATTAAGGGAATGTAGGCTTGACAGGATGAAGGGACATGAAGTCCCACATTAGCACCAACTTTTATACAAGCAGACCAATCCAAGAATTTCCTGTAACATCAAGTAAGTACTTGAGAGAACACACCGACTTGTACACCAGCACAGTGGAACAATATGTGTAGCATTTGGCTGGCACTGTAATGGTATAACACCAATAGCACAGATAGACATGCTGATGCATGTACTCAGGACTCAGAGAAAATCCTGCCATATGAACGTGAAAGTGTCAGGAGGTCTCCTATCATTATAGGTGGCATTCTATCTTTTTTTTAAAAAACACTCAGACTATATGTCAGCTGCTTTTCTCAGCCAGTGCAGGGGTGGCCAAACTTGCTCAACGTAGAATAAATGCCAGATGCTTCAGAGCCACAAGACATGAACAAATATTACTCACACGTTTTTATCTAAAAATCTGCAGATTTGCTTTTTACTAACATTAAATGAGACTGCCAAAAATAAAAACAAAAGGGATAAAAACAGCTAATGATATTTATTTGTCCAATGATATTTGTTTACTAATGATATTTATTTGTCTAAGAGAGAGAAAGAGAGGTGGAAAGAAGGAATGAAAGAGGTAGAAAGAGAGAGAAACAAAGAAAGCAAAAGATGGGAGGGAGGGAGGAAAAGCATGCCTCCCATTCGCACCCCCAGCCACCCTGCTGGAAGCCACACAGTATGTGTGAAAGAGTCGCATGTGGCTCCCGAGCCGCAGTTTGGCCACCCCTGGACTAGTGTAATACTCCTTTCATCTGTCTCCTGAACCCCATTTTCTTTTTCCTTCCATTTCTTCTTTTACTTTATACACACCTGCCTTCCTGGTAGCTACATTGTATTTAACCCACCCACCCCAAATTGGGGGAGCTTGGCTGCAAAAAGTAGACAGATGTACATACCCCTCCATATATGTACAGAGAATTTGTGTGTATTTCTGGACACTACTGCTTTAAAATTCTCTTGGGTAGACATTCCAATTTGGGGACTTTTCCCCATAGCCACTATTTTCCAAGATGGTGGCTATGTCATTCCAATATTTAAAATTCACATAGGATGCTCATCTTGGTGTCCTAGAATATGTTTTTGAGGTCAGTAAGGCCAAATACACTATTACATTCATTGTAGAGACAGCCATTTTTCTTGTAGCTGCCATTTCCCAAGATGGCGGATCTTTTTTCACATTCTTGTAAGGTGCTCATATTGGTGTCAAACTGTATGCTTTGGGGGTCGGTAAAACTGAATATACTATTCCTTTTGTTGTGAAAACAAAACAAAGTCTTATTTTTAAGCTTTGTAACATTGGGGGGATGATAAATGTAGAGAAACTTTTTTCAATGTCTGTCACATTGGGACAAAATGCGGCAGAAGAATTAAAGTGCAGAAAACTATTTGGCTGCCTTAAATGACAGCATTAATTTATTATTTATTTAAAATATTTACTAGCTGCCTTTCTTCCTTACAGAGCTCAAGGCAGCCTACAATATTAATAAAATAGATAAAATTATAATATTAAAAACATAAAACCAAAATTTAAAACCACAGTTTAGGATTGATTTAATGAAATGCAGTCCTAAATAAAACTGTCTTCAGCTGCCTCCTAAAGATCAAAAACGAGGTGGACAGGCCCACCTTCCTGGGGAAGGAGTTCCATAATCATGGGGCTGTCACCAAAAAGGCCCTCTCTTAGGTGCCCACCATACGAGCTTCTTTGGTTGATGGGACAGTCAGGAGGGCCTCTCCAGCACAGGAACCTATGGGGGAAGATACCTTGGTCTCAAATCAATTAGGGCTTTTGGATTGGGCTCGAGAGCAGATTTCATAGCCAGCATAATTGCTGTTATATTGGGATCACGTGTCCCCGATAGCTGGCCCTGCCCACCAGTCCAGTAGCAGTGTTCGGCACTAGCTGCAGCCTCCAAACACTCTTCAAGGGTAGCCCCAAGTAGAGTGTGTTGCAACAGTCCAGTCTAGATGTAACTAAAGCATGGATCACTGTGGCTAGATCTGACCAACCAGGGAACGGAAGTAGCTGACACACCAGCCAAAGCTGGGCAAAAGCACTCTAGACCACTGCAGCCACCTGGTTTTCTGAGGCGACTGCTGTGTCAAGTCAAGTAGCAGTACTAGCTTGTGAATTTCAATGGGAGCATAACCCCATCCAAAACAGGAGAGATCTAAAGTCCCTGGTCTGCCTTGCTACTAACTCAAAACCTCTGTCTTGTCAGGACTAAGCCTCAGGTTGTTCATCGTCATCCAGCCCAATACTGACTACAAGCTCTGGTTCAGAACATCAACTGCATCCTTGGAACATAAGCTTTCTCATGATTCAAGTGCAGTGTTGCAGTGATAACCTTGTCATCAATGACCATCCCACCTGCAATAACAGGTATCTGTGCCTCTTTGGACTGATCAGGAATCGTTTAGCAGGCAAGTTGCTGCAGGTTGGTTTTGTTCTGAGAGAGATGCAGAACTTGCTCATCTGAACAGGAGTTGAGGTCAGATATTTGCTAACTCTACAGTCCCAGTGCTGTGTGCTCGTCAAAGCTTTTTGCCTGCCTTGACAGAGAGTTGTATGCAACTACTGAAGAGCATCATTGCAGTGCTGTACTTGAATAATGGGAAGGAAGTGGGGAATGAGAAGGAAGTAAGGAAATCAGTAGCAGTACTGAGGAGGCTGATCACTGCATAGTATTCCATGCAAACTGGGCGATTAAGCATTGTGCAAAGCATGCTGTGATATTATCAAATGATATAGATATGGTGGAGCTACTGCTGAGGCACATGTTTACTTTCCATAGTAAAGGTTTAGACGATATCGAAATAACCATAGCTGCCATCTTGGAAAATGGCGGCTATAGGAAAAACACCCTAAAATTGGAATGTCTACCTAAGAAAATTTTAAAGCAATAGGGTCCTGAAACATACACAATCAACTTCTCTGTATATTTTTTTTTGTGGGTGTATATGGTGAATCCAGGACTAGTGGGGTTCGCAGAATCTCTTTCTTACTATATATTCCCTATTTCCATTTTTTTAAATAATACGACTGATACAAATCTGAATAATGAAAAGAATGAAAAGCACTAGAGTGGCAACATTTCAACCCTGGATGGTGAAAAAAGTGGGCATTTGTAACAAAAATAGAAGAGACCTCCACGAAATGTAGGTCTGGTGATTAAGTAATCAGCTGCCATTTTACAACATGTTGTGAACCTTATTTCCCTTTTGAAACCCTAAAGTGAAGAGCATAGTTACAAGTCAAAGACTGTGTTTCATTTCCTTATGCAAAAATTATTTCCTGTGTATCACATATTTAAACGTGTTCAAATATGCCTCTGTGCTAATGTTAAAAAAAAAGAAGAATGTGAAAGTAAAACCAATTTCACAGTTCCATTCTAACCTAGCAAAGTAGGAAATCCAAGTACAGAAAAGTGAAGTTGAATTTGAGTATTGTTTTAAGATTAAAAGCGCTTTTAGTGATTCATACACAGGTTTTATGCAGAAGGTATTACTTCCATACTAAGTGCAAGCATTTATTCAGTGGCCTTGACAAAAACTATTTTGCTCAACCAAATTAATTGCCCTGGAGAAACAGGTAGAAGACCTTGTCAAGCGGTGCTTCAAGTGTCAGACTTGGACCTAAGATCAGAAACTCACAAACTGGGTAACTTTGGGCCAGTCAAGATGGGTAGTTGTGTTAGTCTGCCTGTAGCAGTAGAAAAGAGCAAGAGTCCAGTAGCATCTTAGAGACTAACAAAATATGTGGCAGGGTATAAACTTTCATGAGTCACTGATGAAGAAGTGAGCAGTGACTCATGAAAGCTCATCCCTTGCCACATATTTTGTTAGTCTTTAAGGTGCTACTAGACTCTTGTTCTTTTCTTGGGCCAGTATCATACTCTCAACCTAACCTACCCCAAAGGGTTATTGTGAGGATAAAAAGGGGACAGTATCACCTGCTTTTTTAATATGTGAGACAAGGCAATATAGAACTAATTACAACTGTAACAGCAGCTGCAAGAACATACATTACTGCAAAATTGAAGCCTACAACCTCATCATGTTTGATGGAATGGTGCAAACAAATCTGGAATGTAGCATTATTAAAATGGTTAACCTATTATAAGAGGAAAGGAAAGAGTAATCTAACCAACAGATTTATGAAGAACTGGATATTATTCACATAATACTGGAATATGAAAGTATGGGCAATGTACAACTTTATGTATTATTTTCTCTGATATTAAGTTATTTTTAAAAGGACAGCATCTAAATACACCACTCAGAGCTTCAAGGATTTGAGAAGTATCCCACCAGTCCAAAACACTGAGCATTTCCTCTGTCAGATTTTGTCTAATAATCTAAAATGCCTTGATTATATCCAGCAGGCAAAAAATACAGGAGGATGTGAATATATGGCTGGAAAACCCTAAGAGGAAAGTTGATTGTTGCATCAGTAATAATTAAGGTAAGGCCGCTTTGGCATTTTATTAGCTGATAACCTCCCAAGTGACTTTTAAAAGTTACCTTGAGCATTAGAGTGGAGGATGAATAACGTATATTCCTTAAGAGAAATATGCTGCAGCCAGCATAATCCATTGATGAAGGGGACAGAACTCTCCTTTAAGCATGGAAATGCATTATATGGGACAATTCCAGGCTCTCTGCGGGTCGGTAAAAATGAACCAAATTAGCCTCCTGTGTGCTTTGGCTACAGAGGGTGAGAAAGTGTCTGCATCAGCGTTTTTGAAATGTAATCCCCTTGTTTCTATTCAGAATTCCAATGAGAACTCTTACATTGCCAAAGAAAGCCCCTCAACACACAACCAATGTCACCTGCATTTAGTTTCTTGCCATACAAATAATAATCATTACCCAAAAACAAAGGGACCAGAAATGGATGGCATTATTTCCTTCCAACTATATTCTAGTAGGATTCACTTGCACCTCTGAGTATTCTCTCTTTACCATGAAGCACACTTTCCATTCTGAGCATAAAAATTAGTTTCTTCCTCTACAGATGTGCCATCCCAGACTTCTGTCCTAGGACATCGCTTGCACTTCCTCCACTTGATCTTTTTATTAACACCTTATACTTTGCAAACTATGTTAGCTTCAGGATGTTAGCATCCCTTCTTACCCAAGATCTATTTACTTTAGGAATACTCTTCTAAGGTACAGTTTACTACTGGAGATCACAACTGAGATAATCCAGCATCTTTAACAATCAACAAGCTAATATAAACCATCTGCCTGTAAGTGAACACCCAAGAGAAAATTCCAGCCCAGGAACTCCTGCTATATTTCCCATTTTTCTGCCTTCATATTTAAAGGAAAAGCCTATGAGTCCTCTATTGCTGCAAGTCCATGCTCATCAACAGGGGTTTTGGTTTTCAAACCTGAGTTCTGTTTTTATCACATCCACTCTCACAATCACCCAGCAAAGTGTGTCGCTTTTACTTCATTATTATTCCAATTTTACTGGGGGGGGGACGGGGGACTGGGATAGAGAGATGGTGACTTGCTCTAAACCACAGCACCAGAAGTCATACTTCCCAGATCCAGCTGCCTACAGACAGGAAAGCAACTTCCAACTATATGGCGGTACAATTCTTTTATGCCTCTGAATATTCTCTACCCACTCCTTGTACAAACCCAAACTCCAGAAAAGGATGACACAAAACTCAAAGACACAGTACCTGCTCTGCCTTTAGAGGATCCTAATTCCAATCCCCCGGCATCTTCAGTGAAAGGATCAGGTGGCCGATGCTGAGAAAGACCTCTTGAAGCACCATTACTTATCAGAATAGACAATAATGTGCTACAAAGATCAGTGTTCTGACTCAGTGTGAGATACCTTTAGATGTTTAGAACTATCCTACAGCAAAAGAATTCAGCCTAAGCCCATCAAACACTCTAGCACCTTCTGGAAATCAAACTGTGCTGGGAGTAGGGGGCAAATCAGGGGCAAAAGTGTTTTCCCCCCCTAAGGTACCTTACTAAGTTTCACACTGTAAAATAATATGGAATCATAGTACAAGCTGGAAGGCCACTGTACCTGAGAAACAGAAGTTTAATTATCCAATAGCAGGTTTATAGAAGGAGTCAGATTTGAACACCCTCACCCCCCACCATTCAGTCTGTCAACCACAATGGCTACCCCATTTTGGAAACTGCCACCAGGGTAGAACGCCATTCTGGCAGAAAAACTACACAAAGCATAGCTAAATTACAAAGAAATTCACCCCAATGCTCCATAAAACAATTCTCCATCACTACCTTTACTATCACTATTACTGGCCCTGTGAGGAGTGAATGACAGCGCTGCGTGGAACTGACACCACTGAATTGGGAGTGCCATCTTTAAGATGCCATCTTTTTATCGAAGACTGAACATCCAGAGCACTTGATATTGTAAAGGATTGTTTTTATGTTGTTTTAACCTGGTTTATGTATTGGCATGTGCCCTATGTGTGAGCCGCCATGAGCCCAAATAAATAAAATCCATATCTGCCATCCTATCTCACCCCTTCCTCACATCCCCATCCAGGAAACCATTTCCACCCAAGCTGGTTTTAAAAAATAAAAATTACAGAAGCCCTCCAGGATCAGTTTAAAAGTTATCTAGCAGAGCAGCCTACTTCCAACAGCAGGCAGCCAAATGCCAACAGGAAACACAGGCATAATCAACAAGGCCTTCCCTTAGTATCTGCTACCCCAGCAGCTGGTCTTCAGAGGTATGCTGCTTCTGAATATGGAAATTTCACATAACTAACATGGCTAATACATATCGTTTCCTGTGATATACCAACTTAACCCTCCTTCTTTCAAAACACAAGATATATTGCCTATGGACACAGATGTTCTATTTAGCTAATCCAGCTAATATATACCATCTTCCCACATATGTTTTCTAACCACTTAGATGGATCAAGATGGATAGCCATGTTAGTCTGTCCGTAGCAAGAGAAAAGGGCAAGAGTCCAGTAGCACCTTAAAGACTAACGAAATATGTGGCTGGGGATGAGGTTCCATGAATCACTGCTCATTTTTTCAGAGCAGTGATTCACGGAAGCTCATCCCCTGCCACATATTTTGTTAGTCTTTAAGGTGCTACTGGACTCCTGTTTTTTTCTAACCACTTATGCAGAGACACACTGCTTCCATATCGAGAGGTTCCATTTTGCCAAACTGTTTTATTCTCTCTGCCCTCCAGCATTACAGGTTCAGGGGCGTTCTGCCTTCAGCTCCGGAAGTTCCATTCAGACAACCTGAACAAGTCCTCTTTCCACGTACTCCACCCAACCAACACACATCCAGGGGTATTCTGCCTCTGAACAGGAATCCAAGCTAACCAGCTAATACGCGTTGTGTTCGCATGAGTCAACCTAACTCCTCCCCTCCACACCGCGTGCATCCAGGGGTACAGTGCCTCTAGCCAGGGAAGCTCCATTCAGCTAAACTAGCCAATGCACTCTTCCCCACCCCAGCCCCTTACCCAACACGTTCCTTCGGAGTCCCCCCACCATTTCCTTGCGCTGAGGTGCTCCCCGGTCCCAAGGAGGGAGGGCCGGGCCGACCACTCTCCCTCCCCACATACACACCCATGGAGAGCCCCAACCTCCCTCCTCCCACCCCCGAGCTGCCTTCCCCCCCAACGCCTCCTCTCCCCGCCTAGCACCCCACTCGAGCCTCCTCGGCCACCGCCCCTCGGGCCCCGACACACCCAGCCGGCGAGCCCCGGCTCTGGAGTCCCCGACGGGCCCGGCGCTGCGTCTCCCCGCCAGGGCCCGAGGAGAACGAGCCTCTGCCTCCCCTCGGGGCCGCCTCCGCCGCGAGCAGCTCCCCCTTCGACCGGGCAGGCTGGCCTTGGTTCCCCGGTCCCCCGCTCACCCGAGCCCGTGGTGGCCGCCATCTTGCGCCGCTGTCGCTGCGAGCCCGGCCTCCCTGCCGCCCACGTCACCTCAACGCGGGAAGTGAGTTGCGGCGGCGATGATCAATGGCTCCGGAGCGGGCGGGCCAGAGGCGAGGCGGGAGGGCGCAGGAAAGGGGGAAATAAAGAAACGAAAGGAAGCAGGAGGTTGGGTTGAGGCGGCCGAAGCGTCGCGCTGCAACACGCGGGGATCCTTTTTGTTTTCCGGTGCGAGTATTTCGTTCGGGGAAAGGAGAAGCTCGGGAGGGCGAAGTTCCGGCGTTTTGAATAAAGGGCGAAGGAGCCGCAAAGTGGTCTCCTGTCTTGTTTTCCAACTCAAGCAATGTTGGTGCCGGCTGGTTATTGCGAAGAGAGGCTCGCCGATTTTTTAGTAGGACTGATCCACCACGTTTCACTTCATTCAGATGCAACTGCTAAGGAAAGCGAAACCATAAGACGTGACT
The DNA here is from genome assembly GCA_029375565.1 of Gekko gecko. Classification (NCBI taxonomy): domain Eukaryota; kingdom Metazoa; phylum Chordata; class Lepidosauria; order Squamata; family Gekkonidae; genus Gekko; species Gekko gecko. The sequence goes on from JAPDNY010000006.1 coordinate 158,262,730, forward strand.
TACTGAAACTGACCCTGAGGCGTCTAGCCCAGAATCGTATAGTCAATAAAAGCCTACAAGATGGTAATCTAAAACACGCTTACCGGTATGTAAAGGCGCAGTAGGACTTACTTCCGAGTAAACATGCAAAGGACTGGTGCTGTCAAGGAAACTCGGAAGCAGGACGTGATCCACCGGCGCTTCTCTGATTTCCCTCCCAACAGCTGGGATTCAGAAGGCAGTCCAATTAAGGGACTGTGGCTAATAACTGTTCCTAAACCACGCATTTGTCTTCTAGCCCTTTGCATGGTTACTTAGAAGTAAGCCTTTTTATTCCATGGGGCTCACTCCCAGGAAAACGTTTTTTAAGGATTGCAGCCTTAATTACAATCTTGTGGTAGTGACTCACACAAATTAGCCATCTTGTGGTAGCGACTTACACCAATAAATGATAGGTTGGGTGCAGAAGTAATTTTTAAAACTACCACAAGGTGTGGTGATAGCCACTATCAAATATTTATCTACCTCTTTGCCTCAGTAAACTCCTCATCTAATCTCAGACAATATACCAGTTATAAAGTCCTCCTGGTGCTGAATTGGCTGCCTGGAACCAGCCAAGCAGGGATTCTTCATGAGTTCTGTGCCCAGAACACAATGCCCAGGCATGCACAGTCTCAAATTGGGACCACCCCATGTAGGGCAAAGGCTTAAGGCCATATACTTTCCCCAACCTGAAACAGAATGTTGGAGAATACATGTACTGATACATAAGTTTCCTCAAGGGCAATTTCCCTTGCAGCTCCAGATCAGGAAAAGGGTGTGGCAGAAATTTTAAGCCCCTTCTCCCTTTGTGCTATAGTCCCAGACAGCCAGTGTGGTGTAGTGATTAAGAGTGGCGAACTCTAATCCATCACATTTTATTTGGCTTTTTAATGCAGTAGATTTATAACAGAAATGGTTCCAGATTTCTAGAAGTCCATCAGTCTTTTCATTGCAAAACCTTGAAGCGGCTTCTGAGAATCCTCACAATTTAAGTGTTTTTTATTTATATCCCATTTTGCTCCATAATAGGGAACCAAAGCAGCTTATCACATTGTTTGCCTCTCCTCTATGTTCTCCTCACAACAACCATGTGATGTAGGTTAGGCTGAGAGGCCCAAGATGACCCAGCAAGCTTCTGTAAAAAAAGAAGGGATTTGAACCCAGTTGCCTCAGGGCCTAGTCCTGCACTAGGAATCTCAACACCATTAACAATCCACCTCACTTTAAAACACCTTCATATGCTCTTATGACCCATGAATAAATTGTGTTTTATAGCATTTTCTGCATAGCTGCTGGCATCTTACTATTGACCAAACCTGCACATACTATGAAATAACCAGTTCCCCTGATGTCAGGGGGTGAGGAGAAAGTTCAACAGAGGTGGCCTTCATCAAGTTGATCTCTGACAGAGGCAGCAACAGCACCACGCAGAAGGCCCTGGCCACAGAACATAGTAACTAAGAATGAGCTGTGATCTAGGAAGTCCTGGGTTTAAATCTCACCAGATTCACCAAGAAGCAGTCAGATCTCCTGTCAGTCAGATGGGGATAATAGCACTGGTCTGCATTACAGGGGCCCTGACCTGGATAGCCCAGGCTAGCCTGATCTCATCAGATCTTGGAAGCTCAGCAAGGCCAGCCGTGGTTAGTACCTGGATGGGAGGCTAGCAAGGAAGTCCAGAATTGCTATGGAGAGGTCTGCAATTGCGAACCACCTCTGTTCACCCCTTGCCTTGAAAATCCTAAGGTTTTCACCTCTGTTCATCCCTTGCCTTGTGGGCTGTGATCTGATGGCACTTCCCACCACCTTACAAGTAGGACTACAGAATATATGGAGTGATCTGAACACAGAAAACTAAGTGTTATTATAAATGCTACTTATTATTACCAAGTATTAAAATGACTCCATCGCCATTCATTAAGGGCGAGCTTGTTGAAGGATTCAGGTAATGTCTCTACAGCTGACCTTAGGCAGGTCAGTTTCAACCCTCTCCCTCCCTATCTTTAATCCAGGGCTATATATTTCAGTATTTTTATTTGGAGAAGCATATGGATGGTTTATCAGTTTTCAGATATAATGCTCAGGTTGATTTAATAGTTTTGCTGTTTCTTAAAAAAAAAAACCAAAAACACCCTCAGGTTGGATCCACCGTTTTTTCCAGGGGCACAAGGATTTCTGCCTGAGTGTAATTTTCTTGCCTCTCCCCTCCTGCCCCAAATGTCCCCTGAAATAATGTTCCTGGCCCCAGTAAAATGTTATTGAGGTACAGTGTGGGGGGTGCTTTACACTTTAGTAAGAGTAGTACCATTGAGCAGAGTGGGATTTACTTTCCATTATCAGCCCAGGCTGTACAGCCAAATGCTGCGGCTTATGTGCCCATTGAACATAAGTTGACTTGGCACGCATTGGACTATTCACTGTTCTTCTCTAACTGGCAGTGGCTCCCTACGATTTCACACAGAGAAAGGTCTTTCCCCAACATCTACCACCTACCATTCTTTACCTGGAATTGAACCTGGGCACTTCTGGATGGAAAGTTTCACTCCCTGCTTCTCCCCTCATTGATTGCAGGGGACTGGATACACTTAAGGTTGCAGAGGATTATTTTTAGTAGCAAAATACCCACTCCTTATGATACGTGTGTACACATACATACACATACACAAAACATGGTTAAACCTATGTAAGTATCAGTGGATGGTAAAAACATTACTGACAAAATGAAACATTGTAGGCAGGATGTGAAGAACTGCACAGGTAGTTCTGTGGATCTGAAGAGGTTTTATGCTTGTGTTTTCCCAAGACTTTCCCTCTACACATACTAAAAGACAAACCACATTTGAAGCCAAACAGACTTTCCAAAGCAGGCTGAGGTACTGTTATGTAGGTGTCCACTCCAGGGCTATTTTTGGGCAGAAATGCACAGGAACGGAGTTCCGGCTGGCTCCAGAGCTGGCCACGCCCAGCAGGAACTCATTAGCATAATAGGCCACATCCAACACCAGAAACTCATTAGGATTGGCTACATTAGGGGTGTGTAGCCTCACATGCAAAGGAGTTCCTGCTACAAAAAAAGGCCCTGGGTTTTTACAAGGTAAACAGAATAAGAAGCAAAAGGTGGGTGTGGCTGGATGACCACACTTCTGCTAACATGGGTGTGTGGCCTAATATGCTAATGCACTGTGCTATCATGGGTGTGGCCTAACATGCTAATGTGTTTCTGTTGATGGATGTGGTCTATTATGTTAATGAGTTCCTGCTGGGCTTTTTCTCCAAAACACCAAAAAAACAACAGCATTCAACTAGGCAGAATAGCCAACGATATGCCTAAAGTAGCTCTTTTGCCCCCAATTTACATGTGTGTTGTAATATCCGGTAGTCCCCAGCAGGAGTCCCCAGTCACCCAAGGAACATTTTTTGCCCATAAATTTTCTATGTGTAGGTCCTGAGTTGATGTTCGAATGCAGATTTGTGCCAGGAATTTCCACTTTTGAAATTATAAAACTATGGCATTAGCTTGAAAAAAAGGCTTGAACATACACACTTAAGACACACTCGGAACACCAACGAGAAACACTGAAGCTGAAAAACGCCAGACGAACCAGTCAAAATGTTTTAAAATCAATCCCAAAACACTTGTATGCACACGGAGTCACTTCATTAGGCATTTATCAATTGCAATACATCCCAGCAGGCCACTTGCCTTGGAAGACCTGTTTTCCCAATTCTCTGTTACTGTCCTGCCTGTTCTGGCAACTCCATCACTGAAGGCATTCACGTGTTCAAGCAAAGCTACTTGGCTGTGATGGACACAGAGCCTTGATCTTCATTTGGTGCTTCATTTGGTGGTTCCTCTTTTAGATTCCTGGTTGGTGGAGAGGACAGCTCCCAACTTACCCATGCACCTGCATTTGGACATGACAGCAAATCAAGGTGTGATTCAGTGCTTCTGAAAGCCGGGCGCTTTTCATCTGTGCTTCCCCTGCAAAGTGAAGAGGAGTGGGCAAGCACTGCTACAACCCCTGGTTTGTGCATGCTGCAAACAAATGCAAACTTTGTCGTGGGCATAGCCAGCGAAAGGGGCCTCTGCTGAACAAAAATCTGTTTCAGTTAAAGCAGGGAAATGAAGGAACGATATTTAAACCAATCACTTCCACAGAAACTCCTACCATTTGCGAAGACTGGAACTTTTGGGTCTTATAGAGATCAGCCTTGTACTACTATTAACCTCGACCCTGAAATATATATAGGTGAAGCCGCCTTATACCTAGACAGTATTGCTCTACCCAGCTCAAAACTATTGATTTCAGCCAGTGGTTGTCTTTAACACCAAAAGAATAGCTGAATGCACAGAAAATGTAATTGGATTAGCACGGTACAGAGGAAGAGCTAGCAGGGGATAGACTGCCCTTTGTCACCTGTCACTCCAGTGCATTCCTCTCCATCCTGACCTTTCTGGCTGAAGTCTCTCTCTTGACCCCATTGAGAAGAGGCTCAGATGGTGCAGGGCTGCTCCAGAAACCTTCAGCCAGCTTTCCATTAGCTACATTCAGCAGCCTCCTCGCCCTCATCTGCTTCTAACCTCTCCTAGTCTTCATAGTCTTGATCCTGCCAGTGAAGTATTGCCTTCTGTTCATTATTTTATCTGCCTGACTTATTTTCATCTCAGGTTCAGTATGATTCCCCAGCTCAAAATAAAGGGCTTAAAGATAGCAAGGGGAAGGGGGGGAACTAAATGACCTCAAACCAGGGGTCCTTCACAGATGCATCAAGTGAGTGGTCCTCACCTTGCTTCCTTCCCACAACCCAGATAGCACTGACATCCACCACTGGCTATGCTTGCCCACTACAGTGTGCCCTGCTGCCATTCTTTCCCCACACATACCCCAGAGAGCACTACAGTTGGGGTCTCAAAACTGATTGGCCCTCCTGGGTTCCAAGGATGCCAGGCTGGTTACTACCAGTGCCAGGGCCCTCTCAGTGGTGGCTCTGCACTGGTGGAATGAGCTCCCGGAAGAGAACAGGGCCCTGCGGGATCTTTTGCTGTTCCACAGGTCCTGCAAGACCGAGCTCTTCTACCAGGCCTTTAACTAAGGAGCCGCCGCCACTATTACCAACAATCGTAATTATAGACCCCTGCCCCTTGGCTTTGACATCTACAGCCTGTGTCGCCACTTGTATTAGAAAGATCACTGAGCAGAACATTTAATTACATTTGCTTGCACTCATACAGTACGCCATCACTAAGTATCCAGTCAGTCATTGTTAGCACCTATGCTGGCTAACAGCATTGTTAGCCAGCTTGGTGTAGTGGTTAAGTGCGCGGACTCTTATCTGGGAGAACCGGGTTTGATTCCCCACTTCTCCACTTGCACCTGCTGATGTGACCTTGGGTCAGTCACAAGCTCTGGCATAGCTGTTCTCTCAAGGACAGTTTCTGTCAGAAGTTCTCTCAGCCCCGCCTACCTCACAGGGTGTCTATTGTGGGGAGGGGAAGGGAAAGGAGTTTGTAAGCCGCTCTGAGATGCCTTTGGGCAGTGAAGGGCGGGGTATAAATCCAAACTCTTCTTCTTCTAATGATATTGAATTGTTTGAACTGTTTTTAGATGATTTTATGTGGATCTAAACTGTTATTTGTGTATTTTATGTAAACCGCCCTGAACCTGCCTCGGTGGGGAGGGCAGGGTATAAATCAAATAAATTCTCTCTTCGTGGCCCCTGGGTCTAGCAGTCAGTACGCAAGGTGGGAGTCCTAGAAGTACAGATGGATTTTAGCCCACAGTTAGCACTGGAGCATTAATAGGACCCCATTTGTGCCATAAAACGTAATCAAGAATGCTTTTATAACTTCTGTCCAGGACTTTGTTAAATAGAGATGTTTACAAGTCTTCTGGAAGCTTTCATGATGTTAAAAAAAATTCTGTATTATTCATCTATAGCTGTTCATTTCCAGCCTTGGGACCCTGCATTACACTGAGGTTTGTCCATAACTGGAGTATGAAGATTCTACGGGAAGAAGGAATTGCCAAGGATGCTGCTTCAGTGGCTCAGCTCATCTATCCCACTCTGAACTTGTGGGAAGAAAATGAAATTAAAAAAAAATTCAAGCAGTTACAAAAAGGGCAGACAGGGGAAGTGACAAGCTGCACATGGGTGCTGTGTGTCAGAACCTGAGCTGGATTTCATGCCCCGGAGCATGTTGCTGGGGCCACAGCTGCTTCGAGCAATTGTTTAAAGGGGAAAGGAGACAGACCCAAGGGCTGGGAGATGGGCCAGCACTCCCCACACTGTGCACACCTCTCCAGTAGTCTGCCATTCTGAGTTCTATTTAGGGGTCCATTCTCTTTCAATCAAAATTCTTTTAAAAAACCTTTTCGACCTCTAGCCCCACCACCTGCCATTAACTGAGATGCAACCCTTGTGTTTTTTCCTCCCTGTCTCATAAGCAGCAATTCAGTGCTACAGCCTTTTCTGTCTTGGGCAACTTTCACATTAAGAAAAAGAAGAGCTCTAGTTTAGCTAATCCCTGGGGAGTTCTGAAAGGCCAAGCTGCTTTCTAGCATTTAGTATCCTATAAAGCACAGATGCAATTGATACGAATTGGCAAGCGACTTCAAGGAGAAAAACCAGCCTCTCAGAACACTTTATAAATGGCCGTGGCCAACACATACTGCACTTTATTATCTTTCTTCCTCAACCACTTTCCGTTAATCCTTTTAAAGCTACAAGCTGTACAGCAGACCGATATATGCACTAGGGTGTAAATTAAAACACCCCTTTCTTTCTAGGAAGTGCACATAGTTGGGCAGCAACAAAAAGGAGGCCCAGTGGCAGCTGAGAGTTTAATTTTGTTTGGTGAGGGCACTTGAGCTCTAATCCTTGGTGTAGGTTATTGGATTAAGATGTCGAACTACCAACCATCACTGCTGGTGCTGATATTACCTTATGCTGCTCCACCATCATTGCAGTCTATAGGGGCTCAAACTGAGAGCCAAGACTAGAGAAACGCTGTTCACACTTCCCCTGGTCACAAGTTCACGAGATGGCATTACTCTCTCATCTGTAAAATGGGTATAATACTGCTGTTACATGGGAAACACTGATGGATTCTTTTGACACTGCAAGTTCCTAACAGACGGACTTGGGGAGAGATTGGAGCCCCCTTGGTCAGACACATGTTCTTTTTTAAAAAAATTTATGCATTTTTTCCAACGTATACACACAAAACCAAAATCCAAGTCAACAACAATCATTACATAAAATTACATAAATCCTTAATATATTTTCGAGCATATACCTTGATTAAATCTATTTCTGTTAATCTATCTAAATAAAGTAGGAGTGGATTTGGGACGGTTTATTTATTTGTTTGTTTTTCGTATCTTCTTTTCAATCCACTCATAATTTTTTCCCCATCTGTTTACATAAACTAAGTTGTCTCTTCCGGAAAGTGTAAGATTTAGCTTATCTAATTCAGCTATTTCCAGTATAGTATCTATAATTTCTTCTATGTTGGGGAGATTCTCTTTTTTCCAACATTTTGCAACCATAATTCTCGCTGCTGTAATTATATAAAGAATGATTTTTTGATCTTCTTTTTTAATTCTCACCGGTATCATGTTCAGCAAAAAAGTCTCTGGTTCTAATTCTAACTTCAATTTGGTGGATTCTTCAATTATTTTTTAAATCGTTTTCCAGAACTTTCTTATTTTTTCGCAGTTCCACCAGATATGTAAATACGTTCCCACCTCTTTTTTGCACCTCCAGCATACATCTGATGCTCTTTTATAACATTTTGCGACTTTCTCCGGCATCCAGTGCCACCTGAAAAACATCTTATAGATATTTTCTTTATAGTTTGTGGCTCTGAGCAGCTTAAGAGAGTTCCACAATCTGGACCACTGTTCTAGAGTGATGTTTTGCCCTATATCTTTCATCCAAAGAATCGTATTTGGTTTTACAATTTCATCTAATAAATCCTCGGTTAGGAGGAAGTTATACAATTTTTGTATTAATTTGTCTGCTGAGGATAGCCAAATTTTATCTAATTGGAAGTAAGTATTCATGAAATTTATTTTTTTATCTTTAACAAATCTGGATTTTAATTGTAATTTTCCCCAAGAGGTTAAATTTGCTTTTTGGATTTCTTGTGAGTCCAATGGTTTTAGTTCTTTGTTTTCTGTCAATAGCTTTTCATAAGTTAATTTTTTTTCCTTTGACCATAGCGACGGTAACGTGAAAGCCTCTACTGGGGAGATCCAATTTGGAATTTTGGGGTAATGCCTCCTTTTAATTTCTCTCCAAATTTTCATCAGCGGGCCTCTTATTACATGATTTTCGAAAATTTGTTGGCTTTTATCCATGTTGTACCAGATATGGGCATGCCAGCCCATAGGTAGATCATGTCCTTCTAGTTTCAAAGTTCTTTCTTCTTCTAATTGGATCCATTCTCGTATCCATCCCATTGCTACCTCCTGATAGTATAAATTCCAATTTGGAAAACCTAGGCCTCCCCTCTCCTTCTTATCTGTGAGTAGTCTTCTACTAATTCTTGGTTTTTTAGCGTGCCATATAAACGTTTTAACTACTCGGTTCAATTCTTCAAAAAACTTTTTATTTGTTAATATGGGGATGCATTGGGCCAAAAATAAAAAACATGGTAGGATATTCATTTTAATTGTGGCAATTCTGCCCATAAATGAAATGTGTAGATCCTGCCATCTATTAAGATCTTTTTTATCTCCTCTAAGAGTTTTATATAATTATTTTTATAAAGATTTTTATTGTTATTTGTCATGATAATTCCTAAGTATTTTATTTTTTCAACTACCTGAATATTTGAAATATTTTGAATCTTGGCAATTTGTGCAGTCGTACAGTTTTTAGTTATAATTTTTGTTCGCTTTATATTAATTTTTAAGCCCGCAATTTGACCATATTCATGTAAATCTTCCCATAAATATGGTATCGCTTTTATTGGTTCTTCCAGGATGAATACCAGGTCATCCGCAAAAGCCTGTAATTTATATTGTTCTTTTTTTATTTTTGTCCCCGTTATATTCTCATTATTTCTCACTATGTCATTTAATGTTTCTAATCCAAAAATAAATAATAACGGTGATAAGGGGCATCCCTGTCTCGTACCCTTTTGTATTGGAATACTATTTGTTACTTCTCCATTGATAATAATTTTCACGTATTGATCTTCATATATGGCTTTGATTGAATTGAGAAATTTTTCACCACAACTCCACAATGTAATCTTCTGTTTTAAATATTCCCAATTAACATTATCGAAGGCTTTTTCTGCGTCTAAGAAGATTAAAGCAACCTGCTTTCCGGGGTTTTGCTCATAGTATTCTAGTATATTAATTATATTTCTTATATTGTTTTTAATTTGTCTTCTCGGAATAAAGCCTGACTGATCTTTATAAATTATTTCTGCCATGACCTTCTTAAACCTATTTGCTAGGATTGTAGCAAAAATTTTGTAATCTACGTTTAACAAAGAAGTGGGCCTAAAGTTTTTAATATCAGTGTTTTCGGTATCCGGTTTATGGATAAGCGTTAACGCTTCTTTCCAATTCAAGGGGATCTTACCAGTCACCATGACATTATTCACTACATCTTTAAGTAAACCTGATATTTCATCTTCTAAAACCTTGTAGATTTCTGCTGGAATGGCATCTGGGCCTGGTGTTTTCTTCGACTTTTGGGATTTAATTGCATTTATCAATTCAAACATGGAAATATTTTCATTCAGTTGTTTTCTTTGTTCCTCTGTACATTTACCTATTTTGTGTTTCAATAAAAATTCTTCAATTTTCTGATTATTGTGTGGTATCTGTTTATATAAACTTTTATAAAAATTTTCCACAATAGTTTTTAACTCATGTGTTTTAAATTTTATTTCCTGATTTTCGTCTTTTAACGCAACAATAAATCTTTTTTCTCTTTCTTTTCTAAGTTTATAGGCTAACCAGCGAGAGGGTTTATTCGCATTTTCGAAGAAGTACGCTTTTGTATATTCGATTTTTTTTGCTATCTCTTGTGTTAATCCTAAATTTATTTGATGTTGCTTCAGTTTTATCCTTAATCTTATCTCTTTTAAATTTTCCTTATTTTGGCTTGCCTTTTCTAAATTCCTTAGTTCTGTAGTTAATCTTTTAAATTTTTCTCTTTTTTGTTTATTTTTCCCTGCTTCTTGATTTATGAATATACCCCTAATATACGCTTTAAGTGTGTCCCAAATAATATTCAGGTTAGTAGTCTCCCTCTTATTTATCTCAATAAATTCTTTTATGTCTTGTCTCAATTTTTTAACAAAGTCTTTATCCCTAATTAAACTTACATTTAGTCTCCATCGCTTACAGTTATATGTTTCTTGTATAGATGTCCACATAGGGTTATGGTCCGCAAATGTGTTTGCTAGAATTTCAACCTCTGAGAAGAATTTTATTATATTTATATTAACCCACACCATATCTATTCTCGACCATGAGTTATGTCTATTTTCTGTGGATTCCTAGTTCTCCACAGGTCCACCAAGTTAAATTCTTCCGCTAATTTTAGAATTTTTTTTGTTAAAACTGCTCCCGATTTGTATGACTTCCTTTTTTTCCCCCTATCTTCTTTGGGGTCCACCACGGCATTGAAATCTCCTACTAAACATATATTTTTTGGGTTTTCTTTAGAAATATAGCTCCTCAGTTCCGCAAAAAAAATGTCTTGATTCTGATTTGGGGCATATATGTTTACAATTAGAATTTCTGTTTCCCTGATTTGAACCTGTACTCCAATAATTCTTCCATTACTAGATCTAAATTTAAGCATAGGGTTCAGTTTCTCCCTGACATACATAACCACTCCTCTTTTTTTAACTTTGTCTGATGCAGTAAAAGCTATACCTAGTTTCCTACAAATTAAATGTTTTTCATGGTCTTCCTTTATGTGGGTTTCTTGGAAACAAGTGATATCATTTTTTAATTTAGTTGCTTGATGTATGATTCTTCTCCTTTTGTGTGGGCTATTTAAGCCATTGACATTCACTGAAATCAATGACACTTTCTTACTCGCCATTTTTCTTTTTATGGACTATATTTTTAAGTTGCCACCTTGTTTGAATTTGCGACGCTGTTTTATATTTTAGTTGACATTTTTTATAGTCTCTTTTCTTAGCGTCTTTCGATTGAACTACAGTTGTTCCTTTTTTATAATCTTCTCTGCTTTCTCTATCTTCTCTTTCATCTTTCTCCTCTTCTTCTTCCTCTTCCTGTGGCTTTTGCCAGCCAAGATCTTCCCCAAACCTTTCCAGGAAATTTTCCAATTTGAAAACAGAGTCCAACTTGTGTCTTTGACTTTTATACATGAATTGGAGACCCTCTGGTATTAACCATCTATATTGGATCTCATTTTTCCTTAGTATTTCAGCTAAGGTGGAATATTTTTGACGTCTTCCTCTAATTCTCCAGGGTATATCTTTCAAAATTCTAATTTCATCCCCTTCTATTATCCGTTTCTTTTTATTTGCTTCTTGAAGTATTCGGTCTTTTATATGTTTCCTTGCAAATTTTACGTGAACTTCCCTTGGAGTTTTATGTTTTTTCGAGTATGCCGAGTTTCTTCTATATATTGCGTCTATATTCTCCAGTAAGTCTTTTTCGTCTGATATATTAAATTGCTCGACAATGTTTTGTGTAAGTTCCTCCTTTAGATTTTTTCCTAATTTTTCAGTAACATTTTGAAACCTAAGGGTGTGCTCTGCTTTCTCCAATTCAAGTGCCATGAGAGTTTCTTCCATTCTATCAGTTTTAGATTTTAAATCTCAGACTTCTTGATCAATATCTTCCATTTTTTCTTCTAGGTGTTTTGTAGTTTTGGTTAGTTTTTTAATTTCTAATTTAATTTCTTCCGTGTCATTTTTTAATTGCTTTGCTATTTGGTCCATTTTGTTTTGTATTGGCTCCATCTCTTTTTTTATAATTTCAGCATTTTGCTCCGCTGCCATTTGTAAAAAATTTTGTAGCATGCTTTGTAAATCTGCAGTTGTTACATTTGATTTAATTAAAGCTAGCCCTGATGTTTGACTGGGGGATGCAGAGGATCCTTTTCTACCTGTGCCTGTGGCCATACTTAATCTAATTTGTAATATTCTGCTTAGGATTACTTTAAGCTCAGGGGCTCTGTTTAGGTATGCCCAAAGCTTCCAGGGTATATCTATCTACTTTAGTTACCTGTTCTGTTTTTATTTCTTCTTATTTATCTGGTCCTTTACAATGGTAAATTTGTTATTATTTACTCTTGTTAATCTGCACACTTCCTTGCTTTCTGCCGTGACCCTACAGAATTTCTATACCCCTCTTTTCATGTTTAAGAATATGAACAAGCCTTCAGAACTCCCTTCCTCCTCCAACTTCCCCTCCCCTTTCTTTCTTCTTCTTTATACCACTCCTTCTCCATACTGCATGGAGTCTTTTCCACTTTGTTTTCCTGTCATCTCCTTTGCACGCCGCCCCGTTAGATCGCTGGATCGCTCCGCTGAGTCACTCCACCCCTACGGCACTCAACTCTCCAGTTCTTCTCGGGTCTTCTGAACGGCCCTCGTGTCTTTCTGCCAATTTCCGGCTTCTCTCGGCTCCTTCCAGCTCGTTCCGTGCACCCGATCGATCTCCGCCTCTCAGCCACGCCTCCCAGAGTCGCTTGAACCCGTTCTCTCGACACCAGCTCTCACACCATTGTCTCTGGTCTCTCTGCAGTCTCCCAGTTTCAGTTCTCCTGTCAAAAATATAAACACTGGACAAGGTACCATCTATAATTCCATGCGATCTTTTCCTTCCTGGTTTATTTTGATTTTCCTACTACCTCTTTAACACCTTTCTTATTTCAATAGCCGCCTTAAAGTCCCCGCTCACTATTTTTTTCCCTTAGTCATCAGGCTTAAATTTTCTCTCTCTCTCTCTTTTTTTTTTTACCACCCTGCCTCCATAGTTCGTTTCTCCCCCTTTTAAAGAGTTTTCCCCCTTCCAGTACTTAGCTTTGGCTGTGTATATTGCTGTTCGTTGTTCCAAGCCTCTTCATCTGCTGATTCTTATAACTTTCCCCCGGCTCGTCTTATGCCCGTTGTAGATACTCTGGCGTTCCTCCAGCCTTTTGCAACAAAACACCTCCTTCAAGGTCGCCGAATTCTCTCGTTTCTTTCCTTTTGGTTAATCTCCCAATCCCCTCTGAGCTCTGCGAGTTCCACAGCAAAGGCACATAAAGAAAAACTTTGCTGCCTTCTTCCACCATCCTGCGTTGGGACAAGCCAAAAATAACCCCCCGAGAGAGCTGCCGCTCTTTCAGGTTGGGCTTAAGTCCCTAGCAAATAACTCCTGAAAACCCAGAAGTATTTTGGCTAAAAATAAAAAACCAAGGAGTGTGAATAAACAATAGAGGTGTGAGGAGCTCTCCCCACACGTCTATCCTCTTCGAGCGTCCGCCATCTTCGTCAGACACATGTTCTTAAAACGTTACATCATTAGTAGTCTGATGTGCCACAGCACAACTGCAGCAATCAGAGGAGTGTCCAGTTTGGTTGTTGTAATCTAAATGTATGTGAAGTATTTTCAGTAGTCTAGATAAATTATGTGAAGTGCTACAGTTTGTTTCAACACTCACACTGACCACTTTGTTCAGCCAGGAAAAATGCATTTTAAACTGACCATATCACTGCAGGGTCTTAGAAGGCAGGTTATGGAGCAGCCGTAGTATGGAATGGCATACAAAATTCTTTAATGGGTAAGGCTCAAAACAGGATTGGGGGAAGGGAGAACACCAGTAAGAATATGTTGTCGAAGGCTTTCACGGACGGAGTTCATTAGCTGCTGTAGATTTTCCCGGTTGTGTGGCCGTGGTCTTGGCATTGTAGGACCTGGCGTTTCGCCAGTAACTGTGACTGGCATCCTCAGACGTATAACATGGAAAGATGGAGTACTCTATGTCTGTGTTATTCTCTCTGTGTACTCCATCTTTCTGTGTTATACCTCTGAGGATGCCAGTCACAGATACTGGTGAAATGCCAGGTCCTACAATGCCAAGACTACAGCAACTAACCAGCAAAAATATTCATCCAAACAAAAGCTTAACATAAGCAGGCTACCAAAGATGGCTCCTCTAATTCTTCAGGAGAGGTGTGGCATTTTAAGATCTATATGTGAAATTAAGAGGTGGGAGAGAGATTCGCTTCGTAGGACACTGGATATTTCAACTGTCTCCTGCCCATAAAGAGTCCTGATGGTTTAGAACAGAGGTCCATCTAATTCAGCACATTTCCCCACAACCTACAAGCCTGGTAGGGCTGAAAAGGCCTTCCCCTGTTGTTGCCCCCCCGCCCCCCCAGCTGCTGGTATTCAGAAGAACAGCTGCTGGACACGTACACAGAAAATCCACTACTAAAATTCTTTTTTTAAAAAATCCACTCTTGGCACAGCAAGCTTGCTCCAGATCAGCGCAACTGGCTTGCATTTGCCTGTTAAACTAATTACTCGGAGAAGCTATGGACACGACTGAAACGAAAAGATGAATTGCAACAAGACTTAACAAATGTGATTAGTATTATCCAACTGTTATAAATATCTTATGTACATTCAGACCACATTAAAATATTGTTCCATGTTACACCAAGGAGAGGGGGAAAAAAAGATTAAGGCTTAATAAATATTTACATGAATGAGCAAGCACCTTTAATACACACCATTAACCTATCCTTCTCTAAGATATAAACTGATGGATGTGCCCAGTTTTCTAGAACTACTTTTTAACAGTAATTATTGGAAGATGAAATCATACTGAAAGGGATCCCCGCTCCGCATCACTGAACACTAAAATGACCTAAGACTAGTGTTGATCTTGGACATTTCCACAAAATATACTCTGCTTTTATCCCACCCCCACCCCTGATTGCTGTCAAGGTAGTCACAGGTTTACACAGCAATGGTCTGCTTGAATTATCAAGGGAAAAGAAGTAGAACACTTGTTTATTTCAGGAGAGAGACAACATTAAAAGGATCCTTTAATCCACTAGCAGAGTGAGACTTTCAAATATTCTGTTGCACACCGCAGACTAAGACGGGACATGATAGCAAGATGAAGCAACTGGCTGGTGTACCAAGCACTAAATAGTGACAATTTCACAGACTCCCTTTCTCCCGGCTGGATTTCATGCAGTAAGTCTGGATCCGCTCCTTAAAAGACATAGTGCTTGCTTGCTCTCTTTTGTTATCCCACACTGTCTGAAACTACTTTCAGAGTGGTAATTCATGTTGATACAACACATTTTGTTTTTGCTTTTTACTGTGCCACTGACATTATCTTACTCGAAGTCATAGACTGTCTTCTCCAACTAATGGCTTTTGAGACTCAAGGATGAGTGCGTTCAACATCAGTAGATGTGGCTAACAGAAGGTGCTCAGTGCAAATGGAAAAACCATTTGCATTTCAAGTATTATTTTGAAGAATGAGTCCTTTAACTGCAGTCTGTTAGCACTTTTTTTAAAAAAAGCATTGTGCTTTAGTCCATTATTTCTTTGCAAGTCTTTAATTTGGCTGATGGCTTTTTTTCTCATTTAAAAATATTGGCAACAGATGTGAGCACTGCAGAGGCTTGTCAGTTATTTAACTTTCTGAGCCCATTTCATATCGTCTGCTCTAGGTTTTTCTCCTGTCAGTCTTTGAATGATATTCTCCAGGAACCTCCAAAATCCGATTTTCTCTAATGGATAGTTGAGCCAGCCTGCAAGATTACAGAAGGAGAGAGTGGTAAGGATGTAAATTAAGACAGACAGTTGCATATGCTAGAATTGAGACACAAAACAAAATATGAAAAGTGTTAGGAATTGGGTCTCAGATGTGCAGTCCAATCCTATGTGCACTTCCAGAGAAGCCAGTTCCACTGTTCAAAGGACTTTCAGATACGTTTGTATAGAAAAAGAAAAGATTGGATTTATACTTGAAGGAGTCTCAGAGTGGCTTACAATCTCCTTCCCCTCTCCACAACAAACACCCTGTGAGGTAAGTGGGGCTGAGAGAGCTCTTTCGAGGACTACTCTTGAGAGAACAGCTCTGAAAGAATTTATGACTGACCCAAGATCAAACCAGTAGCTGCATGTGGAAGAGTGGGGAATCAAACCAGGTTCTCCCAGATTAGAATCCATGCTCCTAACAATTACCCCGGCCCCACTGGAGGACCTCCTGATGACAGCTGATATTTTTGGACACTGTGTGACACAGTGTTGGACTGGATGGACCATTGGCCTGATCCAACATTGGCTTCTCTTATGTACACCAAACTGGCTGTTTAAAGCCTTCCACTGGCACTGCTTAATTTTTGAAGCTAAACATGCTTCACACACTACTGGTATGACTTCTAAAACCTAAGAGGATTGGATCCTGATTCATGTTTCCCCATACACAAGGATCTCTACCCACAGAGAGAGATTCCCCCCCGCCCTCAGCAGCAATCTGAAATCCCCCCACCCAAATCCTGTTCCTGGGGGTCCTCTTTCCCTAAGAACAGGATTTTGTGTGCCCATGTCTGGATTTTAGGAGGTATTTTGGGCTGCCTTGGCATTGGGGGGAGGGATGGAAATGGCTGTCTGTGGGCAGAAACATTGAGGCTGTACCTAAGCCAAAGTCTCACTAACAACTCTTAAAGGGCTTCTTTCAAAACCACAGAGGCCACTAATCCGATCTGAACAGCCTGCTGCTAACCAGCAGACGTAATTTTACACAGTTTCTGATGGGTGCTTGGAAACAAGATTTACATGACCTAGCACACACCAAGGGAAAATGGGCTGATGTGTAGTGTAGTTTGTTGGTGTTTTTTTTTTAAATAAAAAATAAAGGTCAGGTGACAGCTGCTGGTCACTAATGACACCGAAGACAACAGCTATGCTAAGTGAAAGGAAATCCAATTCTTTCCCCTGCAGGGAAAGCTAGTAAAGAGCCAGCATCTGACTGCAAATTTTGGAGAATGATAGAAACACGAAAGCTCTCAAGCTGGAGCGAGTATGTGCCAGCTGTCACATAAGCAGGTAATGACTAAATACTAGGTTCCACTGCACAACTATTTAGCAAACACACTGTCAGCTAAAAACCTGGAAATTAAGTATTATCAGATCAAATAACACTATTATTAACGGATTATTAATATCAAACATCCACTCGATAAAAGTCGGCAAGCCAAATTATAATGCTCCACCACCTGACACAGTGGTGCCAAAAACAATTGCTTTGCACACGATGCTTTAATAAACAGTGTGCATTCTGGTATTTTTGCATTTATATGTGCGTGTTTGTGTGCCCATGCCTGGAAGTCATGGTGACCCCTAGTAGGGGCATGGAGGACATTCAGAGAAGTGGCTTAATAGCCTGCCTCTGGCTTCCCAGCCCTGGTATTCTGCTAGAGCAAGGAAAGCTGAAAGTCCCTGCTCTTCCAGCAGCAGCTGCCCGCTCCTTATGTATCTAATGCCCTGCCAGATGGGCTGCCATAGAAGCACTCACTAGGGGTTTGCACAGAAAGGAAACATTGTTCCACTGGGCGTGGGGAGGCGGCACTGCATGTATGTGTATTCTAGCCAGTGCTCTGCCTATTGTATTAGGATATAAATTTGTTGTTGCAAGTTACACTGTCCTTTACCTGTAGTAATACAGAAATAGGTTTCATGAGGAGAAACGTGGTGGATTCTGTGGTGTTTCCGTGGCAGGATGATGTGCCAGTCCTGCAGAAAGACGACCCAGGAAGGAAGACCAAAATAGGTGTGAGACCACTTGTGAATCTGGTTCGTCAAGGTGACAAATATAGCCAGGGCAAAGACGTAACACTCCCAAGGGCATGCTTGGTGCAATGCTTCTGAAAAAGAAGAAAAGACCAAGAGTTTCAACTTTATTCACAAACCCAAAAAGTGTCCAGTAGAAATTGTGGCAACAGCAGAAGCCCACAACCAACCAAGATTTTGGTTCCCTACCAATTTGGGTACCACTTCTAAGGACTGATGGAAATTTAAGCAATGCATTTTGTGGCAGTGCAGTCACTGTGTGATCATGTCTCCTCCACTATACCATTCTGAAGCATTACAGGGTGATCAGTGTATCAAGAGTTTGAAAATCCAGAACAAAATTACCTCCACACTCCTGGGAAACTTACAAGCAAGGGATCTAATGCTATAAAATGAACACTGTGGCAGAGGGAAGAATTGATCCCCAAGACATGCAATTTTGGGGGAAACTTGTTTTGTTTCCATGCAGTTCTAAACACTCAAAGATATACTGCAAAAAGCTATGGACCACACTGCAATTCTCCAGCACATAGCCAACATGCATCCTTGATACAGAAAGGACTTGTGTGCCCTGCCTTCATTCTTTATGGCATTTAGCACTCTGGACACTAGGCCAGGTGTGAACCAACCTTTAGGTCACTCCAGATAGAAGAACTCACTTTCCCAACTGCATAAAAAAGTTGTGCTGTCCTATCCCTGAAATGTTCTTACAAGTAGTAGTTAGTTTATAATGGAATCATCTTTGTCACTGAATGCAACAAATTCAGAGGTTGTACTCTGACTGGTCTTTGATTCATGTGTAGAATCACAATGATCATAGTGTTTCAGGCCAGAAAAGAATCTTCCTTAGTATACAGAATGGCTCATTTGCCCAAGCCACCTGTTTTTCTATTCTTTTAATAGAGGAGATACCTCTTGCAGAGCTGAACCGTATTTACACTTCGTATCTGCCACACTATCAAACATTTCTACTATACCATTCACTCCCTTCATGGTGATAAACTAGTCATCAGGAAAAAATAAGCAAGCTCAAAAGAAGAGCAACATCAAAGTTGCATTCAGATCAAACAATCTTGGTTTGTTTCCACCAGTTCACTGTAAAAACCCTTGTTAAATTTGCAAATACCAGTTAGTCTGATGCTTGCATTTTATCCTGGATGCTGTCCTGAGTGCTCTTGCATTACCAGACCGCTGGACAAGACTTTTTGCTGGGGAGGATAGGGTCAGCCAGCCTCCTTGCTTTTGGAAAGATACTCCCTTTAGCTATTTCACTGAACTCCTGCACAAAGTTAGATATTTCACAGTCCCACCCATCTCCTATTATTACTTTGTTGCCTTTGACATTTTTTCCTTTGGGAGAGGCTGAAGTCTTCGAAGGATATTCCTGCTTGGCGAAACATCTCTAGTTGGAGGAGTGTCTTTTCTGTTGGTCTTTGCTTCTCTCTACACGATACAAGAAGCTAAGCACTTTGCCAGGCACCCAGCTGGTATGGAATCAGTTCTGGAAGATTCACTGTAAAAGTAGTAGGTGCTGGGAACGACCTCCTCCAAAACCCACAGTCAACCATTAAACTGCAGGGAAACGTAAACTGGTTAACAATACAATGGCTGGCTTAAATTACAGGGAGCCTGTCCATGGGTCATTTTATTTTTAACCAGCTGAAGTTCCCCCAACGCTCTGCATAGGCAGCAACACATACCCGTTACAATTCAGGCCACTGTATTTTTAACCAGCTTTAAGTTTCCCAACAGTACCTTTTACAGAGTTCAACATGAAAGTTACCAAGGCAAGATCAGTGTTTCTCCAGGAATGGCAGCAGGTAGTGTACCAACCAAAGTGAGTGAAAAAGGCATTCATATCCAATGCTGATTTAAAAGCAGTACCAAACTGCAAGCCTAATCCTTTAAGTGGAGTGCAGTCCCAACCCAGAACATGCCAAGTACCACTAGTACCATTAGTCTGTTTTCTGGATGATGTGGGTCCTCCTTAGGACAAGGGTTTCAACTGGTGTTCATGGTTCCGTTCCACTTTCTTTGCTGCTGCTGTGATATTACCAGCTTAACAGAGGACAAAGGCCTACACGCCCTTCTTCGTGGAGGCTACAAGTCCAGTTTACTCACTGATTTGTAACTAAATTACCTGGTGATAAAGAAACCAGTTTGTAGGCCATGTTTGCTAGTGGAACCACAGTCAACATGCAATTATCTCCATTGGTCTCTATAAAGTCATGTCTGGTAATTGCTGTTGGGTCAATGTGATGTTCTCTGAAAGGTCTGATAAAAGCCTAAAAAACAAGAGAGATCAAAGTTAGAAGTTTGATTTTGACAGCTTTAACATACCTAAAGTTACTAACCCGCACACACATTTTTTTACTAGCCTGCCTGCCCACATACACTGACCTAACTTGTAGATTTAGAAAGGACCATTTCTATCCTACCTTTGGCTGGTGGCTTCAAAGCTTCTAGCACCGTATTGTACATGAGGAACAGATGATTGAAGTGTAGTGTCCCCATTCCACCCAAAGTGGTCTGTTGTAACCAATGCTCCCTCAAAGCTGTGGAGTCCTGTGAGCAAAATTCTACTTTGTGAGCTACCGGCATCAAAGTTGTGAGCAAGTGATTTGGATACTGCATCAGTTAGTTTGCCCTAGAGCCATCCTTCCTGAGCTAAGACACAAATGTGTGAGCTGGAGGCTAAAAAACTGAGCTAGCTCACACTAACTCAGCTTAGAGGGAACACTGGTTGTAAGCCTTTCTCCCCCTCTCCCAATCTCCTGCTGATCTGGATACTATAGGCATATTGCCCGTCTTTTTAGCAAGGCTAAAGGAATGCCCCCCCATGTGCTGACATACAACAGAAGGAGTAGATCTTTTCAGTTCAAGAAACCCTCTCGGGGAAGAGAATGAAAAGGACTGCAGCCCTCTCTTCAAGCCTCCTAACTCTGCTATTGTGGCTATTTCTGTAGCTTTCTCTGCTGAACAGCAGCCTAGAATCTTCCACTCCTCGTTACATCTTCCACTCCTCAAAATACTAACAGTGCAAGACAGGAACATCTCCCAGGGTGAGCTGAGGATTGGTGATTCCGCTTCACTTTTCTCCTTGACATAGCAAGGAACCTTTTCTGGGGGTGGACAAAGAGAAATACTATCCTCTCTCTAAATTCCAGCTAACCCAGCTGCTGCAGGTACTAGATCGTCACAATTAATTGGATAAGAGATGAGAGTATTTTCTAAGCCTCTGGAGAACTGCAGCTATGTTTTTTTTTTAAAAAGCATATTTGAGCTACAGCCTCTCCCCATGTCTGGATTGGGATGGTGGGGAGAAGCGATATGAAGTCAGATGTGGAAGCCTCACCAAAGTATAATGGCTTGCCCTAGGGGTACTGGAGAACGTCAGAGATCATACATTTAGCTTCACTATTTATTGGCTTAAGTCCATGTTAGGTTGTACACAGACACACTGATCTCCGTGGAAGCAAATTACTACACACTTATCTTCTAATCAAGTGAGAGCAGACACCATAATTCTTAAACACTGCTCATGCAGTAATCCCAGAGTCAGCATCAAGCTGTGTCACAGAGGGAGAGCTATTGATTTCCTGGGTTGATCAACCTAGAAGAAGTTCAGTTTGGTGGCATGTCAACTGTTACTCTCTGAGAGTATCAGTCTTACTAAGGGGGGGGGGAGATAAAGAAGGGTCAGGGAAGGGGAGCCCAAGTACAGACAGCAGAAAAGGCACTTGCTTCACCCAGCATTAAGAAATTGTACATAGACAGGCAGACAACTGTATTAACTCCCACAGTCATTAACTGAAGGAGAGGGGTATGATGCAAGCAGCAAGAGATTTTCTCTTAAGCTATTTCACTTACAAAACTATGGAACGTGAAAGCAAACACAGCAGACAGGCTGCACTTATTCTTGCACTTTTGGAGCCAAGAAGAAAAGGAGGAGGAGACTGGATTTATACCCCACCCTTCACTACCCAAAGGAGTCTCTTAGCAGCTTACAATCTCCTTCCCTTCCTCTCCCCACAACAGATACCCTGTGAGGTAGGTGGGGCTGAGAGAGCCCTGAGAGAACTGCTCGTGAGAGAACAGCTCTGAGGGAACTGTGACTGACCCAAGGTCACGCCAGCAGTTATATGTGGAGGAGTGGGGAATCAAACCCAGTTCTCCCAGATTAGAGTCCACACTCCTAACCACTACACCAAGCACCACACAAAGCTACACAAGATGTTGGAGATCCATGTTCATTACCTCCCATCTCTTTAAATTTGTGTTCAAATTTAGTTCCCTGGGGATGTTTTTAACAGATTAAAGATCCACGGTGGAGCTCCAATATCTTGTCTGGTTTGACGCGTACTGAACTTTCAAAATGTTTCTACAGATTTTGAAAACATGAAAGCACAACGTCAATTACATCATGCCAGCTTCAAACTGCAGCGAAAGCTTTGGTACCTGGCACTTGATTATCTGGGATGCATCGCCCAGTTCCTCCCATGCAGCCACTGTATCCCAAATCTTATGGTAACATGCGTATCTCACTCCCACCTCTTCAGGCACCCAGCCTGATGCCACTGGGCATTGCTAGGCTCCTGACAAAGTAATATCACTATCTGGTGCTTCATTCCCCCTCCGCCTACTTCAAGCTCTTGGGAGCCAGTTCTGCTGAAGGATAGCCAGGCCCACTTGTCTGCCTGCTGCATAGGGCAGGTCTGTGGCCCCACTGAAGGGTCCCCCACCAGGCATGAAGGCCATCACCATGGTGTTCCAATGGGGTGGGGACACAGCAGCACGATAATCTTGAGAACTTGGCACATTTTACTAACCAGCATCCCCCATTCCCATGAGTACCAAGCAACAAAGATCTTACTATACTTGGAAGTCATTCTGCAATCAGCAGTTGCCTGCCTCTGGTATAGTGTCTACTAAGTGTCAATTAACAGGGCATAGTTTCAATATTTTATTCTGTATTCCGCTAGTATTTAAATAATTAGTAAGAACAAAATTTAAATTTAGATAAACAATTAAGACAATATTAAGGTTTTTACAATGATTTATTTTACCATAGAAGTTTGTTCAATTGTTAAAGATGTAATCTCTTTTCTCATTAATTGATTATCTCTAACTTTATGAAAGGTCTTGTTTATTATTAAGAGAGAGAATCTATCCCAAAATTGTGTAATATTGATGTTTTATTGTTTGCTTCTACATTTGAAATATGTAACACATTTGGTAACACATCTGATTTTATTTGCTGTACGTAACAACTCATATTTGACAAACTTGATGAATCTATATTTCCCCCCAACCCCTTGTCCCTTCTGTATCCCACCTTTTTTTAGAGAAAATAATAAAAAAATTAAATGAGTTAGCATGGCAAACCTTCTTTCCAGTCAGGATTAAAAGTGTTTCTTTTGACCTTTAACACTCTAATTGCCTTGTGGCAAGAGTACTTGAAGGTCCACCTCCTTCTGTATTGTTCAGCCTGCCAGTTAAGATTCTCTTCCCAAACCTCTGCTCTCTGTCCCCCCGTCTGCAGGGGTGAAGCAGATGGTGACCAGAGACAGGGCTTTTTTCAATGGTGGCATCTCACCACTGGAACAACCACTGGAAGAACCCCACCTCCCAAGCTCCCTTGGTGCCTACCTTAACATCCTTTTAAAAAAGAGCCCAAAATGTGTATTTTTACTATGGCTTTAAATGGAGGGAGTCCCATCTTTTTGAGCTGTTTTTATGGTCTGCTTCTAGCTCTAGCACTATTTTATGAATATCATTTTAAGCTGCTGAATATTATTATATACCGTTTTTATACCCGTGGCCTGATTTCTTATTGATTGCAAACAATTGTTGTGGCATTTTCTGCTTCCCACAGGCCCATTTGAGGAGACTCTCAAGGCAGTAGATGGAATTTCTAAATAAATAAATCACTCTATGTGATCCTACTTTCTGCAGTAATAAAATCAAACCTTTCCAACTATTGGCAGCTCCACAGATCCCCAGCTGTCTGCTCCCCAGTGCACGAGACCCGAGACGAAGTCCGCAGTAATGACACCTGCAACTTTAAGGGGAAGAGGCAGGGATAGAAGAGACAGAAGGAAGAGAATAATTAGGCATTCAAAGTAGTATACCAAATTGTTTTAACAATAAAAATAAACTAACCTAACCACTAGTAGTGATAGAGATGTCCCTTTAACTAATATGTTAAGGTTGATACTACAGAAAGGCAAATAACTTTGTGTTGTCCATGAAAATATGCAGACTGGCAACTGTACGTGGCCTTGACTGCAAAGACCTGAAGTTCCCTTCGGTTGTTAAGGACATAGGATTCTTATGCTATACAGATGCTAGTTTTTGGCCTCCAAGCTTTCCCTGTCTGCTCTAATCAAGCTGATTACAGTGCACATTGTACCTCTGCACCCTGAGTTCCTTCTCTGAAACACCCCCCCCCCCCAAACCTTCTGAATGGGATCTCCAAGGACTCAGATCTCTATTTTGACTCATATCTGACAAAGGAAGCTTTGACTCTTGAAAACTTATACTCCAAAAATCTTGCTGGTCTCTAAGGTCCTACTGGACTCAACTCTAGCTATTTGATCATCTTATATATATACCGTAAGTAGGAAACAGGTTGCTAGTACAGTAACAGCAAAAGCAGTTTTATAAATTCCAGGGAAATATAGTACCCTTTTATAATCAATGTTAAATATAAGCATCTATAAAGGACTTTAAAGACTTCAATTTAGGTACATGTTAAATATACACAGAGAAAAATCCTGTAAAGATAAACTGGTATAGGACCCAGACCACAATGGGGCTTGAGAGAGTCTTAGGGCTGAGCAACAAGAAGACTTCTTAGGGCTGAGCAACAAGAAGACTTGCCAAAGGTCCACCTAGCTTGCTTATGGTGGAGGTGAAATTTGAACCTGGAACTTCCTAACTACTCCACCTCTCAATATAGTTCATTGTGTTTCATGAGAAAGCCAGCTTGGTGTACAGGTTAAAATGTCAGACTAGGATCTGGGAAATCCAGGTTCAAATCCCCACTCATGCCATTGAAGCTTGCTGCATGACCTTGGGCCAGTCACACACAGCCTAACCTACTACCTCACAGGGCTGTTGTGAGGATAAAATGAGGACTACTAAATTTGCCTTTCTGCATGAGCTACTAATCTAGTGGGTGGGGTGGGGGTAAGAAGAGAGAGGCCCAAGGCAAGCGGGTATGCTTGGCAAAAAGCAAGGGGTCACGAGGCTGAGGGGTTCAGGCACCAAGCAAGTGCCGCAAGAAGACATTCATGTAACTGGCCATCACTGTGATGCAGGAGTAGTCTGGGCTCACAGGAGGTGACTAAGACAGCAACTAAGTAGATTATACCTGGCTAGAGATAACAACATGGTAAAAACAAAAAATAAATCCTTAATTAAAAGGCAGTAAGAATGCCAATTTGACTAATGAGGTGTGGTTTATCATACAGCATTGAGTGCTAATACTTTGCCTCTGCTTGAAGCTATGAAATCTCAGCTTCTTATTTGGGTACTATGTATGTTCCTGACCTGGATGGCACAGGCTAGACCAATCTCATTCAGATCTCAGAAGCTAAGCAGGGTCAGCCCTGGGCAGCATTTGGTTGAAAGATCACCAAGGAAGTCTAGGGTTGCTACGCGGAGGCAGGCAAAGCACCTCTGAATGTCTCTTGCCTTGAAAACCCTATGGGATTGCCGGAAGTCGGCAAAAGACAAACAAAGCTATGTATGCAAAGCAGCCATTATCTGATCAACACTTCCTCCCTATTTTGGAGTCACCTAGAGACATTAAACAAACTAATACACCCTAACTCCTGCTCTCCCAGAAAGAGACAAGAGAGGAAAAATGTCAAATTATTTTCCCCAGCCTTCATGGCTCTACCCAGTCAGGTGTCCTTCAAGAAAAATCTGGTACGAAGTCACAAAAACCCTGCTACAGTGTTCCCACATGCACACATTGGTCCTAATGGGCCAGCAAAACTTTAAGGACAAAGCCACATCCTGTTTCTTACTATACTTGAAGAACACATCTCTACTGCCCTGACCTGGCTAGCCCAGGCAAGCCTGATCTCATCAGATCTTGGACATGAAGCAGGGCCGACTTTGGCAAGTACTTGGAAGGGCGACCTCCAAGGAGTACCAGAGGCAGGACGCAGAGGCAGACTAATCAAGCCACCTCTCTGAAAAACGTCCAAGCCCCCAGTAGGGATCGCCAGAAGTCAACCAGGACTTCCAGGCAAGCACACAAAAACACACACAAAAATATTTTTTAAAAGAACATATCTCTACTACTACTATGAAGACATAAGCCTTATACAAAGTCAGACATTGTCTACTGTCTAGCCGAGGCCCTCAGGTCAAGTTCTTTCACATCTCCTGCTACCCGATCCTTTTAACTAGACATGCTGGGGACTGAACTTGGGACCTCCTGCATGCCAAGCGGAGGCTCTACCACTGAGCCACAACCTCTCCCCAAGGGCATTTATGTTCTAGTCACAAAAAAACCCCAACCGATGTCTATAAAGCCTCTTAGCATTATGCCTTGTTCTTTTCCCCATATGTTCCCCCAAGGGCATTTCGGTCAGGGGGGTCAACATCTCCTGGAAATTCCAGGCCCCAGGGACGTGAAACTTGCTGCCGCTAGAGCCAAGGCTTTTTTGGTGGCGGCTCCTATCTGGTGGAAGGAGCTCCCGGAGGAGATCTGGGACCTGCGGGACCTTGCTCAGTTCTGCAGGGCCTGCAAGACGGAGCTCTTCCACCAGGCTTTTGAGTAGGAGCCACCGCCGCCACTATTCCACCATGGATAACCTTGCACCATCGCACCATTGCCATCGTCAGGTGCTGGGCGACCCTGGATGGAGAGGGGACAGACTACTAGTATGTTGCCAGGGATTAAGATCTGCCCCATCTTGGTTTTATATGCTGATGTTGTATTGTAAGATTCTAATTGTTTTATACCATCTTATTCTGTTTTAAATCTGGCATTTATGCCCTATTGTCAGCCGCCCTGAGCCTTCGGGGAGGGCGGGATATAAATCCAAATAAATAAATAAATAAATAAATTTTAATTTTACATTGTTTATAGTCCACCTTTCTCTGGGATTTCCGGGGCAGTTAATTATATTTTGGTCAGGGAAGAGGGACAGACAGGAACCAGAAGTGCTGATGTAGCAGCTAGGCTTGAGACAGGATGTCTTAGGATCCCCACTCCTTAGAGTTGTGACAGCAAATAAAGACTGGACAAATGCATGAAGAGAGCACTCATTTCTATGTCCTAAACCACCTGTTGGAAGAAGGGGACCCATTCTTCCTTCCTGAAGGCCGTTCAGTGAGGTGGGGAAGGCACTGGATTCCTGTATTACCTTTATAACGAGAAACCGCACATAATCAGTCCTTGGTCACAAGCAAATCCAACACCCTGTGACTCACTTCCACCATGGCTGAAAGGCCAAACTTCCCCTCCCATTGAGGTCACTTAGATCAGCTCTCTTAAATCCCAGTAAACAGGATTTTGTTCAGAATTAGCAGGATTCCAGGCAGCAGAGAAGAGCAACAGTCCAGAAGCCAGAACATAGTTTTGGTTCTGCAATGCTCTTTCCTTGTCTATTTGTACGTAAGTATGACACACTTTTTGGAGTTCATGCAAAGCCAGACACTGGTTCACTTTACTAGGGCTACAATATCCAAATCAGGGCAGTAAAGCATGCTTTATTATGTCCCCCATTCACTAATTATACAAACCAGGTATATTAACTGCTACATGACCTACTAGTAGGTCTGCTTTGAGTCTGCTTCTTCTGAGTTCTTCAGGCTGCTGTCTCAATGGTGGAGCCCCAAAAGCTCTAGGGAGAGCCGAATGGAAGCAAGACAGACTGCAAAGTGAGAGTTAACTTCTAGAGCTTTTGGGGTTCCACCATTGAGACGGCAGCCTGAAGAAGTCAGAAGAAATGGATGGCAGCCTAGGCAATCCGTAGCTGCTTTATTTGTGACTGTGTTTAGAGACAAAAAGAAAAAGGACTGCAAAAGAAAATACTAATTCATTTTAAGGACACAATTTGTTGTCTAATATTTTATTCGTATTTTTTTTTGGGGGGGGTTGCATACTTGCATATACTGTACAGCCACTGGTGGCTGACTTTGAGTTTGCTTCTGGCAACTAACACAGCAAGATGGTACAACAAAAGCAGCAGTTTTCTTTTCTACCCAACCATATGTCTGTGTCGTACTGCCTTCTTAGACAACAGCAAAGCTGGCTCAGGAGCGCTTGTAGCAAGTTCTGTTTTATCCACTGCCTCTTCTGTGTGGCCACCGGGGGGGGGGGGACGACGACCAGGTTTTAATCTGGCTTAATCTGAGAGCCAGTGTGGTATAGTGGTTAGGAGTGCAGACTGTAATCTGGGAGAACTGGATTTGATTCCCCACTGCACATTGCAGCTGCTGGTGTGACCCTGGGTCAATTACAAGTTAATTCGGAGCTGTTCTCTCAAGGGCAGTTCTCAGAGAGCTCTCTCAGCCCCACCTACCTCACAGGCAGTGCTCCCTCTGAGTTAGTGTGAGCTAGCTCACAGTTTCTTAGCCTCCGGCTCATATATTTTTGACTTGGCTCAGGAAGGATGGCTCCAAAGCAAACTAGTTTATGCAGAAGCTAATTGGCTCACTCACAACTTTAATGCCAGTAGCTCACAAAGTAGAATTTTTGCTCACAAGACTCCACAGCTTAGAGGGAGCATTGCTCACAGGGTGTCTGTTGTGGGGAGCGGAAGGGAAAGGAGATTGTAAACCACTCTGAGACTCCTTCGGGTAGTGAAGGATGGGGTATAAATCCAACTCCTTCTTTAATCCTAGTTGCGATTTTAGAAAAAATTCTCCCATTTTTGCCCTCAGGTCACAGCCGACTTATGACAACCCTGTAAGCAAAAGAAGTTCAGAGGTGGTTTGCCATTGTCTGCTTCCACGTCACCAGTTTTCCCTCTAAGCTGAGTTAGTGTGAGCTAGCTCACAGTTTTTTAGCCTCTGGCTCATACATTTTTGTCTTAGCTCAGGAAGGAGGGCTCCAGAGTAAACTAATTTTTGCAGCAGCCAAATCACCTGCTCACAACTTTAATGCCAGTAGCTCACAAAGTAGGCTTTTTGCTTACAGGACTCCACAGGTTAGAGGGAGCACTGATCACAGCCCTGGTGGCTCCTTAGCGGTCTCCCATCCAAACACTATCCAGGGCTGACCCTGTTTAGATCTGCCAAGATCAGTGTAGCCTGGGCTATCCAGGGCAGGGCAATTCTCCCTTTAGGGAGTGGAATTTAGCCTTGATTAGACACAACAGAGCGCCTTCAGAGTCAGCTAAAGCAAGTTGAGGCTGCAGTTCTGTGGTTACCAACCCACGTGTACCTCCCACTGGTTTCAGTGAGGTCTGACTGGTTTCCACAGGCCTTACTTCAGTTCCTTAGTACGAATCACCATCCTTTTCAGAGCACTTCCACCTCTTGCTTCTGCAACAAGAAGCCACTGGGGTTGCCGAGAGCAGTATGTGAAAAAATATTCCAGGCCTTCCATTCAGATAAGCTTTTGACAGCTTGTATTTCTGTAAGCCCCCCTCCCCTCCAATGTCCCACTTGTAAACTAAACACTTAAGTTTCATCCAACAACTCTATGGAATGCCTAATATACAAATTTCACTAGTAGAAAACACCATCAAAGATTGCCAAAACAATAAAGTAAACAATGACAAAGTTGGTGGTGTCACAACAAGATAATTGCATACTGTAACTATAATAAGGCATAGTTACACAGAGTACATGGACTTTATGTCTCATCTTCAAAAGAGGAAATATTGTATCTTGTGCCTATTATATATATTAGGGATTCCTGTGACACTAGTCTTTTGCCCTTTTTGTTTGGATCTACGGAATGCCTAACCAATGTGGAATAGGCAGATTTAAGCAAAATTCATCCCCCCTGGAGAATGGCCAGATACAATAAAGGCCCCTGGAGTACAGTAGGATTTAATCAGCCAAGGGAAGCAATAGGAGTATGCCAAAGAGTAGCCAAGGCCTAAATGGATCCTATAAAATGCATCTCCGTTTCACATGTTTGATGCATCCTTTGATAGGCTATAGCAGCTGTCCTAGGCCAACCAATCTCTTCCTATACCACAACACGAACACAGAACTGTGATGCATTAGAAGCCTGCTGTGCAAAGTAATATATATTTTAGAGCCTAATGTCTATGAACTTGCCTATTACATCAAAAGTAGGTGTGCACTCACTCACATGAATATAAGGGCTAATTTAAAACTCTTGATGATTTGCTTCATTTGCTTACAGTTAAGAACATAAAAACATAAGAGAAGCCAATGTTGAATCAGGCCAATGGCCCATCTAGTCCAACACTCTGTCACACAGCGGCCAAAATATACCAGGTGCCATCAGGAGGTCCAGCAGTGGGGTCAGGGCACCAGAAGCCCTCCCACTGCTGCCCCCTCCAGCACCAAGAATAGAGTGCATCACCTGCCCCAGACTGAGAGTTCCCATTCTATACCCTGTGGCTAATAGCCACTGGTGGACTTCTGCTCCATATGTTTATCTAATTTCCTCTTGAAACTGTCCATGCTTGCAGCTGCCACGACCTCCTGTGGCAGTGAATTCCATATGTTAATCACTCTTTGGGTGAAGTAGTATTTCCTTTTATCTGTTCTAACCCGACTGCTCAGCAATTTCATAGAGTGCCCACGAGTTCTTGTATTGTGAGAAAGGGAGAAAAGTACTTCTTTCTCAACCTGCTCAATCCCATTCATAATCTTATAAACCTCGATCATGTCACCCCTCAGCCGTCGTTTCTCCAAGCTAAAGAGCCCCAAGCATTTTAACCTTTCTTCATAGGGAAGGTGTTCCAACCCTGTTATCATTCTAGTTGCCCTTCTCTGCACTTTTTCCAATGCTATAATATCCTTTTTGAGATGTGGTGACCAGAACTGTACACAGTATTCCAAATGAGGTCGCACCAATGATTTATACAGGGGCATGATGATACTGGCTGATTTGTTTTCAATTCCCTTCCTAATAATCCCCAGCATAGCGTTGGCCTTCTTTATTGCAGCTACACATTGTGTAGACATTTTCAGCGAGTTATCCACTACGACTCCAAGATCTCTCTCTTGGTCCGTCTCTGCCAGATCAGACCCCATCAACGTGTATTTATATTTAGGATTTTTGGCTCCAATGTGCATCACTTTGCACTTGGCCACATTGAACCCCATTTGCCACGTTGATGCCCACTCACCCATCCTCAACAGATCCCTTTGGAGTGCCTCACAATCCTCCCTGGTTTTCACCACCCTGAACAACTTTGTGTCATCTGCAAATTTAGCCACATCACTGCTTACTCCCAATTCCAAATCGTTAATAAACAAGTTAAAAAGCATTGGACCGAGTACTGATCCCTGTGGTACCCCACTGCTTACCACCCTCCACTGAGAAAGTTT
Source organism: Gekko gecko (assembly GCA_029375565.1). NCBI lineage: Eukaryota > Metazoa > Chordata > Lepidosauria > Squamata > Gekkonidae > Gekko > Gekko gecko. Next base: position 158,294,067 of record JAPDNY010000006.1, read on the forward strand.
CCCATTTATACTCACTCTCTGTTTCCTATTTATAAGCCAGTTTTTGATCCACAAGAGGACTTGTCCTTTTATCCCATGACTATTGAGCTTACTTAGGAGCCTTTGATGAGGAACTGTATCAAAAGCTTTCCGGAAGTCAAGGTAAATAATATCTATTGGGTCCCCCTTGTCCACATGTTTGTTCACTCCTCAAAAAACACTAACAGGTTAGTGAGACAAGATCTTCCCTTACAGAACCCATGCTGAGTCTGCCTCAATAGTTTTTGTTCATCAATGTGCCTACTAATTCTTTCCTTAATAACAGTTTCCACCAACTTACCCGGTATCGATGTCAGACTGACTGGCCTGTAATTTCCTGGATCTCCCCTGGAGCCCTTTTTAAAGATGGGAGTGACATTAGCTACCTTCCAGTCCTCAGGAATGGAGGCAGATTTTAAAGAAAGATTACATATTTTTGTAAGGAGATCCACAAGTTCACATTTGAGTTCTTTCAGAACTCTCGGATGAATGCCATCTGGGCCTGGTGATTTATTAGTTTTTAAATTGTCCATCAGTTGGAGGACTTCCTCTCTTGTTACCGCAATCTGATTCAGGTCTTTCAAACCCCTCCCGAAATCGGTGCTTCTGGAGTGGGCAAACACTTCTCCTCTTCCACAGTGAAGACAGAGGCAAAAAATGCATTCAGCTTCTCAGCCATTTCCCTATCATCCTTCATTACTCCTTTTACCCCTTGGTCATCCAAGGGCCCCACTGCCTCCCCGGCTGGCTTCCTACTTCTAATGTATTTGAAGAAAGTTTTATTGTTGGTCTTTATGTTTTTTGCGATATGCTCCTCATATTCCCTTTTTGCTTGCCTGATCACAGACTTGCATTTTATTTGCCATAGTCTGTGTTCCCTTTTATCAACCTCACTAAGACTAGCTTTCCACCGCTTAAAGGAATCCTTCTTACCTTTTACAGCTTCCATTGCTTTATTTGTTAACCATGCAGGCTTTTTTCTATACCTATTTGTACCTTTCCTAACCTGCGGTATATATTTTTTCTGAGCTTCTAGGATTGTCTTTTTAAATAGTCTCCAAGCTTCCCCAATGGTTTTGACCTTCTCCACTCTTCCTTTCAATTTCTTCCTCACATGTCCCCTCATACCAGAGAAGTTACCCCTTTTAAAGTTAAAAGTGGTTGCGTCAGTCTTTTTGGGCAACTCCCTATCTGTACAAATGTTAAACTCAATGACATTATGGTCACTGTTTCCAAGTGGTGCAATCACTTTTACATCTCTCACCAGGTCTTGGGTGTTACTTAGGACCAAATCCAGGATCGCCTCTCCCCTGGTAGGATCTGTGACCATCTGTTCCACAGCACAGTCATTGAGAGTGTCTAAGAACGCAATCTCTTTTTCCCGACTAGAACTCATATTGACCCAATCAATGTGTGGGTAGTTAAAGTCGCCTATTACAACACAGTTATTTCGTCTAGCCGCTATCTTTAATTCATTTATCATTTTATAATCCTCCTCTATCTTTTGATCTGGTGGGCGATAACAAACTCCCACTGTTAAGCCTCCTTTTGGACCCACTATTTCAACCCATAGCATTTCCAGAAGGGAATCCAATTCTCTTACCCTCTCAATCTTACTGGACGGTATACCCTCTCTGACATACAGAGCCACCCCACCTCCAACCCTTTCCCCCTATCCTTCCGATATAATTTATAACCAGGAATCACCGTATCCCACTGATTTTCCTCATCCCACCAAGTTTCTGAAATACCCACAATGTCTATTTCCCCCCCAACATCAAGCATTCCAACTCCCCGATTTTACCTCGGAGACTTCTAGCATTTGTGTATAAACACTTATAGTTTCCCATGTTTGTTAAGCCCACAGCCTTCCTCTTGCTGCCTCGAGACCTTGCCAGGCAGTTCCTATCATTAGCCACAGTCTCAGTGGACAATTGTAATCCATTTCCTTGTACAAAAGTAATAGCTACCCCTTCATCTCTTTGAGATGAGCCATCCCGAACCAGAGACTTTTCATCTCCTGTCGGCTTTCCCCCATTATTCAGTTTAAAAACTGCTCTGCCACCTTTTTGATTTTGAGCGCCAGCAGCCTGGTTCCTTCTCGGGACAAGTGGAGACCGTCCCTTTTGTACAGCTCCCTCTTGTCCCAAAAAGCATCCCAGTGCCTAACAAACTTGAACCCTTCCCCCCCTACACCACCGTCTTTTTATTTGCATCAGGAAGAATCAAGACTCCTGGCCAAGGAAGAACCCACTTCCTCCTGAGAATAAATTGTGGAGGGGATTATGTAAGACCTTAAACTGCAGAACTACCATCCAGGCAATCTGTTAGAGTGTGCAACCATGAACTCATTCCAGCTGCTGCAAAGAGCTTTAACACTGTATTTGAATTGACTGGCTCCCACACTTATCACTCTTTTCCAGCAACTATTTAATCTCCAAGTATTCAGAAAACTTTTGGACCTCTGGAAAGTCTGCAGAAACTGAGCTGACCAAAGAGACTGGTTATATAGAAGTATACTAAAGAGTCGGTACAGTGTTTACGTGGCTGGTTTTAGCTGCACTGGGAAAGGTTACAGTTCAAAGAACTGCCTTCAGTCCACTGAAGGGAACAGGCTTAGAAAGACAGAGCTCTTCAGATTGCACTGTTGATCTCTTACTCAAATTGTGCTCTGTTATCACTGTTTTATTACATACAAACTGCAGACAAATTTCAGTTTTAATTTATCATGGTCTATCGCAGAAAATCTGTGATGATTATTGGTCATTTATAGTTCACCTTTCTCACTGGGATCCAAGACAGTGTACAAGTATGATAAACTTTTCAGTTTATCAAACAGAATGCTGCATAAAAACATATCTGTTTAAGGCAATAAGACAATCAGCGCAGGAAGGACTTCATCCATAATAAAAGACACCTCCTTAGCCGAACCATTATACCGCAAGCTTTGCTCCTTCTGCAGTGCCCTCCTAAACCATTCTGTTTTGCACATATTGCAAAGTGACAGAAGCAGCCTTGGGCAGAGAATGCAAGTGGATAGGCAACTATTGATTTTACATGTTTGCAGGATGGCACCTTCGGAAGGCTTTTGCTCAGATGAGCAGAGCTGTCACAGCAAATCTTAACAGGAGAGGTTAGGCCCAGTGCCTTTAAGGGTTCTGTAGGTGATAGCTAGCACCTTGAACTGAACCCAGTAACAAGACAGTAACCAATGAAGTGTCTGAAGAATGGGAGTGATAGATTACCTTGGCGTACTTCACCAACTGCAGTTTCCAAGCCTCTTTAAGGGCAGACCCATGCTGAGTGTATTACAGTAGTCCAGCCTTGAAGCAACCATAGCATAGATTCATGTAGCCAGACCGACAGCAGGGGGCCATCTTCCAAGCTAAGTGGAGTAGGTAGAATGCCTTCTTTTGTAGCTGTAGCAGTTTGCTTCTCCAGCAATGAAGATGGATCAAGTATCACCCGTAGGTTCTTAACTGAGTCAGTGAACATCAGCTGGACCACATCAAAAGTGAGAGCATCATGACCTTCAGAAACCCAGATTTCCCAGTCAACAACTTCTGTCTATTGTATTACTATCTGAACCAGCAGATTAACCACCCTGATCGTATCAAGTTTGCTCCTAAAATGAGTTTCAGTCACGCAAGACAATTACTACAACAACAAAGCAAGAACATAGTTCTGTTTACTACAGCTAGGACTGTCTGTTCCTCTCCTCCTCCCCCGCCTATTTTACATCACCTACTTCCTGGTCCTTTTTAACCTGGGGATGCTGGAGATTGAACCTGGGACTTTCTGCATGCCAAACAGATGCCCTACTAACTGAGCCACAGCCCCTCCCTTCACCCCCCAGGACCAGAATACTGATCTCCAAGTGGGCTCTGAAAAGCTATGTCTGCACATCAGGAGACAATTAAAGGCACAAGAACCAGCCAGGCTGTTTTGGGGTGAGCTAGCAACCCCTGACTTTCAGATTCCTGATCATGGGAGTTCAGATTATCTTCTACTCAAAATGAAAGGTATGGTATTCATATTTGCTACACAGTGACTACAATATGGGCCTCTAAGGTAGAATACCTACATATTCGAAGGCTGCAGGACATAGGAAAAAATGGGAAAAGAGGAGAAATGTTAACTGTTGTTAGGCCTACCTGCAAGCATGATTTAGCAGATCTTATGAAGAAAAAAAAAGCTTCCTTCTTCTGTTCAAGTAGGGCTCTTATTCTATAGTATAGCTGTGTAACATTAAGTTAGCTTGTGTTCCGTATGAGGAGGTCTTGTACAATTCAGTATCAGCTCCTCATGAACTTGGTCCCCTATCAGTTTTTGAAGTTCTGAACCTAATGGGGGGGGGGGAATGACTCAACAGGTCTCCTGCTGTTCTCAGAAAACCGTGTGGGTGGCCTCACATACTGTCGCCTTTCTGTATTCAGTGTGAAAAGTACAAGTAGAACTCTAGAGCAGCAGTTCAGCAACATTCCGGAATTAATGCCTGTGCTTCCTTATCATGTGGGCAAGAGCTCTATAATGGGACATATTGCATGCAGGATGCCAACAGGACTCTTCAAGGAAACACAAAGATGACTTTCAATTGACTAGGCCAAGATGCCAATTAAATGCCCACAGCTGCCAACTATGTCAGAAAGTTCAAAACTAAGTGGCAACCTCTCATTGGATCAGAGTCAGTATTGCCTACTCAGACTGGCAGCAACTCTTTAGGGTCTCTGGTAGAGGCCTTTCACATACCACCTCATCCTTTAAACTGGAGATACTGGGGACTGAATCTGGGAGTTTCTACATGCCCAGTGGGTGCTCTTTCATTGAGCCACAGCTCCACCTATGTTTACTTTCACACTCTGGCACACCCTTCATCCTGAAGGAGGCATCCAGGAATAAATAGGGAGTTTCTAACACCTCAGATTTAACTATCAGGCCTAACTTCTACTTGCCCTGTAGTAATACTGCAGGCATCTCTTAAAAGGCTGAGAAGGGATAATGAAGCAAGACAGTAATAAATAAAGGTAAAGGTTCCCTTGCTCGAAAGCCAGTCGAATCCGACTCTAGGGTTGTGGTGCTCATCTCCGTTTCAAAGTCGAAGAGCCAGCGCTGTCCGAAGATGTTTCCATGGTCATGTGGCCGGCATGACTAAACACCAAGGCGCACGGAACGCTGTTACCTTCCCACTGAAGTGGTACCTATTTATCTACTTGCAATTTCTTGCTTTCGAACTGCTAAGTTGGCAGAAGCTGGAACTAGAGACGGGAGTTCACTCTGTCATGCGGCAGTCTCGGGTCTCGAACTGCTGAACTATTGACCTTCCACAGCCTGCAGTTCAGCTTCTTAACCACTTGAGCCATCGCAGTTCAAGACAGTCGTATAAGGCCACAAATGCCCAGGATTCAGGATTACTAAGAAGCCCACTGAAACGGCTGTGAAATAAGAAGAGCAAGACACCAGCTTCTGCCATGGTACTTTAAAGTTTTAGGGATGGAATGGACTTTGGTATCCCAAGAACATATGAAATAGCATTACATCAAGTAAGACTACTGAGCCATCCAGTCTAGTATTTCCTCTGGCAGCACCTCTTCAGGATCTCAGGCAGAGAGAAAGGTCTTCTCCAGTATTTTAATTATTTGATTGCGGATGCCTGAGATTGAACCTGGGATTTCCATATGCAAAGTATGAGATCTACCATTCTCTCTGCCTGCATCCTGTTACTGCTTCCCCCCCACAAACCTTTAAATACTTGACAAATTAGAAAGCTTGGAAAAAACGCAAGCCTAATTTCAGCAAAAGCAACACTTTAAAACAATCTATTGCCTGAAGACCTTGTGATCACCTTCAGCTTCTACCCTAACCCCATATATCAACCCATTCCTACTCCAGTCCACAGTTCAAATCCCAGGCCCACTCCCCTACTACACACAGTTACAGCCTGCCCTTGACCGAATGTTCCCCACTGTGGTTCCCTGAGAATCTGTTCCACCTCCCTCGTGCAAAGGCAAGTCTTGACAAGCAAACAGAATATTCTTTGTCATCCAGTACATATGCAGCCTTCAAGCACAGCAATAGGTTCACTGTGCATACTAACAATAGACCAGTCAGCGCTGAACTTCCCAGCGCCCTTTCATGACCAAAATTAAGCACAATGAAAAAAAAACCTGTGCCAATCTTGTACAACTATCACTTCCAACAATGCTTCTGAACTATTAATGTTTTCAGCTTCCTCAACCCATAATTCCCTCTTTTCAGGTCATCTGAAGAACTGGAAACCACTAATGTGGTCGCAAAGTTTTCCAGCATTGTGTTTTTCGGTGGAAAGTTTCCCACACCACATATGTAAACAAAGTCTGAGTGGCACCCTTAAGACCAACTAAGTTTTATTCTGTGTATAAGCTTCCGTGTGTATGCACACTTCTTCAGATACTATGACTTCTGTTTCAATGTATCTGAGGAAGTGTGCGTGCACACAAAAGCTTATACCCAGAATAAAACTTTGTTGGTCTTAAAGGTGAAACTGGACTCAAAATATGTAAATATAGTCTACCTAGGATGGCCCAGGCTACCCTGATCTCATCAGCTCTCAGAAGCTAAACAGGGTCAGCCCTGGTTAGTACTTGGATGGGAGACCACCAAGGAATTCCAGGCTCACTAGGCAAAGCCAGGCAATGGCAAACCACCTCTGTTCGTATCTTGCCTTGAAAACCCTACAGGGGTCACCATAAATCAGCTGTGACTTAATGGCACTTTGCATACACATAGTTGCCAGCACTTTCCCAGAAAACTCACATCACTGCTGGGAAGTTGCAGCCTCTGCTTCCTTCAAAGTTGTGCTGCAATTCCTCAGACCTGTACAACAAGTCCTCCCCCCCAACACAAAGGCAGCCCCCAATCCTCCCACCCCCCGCCGCCACCCATTGCTTATCCCAACACAGCTTGAATTTCTATTTATAATAATTTCTAGGCTTATCCCTCCATCTTCCCCATTGCCTGATACCGTTGCCACAGTTCCGAGCAAGATTTGCCTGCACAGCTGGGGCAACCAACATCTGCTGCCAAAGAGGAAGCCAAGAGCAAGCTTCAAAGAAATCCTTTATCGCTGCATCAGCGGCTTCTCTCTTCATGCACTGGACGACTGCTCCGGTATCCGCAGAGGTAACAAAGTTTAGGAACGAGTGACTCAAAGCTCAGCATGCTTCTCAAAGCTCAGTGTGCTTCTCAAAGGAACATACAGCATTCTCTCAGATGCAGCCAGAAGCCTAAAGCAGATCTGCATTGACACCCTTCACTCAGAGGCAATTCAAACACATTTTCCATAGAGGGAAGATCATTTCACTCATGTAATTTAGTTATACCAAATAGTTAAAAAGACTAACTAAAGTCAACAGTGTACGTTAAGTTTCACTCATAACCTCTGGTGACAAGACTAAGCGCAGTTAGCTCATCAGCTGGCTCTCTGCAGCACAGAGGAGCGAAGTTAAATACAAAATGTCACTTGAATATATTTGGAGCTGCCTTATACTGAATCAGACCATCAAGGTGAGTATTGCCTACTCAGGCTGGTAGCAGGTCTCCAGCTGAGGTCTTTCATATTACCTACTACCTGATCCTTTAACTAGAGACTAGGAAAAAGGCCCATTACAGATGCAATACAATGAGCTCTAGAAGGAAAGAAAGAATGAATGAAGGAAGGAAAGAGAGAGAGAGAAAGAAAAAAAGAAGGAAAGATAGATGGAGAGAGAGAAAGACAGAAAGGAAGGGAGGGAGGGAGGGAGGGAGGGAGAAAAGAGGATGAAAGAGGGAGCGTCCATCCTCTTCGGCAGCTGTCTGTAGACCGAGGGCAAGAGTCTGGCTGTGTGGGCGGGACTCAGGCCAGCAGCCACCTAACACAGCCAGGGGATTGGCAGAGGTTTGGAGTGGCAGTTCTTGCGGCCAACTGATTTTGCCACGCATCAAATCTTGCCACCCCAAGTGGCTTTTATATATAAGGAAGGATGCCAGGGACTGAACCAGGGACCTTCTGCCCACCAAGCAGATAGTCTGCCACTTGAGTCACTGCTCCTCCCTTCTCAACTGATGACTCAAATCCAAGGATCACCATCCTCTGCACCAAACACTTAACTCAAGCGTATGTACGCAGCGGAGCATCCATGTAGAGTATTTATTGGGGTCCCTGCCTCCCACAAATGCTATTTGCAGTATCTGGGCCATGCCAGAGAGAGTTATAGGAATGCTCAAATGTATCAAAGCACAATAGCCTGTGTTTTAGAATAGGGGTACTGGATCAATGGAAGTTCTGCTATACCAAGCAGCCACGTTAATTTCAGCACGCCTGCTGAAATAGCCACCCATTTCTTTGCTTCTCTACAGAAGCCTGATTCAGGGAGCCGGCTTACGATTTCCCCTAGAGCACCTTACCATTCTCAGGAATAGCTGTGTTCGCCTACATGGTTTTTTGTTTTTGTTTTGTTTTAGTATGCATTAAGACTAACTAACAGACTGCAACGATCTTTTGTGGGCCAGAACCCGTTCCATCAAAATGCCCAAGGCGATTGCTCACACACCATAAGCACAGGGAGGAAATAATTGCATTTTGGGTTAGTGCAAGTCAGGCAGCTGCCAGGTGGAAATGGCTTTAGATTAAAACCCACTCCCCAAGTGATCAGCAATAAGAGAGAAGGCTTGCCTGAGAACAAATCAAGCAAACCATGCATTTTAAAGTAGCCAAACCTCAAAACATATGGGGGGGAGGCAAGGGAGAGCTTTTGAGGGAAGGGAGTTTTATTGGACCTGTCAGTGCTAAAAAGGAATTCTCTCCACCAGTGAGCATGCCATCCTCTGAGTGTGTGGGCATGCAGAAAGAGGCAGGGAGGCATGGCATGCCTTTTCTGTTCACACATGCTAGTATAACAAGACCTTCCAAAAAGGAGCAAGAAAAGTGTTGGCTCAATAGGGACTCACTACACATCTGGGAGGGGATCTGTTAGTCACTTAAGGCTCATGACCGCAACTTAAAAGATGGCTCTTTAAACAGGTTAAAGCACCCTGTGAGGAGGGGAAAATTTAACCTTGCACCATTTCCTCTGAGGTCAATTCCACATACCCACACCCTTCACCTTTAAGAACAAAGGAAGGGGACATTCCTAAACACAGACCAAGCAATGCCATGACCCGTTTCAGGTGTGGTGGTGGTGGTGGTGGTAAACCTTAAAAATGGTTTTAGTCATTGTATTTATTAAGAATAGACCCACTTCTTTTCCTATTATATTTTTATCACTCCCTTCCTCCAACATACGTAACACAGCTCTCCCATCCTCTGTTTGACCATGGGAGGTAGGTTAGGCAGAGAGAACAGCTATCTCAAGGTTGCCCTCCATGGCAGAGAAGAACCTTGAACTGACATCTTCCCAGTCCCACACTAACCACTATATTAGCTCTTATTTTTCTGTTTCTGTTGGGGGAAGGGATTCCCCCCCCCGCCAGTGTCTATAACCTTCAACTTCAGAAAGCAATCTTATTTCAGTTTAATTTCACTGCACTGTAGGGAGAGAATACCTTCAGGCAATGAAATCAAGGATGTTAGAAGGTGGCAAGGGTCAGTGGAATCTAACTAAGGCATATCCGTTATCACACAGAAGCCAACAGCTTTTCTGACAGCTCATGGCAGCATAGTGCCCTGGCCTATAGAAGCCTGCAGTGCTTCTCTAATTAGAAAGCAACACTAAATGCAGGAAAAGGAAAAAAAATTCTGCTCTTTACGTTATTAACATGGAGAAAGCAACCTGCCGATGCCTACAGAGCATGCAACTATCAAGTGGAGCAGAGTAGAGACAGCAAAAATTAGAATCCTTGCTATTCTGTACCTGTCTGAGAACCACGGCAGCTGATCTCTGCTAATATGACAAGCCAAAACAACAACCCCTGCATGTCTACAGAGCACAGTAATAACCTGCTGTGAGACACTATAAATCAGTGACTAGTTTTAGTTAAAGTTTAATTCCAAAAACAGCTTCCTACCCCTTAGGTAATGCACCTAGAAAGCTGTTGATGTGTTATCAGTTGTAACATCAATAGTTATTCAACAGTAGGAGGTAAGTACTTGACATTTCACCTTATCATTTTCCAGCGCTGTTGAAAAGTTGATATATGACTAGTTATTGCAACATAACTTTTGTATCTAGTGCTTGGTTCTTGAACTTCGACACAAAGAGAATTACACAAAGCACCTCTTATGGACTCCTGCCATTTACTGTACCTCAGGACTGGAAGACTTTCATAAATAAGCACATGCATGCTTTTTGCAATATTTTCCCACCAAAAGCTCAAAAGTAATGAAGGAGCAGAACAACAACATTAGGTTTTTATATCCTGCTTTTCTCTACCTAAAAGAGTCTCAAAGCGGCTTACAATTGCCTTCCCCTTCTCTCTTCCCAACAGGCACCTTGTGAGGGAGGTGGGGCTGAAAGAGTTCGGAGGGAACTGTGACTGGCCCAAGGTCACCTAGCAGGCTCTCCAGATTAGAGTTTGCCACTCTTAATCACTATACCATGCTGGGTCTCTGGCACTGAAAATATGTTCTGTTGAGCCCCAAGGCGAAGAGCTGGCAGCAAATTTGGTTTTGAAAAGTGATGGGCACAAATCTAAAAATTCCTGAACCGAACTCCAAACCAAACCAAGCGAAAAAATGCCTAAACTGAACTAGGCAGTTTGGATAACACTTTCTCCAGGCCACAGCAAGCAATAGGAAATGAAACAAACAGGTTAAACGGCTTGCAGGCATTTCAGTGATGTTTTGCTTCCCCTCCCCCCCCCACATCCAAGTGGGGGAAGTGAAACAGATGAGTTAAGAAGAGATTGGATTTATACCCCACCCCTTATGGAGTCTCAGAGCAGCTTACAAACTCCTTTCCCTTCCCCTCCCCACAGCAGACACCCTGTGAGGTAGGTAGGGCTGAGAGAGCTCTTTCAAGAACTGCCCTTTCAAGGACAGCTCTTGTCAGAACTATGGCTTGCCCAAGGCCATCCAGCAGCTGCAAGTGGAGGAGTGGGGAATCAAACCTGGTTCTCCCAGAGAGTCCACACACTTAACCACTACACCAAAATGGCTTGCAGTCATTTCAGCTGAACTGTAGGGCAGGTGCGCCCGTCCGCTGTTAAGCTGAAATAGCTGCCAGACATTTCAGTGCTCCATTTCGCTCCCTCCACTTCCAAGCAAAATGGATTGCTGAAACTGCTTGCAGACATTGCGAACTAGGCAAAAGTGCTGAACCGGGCAAAAATCCAGTAAATGTTCGGAGAAGGCACCTTCCCCAAACGTTGGCTCAGGAGCTAAGAACGAGGCCAAGTTTGTGTCGAATTTTGGCTTGTGAACTGTTTCATGCCCATCCCTGGTTTTGAATACATGTGCGTTGTCCAGATTATGTGCACTTCACTTCAGTGAGCTAAAATTCCAAGGTTAGTTCTTACAACTCATTAACAGTTCAAGCAAGCAAGCCAGAGTATGCAATGTAAAAGCTATTCACTGTAAACGACATACTGTTGATGGTAATTCACCAGAGAGAGTGAACAATGGTCCCTAATTGGGGTTCATAATCCATCATTTACAAATCTAGATGCTACAGTTTTGCTGCATGCAAAATTCCAATACTCCTGGGTGTCATGCAATAATGCAATGTAACAAACAAACAATCCCCCTAAAAGCTCTTCAGTGCTACTTGATTTAACAGCGAGTGCCCATACTCGTGTTATCTATTTTTTAAGCTTGTGACATATCAGAAACATCTGGATTTTGCTCAACAATTGAGGAAGCAACCCCTGCGAAGAGTGAGAGCTCAAACTGACTGCTCGGTGATGCTGCTCTCAAGCTTCCTTGGCTACAAAGAGTCGTTCAGCTGTTCTTTAAGATCCAGGCCACAAAACGTATAAGTGTGCACACACCTTTCCAACCAGGAGCTGCCAGAATGCCGTGCTGAAACCGAAATGCCATTCTGCTACCATAATCATCTACTACTACTTCAATAATATTATCAGTAAATTGTCAGCGTTATCCAAGTTGCAAGCTGAAGCAATAACACTTCAAGACTCCATGGCTGAAGTGAGAAATATCTACACTTGCATACAACATTGGCACCAAGGACTACGTACAGTCAATCAGCCTTCCAGCTATACTTCTACAAGCAAGAAACAGCCAATAAAAAATAGGTACCTGCATAGCAGGTTAATAATGACCCAATGTGTAGTGACTTTTCTCTCGAAGTCTACAGCTCCTTTTTTTTTAAAAAAAAGAAATTTTTGAACCATATACATTTGGAATGAAGAACAGAACTAAAGAACTGGTCTATCTGGACTACCAAATGGATGCAATAAAACGAAATACTCTGGAATTCTGTAAAACGAGCCTTTTATATTTGAGCTGGTAAGGACAGCCACTCATTAAAAGTTATCCCAAGAGAACACACAAAATTTACATGAAGGACTCAGAAGTAAAATGACATTATTAGACATCTGATCCAGGCAAACAGAAGGAGGATACTTTTTTACTGGGCCAGATCCTTACAAGGGTACAAAGTTTCTTGGTTGCACAGAACTCTTGAAGCAGAAATCCAAACATCTGCTACCTAGACTATCATACCATGTGCAATAAATCATGCCTCTCTCCGATGCCAACATAGCAACCTCTGTCAAAATTAGTAGTTCACATTAATAAGGTGATTTTTTAAAACAAATCATCAGTGGTAAAATCAATCTAATTGAGTTCATAAATTTTGATCAATCAGTTTTTATTTTTTTCAAGACATCTTAGGCTAAGACTTTTGACAACATACGTATAATACCTATAATGGAACTCGTGACTTACTCTAGGTGCTCAGAAGTATGGAGAACATCCTGACTGACAGATGACCTCTTCCATCAATGAGGATATTCTCCTCCTCCCAAAGAGAAGACTATGGTCACAAAGCATTTCAGAAATGCAGCAGTCCACACAGCCATGGCAGTTAACCTCCTGTGCATCAAAACCAAAGTGCTTCCGGCAGATGTCCCAAAGCACAGGCAATATACTCAGCATGCAAGACAAGACACTCAGAACTAATTCTTCTACAGGAATTTAATTAGCCGAGTCACGGAACTTGAAGCCATCATTGCTCAAACACAGGCGGAAATATCTGTACAGAGTGTTCCCAACACAGGAAGCACTCAAGTCTGCCTCTCAAAGAATTCTGTCCAATTAATACATGGTCTTATGACCATCCATTAAGTACATTAGTAAACCAAATGTTACAACACCTCTCTGTTCCGGTGCGGGGAAAACTGAATTAAGGGGTAAGTGGTGTCAAGCTGTTCAGGGCGCCCGGATGCTCAGGCAACACTCAAACAAGATCAAATTTATTCAGCTACTCATTACAACCATAAAAGTTTGGGAGACACGGCTATTCCAGGGAGATGTTCTCCCAAATGAACAAATACAACCCAACGTCATTTTCTTCATCAACTGACCTCTGCCCTTTATCCTCTGGTTAATGCATTTCAGAACCCAGGCCATGATCCAAGATTGATTGTTATGGGATATCTCATCACAACTGTGTTTGTTATGCTGGTACTTTACTGCACAACTTAAATGACTACTGCCCAAGTTCATACTTAAGCTTTCCTTTATTTACATCATTTACACCCCCACTTTCCTCCCCAACGAGGATACAAAGTGGCTTATTTCATTCTTTGCGCCTCCATTTTATCCTCACAATAAGCTTGTGAGGCAGGTTAGGATGAGTGTGTGTGACTAGCTGCAACATCCTATGTCAAAGTGGGGATCTTAAATCAAGTCTCCAAGATCCTAGGCTGACACCCTAATCACTACACAACACCATCTTCAGCTTACAAAACAGCACACTTAAGTTCAGTGCACCATGTCTATCCGTAAGGTAGATATATGAAAATTTAGGAAAGTACTGAGGGGGAACATCCCAAGATCTTGCTCCATTCAACCCACAACTGCAGATAAACACATGCTTCGTCTCAGGGCACTAAAAATTCTCCATGTGTTTTATGATGGCTGTGTTTCCAAACATGCATTTTAGCACTTCCAGAAAAGATTCCTTACTGCAGGGGTGTCAAACATGTGATCCGCAGGCCAGACATGGCCCACCCAGGGCTTTAATCTGGTCCGTGGCTCCCCCCGCCCCCCCCCGTCCTCAACCTTCTGAGCTGTCGCTCAGTGCAGAGAGCAGAGGGCAGGGCTGCTTCCCAGTTTCCAGTCAAGTGGATTGGGTAGAATTGTTTATTCCCTTAAGTGTGCTGTGTAAAGGGGAGGGAGCTTGGTCGTTAACACTGCTGTACTTGGGGTAGTTTCCTTTTCCATTGATTGCACTGTGAAGGCACTTGAAGAGTCTCCTGGAGCCATTTCTTTTAAGTCTGCTGTGTGTGTGTGGGGGGGGGGGAGCTTGGTCACTAACACTGCTGTACTTCAGGGTAGTTTTCTTTTGCATTGATTGCACTGGAGGCACTAAAGCTCCTGTATTTGCAGACTCTGGGCTAGGAAATACCAGGAGACTTGGAGTGCAGGGCCTGGGAATGGCACAATTAGGGAAGGAAATGGGACATCAACAAGGCCTAACTCCATGTACCCCATCCTCCAAAGCAGCCATTTTCTCCAGGGGAGCTGAACTCTATCATCTGGAAGTCAGTTGTAATTCCAGGAGACCCCCAGGCCCACCTGGAGGTTGTCAACCCTATTTATAGCTCAGTCCAACAAAGCCCGATTCATGTCAGATCCAGCTCTCATAACAAATGAGTTCAACACCCCTGCCTTACTGTATTATAAACTAGCTCATACTTACGTATCCCAAAAACGATGGAGAAGGCATGCTCCCATCTCACGTAGAAGATGAGATTGTAGAAGTTGAAAGTCATCAGAGAAAAACATAAGATGACACTGATCCATTCTTGCAACCTTTTCCCTGTTCAACAAAAAAAAGAGGGGAAATTCCATTTACTGAAATTATAACAAATAACCAAATCAGTGAAACATTTTTCCCGCTCAGTTTGAAATAATCAGCCAACAGTAAGAGCTCAGCAGATAAATGTGTCTTCCCTACAGGCCCAAGCAACAGGATAAAAGCTATTGGCAGAAATGCCACACAGTGATTTTCTGTGCACTAAAACCGGGAGCAAGACAAAAAGCAGTAAACAAATGCTTTAAATGAATTAAATAAGGTAGTCCTTTACAATACTTTACTATATGTTGATGAATGAAGTATATGTTGATCTGGGCTCCTCTGCAGTATATGTGCTTTCTACACTTCTGTTATCACAGGGACAAATATTCACTTAAGTACCTCTGAATTATCACAAGTGAAAAACCTGTTCACATAGTTCAGGGTGACACCATCCATCTTCAGAGCAGCACAGCATTTCAACTACAATTTAAACTGTATTTATCCTGACAAACACAGAAAGTGTACTAGATTGGAATTACCAAGTGGCATAAGTATTTTTCATATTTCCCATGAGGCACAAGACATGACTTCTGGATACTGAGAACAAGCCCACTAGGACAGGGTTTGAACCCTGTTTCCAGTAGATTTTTACCCCCCCTCCCCCCGGTTCAGTCTATGTATTCCAATATATTTATGTGAGCAAACTCCTCTTCCATGCCAGAGGCAAAGAAGTGAGCTGAATATAGACAAATCTTTTTTTTTAAAGAAGCTGTTATCCTGTAGAGCCCTAATGTACTTTTGCACTATGTCTAAAAGGCACTGAAGATACAGCCTCTACAAGCCATAATATAATTAGAACTTGGAGCGCCTCATTGTTATTGGAGCTTGAGACATCTGTTGAATGCAAATCACAGAGGAATAAATCAAAGCTTGAGTGGATCCCACACCAATGTCACCAGAAGGGCAGAGTTCAGGCTGCACAGCTGAAAAGTTAATATTAACCCTCCAGAGTGGTCGATGCCCCAAGGTATGGACGCAGCAAGGAGCTTGGCCTTTGACACAATAAGGAGCTCGGGAGATGATCCTGGGTCTCTCATTTCTTCCTCCAATCAAGATTCCAAGACAAATGTCAAAGTACAATATAAGCTCTGTTCCTGTACTGTCCACCACCCAAAAAAAGAAACTGTTTTAGCCTTGGGTGAGAGCTTTGGTGATTGTCAAGGAGAATTCCTGGAAATAACGATATCAGAGGCCCTTGTGTAAATAACCACCCACCAACTGCCTCCAGAGTTGAAAAACAAACATCCTTAGAGACATCCCGACTTTTTAACAAAGCTTAAAATTGTACGTACTAAAGAGGATAAATGCCACCTTAGTGCATTCCCCAAGGATTCTGCAGATGTGTTCTTCCAATGTTATCCTCCCTTCTGAACAAAAAAAGAGGGACAAGGAGAAATTGCACTATATTGTTTCTAGCAACTCCTTACATGACTTTCTTACATGACTTTCTGTGCCTTTCTTATCTGAATTACTCAAGAAACTGTATTT
This sequence comes from Gekko gecko, assembly GCA_029375565.1. NCBI lineage: Eukaryota > Metazoa > Chordata > Lepidosauria > Squamata > Gekkonidae > Gekko > Gekko gecko. Next base: position 158,310,569 of record JAPDNY010000006.1, read on the forward strand.
TGGCCAAGTCTTAGTCACATGATGGACTACGCTCTCCACCCTCTCCACAACCATGCAAGCATCTAATGTTTACTAGGTAATCCACATAAATCCTTAACCTTATAGTAGAGGTTCAGTCTATAATATTCTTCCCCCCAAAATCACCGGGGGGGTCACACTTGAATCTTTACTCTGTCCCTAGGTCAGCCACACAGCCTCAGCCTAACCTACATCACAGGGTTGTAAGAATAAAAAAAGAGACGAAAATGATGTACGGTGCTTTGAGTCTCCACTGAGGAGACAGACACAGTATAAGTGAAATAAATACCATGCAAAGGAGGAAAAAAAGGATATGAAATTCTCCCCGCTAAGCCATAAGCCACTCCGATATTTTCCTTTTTAAACTTAGCCATTCAGAGTGAGCAGAGCAACCTCAGAATTGTATCTTTAGCCCCCTCCCCCACAATAATGTTATGGAGGACAATGCAGCTTGTGGGTACAGGTAGAAGAGTTATTAAAAACGCTGGCACAAACATCCCGTTGCCAAAGCAGCAGAGGGCCACAATAAGGTATTGCTCTAAGAGCCTCTATGGCATCCAAATAAGTTAATTAACACCCACATTCTGCAAAGGAGCAGCCACCCTAAATAGAAGAGCTAAATGGATAAATCCACAAGGAACAATTAAGATGACGGTGTGGGAAGCCCCGTGGCACTTGCATGCTACCCCAAGGGAGGCTCATATTCAAGCTGCCTGCAAAAGAGAGCCCTGCCATTTAATGTTCAAAGCATGGGATGCTGCAAAATTATTTTCAGAAGTCGCTTGCTTATGCATGCACCCAAGCCAACTTCCAATTATACACATGAAGCTGCTTTACAGTGAATCACACCTTCGGTCTATTAAGATCAGTACTGTCTATTCAGACTGGCAGCAGCTCTCCAGGGCCTCAGGCAAAGGTCTTTCCCATCACTTGCAGCACAGTCCTTTTTACTGGAGATGCCCTGGATTGCACCTAGAACCTTCTGTACGCAAAACAGAGGCGTTTCCACTGCACCTCATTGAGATGAGTTACACGCTCAACAGACTCACATGAAAAAATTCAGCTGGCTTATACCATTGGTCCATCAATGCACACTACCCTGAGCCCTTTCTTTTCAGGGGAGGGCAGCTGAAAATTGAATTTAATACGTAAAAGGTCAGTATTGTCTCTTCAGACAAGCAGCAGCTCTTTAAGGCAGCAGTCTTTTACTTAACCTACTACCTGATCCTTTTAACTGGAGATGCTGGGGACTGAACCTGGGACCCTCAGCATGCCAAGCAGAAGAAGAGTAGGTTTTTATACCCCACTTTTCTCTACCTTACGGAGTCTCAGAATGGCTTGCAATCTCCTTCATCCCCTCTCCCCACAACAGGCAGCACCTTGTGAGGTAGGTGGGGCTGAGAGAGTTCTGAGAGAACTGCAGCTGGCCTAACTTCATCCAGCAGTCTTCATGTGGAGGAGTGGGGAATCAAACCTAGTTCTTCAGAGCAGAGTCCGCCCCTCTTAACCACTACACCACACTGGCTCTACCACTGGCCTGTTCCCTAAGCTTTATCCCAAGTGCATGGACAAGAACAAAACTTCACTGAAAACTATCTACATTAAGAGAGTGAAATGTTGCTTACAGAGCTCTTGAGCCATCAGAGTTAAGACAGCAACCATGCTGTTTTAGAATGCATCTACTGTGCAATCCTGTAACTCCAGATATAAATACGGGGTATCTCCAGGACTGTCCATCTGATTAAATTTGATTAAAATCTGTTTCCTGTTTTACTGTAGGACTTTTAATCCACGAAACCAACATAGTAAACTTTACTTTAGCAGAATCTCTGAGGGAGAGAGAGAGATATTGATTGATTGATTGGATTTATACCCAAAGGCGTCTCAGAGTGGCTTACAAACTCCTTTCCCTTCCCACAACAGACCCCCTGTGAAGTAGGTGGGGCTGGAAGAGCTTGACAGAACCTGCTCTTTTTCAAGAACAGCTGTGCCAGAACTATGGCTTGCCCAAGGTCATCCAGCAGGTGCAAGTGGAGGAGTGGGGAATCAAACCCAGTTCTCCCAGATTAGAGTTGGCACACTCAAGTCAGTTACCTACAACCATGCGGCTGGTATAGATGTTCCTTGCCCATAATCTGCACAGTGAAGCTTTAACCTTTCTGAGCTATGTGCCTGTTTTTTAATCTGTATCTCTGGGGCCCTCCACCCTAGCCCCCACAGTTGAAAATGTTCCTACAGCCTGCAACAGTACATAAGGAAAACTTGTTTCAGCTCAATTGCCATTCAGAGTTCTTTTGTTGAAAGCAGCAATAATTGTCACCGCTATTAAAGACGGCAATACATTTCCCTCTCCTTGGAAGACTGATCCTGAAGTGTTGGCAAATAGTCCACAACAGTCATATGATGAGAGGTACAAAACAATCTTCCCTCCTATGAAGCGCAGTTGCTATTCCCATGGCACACCTGCTAACAAATTATCAAATCCATCTTGTAAAACAACCACATCTGAACCTGCCTCTAAGGCCTTTTGTCCTACCATAGTCAAGTTCAGCACCACTTGAGCAGATCCAGGTTCCTGAAGAGTGTGAGTACAGATGCAAAAGTTGGAATTTCCATAAGATAATATAGAAAGAGACATTTTATGCTAGTTTACATGATAAATTTCCGCATTCTATCGTTCAAAGAGAAAAGCTGGGAGGCAACACCCAGAGATGAACTTATACAATACAGAACAAACATGGGTGCTGCCAGGCAGCATTTAGATAAATACACGCCAGCAGGAGATCCCTGCAGTCGAATGAGGAAATACTGAACACGACATTATGCCACAGACCATGTTTAAGTGTTACAGGATCTACATGGGGGGGAAACAGCCATGTTTTCCCCATTACATGCTATTTAGCTCTCAGAGCCACCAAACCCATCTCTGAGAGCACAGCTACTAAAAATATATGTATAGCCACAACAATGGAGAAGACAACTGCAAATATCATTTGTGATCAAGATGGATAGCCATGTCAGTCTGACTGTAGAAGAAGAAAAACAGTAAGAGTCCAGCAGCACCTTAAAGATCACATCAAACAATCCATTTTCTATAGCCAAACCCTATGCTATAGTAACATCTGCTCCAACCCCTCAGACAGAGATACGGCACTTGAAGGATGTGCAGGAGGCATTTTTGCAACTATACTATCCTCCTGATATGGTAAGAAGGATGACTGGAAAGGCCAGGATGATACAGGGACAACTTGCTACAAGACAAGTCCAAAGAAAATGACAACAGAACACCACTGGTGGTCACATACAGCTCACAATTCATGCCAGTTCAACGCATTATTAATGGCCTACAACCCATGCTGGATAGTGCTTACAGATGGCCTGCTAGCCTAAAACAGCTTCTCACCTGCAATGATAAACTACTTAACAGTAATGTGGACTCTGGTACCAGAGCCTGCAACAAACCAAGATGCCAACTTTGCTCTCACATAGATCCTAGCAGCACCATCACTGGACCCAGCAACATCAGCCATACCTCAGGTTCACAGTCCTGCTCATCCACTAATGTGATTTATGCCACCACGTGTCAGCAATGCCCTTCCACCCTCTACACTGGACAAACATGCCAGTCCCTACAACAAAGAATAAATGGACATACCTCTGGCATTAGAAACCACAACATTCAAAAAACAGTGGAGGAACATTTTAACATTCCAGCCCTCAAATCAGTTACCTAGAACCATGCTGCTGGTACTGATGCTCCTTGCCCATAATCAGCACAGTGATTAAGCTATGTGCCTGTTTTTTAATCTGTATCTTCAGAGCCCTCCACCCCAGTCCCCACAGCTGAAAATGTTCCTATGGCTTACAACAGTACATAAGGATCTGCAGACAGACGCAGTAAATTAGCAATAGAACAGGATGTCTCTGACACACACCCACTCTCCAAAGTGTCACTCAGGACTCCACTCAATCTCATAGCCCCATCAACCTCAATAAGAGTCCAATCACCTCCACAAATCTAATGTGGATCAGGTAAGGCCCATTCCACAGTGGTATCTACTATTCACAGGTCTCTTACTGCTAATACACCTAGATAACTTGTAGTAGATAACTCAATGAAAATGTCTAGACAGTGTGTAACTGCAATAAAGAAGGCCAACACTATGCTGGGGATTATTAGGAAGGGAATTGAAAACAAATCAGCCAGTATCATAATGCCCCTGTATAAATCACTGGTGTGACCTCATTTGGAATACTGTATACAGTTCTGGTTGCCACACCTCAAAAAGGATATTATAGCATTGGAAAAGATGCAGAGAAGGGCAACTAGAATGATAAAAGGGTTGGAATACTTTCTCTATGAAGAAAGGTTAAAACACTCGGGGCTCTTTAGCTTGGAGAAACGACGGCTGTGGGGTGACATGATCGAGGTTTATAAGATTATGCATGGGATAGAGCAGGTAGAGAAAGAAGTACTTTCCTCATTTTCTCACAATACAAGAACTCGTGGGCACTCAATGAAATTGCTGAGCAGTCGGGTTAGAACAGATAAAAGGAAGTACTTTTTCACCCAAAGAGTGATTAACACATGGAATTCACTGCCACAGGAGGTGGTGGCAGCTACAAGCATGGACAGTTTCAAGAGGGAATTAGATAAATATATGGAGCAGAAGTCCATCAGTGGCTATTAGCCACAAGGCATAGATGGGAACTCTCAGTCTGGGGCAGGTGATGCATTCTATTCTTGGTGCTGGGGGGGGGCAGCAGTGGGAGGGCTTCTAGTGTCCTGGCCTCAGTGCTGGACCTCCTGATGGCACCTGGTATTTTTGGCCACTGTATGACAGAGTGTTGGACTAGATGGGCCATTGACCTGATTCAACACTGGCTTCTCTTATGTTCCTGTGTTCTTAATGTAGGAAGGTGCACTGCTTCAGTCTCAAGCTCCTATTCCTCCCTGGACTGTAACCATGTTCCTACGCTCTTCAAAGCAACTTGTTCCACAACACGAGAACTCCTGGCCTAGCCTGCCCTACTTCTGTCAAGCAAGCACTGGATATGCCCAGCTGTATCACTGCAGGGCTTTATGCGGAACCAGGGCATGAGTTCAGGAGCACTTCTGAAAGCCTCCAGATCCTGGAATGGGTCCAGAACAAGCAGGGGCTAGACAAGAAGAAAAGAGGAGGGCTATAGGAGGAGGAGGAGCCGTGCCATGGAGGCAGACACTAATCTGCTGCTCACCTGAGAATGGCCTGGGCGGCAAGGAACGGACATGGCTGGAGATCCTCCCATAACACGTCAAAGGAAGAAGGCCCACAACTCTCCTTAGCTGCCAGGGGAGGCAAAAGAAACAACTTCCTTCTCTCTGGCAGAGGCTTGGCTGAAGGGGCTCCCAACACTCCCTAGAAAATTTAAAATCCAGGAAGTGACGAGCAGCATCCTTCTCAAATAGGCAGCTGTCCCAACCTACAAAGGGACGCCGCTCCTACTGCAGTTCAACAGATGGGTGTTTTGAACACTACCTTTTTAGGCAACCCAGGGATTTTTCCATAGCTGGACAGCATTTGAAACTCAGGACTCACAAATCTCAGCTAGAGACTTTATTCACTGGGCCACAATGGCACCCTCAAATAAGAGAGCTTCATCTGCTCATACTGTGCTAACCTCTGTCCCTTGATTGCTGGTCAACAAGGAAACGGAGCCACAGCTCAAGCTTTCAGCTCCGAGCACAGCCTGCTGGCAAAGGCTACTGCTGCCGCTGCCTTCACATACTTCCCTTATTTCTGCAACAGCAGTGTAGGAACCCAGTATGACAGGAAGGCCAGGAGAGACCAAGAATCAGATTTGTGCTGGGGACCTTCAGCTGCTGACCTCTGCTTCTAAGCTTTTACAGACCATGGAGTCCTGCCTAAGGGGGAGAAAATTCCCTCATTAGTGGGGGGAACAATGGGATCCAGTTAATGTCTGACCCTGACAAAACATCCTGCTGTATGGCTGAAAAAGAAACAATGCCAGCTATGTTGTGCTTTAGATCTTTTGGAAAAAGAATCAGACTAGCCAGAAATGCCCTTTAGACCCTTGAATTAAGATTCTACAAGCATTTAAAGTGATCTACACATTGTGCATAGAAGTTCATGTTCACTGTTCCAAATGGCTCTATAAAATGGGGACATAAGCAATGCATGGGGCCGGGGGGGGAGCAGGAGTACACCCACTGACTTCACCCTGATCTTGACATTATGAAAATGCAAGATTGTTTACAAGCAATCTTTCTACAGGTATCATAGAAAAGAGCTAGAATATGAAAAGGCTCATGCATAAATTGGGGAATGAACCCACTATCCCCCCATTCATTGATTATATCCCCTTCATTTTCAGGAAGTGTACTCTATGTGCAACGATGGAGGGCCACATTGCCCCACTTCATACAAATCTTCTGTATTGATAGTACGTCTTCCAGCAAACAGAGTAATGTGAAGCTGCAACTGTATGCAGTTGCACATTAAATAGCCATAGCATGTACACATCTTGCCCATAAATGTCATATTGTGCACTACACTGTCATACAATACACACACACGAAACATAACTGACAAAGTATGGTGCCATCATGAAGCAGAACAGGCCAAACAGACAGGAAAACATGGGAAATAAGGGAAGCAGATGGAATAGTACTTTCTGGAGAAAAGGAAATCTGTGTAGGGTTCAACACTGCCAGCTTTGTCTGCTTTCACAAACTCTGCTGTAACCAAACCTTACAGCAACTAGAAACTTGCCTTTTAAATTCTGTTCACCACTGTGAATGCATCACTGCTCTACAACAGACTAGTAAATTGCAACTCCTCCCACAACCTGGAAGTCTTTGTAAATTTCTCCAATCGGCCATCAAGATTGCCTCAAATGGGAACCAGGTACCAACCCATATTTATCATAAGATATTTATTCAGATGTGAGTGAACATGGCAGGATAGTGACTATGAGCCCTGCTGGGTCACAGCAGTGACGGTCCATCTAGTACGGCATCCAGTTTCACACAGTGGCCCACCTCTTGCCCTGGATGTTGTCTTCAACATGCTGTCTCCAGCATGTTATGATATTGTCTCTAAGCACTGGTATCCACACCTTTACTGCCTCTGAATATGGAGGTTCCCTCTATTCTCCATGGCTAGTAGCCATTGATGGCCCTCTCATCCATGAATCTGCCTAATCCACTTTTAAAGCCATTTATGCTGCATATCACTCCTTCCTCTGGCAGTGAATGTCACAATTTAATCGCCAACTCCTTCACTTTACAGTGGAAAATTTATCGCCCATTAGCTTCACTGAAAGCCTCTGAATTCAAGTAATATGGGACAGAAGACGCAAGTCCTTTCTACACACTTTTCCCACTCCATGTATATTGTTATAAACTTCTATCATATATCCTTTCCACTTTCTTTTCAATCCCTTTCTAATCACCCTAGCACACCTTTTGCCTTTTTCACTGCTGCAATAACCCAAATCAACATTTTCATCCAGCTATCTGCTACAATGCCTGGATCCTCCCCCTTTCTACCTTGTCCAATTCAGACCCCATCTGCATATATTTAAAGTTAGGTTTTATTTCACACCTTACACTTACTCTGAACTTCACCTGCCATGTGATCATCCATTCCGATTTACAGAGATCCTCCACAGCTCATCACAATCTGCTTTGTTTTCACCATCCTGAAAAATTTGTTATCATTTTCAAACCTGGCCACTATGCTATACATTCCCCAATTCCGCATCATTTATGAAAAAATTAAACAGCACTGATCCCAGAACTGATCATTGTGGGATCCCACTTCCCTCCACTCTGAGATCTGTCAGTTTATGCCTACTGTCAATTTCCTGTCATTTAACCATCCATCCACTTATCTCATAACTGCCAAGCTTACTCAGTAGTCTCTGATAAGGTAGTTTGCCAAACATCTTTTGGAAATCCAAGTATAAAATGTCTACTGGGTCACCCTTATCCATATGCTGGTTAACCTTCTCTGAAAACTCCAATAGGTTCATGAAGCAAGACTTCCCTTTGCAAAAGCCATGCTGATTTTCTATTTACCTAGAAGAGGTGCATGCTAGGTGGCATGTAATTTCCACATCAACACCCACCCATTTAAGGATGAAAATCACAGGATGTCACGTTTGCAATCAAGAACCAAATAGGTTAAAAACCACAAAAACATCCAAACATTCCTTGTACACTGCAGAGATGACAGCTCCCTGATTAGAAGCGGAAGGGGACAGTCTAACAGAATTAAATCATGCAGATCAGTTTGCACTGCCTCACTCACTGAAGCCTTACTGGGTGGAGTTTTGTCTTTCAGTACAACAAGAAAGTGACCTAAAAAAGCACACTTATAAGCCTTAGTCACATGAGACAGGAGCATTACTAAAGCAAGTACGTGACATTTCCTGAATGAAGGCAGGACTTATCAGCTTCCCAAGCAGGCCAGCCAAGACCATGTAATATATAAAATTAAAGACTTCCACGTTTCAGGCTGCCAGAAATGGTAAGAGAGTCAACCAAGCTTTCAAGATACCAACCCTATATTGATCTAAACAGCCCCATAATACCGCAACAGTTTCCTCCTCTTCCTTTATTTTACCTAAACTTTATTTCTTCAACAGAATTGGGGGGGGGAGATGCTAAAGTGCAAGCAACAATAAGAAATTTCAACAAAGCCTCTGAAGTTTTTGTAAGCCTGCATTCTAACTGCTGGTCTCACTTATAGTATAATGCCTACATAAAACCACCAACCACCAAAACAGCTCAAAACTGGAGGCAAACTTTCTCCTGGTGCTATCCACAGGCAGGATTTTCAAGGGATTAGCACGCACTTACTTTCTAACCACCCTTCTCTCCATCCAGTACCTATGACCTAGTGACAGAGCACATGTTTTTGATGCCTAAGAGTCCAAGTTCAATCCCTGGCATCTCCACCTAAAGGGGTATCAGATTGCAAGCATTGGGAAAAGAGCTTCCTCTGCTCGGGACCCTGGAGAGCTAATGCCACTCACAGCAGATAGTACTGAGCAAGATGAACCAATGATCTGTCTCAGGATGGCAGGGTCATAGGTCCAAGCAGCTGTTACCTGTTACTCCTTAATTGTAATCACCATACACTCAAGAGAGCAAACTGCACAAAAACATGGCCAAGTCTACTCTGTGGATAATCAAAGCCAGATTTGATCACAAGGACAAATATGCAAGATCCCATGTATATACTCGGCAGTGACAGCTATCACCCATAATTCCAAGAAACCAAGATTATGCCAAGATAGGAAACGTTTACTTCACACAAGCACCTTCTCACATGGAAAGATAGACATATACTCATGTTTTACGATGCAGCAAACATGTTTGTTAACTACTTTAAATGGCTGGATAGTGCTATATAAATGCAAGGACTATTATTAGTATCTGATTCAAGTGCTACAGCTAATTAGAACCTCCATTTCTCCCATTTAAAAAAAACACACCACTTTAAGGGTGTGTTATTTTTTCCCCGAGGAGGGAGATGGAATGAATAAAACAGTAGTTTTATTTATCTGGCCTGTAACTCACCCTGCCCCAAAGGCTTGAGGAGGGCAGCAATCTCATATTCTTCCCAACCAATGGCTAGCAAGACCTCTGCCGAGTAAAAACATACTGTTTTTCTAAGATGTTGATGAGTCCCCAGGGAAGAAAGTAAGACTCTTAAAAACAGCATTGAGAGCTAGCCAATTCACATTAAAGAATCTCAACACAAGCATGTCATGCAGATGAACGGCGTTGGAAAAATGCTGCACATTTGCTGCTTGAGCTGCAACAACCTAATTAACTGCCGTCCTGGCTCTGTGTCTTCAAAGAGTAGTTTCACACAGTACATAATGCCAAAGTCAGGTCCTCCACCAACGACACGCACTATGGGTATTATGACCTTTGCCAGTATCCTAACAGCAAAGCCAGAGGATTTCTGTCTCTTGTCTGCATTCAGGCTTACTTACAAATTTTATACCCCATCTTTCTGCCCTTTTCAGGGCCACCAAGTCACATCTAGAGAAGTGCAGGTTGAGGGGGGGACATGATCGCTCTCTTTAAGCATTTGAAAGGCTGTCACTGAGTGAAGGGCAGGGAGCTGTTCCTGTTGGCAGCAGAGGAGAGGATTTGCAATAACGGGTTTAAATTGCAGGCAGAAAGGTGCCGGTTGGATATTAGGAAGCATTTTTATTTGGCGGTATCATCCATAATTCTGAGAAGCAAGTTGAAATAGAATAGTTCAGTGGTGGAATATGCTGCCTAGGGAGACACTGAGCTCCCCCTCACTAGCAGTCTTCAAGCAGCAGCTAAACAAACACTTGGTAGGGATACTTTAGCTATTCCTGCATTGGGAAGGGGGTTGGACTACATTCTAGGATCTTAAAATAACAAAAACAGACAAATCATGTCAATCACTCAACAGGTACCAAAAGCCATTACACCAAGGGCTGCCACCTGTTTAAGTTAATCTTTATTGATTAGTCATACTAGTTCAGTAAGAAAGTACTTTTAGAAAGAGATGAATTTTGATTTTGGATAATGCAGACACAAATCACAACAGCCAAGTACGAGATCCATAAAAGGGACATTTGACCGGGACACCAACAGCCACTTTCAAACATGCAAGCTGTAATCAGGTCAATTATATTTCATCTGATTAATCAGGTTAAAAACACTGCACCAGATTAATGAAGCAGATTTTTTTAGACTTTAAAAGTATATTAACTATTCTATTAATGTAAGGCTTCATTAAAAAAGGGATGTCCTTTTAAAAATAACTGCTGCATGTTTTCAACCCCTCCCAAAGGATTTTAATGAATGAGTCCAGTCACCGCCACACTACAGCTCTAATTACAACTAGCACGTGTGAATGGGCAGACACACCCGCCACAGGTTGGAAAAAACCTTCCATTATTATCCTACAGATCAACATCCAAGCAACGCTTGTTTCAAGGTAGCCAGTTCAGACGTTCAGGTACCACTACAATAATCACGGGTACCGTGTGGAGAGGGGAAATGAAACGACGAACACGAGCGTGTGAACCAGGCCACACTACACGCGCTGGAATGCACGCGCAATACATCTTCTTCGACACGCGCCTGGAGGGAGGGGGAAATCCACGCAACGTGCGAAGCAGCACAAAGAACCGGAGTCCCACCCCCCTGCCCAGCCGAGAACCGGAGAGGTCCAGACGCTCACCGGGCGAGTAGAGCTCGGCCAACTCCCGTGCTCCGGCGTGCTGAGCTCCCCAGCGGGGACAGGCGCCCTCACGCGCTTCTTGGGCAGCTGACGCAGCGGCCTCCGCCTCGGACGACGCCCCGTCCGGCTCGAGGTTGGTCCCAGCCGGCACGCGTTGGGCGCATTCGGCCATGGCCCTCGCGCGGCCTCGTTCCGCCGCCTCTTCGTCCTGCTGCTGCTGCCGAAGGCCGGCCTCGTCTTCAAGCTCCGGCCCCGCCGCTCGTGCTCCGGGACCGGCAGAGCCGCCGGGCGCCAGCGCCTGAGCCAGCGACGAGGGCGGCGGCGGGAGCAGCATCGCGAGGACACCCGCCCAAGGGCTGGACAGCCGGAGCTCGCGCAACGCACCGCCGCTTCTGCTGCTGCTGTTCACGGAGCCGAAAGAGAGAACAGTCGTCAGGCCGCGCCACCCCCTGGCACCCTCCCCCCTGCAGGAGGAGGGACCGGCCAATCAGCGCGGCCCGCGCGCAGCCTCCCCGGCCTATGGAGGAGGGGGAACGTTCTGCCCCGACCAATGGCGCTGCAGCATGTGGGACGAACATCGGGCCCGGGGGCTCTGGGGTGACCGCCCACATTTTCTTCCCAAGGAGGTTGAAGGGAAAACGCCTCAGTGGTTTGAGAAAGTGAGTAACGGTTCGTTCCACAGTTGGGAGGCTTTGTTAAGAGTTTGAGTCAGGAAAACAAACAGATTCGAGTTGTGTCCTAGAGCCAGTTTGATGTAGTGGTGTAGAGCCCCCACTCTAATCTGGGAGAACCAGGTTCCATACCCCACTTCTCCACATACAGCTGCTGGTGCGATCTTGGGTCAGTTATAAATTCTTTCAGAGCTGTTCTCTCAAGAGCCGTCGTTGAAAGAGCTCTCTCAGCCCCAGCTACTTCACAGGGAGTCTGTTGTGGGGAGAGGACATTGTAAGCTGCTCTGAGACTCCTTCAGGTAGTGAAGGGCAGGGTATGAATTCAATCTCTTCTTCTAGCATTGTGACATAAAATGCTGTGGACTGGAGCCCTCAGGATTTTGGTCATCTTGTTACTTTTTGGGACCACTGTTTTGTGATTTTTTTTTGTTTATGTGTGTTGTGTATATGTGCCAAGGCTAACTGAGATTGGTACCATCTGACATAGCTCTGGCTCACAAAAAAACTATGCCACTAAGAATGTAATTTTTTTCAGGGTTGGACTATAGCAGGAAGAAGAAGAGATTGGATTTATACCCTGCCCTTCACCCAGAGCAGTTTACAATCTCCTTTCCCTTCCTCTTCCCACAACAGACACCTTGTTAGTTAGGTGGGGTTGAGAGGGCTCTGAGAGAACAGTTCTGAGAGACCTGTGACTGACCCAAGGTCACCAGCTGGCTGCATGTGAAGGAGTGGGGAATCAAAACTGGTACGCCAGATTAGAGAGTCCCCTACATGGTGCCTGTGGGTGTCATGGTACCTACCACGTGTTTTTAGGAAGTGGGTTTTTGCCCAGCAAGACTTCTAATTTGACTATTGGAGATCTGATTGCCTGTGCAGATTTTTTAAAAATGTTGGTCTGGTGGCAGCTGCCACCACAGCACAAGAACATACACTGTGTTACTGAAGTTAAGCTGTGGCAATCGTTTTGTGGCTGGCTCTGCCTCCTGTGGCAGCCATTCTGTTCCTGCACACACAATGCCATGTCAAAATTCCAAATGTGCCCACAGGCTCAAAAAGGTAGGGTACCTTGGATTATAGCATCAAAGCAACCCTTAATAATTCTGCAGTTGCACATTCTACATCACAAAATCTTTAAAAAATTATCTGACTATTGGTGTCAGCCAAATTGACATCACCACTTACATAGAAGCCAAGAATAGAGAAAAAGACTTCTTTTGCTGAGGCTGTAGATTCTAGCAAGTAAATCCCAGTGAATTCAGTGGGACTTAATTTAAATAAACTGGGTGGGAGCAGGCTGCAGATTTTGCAATCCTGTACGTACTTATTTGGGAGTAAGGCTATTAAACTCAACAGGAGTTCTTTTTTCGTAAACATCAGGGGTTCCTAATGAAGTTGATGGGCAATAGATACAGGATACACAAAAGGAAATTTTTTAACCCAACGAGTAATTAAATTGTGTAATTCACTGCCTGTGGCTATGAGCTGCAGTGGTTGTAAAAGGCCACTGTCTGAAACAAACTGCTGGACTAGATGAACCACTGGTCCAATCCAACAGGGCTCTTCTTATGTTCTTGTGTGTAGCGTTGTGCTGCATGGGTTATAAACCTTTCTAGGTATCCCACAAATTCTGCATCAATGTATTCATGCTGCATGCATAGCACTGAACATTTGCCTCCATTGATGCTGCTCTATGAAGAATTCGGGGTTTGCAATATAGAATCACAGAGTTGAAATGGGCCATACAGGGCATCTAGTCCAACCCCCTGCTCAATGCAGGATCAGCCTAGAGCATCCCTGACAAGTGTTTATCCAGCCGCTGCTTAAAGATTGCCAGTGTGGTGGAGCTCACCACCTCCCTAGACAGCTGATTCCATTGTTGCACAACTGTGACTATAAAAAAGTTTTTCCTAATAGCCAGCCAGTATCTTCCACCCTTAATTTAAACCCATTATTGAGAGTCCTCTCCTCTGCTGTCAACAGGAACAGCTCCTTGCCCTCCTCTAAGTGACAGCCCTTCAACAGTCCCCCGTCGATATATTTTAAAAGTAGTTAGTGTAATAAAATGTATTGCTTTACCTATTTTCTCCAGCTTTCTGTTTGAGTATTAGGGTATCACCTCTTTGAGGAACAACTGTGTTATGATACTAGTCTATACTGAGTACCTGTCAGGGAACCTTAGTTGTTACACCAACTAACCAAAGATTACATAGCCATATTTGAATTGAATTCACACCCCAGGTAAATGTGCATAGGTTTAGCAATCTGGGAGAGATACTAGTAATTATAGCCAAATGAAATTATAGCCATATGCACAAGGAATACATTTCTAAATACCAGGTGCTGGAGGACAAACAACTAGGAAGGAAGAATTGGAACTTTCATGTTCTGTTTGTGGATTTACTGAAGGAATCTTGCTGACCCCTGTTTGGAAGCTGGATGCTGGGCCATTGGTCTGACCTTTTCTTATTTCTATGGAATATTTGGATATAATACTTTGACTAATTAAGCTAGGATGTTTAAACATGACCATGTTAATCCAGTCATATTGAGATGCATAGCTGTGGGTGCACCGCCAGCAGCAATTGATGCTGAAGGAATTATAGGTACATCATGTGTGGGATAAAGTAGGCTTTCTCCAGATATGGGAATAAGTCAAGCCTGTCTGAATTGCTGTTTCAGTTGCAGCCAAATGGTCCAGAGGATGGTGTGTAAACTGTCTGCAGACCTACCCTCATCCTACTTCTATCCCTATCCATTTGTTTTTGTACTTCTTAGAGCCTGATCCTATGCATGTTAAGTATAAATAAGACCAATGCCTTGATGCCTCTCTCTGTGAACAGCTGTTGATTATCACCACTACAGCATATTAGCTGTTGACATAATGGTGCCATGTGTTGGTTAACAATGCGGGCACAATGCTGTAGGTTGCACATGTGCAACTCTGAATGTGATGGTTTGGGGTTGCATGGTACAACACTCTCTGGATCCAGTTTGATGTGCCTTGTTTGCCAGTGCAATATATTACAGGAATGGATCCAATATGTTGCCAATGGTTCATTCTTGCAAAAAGTACTGGGAGGGGAGGGAATACATGAAACCGCACATCTCTCACATTGAGAAATGGGCAATCGCTGAGCTGATCAGGGCAATTTAAGCAAGAATGATTGCTCAGCTACAGTGCAATCAAAAGCAGAGTTACCCCTTTCTAAATCCATTCAAGTGGCTTAGAAGGGTAGACTTTTTCTTAGGATCAGACTGCTAGCCTCATGGCTGTGTTAGAATTTGTGGTGGATGCCACTTTTGGGGATGACAGACGAATTATCACTTAGATTATGATGCACCTGCCATGTTAAGAAGGCAGCAAGGAAGGAAAAGCAACTTCCTTGACTGGCTGTATTGAAACACAGTGAGCTTTGTTGCTTTGTTTTGTTAGGGCACGGAACAGTGCATTTGAAGCAGCTGCACTGCTGGGATGCATTATTAAAGAGATGATTAAAACAAACAAACAAAAAAATTAGAGTAATTTCCCCGTGGAGTAATTTCCACATTGCTTGGCTTGATAAGAAAATATGGGATGGGGAAGGTCTATCTTAAGCAATTTCATGGATACAGTGTCGTTCATTAATAAGGGGAAACTGGTGCTGTCAATCTGCACAGAAGGCAATGGTTTGGATGCAAGGAAACAGGATTATAGCACATATTTGTCATGTCTCAAAATAGGTGTGCAAACCAGATATGATAGCAGCAGGCTCAGGTGCTGAGTTTGATCTGTTCTACAGTGGTAGGAATGTGTATGCAAGGATTTAAAGTACAGTACAGGTAGACAGGTGGGAAGGGGGAACTGGCACTTTTAAAGCTATATTCCCCTCTGAAACAAGTTCTTAAAAGCTATTTTCTCCCAGCAGGGACTCCAGTGCTGGGTTTTTGAAGGATGTTCCAGGATGCAAAAGTGTGGGCAAGGCTTCCCAAGCCCCATCCACCCAGGCTGCGTTTGAAAACATCCTTGTTTGCTTCACAGGGAGCTGGGCTGTGTCATGAAGGCATCACATCTAATTGCACCTGTCACGGCTCAGGTGGGGTGTCACCACTCTGGGTTTAGGATCCCTTGAGAAGGCCCAGAGCACCCTCCCAAGACTTTCAGACCTCCCTTATTTGGCTGAATAATACGCGTGAGGACCAGGTAGAGTAAACAACAAATAAAAGGTTTATTTTTACAGGTCAGTCAAATATGGAAAACAAACAAGGTGCAAGAACAATAACGATAAGTGGGTGAAGAGAAAAGAAATCGACTAGACTCACAATCCCTAGTTCACTGTCTCGTTGGGCCTGAGTCTGTTCATCTTTCCTCTCAGGGTGAGGGTCTTTTCCAGCAACAGCCTTCCCTCTGGCCCTGCTCTCTTGGAAGAAAGAACAGCTATTTTATTATAAGTCCCTTTTCTCTGTGACTGACTAAAATTGGTGCCAGAACCTCTCAGGGACTTCTGGGAGTTGTAGGCCTGGCCTCCTCCCACTGCTACTCTGGTTCCCTGGGCCTGCTAGGCCTTTACTTGCACAGCCTAGATCATGACAGCACCTTACAGAACCAGACTGCATTGTTCCAGCTAGGACTGCCAACCTACAGAGAGGGTCTGGTGATCTCCCAGAATTACAATTGATCACCAAGTTACATATATCAGTTCCCCTGGAGAAAACGGCAGCTTCAGAGAGTGGTCTCTATGGCATCACATCCCTGCTGAGCTCCTTTCCAAGGGCCGGAACTGGCCCACGCAGGCTTTTATGCGGCCCACAAACAACTGGTATATATAGAAATGTAAGGCACTCCCCCTTTTACAGTATCCCTTGGCAAAAACCTAGTGTGGCTTCCTCCTTATTGGGGAGACTGTTTTTCCTTTAAAACCCCCTCTGTTCACATAAACTTGGTAGATTACTGCTGCCACCAGGAATTAAAAATACCAAATCTTTCTATTATGATAGAATGACCCTGTGTCTGGGCACTTCAGAGGATTATGTGGCCCTGAGGAAGGACTATTCTGACTAATGGGATAAGTTTAAACAAATAATGATTTTTTAAAATAAAATAACAAAATAGGTTTCTGGGTATTTTTGAACTATTGCTGAAGAAAGGAATTTATAAATATAGCTAATAAAGTTGGGCGTCACACACTGTCTCTCAAAACACCAAAACTCAACTCTGACAGACTTAGCCATGCTACCCATCTTAGCCAAACAGGCTAAACTGTTTGTCTTAGCTACATAAGCTAAATGGTTTGTTTTAGCCACACAGGATAGACTCAAACTGCTTCTTCTGCCATTCAGGCTAGAAACCAAACTCTCCATACTTGTCTCTCCAAAATCCAGAATCTCCTCAGAGACACCTCTCCTCCCACATTCTCAGTCATCAGCCAATCACATCACACTCATCTCCCTCTATCACTCTCCTTACATTACTGCAGTCAAACTAAATATTTAAAAGAAACACACACCAAAACATGAAATCATTACACCTAGTCTTGCATATGATTAAATGCATTTATTGGGGCTTTTGTGGGTTCCCCAGTAAATCAATTGCTAGGAATAAATCACTTTTGCTTGTATTTTAGGTAAAAATAATATTGTTAATTGGGTTTGCCTGTGTTTTTTATACAGTTTATATCTCCGGTACCTGGCATTACATTTTATGGCACACATAGCTCAGCCCAACAAAGTGACATTTGTGTCTAGGATTACCAGGTGTACTCACCCGGCCAGTGTGAGTACATCTGGTAAATTTACCATAGAGGTTGCCCAAATACCAGAGTGTTGCCCCCAGATGCTCCCGATGTACCCATGTAATT
The DNA here is from genome assembly GCA_029375565.1 of Gekko gecko. Classification (NCBI taxonomy): domain Eukaryota; kingdom Metazoa; phylum Chordata; class Lepidosauria; order Squamata; family Gekkonidae; genus Gekko; species Gekko gecko. The sequence goes on from JAPDNY010000006.1 coordinate 158,328,338, forward strand.
TCTGGGTGATGTCAGCACATTGGGGGGCTCTGGTAAAACCAAAAGTGGCCCAAAAGCATCATTTTGGGGGTGGGATTCCCCCCTGCCGGACAGTTGGCCAGCAGCAGGAAAGCACCCCCCAAAAGCAGGGGCTCCCCCTCCCATGGCGGGGGTTTGGGAACCCCATTTGTGTCAAATCTGGCCCTCATAACAAATAAGTTTGACACTTCTGTTCTGTGGCATTATAGCATCATTTAAGTCCCTTCCCTTCCCAAACCTCACCTTCTTCAGGCTCCACCCCCACAATCTCCAGGTATTTCCTAACCCTAACCCTATTCCATGTGGCACTAGATTCATGAGAGGCTGATACTGATCCATTGTAAGATTTATTTATTTACTACATTTATAGCCTGCTTTCTCCCCAATAGGGTCCCAAAGTGGTTTCCACGGTGCCCCGCTCCATACCATTTTATCCTCACAACAACACTGTGAGATAGGTTAGGCTGAGGGGGTGTGACTGTTGGTGGGAGCATTCATAAGGGAAAGCCTGGAGTTGAGAGGAAAGCTAATGGTAGCAAAAATGTTAAAATTTATTTATTTGAAATGTGCCTTTCTTGCTGAGACTCAAGGAAGAAGAAGAGTTGGTTTTATACCCCACTTTTCACTACCTGAAGAAGTCTCAGAGCCGTTTACAATCACCTTCCCTTCCTTTCCCCACAACAGACACCCTGTGTAGTAGTTGGGGCTGAGAGAGCTCTGAGAGAACTGTGACTGACCCAAGGTCACCAGGCTGGCTTCATGTGGAGGAGTGGGGGATCAAACGTGGTTCTCCAGATTAGAGTCTGCTGCTCTTAACCCACTATGCCAAAACACTACATCAAAGGAGAACTGCATGCAATATAAAATACTGTTATCAGGCCACATAAGATATCCAACAAACAAGGACTAAAATGACAACACTGAGAAAAAATAATGCCAAAGAACAAAGTATCAGACATAACAGATCCACAGTGCAGAAAATGTTATTACAAAAGTAGAAGACAATGCCGTAGGAACAGGGTAATACATAAAATAAACATTGGGATAGACTACAATCCTTTTCCTTTCATATATATAAAAAATTACTCCCCCCTTAATCATTTCTTTATACTACTGCCCTGTGCGCTTTGGGGGGAAATGCCCCACCTGGACAATTCCATTTTGTACGTTCTGTGGAATGACAGAAGTGAAGGAGCCTCCCTGACCTCCCCAGCCAGCCACTCGACAAAGCAGGAGCTCCCGCTGAGAATGCAGGTTATAGATGCCAATTCCAAGTTGGGAAATTCGTGGAGATTTGAGAGTAGAGCCTGGGGAGGGTGGGGTTTGGGAAGGGAGTTGGACTGAAGAAAATCTTAGATGAGTAGGTCACAATATCTGGATATAAATATTTCTAGATCGGAATTATTATTAACATAGCAAAAGAAGACCTAAATAAAGATAACTGGTTACACAGGGCTTCTTATTCAGCAGTGATTAGGTATTTAGGGATTTATATACCTGTTGATTTAGATTTCTTCCATAAATTCGGCTTGGCCCCAATTCACAATGAAATCAAAGCTAAATTGCTCAGTCTTGCCGCTGCGCAGTTGTCCTTGTTTGATAATGTCATTAAAGTGTTATTCACAAAAGTCTTTGGCATTTGATGTGATAGTTTGGGGTAAACAGCAAAGGAAATTGCCTCCCTGTGTTTCTCCTGTAACTGAACTCTGATTTAAGATTGGTTGGACTAGGCAAGGTATATCTAGGATCTGTTTTTATTTTTTTACTTCATTTGTATCCTCCTTTCTCCTCAGTGGGAACCTATTTCCTTATTTCAATATCTGATTACATGGTTTCATAAATCATAAATTGAATAACAGGGAATTAAGGGTTGAGGTTGATAAATCTGAATCTTGTTTATTACAAAATCAAGGTACAGCATCAACATTTGTTGTTATTCAGTTGCACAGTCGAGTCCGACTCTTCGCGACCCCATGGACCAGATTACGCCAGGCCCTCCTGTCTTCCACTGTCCTCTGAAGTTTGCTCAATTTCATGTTCGTCACATCGATGACACTGTCTAACCATCTCATCCTTTGCCGTCCCCTTCTTCTTTGACCTTCAATCTTTCAGAGCATCAGGGTCTTCTCCAGTGAATGCTCCCTTCTCATTTGGTGGCCAAAGTATTTGAGCTTCAGCTTCAGGATCTGGCCTTCCAGGGAATAATCAGGGTTGATTTCTTTTAGGATTGACTGATTTGATCTCCTTGCAGTCCAAGGGACTCTCAAGAGTCTTCTCCAGCACCATAGTTTAAAAGAATCTATTCTTCGGCGCTCGGCCTTCCTTATAGTCCAGCTCTCGCAGCCATACATTACTACGGGGAATACCATTGCTTTGACCATGCGGACTTTTGTTGGCAAGGTGATGTCTCTGCTTTTTATCATGCTGTTTAGGTTTGCCATCGCTTTCCTCCCAAGGAGCAGGCGTCTTTTAATTTCATGGCTGCAGTCATCATCTGCAGTGATCTGGGATCCTAGGAACGTGAAGTCTGTCACTACTTCTACGACTTCCCCTTCTATTTGCCAAGGAGTGATGGGGCCAGATGCGATGATCTTAGTTTTTTTGATGTTGAGCTTCAAGCCCACTTTTGCGCTCTCCTCTTTCACCCTGAGCAAGAGGCTCTTTAGGTCCTCTTCACTTTCTGCCATCAGAGTGGTATCATCTGCATATCTGAGGTTATTGATCTTTTCCCCAGCAATCTTAACTCCAGTTTGTGATTCATCCAGGCCAGCATTTCGCATGATGTACTCTGCATATAAATTAAATAAGCAAGGTGACAATATACATCCTTGTCGTACTCCTTTTCCTATGCTAAACCAATCAGTTGTTCCATATCCGGTTCTAACTGTTGCTTCTTGACCCTTATACAGGTTTCTCAGGAGACATGTGAGGTGGTCCGGTACTCCCATCTCTTTAAAAACCTGCCATAATTTATTGTGATCCACACAATTAAAGGCTTTAGTATAGTCAATGAAGCAGAAGTAGATGTTTTTCTGGTACTCTCTTGCTTTCTCCATAATCCAACGAATGTTGGCAATTTGATCTCTAGTTCCTCTACCTCTTCGAAACCCAGCTTGTACTTCTGGCAGTTCTCTATCCACGTACTGTTGGAGCCTAGCTTGTAGGATTTTGAGCATGACCTTGCTAGCGTGTGAAATGAGTGCAATTGTGCGATAGTTTGAACATTCCTTGACATTGCCCTTCTTTGGGATTGGAATGTACACTGACCTTTTCCAATCCTGTGGCCACTGTTGTGTTTTCCAAATTTGTTGGCAAATTGAGTGCAGCACTTTAACAGCATCTTCTTTTAAGACTTTGAATAACTCAGCTGGGATACCATCACCTCCACTAGCTTTGTTATTAGTAATGCTTTCTAAGGCCCATTTAACTTCGCTTTCCAGGATGTCTGGCTCGAGGTCAGTGATTATACCATCGTGGTTGTCAAGGACATTGAGGTCCTTCTTGTATAGTTCTTCTGTGTCAGCATCAACATACTATATTTATATGCCAGAAAATTCAGTTCCTAATTACATGAAGAAATGGAGGAAGGCATTAGGTTATGATATGGATTCAGGAGTGTGATCTTATCTATTTTCATATGCTTCCTCCTTCTTAGTGTCCACCCTGTTTAAGGAGAATATCTGTAAGATGTTGCATAAGTGGCATCTTTCACCTGTTTGCATTACGAGCATTTAGACTTTAAATTTTAGAGAAATAGTCATGGTCAATGTTGGTTATGTGAGCAGCTGACTGTTAAATTTCTGCACATGTGGTGGCATTGTAATTCAGTGGAACTTTGGGGGTGATTTAATAATTAGATCAATGTCTGTGGCCTTTGGAATGAACTTGAGGAAATCTATTGGTTTTGCTTAATTATATGGAGTCTACTAAAAAAATCAGATTATTGCAAGGTATCTATTGACACCAGCAAGGCTGGTTTTTGCCAAAGTTTGGAAATCTAAGCATAGACCTTTAAGGAATTATAAGTTAAATAAAGTTAAAGAACTATGTTAAGTTATTAAAACTAACCATGCTGCAAAAAATCCCAAGACATTGAAAAGCTTATGAGAACTTGGACTTCTGTAATTTTGAAAACTGAAAATGGATATTAATATGGTAATATGAATAAGAAGCTTAACTAAGCCAATTTTGACTTTGGTTATATTTAGGGTAGCCAGCTCTGGCTTAGGAAATACTTGGAGATTTGGGGGTGGAGCCTGTGGAGGGTGGGGTTTGGGGAGGGGAAGGACAATCCACCTTCCAAAGCAGCCATTTTCTCCAGGTGAACTGATCTCTGTTGCCTAAAGCTCAGTTACAATCCCAGTTGATCTCCAGCCACCACCTGGAGATTGGCAATCCTAGTTATATACTTTCTTACTCTTGATTTTCTTTGGTTAAAAATTATAGAAGAGTGTCTTGATTTTTTCATATTTTTCTATATATTTTCTGTAATTTCAGTTTATTTTAGTAAAATTAAATTAAAAAATAAGTCAGTGGCTTGCTCAGCAACTACCCCTTCTTTGAGCTGCTTATTGTTCTCTTTATTGCTAGCTGTTCTAGTTCAGTCCTCCCACTGACACCCACCTTCTTGCTCTTCATCTTTTCTCCACCTGGATCACTCAGGCCTGGTTGACAGAATGAGATGGTAATACAGTAAATTGCTGAGGTAGTAGAACATACCATACAACTTCGGGCTCCAAGTGAGGGTTGCCGTGTTCAAAGGTCCCCTAGGTTAATAATTCTCTATAACTGGAAAACTTAACACAGCATACAAAGGCACAGGCTGGAATGGTTCCCTGAGATATTTTTTTTTTATTTGTAGGGTAATATAAGGTAGCCAGTTTCCAGGTGGTGTCTGGAGATCACCTGGTATTACAATTCATCTCCAGGCAACAGAGATCAGTTCACCTGGAGAAAATGGCCACTTTGGAAGGTGGACTGTATGGCATTCTACCCCATTGAAGTCCCTCCCTCCCTAAACCCCACTCTCAAAATCTCCAGGAATTTCCCAACCCAGAGCTACCAACTAGGAGCATTAAAAAACAAAACATTAAAAATTACATATGAAACCAATTCCACCATAAGAACGTTCCAAAACATTATAAAGAGATATTTTTCTTTAAACTTATGAGAGTGGAACCGTAAATCTTTCAGACTTCTAGCTTCAGTAACAAAGCTACTTTCCATTTAGAGACAGAGGTGACCTTTCCTGTTTTCCAGCAAGCCGCAGGACGTAAGCAACATTCTTATGGCTGCCTTCTCCTTACAATGGCCTCTCTTAGGACTGTCTGTACAACTGCCAGGTCATGAGCATTTTCCTATTGTGTGGATCCAGCCTTTTTGGAATAGGATTGCCAGGTCTGGGTGGGAAAATACCTGGAGACTTTAGGGGTGGAGCCTGGAGAGGGTGGGGTTTGGGGAGGGGAGGGGCCTCAGCATGGTACAATGCCATAGAGTCCACCCTCCAAAGCAGCCATTTTCTCCAGGGGAGTTGTAAAAGCAGGAGATTTCTAAGCCCCACCTGGAGGCTGGCAACGCTATTTTGGAATGGTCTACCAGAATGGGTGCAGAGGGCTTCTTCACTCAGTACATTTAGACATGGATATTCAAGACTCTGGCACTTCATTCTGCTGCTTGTGTAGGCCAGGTTTGTTAATTAATATGGCACTTCTGAGAACTGGAATTCAGGAGGTCAGTGCAAATAATTTAACTTGCTCAATAGGTTGAGTACTGCTAAGTGTCAGCAGTTGTTTTAATAAGCCAACAGCATGTAGTCAAGCAAATCCTCAGCACTGGTGGAAAGACAGCCAGGAATGTTCTGAACCTGCAGCAATTTAAGGGACTCATACCTATGCTAGTAATTTCTCCCTCAAGATTTCCTGCTGTGAGAATCTGTGGGCTGGAACAATGGCGGGATTTATATTTGCTCTGAATCCTAGGCATGTATGCTCAGTAGCAAATCCCATTGCGTTCAGTGGGACTTACTTCCTAGTAAGTGAGCTTAGAATGGCAGCCTATTCCAAGTCCAAGTCCAAGTCGATATGATTTGTACTCATTAAGGTTTTATAAAAGTATTTATAATCCAGTCCCATCAAAGCCTGCCCTGACCTGGATAGCCCAGGCTAGCCCGATCTCATCAGATCTTGGAAGCTAAGCAGGGATGGCCCTGGTTAGTACTTGGATGGGAGACCTCAAGGAATATCAGGGTTGCTATGCAGAGGCAGGCAATGGCAATCCACCTCTGTTCATCTCTTGCCATGAAAACCCTATGGGTGACCATAAAGAAAGAAAGTCTGCTCATACATGTATTGATGATTTCAGTGGGATTTGCTCTTAAGGAGATGTACATCATAGGGGAAGAGCCAATCTGTAAGGGGCACATTTTGCAAAAACAAACAAATAAATTCTGTGAGGCTTAAACCCACCTCCCTTTTGTTGATCATTTGCTTTTTGAGGGGGCTATGTGATGATGTCACCCAGGGTGACATCATTTGCTCACAGAGACTGTGTGTATTAGCCAAATTTCATTGGCTAGTATAAACACGATTACCTCACTGTTTCAAGGAAAAAGTGAGTGACTTGAAAGATAGAAATGACAGCAGTGCAGCAGTTGACGTTGGTGGTGTGAACACCAGCACATTGGCACAAAAAGGATAAATGAGAGAAGATTCGGGAGACATTCTGGGCTCCCTGAAAAGCCCCTTTTTGTGCTAATCATGTACACAGTTGAATATTCAACTCAGTCCTAAAATACATAGGGCTGCCAAGGAATAGCATACCACATTGCCTAGGTTTTCAGAAAGTGATTCTCATCTCTCAAAAAGCAATTCCCATATATTACCAGATCATAGTAATCCAACCCAATCAACCCTGTCGGCAAGGTGGCGCTTCCCTATAGTCCATGGTTCTCAGGCTGCCCATCTAACAGCTACAGCAAGAATCCCCAAACTTAATGTGGGGCACATTAAGAAGTCTGACACAGGGTGGTGGGTTATAACTACAAATTGGCTGATGCATAGGGTTGCAATTCCCCAGGTCTGGGCAAGGAATCCCCGGGTTTGTGAGCCAGCTGGCCAGCAGGGGAAATCCTGCCCCTAAACAGCAACATCACCAAGTGATGTCCCCGACAGGATGACATCACCTGGAAGTGACATTATCACGTTGGGGATGTGTGCACAGCAGTGATCTGTTTTTTTGGCAAAACTCTATGGTTTGAGAACAATTTTACCATAGAGTTTTGCCCTCAAACCAGAGCGTCACTATGCAATGTCCCCAACGTGATGTCACTTCTGGGTGATGTCATCATGTTGCGGAGCTCCCCCCACTCCTGGAAAGCTCCCTCCCACCCTGCTGGTGTGTCGACAAGACCTGGTAACCCTACTGACACAAGAGGTGGAAACAACCACAAAATATCAGGGCATGAGATCATGCATATCTCTAATAGTAACTCTTCAACATTTCAAGCAGAAGCTCTGTTTAACAGGATTTGGCAGGTGTCGTGACACCCATGGGCACCATGTTGGGGACCCCTGAGCTACATGTTTCCCTCCTAATGAAAGGCAGATACAAAGAGGCCTATTAACAAAGGCCTCTATCCCCCTTTCTGCGCATAGAAAACAGGTTCTTCTCCATTCCTGCAGTCCTTGATGACCTCTGAATAGATCATTCCTGGTATTAATAGCTTGAATGCTGGGAGGACTGAGGAGGAAACAGGGTGGCATCGCTCCTTTTGTGTCTTCCACAAATGCAGCTCTGCTAGCAAATGATATGAGGGGGTAATGTTCACCTTTCCCACTTCTTGCTGCAGCCCCACAGTGTGGGTTGCCAACTCGCATTGGGAAATACTAGGAGTTTTGGGGGTTGTAGCCTAAAAGGGTGGGGTTTGAGGAGGAGAAAGGCTCTAATGGGGTATAATACCATGGAGTCCACTTTCCAAAGAAGCCATTTTCTCCAGGTGAACTGATCCCTGTTGCTCAGAGATCAGTTGTAATAGCAGGAGATCGCCAGCCACCACCTGGAGGTTCGCAATGCATAAAGCTGTTCTTCTGCACTGATATTCCAGGCCCCCAGATTTTCTTTCCACAGGTCAGAAGGGACTGCAGAAATGGAGAGGAACATAGGAAAACTCCACAGGCCTTCCGTGCATGGAGGATCGGATACAGGCCAGAGATTTCATATGGTACAGATAAACATGGATAATGTATTCAGGCGGCTTTATCTCAATGAGTCAAGAGGAACAAAGCACTATCATAAAATGACATCATAAAATACCATACCATAAAATGGCACATCAGCAGTTCAAGATGCATATTAAAAATAAATACACAAGCTTGCTTCAGCAGGAGGCCAATGTATAGGAAATAATTATGACTAATTTGCATGACCTGAGGAAGAACAGCACATGTCCTGTTTTTACCACATGATATTTCTATTAAATCACTGTAGGGGACATTCAAGGGTTCAAATGATTGTCCATTGATTATTGCTGGCATTCCAGGAATCTTTGGTAAAGATTTTTTGGGATTTTCCAGGAGAGTTGACAAACTGTTAACTACTGAAACAGAATTGTAGAAACAGATGTTTTAAATAAAATTTAATTGACAACAAAGAATGTTCTAATTAGGCTAGGTGTTCTTACATCAGCCTTTTTAATTGGGATGGTAGGAAGCACTGTCAAAGTTAAAGATTGATAGTGAAATACTTTACTTCAAAGAGAATTAGAAATAATTGGTCAAGATATTTTTAGAAAAGCCTAATTGGGGTGAATGAAAGGATAGCTGTATACTGTGAGAGAGGAACCCCATCCCTCTCTTCTGACTAGTGTGTTTTTAGACTTTATATTTTGTTTAAAGCTGAATATTTACTAAGATTATGGTATAAGATATTTGTAACAGCAGCAGGTAGCTGAATTATTTTAAGCTTTGCTAAAGGATTATCAAGCTTATTAAGACAAAAAGGTGCTTGCTTAAAGAGAAACCATTATACACTTAGAACTAACCTGGCAAAGATCCACAAGCTGCTAACAAGCAGAAAGTTGGAAGATGTTCCAGGAAGTTTATGAAGTCACAGAAATTAATCATGCACACCTGCCATTCACTAGAAGCCCTTTAAAAAGTAAAAAAAAAATGTATTGGACAAAGAAAACCCCTATTGACCAAGGTAAAACAACATATTTTACAAGTCTAGAAGTTTTAAAACTCTTCTAAAATTAACAAAAATGTTCTAGGGGGTCCAAAATAAAAACTGATATATAGATTCAGGGTATCTGAATCAGTTTGGTGTAGTGGTTAATTGTGTGGACTCTAATCTGGGAGAACCAGGTTTGATTCCCCACTCCTCCACTTGCAGCTGCTGGATGACCTTGGGCAAGCCATAAACCACTTTGCAATATTAAAAAGGTGTTTATAGAAAGTTAATATTTAAAATAGTGCTATTTTTCATAATCCAATGTATCCTTTATATATTTCCAATAGAAATAACATATATTAAGAATATTGTTATACTTTCATATGCATGTATCCATGTAAAGCAACCATTTTTGTAATGAAAACAGCTAAGTTTTGTACTGAAAATGAACTCAGCCTGAGAGTTCATTCAAAGGTGAAATGAGTCTAAGTAGGCAGCCAAGAAAATGAGCACCTGTATCAAGCAATTTTAACAAGACAAACCTGCATTATAGAGTTGAAACACGGCCAAGTAACATTTGTTTGTCAAATATGTGATTGATGACAAAGAAATCTAAACTGAGCATGTACAAATGATGTCAATAATGATGTAAAGTGAGGAGGAGCAAGAAGAGCATGTAAGCAAGATCCTGCTACTACTCACTGAACATCTATGCTGAATTTTTAGCTGTGAGGTGTATCTTTATTCGAATAAATATTTTTCCTACCCTTTATTGCCTGGAATTGTCTGTTTTACTGTATGGTTTATCGGCTAGCCACACAAGTCAAAGAACCTTAGCAACCTCAGGGCGTTGCTTTCATCACAATTAAAAGCTGAAAAACATATGCTAATGAAGCCTCAGTAGACAGTTCTAACTGTAGCAACTTTCCTCAGGGCCTGTAAAATGGAGCTGTTCCGCCAGGCCTTTGGTTGAGGTGGTGGGTGTTCAATCCATTCTGGGCCCCCTGTCCTGTTCACAGCACTGTTTATGACTTTTTTTCAGTGTCCTGGGCACTGAAATTTCCTAGGGGTAATTAGTTCATAAGACATGGGTTTGGTTTGATCTGCTATTGCTTTTTATTGTTTTACTGTTTTGATTGCTTGTTGGTTTTATGTTGTGAGCTGCCCTGAGACCATTTTGTGGGTTAGGGCAGAGTATAAATTTAATAAATAAGTAAATACATGAAGTTGCCAGCTCTGGGTTGGGAAATGCTTGGAGATATCGGGGGTGGACGCTGGGGAGGGTGGGGTTTGTGGAGAGGAGGGATCCCCACAATACCTTAGAGTCCACCCTCCAAAACAGTCAGTTTTCCCAGGGAACTGATCTCTGTCATCTAGAGATCAGTTGTAATTCTGGGAAATCTCCAAGACCCACCTGGAGGATATAGCCCAGTTTCTCAACCACTCTTTGTATCACCTGTAGCGAAAACAAGAGCATTCTACAAGGACAATTTGTGGCGGAAAGTGCTGTCAAGTTACAGATGACTTATGGCAGGACTGTCTCTCCCAATATATCCCCCAAAGATCATTAGACCAACAGCTGCTGGTGGTCCCCGGCCCAAAGGACATCCACTTAGCATCAGCTAGAGCCAGGGCCTTTTCAGCTCTGGCTCCGGCCTGGTGGAACAGTCTCCCAAGTGAGATCAGGGGCCTGGGGGATTTGCTTCCGTTCTGCAGGACCTCTAAAATGGAGATGTCCCGCCAGGCCTTTGGTGTCCAGTTATATTGGCCTCCCCTGCCTTAACTTGCTTTGGCCTGGTATATTATCTGGGCAGAGACTATTGGTGGTGACTTGCCCACTGCTCTGTTGTTTCACCATGGGCACGCCTTTGTGTAGATCTTATAGGAGCATTGTACACCTATGCCTGACTGCCACCTTGTATATGGTGATATTGATATTGTATTAGCTATCTTTTTGTATAGCTTGGTTGGAAGAATGCTTTGTTTTATCGCCTGTTGTAACCCGCCCTGAGCGCTGCATTGCATGGGAGGGCGGGATAAAAGTCCAATAAAACAAACGCCTACCTTTTCACAAGATTGTTATGCAAACAGGGTCATTTTGTAGAAAAAGAGGTGCAGGAGCTCATTAGCATAACTCATTAACATAACTTATTTGCATATGCCACACCCCCTGACATCACCGGAAGTGTGTCAAAAGGCAACACCCACTGCTCAGGCTCCACTGCTAGCTATGGGGTGGAGGAAACGCGCAGATCTGCCATCACAGAGGAGGGAGAATTTGTACCTGAATAAACCTTGGTCTTGAAGGTGCCACTGGACTCTTTTGGATGGGCAGCAAGCGCAGGAAAGTGCATGGCTGCTTGTGGGACGAGGAGGGCAGCGTGGAGGATGTGCATGGCCTCAAGCAGATAGGGGCCAGGGTGGTGGTGGGGCAGAGGCATAAGAGGAGGCCGAGTAGGCACAGGAGGCTGGGGTGAAGCTCCTTGCAGGCCTCGCGGGAGTAGCCAGGACCCACCTTGCAGAGGCACTGCACCAGGGCTGGCATGAGGACAGGCAGAGCCTGGGCGGGTTGGGTGCCACGGCCCAGGCAGTGGCAGAGCAGCTCGAGGGCCAGCTCATGGCAGCACTCCGCTAGGTTGGCCAGCGGGCCAGGAAAGGCAAGGGGGGGCTGCTGGGAGCAGGGGGTGGGGCTTGCTGCATGTGCCCGCCCCTGGACTTGTTACTACCAGAACTTCGCTCCTGTGTGCTCCTGCAGAAATGTGCCCTGCACATGCTGCTTTCTGGAGACATTCCAGAGAGAGCACTTTACTGGAGCTGTTTCCCTGTGGAGGAGACTGCTGGAGGAAGGCAGCTCAGCATGCCTGGAAAGGGGGGGGCTATATTGGTCTGGGTGTGTATATATGTTACCTCTGTAATGAATGGGATGCCTCTCTTTGGGAGCTTTTTACCTGGAGAATTTGGGACTGAAGCTTGGGAAGGGTGGGGTTTGGGGAGGGGAAGGGCTTCAATGGCACATACTGCCATGGAGCTGACCTTCCAAAGCAGCCATTTTCTTCAGGTGTGCTGATCTCTGTCACCTAGAGATCATTTGTAATAGCGGGAGATCTGCAGAGACCACCTGGAGGTTGGCAGCCCTATTCTCCCCCCACCCCCCTCCATTTCCAGGATTCCAGGAATTTCCCAACCTGGAGTTGGCAATCCTGGTCTCATTACTGAGCATCACTCTGCACTACATAACCAAAGGAATAGTAATGTGCCTTAATGGCTGCAGATGTCCTCTCAGGGAGTCTCATATCAGGAGAGGGCTCCAGCCAAGTGCTCATCAGGACTTGGAAGAGGTAATCCTTATATCTAGCCTAAGAGAGGGAGCTGATGGGTGTCTTGGGAGTGGGGGATGGGAAGCCTGAACTTGAAGAAATGGAGGGAGAGGTAGACAGACCATGCTGAGAATTGGCTGAAGCACTTGGGGAGGTGCAGAATCTATAATCTCTCGCTTTCTCCTTCAGGTAGCGGCTGACCCATTGCTCTATAACAGAGCCTCTGTGCCTGGCTGTATTTGTACACAGAGCAAAAATTACAAAAGACTTCACAAGTCTCCAGTGCTGTCTCTATTGGGGATATAGCAGAGTAGCACAGCCATAGAAGCATGGTATTGTGTGCAGTGGATAAAATCCAAAGAAGTACATTGCAAAAAAGATAAAACTTATATTTATTCAGGTAGATTCAATTCTCATCCATGGTGCAATTGAAAGGAGAGAGCAATAGAAGCCTAATCTAAACAATACTTTTCGCTGTCACAAAAGGCCAGAACATAAGAGAAGCCAATGTTGAATCAGGCCAATGGCCCATCCATTCCAACCCTCTGTCACACACTGGCCAAAAATACCAGCTGCCATCAGGAGGTCCAGCAGTAGGGCCAGGACACTAGAAGCCCTCCCACTGCTGCCCCCCCAGCATCAAGAATAGAGTGCATCACCTGCCCCAGACTGAGAGTTCCTATCTATACCTTGTGGCTAATAGCCACTGATGGACCTCTGCTCCATATGTTTATCTAATTCCCTCTTGAAACTGTCCATGCTTGTAGCTGCCACGACCTCCTGTGGCAGTGAATTCCATGTGTTAATCACTCTTTGGGTGAAGAAGTACTTCCTTTTATCTGTTCTAACCCAACTGCTCAGCAATTTCATTGAGTGCCCACGAGTTGAGTGCCCAAGAGAATGTAGTTCCTTGAATAAAGGATTCTTATTAGTTTGAAACTGACAAGTGGTTCTGTGTTAACTCTACAACTTTGCTAGCACACACAGTGCCAAGAAGCTACCATTGCATGTAGCCTAGTGCACCCTGCTACGTATAGAGATTCCTGGCTGTACCATGCCAGTGAATCTAACAGTAGTTAGATATGGTGGTGTATTGACTTAATAAAGTCACCCAGCTAGAGTCCAGTACTGCTATTAAGGTGTTGAGTATTCGGCCTTTTGCGTGTCTATGGAATCAACAGCTGTTTGCCTCCTTGGTAAAATATCAGCTGCTGCAGTAGGTCTTGCATTAAAAAGGTTATGATGACCCAAGAAGCGAAGTGCTTGGCTTTTAGGAAACCCTCAACTGGTTGGGGCCTGTTTCAGTGGTGAACAAGACACTAATGTTTACACCCAGAGGGAAATAGGTTTATTGGAATCAGATGGTGGTAATACCTGGGGGGGAGGACTGTTGATCAGAATCATGTCCCAAATAAGGGGGTTAAGGGGCTTCTTGGACAGGTCATGGAGAAGATTTTCCCACCAATGGGAAGTTTCTCTGACCATGTTTTTGGTGCCTAATTAGAACATGGGTAGTGGGTTCTGAGCAGTATGGTGACATTCATTTGCATAATGTTAAGGGGTACTCAAACCACACACTCTCAGCCTAACTTACCTCACAGGATTCTTGTGAGGCTAAAACAGAAGAGAGAGGTAAGCCAACTTTGGGTCCCCATTGGGGAGAAAATCAGAGTGTAAATGAATGAAATAACTGGGAGACATCCAGTTTGTCAGAATGTCCTAGAAATCTCTGAGAGGATCAGTGGCTTACCTGAAGAAAGAGGGACCTTCTCTGATTGGACATCATTTTGGTATGGAGGCACACCTTAGAAATATATAAAAGTTGGCCACACTCTAAGAGAAAGGTGTTTCTCCTGTGCCTATATTTTTTCTGTACCAGTCAGTTTTCTCTTTGTCTCTGCTCAGAGGGTCAAAGATCTCCACAAAGCCTCTCAGCCTGAGTCCTCTGAAGAGATGAGAACTGGCCAACTAATTGGCTTAGATCCAGTGAAGCACCTAGAAGGTTAGGCTTTCAAATGCTACCTATTCCCTGAGTGGCATGCTAATTTCTTGCACCTGGATTCATCCCCACTGGGACTAGCACACCTCTGCAGTAGCTAAGACAGCAACTGTGCACAAATGGTTCTTTATACCACTGACATCCACAGCTAATCTGCTGTAGAGCAGGGTGTCAGAGGCCATAGATTCTGACAGCTCACTCAGCTTTCTAGCCCACTGTTAACTGCTTCTGCTCCCCACCTTCCAGCATCTCCATGGCTCATTGGAACCAACAATACCAGACAGGGAGAACATCTACACCTAGGACCTAGGACCACTGTAAGGATTTGCTGTTATTGGGCCTATAGGTCTCGTGGCTTTCATCAATTGTGTTCAGGCTGTAAGTCTTTACAGGTTTGGCTAGGGTTGCCAATCCCCAGTTAGGGATGGGGGATCCCCTGGTTTGAAGTCCCTCTCCCTGCTTCAGGGCTATTAGAAAGCGGGGGGGATGGCCACTGGGTACTCCATTATAGCCTATGGAAACTGGTTCCTATAGGATATAATAGTGAATCGATCTGTGGGAATCTGGGGCTCGGTGGGGCTGTTTTTTGAGGTAGAGGCACCAAATTTTCAGCACAGCTGGTGGCACCTCTCCTGAAAAAAAACCATGTTTCAAAAAGATTGGACCAAGGGGTCCAATTCTATGAGCCTCAAAAGAAGGCGCCCCCATTCTCCATTATTTCCAATGGAGGGAAAGCATTTAAAAGGAATTCGGTCCCTTTAAATGTGGGGGCCAGAACTCCCTTCTGGCTTGTCAGCCTCACCTGACAACCTAGGTTCTCTTTAAGCTGCGCCAGGCTGTGCTGGTGCACCGATTTCCCCTGGCCAGCGCAGCAATTTTTACCACAGCGCAGGAACAGGAGGTTCCCTTCCCAATGGCCATGCAGCACGGATCCATTTGCTCAGGCATCACAGAAACACAGCAGTATGCTTTGTTTTTCCTAATCTGGGCTGGCCAGCGGGCCAGGAAAGGCCAGCGGGCCAGGAAAGGCAAACCTTAGCTGGGGTTTGCTTGCCCTGTGAAAGGGAGCGCTGCTACCCGCCCCAGCAGTCCTCTGCCTCGTGCTCCTGGAGATACCCTGGCCCAGAAGGAGGACTGCTCTGTTGCCCAGCTTCTGCCCTTCCTTTTTTTCTTGTAATAGATTTTTATTGATTTTCCAAACATAAACAGACAAAACAAAACATAAAGAGAGCTTAGTGACCTATACTACATCAGCTCAAGTTCCTCCCATATAGCCTGATTTAAGTATAATAATTAATATACAATATTTTGCAACCTCAGATGGAAATAGTGCCTTTATAGATTTGTTAGGAGATTAGCTAAACCTCCCACCATTAATTTTCCTTTACTAATACAAAATCAAAAACTCTGCTACAAGTTTTCCCAATTTATCCAACTGTTCTGACCCTTAATCAAATCATTCCCTTTTCTATTCTTCTCTCCTATACAATTTACTGTAGATCATATGTATACACTTGTTTATATTCCAGCTTGATGCTTAATTATTAATCAATATGGGTATTATATTTTTTCTGTGGCTTGGTTCCACCTGTTAATCTATAGCTTCTGCCATCTATTTGACATATCACTGTACTTTCACAAGCATGGAAAAGGGGGAGAAAAGTATAGCCCAAGCCCAAAAACAAAACTTAATATCTTATATCATATCATTTCCAGTCCTTCTTATACAGCTTAACTAATACACAGTTAACTACTGAAGTAATATTTTGTAACCCTAGACAAGAGGTATTAAATTTATCAACATTTCCTAGTAATCTATTCATCCTAATAATATTTTCCTTTTTTCTTTGTGGTTAAGTTTCACCTGAAACTCACATCCTATCTTTATTACTAATAAACCTGAGTTTTGAATATCTTTTTGTAAACCTAAATTCGTTATTACTCTCTCTTTCCCACTATTATTCAATATCCTTACTCTATCTGGCTAGATTCATTTTCTTGATATCCTTCTAGTTATTTACTTCTGATTTCATCATATTAATTTTTAAAGCTGACATTGTTTCAAAGTCCTCTAGTATCACCTTTGTCTCTTTAATTCCTTCCTTTGGGTTGGACATTATTATTATATCATCTGCAAACAGATTAATCTTCATCACTTCTTTGCCTATTTTACAACCTTCTATCCTTCCTGAATTTCTAATTCTTTCCGCTAATCATTCAGTCGCCATTATGAACAGAAAGGGTGAAAGTGGGCATCCTTGTCTTAGTCCCCTTGTAACTGGGAATTGTGCAGTGTGTTCACCATTTATTCGAACTACTGCTGAGCCTTCTCTATATATTTCCTGTGTGGTTTTTATAAATCCCTGGCCAATGCCATATTTCAACATTATATTCCACAGGAATTCATGGGATAGTGTATCAAATGCTTTATATACATCTAATTTGAGCAAACCTATTTTCCCCAATCGGCAGTGACTTAATACATTTAATATGTTTCTAATCGGGTGAGCTATACTTCTATTTTTAACAAAACCATACTGATCATCTTTTATTACTTTAGGAATAATATTTTTGAGTCTATTTGCCATTATTTTAGCAAAGATTTTATAATCTTGATTTAATAAGCTTATTGGCCTATAGGAACCCACTTCCTGAGGGTCCCTCTGTGGTTTGAATAATATTGTTATTTCTGCTTTTCTCCAAATGTTAGGTGCCTTTCCTCCCTTTAGTATAGTATTAAAGACTGTGCATAGTTCCGGTACAAGAATTTCTCTCATTTCCTTATAAAATTCCGCTGTAAATCCATCCATACCCAGTGATTTACCTGTTTTTAAACCTTTTATTATTTGTTTTATTTCTTGCATTGTTATTTCCACTTCAAGACTTTCCTTTTCTGTTTCTGTGAGTTTAGTATCTATTAATTCCTCAAATTCCACAGTATTCTTTTTTTTGTAGAGGGTCTTATAGAAATCCATAAAAGCTTCCTTAATCTCTTCTGGGTTCTGTGTTATATTCCTGTTTACTCTAATGGTTCTCACTCTTTGCTTATCTCTTTTGCTCTTTAAATAGTTTGCTAATCTTTTGACTGAATTTATTGAATTTCTCTGAAATTCATCTCTTACCATGACTTGTTTTTTCCATAGTGCCCTAGAGTCTAATGAATCTAATTGTTTCTTCAATTCTGTAATTAATCTGTTTCTATTATGACAGAATTTCTGTAATTGCTGTTTTTGTAAATTCTCGAGTTCTTGTATTTTATCATTTCTTACTGAGTACCATCTTCTTTTTAATTCTTTCTCTTCCGTTATACACTGTCCCCTGATTACAGCTTTAGCTGCATCCCAAAGCATATCTGTAGTTACTGTTCCTCTGTTCTCCTGAAAGTATCGTTTTATTTGGTTTTCCATATATTGTTTATCCTTTCCTTTAGACATGATCATATTATTGTATCTCCATGTTGTTGTTTTTTGTCCCAGCTGACTTCTTTTTCTATGCTAATGGGTGCATGGTCTGAAATCCATATTGGGTGTGTAACTATATTTTTTGGCTTCCATTTACCAAATTCTTTAAGTATTATAAATTCTAAGCATGAAGCTGTTTTATATCTGTTTGAAAAGTATGTCGGTTGTGGCATAAATCCCAAAGCTTCATATGCTTCTATTAGGCTCCATTTTTTCCACCATATCACGTTACTTTTAGTAACATCTATATTACAATCACCTGCTATTAATACTTCTCCTTGCACAAATTTCTGTATTTTTAAAAAGATTTTAATTAAGAATCTTTTTTGTCCTTTGTTAGGGGCATATATATTTACTAATGTTATTAATTTGCCTTCAAGTAAACATTTAACTAACAGATATCTTCCCTCCTCATTTGCTATTATTTCTCTTAACTTAATATCATACTTCTTATGTACTAATATTGCCACTCCCCTCGCCTTAAATTCACTTCTAGTTTCAGCCAGCACCACCCATGCTGGGTCATTAAGCAACGGTTTATTATCTCTCTTTGCTTTATGTGTTTCCTGCAGGTACATAATATCTATGTTCTGTTGTTTTGTAAATCTGGAGAGTCTATATCACTTTAGGTTAGAGCTCAAGCCATTCACGTTCAGTGTCAGTACCTTCAAACTTTTTTTTTTTAAATTTTAATATAAAACCATAGTCACACAGCAGATAACTACAATACATCAATTACATCTGACATCAATTACATAATATATAAAAGCATAAAAAAATTATAAAACCTCGCATATCAAATATAGACTATCTAAATAACAGTAACTTGTATTTGGCCTTAGAAATAGTTTCCCAATCAAAGGTGTCAATGTCTATTTTCTCTAGGATAGGGTACCAGATACTTAGAGGGTTAGAGAAGTCACTCTTGTTTTGAGTATTGGAGTGATAAATTGAAAAATTGTCTAGCATAAATAGGTCCCATACTTTATACCACCATTGTGTTATGCTAGGCACCTTGTTATCTTTCCAATGCTTTGCAATTAGAATTTTAGCAGCTGTGGATAGAATACTGATTAGTTTTTTGTCTTTTTCAGGAGGACCATCAGAGGGCCATAGACCGAGGAGAAGAATAGCTGGCGACAAAGGTAAATTATAATTTGTTATTTTGTGAATGCAGTCTGTTACTTGGTGCCAAAAGCTTTGGATAAATTTGCATGACCACCAGTTATGGAAATAGGTTGCTTTAACACCACACTGCTTCCAGCACAGTGGAGACATGGTAGGTATCAAATGAACTAATTTGGTTGGTGTTAAATACCATCTCAACAGGACCTTCATGTTTGCCTCAATAATGTATAAGGATTTTGAGGAAGAGTTCTGACTTCGCCAAATAGCGTTCCATTGATCCTCGGAGATTTGGCACTGAAGGTCTTTTGACCAAGCCTCTTGATAGTTCAGATTGGTGGTGTGATGACTGTTGTTTAGAATTTTATAGATTTTTGATATTAGGGGTTTTTTTGGTAAGGTTTAAATAGAATGGATTCAAAATCGTTAAGGGACCTTTGGATAGATTCTTGGAATTCGGTGGACTCAATAAACTGACGATACTGTAAATATTCATACCAATTAATATTAAATTTATATTTCTTTTCTAGTTCTTGTTTGGTCATAATTCGACCAGCTTTGAAGCACCTTCAAACTTTCAACCATACTCTTTTACTCTAAGCTTTCCTCCTCCCCCATGCTGAGAGTTAATTTTTATTCTGTTTACCCTGCTTACCCTTCTCCTCTTTCCTCCCCCTCCCGTTCTTCCAGCCACCCCCTTACCCCTTGTGTAGAGCTCTTGTTTGAGGAGGAATAAATCGTCCTCTCTCTACACCTTCAGGTGTGCACACCTCCCCCCTCCGATACATTTAACTCTTTCACATTACTGTTTATGACCTTTTATTTTATGGATACTTCCCTTAATTTTCTGCCTCTATGAGAATGTCCTTTGCCTCTTGTCCTGGTGCGCGGAGGGCCCTTCTTTCTCGACCTCTATTACCTCCATTTCTTCCATCTCTGTTTGATCTTCCAGATTTCCTGTATCCAGTCCCAACTTCTCCAGTAGTTTTGCTGCTTCTTGTGGGTCTCTCGCCATTAATCTCTTTCCCTCTTTGAAGATGACTATAGAAGCTGGGTATGCCCAGCTGAATTGTATTTTACTGTTATAAAGTTGCTGAGCGTATGGCTTCATTAATCTTTTTTGACTCAATGTTTCCTGGCAGAAGTCTTGCCTGACATAAGCCTTCTTCCCTTTATAATTCAGTCCTTTAATTTTTTTAAGGCTGAAAATATCTGTTGCTGTTTCTTTTCTCTAGCAAATTTTTCTATGACAGGGCATGGTTCTCCCTCCCTTCTCTTAGTCTCTTAGTCTGCAGCCTGTGTGCCCATTCTATTTGGTCTTCTTCCAGTTCTATCCCTTGTTCAGATATCCATTCCACAGTACATTGTTCCAAATTCTTTTGCTCTACATCTTCTGAAATCCCATATATAATCAAATTTGTGTGTCTGCTTCTATCTGACAGTTCTGCATTCTGTTTCTTTAATTGGGTGATTTGTTCCCTGTTATCATGGGCCATGTTTTTTGCCTGCACAGCAATACCCTTAACTCCTTTGATTTCTGCCCCTATTTGTTTCATCTCCTGTTTCACTTCTCTAATTTCTTTTGTTATTTTTTCCTGTGAGGCTAACATTAAAGCCTGAAACTGGGCAATTTGCTCCGACAGTGCTTTTACTGTGGTCGCCATTTTCAATTAATTTGCTGACTGCAGCTTCTCTATCTATAAAAGTTGATAACCATCTTCTTACCCTGCTTAGCCGTGAATTCCTTGGTTCTCCTCGTTCCCTGTTGCCTTAGACACTACTCCAGCAGTTTGTTGAGATTTATCTCCTTCTTTTAGGTCATTAATCTTTTGTCTGTTCGGAGTGGAGGAACAATGGCATCTGCTTCTCAGAGCATGCACACACCTCTGGACTCTATGTGCCCTTAAGCCTGGGAGGTTAGTTGAAGAAGGGAGGGAGCACCGGCCTCAGCAGCGTGCTAGAGGTGATCTGGTGTATTCTGGTGCTTTGCAAAGTGACTCTATGTGCCCTTAAGCCTGGGAGGTTAGTTGAAGAAGGGGAGGGGGAGCAGGCCTCAGCAGTGTGCTAGTGGTGATCTGGTGTATTCTGGTGCTTTGCAAAGTGACTCTATGTGCCCTTAAGCCTGGGAGGTTAGTTGAAGAAAGTGGGGAGGGAGCGCCAGACTCAGCAGTGTGCTAGAGGTGATCTGGTGTATTCTGGTGCTTTGCAAAGTGACTCTATGTGCCCTTAAGCCTGGGAGGTTAGTTGAAGAAAGTGGGGAGGGAGCGCTAGACTCAGCAATGTGCTAGAGGTGATCTGGTGTATTCTGGTGCTTTGCAAAGTGACTCTATGTGCCTTTAAGCCTGCTGGTACTTTGCAAAGTGACTCTATGTGCCCTTAAGCCTAGGAGGGTAAGTAATACAAATATGTTCCATATAAATATAAATAAGTTTAATATAAATATATGGCTTGTAATACAAATGATAATAGTTTATATGTTGTTTGTACACTTAAATACATTTTTTTAAAAAATGTCAGCCCGCTCACAGTTTTAACGCTCACACCACTTTTGGCTCACAGGGTAAAATTTCTGCTCACGAGACTGCACACCTTAGAGGGAACATTGCTGGCATGTCACATCCTTGCTTCTGCCTTGCCCCCAAAGTCTCCTGGCTTCATCCCCAAAGTCTCCAGATATTTCCTGAGTCAGACCTGGCCTGTTTAGAGAGAAACGTGCTGCTTAAGACACTCTTATTTAGTTTGCAGCCTAGTAACTCTGATTAAGCAATTGTGCCCTGACTGGCCAATGGGGCTTACGGCACAAAAGGGGGGGGGCACTGGACATTCAGGGAGGAAGCCCACCTGAGATAGAGCCAACTCCCTTTGTTAATGAATTGGCTCTAAGGAACTGCTGACAACCGAGGAACCGGTTTCTGTGTTGGGGAGCCAGCTTTTAGTTATTGTTAGCCAAGTGTTGTTATTTTTTAACTTGCTACTGCTTGTCCTTTCAGACTGGTTTCTGCCTGGCATACATTCTGTTAAACCTGATAGATTTCTTTTATCATGAATTAAAGGGATATTTTAACTTTGTGCCTAGAGTTATATGTTGAACGCTTGCATTTACCTCACAGAAACGAAGGCAGGGGCCAGTGAGGTCCTGATAACCCCCCCATGTTAAGAGAACACCACTAGTCCATCAGCCAGACCCCCTAGCTGCCTACTCTCTCCACATTTACTACTCCCCGCAAAAGGGAAAGACAACATTTCATAGCTTTGGAAACTTCTGAGCCAAGGCTTTCCAGTCTCCAGCACTGCACTCTCAGCCATGCAATCGACTTAGCTGACTGCCACGTTACGCGTATGATGCTTCTTCCAATGGAGAACTTTGTTCTCAGCCAGCGGAACACCCTCCCTGGAGGTCTTCCAAGCTCAGACTTTGCTGTTTAGGATGGTTAGTTACACCTTTCTAAGTCTATGCATGGCTGGAGGTATTCTTTTCCGGGGCATAGCCCTAGTGTTGAGAAGTATTGGCACAGATTAAGTCATTAATTTCAGAGACAAATTCCAGAGACACAGCCATTCTTGTCTTTTGTAACAAACCCAGGCAGTGTTTTTTGCTACCTTAAAGATTAACAAATAGAGCTGGGGACAGCTACGGAGCCAGAGCCTATTTCAGGAAATGCATGAAGTGCATCCGCAGTCAGCAGATATAGCTACACATGTGGATGTAGAGAGGAAATTATGATTAGTGGGGTTAGAGCATGAAGTGCAAAAGATGTATTTTGTGACAGAGCCAGAGCCTATTTCAGGAAATGCGTGAAGTGCATCCTCAGTCAGCAGATATAGCTACACACGTGGATGTAGAGAGGAAATTATGATTAGTGGGGTTAGATCATGAAGTACAAAAGATGTATTTTGTGACAGAGCCAGAGCCTATTTCAGGAAATGCATGAAGTGCATCCTCAGTCAGCAGATATAGCTACACACGTGGATGTAGAGAGGAAATTATGATTAGTGGGGTTAGATCATGAAGTGCAAAAGATGTATTTTGTGACAGAGCCAGAGCCTATTTCAGAAAATGCATGAAGTGCATCCTCAGTCAGCAGATATAGCTACACACGTGGATGTAGAGAGGAAATTATGATTAGTGGGGTTAGATCATGAAGTGCAAGAGATGTATTTTGTGACAGAGCCAGAGCCTATTTCAGGAAATGCGTGAAGTGCATCCTCAATCATCAGATATAGCTACACACGTGGATGTAGAGAAGAAATTATGATTAGTGGGGTTAGATCATGAAGTGCAAAAGATGTATTTTGTGACAGAGCCAGAGCCTATTTCAGGAAATGCATGAAGTGCATCCTCAGTCAGCAGATATAGCTACACACGTGGATGTAGAGAGGAAATTATGATTAGTGGGGTTAGATCATGAAGTGCAAGAGATATATTTTGTGACAGATCTGTACAAAACACAAAAGTTCAGTATATGTACAGTGACCATTCACAACAGTTGTATCTACAGTTGCCAGTCCCCTGGCAGGGGTGGGGCACCCCTTATGCCTGACTCTCGAAGCAGCAGCAGGAGGGGAATAAAGCAGTTGGGCCGATGGCGTGACATCAATTCCAGGAAAAACCTGGAAGTGTCATTATTCCACTCTAGGAATCACCAAAAACTCAGTGATTCCTCGGGAGGAGTGAGGTCACTCCCACATTTTTACCAGAAGTAATGCTGCATTGTCACTGATGGCCAGTCCCCATGCCGTGCTCCTCCCCAGTGTCCTACTGCTTCCCAGGCTGGGCCAGACAACCCTGCTGCCAGAGGAGATAGTGATGGCCATGAGCATCGACAGCTTTAAAAGGGGGTTAGACAGATTCATGGAGGATGGGTCTATCAATGGCTACCAGCCATAGTGATTCCACATCCAGAGGCAGCCAACCTCTGCATGTGTCAGAAGTCCTAACTTAGCCAGCCAAACACCAGGTCTTGTGGTTGTAAGCAAGAATAGTGTTTATTGTTAAGCTGCAATAGAAAGGTCACTGGAGCAGATACATTGTTCAGAATGACTTGGTTACACAAAGCAAGCAGTTATACCGGGAAGGGGGTGAATGGGGACCCCCCCTTCTCCATCAATCAGGGATTAACATGCGAATGGGAAACGAAAGTTACTATACGAATGAAGTTCCCACCGCCCCCATTATTCTCAGACAAGCTGCAGCTTTGAAAGCGATAGGAAGCGCAGAGCCTGTCTCCCCCAAGGTCACAATGTTAGGTCTACCCGAGATAGAGCTTGCCAGGCTCACATTCCACCAGGTGCATAAATCAACACCCCCACGATCCCAACCTCCCGCCCTCCACGCCGCAGTGGCGCCCATAACCCGTCCTCCCCCCTCCTCCATCCATCATGGCAGGACTACCTGACATGCAGCCCTCTCGAAAATAAATCTACCCCTTTGGCTTGTGGGGGTACAGCTTGTGAAAAGCCCGGATCATCCGGGGGGCCAGAACATTTTCCGCCCGTACCCACTCCCTCTGTTCAGGCCCGAAATCAACCCACTCCACCAGATAGAATAAGCGATTGCGAGAGATCTTAGAGTCCAAAATCTGCGAAACTTCGTAGTGAGGTTCCCCCCCCACCAACAGCGGAGGCGGGGCGGGGTGCTTCGGTCTCCATTTGTTCTCCTCGGGCGCCCGGCGTAGGAGCCTTACATGAAAAACAGGATGAACAGACTTTAGAGATTTAGGCAAGGCAAGTTCCACAGTCACATTGTTAATCACTCTCACAATCTCAAACGGTCCAACAAATTTCCATCCGAGCTTGCGACTCGGTTGAATACCACGTAAATTCTGTGTGGACAAATAAGCAAACTCCCCACACTTAGGAACCCAGGATAGGTTCCGTTTCTTGTCAGCCTGGGTTTTATATGCCTCCTTTGCATCCTCCAGAGTTTTGGCCAAGGATGACCACGCCGCCTGCAGTTGTTTGCACCAGTCTCCAGCATCTCCCGCCGGGAGGTCGGGAGAATTTAAAAACGGCAAAGGTGGGGCGTCATACCCATGGACTGCCTTAAAAGGAGACATCTCCGTAGACGAGTGCTGAGTATTATTGTAACAGAACTCAGCCAGAGGCAAAATGGAGTGCCAATTGTCCTGCTGAAAGTTTGTAAAACAGCGCAAGTATTGCTCAAGGGTTTGGTTCACTCGTTCAGTCTGCCCATCGGTTTCTGGGTGGTACGCACTGCTAACCGCCCGCTCCACCCCCAGCAGTGACATCAATTCACTCCAGAACCGGGAAACAAATTGAACCCCCCTATCCGAGATTACTTTAGCAGGTAACGTATGGAGTCTCACGACGTGTTGCAAGAACGCCGAGGCTAGTTTCTTGGCAGAGGGGATCGAGGCAAAAGGAACGAAGTGTGCCTGTTTAGTGAACAAGTCTACTATCACCCAGATGACAGTATTCCCCCCACTAGGGGGTAAGTCAGTAATAAAGTCCATAGAGATCACTTCCCATGGACGAGCTGGCGTAGGAAGGGGTTGCAGAGCTCCTGGGGGTTTACCAGGTCTGAGCTTACTCATCAAGCATGTTTGGCACGCAGATGTGAATAACGAAATGTCCTTTCGCAGCCCAGGCCACCAGAACTGTCTTTGCAGGAGTTGGAGAGACTTTACAAATCCCGTGTGCCCCGCCAGTTTCGAGCCGTGTGCCCATCCCATCACCTCCCCCCGAAGGGAACAGGGAACAAACAGTTTATTATTCTTCCTCCAGCAGCCATGCGCATCTGGAGACACTCCTTCCTCCCCCTTCACCTCCTCCTTATCAGCGTCAGACATAGCTGTAGAGAATTTCGCTACCCAGTCATTGGTGGGAGGGGTCGAGGATGGAGGGGAACTTTTGGCTTGCCGCCGAGTGGTAACTACACCTCCCAACTGGGAAGGCGTGAAAACCGAGTCACGAATCACCTCCCTCTTACTGTCGTGTTGGGGGAGGCGGGACAGTGCATCGGCAAGCGAATTTGATTTCCCAGGGAAGTGGTGCAGCGTGAAATTAAACTTGGAGAAAAAATCAGCCCAACGCAGTTGTTTGGTGTTCAAAGAGCGGGGGGAGCGGAGAAGCTCGAGGTTTTTATGATCAGTCCACACCTCGAAGGGAACCCGCGCCCCCTCCAGCCAATGACGCCAGGTCGTCAACGCTAAGCGGATCGATCCCGCTTCTTTTTCCCACACCGACCAATTCCGTTCAGTATCGTTAAACTTTCTGGAAACATATGCAAGGGGGTGCAATTTACCGTCAGCACCCTCCTGGAGGATCGCCCCTCCCATAGCAACGTCAGAAGCGTCCACTTGTACAATGAATTTCTTAAGTTCATTAGGATGAGCCAACACAGGCTCCGACGTAAAAAGGACTTTTAAGCGGTCAAACGCACGTTGGCATTCCGGGGACCAATCTAGCTTGGCTCCGGGTCGAGTGCAGTCTGGTGACTTCCCTTTTGTTTTAAGCAAATCAGTTAAGGGGAGAGCCACTTGAGCAAAGTTCGAGAGGAATGATCTGTAAAAGTTCGCGAATCCGAGGAACCCTTGGAGTTGCCTCCGAGTCTTGGGTGGCTCCCACCCCACCACATCTTTTATTTTGTCAGGGTCCATCTCGATCCCCCTTTGAGAGATGCGGTAACCCAAGAAAGGGATCTCTGATTTGTGGAATTCGCACTTAGACAGTTTAGCAAAGAGCTTGTGCTTGTGCAACGTTTGTAACACTTCCCGCACCAGTTTCACGTGGGATTTCAGGTCGGGGGAATACAAAAGTATGTCATCAAGGTAAACGAGGACCCCCTTGAATAAATACTTGTGAAGCACCTCATTTATCAGGTTCATGAAGACCCCCGGTGCTCCCTGAAGCCCGAACGGCATGACTAAGTATTCAAATTGGCCCAGGGGGGTATTGAATGCCGTTTTGAATTCATCCCCCTCCCTGATCCGCACTCGGAAGTAAGCATCTCTAAGATCTAGCTTCGAAAAAATTTCCCCCCCAGCTACCGCAGCTAGCAAGTCTTTGATCAGGGGCATGGGGTAAGCGTTTGTGTTGGAGACTGCATTTAAACCTCGATAGTCGGTGCACAAACGCAACTCCCCGTCCTTTTTTTCCCGGAAAAGAACGGGAGCTGCGAAAGGGGAGGATGCAGGTCGTATAAACCCCCTGCTCAAGTTTTTGTCAATAAATTTTCTCAGTTCCACCTTTTCCGAAGGGCTCATGGAATACAATTTCCCTTTTGGCAATTTCTGGTTAGGTAAGATCTCAATTGCGCAGTCTGAGTTTCTATGGGGGGGCAGTTCATCGGCTTCCTCTTCCCCAAAGACGGAAGCCAAATCTCGATACTCTGACGGAATCATTTCTAGCTCTGCTTCAGCCACCCCCACCGTTACTAGGGGCTCCCCTCCCATGGAGGCACCCCACTCCGGTTTCCACAGGTGGGACTGGCATTTCTTGGAAATGAAATTTACTTTCCCCTCCCCCATAGTACATGTGGATCGTGATCGAAGAACCACGCGCTCCCGAGTACCAGGGGAAAACGGGCCGATGGGGTGACGATGAAGGGCCTCTCCTCCCAGTGATGCCCAATCCCTACCCGCAAGGGGACAGTCTCGTACTTGCAAGGCTCTTTCATGGTGGAGCCATCCATTTGCGTAAAAATCAGGGGATCATTTAGTTTAACTACTTTTGTCCCCAGTCCCGTCACTAGTGTGGGGTTGATGAGATCTCTCCCACACCCAGAGTCAATGAGAGCTCGCACTCTTACGTGGGTCAATAGACCCGGGTCCACTAGAGTCACTGTGAGAAAGAAAAGAGAGGGGGGTCTGCTCACCGGGATTTGCGCCTGGGAGTCCGGGACCTGCTGTTCAGCGCTGTTTACAGCAGGTCCGTCTCGTTTCCCGGCGGCACGGTCTCGCCATCCGATGAATCCGATGCTTCGCTAAGCGGCTTGGCTTGCAAGGCTTTCGCCCCTCTTGGTTTCGCCACCGGTTTTGGTGTAGACGTGTCGAACTTTTTCTTGACTCCCTTGGGTGGCCCCGCTGATGCAGGGGAACTTGGGCAGCTCGCCGCGAAGTGGCCCCCTTCTCCGCATTTAAGGCACAGACCTTGCTTCATCCGGAGTTCTCTCGTACCATCTTTCGGTCTCGGGCTTGGTGTGGGATTCTTCCCGCGCACGGCCGGTGTAGGGCCCGACTGGCCCCTGTTGGACATTGCTGCCGCATCATCCAGTTTGATGGTTTTCAAGCGGTTTTCCATAGTGATAGCCGCTTGAATCCAGCCTGTCAACGTGTCCGGGTCTTGGGTTTTCGTGACCGACCGACGAATCTCGGCGTTGAGCCCCAACTTATAGTGCTCCACGAGGGTCCCATCTTGCACCCCTCGGATCTTGGCCGCACATCTGCGAAACTCCGCGGTGTAGTCCCTTACCGATTTCGCTCGTTGCTTGATGGCTCGGATCGTTGCTTTGGCCGTCTTATTGGCGTTCACATCCTCGAATTGCTCCTTCATGGCCCACATGAAAGAGTCGATGTCCCTCAGCTCCCGCCCGTCAGCCTGGTGAAGCCCGACGTACCAGTCCGCTGCCGCGTCTTTCAGATGGGATGCGATGACATCCACCATGCGGTCTTCGCTTTGGAAAAGGTGCCCCCACGTTTCGATAAATCTCTCAGCCCTCACGAGGAAGAAAGGGAACTTTTCTGGGTCCCCATCAAAATCCGCGTCGAGGAGTTCCGCAGGTTTCGGTGGCAAGAACCCCCATGGGCGAGGGGGAGGCTGCCCCGGCGGTCCCTGCGGCCCCGGTCCCGCGGGCTGAGGAGGGGGTAACGCTGGTACGTTCTGCTGATCCGGACCTGGTACCGGACGCTGGTCTTGAGGAGGTTGATCAGGTGGTTCCTCCCGCCGTTGTCGCTCTCGCTCTTCTCGGATGCCCTCCGCGATCATTTGGGGAATGCGGGCGAGGGATTCATCCAGGAAGCGCATCAGGCGGTCTTGGCTCGGTTCTCCACTCCACCTCCGTCTCACCACGGGGCCTTCCAAACTCTCCGAGTCTCGGCCAGTGTCTTCCAGTCTCTCAGCTATAACCAGTCTGCGGACCAACCTCTCGGTGTGGCTCACCCGCATCGATGCTCTTGGGGTTCCAAACCACGTCTCGTGGGTCTCTGCCAAGGGTTTCACCCAGTCTCGTCTGTGTTTGACTCGGGTGGTCACCCCGCCATAGGCTGCCCCATACGGATCCCCGTAGGGCCCTCCAAAGTCGTACTCCTGCCCCCGTGGTACCGGCACATAAGTGTCAGGGGTTTCCGAGGGTACGTTCTTCCCAAGAGGTTTCTTGTCCTCCTTCTTTTCATCTTCGATCGGGAGAGTGTCTTCTTCACCGCTACTCATTTTGGAGTCGCGGGTTTCCGACCAGTCCTGAAATTTGATGATTCTGAACAAACTGTCAGAAGTCCTAACTTAGCCAGCCAAACACCAGGTCTTGTGGTTGTAAGCAAGAATAGTGTTTATTGTTAAGCTGCAATAGAAAGGTCACTGGAGCAGATACATTGTTCAGAATGACTTGGTTACACAAAGCAAGCAGTTATACCGGGAAGGGGGTGAATGGGGACCCCCCCTTCTCCATCAATCAGGGATTAACATGCGAATGGGAAACGAAAGTTACTATACGAATGAAGTTCCCACCGCCCCCATTATTCTCAGGCAAGCTGCAGCTTTGAAAGCGATAGGAAGCGCAGAGCCTGTCTCCCCCAAGGTCACAATGTTAGGTCTACCCGAGATAGAGCTTGCCAGGCTCACATTCCACCAGGTGCATAAATCAACACCCCCACGATCCCAACCTCCCGCCCTCCACGCCGCAGTGGCGCCCATAACCCGTCCTCCCCCCCCTCCTCCATCCATCATGGCAGGACTACCTGACAGCATGACAGTGCTGGGAGGCAACAGCAGGGGACGGCCATGGCCTCTACGCTCTGTTTGCCCTCCAGGATAACTGGTTGGCCACTAGGGATGGGCACGAACTGGGAAAATGAAGGTTCATCCTGATCCGTAGTTTGTGGGTTTCAGAATTGGGCTCTGTTGATTGTCATGGTGACACAGGATTTCGTTTATTTCTTTTGTAGTTCTCTTTCCCTTCCAAGCATCACAACCATTTGGTCTCATCCCTTTCTAGCCCTCTCTGCCATAAAATTCTGGGGGATGGGAGGAGCAGGTGTGAATGCTAAAATATCTGTGTATATGTGTGAAGGGGTAGGTTAGCTTTGCTTGCAACAACTTTCCCATGAGAACAAGCCCCAAGATGTGTGGCCAGCAAAAGCCTTTCATCTTGGAGAAACACTGGTTGCTGGATAGTAAACTTTTCTACTGCTGGGTAGTATGAAGGGGAGGAGTGAAAGAAGAGAAGAGAGTGAATGCCCACTCCATGACCATTCCATTGTGCGATACTGACCTATTGCCTATACAATACCTAACCCTTGATCTGTTCTTTAGTTTGAACAAGAAATCTCTCTTGTGCACATCCAAATCTTTGTTCCTAATAAAGCTTTTATAAAAGATCATAGGACTGAAAGTGGATTAACTCAAGGGTCTGTCAGTATGGGTCTTATGAACCATGAACTTTCACAAACCTTCCTGTTTATCGAACCAGTTTATTTTGTCAGGTTTGTGATGCGGTAGAGCAGCCCCCCATGGGCTAGAGGTGCCAGACTTGCAGCAAGTCTCCAGCTGACTCTCATCTACCTGCCCTCCTTTTGGTGAGGATTGGATTTGTGGATGCGTGTGAGTTACAGTCCCCCCAAAGCAGGTGCCCCTAGGAAAGTGCTCTCTGTGGGGGATGAGGAGAAGGAGATTGGATTTATACCCCACCCTTCACTACCCAAAGGAGTCTCAGAGTGGCTTACAAACTCCTTTCCCTTCCCCTCCCCACAACAGACACCTTGTGAGGTAGGCAGGGCTGAGAGAGTTCTGGCAGAAACTATCCTTTCAAGAATAGCTCTGACAGAACTATGGCTTGTCCTTCACATGGAGTCTCAGAGCAGCTTACAACCTCCTTTCCCTTCCCCTCCCCACAACAGATACAGTCCTTGAGAGAACAGCTCTCTTGGAACTATGGCTTGCCCAAGGTCATCTAGCAGCTGCATTTGGAGGAGTGGGGAATCAAACCCAGTTCTCCCATATTACAGTCCGGACACTTAACCACTACATCCAACTGGCTCTCTAGATGGCCCGTCAGTCTGATCCAGCAGGCTGTTTGCACATTCCTATGTGTTATCTTGTTTTCACTGGATTGTTTTCTAATGTACGTCATCTGTTTTTTGTTTGTTTTGGGTATGTCATGTCCTATACTATTTTTTATTGCCCTCCTTTTATATTTCTAGTTTTATTGCATTGTTTATTGAAGGCTGCATACTGTTTTATTGCACTGTTTTTAAGTGTTCTAATGCACCATAAGCCTCAGTGAGAAAGGTGGACCATAAATAAAGGAATGACATGAATAAATAAATAAAATACTTGAACCAGACCCTGTGTGAGAGTTATGCACAGTGATTTCCTGCAGGAGTGAGAGTAAGTGAAGGTGGGCTGGTGAGGTCCTATTGAGGGGCTTTTTGGGCCACTGCCCACTAACTGCGGGACTCCCTCCTTCCAGAAGATGGTGGCCCCCACCATCCCTGCTGAATAAAAGACCTTCCTTCTCCAGAAGGGCCTTCGGAGCAGATTAAAGAGGGATGGCTCTCATTCTTTTAACTCCTGAATTTATGTTAGGTGTTTTAAGGTTATGTGGATATTAATAGGGAATTTTTTTTTCAGTGCTTGGATCCATTGTGAGCTACCTTGAGGGACTTTGGGGTGGGCAGGCAACTAAGAACCTAAGAAGAGCCCTGCTGGATCAGACCAATGGCCCATCTAGTCCAGTGTCCCGTCTCACACAGTGGTCAACCAGTTCCTCTCGAGGGCCAACAACAGGGCATGAAGACAGAGACCTTCCTTTGATGTTGCCTCCTGGCCCTGGGATTCAGAGGTTCACTGCCTCTGAACTTGAAGGTCCCCCTCAGTCACCCTGGCCAGGGTTCCCTCTCAGCTGAGTTAATATGAACTAGCTCGGTGGGAAGGTAAGAGTGTGCTGTGTGCCTCGGCATTTAGTCATTCCGGCCACATGACCACGGAAAATGTTTTCAGACAACACTGGCTCTTCGGCTTGGAAACGGAGATGAGCACCGCCCCCTAGCACCGATTCGACTGGCTTTTGAGCAAGGGAAACCTTTACCTTTACCTTTTAGATGAAGAAACCCTTCAGAAGTGTTACAGCAGCGCCATCTTGTGGCCAGCCTCATTGGCTTTGTCTGCTATTCCAAAGGTTTCCAAGCAGCGGTATGATTAGCAGTCCTGGATATCAACTCCTTCTCTTCCTCCCTCTCTTCTTAGTAGGGGTGTAGACTTCTCAGTTTCGGGGGGGGGAGCACAGAACTGAACCTGGTCCAGGCACATATATAGCATCTATATTAAATTATTTCCATAAGAAAGTATTCATAGTAATCGATCAATTAATTAGTTGATTAATTAATCATGCTGTTTTAAATAATTTTTCCCCCTGTAATAGTCTGGATCTCAGTCAAAGAAAGAGGATTCTGTAAGAGGAGAGGAAAGATATCTTTAACTGAGTAAAGATTTTGAGTACAGATTCATTCCTGTATGAAAGGAAATGTTTCCTCCCCCCTCTCTTTTCTTCACGACTTAGGCTGAGTGTGTAACTAGCCCAAAGTCACATGGTGTGCTTTGTGGCTAAGTGTGGACTGGAACTCTGGTCTCCCGAGTCTTAGACCAGCACTCTAACAACAACACCAGTCGCATACTGGATACTCAGCGTGAATCTCCAAATGCATCTCAGAGCCTACAGTGCATACTGGCTTCTCAGAGACCCTGACCTGAAAATATGGGAGGATCTGTTTGGCTGAAGCAGGGTTCAAGACAGCGGAATCACCTCACTACAGTTTGGTGTAGTGGTTAAGTGTGCAGACTCTAATCTGGGAGAACCGGGTTTGATTCCCCACTCCTCCACTTGCACCTGGCTGGATGACCTTGGGCAAGCTGTAGTTCTGATAAGAGCTGTCCTTGAAAAAGAGCAGTTTCTATCAAGAGCTCTCTCAGCCCCACCTACCTCATAGGGTGTCTGTTGTGGGGAGGGGAAGGAAAGGAATTTGTAAGCCGCTCTGAGACACCTTTGGGTAGTGAAGGGTGGGGTATAAATCCCATCTCTTCTTCTTCTATTTGGGGAACCAGCTTTATCTCCTCCCCCCATCATGTACAGATGCGCGAGCACACACACACACAACAAAAATTCCCATCTTTTCCCATATATTTTTCTCCAAAGCTGCAAGTCCCAGGATACCAAGATCACTTTAACTTCCAGTATGTTGTCTGTTTGGATGATCTACCAGTCGAGAATAGGGGCTTGAGGCAGAACTGCCAAGGATCCCAAGGGAAAAAAATAAGGCAAGGCAGTGAAGGGGTGTTCCAAAGGCCCAGCGAAAGCAAAGCGGAGTTGGCAGCCTCTGTGCAAGTGGAGAGGATGAGACGGCACTGCTTTGGCTGGCAAGAGCAGCGATAGTCATAGGAGCCGGCACAAACGAATGTCAGGGAGGACATCTGGTCCAGGCATCCAGGGCGAGACCGGGATGAGAATCTATGGATTTCCTGGCTCTGGCTGAGTCAAGGGAGGGGGCCTCCCAGAAAGGTGACAAGAGCAGATTGCATCCAGGCAGGGTAGACAAAAGGGCTGGCAGGGTGGAGACTCCCCCCCACCCATGCCTGGAGCAGGGTAATAGGCTAGGTCAGCAAAAGGTAATCAGCTCACCTGGCTGCTTGATAAGTAATTAGATTTTGCACTCAGGAAGACTTGCATTTGCTGATGAGAGGACCTTGGTAAACAAAGGTGGGTGCCTGGCCTTGCAAGACCCTGGGGCAATGGTAGGCAGGGAGCCCTCCCATCAGTGACTCAGTCTCCCGCCCACTATACCACCCTGGAGCACATTGCATGAAGGGGGTGGGTGGTGGCGGGAGAGGCATCAAATCTCTGCAGTGAGGACCGTGACCCCCAGGAGCCAGTGTTGAATCACTGTGAACATAGAAGGGCAAGGTGAGAGGGAAAAAGATGAAGGCAAGTGTGCAGAAAACTCCCCACATGGAAGCCCCATTGCTGCTGCAGAGACTTCTGCCTTTGCAAGGACAATGAGAGCAACATGGAGAATCTTCACTATGGGGAAGCAGAGCCTGCATCTCACTGTGCCTACTCCCTCCCAGGCAAGTGTACATAGGACTGGATTAGACAGACTAATGGAGGATAAGTCTACCAGCTGCCCTGAGCCGGCCTCGGCAGGGAGGGTGGGGTATAAATCAAATAAATAAATAAATATCAACGGCTCCTAGCCATGGTGACCCCGAGGAACCTCCATATTCAGAGGCACTAAGCCTCTGAATCCTGGAGCCAGGCGGCAACATCAGGGGAAGGCCTCGGCCCCTATGCCCTGTTGTTGGCCCTCCAGAGGACCTGGGTGGCCACTGTGTGAGACAGGATGCTGGACCAGATGGACCACTGGTCCGACCCTCTAGGGCTCTTCTTAGGTTCTTATGTGGCTTTCGCTCCCATTCTGCTGCTCTTAATGGCACATGGCCCTTGAGCTATTCAGGTGATTTTCCAGACTCATCAGCGCTCCTGACAAATCAGTAACAGCTGCTTGAGGAGTAGAAGAAAAGCTCCTGGCAGCTGGATCTGCCTCTCTCTAGTGAGGATTCTCTGTTTTGCATTCATGGCTGCCGCAGATGTAGAAGCATTCATAGTGGCCGTGGTGTTTCCTTCCACACAGAGGAGTTTCCTGTCTATCTACCTCCACCAGCTACCATTTTTCTGGGGGGGGGTTCCTTGGGGCACCACTGGAGGAATTTCAGAGGCCTTAAAAAAATAACTTACTATTACTGATTTTAAAAACACACACTCAAAATGCCCTCCAGTGGTTCAGCAGGGAAAACAGCCGCCCCAAGCGGGTGGCAGAAGGAAAACAGGTGAATGGGACCTCGGAAACTGGTCGTCTTCCCATCCCATAAGTGTGATAATACACACTTCTGCAAAACGACTCAAGAAAATCAGGTTTGGGAAAGAGTGTATAGAGGACGAGGAAAGGACAACTGGGCCCACAATATTGTCTGGATTCTTTCAAAAAAGAAAAGAAAAGTTTCAGGCGGGTAGGCAAAGAGGAGGAAAACTTCCAGGTAGAAGAGGTCAATATCGTTCTGGAAAGATTGGTCCAGCCGTTTCGTTTCTCCAAGTAGGTCACTAGATGGCGCTGTGGGATCACCTTAATCTTTTCAGGCGCTCGTAGATAACGTTGCAGTCGCTCGCTCATTTTGCTGAAAGTAAAGACGGAGGGGTGGGGGGGGGGATGTCGCATATGCTGAATCAGCATACCTGGCGCCCAGAAGGCGTGGGGACAGAATGTCTGTGTGCTAAAACAATCCTAATGAAGAATAGTCGGGTCACTGCAGGTTCCAGAATCCAAATTGGTGACAAAGTTGGGCTATGAGCTTGGATTATTTGTTTCATCAAAATTCTTTTTTTCTTGCTACATTCATAATGGGAGAAGGTGCCTCCTTGATGCAGCCTGTTTCCCATTTGGTGGTGTAGAAATTATTCTGTATTCATGCACTGATGTTCCAGGATCTATTAAGAGGCAAAGCAGACTGGAGGGAGATCTCCAATGATCCGCAAAAGGTCACTTGCACGCATGCATGGTCCTAATTTGGAGCAGGACTGCATACAGGGAGAGAGAGAAGCCGGGTGCCGCTCTTCAACCCTTGCTCAGTTTTGGTAATCGAAGTCACCCCACCCCATCCTATTTTCTCTTTAAAGGAAAAAAAAATCCCCTCCCCGAAAGTCCTAATAACAGTAAGCTGGGCCAACCCTGACAAATATTTGGAAGGGCGACCTCCAAGGAATACCGGAGCCAGGATGCAGAGAAAGATTATCAAGCCACCTCTCTGAAATGTCCTAGCCCCCACTGGGGTCACCAAAAGTCAGCAAGACTTCCAGACTCACAAGTGCACACACGCACGCGCACGCACAAAATATTCACAATTTGACTTTATATATATATATATATAATATATATATATATATGAAAGTACTAATAACTGAGTGGGTGGGGGGACAGAGAGGAGGAGGAGGAGATTGGATTTGTACCCCACCCTTCATTACCCAAAGGAGTCTCAGAGTGATTTACAATCCCTTTCCCTTCCCCTCCTCCTCACAACACACACCCTGTAAGGTAGGTGGGGCTGAGAGAGCTCTCTTGAGAAAGGACAGCTCTGAAAAAACTTGTGACTGACCCAAGGTTACACCAGCAGTTGCATGTGAAGGAGAGGGGAATCAAACCAGGTTCTCCCAGATCAGAGTCTGCGCACCTAACCACTACACCAAACTGACAGGGAGTTTTGATCCATGAGACCAAGCAATGGTTGAAGACCTAAATCTCTTCTCCCCTCCCCTGTGCAGCCTAAGGACGAATGAGGGACTTGCATACTTGCAATTTGACTTTTCTACACAAACAGAGGTCTGGGTTCTTCGTCACATCCATTTTGGATGCCGGGGTGCAAAAGTCACCAAAAGCCAGGAGTCACTCAGTCCCCTTCAAAGCAAGAGACAGTGGCCGGCAGCAGCCATAAGCAGCCTTTGAAGTTAGCCATCCTGTGTACTGCTGGGCTGACCTGTCGGTCTGAAAACAAGGGCCAGGGGACTCTTCAGAGCAAGGGATATCGCTTTGAACAACCTTTTAATTTGATAACCAGCCCAGATGCTTTGGAAATAGAATGGAAGACATAGTGGATAGGTTCTCTGAAGCACGGGCAGCGATGGGCTCCCCCACCAGAACCTGGAAGTGGAGTGAAGAGGGGGAGAAAGTGGAACTTCCCCTGCAGCCAAAAGTCCTGCACCTGATCCTGTGTTTGTGTAATCTGCAGACGGCCTAGCCCTGCATTCCAGCGGGCAGGTCTAACTCGATGAGACACGAACAGTGGAATCCTAAACAGAGTTACACCTTTCTAAGCCCATGGATTTCTCAGAGGTTAAGACACTGAGCTGTAGACCGGAAGGTTGGTAGCTCGGCAGTTCGAGACCTGAGTGCCACATGACGGAGTGAGCTCCCAGCTCCTGCTAACCTAGCAGTTTGAAAGCAAGAAATTACAAGTAAATAAATAGGTGCTGCTTTGGTGGGAAGGTAACAGCGTTCCGTGCGCCTCGGCGTTTAGTCATGCCGGCCACATGACCACAAGAAAAGTCTTCAGACAGCGCTGGCTCTTCGGCTTGGAAATGGAGATGAGCACCAGCCCCTAGAGTTAGATTTGACTGGCTTTTGAGCAAAGGAAACCTTTACCTTTTAGAAGAGAGTAGCCTTGCTAAGGAAGGTCTGAGGAGATCTGTGACTGGTTTTGTCCCAACATTTTAAAAAAACAAAAACAAATTACAGCCTTGCACAGACTGAGGCTGTTTAATCCTTCAATTCCTGCACGGTTTTACCTATAAAACCTGATTTCACCCCATACTGTTGCTAATCTTGGGAGGAAAAAAGACCCGCCCCCCTCCCCGGCCTATTTCAGAACTAATAACAGCATGTGTGTGAGATCAGTTTCAACATGTGAAACCATGTGGAAGAGGAAGACTGCCCCCCCACACACTCTGCTCCCATCTAAACTGGGCCAGTATATGCCTGCAAGGTGATTTTTAAAATCATTGAGAAGACCTGATCACAGATCTGCCAGAGCTCAAACATACCTCAGGGTCAAATTATATGTTACAGTGTAGTTCTGCCAGTGGAATTCCCAGGGTGTTACTTGTCCCTAAGAAGCAGTCACAAGATCAGGTCACTTTGGACTGAGGCCAAGACACTGGATATCTGGGGGAGGGTT
Source organism: Gekko gecko (assembly GCA_029375565.1). NCBI lineage: Eukaryota > Metazoa > Chordata > Lepidosauria > Squamata > Gekkonidae > Gekko > Gekko gecko. Next base: position 158,366,371 of record JAPDNY010000006.1, read on the forward strand.
AATTCTCCCCCTCCTGCTATTTCTTTGGATTGAAAAATGCTCCCCTCCCTTGGCTGCTTTAATCTGAGTTTGGGGGGGGGGCGGGGAGACAGTGAAAATGTGAGTCTTTTTTCTCTGGCAGAGCTCTGAGCAGCCTGAAGGGACCCATGATCAGAGGAACAGTGTCCTGGGCGGGGGGGGGGCATCACCCCGTTTTCCAGGCCCTCCCTCTTGCTCTGATCCAGATTCCCCCTCCCCCCGCCCCAGGAGAGGGGCAGCTGCTTTTTAGAGGTAGAAAGCATATTGGGAGTTCCAGTCACTGAATTCCAAAGTCCTGCACAATTCACCCTTTAAACGGTTAAACACCATTGATTTTGGCCCATGAACTGTTTCAACCCAATCGATTGCAACTTGGGAACCTCTTTGAAATTGAAGTCAGACATGCCCCAGCTTGTTCAGCCTGAGTATATGGAAGCCCAATTGCTGAATTTCATCCCTTCCTCCTTCCTTCCCTTTCTCCCTCTTAAGATAGTTCCCCCTCTGTCAATATTTACACTGTAAGATCCTCAGGGCAGGGCCAGGCCTTTCTCTCTTGATGTTATTCCAGAAAGCACCACGTGCAATGAATAAATTACAGTTCATGAATGAAATAAATGATTGTTGTCAACAAATGACATTCTGCCTCAAAACAGATACTATAAATAAAAATATACTATATATAAAAACAGATACTATATCAGTGGCTATTAGCCACAAGGTATAGATAGGGACTCTGGGGCAAGTGATGCTCTGTATTCTTGGTGCTTGGGGGGGGGTCAACAGTGGGAGGGCTTCTAGTGTCCTGGCCCCACTGATGGACCTCCTGATGGCACCTGGTGTTTTTGGCCACTGTGTAACACAGAGTGTTGGACGGGATGGGCCATTGGCCTGATCCAACATTGGCTTCTCTTATGTTCTTATGTTAAAAACCTAGTACTAATTTGAACGGCCTCTCTATTTTGCAGATTCTATTAATTTCTACAGGCCACCATGTCACTGTAGAACTACTTGCTGAAAATTATTCTATTTGCACTTGGTACACTAACTTTTATATTCAAAGTTGGGTATAATTATCTAGAAAGTTGGATAATTCAGTTACTGTTTTTGTATGTATGACCGTTGTTTGTTTGTGCTGTGAAAGTCTTATATTTCTCTGTATTATTGCACATTGAAAGTTTAATAAAAAGTTATAATAAAAAAGAAATTATCGTTGTGATTGGTACCATCGCCCTTAAATGGGCTTACATAACTAGAATGAAGGTACCCTTTCATTTTTATTTTTTTTTAAATAGAATTTGCTAAAAACTGAATGGAAGAAATGAATTGGAATGATGTGAACAGCTGGAGGAGGTCACGGGTTCTGAGGAATTGAACACTAGAGCCAAAGTCACTGTTCCGGAATACCTGGGCTTGCCTGGATTCTGGGTCGTGTTCCACTACAGAGATAAATAATTAGCCCTGACCTGGGCAGCCCAGGCAAGCCTGGTCTAATCAGATCTCGGAAGCTAAGCAGGGTCAACTCTGGGAAGTACTTGGATGGGAAACCTCCTTGGAATACCAGAGGCAGGAGGCGGGGGCAGGCTTTATTCAGCCTCTTCTCTGAATATCCTCCAGGTCCTCAGTAGGGGCTCAGTCACCAGGGGTCACCATGACTTCCAGGTGTACACAACATACATACATTAAAAGATGCAGAAATAAATAATTGGAGTACCATTGCATGGGGCATTCCGATTTTGCTCTGCATCTAAGTAGGTGTTTGGAGACTCTTTGTTCCCGCTTTGCTGATCTCAGTGCTGTATCACCCAAGGATGCAGGATTAACAGCTCGAAAGCAACTTTGTGCGGGGGGGGGGCAATTAAGGGCAAAGGTAATAAAGCCAGAAGAGCAGGATTCAGACTGCAGCAGGGCAGGACTGGAGCCGATGCTGCTAGCTACAGGGTGGAGCTGTGGTGACAGATAATAAATATACCTTACCTCTGCTTAGGTTCAAATATGCTGTTAAAAATAACCCCCCCACCACCCACCCCAACCATTAAATACTCTGTAATGGAGAGAAGCCTCTACAAAAGAAAACTGGCCGGCATGCCGTCAAAACACTGGGGAATATCAGTGTTCCCTCTAAGCTGAGTTAGCGTGAGCGAGCTTACAGTTTTTTTAGCTCCCGGCTCATGCATATTTTGCCTTAGCTCAGGAAGGATGGCCCCAGAGCAAACTCATTTATGCAGGAGCCAAATCGCTTGCTCACAACTTTAATGCCAGGAGCTCACAAAGCAGAATTTTTGCTCACAAGACTCCACAGCTTAGAGGGAGCATTGCGTGGGGATGTACTGAAGTTTCTTTTAATGGCCCTGGATTGCACCTGGAAAAATCTAAGGAAACCAGGGAAACTAGTCTGCTCGTTTTTACTCACCCACGCTTCTGAATGGTGGTGGCAGCCATGGAAAAGTGCCATGAAGTCACGGCGACCTCATAGGGTTTTCAAGGCAAGGGACATTCAGAGGTGATTTGCTATTGCCTGCTTTTGTGTAGCGACCCTGGGTTTCCTTGATAGTCTCCCATTCAAATACTAACTGGAGCTGACCCTTCTTAGCTTCCAAGGTCTGTAGAGATCAGGCTAGCCTGGGCCACCCAAGTCAGGACAGGTCTGGATTGTAAGCCTGTGCCAAGTAGCAGAGAATCTGCCCCAGGCATTCTGTCTTGATAAGGAGATTCTCTTTTCAAAGTTTCCAGTGATGGCAGATACTGTTTTTGCAGGTGCGAACTGAGGCTTCAAGTGATCCAGTACGTTTATAAATGTGGAGAGATTTGAATCCATATCTTCCAGAAGAAAGCCTAAGACAATTCATTTCGCAATACATGTAGCCAGCATTTGGTCTGACATGTTATCAAGCTTAGCTCCATGTGGGGTACCCAAAGTAAAGAACCTTTGCTCAAAGAAAGTCACTGGGTTGGGCAGCGGCCGGAAATTCAAAATTATTGCAACCCTTGATTAAATTAGGAACAAACAAATCCATGGGTTGGGTCCAACTAGGTTTCTAGCTGGTGAAAAAGGCCAGAGAAGAGTCCCCTTTGACCACTAAAAAGGCCATGCAAAGGATCAAGGGCCCCACATGGATAAAAGCCATGTGGGGCAGAGGCTGTAGTAAGGAGGGAAACTGGGCAAGACTGAGTGGAAAATCTGGTGGGAACCAACCCACTGAGATGTCTTGAAATTTCTTAAAGTGTTTTTCCCGCAGAGCCCAACATCATGTTTGTGCATCTTCTTATGTATGAATTCTCTTTTCATGTATGAATTCTCTTCTTGCCTTTACTCTGGCATTTTGTGGGTAAAGAAAAAGAAGGGGGGAAACAGCTGGAGCAACAGTGGAGAGGACCACGGCTGGCACTAGACCAATCCCATGGAGAGGCAGAGATGGCAGGGAAAAGGATGAATGCTCACCCTTCAATTTCACAAAACTTTCCCCACCCCCAATCCCCCTCCCCATTTTGACCTGGAAAAGTTTTCAGAAAAAAGATCAGCACAATATTATTAAATACCATAGAATCATAGAATATTAGTGTTGGAAGGGATCTTGTAGGTCATCTAGTCCAACTCCCTGCACTCTGCAGGAGCATAGCCGAAAGATAGCCCTACAACATATCTGAAAGATGGTTGTTCAGCCTCTGCTTGAAAATGTCCAGTGAAGGAGCATCCACCACCTCCTGAGGCAGTCTGTTCCACTGCTCAACCACTCTTACAGTTAGGAAGTTTCTCCTGATATCTAGCTGGTAACGACTCCCTTGTAATTTCCACCCATTAGATCTAGTCTTGCAATCCGGAGCAAGGGAGAATAGATCTGCTCGATCTTTTACATGACAGCCCTTCAAATACTTGAAGACTGCAACCATGTCCCCTCTAAGTCTTCTCTTTCCCAGGCTAAACATACCCAACTCTTTCAGCCTTTCCTCATAAGACTTGGATTCCAACCCTCTCACCATCCTGGTTGCCCTCTTCTGGACACGCTCAAGCTTGTCAACATCCTTCCTAAAGTGTGGTGCCCAAAACTGGACACAGTACTCCAGGTGAGGCCTGACCATAGCAGAATAGAGCAGAACTACCACCCCCCATGATCTGGACACAATGCTTCTGTTAATGCATCCTAAGATTGCATTAGCTTTCTTTGCAGCCACATCGCACTGCAGGCTCATGTTGAGCTTGTGATCAACCAGAACACCCAGATCCCTTTCACATGTGCTGCTGTCAAGCCAAGTCCCTCCCATTCTATATCTGTGCCTTTGATTTTTTGTGCCTAGGTGTAGGACTATGCACTTATCTCTATTGAATTTCATCTTATTTGTCTCAGCCCACTGTTCCAGCCTATCTAGATCATTTTGAATCCTGACTCTGTCTTCTTCAGAATTAGCAATCCGATCCCAGCTTCTTGTCATCTGCAAATTTGATAAGCATCCCCTCTATGTCTTCCTCCAGGTCATTTAAAAAAACATTGAACAACACCGGGCCCAGGACCAAGCCTTGTGGCACTCCACTCAAGACTTCCCTCCATGTAGATGCAGAGCCATTTACGAGCACTCGTTGGGTAGGATTTTTCAACCAACCATGAATCCATCCAACGGTTGCACCATCCAGCCCACACTTAACCAGCTTATCCTCAAGAATATCATGAGGAACTTTGTCAAATGCACTGCAAATGCACCAAAGCACTTCAGTTAAGGATGAATGATGTTTTCTGTGTTATCTTATATTAATTTTTAATTCTTAATGTTTTAGCTATTGTATTTTATTATTTTTATACCTGTCATAAACTGCCCAGAGAGCTTCGGCTATGGGTGGTATAGAAATAAATAGATAAATAAATAATAATAAAAATGAAGCTAGATCAAGATGGGTAGCCATGTTAGTCTGTCTTCAGCAGCAGAAAAGAGCAAGAGTCCAGTGGCACCTTGAAGACTCACAAAATATGTGTCAGGGGATGAGCTTTCGTGAGTCACGGCTCACTGCTCTGAAGAAGTGAGCAATGATTCACGGAAGCTCATCCCCTGCCACATGTTTTGTTAGTCTTTAAGGTGCCACTGGACGCTTGCTCTTTTCTAATGATAATGAATGAATATGGCCATCCACGTTCATTGCCTTTTGATTCCATGTTTGTTCTCACCGTCATAGGCTTCAGCCTGCCTCAATTTTGCTGCTATCTTGGTGATTCTTTTGTTTCTTCTTCTGCCATTTATATGCCTTTCAGTACACTCAGGGGCTGTGGCTCAATGGCAGAGCATCCACTTGGCGTGCAGCAGCTCCCAGGTTCAATCCACAGCAACTACCATTTAAGAAGGATAAGATTTTGAAAGCCTGAGACTCTGGAGAGCTGCTGCCAGTCAGAGCAGGCAATGCTGACCTTGACAGAAAAATGGTCTGGCAGCACAGGGCAGCTTTTGTGTGTGCTCATGCAACAGGCAGGCTCACATAGTGTTCAGGAGAAAGGTACAGAGGAACAAAAAAGGGCACGACAATAACAAGGAAGAAGCAAAACTGAAATGGGCACGCTCAAGTCGAGCACGGGTGAGAAATCTAATCGCATCCCTGATCTCAACATGTCTTGTTCTTTGCGTATGTATAATGGAAATATATAGAGATGCATGTGTGCACATGTTCACATATACATGTATATACTTTTTTAAAAAACTGATCAGTCTCTTAGAATAATTTTACAGATTATCCCCGAATCAGAATATATACTCAAAAGTACTTCATATTTCTATGGCAGTGAATGCTTTTTCCAATGCAAAACTGTTTGGATTCAGCATCTGTCTCTTGTGAATAGGGTTGCCAGGTCCCCCCTGGTCACTGGCAGGTGATGGGGGGGTAGGGTTGCCAGATCCAGGTTGGGAAACTCCTGGAGATTTGGGGATGGAGCCTGGGGATGACAGGGACCTCAGTGGGGGACAATACCATAGAGTCTACCCTCCAGAGCAGACATTTTTCTCCACGGGAACGTATATCTATAGTCTGAAGATGGGCTGTAATTCTAGGGGATCCCCAGGTCCCACCTGAAGGCTGGCATCCCTGCTTGTGGAATGCAGTGATTAATCCACAGCCGGGAGATCTGTCTGACTCTTTCATAGCTGGCCCAATTAAAGAACCAATGAAATCATTTTAATACTAGCAGGCAACAATACATGACACCTAAAGATGTGTCTATCTAATGGAAGGTTGCCATCCCAAGCACATTTACCTGGGAGTAAGTCAGTAGGACTTACTTCCAAGTAAATGTGCATTCTGTCCGGCTGTACCCATGAACTACAAAACCCAGCCTTTGCGTCTGACATGCTTCACAGATAATCATTGCATGAATTTACACTTCATTGCTCACAGGAAGCAACACTTTCCACCCTGCAAGATGTCCATAAGCTGTCTCAAAATTCCACCCTGCAGGAAAAAGACGACTTGTCACTGTGGGCTCCTCCTTCCAGCAGTTTCCTCCACAAAGACCAGCCAGCAGCTGCTTAAAGTGACCTCCCTGCCGCTCTGGAAAATTTTCCCAAGGGAGAAGTAGGCATTCTGGTCATGTTGTCCCAAAGGCAGCAGACAGGAGCTGCCGAGCACCAGGTGATGTCTCTCTAGGCAACTCTGTGGGGCAAAGAGCACCCTGTGGCCAGATAAAGCTGAGCTTGTGCAATCTCACGAGTTGCAAAGGTTGGGAGTGCCGGGTCAGAGGTTGAACATGAAACAGGACGGGTTGAAAAGAACACCGGAGCACAACCCAAGCCGATGGCAGGCAGGGAAGGAGGGGGTCACAGCTCCCGTGCATTTCCCCCCTCTGAGGCATGCTTTGAATATCAGACACTTTAGCACACCTGGAGCATACTCTTTGGTATTGACTCAGAGGCCCTCCTCTCTCCACCTCCACGACCTGAAGCTAGGCATGTGGACTCCAGAGACATGGCCTACCTACCCACTGTGCAAAGCAGCCATTTTCTCCAGGGGAACTGATCTCTGTAGTCTGGAGATGAGCTGTCATTCCAGGGGATAAGAACATAAGAACATAAGAGAAGCCAATGTTGAATCAGGCCAATGGCCCATCTAGTCCAACACTCTGTCACACAGCGGCCAAAAATACCACATGCCATCAGGAGGTCCAGCAGTGGGGCCAGGACACCAGAAGCCCTCTCACTGCTGCCCCCTCCAGCACCAAGAATAGAGTGCATCATCTGCCCCAGACTGGAGGCTGGCGTCCATCTTTGGTTGTCTCTACTGGGGGGGCATTTGGTGGTGGTGCTAGAGGCACCAGGGCTGCTGTGGCGGTTCTGCGCAGGGGGGTGGACTCCCTGGCAGGCCCGTAGCTACAGTGGGGCATTTCGGGGCCTGCCTCCCCCAACTTCCTGCCAAGGCCCCCCAACTTCCACCCAGCCCTCAGCCCCTCCAGCTCTCTGGGCCGCCTGGAGGACTACCAACTCTGAGCCACCCAGAGGACTCCCTACTACCTCCCCTTCCCCAAGCGTGGCTTGCTGTCCTGCGTAGGCAGGCAGAGTGCGACGCTGCAAAAGTGAGGTTTTGTTTTTGTTTTTGTTTTTTTAAAAAAACATTTTATTTTATTTTGTGACATCAGTGCCCCCTGACTTATTTAAAAGCCCCCCAAAATATGAAATCCTGGCTACGGGTCTGCGCACTGGTATTGTACCCCGCTGAAGCTCCTGTCCTCCCCAAGCCCCGCCTCCAAATCTCCAAAAAGTTTCCCAACCTGGATCTGGCCACCCTATCACCTCCCCCCACCATCAGTGGCCAGGGAGGACCCAGCAGCCCTACAGCCAAGCCACCTTCTCCTTTCAGCGGCGTAGCTGCAGCCCTCCCAACAAATTAGAATATGAGCCACCTTAGCTAGAATTAACGTCTGAGTTAAAAATAAAGCACTGGTTTAAATAAAAACACCTCCCTTCCTTTCCCCCCTCCCCCAACTCCCTTGTGCAAACATTTGTTTATCACGAGACACGCCAGCACAACAAGCTGAGACTAAGATCATAAGATAGCCTCTTCCCTTGAACCCCATTATTACCGTTCAGATCAATCAGGAATTGGGTGCAAAAGCAAGATAACTAGAGCACGGAGTCCTCTGGGTGGCTCAGAGCTGGTAGTCCTTGGTGGCTGCTCCACAGTTAGGGAACTCCTTCCTTCTGGAGATGGACCCATGTGCAAAGCTGAACACTGGGGGGAGGGGACTGTTTTAGATTAAACATACCAACCAGGAAGTAAATCCTAGTGAATTAAAGTGGCATTTCTGTCCAATAAACCCACTTAAGAATGGGCTGCATACTTTTTTGATGTAGTGGTTTGGTGTAGCGGTTAAGTGTGCAGACTCTAATCTGGGAGAACCGGGTTTGATTCCCCACTCCTCCACATACAGCTGCTGGATGACCTTGGGCAAGCCATAGTTCTGTCAGAGCTGTCCTTGAAAGAGCAGTTTCTCTCAGAGCTCTCTCAGCCCCACCTACCTCACAGGGGGTCTGTTAGGGGAAGGGGAAGGAGTTTGTAAACCGCTCTGAGACTTTAAGTGAACGGCGGGGTATAAATCCAAGTTTACAAACGCATTGCTGCTCACTTTGAAACTTTGGCAAGTAACACTAGAAGGGGAAAGATGGATGCTGGACAGAGGCAATCCCCTGCAGATTCTCTTCATACGTGGTGAATGTGCCCCCCAATTAAACAATGGGGGAGAAGGTTTTATACAGTACAAGAGGATGATTTGATATCCAGTGTTGCTTCATCCACTGACTGCCCTGCTTGGGATATCTGCATAGTACACTATGAACTGAACATCACAAATTGGTTGAGAACAGACTGACTGCCACTAAGCCTTTGATTCCTTGTAAACAGTGAGATCACAGATCTCCGGAACTGGAACACTGGATTGCTGAAACATGGAGAATCCCCAGAATGACCTCAGAATGTCCAGATAAGATGACCCCAGATCCCTCCTCTCCTTGGCACCCTCTTTGTCACCAAACCCAGCATCCAACAGGCCCAGCAAAGCCACGATGCGCACCCAAAAGAGGCACATGCCAGTCAGCTGATCAGCGGTGACTGGCCTTTTAAGAGCTGGCCCATTGACCATCAGCTGATTGGTGGCTCCACCCTCAGTGTGGGAAAGAGGAGTGGCCAAGAAGAGATTGCTACAAGGCTGCCAGTGGTCTCTCACAGGGATGGCGACACCCTCACAGGAATTCTGGGTAGTAGGAGTTCACTGTGCTTGCTCTAGGCAGGGGCAAGGCCCTTAAAAGTTTAGAGGAAGGAGGCCAGCCCTGGATCCCAGCTGAGAGGAGAGCAGAAGTAGGGGAGAGAAGGTGGAACAGGACACTGTATAGTCCCCATCTCCTCTGAGATGGTTGCTACTGCATGACTGGTCTGGTTCCAGAAGAAAGAAATCTAAACTGGAATTAATAAGGAAAACCTGGATACCTTTACATTTGTAGTTATTTATTTATGTACTGCTTTTCTCATAAGAACATAAGAGAAGCCAGTGTTGGATCAGGCCAATGGCCCATCTAGTCCATCACTCTGTCACACAGTGGCCAAAAATACCAGGTGCCACCAGGGGGTCTAGCAGTGGTGCCAGGACACTAGCAGCCCTCCCACTGTTGCCCCCCTCAAATACCAAGAATACAGTGCAACACTTGCCCCAGACTGAGAGTTCCTATCTATACCTTGTACAGCCATTGATGGATCTCTGCTCTATATGCTTATCTAATTCCCTCTTGAAGCCGTCCATGCTTGTAGTCGCCACCACCTCCTGTGGCAGTGAATCCCACGTGTTAATTACTCTTTGGGTGAAGAAGTACTTCCTTTTATCTGCTCTAACCCGACTGCTCAGCAATTTCATGGAGTGCCCACGAGTTCTTGTATTGTATTGTGAGAAAGGGAGAAAAGTACTTCTTTCTCGACCCGCTCTATCCCATGCATAATCTTATAAACCAGCTGTCGTTTCTCCAAGCTAAAGAGCCCCAAGCGCTTTAACCTTTCTTCATAGGGAAAGTTTTCTGACCCTTTTAGCATTCTATTTGCCCTTTTCTGCACTTTTTCCAATGCTATAATATCCTTTTTGAGGTGGGGTGACCAGAACTGTACTCCCCAGTTGTGACTCAAAGTGGCTTAGAACATCATACTCCCTTCATTTTCCTTCCCTAACCCTAACTACAGCAACCCTGTGAGGTAGGGCAGGCTGAGAGTTTGTGACATGTCCAAGGTCACCCCGCGAGCTCCCATGGAAGGAGTGGGGATTTGAATCCCGGTCTCCCAGGCTTCTACTCCACCATCTTATCTGCTACGCCACATCGGCTTTTACTGACTACCCAGTATCATTTGAACAGTAATAGACACATCACACGTTATGATGCAAGGATACAGGTTACGTATTTACACCCATTTGTTTCTTAATACTAAACAGAAGAATTAAAATCACAAATGGCCCCTAGTTGGCATTGCCAACTTGTGAGAATTGTGACATGCAGAGTTTGGCTGTTAGCCATCTTGAAGCCTCTGGAGAGTCATCATCCCCTTTCCACAGATGTCTTCAGAGAAGCTTCAAAGCTGCCCAGAAGCTGATTTCTCCACTGATGCCCCCTTGAACTCCCCTCGCCTATTCTGGGAGGTGGAAAGTACCCTTTAAAAAACATACCAGTAAGTCATAAGCACGTAAGAAGAGCCCTGCTGGATCAGACCAATGGTCCATCTAAGTCCAGCATCCTGTCCCACAAAGTGACCAACCAGTTCCTCTAAAAGTCCAACAACAGTGAATAGAGACTGAGGTCTTCCCCTGATGTTGCCTCCTGGCAGTGGTATTCCAAGGTTTACTGCCTCTGGACTATGAAGACCTATGTTCAGATTCCCCCCTCTGCCATGAAAGCACACTGGGTGACCTGGGGCCAGTCACTCTCTTTCAGCCTAACCGACCTTGCGGGCACGTTGTGAGGATAAAACGGAGAAGAGTCAAGCGTGTACCCCTAAGCTCCTTGGAGGCAGGGTGGATAAAAAAATGCAATAGGAATATAATGAAGGACATTGAGACCTCACTGGGAATTTGTCAGTACCTGAATAAAATTGGCAAATTCTAGGAAAAATTTCTATGGCAGGAATCGGCAAGGAAGCATATTAAACTTATGAGCAAACTCACCAATTTCAGACAGTTGCAAGCTCATTCTAAAGGGGGAAAAGGTGACATTTTATTTTCTTTTATTTTGGAATAACAGTAAACTGGAAGAAAATATTAGACTACAAGCACTGTCAAAGGGGGATGAACATGTGAGGGATTTTTTGTGCAAAAAAAATTTCAAACTTTTTTTATAATTCAAAGTGAGAAAAGCACTGAGGACTTAAACTGCTTCTTAAAGCTTCATGGGAAGAGAGCTTGGAAAACACAGCAGGTCATACTTCTGGTTCTCTGAAAAAGTGGCATATAAATTTTCCAAATAGTCATATGCTTATCAAGCAACTTTCACTGAAACCCGTACAGGTGAGATGGAAAGCAAATTTATTTGTAGAAAGATGGTACATTTTTAAAAATTATTGGAACAACATAACAATATCCTGGACAGAGGCACTACATGTGTTCAAACTTGTTTAAATTCATATATAATTGTATATTCATATAACCGCATCTCATATCTTATGCGATACAGGTTTTATAAATAAAGTTTTAAAATGTAAAGAAATAAATCAGGTTCAGATGAGAGTAGATACAACCTAAACCTAGCTTCTGCTGTCCTTGCCTTTTTTAAAAAAAAGATTTATCTTGTATCTTCCACCCTTTACTCAAAGGAAAACCAAGTAATTCCCACATACATTCTCATCCTGTGCATTTCTCATCCTGTGCACCAGGAGCTTATACCTCCAAAACCTTGGTCTCTAAGCTGCTACTGGACTTCAGTATGGCTCTTCGACTGCAGACTAATGTGGCTATCCTCTGAAATATTGCTAAGAGAATAACTGCACAGAAAAATGGGAAAGGAACAGCCTACAGAGCAATTGGAGCAGCTGGCCAGCAGTGCACAGCACAAAAAGATGCATAGATGTGTAAACACATAGATTTGCATTCAAAAGGCATTCATTTGGATCTCTGCAGAGGCTCTCTCAGTTGATAGATAGGGAGGGGCCATGGCTCAGTGGTAGAGCATCTGCTTTGCATGCAGAAGGTCCCAGGTTCAGTCCCCGGAATCTCCAGTTAAAAGATCTGGCAGTAGGTGATGTGAAAGACCTCTGCCCTGGCCCGTAGCTATGGTGGGGCCATTTGGGGCTCTGGCCCCTTTCTTAAAGGGACAGCCCCACAAGATTTCCCCCTGAACCTGCCCTTTTCCAAAACATTTGTTTCAGGTGTGCGCTTGGCTTGCAGCCTGAGCCACTAGGGAATGGCATTCCACCCCCTCCAAAATTACAACCAAGCTATTCAGTTTTGTGGGAGACTTTCGAAGGGGGGGTCCCTCCTCCTCCTCTTCTTAGCCAGCTCACTAGGGCAAGGGGCGGCTGGTCCTGCAAGGCAAGCACAGAGGAGAAGCAGGAGAGCTCGGAGGAGCGCAGTTCCTCTTGGCTCTGCACCCCGGCAGTGTCCCAGGGAAGCGGCCCCTGCATTCCAATCCTCCATGATACACCACGGCTCTGAGACCCTGGAGAGCCGCTGCCAGTCTGAGTAGACAATACTCAGTGGAAGCCAAAGGAAATTTGCAGAAAGGGAGCTCCGTTGGTCTGTGCAGCAAAAAGATGCAGGGTCTGGTGATATGGGACATCAGCTTTTGGACGAAGGCATTTCACTGCTGCTTTGTCAAACTAAGCATTGCCCCACAAATACTCTTATGTCATTGTTCCATGTTTAGCTCATCCTTCCTCCAAGAGGGCCCTGTTAACCATTAACTGAAAGGTAGTATGGCAAGGTAGTGACTTGATCAGGACCCGTCTGCTATGGGGGTTTAAGGCTGCACTCCTTGGGACACTTTCCTGGGACAAAGGCCCACTGAATAATATGGGACTTACTTCTGAAGATGGGGAGCAATCCTAAACAGGTCAACTCAAAGGTAAGAGTTGTTTATTCAAAGGGGCTGGCTCCCAGGAAAGTATCCTCAGGATTTCAGTCCAAATCTGTTTCCCATGACCAATCTCAATATTCTAAGCATTGTGTCACACCAACACAGTCAAGCTGCGGGTCCACTAACAGGGTACCCTTTTTCATGCCAACCTGGCCTGACGTGACCATCTGTGCTCTAATTCCAGTTTGGCACAGAACTGCAAATGATCCTTTACACACACACACACACCGCCCCAGTTGGGTGCTAAAGCAAATCCAGATGGAAAAGCCCCTCTGTATTCAGCAGATGGAAGAGGAATCCCAAAATTGATTATGGGACTCAGCCTTTATTGCCCAAATTCTTCCCTGAGAATGCACAAACTTCATGCTTTAGAATCCAGTACTTATTTTAGAACAAAGGTTGAGTCCAGTGGCACCTTTAAGACCAGCAGAGTTTAATCCTGGGTATTAGCTTTCCTGTGCACACTTCTTCACATACATTGAAACAGTTTCCCTCAAGCCTTACATTTAGGTAAAGAGGGGGTGGGGTTGGTTGCCAGGAAGGGCTAGTTAGGGTCAAGGTGCATAAGTAACTGGGCGATAAGTATAGCTGAGATTGGATTAAAGCAGTTGGTAGAATCTGTGAATGGCAGCAAATTAGCATATAAATACAAGAGTTAACAAACAGATGTGAGAGAACCTAAGTTTGGGTCCAGTCACACCTCCAAGTCCAACAAAGTTCAGTTCTCAGAGAAATGACTTAGCATGTGTAGATCCACAGTTCTTCAGAGACACTGAAACAGATTCCCTCAAGCATTACATATGGAGGGGGTTAGTTGCCAATTATTGCCCAATTACTTATGCATCTTGACTCTAATTAGCCCTTCCTGGCAACTATCCCCCCCCCCCGCATCTACCCATATGTAAGGTTTGAGGAAAACAATTTCAATGTATCTGATGAAGTGGGCATGCACAGGAAACCTTTTACCAGAATTAAACTTTGTTGGTCCTAAAGGTGCCACTGGACTCAAACTTTGTTCTGTTTCTTCAGACCAACATGGCTACCCACCTGAATCAGTACTTTTTTTGTTTGACTTGCATATTTCAATTACTTTGGGGAGTTTTGATAATTTAGAATAACTGGCAAAAGCTGTAGCAGTATATAAGGAAAAAGAGAAGGGGTTCAGAATTCATTTGCGACAGAAATTGTAATATCAAGTGATGGGGACAGGAACTATGGAAACAAGAAGTTTTTGTAGGCCGCTTTCCGTCCCTGTTTTTAAACTGATTTCACACGTCATTAGCTAGTTTAAGGCCTCTCCTTTTCTCTGTTGGTATGTGAAAGATGGGAAACGCATTTATAACAAGTTTTTTAAAAATCAATAGATGGCCACACATCTATTGAGATTTTCAGTCTCATTTCACATGCATGTGTGTGTGTCAGATGTATTGTATCTAAACTCCATTTTAGTTCTCCATCACAACACAGGTACCCAGGCCTGGATGGTCCAGGGTAGACCCATCTCATCAGATCTTGGAAGCTAAGCAGGATCGGCCTTGGTTGGTATTTGAATGGGAGACCACCAAGGAAGTCCAGAGTTGTCATGCAGAGGCGGGCAATGGCAAGCTACCTCTGAATATTTCTTGCCTACTGGGTCACCATGAGTCAGCTGAGACTTGAGGGCATTTTCCATTACCACCAGTGCTGAGTGCAGCTGAGAATGGCCTTTTCACATTTTAACTTCTCCTCTCAGTAAGGAAATGTCTCTCTAGTTACAGGCACAGTGCAGCTACCTTCCCAGGGAACTGCTCCTTTTTCTACAACTGTGGGCCTTTGCCACAGGCGGTTTCCCTCACCTTCCCCCTTTCTCTGGGTTGTGAAACTGACAAAGTCAGGGAAAAAGTCATGTCAATTTCACTGATGATGCAGGTTTCTTTTATACATCCAGAACTGGCCACCAAGGGCTTGCTGGGTGGGGGTGGGGGTGTGAGAAACTGACTACATTTCCTCCTGAATTTGTCAGCCTTACCAGAAAGGAGAGCCCAGCATATCTTTTTCAGGATCTTCTCAGTTTCCCTTGCAGAGGAGCTGCAGTTAAAGAAAAGGCCAAAGGAAGGGTGAGTAGGCAGACAACACAGAAAGGAGAACTACACACTCTCTCACCAGCCATGTCACGATGAGATTGCATTAGAATCAATTGGTCCGAGCCACCATCCAGGGTAGATAAGAGTGTGTGTATCTATGTATCTGTGCTGGGCGTCTTCTCCACTAGGGAGAAGGGGTGTGATGGCACTTAGAAAGCAGAAAAGACATAACGTATGAATGCTGGTAATGGAAATTAACTGAAGAACTTGAAAATCCATGCATGACTTCATTCTTGGTCACTTGCTGCAGAAACAAATAACACTCTGAATATTTTTAATAGCAAATAGCAGTACAAATGTGCTATAAATACACTGCACACAATGTGAAACTGTGGTGACCCACCCATACAGCCTGCCTGCTTTCAAATTTCATTGACTTATAACCATGAGGACTAGAATCCTAATTTGAAGAGAACCCAAACAAACAAAGAGCCCGTGCTGCAAAGCCTGATGCTGTGCAAATACAAACAGCCTAATGGGGGGAGGGGGTTGGTGGAGGAGGGGAGAGGAGGTGGCATCGCTATTATCACTGTTTTCAGAAGAGAAGGAATACAGGGCTGCATCACCCGATTTTTTGAACTCTTCCTCTTTTTAAATCTCTGAGGTTTGAGCCTTCTTCGCAAGCAGTTGACTGTTTGAATCACATAATGCAATACCTGTTCCTCTGGCTTAACGTTACAGCGTTTCTCACCCCGCAGGATTGCTTCACATTCTTCTAAGACGCAGTGCCATTTTCTCTCCCAGTGCTGGCTGGGATGCCTTTGCTCCAGCAAAAAGACACTCCTCCTTCCTTTAATTACATGTTTTGGTTCAAATTGGTGTCCTTTATTCTGGGAATGAGTCACCGCCTTGTAAACAGGTAAATGTGGGAGTCGAGGAGGGGAAAATATATGTTTGGCTCCTCCAGGTGGGTGTCTTTAATTTTCAGGGTATCCGGGTTCATTACCTTCCAAACCTGCTGCCGCCCTCCCAGGTCTCTTACACTTCACCAAACCCGACAGGTGGAGAATCCACGAGGGCTGCATCTTATCCACATAGGTCATTTGCCTTCACTAAGAAAGCAGTTTAAAAATATGCTGCCCTTTAAGTGCAGACCCTTCACCATGCACCATGGGGGGGGGAGAAGTCGTGCCTGAGAGGGGTGAGCTTTCTGCACGGGCATGCCTGATGCTGTTTGAGCACTTGGCTCAGAGACTTTCCAGGAAGAAAAAGAAACCAAACTGTCCAGCCAGGTGAAACTTGGATGCTTGATACACCTCCTTGGCATAGCCTGATAAGTTTCTGAAGCTCACCAGCAGCACCAGAGAACCTGTTGTCAATGCCAGGGCACAGCCCAAGAACACACAAAGTAATAATCAAATAAGAAAGTTATTTTGGATGTGCATGGAGTGCCTTTCCATCTCCCAGCAGCCCACGCACACCTGGAATTCGGAAGGCCTTCCCGGTTAGAGGGTGTGAGGTCCAGACATGCTCATGAGGTCCCAATGGCTCTCATTTAAAAAAAAAAATGCTAGCCACTTCTCACCACTCGCACTGGCTCACTCAAATCAGTATCTGTACTCTTCTGAGCCCAAGATTTCATGCTTCTTTACCCCAATCTTGTAATCGTATATGGGGGGGGGGATCCAGGTTTTAATATGGAAAGCACAGAAATCTTGTCAGCCAATTGCTGGACCTTGCCAAGCCAACTAAGAATGGCACTATGAGGCAGCACAGGAAAGTTTCCTGTCCTGGACTGGCACACAGAGAGAATGTACATTGCGTACGGAAATTAAGTAACCCAGAACACTCTGGTTCTGGAGTTGCAATCCCAAGGCAATCCTAAACAGATTTAAACCCTTCTAAATGCACTGAAGTGAATAGGCTTAGACTAGAATGACTGCACTTAGGGGTGCACTACTAGTCTTGTTAGAAACTCTACCCATAAGCAGGTGGCAGAGGAGGAATCCACTCTGGCAGGAAGCATGTTGGGTCAGAATGACAGCATCCATATTCAGCCTCCAGTCCTCAAAGCACCTTGCAGCAATCCTTACAACAGCCTTGCAGGGGAGGACAGTATTCTTGTTGATTGTGAGGCTAAAAAGTTGGGCTTGCCCAAAGCCCTCTAGTGAGTTTGCGGCTGAAGTGAGATTTGGACTGGCGACCTCTCGGCCCCTTCATTCATGTTACCTCCCCCCCAAAAAAGTCCTACTCTGTTTGCCCCTGCTAGTAAGCCTGGCTGAGCGGCAGGATCCCATGCATGTCCTCTCCAAAGGAAGTCCCACTGAGCTTGACAGAGAAATAAGCCAACAGCCTTCAGTAGGCAGACTTTAGCCTGGAAAAAAAAATGCTGAATAAATTGTTCCTCCTTTTACTTTTTAAAAAGACAACACTCTCTTAAGAACCCAAGAAAACCCTATCTCCCCAGATCAGATAGTCAGCAAACCTTGCGGCACATGAATATATGAAGCTCCCTTGGCAGTTGTCAAGTTCTTCTCCCAATCGATTAAGATTAAAAATCTTAAATTTTACGTTATATAGACACATGTATTAAATAAATGTCCTCCTCTTTTTTTTTTGTCTCCGGGTGACATTGTTCAGAGTCGACTTGGCTGGAAGAGCGGGAGCATTAAAGTTAAAATGAAGCTGCCTTGTACTGAATCAGACCGTCAAGACCAGTATTGCCTGCCCAGCCTGACAGCGGCTCTCCAAGATCTCAGGCGAAAAGACCCCCGATCGCATGTTCCCGGGGGGGATTGACCGATCGGTAGATCGAGAAACGGGCCGCTCGTCGCCCAGCTCCAACGGAGTTCCTCCTTCTTGACACGAGGCCAAGCCGCCCCCCGCCCCGACTCTCGCACTCGCGCCGCACTGGTGCTCCGAATGGCCCCGACCCTGGGAGGCAGGCGCGCGCTCTCTCGCCAGCCCAGCGGAGCCGTTTTCGTGCGCTGCTGCCGCAAGTGTGCAGCGTGTGGCCGGCCGCCAGCCAGTGACGTGCGTGGCCTGTTGCTATGGCATGCACCGCCCCTATAAATAACTGCGCGAAGGAACTTTCCCAAGTCAGAGAGAGACTTTCGGAGACGGGACGCAGAACCGCCAGATGGTCCGGCCGCGTCCCAGTCCAGCCCGAGCGCCCGACTCTCCGCACAGTCCGGCCCCGGGGCGCCTGGGGATCTCGCCGCCGCCCGCCCCCACCCAGCGGCTCTGCTAGCCTTGCTTGGCGAGGGAGCCGAGGACTGCCTCGGAGGAACTGGGGACTCCGCCGCCGCCGCCGGCTGTCGCCACCGCTCGGTCCCCAGGCTCGGGAGGGGAGGGGGGAGCCCGGCGCCGCGACTCCCCTGCACCGGGGGGGGCCCTTTGCGTTCATGCAACGCCTGGTGGCCTGGGACCCGGCATGTCTCCCCCTCCAGCCCCCGGCCTTTAAATCCATGGAAGTGGCTAATTTCTATTACGAGGCGGACTGTCTGGCTGCTCTGAGTAAGCTGCACCCCCGGGCGGCAGGGGGCCGCTCCATGACCGAGCTCACCGTGGGGGATCACGAGAGAGCCATCGACTTCAGCCCTTACCTGGACTTAACGTCGCAGCAGCAGCAGCAAGCCCAACAGCAAGCGCAGCAGCAGCCGCCGCCTTCCTCTGCGGCACCAGGGGGCAACTTTGAGCCGGTTTGCAGCAGCGGCGGCGGCGGCGGCGGCAGCAACAACAGCAGCGGCCAAGATTTTCTCTCGGATCTTTTCTCCGAGCAGGACTATAAAGGCGGCGGGAAGAAGCACCCCGATTACTCTTATATCAGCCTGGCTCGGCACGGCCACCACCCGGCCGTCGGGCAGAGCCACAAGCCCGGCCCGCTGCTGGGCTGCTTCCCGCCGCAGATGGTGGAGACCAAAGTGGAGCCGGTCTTCGAGCACCTGGACTCGTGCAAAGGGCCCCGCAAGGAGGAAGGGGGAGGCGGCGGCGGCGCCGGGCCCGGCCTGGGGGGCATGTCCTCGCCTTACGGCAGCACCGTCCGCTCCTATCTGGGCTACCAGTCCGTGCCCAGCGGCAGCAGCAGCAACCTCTCCACCTCCTCGTCCTCCAGCCCGCCCGGCACCCCCAACCCCTCCGATTCCTCGAAGTCTGCCGCGGCCGGAGGAGGAAGCGGCGGCGGCGGCGCCTACCCGGCCGGCAGCGGCGGCAAGAACAAGGCCAAGAAGAGCATCGACAAGCACAGCGAGGAGTACAAGATCCGGCGGGAGCGGAACAACATCGCCGTGCGCAAGAGCCGCGACAAGGCCAAGTTGCGCAACCTGGAGACGCAGCACAAAGTCTTGGAACTGACGGCCGAGAACGAGAGACTCCAAAAGAAAGTGGAGCAGCTCTCGCGGGAGCTCAGCACCCTCCGGAACTTGTTCAAACAGCTGCCCGAGCCGCTCTTGGCTTCCTCGGGACACTGCTAGCCCCCCGCCCCCGGCTGTGCGCAGCTGGACGACGCCGGAGCAGCCGCTGGGGGGGGGGGCCGGGGAGGGCAACAGAGAGATATGGGGCGGGGGGAGGTCGGAAGATCGGGAAGGATTGAGCGGGTTTGGGGAGCGTGTGTGGAAATCTGGGAGTTGCTTTCCCCCCCTTGAAGGGACAAGATCAGGGGTAAGGGAGGAAAGGGGGGGACAGGCCGAGGGGGACGAGGGTCCCCATAATCTACCTCCCCCCTGGTTCGTTGCCTTTAATTCGCTCTCTGATGGGGGGAACCAAAACACCTCTTCCGCCGCCACGTTCTGTGCTGCACAACTCCTTCGGCTGGCGGGGGGAGTCTCCTGGCGGTATCCTTTTTTCCCCTTTACCTCTGCAAACCACATGAAGGAATTGATTGCTTTTCAGCTTTCAGGTTGGTTTGTTTCCTGAGCGAATGCGATACCAAACGCGATAAGACGCTTAAAAATTCTGCGATCTGGTATTTCTGCAAGGAGGGGTGTGTGTGGGGAGGAGGTTCTTGTTATTTTTCCCTCTCTCTCTCTTTTTTTTTTTTTGCTCTGAATGCTAGTGTTATTTAAAAGAAGATAATAAAGTAGAGAGAGAGAGAGTCCCGAGTGATGCAATCTTTTAAAACATGGCTGAGAAAGCTGGCTACACATGATGCAACCTCATGTAACTGTCAGTCATGGATTGAGTAATCTGTTAAAGATGTTCCTAAAGTTTTTTTTATTATTATTATAAATAATGATCTATTTCTATAAGGGAAAAAAGACATATGTATATTTTGGGATCTATGCATTCTTGCTACATATGAAGCATTAATGAACAATTTTAATAAAACTTTATTGCTAGGAGGGAAAAAAAAGTGAGAGCTTGTTTCTTTCCTTAGGGTTTTACTTTTTAAAGCTGCTTGGGGGGAGGGAACTGCAGTGCTTTGAGGTGGGGACAAGAGGGTAACCCAGCAACATTAAAAGAAATGGGCGTTTTGCCATGCACGTGAAAGAGCCTGTGGAGTTTCTCCCAGTGCTTAACTCGATCACTCTGTGATCCAGAGATTTGTTCTTTTGGAGTTCTTTGGTCTGCGCTGTGCTCTTTGTGTGTGTGGAAAAAAATTAGACATCCAAAAGATAATCCCCCAGGCTTTCCTGTGTTTTCTCCTTAATTACTTAAACTAGGGATCTGCATGTGAATTGTTACATACCTATGTGTGTGGGAAGGGGGTGGATTTGAAAAGCTACAGAAACAAAATCTGGCAGAGTGAAAAACTTGACAGGATGGCGTTGACACTCTGCTCAGTCTGACAGATCAGTGTATCTGATCTTTTTAGTTAATTGTAGTGGAGGGAAAATGAGCAGTGAGGGGGAAAACATAATCATTTTATAATGCACAGGGAGAGGTTTGAATTAGCCTGGTGAGATTTCTTTCACGTTTGAGGCTGTACAAGACAGGTAGCAAATCTTAAATAGTTTCTGTTTGGTAAACGTCTTCTAAAGAGCAGTGGGCAATCCTGCTGCCTCCACCACAGGGGTTAGACTCCTGTGAATCTGAGCCTTTGGTTTGAAGAAAGCCAAGTTTCTGAGTCTCATGGTAGCCTAGAGAAGATATGTTAAACCTCAAAACAGACTCTTAAGTAAGACTTTCAGGCACGTTACACTTTTCAAATGGCACTGACTTAAAAAGATAAGTTTCATGCTTTTCAGATATGGCTTGGAAAAATCCACATATTCAGAGTGAGATATTGCAGGCTATATGACCCGTGGTACCCAGTTTAGCATTCACCATATTAAAGGAAATGAAATGCAAATGGTGTTACTTGTAGGAAACAAAGCCCCAGCCTCTGGCTCATTCTAGGTTTTTATCTGAAAAAAGTTATTTGAAAAAGTGTGTATACACGAAAGCTCATACCTTGAATAAACCTTTGTTGGTCTTAAAGGTGCCACTGGACTCTAAATTTGTTCTACTGCTTCAGACCAACACGGCTGACCACCTGGAATGATCTAGGTTTTTAGTGCTGCCTACCCAGATTTTCAGTGCTGCCTAACCTTTTCCTTCACCTCTAATCAGCTGTATTAATTATTATTTTTTAAAATGGCTGATGTGGATACCCTGTGGTTTTACTGTCAGAAGGACTGTAGGCCAAGTGGAAGAAATTGCATGTGTGAATGCAAGCCAACAACCCTGTAGTAAGTAAAAGGGAATGTGCTTGCAGCAACAGCAGCCTGAAGGATTTCTCAAGGCCTGAAAGCAGAATGTTCCTGGCCTTCCACTGTGTGCTTTTGCGTCTGTGTAGCTTGTAAAATGTTAACAGAGCCAGGAGTTATGTGCGTGTGGGGAAGGGGGCTGGGGAGCCGCCTAAAGGATCTGGTCTTAGTCAGCGTTTTCATACACGGTCAGTCCCTTTTAAAGCACATCCAACTATTAAACCCCCAAGGCCCAAAGCCCCGGAAAAGAAGTTCTTTAACTTTTCCTGGCAGCTAGTGGTAACTCTCAGAAATTGTTTTGCTTAACAGCAGTTGACTTAAAATTGCTATAACGTATTTCCCCTTAAGGGAAAGGAAGAGGGATCACCTAATGCTGATGAAACTTTTTTTTGCTACCCTTTCAAGAAGAATTATGTTCCGTTTTTCACCTGCAGTGGTTCAGGAAGTCCAGGTGTCAGGGGAGCTTGCTAGGGTGTCTTTATATTGCTTTCCAGATTGTGCATAGGTAAGGGGATTTTCTAAAGGGGTATATAGAAAAATGTCAGTGGGAGTCTTTTCATTTGGTTGCATGAGAGCAAGTTCAGGGTGAAGAACACTAGGTATAGTTTGGGTGAAACGACATTTTGCTATGGAACCCAGTTAATCCCTCTGTGAAGTACAATGAAATCTTTTTTTATACCTCATTTGCTGCCTTAAACTTATTTTGTTCAGTGAAAGAAACATCTTGCAATCCTTGCCCTTTATGACAAACTGGTGTTGTACTTAGCTTGCAAACCTGCAAGCTTACTTGGAGATAATCCCTGCTGAACTCCCTTAACTTCTGAGTAAACATGCACATTTGTATGTATGCAACATTTGGTAACTGGATTGATCGGGATTCCTGCCTTGAATTCTTCCTAGTATTGATTATTCTTTCTGCTGCTGCAGCTGATCCCTAAAGTTTTTCTTTCCATGCTGATCTCTTAGCAGGATCAGTTCCGTGGGCTTTTAAGACTTGGATTTTGTGAACAGAATTCCATCCCCCGAGTGTGCTGCAGAGCACAAGCATATTTTGATATCCAGTGGGGTTCTGTTGTTTTAGGGAGTAGGGGGAGAGTCCCTTTTGGCATATGGAAGATTTCGTGCATGCCTAAAGTATTCTGGATTGTGTTGCAGTTCAGCATAACTAAATAGGGCTAGGGCTGAAAGAGCTCCTTGAGGGGAGGCCTTGGACTTGCCTGTGCACCCCTTGAATAGCGGCCCTCCATTACAGGCCTCTTTTGAAGAAGTCCAAAGGGACCCTTGGGTGGGCAGAATACAGCCTGGGAGACTTTGCACAGGCTTCTTGTCTTGTTCAAACTATGCTGCAGTCAGTACAAAGCTTATATGGGTGCTTGGTTAGTACAATGGCACAATATGTACAGGAGCTTTGGATTTTTCGTTACTTGTCACAGTTTGAATGAAACCTAGAGCCCAGTTAAAGTTGCATGGAGGAGTGTCGAGGTTCACAATTAAATTGGGCCTTAGTTGTGTGACTTTGGGGAGTTTTGCTGGTTTCATTTGTGTGTGTGTGTGTATGCTCACACGTTGCCTTCTCAGTTCCTCTTGTTTCAGAGCAGATAAAAATCACTGTTCTTGCCCTCTGTGATATCTTTCATTTAGCCAAAAAGCACTTCTATTATAAATAGTGACAAAAGACTGATTCCAGAAGAGTTTTTAAAGTGCAAAATGAGTGACGTGATTTAAGCAAGGTTAATCTCTCCCGTGTTGAGAGACTTAAGGATATGATGAATTCTCACTATGAATTCAGTGGATTTCCAAGTGCTTAGCTCTGGCTGGTTTGGGGCCTGTATTTCTTAAAATCCTCTGAATTTTATTATTATTATTTTTTTACAGGATGAAAAACATCAGGGTCTTGACACTTAACAGTCCTTTGTAAAAAAAAAATTGTTATATGTTGTTTGGTGTTTACAGCAGAATTTAAAATGCAGCATAAACTGTGCTCCAAGGAATAGATTTAAGTTTACCAAATTGAAAGTTAACAGCTCAGTCCAAAGTACTTTTTAAAAATAATTACAAAACTCAGTCTAAATGATTAAAACTAAGTAGTTTCTTGACTATTACTCATCTTGCAAGCTCAGTTGTAATGGGTAAGTGGCTGGTTTGGGTTCTGACTTGTGTGGATTTGTGGTTTAAAAGGAATTATCATTCACCTCTACAAAATGTACTTTTCAGGTTGCACCCCCCTATCCCTAAGTAATGTGTGTGCATTCAAATAAAAAAAAAAATCTGGGTGCCCATAACTAATTGAAGGAGGAGGGAAAAATGTACACCCCTCCCCATTCTCCTCACATCCCAAATCCTCCCCCTCAAGCATTCTATAACTTCTCAGCAAGCTGATCTCCCCTTCCTTTTTTGTCCTTCACTGACACTGTCAACATTCAGTCCATTCAGGCCATCTTTAGTTCCTTTCTGGCTGGTTTTTTTTTATGGGTTCCCCTTCTTTTGGTTAATTTACAACATATTTTTCTATTTACCTTGTGGGGTCTCTTGAGTAGGTAGAAACCCCAACCTTGAGTCCAAGTGGCCTGTTGTTATGGCTTTCATCCCCCACATAAAGGCCAGCTGATTTAGTATTAGATGTAGCAATGGCATGTCTATGTTCACCATTCCAGGTTCTATCAGATACTTATCTTGCCCTTCCTTCAAGGATCTATGCATGGTTCTTCTCTGTTTTGTTATCACAACAGTCCTGTGAGGTAGGTTAGACTGCAAGGCAAAGTGACCAAGATCACCTGTCAGAGCAGGGATTTGAATTCCAACTGCCCCAAGCTTAATCCAACACACTAACTTCTAAACCACACTGATTCTCCAAGAATGACAATTTAAGAGATTACAGTAGCGAGAATTCAAAATCTCATTTCTCTGGAGAGGCAGCACAAAAATTTCCTAAATCACCAAAAAGCATGCTGTTTTGTTTCAGTGTTAACAAGCCTAAACATTCGTTTGATTTGTTTTCTGAAGTATGCTGAGTTTTATAGACTAAATGGTGAACTTCCTTTTTTATGATAACTGTCAAGTTATGGTGCAATCCAATCTGTGGGCCTCACATAAGGACACAATGGTGCAGAGGTTTGTTTGTTGCGGAGGAGAGTACAGAGTGTGCAGGTGGCTCTCCCTCCCCATACCACTCTGCAGTGTTGCATGCTGCTCACAAGTCATGGCTTGGCAATGGAGGCCCCTCCACACACCATACTTTCAAGCCATCAGCAAATGCCGCTGCCAGGCTGGCCCTTGTGTAGGGCTGGTATATCTGGAGCACAGAGAGGGTGTGGTGGAGCCAGCACGAAACTCCAAGGATTGTTTTGGTGTGAGGATAGGCTACGAAGTGTGTGTTTTTGAGAGAGGCGGCGGTTACTTGTAGGTCACCAAGGAGGAATGGGTGGGATTGGGAAGGAGCCAGTTGGCATCGATGCCTCCTGGCCCCGTGTCATGCTGGAACCAGTGGCTGTGGTGCATTGGCATGGCCAACTTTTTCTCTGCTGCTGGGGTGCAGCCAGGTGAGTCAGAACTCCCCTATCCCTGAAAAAGGACTGCATCACAGACACATTGTCTGGCCTGGACGATCCCCTCCTCCCGTCTGGCTCCACCCAGCAGATCTCTAAGGAACCCTGAGCACAAAGATGCTGTTTTGCTTCCTTGGCGCAACAGCAGATGGAAAGCTCAGGAGGAAAATGTCTCGTGTCACCCATCTGGTCTGCTTTCCCCCCATCCACTGCTAACAGCAGTGCTGGAAAGAAAGTTCAGTAGGTAAAACCTTACAGGTATGGAGGGATTCACCAACCTCACTCCTATCTACACAGCTTCCATCCAAACAGGGGCCCGGCCAAGTATATGACTGCCACTTTGGCTTTACAAAACGCTAAGAAGTTCCAATTGCAGATCTCCCTGCTTCCCATGTAATTTAAACCCAACACTACAGAGTTGCTTTTATATGCAACAATGTGTTATTTATAGACCCCACTTTTCTCACCGATGGGGACCCAATGCTGCTTTCCTTTCCTCGGCTTTTGTTGTGAGTCAGTCAGCTATCTCCTCCTCTGAAGATGAGGAAATGGAGGAATCGGGCCCTGGACCTGTGGAATGTCTGCCTGAACAGCTGGATTTAGAGCCAGGGCCAGCAAGAGACACAACAGGGGATGTGGGCTACTCATTCTGGCAGCAGATGAAGGAAATGGGACGAAGGGCAGACTGCCATCTCCTGAGCAAGCAGAACGCAGGAGATGTAAAGAATGCTTGACAGCTGTGGAGAGACGTCAAAGTGCCAGATTGGTGTCTCCCAGAATTCCCGAGCAGAGCAAAAGAGTCGGGCTCTGCCTGAACGTGATATTTGTTTGTGGATTTAACTGTGTTGTTGCTTACTAAGGGCTACTGGTCGATCAATACCAAACCTCCCCTTGAGTGTGACACTTTTTTTTCCTCCCAAAGACCCTGTGAGGTAGGTTGGGCTGAGGAAGTGCATGGCCTAAGGTCACCCAATGAGTTTCCATGGCCGAGATCCTGGTTGACCTGCTAACCACTGCACTGCATGGGCTCTACACGATGCTGTAGTTCATCATCTGTTGCTCACAGCGGACCTTTTCCAGTGCAATGCTAAGCCGAGCCCTTGACTTCTCTGGACAAAGAAGGGTGTAACTCTGCTCAGGATCACAATAGTTGTCTTTCAACCCCCATATGTCTTGGAGTGATGTGCGGGATGGAAAGCCAGGGCCTGGTGCTAAAAGATCTTTCAGATACATTTGTGCAAATCTGACAGCTGTTGGGGTCTGGCCAAAATCTGGGGACAGGGCAAGAATTCCTGAAGCCAACGAGTGAAGTGAAGCAACAATTTCCAAAGCGTGTCTCGAGGGAGCTGTAGACAGATTCAGCTGGCAGTCAGTGTTGACAGTGGTGATGTGTGAAGGGGGATAAGTAAGTTTTGCTCACAGACTAGAGGATCAGAATACCCCCTCACCCACTAGGTATGTCCCAAATAAAGATAAAATCCCAGTGGTATGTCTCCTCAGGGTCAACTGACACGTGACGTTAGAGATCAGATTCTCCACCCTGGTGAGAAGGGAGTGGGGGCTGGATAAAGGCTGGGGTAGTGAGGGAAGGGGCTGGTTAACTCTTCCCCCACTGTGTTTTTGAAATTAAAAAATGGCCTCTTGACTGCTTTTAGCTTCAACAGAAGACCAACGCTTTTACTCCCTGACAGGGCAAAAACCAATTTTTTTTGGGAGGGGGGGGTTATTGTAGGCAGGCCTTCACAGAGGTCAAGAGAGGCCTGGACCACTTCCATTTTTGAGGGGCTCCCCAGTGAATTAAAGAGTGAAGAACTGTGAAAACAATGATACAAAATTATATTTTAAAATGTTTACATTTAATACAATAAGAAAAAAGAATATTGTAAGGCTTTGTAATAAATGTTCCCATTTTTATTTAACATGATTTAGCGTCAAAAGTGTAAATTTGAAGGGAGGGCCCCCCGGAGAATGTGAGGCCCCGGCCAAATGGCCCTGCTGCCCCCCCCTCGGCCCTGATTGTAGGTGTGACAACGGGGAAGAGTTAACTCTCTCTTTCTGTAGCACCATGGCCCTGTTTCATGTCTTGTCCTCTCAAGGCTGCTTTCTGAGGCATAATTACCTGCTGGGGGAGCTTCAGATGAGAAATTTCCTTCCTAGAATATCCCACTAATGATTTCTGTGACAGGCTTTTGAACAAACCACCCCAATACGTTGTTTTAGTAACTGTGGAAGTCTGGCAGATTGGTTCACAGTCCCATTCTAAATGTGTACTGAAATAATTCTGAACAATTGCTGGAACGCCAGCATGTCCCTTTGGCATGCCGCTTCCCCACTTGGAAGCCAGGAAGTCCAGCCAGCTGAGACTGAGTTGTTCCACCCTCCCTGGATGTAAATTCACAGGTAGCTTGTTGTTGTGTAAGTTATCTGCAAAGGAGTATGGGATAGCATCTCAGTCCTCAATGTGGTTAGGGAGAAAAGCATGGGAAAAACCAGGCCGGGTGTGCTGAAAGGAGCTGCGGTTGCCTGCCAGCACCACAGGAGTGAACAAGGTTAAAAGGTGTGTGAGCAGCGATATAAACAGGGAGGGGCACTGAGTGATAGTCAGAATTTCTTTTTTGAGACCCCGAGAAGTGAGAAGAAGCAAGTGGCTCTTTTGGGCCCTGACCCTAAGCACATGCAGTCTGAAATAAGTCCCATAGATGAGTCTGAAGTCCTACGCACATTTTATTTCTTTAGATATTTAGGTCATGCTTTTCGTCCCAATGGGGATCCAAAGGGGCTTCCTGTTCTCCCCAGCTTCATTTTTTTCCTCCCAACGCAAATACCCTGAGTTAGGTTAGGCTGCAAGAGAGTGACGGTCCGCAGATCACTGAGCAAGCTCCCATGACAGAGTGGGGATTCGAACTTTGGAGCCCCATCTCTAGTCTGACGCTAGGATTAAGTTTCTTTGGAGCATTGTAGAAAAAGAAGAGAGGAGATTGGATTTATATTCCGCCCTTCACACTACCTGAAGGAGTCTCAGTATGGTTTACAATCTCCTTTCGCTTCCCCTCCCCACAACGGACACCCTGTGAGGTGAGAGAACAGCTCTGAAAGAACTTGTAACTGACCCAAGGTCACCCCAGCAGCTGCATGTGGAGGAGTGGGGAATCACACCCGGTTCTCCCAGATTAGAGCCCATGCTCCTAACCACTACACCAAACTGGCTCTCACATAGATAGGGCAGTGAGACTCCAGTGGACTCTTTAGTCCTGAAGATTTTTTTTTGCAATTGGGAAAGCAAAGTACCGTTTAGATTTTCAGTCCAATCCTGCCTGAATGAGCCAGTACAGTTTTGGCACGTCTATGATAAACAACTGATGTATAGATATATATCATAAAGACAAGCGTTGTCAGGTTTTGAGTGAATAAACACATGGGAACTGCTATTCTGCTGCAAGTGCTCCTCGAGCAAGCGAAGAATCTGAGATCGCCTCAGAAATGTTTTATATGCAACAGGTTTGTGGTATTCCGTGACATGTATTCACTGAAAAACTGGGATAATTGAGATATTGAGATGAGATCATGTCTTTCAGGAGCTCCAGAGGTATTTGTGCTCCCTTTAAATCCAGACTGGGCAAGTAGGGTGTGATGGAGACTAGCCCCAAAACACCTGTTCTCCTTTATGAGAACCTTGTGGGTGGATAACCACACTGTGAGGGGCGCGTATGGTACTCTGATGGCTTTGGGTGCCTGTCTATACCTTTTCTGGGACTGTGAGTGGGAGGAAACTGGCTTGGTTTCCCCTCTTTTGGGAAGCTTCAAAGACAGCCCTTTTTTTGGTGCCCAGGGCAGAAAATTCAAACCGTGCACACACGTACACTTCATGGTTACAAGTGGTTACTTGCTGTCCTTTGATGCCTGAAACCTTCCTCACCTTGTCTAAGGCAGGCCTTAGGTAGCTTCAATGACCAAATCAATGTTTTCCTCTAACAGCTTGACCTTCTCTGATAGGTCTTTGGTCTGGTCTTACCTGCCGGAAGCAAAAATGGAAATGAGAAGGCGGGCAGGGAACAGAAAGAATTAGTAGGCACATTGATGAACAAAAACTATTGAGCCAGACTCAGCATGGGTTCTGTAAGGGAAGATCTTGTCTCACTAACCTGTTAGTGTTTTTTGAGGAGTGAACAAACATGTGGACAAGGGGGACCCAATAGATATTATTTACCTTGACTTCCGGAAAGCTTTTGATACAGTTCCTCATCAAAGGCTCCTAAGTAAGCTCAATAGTCATGGGATAAAAGGACAAGTCCTCTTGTGGATCAAAAACTGGCTTATAAATAGGAAACAGAGAGTGAGTATAAATGGGAAACTTTCTCAGTGGAGGGTGGTAAGCAGTGGGGTACCACAGGGATCAGTACTCGGTCCCATGCTTTTTAACTTGTTTATTAACGATTTGGAATTGGGAGTAAGCAGTGATGTGGCTAAATTTGCAGATGACACGAAGTTGTTCAGGGTGGTGAAAACCAGGGAGGATTGTGAGGCACTCCAAAGGGATCTGTTGAGGATGGGTGAGTGGGCGTCAACGTGGCAAATGGGGTTCAATGTGGCCAAGTGCAAAGTGATGCACATTGGAGCCAAAAATCCTAAATATAATAAATACACGTTGATGGGGTCTGATCTGGCAGAGACTGACCAAGAGAGAGATCTTGGAGTCGTAGTGGATAACTCGCTGAAAATGTCTACACAATGTGTAGCTGCAATAAAGAAGGCCAACGCTATGCTGGGGATTATTAGGAAGGGAACTGATAACAAATCAGCCAGTATCATCATGCCCCTGTATAAATCATTGGTGCGACCTCATTTGGAATACTGTGTACAGTTCTGGTCACCACATCTCAAAAAGGATATTATAGCATTGGAAAAAGTGCAGAGAAGGGCAACTAGAATGATAAAAGGGTTGGAACACCTTCCCTATGAAGAAAGGTTAAAATGCTTGGGGCTCTTTAGCTTGGAGAAACGACGGCTGAGGGGTGACATGATCGAGGTTTATAAGATTATGAATGGGATTGAGCAGGTTGAGAAAGAAGTACTTTTCTCCCTTTCTCACAATACAAGAACTCGTGGGCACTCTATGAAATTGCTGAGCAGTCGGGTTAGAACAGATAAAAGGAAATACTTCTTCACCCAAAGAGTGATTAACATATGGAATTCACTGCCACAGGAGGTCGTGGCAGCTGCAAGCATGGACAGTTTCAAGAGGAAATTAGATAAACATATGGAGCAGAAGTCCACCAGTGGCTATTAGCCACAGGGTATAGAATGAGAACTCTCAGTCTGGGGCAGGTGATGCACTCTATTCTTGGTGCTGGAGGGGCAGCAGTGGGAGGGCTTCTGATGCCCTGGCCCCACTGCTGGACCTCCTGATGGCACCTGGTATATTTTGGCCGCTGTGTGACAGAGTGTTGGACTAGATGGGCATTGGCCTGATTCAACATTGGCTTCTCTTATGTTCTTATGTTCTTAGAAGGAATCCTCTAAACAGCTCCCCAAAATTTGGGACTGAGGCCTGATTTCAATGTGATGCTGGGGAAGTAAAACTTTGCTCTTGTACCGGGTCTTGTTTAAACGGAGCTGCTACCTGGACCCTCTTTCCAAGTCCAGCTTCCACTAATTCCACCTGCAAAGATGAAGTAGGTGGCAACCAGGGACAGGGCTTTCATAGTGGTGGCACCTCACCTTTGGAATGTCGTTCTTCAAAAAATGTTCCCCAATTCACCCATAGAGATTTTTGGAATTCCTAGAGTACCAAGGCATTTATGACACTCCTCCTTCCTAGATTCCCCCCATAAGAAGCTCTAGGTCAGGGGATTGCTGGCAGAGGGCCAGCAGTCCTCGTGTCAGTTGTTTCTTGTGTCTCCTGCTCCATTGAGGTGAAAGGAAGCCAAGACTGGCTGTTTGCTTTGGGGAGGAAGTACCAGGAAACCCATCAGCAGCACACAGGGGTCCTCTGTGGGAACTTGGGAACCCTGTGACTAACATTTGTGAGGTTGTTGCACCCACTACCTATCCTTACATACATTCTGACATTCAGCTCAAGAGATTCCCAGCTCTGTACAATGCTGGACATTCCCCTGCATTTAAAAAAACGGTGAATACATTTCCATGGGTACGTATGCATACAACCATAGGCCTAGACCTATGGTTCAGCCTATCAGCACACCCCTAGAAGGAACAAGTCACGTCTCCCTAGCAATGATAAGGCACCTCCTTAGGAAGGCCTATTGTACGCCCTGAGCACTAAACAGAGATTTATTTTTATTGTTAAGACAAGCCTTTTATTCTCAAGACTCTTAAATATAAAAGCAGTAAGGCGTGATATAGGCCCTGCAGGTCAACAGATATAAAATAAGTGGAGGAGATATCTCTCACTGCACCAACAACTTAATTGAACTTAATTATGAAAGCTTTCAAGCTATATGGAGCACTGCAGCATGAGTTCTACCTCGAAGGCTTGTACGCTCTCATTCAGACAGACGTGATGGAAGATATATCTCCTTGCCAATGGCTCTTATACCATTTATGGCTTTTATACCATAGGGTCATTTATGGAGCACAAACAGACTTTCCCATTTCTTACAGTAGCCCCTCCCCTCCCCTTGTGTTTTTGCATGTCAAAGGTCCTTCAGTTTAGTGTAGTGGTTAAGTGTGCGGACTCTAATCTGGGAAAACCAGGTTTGATTCCCCACTCTACCAATCACAGCTGCTGAATGATCTTGGACAAGCCATAGTTCTGCCAGAGGTGTCCTTGAAAAAGAGCAGTTTCTGTCAGAGTTCTCTCAGCCCCACCTACCTCACAGGATATCTGTTGTGGGGAGGGGAAAGGAAAGGAGTTTGTAAGCTGCTCTGAGACTCTGAGTGAAGGTCAGGCTATAAATCCAATCTTCTCTTCTTCTTCAGCAACAGCTCAGAAGCAAAGTGGGGGTCTGCAGTGAGAGGGGACAACTGGAAAAAAAGAAGAGGAGGCTACTGACAGAAATTGCTGCCCCTTGTCTAAAGATGGAAACACTCTTTATGTTTTTCGGAACTGTGTAGTCAGATACAGGCCAGTATGTAAAGGGAATCACTATAGTATAAGATTGCCAGGCCCTTCCCAAATACCAGTTTTTTTGCCCAAATACCAGAATTTTGCCCGATATCCCAGAAGTGATCATATCAGTTCCGGGTCACATGGGTAATGATGCTGAATCTGTCTCTTTTTCTGGGTGAATTCCCCCCCCCGCCACCGGCCAGCTGATTGGCCTGGGAGCAGGGGACTCCCGCTTTCTCCAGGGGATCTGGCAACCCTACTGTAGTGATTAAACTGTAGGGCTCCAGAGAACTGAGTTCAATCCACCATGATGTTCATTGAGTAACACTGGACCATTTGCTTATCTCTCAGTGAAGCCAATTGACTTCAATGGTTCACAACACCAACTCAGCTAATACCAGTACAGTTGCCAACTCTGGGTTGAGAAATTCATGGAGATTTTGGAATGGTCCCTAGGGATGCTGGGGTTTGATAAGGGGAGGGGCCTCAACAGGGCTCTTTTTGTAGCAGGAACTCCTTTGCATATTAGGTGACACAGAGCTCTTTTTACAGGGGTTATTGTAAGCTCTTGGAGGATTGGCTACATTAGGGGTGTACCCCTAATATGCCTAATATGCAAAGGAGTTCCTGCTACAAAAAGAGCCCTGGTGGTGTATAATCCAAAAATATAATCCACCCTCCAAAGCAGCCATTTTCTCCAGGGAAACTGATCTCTGTAATCTGGAGGTCATCTGTAATTTTGAGAGATCTACAAAACCTGGAGGCTGGCAAGTTTAGCTGGGAGACTTTGAGGGTAGTGCCTGGGGAAGGTAGAGTTTGGGGAGGATGTGATCTCATTTCCAGGTGGTGATGTAGGCTGCCTCCCCTAATCTCTATGGTTTTTTCACCAGAGAATAGCTTAAATTCCAAGTGTGTCACTATGTAGAGGTCCCTTTTTTCTCCTGCTCAGTTCCCTGGGGATGGGAATTTAGGACTAGGGAAGGTAATTTCCTGTCCAGGGTGCGTATGGGCAAGTGGGAGGCCTACCTAACTTACAGGGTTGTTGTGAGGATAGAAAGAAGGGGGGGAACTAAGTATCCTGGTGTCCTCCTTGGAAGCAGTGTGGGATAAAAATGTAATAAATTGAGGTTATCCATTGTCTTTTTACTGGTCAAGAAATCAGTGAAGAGACATTTCTCTCCGAAGATCCACTCTGTTCCTGAATCCAGTTCACTTTCCATGCACTGGCTTTTTATTAATAAGATGACCTCCGATTGGCTTCCTTGCTCAGAACTATGAACTGTGAGCCAATTGGAGTTAAGTTTCAAAGGAGGAGAGTCAAAAAATAAAGTTGTTGTTAAGGCCAGCTCAGTGTAGTGATCTCTGTCCCCTCCCCAGCCCTCTTCAAAGCAAGCATGGGACTTGTTTGTTTTCTATAAATATCGTGGGTTTACTGTCTGATTGCAACAGCGGCTCATTAGTGGCAGGGGTAAGATCATCCATGTGGCCTCCAAATGACAGTAACAGTAATCAAGAGCCTCTCAAAACGATGTTAAAATCCATGCAATTTATAACCTTTATTCTCCTCCTACGCGGGGCTGCCGGTGAGTTGTGTCCACAGGAGTTTTACGAGCCAGATTTATGCATATGTCAGTGAGCTGAAATTAATGCCGTGGTGCCGCAATGGGAAAATGTTTCTTTGCAACATGATGAAACAATTACTTGGCTGAAATAAATCAGAAAGGGGACTTTAGAAATAAGGGAAAGTGCCCGAGCTTGCTTGGGATGCATGAGGGAAAGAGGGCCAGGGTCTTGATTAAAAATAAGTTTGTTTTTGCTTTTCCCCTGTTTCTGCCTGGTGTTAAAGAGTCATTCGGGATCTACATTTCTGCCTGCCTTCACTCTGCATTACCTAGATTAGAATCTCTCTGCCCCTCTCTTGAAGCACAGTGATGAAACGTGGGCTCTCCACATGTTCATTTACTGTACACAAACACAGAATCCCAAAAGAGACAGAAGATCAGAATTCTTTTTTTAATGCAAGATTCTTGTGCACATTCTCTATATCGGCATAGATACAATGAAGGCGGGGGCAGGTCTTGACTCCTCACTGTGGACAGTAAAATGTTTTTACAGGGACTTCCATGCCTAGACATGCACATAAGTTAGTTGTTAAAGTGGTTTTGGGTTTTTTTAAAATGTTCGTCACCTTGTGGACTCTAATTGGGTGGAAAGGCAGCATAAAATGTTTTAAATACAGTAAATGGAATGCATGTGATACAGGTGGAAGCCCCAATGCAAATGGTCTACTGTAGGACATAGAGTTGCCAACCTCCAGGTGGGGCCTGGAGCTCTGCTGGGATTGCAACTGATCTCCAGACCACAGAGCTCAGTTCCCTTGGAGGAATTGGCCACTTCAGAGAGTGGACTCCATGGCATCACATCCCAACTGGGCTCCCTCCTCATGGTTTCATGTGGCAGTTAATACAGCACTATATTATCCATAATGACCCTGTACTGCCTTTCCTATGGGCAAGTTCCTAAGAAAGTATACCCCAAAGTTACAACCCATTCAGTTCTAGAAAGTATGCTCAGGACTGCAGCATCTGCTGTGCAAAAGACATCTCCTGGCATTGAAATCAGCACCTCCATTAGCCTTTGAATCTATAAACCAAAGCCTTTTAAATCGTCCCTTTGATTAGTCATTCAATTGATTCACAGTTGACACCCCCCTCCCCACACAGCTCCTGAGCCTTTAACAGCTACACAGCAAGCAGCCAGCGATTCGACAGGCAAAAATGTTCCAATCACTGTTGGGAAGGAACTTTGTCTGTTGAATTTCTGCGTTTTATATAGCGGTTAAAGGTACTAGAGTCTGGCCAGCAGTAAGCAGCAACAGTGTAATCCTTGCTGTGACTGGTTCTCTCTCTCAAGGGACATCTCCAAGTAGAGGCTAGACAACTATCAGGGGTGCTCTAGCTTTAGACTTCCTGCACTGAGCAGGGAGGTTGGATGAGTTCAGGTGTTCTTAACCTGGGGTCCACAGACCCCCAAAGGGTCCATGGATAGATTTCAGGGGGTCCATGAGCCTGGAAGGAAAAAAATTACATCTTTCTGTTCACTAACCTCTAACTGAAATTTAAGACCCCTTCAATTATGAATGCAGACAACCAACCACAGCAGTATTAGCAACAGAATGAAGTTTGAGTCCCGCGGCACTTTTAAGATCAACAAAGTTTAATTCTGGGCATAAGTTTCCGGGTGCATGCACACTTCTTTGGATATCAGTACCTGTGATTTTGTCACCAATAGAAATCACAGATATTTTCATATCACATTACAGTTGTCGTAAGTAAAGGTAAAGGTTCCCTTGCTCGAAAGCCAGTCGAATCCGACTCTAGGGTTGTGGTGCTCATCTCCATTTCAAAGCCGAAGAGCCAGCGCTGTCCAAAGATGTTTCCGTGGTCATGTGGCCGGCATGACTAAGCACCAAGGCACACAGAACGCTGTTACCTTACCACTGAAGTGGTACCTATATATCTACTTGCAATTTCTTGCTTTCGAACTGCTAGATTGGCAGGAGCTGGAACTAGAGATGGGAGCTCACTCCGTCATGCAGCCACTCGGGTCTCGAACTGCTGAACTACTGACCTTCCACAGCCTGAAGTTCAGCGTCTTAACCACTTGAGCCACCGCAGTTGTCATAGGTACCTTAAAATATCATTTACGCTCACCAAAACAGAAGGGGGGGAGGAAAACCCAACCCGAAGAAACAACAATGGCTGGGTGACAGAAAAGAAATGGACTAAACAAAGTATAGTTTGTGCCACTTGTGCACTAAAACTCTACTTCAAAAACACTGGCACATTCCACCCTTGAAGCAGCAAATATTTGGACTAAAAAGTCCTGAATCTATATAACATGATACAATTAAATATTTCTAAGTTAATAGTC
This sequence comes from Gekko gecko, assembly GCA_029375565.1. Taxonomy (NCBI): domain Eukaryota; kingdom Metazoa; phylum Chordata; class Lepidosauria; order Squamata; family Gekkonidae; genus Gekko; species Gekko gecko. The sequence continues at coordinate 158,402,744 of JAPDNY010000006.1, forward strand.
TTGAACCAATACAACAGGACATACAATTCAATATCTCTATGCTGATAACCTTGAACCACATTAAAACAGGACCAAACATGTATTGGCTTCCAAGGTCTTCCTCAGTGATCAAATTATTGTATTGCATGCTATGACATATAAACATGTGTTAATGCCAAGGCAGGCTGATTATAAGGTATTTCAAATATTCTGTGTGGCAAAAGAATTAGGTTGTATAAGAAGTTTTCTTAGGCTTTTAAGCACACACATCCAGGGAAGGCAGATTTAATAACTCCTTCTGACCATGGCTATCAAAACCCTCAGAATGTGCATATCTGTATCAACCTTTAAGTAGATCTGCCACTAGATTGCATGTGATCGTGGGGTCCATAGGCGCCACCAAACTTCCAAAGGGGTCCATAGCACAAAAAAAAAGTTAAGAACCCCTGGACCAGATGATCTATAAGCCCCCCCCGCCCCCCAGTCTAGAATTCTATCATTCAATCATGCAAGAAATCTGAATGGCTGATTATTAAAATCTGTCACTGCTGAGTCTGATGAATCCTTGTTGGAGGATGCGGGTGCTGTGGTGGCTAACCCCACAGAAATCAAACCCCCTAGCAGAGTCTACCGCAGCTCCTGGGCCCTCTGAATCCTAGGATTCCTCAGAGGACAAACAACCAGCTGGGGCTGCCAGGCCAAAAGCCCAGATGACCCATGGCCAGGAGCTGCTGAGAAACCCACTGCTCTTTAGCTTGGAGAAATGACAACTGAGTGGTGACATGATTGAGGTTTATAAGATTATGCATGGGATAGAGCAGGTAAAGAAAAAAGCACTTTTCTCCCTTTCTCACAATACAAGAACTCATGGGCATTCCATGAAATTGCTGAGCAGTCGGGTTAGAACCAGGGCCGAGTGGAGGTGTCTCTGCACCCTAGGTGGGCGCAGATGCCAACCTCCTGGTGGGGCTTCCCTCCCAGCGCTGGCTTGCGTGATGCTCCGCAGCTGCGGGGCGCCCAGGCAAGCCAGGGGGAAGAGGCGGGAGTTAAACACCCGTCCCTTCCTTCCCAGCGCCAGCTTCCCGAGGGGGGAGGGGGAGGGCGGGCAAGCTCCCCCGCCGCCTCTTGCGCACCACCGGGGTGCTCTTCCCTGGCAGCAGTGGGGAGGCGGCGGTGACGGGGGCTTTTCACGGGGGGTGGGGGTGGGGTGCAGTTTGTCGCCCCTGCGACTGGCGTACTCTAGGCTAGCACCTAGCTTGCCTAGCGGGCGAGCCGGCCCTGGTTAGAATGGATAAAAGGAAGTACTTCTTCACCCAAAGAGTGATTAACACATGGAATTCACTGCCACAGGAGGTCGTGGCAGCTACAGGCATGGATGGCGTCAAGAGGGAGCTGGATAAGCATATGGAGCAGAGGTCCATCAGTGGCTGTTAGCCACAAGATATAGATAGGAACTCTCAGTCTGGGGCAAGCGATGCACTGTATTCTTGGTGCTTGGGGGGGCAACAGTGGGAGGGCTTCTAGTGTCCTGGCCCCACTGCTGGACCTCCTGATGGCACCTGGTATTTTTGGCCACTGTGTGCCAGAGTGTTGGACTAGATGGGCCATTGGCCTGATCCAATATTGGCTTCTCTTATGTTCTTATTGTCAAGAATTTCATGGTGGCCCCTGGGACCCCAGGAAGACAGAAGATCTGGGTAGTAGCTTAGTTCATATGGCGGGATGCACAAGTGGCTGCCTGTAACCTCTCCTCTGCCTGCAAGGCATCAGAAGAGCCAGATCCAATGTGAGGCTTTGCAGGATGCTGGACAGGGTCCTCAGCTGCAAGATAATAATTCCTATAAATAGTCTCAGTTTGGCTCTGTCTGTCTATGAGTGGGAACTAAGGTTCAATGTGGTTAGAAAGTTAGACTCAGCTTGGAGAGATCTAGGATCTTTCCTGTGGGGTTGTCAGGTGCTGATCATCTCTACTGCCTGCAGCCACTCTGAGTAGTACGGAGAGACACTGGCATCTCTGCTGGCACCTCACTTCTGGGTATAAGTTGAAAGTGACAAAAGGTAGCTCTAGGGATTGTCAGAAACTCTATGGTAAAATTACAGTATTTCTGGCGATTCCTAGAGCCACCCTATGTCACTTCCAGGTTTCCCCCAGCAGTGATGGTACTGATGTCACCCCCATGTCTTCGCCCCCAAACCTTCCTGCCAGTTACCGGGCTCAACCTGGCTACCCTTCCACTCAGCCATGATGATGCTCTTTGGGCCACTCTCTTGGCCTAACCGAGCCCACTTCACAAGGATTACTATGAGGATAAAACAGAGGAAGGGAAAGCCACGTATACCACCCTGAACTCCCTAAGGAATAAAAAATCAAACAGACTTGTGTGACAACATTAATTTTATGGCTGGATATGGGTTTAAATCCAAGTCTTATAGAGTCCATTAGACAAAACTTTCTGTGGTCCCAGACTGACATCCATGCATACCTTCTTACTATTAAACACATCTATTGGAAGTGGATGTTTTTAATAGTAAGAAGATACTATATATAAAGATACTATACATATAAAGATACTAAAATCTGGGCTATAGGGAAACCAAGTCTTTCCCTTTGACCTGGAACCCCTTTCTCCTAATCCTTGGCCTAGTTCAGATGTTCACTGGGCCTTTTGCCATCTCCTGTGGGAGCATCTACAACCACTTGCAGGCTCAAAACCAGGCCAGAAGAGTACAGAGGGACCAGTTATCTTTCAGGTTTGCCACAAGTGAACCATATCCTTTCTATGAAGGAAAGAGTCAGACTGTGAACCAAATAAGATGGACTGCCCTTTTTTGTTTTCTGTAAAATTTTCCATTATGTCCATTTTGCAAGGGAGGCCCTAACTTATTTGTTGTGATACAAAACAAGAATCCTCCCATCAAGGGGAGGAGATGGAGACCAGAAGAGATAAGGGAAACAACATTTTCACAGAGGTGAAACTAAGCAGTGCAATCCTCAACAGTTACACCCTTCTAGGTCCTCAGAAGTCAATGGGTTTATAAGGGCATAACTCTGTTTAGGATTGCACTGTCAGTAAACTTAGCGGCGCCCTCCATGGGGGTCTGGCAACCCTATTCTCCCTTCCTGAGGTCAGCCAGTTTCCCAATGTCTGGTTAAAGTCAGCAGGAGTAATCCGGAGTTGATTTCTTAAAATTCAACAAATTATCTGAACATTGTACAGACGTATAACCAAGAGTGTTTTGTGTTGTTGTTGTTTTAAGTTTTTTATTAATCATTTCAACAGATACAACAATAATACAATAATAGTAGAACATAAGTAAATAACCAACTTTCACTACATAACACTGAGTTTTGTCAGTTTATAGTTCTCTGCAACATTAAATCTTTTATTAGAACAGGGCTATACATTTACTATTTCTGTTATTTTCAAAAGAATTTGGGTTTTCTCAGTCAAAAGGCCCTCTGGAATAGGTCATAATTTACAGATTTGCCTCTGGCCAAGAGGTAGGGTACAAGATGGGTCCTATGATGGCCATGAGGCAGGGAATTTGAGGGCTTTGGAACCACGGTTAGAAAAACCTGCATTTCCACACCAGCCTCACCTAGATCAACTAGATTTGCTAACTGGCATGGAGAAAAATGACCTGTTTCTTTAACAGAGACTTAATGGGAACCTGAAGCTTTTCCGAGACAAATAACACCACTCAGCAACTAGCATCTCATTGATTAAAGGAGCAAGATGCTTTCCCCTAGGCTAGCTACCAACCCAAAAGTTAACAGGGGCTTCCAAAGCAGGGTGCAAGTAGCCAGTCTCAGAACATAGGCAGGCTTACATGGGTAGAGCAGGGTTGCCAACAACCTGGAGAAAAATGCCTGTCCCTTTAATAGAGACTTAATGTGGGGAAATGGGGAACTGAAGCTTTTCATAGCACAGAAGTAAATAATGTCACCTAGTAAATAGCATCCCACCATGCCTCTGGTAAAGGGGTAAGACTAGGGATGCCAGGCCTCTGCTGGCAACTCCCAGGACCTTTTGGGGTGGAGAATGGCCAGCACTGTGTCACACAATGATGCTCTAGGAATCCATGGATCATGGGAAGCATGGGAGGGCTTCTAGTGTCCTGGCCCCACTGCTGGACCTCCTGATGGCACCTGGTATATTTTGGCTGCTGTGTGACAGAGTGTTGGACTAGATGGGCCATTGGCCTGATTCAACATTGGCTTCTCTTATGTTCTCTTATGTAATACATTTCTATGGTAAAACCAAAGAAACTTGGGGGCTTCCACGGGTGGCACCCAACAAAGTGACATCACTTCCGGGTTTTCACCCAGAACTGATATTGACAAATAATGTGATATATATTGTCTCTCCATTTCCTCACCCCCACCGCTCCATCAGGCAGCAACCTGTGGGAGAGGAACACCACTGGGAGATCCCTTGTGAGTAGCAGGTAACTGGCAACCCTGGGCAGGACAGATTTCATCCAGATTCTTAGCAGCCTTAGGCTCTCAGATATCCTGATATAAAGCCATATACAGCTGCCTTACATCAAGTCAGAGAACTGGACCATTTAGAGTGATATGAAGTATTTTGGTAGCAGCTTTCTGGGACCTCAGTTGGAGATTCCTCCTAGGCCTGCTACTTGCTTGCACTCCTTAAGTGCAGATGCCAGGGCTTAAAACCTTTACATATACAAATCACATGCAGGCCATCTCGTCCAACCCCCTGCCCAATGCAGGACCAGTCTAGAGCATCCCTAACAAGTGTTTGTTCAGCCACTGCTTGAAGACTGCCAGTGAAGGGGAGCTCACCACCTCCCATGGCAGCTGATTCCACTCTTGCACAACTCTGACTGTAAAGAAGTTTTCCCTAATATCCAGCTGGTACCTTCCCGCCCTTAATTTAATCCCATTATTGCGAGTCCTCTCCTCTGCTGCCAACAGGAACAGCTCCCTGCCCTCCTCTAAGGGACAGCCCTTCAAATACTTCAAGAGAGCGATCATGTCCCCCCTCAACCTCTTCTTCTCCAAACTGAACGTTGCGAAGTCCCTCAGCCTTTCCTCACAGGGCTTCTTGGTCTCCAGGCCCCCGATCATCCTCGTCACCCTCCTCTGCACCTGCTCAATTCTGTCCACATCCTTTTTGAAGTGAGGCCTCCAGAACTGCACACAATACTCCAGGTGCGGCCTGACCAGTGCGGTGTACAGCGGGACTATGACATCTAGCGAGTTGGATGTTATGCCTCTGTTTGCCAAGGACAGTGTTACTCTCACCCAGAACATTTGGGCTCTGCTGTAAATCTAAGTTCATTAGAAAGACATGGATAATCTGTTTTGCCAGACCTGGGCTTTTTTCAGAGGGGAGGCCGGAATACGGCTCTGGTGCTTCTGTGGCTTTTAGCTTGGGCAGAAGCAGCACAGTCAACGCAGCGCCCAAGCGAGGAGCCCAGTGCAAACACAGTTCACGATCTAGGTCAGTTCATGCTCAGGCAGGCCAGGAAGAATCCTGGCTCTTCTCAATGACACTGGGAGAGTCGCCTTTTGTATGTATGTATGAATGTGCCCAGCCTACCTGACAGGGTGTTAGCAATTGGCTGGTGATCAGAGACTTGTGGAGCAATAACTCATTAGATGAGGCGGGTGCTAAGATCCATAGGCTCCAGCAATTTGGATGACAATGGGTACAGCTGGTAAAACATTCACAGGAGGGACAGCATAGAAAGGAATATAGTCTGTTGCAGAAAGGAATATAGTCTGTTGGCTGTCAGTTTGTGGCAAGTGATTGTGTAAAATACTCTTCTTGTGCTTGCTGGCATCTGAACATACAAACTAGGAAAACGTCTACTTCTCCTTTTTTTAACCACCTTTAAGCAAAGTGTTTCTAATGGGATAGTCTGTTCAAAATAAATGCGGTGTTAAAAAGGTAGACTGGAAAGTCTTTTCAAAATATGATCCGGTGGAAGCCCTGTTCCTGGCATCATGATTCCTGGCATCATGTTCAGACCTACGCTGAAGATTTTGGTAAAAATAATAGGACAGGAATTCCCAACAGCTTTTCCTAGGTTATATATTGGGAAGAGCAGGTACTGTTTACACTTGATCCAGTCAGGAGGATCAGTACTTTACTTATACAAAGGGAAAGCATGACCGGTGTTAACAATTTCAAATGGAAAAATAGATCTGCTGTCCAGGAGCAACCTCCTGATAATGCTACAAAAGTTACAGCTCCTGTATGGAGAACTTCTGTGGTAAGTTTGTCACAGGAGAGGTTGCCATAATATTTGAAAGAGGACTGGAAAAAATGGTACTAGACAAATGCATAGAGGAGAGGTTTGTTAATGGCCATTAGACATCATGGCTAATGTTCAGAGATATTATGCCTCTGAATGCCAGTTTCTGGCGGTGGGGAGTGGAGACAATAAGGAAAGGCTTTGGGCTGTTCATGGCCACGAATGTTGATGGCTGTAGAAATGTGTTAGATAGGTTCATAGAGAATAGGTCTATCAATGGCAGCTTGCCAGTGTAACCAAAGGGAGGGACTGTGGCTCAGTGGCAGAGCCTCTGCTTTGCGTTCAAAAGGTCCCAGATTCAATCCCCAGCATCTCTAGCTAAAGGGACCCAGCAGGAGGTGATGTGATAGAACTTTGCATAAGACCCTGGAGAGCTGCTGCCAATCAGAGCAGACAAGTTTGACGTTGATGGACCAAGGGTGTAAGTCAGTATAAGGCAGCTTCATGTATTCAACCTTCATATTTAGCGGCAGTAAACCTCTGAATATCAATGCAAGGGTCGGCATGAGGCCTTGACCCATTGGTCTCTATGCCCTGTTCGTTGGCCTTCCAGGGCAACTACTTGGTTACTGTGTGAACAGGATGCTGGACTAGATGGACTACTGGTCTGATCCAGCAGGGCTCTGATGTCCTCATGTATCACAGGTTATGGGCCTTCCATGATATTTCATTGGTCACTGCCACTGTGAACAACATGATGATGGACTAGGTGGACCACTGGTCTGATCCAGCAGGGCCTTCCCTTCCTTAGGTTATCAAATGAATAGTGTCAGTTTTGTACCCTAAGACATTCAAGGAGATCATCTCACACCGAACAAAAAAATCCACCCGCACAACAATAAGAAAAAGGTGACAGTGGGAAAGGAATGCACAATGCCTAAATAAAACAGGAGTATGGCCTACCGTCTTGTAATCAGAATGGTTAAAAATTAAGCCCAATAATTTGTATATCTGAGAGGGCACCTTGCATTTCTTCAACCCAATGAGAAATTCCTTTCTGCCTATAAATAAGATACTCATCAATGCTCCAGACCTCTACAGAGGGAGTAGATAGGTTTATTAAAACAATGGACACAATCCAGCTAATGGTAACACCCACTGACTTAATATATAGTTCCACTGAGCAAAGCAAAGCAAAACAAACAAAACCCAGGAATGCCACGAAAATGGCAACATCATGTCAGGTTCTCTTCCCCTGCAACAGGTACTTACATCTGATGTGCACACAAAAGCTTATACCTTGAATAAAACTTCGTTGGTCTCTGGGCTTTTTTTGTAGAAAAAGCCCAGCAGGAACTCATTAGCATATCAGGCCACACCCCTGACAGCACAACTCATTAGCATATTAGGCCACACACCCCGTTTTACCAGAAGTGTGGTCATCCAGCCACACCCATCTTTTGCTTCTTATTCTGTTAACCTTGTTTGTGGTCAAAACCCAGGGCTTTTTTTGTAGCAGGAACTCCTTTGCATGTTAGGCCACACACCCCTAATGCGGCCAATCCTAATGAGTTTCTGCTGTTGGGTGTGGCCTGTTATGCTAAGGAGTTCATGCTGGGCATGGTCAACTTGGGAGCCAGCCGGAACACCGTTCCTGTGCGTTCCTGCCCCAAAATAGCCCTGGTTGGTCTTAAAGGTGCCACTGGACTCAAACTTTGTTCTGCTGCTTCAGACCAAAACGGCTACCTACCTGAATCTAGGTATTTACATTGTAAGTATTAAGAGGGCAACCAAGGTGGTTAGGGGATCGGGGCATCTTCCCTATGAGGAACAGCTGAAGAGTCTGGGACTTTTCAGTTTAGAAAATGGATGACTAAGGGGGGACATGATAGAGGTTTATAAAATTATGCAGGGGATGGGGAGAGCTGACAGAGAACTTTTTATCCCTCTCCCAAAATATTAGAATTTGAGGGCATCCAATGACACTGATGGACAGTAGGTTCAGGACTAACCCCCACCCCACCCTCTCTCTACCTGTGTGTAAGGCTTGAGGAAGTCTGAGGTGTGCATGCACACAGAAGCTTATACCCAGAGTTCAGATCTCGAGTGTGCCTAAGGCCTCCTTCATACAGATACAGTGGGAGCAACTTCCCTGCAGTACAAAACCCCACCTGGAATACTGCAATGACTTGGGGAGGGTCAACCGCTAGCGTCTTGCTCACCTAACTGACACGTGTGCGTGTTCACGGTCTGCTTCATGCAAGAGACAACCACTCCTCCTCCTGCTGTGCCACTCACTGTGTCCAAGCCAGCATGGCTAGTGAAGGCACAGGTCCAGGAGTCAATGGCCATCACTTTCCATACTGTCGATGGCCAGAAGCGAGCCAAGACCTTGTGGAGGCTCAGTGCCCTCTTCATTGTGTTGCACCAAATGAACAATTGATTGGCTTGGCCAGTCGACTGACCTGGGGTGTTCATGCCCGTTTATTGATTTCATTCTTTTATACCCACTTTTTCCCCCAACAGGGACCCAAAGAGGCTTACATCATTCTCCTCTCCTCCATTTTATCCTCACAACAACCCTGTGAGGCAGATTAGACTGAGAGTGTTGTTGGCAGAGTTTAACTATGCAAAGGAAGTGGAGCACTGACTGTTTAGAGAAAAATAGGTTTATTCAGGAAGAACAAACTGTCACAGGACATAACAGAGAGAAAGCCTAAGTAACCACTCTAACTGCTGTAAAAGGAACAAAGAGCAACAGGAAGTTCTGCAGGAGCAGGAAGTGTCCAGAAGAGCCAATCTGGAGACAGCAAGGACACAGTATGAAAAGGTGGGAAGTCCCTAGTTTAGCTATGCTAACCAGCAGTCCTTCAGCTGTCCCCCTGTAGGATATCTTCAGATCTTCTTCATAAGGCTCCACTATAGACCTTGCATGTTCCAACAAGTGTGACTGGCCCAAGGTCACCCAGCAAGGTTCCACAGCAGAATGGGAATTCAAGCCTGGGTCTCCCAGCTCCTATTCTGATGCTCTAACCAGTACCCCACCATGCTGGCTCTTTTTATTATTTATTTATTTATTTCATTTAGACCCCTCCTTGGACCCAAAGTACTTTGCATTATTCTCCTCTCCTTTCATTTTATCTTTACAACAACACTGTGAAGTAGGTTAGGCATATGTGACTGGCTTAAAAGTTACCCAGCAAGCTTCCAGGGCATGGTGGGGATTTAAACCTGGGTCTTCCAGATCCTTGGGGGTGGGATTCTTACCAGATCTGTAGATCTCCCAGGATGTGACACTTTTCACCATGAACCAAGCACGACTAAGGCCCATTGTTATGTGATAATTGCATAGGGTCCAGAGGGGACTGTTTGCTGCAAAAGGAAACTGGAAGAAAGGGGAGATAAGATGACCTGGCAAGGCTCTATGAGCCTGGCCTCCAACTAGAGCTCCCAGCACTAAGCAGCTCTTGCTCCACAGTTATTTGGTGGTAACATCCCCCTGCTGTTTCAGATCAGAAAAAGGGTGTGCGGCAAGGCAGGACCCCCTCCCCCCCTGCACAATGGTGGTTCCCACCATAATCGGGCCATTGTGGTATAATTTAAAGGAGTTCCCAGTTGGGAACTCATTGTTTCAAAATAGTAGACATCCCTGTGGATGCCCCTATCATCTCATTTGGCCTTTAGGCCAAGTTGTCAAATGGAAATCAGTATTTCCGTCATTTTCTACAGCAAAAGGTGCTGTTACTGCAAAAAGCCCTGAAACAGACTTTGTAAAAGACTGTGATTTCTGAACTGCATGTGGACAGGGAACAGTCTGTTTCTCAGCCCACTAGGTGGTCCCTCCAGGGCAGGGATGAGGCGCAGCAGCAGAATTATGTGGGTAGCCAAAATCTACCCTGCAGTTCAATCTGCTCTGGGCATAGATCAAGATTATCCAGCACTTTCCCAGCTTGCCAGTTAAATGTAGTTTAGATTTGCTTTGGAAGGGAATATGCAGAACACAATGAAGACCAAATTACATATAATGCCAGCACATCCATGACTGACCCATGATGTCTGTTGCAAAATGCTGTCATGGATGTCTGCTAATTTGATCAGGGAAGCAGTATAGGGTTGGGGTATTTAACCCTTTTCCCCCACCCAGAGCAGCCCAGAGAAGAAGAATAAGAAGAGATTGGATTTATACCCCACCCTTCACTACCCAAAAGAGTCTTGGAGCAGCTTACAATCTCCTTTCCCTTCCCCTCCTCACAACAGACACCCTGTGAGGTAGGTGGGGCTGAGAAAGCTCTCTGGAGAACTGCTCATGAGAGAACAGCTCTGATAGAACTTGTAACTGACCCAAGGTCACACCAGCAGCTGCATGTGAAGGAGTGGGGAATCAAACCCGGTTCTCCCAGATTAGAGTCCGTGCTCCTAACCACTGCACCAAACTGGCTCTCAGAGGGAGGGCAACTTGTCCTGACCCCCCCACAAAGCAAAGACTCCTGCTCAGCTCCTGTGCATATCAGTGGCCCCTGCCCCGGCCCTGCCTCTCACCAGAATTCTTGACATTCTGTTTAATTTTTTCCATAAAGAAAGAGGAAATGGTGTCTTAGTGCCATCCTAAACAGCTACACCCTTCAAAGTTCATTGAAGTCCATGGGTTTAGAAGGTGTAACTGTGCTTAGGAATGCACTGTAAATCTTAGCATGTAATTGTGACAGAACTGGACCTGCCCCCAACCTTGATAAAGGATGTATTATACAAGTTGTGTAAAGAGCAAAATAAGAACATAAGAGAAGTCATGTTGGATCAGGCCAATGGCCCATCCAGTGCAACAGTATGTGTCACACAGTGGCCAAAACCCAGGTGCCATCAGGAGGTCCACCAGCGGGGCCAGATGACAGATGATAACTTGACAGTTAAGTGACTGTTTAGAGCACTGCTGTCTTAGGGTTGCCGTCCCCAGCATGGGAAATTCCCGGAGATTTGAGGAAGGCAGAGATTGTGACGGAAGAGAGCTCAGCAAGGGGTGTGTGTGTGTGTTGTCATAGTGCCCACTCTTCAAAGCCGCCATTTCCTGCAGGGAAACAGATCCCTGGAGATCAGTTGTAATTCCTGGAAAAATTCAGCCCCCACCTGGAAACTTGCAACCTTAGTTATGCTTCCTGTCTGGAACAGATTAAGTGAATTCTTTTTGAGCCTTTGGTTAAACTTGAGTTGACTATGAAACGTACCTTTGGGAGGGGCCTGCCTGCATCCCAATGGGAAGGCTGATGTTTCTTTCATTCCAAATGTCTGGTCATAACCAAGTGTCCACGGTTCCTTCTTAGTGATCAGGTCACAACAAACCGTTTCTCCACTCTGCCAAAAAAAGAAAAGAAAGCTAGCTAGCTAGAAGGCATATTTTGTGCTATCAGATTTAGCTTGTAGCATAAACTATCAATTTTAACTTGCTGCTTGAAAGCATATCAAACAGCAATAGGGTTACATTTCATTCTCACTACAGTGCTTCAATATATGTTGTGACTTAAGTCCCCAAAGTCTCTGTCTAACTCAATTGGAGCTTGTTGCTTGAAAGCATATCAGATGGCAGTATGGTTGTATCTCCATCTCTCCACAATGCCGAATACCTGTCACAGTTTCAGTCCCCAAAGTCTCTGCATAAGAGTCTTTCCAAATGAGACAGTCCAGTAACTAGGCTCTGTATATTTACAAACTCAGTTCCAGCCTAACGGATTTGCTAGGATTTGATGCTGAAACTATAAGATATTTTTTATTGTATGTACTTTGAGAGGTGAATTGTATATAGTGGATAAATAAATGTGGTTTTAATATTATTTAATAATTTTCATGGAAGAAGAGGTAGATCATATTACATGTCTATATATCCATGATTCCCTGGCATACTGCTTAAGGGGTGGGGGTGCATAAACACATGTAGAAATATATTTTAAAAGGGCCAAAAGGAGTCTTATTTATTTATTTACTATATTTACAGTCTGCCTTTCTCACTGAGACTCAGGGCAGGTTACACAGCATAAATGGATACCATCAATATGATGAGATATCTAATAAGCAATACTACCAGGACTAGGATTACAGAAACCTGAACATGTTGTTAGACGTGATACAGAGTGCAGATACAAGGCATTAAAACGGCACTATATCAGTAGAAAACAAGGCAGCGACAACAGGGCAATAAGTGCAGGGAACAGATTACATTCTAAACACAGTCTGTAGTCTCTTTGTGAACCATTCTGATATAGCATAGCCCTAGAAAAGCCTTCCTGAATACTTCTGTTTTACATAGTTTGCCAAGTGCCAGAAGAGTGGGAGGCTTACTGGCCTCTTTAGGGAGGTCATTCTGCAAGGTATGGGCCATGAAAGAGAAGGCAGCTAAGGCTGCTAGGTCCCCCCAGCTACTGGGGGGGGGGTTAGGGTTGACAGCTCTAAGTTGGGAAACTGATGGAGATTTGGACGACAGGGACCTCAGTGGGATACAATGCCATAGAATCCACCCTCCAACACATCTGTTTTCTCCAGGTGAACTGATTTCTGTAGTATGGAGATGAGCTGTAATTCCGGGGGATCCCCAGGCCCCACTTGGAGGCTGGCAACCCTGAAGCACATATACGGGCAGTTATTGTCCATTTGCAAGGCAGGTAATTGAATTCACACCATCATAGGCCACATTTTGTATAAGCCTTCAGTTGAGCTTTTGTAGGTTTAATACGTCTCCAACTTTGTTCATGCTAGTCCTGTACTGATTGCTCCGGCTTGGCCTGATTTTGGCTACCTGATGTGCCTTTTTTCCTAGTTGTCCAGGTAGAGAACCCCCAGTGGGAACCTGGCAAACCTATGGGACAAGTGCTAGGTGAGGACCATGAGAGTCCTCCACACCCAAATCCAGAGCTGGAATGTCTTCTGTAACCTGAGCTCCCCTAAATCCAGAGGTTGGCGCTGCAAGGGTAGCAGGCAAAAGCTACTGCTCTGTTGCCTAGGCAAGAGAGAACAAAAGGCCATACTCCAAGTATTGATACCAGGCCTGGCAAATCCAGATGCTTCATACTGCCTGCCAATCATGTGGGCTGATGTTGCACCTCTCTGTTTCTGTCTGTGCCAGGTAAGAATTCTGAGATCTGAGGGTGCAAGTCCAAGGAAGTTCATGAGGCTAACTGCAGCCTCAGGACATAGTTCTCATCTATTCTGTCAATATCATATGACATCTTCATCAAGGAATACAGTATGGCAAAGAATCAAATGCAGTTGGGGTCTACATCATCTGGTTGCCTGGAGAAAGCCCTTTGGAGGGAACGAGACAGAGACATCTTTTGGATGATGACTGTATTAGGCAAGCGCTGGTGTGCCTCTTTATTCATAGGACTTGTTTAAACCCTGTTTCTGTTCACAGCTACGAAACTAGTGGCTCATTTATACAGTTGCCTTCTCCCAGCACCCATAGCCAACCACTGCTGAGATTAGGGATGATGAGGATGTCATGCCAAATGCGTCCGGCAGACAAGCACACTGTTTTTGCAAGTCATGAAAAGAAAAGCATTATAGTCAGTTTAATAAGGCTGAATCCATACATGCCTTCTAAAGCGCAGTAAGGTAGAAATGTGATTCTCAGCCCACCTTCATGAATCAGTTCAGAATTCCAAGAGAAGACTATTTAAAATGTTGGGTCGGATCCAGCTGGCTTTTTTGTCCAGTCTCATGCAATTCCCTTCCTTAATACAGCCACCATCCCTCATGGCTTTTGTCCCTATTTGTCTTTTGTTCCCTAGATAAGCCTTTTTGGTGAGCAATGAGGATCCCCTTTCCACCTCTGGAAAACGTGGTTGGAGCCAACACTTCATGTCAGGTTTTAAGAACGTAACAGTAGCCACGCTGGATCAGACCAATTGTCCTTCTAGCTCAACCTCCTGCTCCCATGGTGAGGGGTCAGATCTACCAGGAAACTCCAGCATATCTGACTATCAGAGACATTATGCCTCTGCCTGGAGGTCCAATTTTACTATCATGACCTAAAGCCAATAATAGGCCTTTTCTCCAAGCACTGGTCCAACCCACTTTTAAATTTGTCCTCCCCCCTTTTCCCACATGGCTTGTTTATATGTGCTTAGCAACCCCAAGAGGAGGGCTGAAAAAGTCCTTTATGGACACATGTGGAATTGGTGTAATGCATCCTGCTTCAGAAATCACTGGAGAGTAAATCAGAGCAAATGAAGGAGAAGGGCTTTCAGAGGCACAAATGGCGGGAAGGAAAGAAGGCTCATCAGACAGACAGAAAGAGGGTACAACTGCCTCTGTGAAATGTCAGAAGAGACATGAAGAGTTTTAAAGATCACGTGGAATGGTGGTAGCAGACAGGGAGACAGGGGTTTGTCACGTGCTTAGGCCACTTTATGCCCAAATGTTTATATTACAGTCTCAGTGCCTTTCCAGACAAATGAGATATGGTTCTACATTCTGCAGCCTCATTTTGCATAGCTCTAGAACGGCTCTAGGCACCCGAGATGGCAACTTTTGGGGGGATTTGACGTAATTTGTACACATGAAGTGACAGACAAGGAAGATCTGATCATTCTGGGAGACGCACAGCATTGGTGTTGGTGATGAGGCTTTCTCCTAGTAGATAATTCTCGTGGTATGGTACTTGGGGCGATGCAGGTTTGCTACAGACTGAACATCCCTTCCAGAGAATTCTGCCCCCTGCCACACACACACAGACCCCCCCCCCCATCCGCTCCCTGCAAACCTGGACCAGGCAAGGGCCTCAACTGACTGCCACCACTCTGGTCCTACGGCATTACTAGAGAGGGCCAAGAACACCCTTCCAGCCCCCCAAGCAAACTCCTCTATAGTCAGGGCATGCCCTATTGTATGGCCAAATTGGAAGTGTGAAAAACCCAGGCAGAGTAAACAAGAAACAATCTATATAAAAGATTGTTGACAAGTAAACAGAAGAAAAAGTTTACAAAATTGGGGCAGAATGAACACAGGACAAAACTGACAAAGAAGTCAGACAGAGAACAATAAAGCTTCCTGAGGCCTAGGGCTGCCAACTTCCAGATTGGGCCAGGAGATCTCCCAGAATTACAATTGATCCCATCCCCAGTCTATAGAGATCACTTTCCCTGGAGAAAAATGGCTGCTCCCCAGGCTACACTCTAAATCCCCAGGAATTTCCCAACCCAGAGTTGGCAACCCTAAATAATTGCCTTATTTTAGTTCTCCTCTTTCACTACTTGAGCTTGGTAGGCTAGACTCACCCTTCATGGACGAGGGATCATCTACCCCCAAAGCAGCCTTACTGCCCCTCAAAGCTTCATAGAGTGAAGACCCTCCTCTGTGCAGGGTCTCTATTGGATTTCTGCCTTCTTTTCCCCCAGTCCAATCCTATAGTTTGGAGGGGGCCTGGGAAATGTAGGCCTATTGCAAAATCTGCACAGGCCCTTGGACCTTGTTGGAAGAGAAGCTTCCTTGAGGCCTACAAGCTGCTCATTCTTCGGCCCAGGATCAAAACAATAACATCAATCAGTTTGGGTTCTGTTGGCTCCTTACCTAGTGCCCCATCTCAAATTTACTCATTTGAAACATTTATGTGCTACCTCTTCAAGGCACCTGACCTGCTTGACATGGTGCACAAAACAAAATCAGATAAAATCACGAAAAGTATAAAATAATCAAAATAAACAACCATTAATAACAAGCCAATAAATCCTAGAGGCATAAAGCACATAAAAATCCAGAGCACAAAACATTCAGCAGCCCAAATGACCTTCATAACAATGTAGTAGTGTATACATAAGAACCACCCTTTTCATTAAGCCTGGACACAGACTAAATGAATCTCCAATATTGTTAATATAGTAAGAACTGCCTTATTTTCCTCTCTGCTTTCAACCTTTTAAATGGTCTGCATGTTCAGTTTGGTGTTAGATTGATTTAGTTGTTGTCACACAGTTGTCACTTCATGACCCCATGGACCCCATCATGCCAGGCCCTCCTGTCTTCCATCGTGCTCCGTCGTGTGCTTAATTTCATGTTTGTTGCATCGGTAACACTGTCTAACCATCTCATCCTTTGCCATCCCCTTCTTCTTTGACCTTCAGTCTTTAAGCACTAGTTTTTTCTATTTGCATTCAGAAGCTGTCATTGCCTAACCTTTTTCTTCCTAGAAGACCGAGATGCAGCCCGATACCAGCTCTACCCGTGGCCTATTATGTCTGCAGGGCTGCCAACCTCAAGGTGGAAGCTGGAAATCTCTTGGAAATACAACTGCTCTCCAGACAACTGAGATCAGTTCTCCTGTAGAAAACGGCTGCTTTGGAGGGTGGCCTCTATGGCATTATGTTTTGCCCTCCCCAGACTCTAACCCCAAATATCCAGGAATGTCCCAACCCAGATTTGGCAACCCAACAGGCTTCCTCCAGGTCATACCTGAAACATATCTCACTGCCTCCCTTTTCAACATCTACCTTTAATTAGGCTTGGCAGTCTCCAGGTGGGGGCTAGAAATCTCCCAGAATGACAACAGATCTCCAGACTACACACATCAATTATTTATTTGTTATTTCTTTAAAACATTTATTCTACTTCTCCTGGAGAAAACGACTGCTTTGGAAGGTGGACTGAATGGCTTTATACCCTACCAAGGTCCCCCCCCGCTCCCTAAACTCCACTGTCCCAGGCTTAACCCTCAGATCTCCAGGTATTTCCAAACCTGGAGTTGGCAACCCTAATAAGAGTTCTGGAGCGTATGCAAAAGCTTGCATACTGTTTTGTGTTCTTTATGCTGGAATTAATAAAAGCTATCACATGGCTTTTGTTTTCAGATTGCTCTTTTAGGCCAACTCAGCTACCTGAAGCCACTACTCCCTGCAGTGATATAATTTACAATTTGGAGATATTCCCTTTAAGAACTGGCAATTTGTGGCATTCCTGCCTTGCCCTAAATTCACATGGTGTCAGTTCATTCTAAAGCAAGGCTTGGAGACTGTTGCGTGAGATTATTTTAGTTGCTGTTCCTATCAAAGTTGCTTTAAGCCATTCCTCATTCTGGTTGTCTTATCTGTGGACCCAGAAATATTACACTCCCCCTGTCTCTTCTCGCACTTTCCCTCCCTGCAAAACAGGCAGGGGTTCTGCTTATCATTTCCAGATTTTTCTTTTTCACTGAGTAAAATATCAGCCTTTCAGACTGTTGCAATCTTGTTTGCCTCCAAGTGGGAATTACCCTTTGAAGGGTTCGTCACTCATACTTAAGACTCCATGGCATCTTCATTGAGGAAGTGGAGACAGGCTGGGGCAGATGGGAAGAGGAATGAATCACCTTCCCATGTAACCAGCATTTCATAATGGGCAAAACCCCATCAGCCAAGAGACTGATTGGCCTTTTGTCCCTGCATCATCTTCTGGAAATTGTGACTGGATCCCTTTCCATGCCCCATCACTCTTTTGGCCTGTGGTTTTTTGCTAACCTGAATTCCTACTTCAATATACATTTATTGACTGGAAGAATTCACTAGAAACTGAAATTCTGATTGTTGATATCCCCAAATTACTCCAGATGTCTCCACAACAGGCAGGGCTAGGATCAAATGGCACAGCTGAGTTAGGAGGTTACAGACTTGAAACCCCAGCGAAGTTTTAAGATTAGGACTAGAGGGCATAAGTTGATGGGCAATAGATTCAGGCCAATCAAAAGGATATATTTCTTTACACAACGAGTGATTAAAATGTAGAATTTGCTGCCAGAGGATGTAGTGATGGCCACAGTTGTAGACAGCTTTAAAAGAGGATGAGACTTATTCATGCAGGACAGATCTACCATAGTTACTAAAGGGAACCTCCACATTCAGAGGCAGTCAACCTCTGAAACCCAGTGCCAGGAAGCAACATCAAGGGAAGTGCCATCTGTGCCCTGTTGTTGGCCACCCTTAGCAACTGGTTGGCTACTATATGAGATGTAATGCTGGACTAGATGGACTACTAGTCTGAAATAGCAGGGCTTTCCTTAGGTTCTTGTGTTCTAGGGCTGTAGCAGCTTGGCAAAGCTGCCTGTACTAGAGGCTCACTGATCTAGCTACAGGGAATCTAAGTAGCAGTCACCAGATTTGTTGAGTTGGTGGGATCTTTTAGAATTTTGATTTTAAAAAAATAGTCACAATTATATACATAAAGAAATTGAACTACTGTTACAAAGGAATAAAAAGGTAAATAACACACTTTCCCTAACAAACTATAACAAATAAATCTAAATTCAACTTTTGCTGCCAATAAGCTGAAAAAGGTTTCCACATTAACCCCCTCTTCTACACAGGGAGGGGCTGTGGCTTAGTGGTAGAGCATCTGCTTGGTATGACTTTGATGGACCAAGAGTCTGATTCAGTATAAGGGAGCTTCCTGTGTTCATGTGTTCATATGCAAATAATCTGCAGGTCTCAATGGTACTTCCAGCATTTATGGGAAGTTGTCTCAGAACACTGATCCAGACTTTGAGGGGTGAGATACCATAAATACCTCAGATAAACTACTTGGACAATTTTCTATCTTATTAGTACAGTGCACTGTTGCAGGGCCAGTGACTCTTATTCCGCTTCAGAAATGCACAATTCAAAATTACTTCTCAGCATTTAAGAAGATTAGGTTTGTCTTTATCATATAACTTAATCAGCCCAAACTAGATTACAAACCCTTTGTGTTGTGTACCAATGCTTTGTGTTGTATAGACCAAGCACGTGGCTTTCCTGTACACACTGTCAGTGAGGTGACCAGAGCTTTGATCTAGAAGACAATGGACACATAGGATCCTGGTAACTGCCTATCAGCTGTCCAGGATCCTAAAGGAACCCTATCAGAGATGGGGTTATGTAAATAGCCAATCACGGGTGTATGGGTGTATGTGGGTGGAGTTGTTGTTGCACATTTAAGCAGCCCGCGGGCTTGCCCTGTAGGTCAGTACCTTCTGAAATCACTGAGTAAAAGTATGAGCTGAAATCTCTCAACGATGCATCTGACTCAGTACTTTTCACTTTGATTCTGTGGTTATGAATTAGCACCTCCTCTGAGGATGTCAAGCAAACACTCATTTGGTGGTTTCTTACTTTACCAGAAATATATATCCGTAACCGAAAATATTGAAACCAACTCATTGGTGGAATTTTGCTTTGTAGTACTGAAAAGTTATGCACTGTCTACTATGCTGGACATCAACAAACTGTGTAGATTCTACCTTTTCCCCAACTGGAAATGGGTTTAGTATTTTTTAAATTTAGAATTTACCCAGACTTCCAATATCCCAGAAACAAAAGGGGTTGCATATATAATATATTCTCCAAGTTTTCACTTGTATAACTCAGTCCAGATTTTATAAGCCTCCTAGCTTATAAAATTGAAATAACAATAGAGATTTGCCATACAGAGGCGTTATAAGACTACTGAGATAAATATGCACTATGAGTGTGTGTGCAATAGCTGCTGGCCAATATTCCTTTATTATGTGGATATTGCTCGTCCAGGACTGCCAGCTGATGTTTTACAAACAAGAGCTGAAATGGTTCCAGCATATGGTTAGAAGGCACACGATGCAGCAGCCTCACTGACAATAATGGGATATGACTCTGGTCAGTGCAGTGGATGAAAAACTATGGCTGCCAGGTCTTCCCTGGTCACTGGTAGAGAATAGGGATAGGGTTGCCAGCTCCAGATTGGGAATCTTCTGGAGATTTGGTGGTGGAGCCTGGGGAGGATGGAGTCCTCAGTGGTGTACAATGCCATAGAGTACACCCTCCAAAGCATCCATTTGCTCCAGGTGAACTGATCTCTGTAGTCTGGAGTAATGCTCCCTCTAAGCTGTGGAGTCTTGTGAGCAAAAATTCTACTTTGTGAGTGTCCCGGCCCCACCGGCTCGGGACTGGGAACCCCCCCCACGGACGACCCACCCCAGCCACAACAGAGCCCCCACACACCTGAGGAGCCCCTGGAACGGCGGCGGACGGCAGGCGGGGCAGAGGATCGGTCCGGGCGCAGCAGAGAGGCTGGCGCAGGCTGCAGCGCGCCCCAGACAGAGGAAGGAGCCGGAAGAGCACGCGAGCGGTGCCGAGCCCCCCGGGAGGCAGGGGAGCATGGAGGCGAGTCCCGGGGGAGCTCCGATGACGTCCCTCAGCTGCGGAGCAGCGCCGGCAGCGCGGCCCTGACGCCGCCCAGACCGCTGCCGGCACCACACTTCCGCCCACCGCGCCCCCGCTCGGCGTCCTCCGTTAAGAGGGAAGGCGGGGCCAGGGCCAGGGAGAGGGGTGGTTGGGAAACACTGGGGGGTGCTGGGATGGAGAGGAGGGATAAAAGGATGGGAGAGGAGAGGGGCCGGGGAGGAGAACGGTGCTGGTGTGACTGGGTCTGCTGCGCAGAGAAGTCAGAGAGAGCAAGTCAAGACCCATTCCCCTGTACTCAGGCAAAGGGACGTCTGGGGTGCTTAAAACCCCGTCCCCTGCCGGTCTGAGGCCTCCTTCTCATCTCCTCCTTTGAGATCCTCTCGCTCCCAGGACCTCAACCCGCTGACGGACTTCAGAGAGCCACGGCCACCGGGGGCATCGACCCACCGTCGAAGGGGGAGCGTGACAGTGAGCTACTGGCATTAAAGTTGTGAGCAAGCAAGTTGGATACTGCATCAGTTAGTTTGCTCTGGAGCCATCCTTCCTGAGCTAAGACAAAAATGTGTGAGCCGGAGGCTAAAAAATGGTGAGCTAGCTCACACTAACCCAGCTTAGAGGGAACACTGGCCTGGAGAGGCACTGCAGTTTCCGGAGATCCCTGGTCCCACCTGGAGGCTGAAAAACCAAGAGGGGGGTCACAGGTATCCATGTGGAAAGTACAATAAACAACAAACACTGTGACATGAATGACCAGGACCTTTAGTAAAAACCATGTAGTGTAATAAGTCAACTTTGCAAAATAACAAGGAACAGTCCATGATACTCTCAATATAACTTGACAAAAATTACAAAGAAAGTCCATCATACTCAATTACAAGGAAAGTCAATCATACTCAGTGAGCACCTGGATATAAACTCATTTCATCCCAACCTTCCTCAGGAGTAATCCCATTGTATAGCAAGGTATCAGCCTCTTGATACAGTTCAGTGTTTGTTAGTAGCAAGCCAATGCTTAACTTCTTAATTTTCTGCACTGTATCCTAGGAAAAAATTCATGTCACAGTGTTTGTTGTTTGATGTACTTCCCACCTGGAGGCTGGCAACTCTATGGAAAACATTGTTGGAAAATGTGCTGATATTAATGGGAAAAGATTTGGCAAGAAACCAGTGAGAAAGTAAAAATCCAGACCCTTTTCTCTCACAAGGGCGATGGACAAAAGGAAACATTTTTCTACAAGTAGCTGAACTGTGGACTTCACTATCAGTGGATGTAGTGATGGATCATACGACCATAGATGGCATTAAGAGAGGTTAGACAGATGCATGGAGGAGAGGTCCATCAGTGGCTACTAGCCATGGTGGCTAAAGGGAACTTCCACACTCAGAGGCAGCCAGCCTCTGAATACCAGTGCTAGGAGGCAGCGGCTGAATCTGCAATCTAGCATTTGCTCCGCTGTCTTACCAAACCCACACTGGAACAGAAATTCCCGTCTACATTGCATGCCACTTTCACTTTGATTGATTGTTGGATTTTATGGCAGTGTCCAGACTGCATGCCGGCTTTCACTTCGCTTGATCTCTGGTTTTATGGTAGCTGTCTGCATAGATTTATGGCTTTTTTAATGGCTATTCAGGGGTGACTCTGCAGTCCGTACAGCGTTGGACTGGGGTATTTGAATGCGGTTTTGAGCTGCATCTTTTTCTGTTCCAGTGTGGGTTTGGTAATAAAGTGGAGCGAATGCTAGATGCAGATTGGGCCATTATCAGGGAAAGGCCTTGGACTCTGTGCTTTGTTTGGCCCTCCAGGACAACTGACTGGCTGCTGTGTGAAACTGGATGCTGGACTAGATGGACCATAGGTCTGATTCAGCAGGGCCCATCTTACATTCTTTTATGTTCCTAAGGCTCAGACGAAGTAGAAACAATCTGGGCTCAACTAAACAGCTTTAAAAATTCAACCTCATCCCTGTTTGCCAAGCAGTAGGAATCATGACTGATAAGGAATTCTATTCAACTCTGAGAAGAAGAAAATGTGATAAAGGGTTTTGTGTGTTTATGTGTGTAGTATATGTGTTGTAGTGGTGGTGGGGGGAAAGAAACCCATCTATTTTAAGGACATTCTAATGGTTTTGTGGGCCGTGAGAAAGAATCTGAAAGCTTGGAGAGGACTGTTATCTTCATGTAAACAAATATATATCTGAGAGAAGAACAATGGCTTTGGATAAAAGAGCAAACATTGTCTTTTTATCACGATAATGTTGATAGTTTGAATTAAAATTGCAAAGAGGGGATAGTTTGGGGGGCTCCGTGTACACAAAAGGGCAGGATAGCCGTCACGGCTATCTCTCCCAATTCTATTTCAAAGTTAAAGACAACAGAGAAACCAGGTTGGGACCATAGATCCAGAGGAGTTAGCTGTTGCTGAAAAATAGCACAAAGCCCAGTAGCACCTTTAAGAGTAACGAACTGTATTGTAGTGTAAGCTTTCGAGAAACACGGCTTTCTTCATCAGGTTGGGACCATGGTCCTGGAAGAAGGGAGCGCTAACCCTCTCTCACTCTGAAACCATCCCTGCTCTACTGTTCTGTCCTCCTTTTATGAGCTACCTCTGAAAACTGTTTGACCTATCTGGGGGAGACACATAGGTACTCAAGTAGCAGCTTCAGAGGGAAGAAAAATGATTTTCTTCCAGCACCATTTGCTCAAAAGCATTCCTTCCTCCAAAATGGCTGTATTCAACTAAACACAAGCTCAGCTTGTGGGAGATCTGATCGTTGGCTTCCCATCACATCATCCCAAGATCTTGCAGGAAGAACATACTCGTGATGAGGAATTTACTTTGTAATATGTGGGCAAATGATGATTAAGCACATTGAATATTTTGATTACTTATCCATTTATCATTTTTTCCAGGAACAGCTGAAGTCCTTTTGTAACGGTCTTAAGACCAGACCTTCTTTGGGAAGAGGGTGACATTGTGGATACTGGCCAACTGTTCCTTCCTAAGGTGGATTTCTAACTAACAGTGCATGTTGTTGGTTAAAGATTTGTCAAGGGGAGCTAATGGTAAGATGGTCCCCTGCTCCTTGTCCCAGTGTTTCTCAGTGAACTAGCTGTCAGAATTTGAGGGGAGAGGCAATTGTGTGTATGTTTGTGTATGTGTGTGTGAGAGGGGGGGGGTTCTAGCTGGAATTCACTGAAACTGAAGATGCCACCTAGGATACTTATCTAACTATTATGTGGGGACAGACCTTCTCAGAGGTCCTTTGAGACCTGGGCCACTTCCAGTTTTTGAAGCCTTCAGCCATAAATAAATGCAAAAAAAAAAGACGACACATGGAAATAAAATAACAAAGACATCAGAAAAGAGTGACAAAATCCATATCAGTTACCAAAAAACATTGTAATGTCGTATCTTTTTACCTGATCACATCTCTTATTTGCTCAAATTGGACCTCTAAGCTGAGAGAGCGTTTCACAGTTTGGTCGCATAGCAATGCTCATAAAAACAAGTTGCAAAACTGATCAAATGCCCCCAAATTAATGACTGACCGAATCTGAGGTTTTCTTTGAGACTGAGAGCCAGGTTAAAAGGCCCTCCTGTCCAGCCCTCTGATGGGCCCTGTCTGGGAGGGAGAGATATTCTGCCTTACAAGGGTGCCTGTTTGCCTCCATTGCTGATTTCGTTGTATCTTTGGACATAGAGCAGATATCACAGATTGCTCTTTCATCCAGCCTCACTACCTCCAGACTTAGTAGTACCACCCATAGAACTTCTTACCACTCCAGAAAGTACATGCATAAAAATATGCTAAGTATGATTATTAATGATTATTAATGAAGGCCAGTGAGCAAACCATGGATCAGATTCCCTCGTCCTAAGAAGCTTATAATCCTGGGAATCAACTTCTTGGCAAAATAGAGCTTGAGAATGGTCGGAACATCAAGGTTGAAGGGTGTGGTAGAAGATGGTATAGACAAAAAAAGGGAGATTGAGATCTTGAACATGGAAAGCTGCATGCAGCTGTTCTGCCGACTAGTTAATACATTGGCTTGAAATGAATGTGTCGATCAGCTCCCTGTCTGCCATTTGGCTGTATGTAAAAGAGCGGCATGGGTGTACATAGACAACTGTCTGCCATGTGCTGGACCACTTGTTGTGGTTTTCAGTTGATTCCTTGATGGTGGTGGGAAGTGCCATCAAGTTGCAACTGATTTAAGGCAACCCCAAAGGGTTTTCAAGGCAAGAGACAACCAGAGGTGGTTTGCCATTGCCTGCCTCAGCATAGTGACCCTGGAGTTCCTTGGTGGTCTCCCATCCACATACTAACAAGAGCTGACCCTGCTTAGCTTCTGAGATCTGAGATTGGGCTAGCCTTCTGAGATCGGCCTGGTGCCCTGGACCATCCAGGTCTGTTGATTCCTTACCATGGTGGAATGGTATCCAATGAAAAACCGTTTCCCCTCCTTGGTCTTTCTCCTTGCTATCCTAATTATGTATGGAAATGTCTGGAGTTAGGGCTGTTTTGGGGCAGGAAGGCACAGGAACGGAGTTCTGGCTGGCTCCCGAGTTGGCAATGCCCAGCAGGAATTCATTAGCATAATAGGCCACACCCAACAGCAGAAACTCATTAGGATTGGCTATACTAGGGGTGTGTGGCCTAACATGCAGAGAAGTTCTTGCTACAAAAATAGCCCTGGGTTTTGACAACAAACAAGGTAAACAGAATAAGAAGCGAAAGGTGGCTGTGGCTGGATGACCACACTTCTGATAACATGGGGGTGTGGCCTAATATGCTAATGAGCCATTCTATCAGGGGTGTGGCCTAATATGCTAATGAACCATTCTATCAGGGATGTGGCCTAATATGCTAATGAGTTTCTGCTGTTTGGTGTGGCATGTTATGCTAATGAGTTCCTGCTGGGCATTTTCTACAAAAAAGCTCTGGCCGGAGTAATAAAATAATGGAGGAACAGCAGCCTAGCAGCACCTTTAAAGAATGACAGAGTTGATTCCAGCGTCAGTCTTCATGAGTTGGAGCTGCCTTCATCAAATGCATTTGGACTGTAAATCCATCAGGCCAATTTAGATACAAAACTGTATAAGAAAGCCAGTACGGTGGAGGGAATGTTACAAAGAGAGGCTGGTTCAAAATGAGATCAAATCCAAAGTTAATAATTTCACTCGGTATGGGTGTGAGAAACTCCCAGCTGTTGGTAGACAGGTAAAATGTAAAAGCTAGTACAGGACAAAATGAGATAAACAGGTACACTGTGAAGATGCAGAGAAGCAGCTGAAGTAAGAGGTGGTGCGGTGTTCCATCTAAGCTGTGCACATAGATGCACCTTGTTCGATAAAGCAAAAACCATTTAATCCCAAACAAGCAGCTTGGCTGTCCACACTCCAAGGCCACCCAGTATCTCATCCCAAATGACTGGGGGAGGGAGAGGTGGGTACTATTCATATGGGAAGGGACCACTTTGTTGGCCAGCCTATAGTGTTCCATTTGATACAGGGGACCACAACAGTGTGGGAAGAAACCCAGAGCAACTGCTGGCAAGTGTGAATTGTCCATCAATTTAGTGACTCAAATGTAGGCTCACTCACAACTTTAATGCTATTAGGTCTTTTGGCTCATGAAGTAGAATTTTTGCTCACAACACTTGGCAGCTTAGAGGGAATATTGTGACCATGATATGTAATATATGAGCACTTACAAATTACAATGAGTAAGAATCAACAGGTCCCTGTAAGGACTAATCACTGTCACAATGAAGTATGTGAGCTTCCAAGTCAAACAACAGTCTTCCTCAGGGAAGATATATTATGTACATCGGCCATGCTGTGGGGCTACTAGCCCAGTGATTTGTAACCTTTAATTCACTACTGCCCACTCTTATTAACAGGTCCTCCCCTCTAAGCCACAAGTGAAAAATTTGGACATAAATATATCACTAAAGGTAAGGCAACTTTATTTATATAGGTATATCTATGATCCATGCATATAATACATAGGTAAGGTTCCCAGGTGAAGCCTGGCAACTGGCAAGATGGTTTGGGGCAAGGACATGGGGGGCAGCATGATGCGTGTGATGATGTCGCATCTGAGGAAAACCTGAAAACAGTAGTGGTAGCTTTAAGAATTACCAGAAACATGGAGTTTCCAGCAATTCCTAAGGCTATGGAACCCTGACTCTCCCCCACTCCCAGGTAGATTTTCCCACCATTTTTTTTCTGCTCCCCTCTGTGACTGAGCTGCCCTTCAGTAGCATGTAGTTCTTCTTTATTTTATAAGCTTCAACTGTCCTACCCTGTCACAGATATTAATTTAGGCTTATGACCCAGCACAGGAACCCAAGGGAAAATACAGGAGCTGCCTTGTGTTATATTTAAACCCTTATTGAAATGGCACTTGAGGCAAAGTAACTTTCAAAACAGAAACAATATTTTATTGAACAGGCAGGGAATATGTATACTAGGAGATTGTCAAGGTTTAGAAAGGCTGAGGTAAAACTTCATACTATATACAGATTAGAATTCTTAAATCATACAAGAGAGTGTTATGGCTTATTTTCAGAGTTTCAAGATCTTTTCAATGAGAGGTGTTTTGCTTAGTATATTTCAGCACTAACACAGGCTCTTAATACTGTTTTCTGGAGAATAGCATTTGCTTATAGTTTCTAGATTTCTCCCTTAAGAGTTCTAGGTTTTCCCTTTAGACATTACAGCTTTTCACTGACTCCCCTTTATCACAGAATAGGGTTCTGTTCCTAACCCCTTCCACTGTCAGGAAGTTTGTCTCTTTGTCCCTAAGATGTAATAACTCCGTTTACTATTTGACTTGTATGGGAGTTCCCTCTAACTACCTAGACCTTCTGCCAAATCCTTCTCAAATATCTATTGTCTGTATAATGCTGTTCTGTAGCTTTTTGACTGAGGATCTAAATTCTCCATCAAAGTAGTCCTAATATATTTAAGACAATGGGGTCATTATTCTTCTCTCTATGGCAGTATTTTTCTAACCATTCCCTGAAAGAAGTCATTGACTCCCAAAGTCTCTTCCCTCAGAAGCCAAACCCTTTGTCTACTGATCCAGAAGTTAGATTTCAGACAAAGACCAAAAGGCAAAAGCATCATTTCCCTCCAGATGAGCTGTTTTGTTTCCTCTCTCAGCTGATGTTGGCCAATCAGAGAGTGAGTGGAGCAGCTAATCAGGTAAGTTCTTCTCTCCAGGGAAGATTAACTCATGAACTCCCTGACTCTCTGGCATAAGCAGCATTTTAAAAAGCCTGCTTTTCTATGCAATTTGTCACAGATGCAATGCTATGCCTTTAAGGGGAGGGAGCCTAGGGCAGAGTGTTCTGCACCAGCAGAAAGCTTTGGAAACATTCAGTTCCTGAACCTTTGAAGGCCCAAACAATTGTGGATTGCAAAATGTGCTCAGAAACACACACACACACACACACACACACAAAGAGTTTAATATCAGTCTGGTTTCACTTCCAGCACTGTCTTCCCCTTGGGCTGAGGACATTCCCTCTGTTGGTGGGAATAGTCACCGTTTTATTAAGTGCCTAATAACATACTGTATGGTGACAGTCTGTAATAGCAATAAACGCTCCATATAATTCTGCTTGACTCATCAAACAAAGTGGGGTAATAGTGATTGATTGGATTTCAGTAAATGCAGTTTGAAAGAAGGCTCTTGGCAAGGGAAAGCAGGTTGAATGCCCACAGAAATTGGCATGGCAGAGGTAGAGTTTTACATTGCTATACATTTGTGCACAGCAGGGAAAGAGTGCATCTAGCTAATCTGGCTTGAATGAGATCAACTCTTGCTTACTATGTTCCATAAGAGGAGGATCCCTGCCTGAGAGCACATCTAAGTTGCAAGTTGCCAAACAGCACACCTCTGGGATCACTGCAGATCCAGGAAATGGCACAGGGAGGGAAACCTGAAGGTGGCACCTGGATATCTCCTGCTATTACAATTGATCTCCAGATGACCAAGATTGGTTCCCCTGGAGCAAATGGCTGCTTTGGAGAGTGGATTCTATGGCATTATATCCTGTTGAGGTCCCTCCCCTCCCCAAACCCTGACCCCCCCCCCGGCTCCACCCCCAAAATAGAGCTGGCAACCCTACAAGGCCCTTTCTCCGTACATGCCACAGTCACGATCCAAATGGGATACTCTGGGGCATGGGGATTGAATAGAGCCTGCAAGTCAGTGGGGGGGGGAGACCCTTGACCCAGCCTTTTGCGAAAACTACCAAAGCCTGGCACAAAAGCTTGTACATGATTTTGCAATGTTAATAAAAGGTATCACAAGGCTTTTGGTTTTGGATTTTTATGGATTGTGTCAGGTGCGTACTTTAGGGCTGATGGGGGCCTCCAATTGATTCTTCTGTTATTTGTTTTTTCCCAAAGCACTGTTTCTCTGATCCAAAACTGACCCCCAAGTTGCTGTAAGCTCCCATGGGGTGGGGGGGGAAGGACAAGTACCAATATTTTGTCTTTTTCTCAATTGCTGCTTGAAGCAACAGGAGGGGGCCTTTGTGATTAGGAAAATGATGCAGGAGAAGAATTAAAGTTCCCATGACACTGCAGCACTAATCCATATTGCCCTCTCTTCTGTGGCAGTTTTTTGAATGCCTAATAAGGTATCTAGAACTTCAAGTCTTTGAACTCAACATCACAGGTAGTTTTTCTAGATCGAGTAACAGTTTGACAGTACAAGGAAGCTTGGCATGTAATGTATCACCAGTTTTCTGATATAATTCAGATGGGGAATGAATGTGGGAGCCGTACAGAGAGGGGTTCCTTTAGAGCTGTACCTATATACAAAAAATTCAAAGGGAGACACCAGTGTGAAACAGCTTAACTGGGATTTATTAAGAGAGTCTAAAAATTTTTATTTTCCAGATTCATATTCCACCTTTCTGCCCTCACAAGGGGCACTAAGGCAACTAACAGATTAAGACATGCATAATACCACATTTCAAAACCATTAAAATCCACCAAAAAACAACAAAACACACACACACACAATTAAAACAGTTAAAAACAGAGCCAAAAGACAAAGACAAAAGGAACTTCTGACTTATGGTGACCCTAGGAATTAATGACCTCCAAAATGTCCTATCATTAACGGCCTTGCTCAGGTCTTGCAAACTGAGGGCCCTCGTGGCTTTCTTGACTGAGTCCGTCCATCTCATTCTGGGTCTTCCTCTTTTCCTGCTCCCTTCAGCTTTTCCTAGCATCATTGTCTTTTCCAGTGAATTTTCTCATAATGAGACTGAAGTATGATAGCCTCAGTTTAGTCACTTTAGCTTCTAGAGAGAGTTCAGGCTTGATTTGACCTAGAACCCATTTTATTTGTCTTTTTGGTGGTCCGTGGCATCCATAAAACTCTCCCCCAACACCACATTTCAACCTTCTTCCAGTCAGCTTTCTTCATAGTCCAACTTTCACACCCATACAGAGCACTAGGGGATACCATGGTATGAATTACCTTGATCTTGGTGGCCAGCAATGCTCCCTCTAAGCTGTGGAGTCTTGTGGGCAAAAATTCTACTTTGTGAGCTACTGGCGTTAAAGTTGTGAACAAGCGATTTGGCTACTGCATCAATCAGTTTGTTCTGGAGCCATCCTTCCTGAGCTAAGAGAAAAATGTGTGAGCCAGAGGCTAAAAAACTGAGCTAGCTCTCACTAACTCAGCTTAGAGGGAACACTGGTGGCCAGTGACACAACTTTATACTTAAGAATCTTTTCTAGCTGCTTCATAACTACCCTTCCTGGTGTCAATCTCCTTGACCGATTTCGCACAAGAGCTGCACCGCCGTCATGCCTCCCTTTGCCCCATTTCCACTGGTCAGTTTCCCACTCGAAGCCGTGTGGCTGCATTATGATCTGCAGCTTCACCCGATTTCCCCCGCGATTTCGTGATCCTCAAAAAACAGGATCATGAAATCACAGGGGAAATCAGGCGAAGCCACAGGTCAAAATGTGGCCGCGCAGCTTCAAGTGGGAAATTGACCAATGGAAACGGGGCAAAGGGAGGCGTGATGGCAGCACAGTTCCTTGTGTGAAATCGGTCCTTCTGATTGCTTAGTTGCCATCTTGCTTTTGGTTGATTCTTCATTGTCAGCCTTAAAAGTTGTGTAATTCTCCAGTAGTCATTACTTTTGTCTTCTTGATGATCAGCTATCATCCTGCTTTACCCTGTACTTCCTACATTTCATGCCCCCTTGACCCTGCTGGTTTATCCTCTTGCGTTATATAACTACATAGTAAGGATCCACTCGTGTCCAAAGAACAAATGCTTAAACAGGAAATATAATTTGGCTACTCTTCAAGATGCCACAGGAATCCTGGTTATTTTGGACACACAATCTTGGTGTTGCAGCCTACCTATAGCTATTCTGTCAAAAGCCTTTAGACAAACAATGCTAACTGGAGTGCTTCAAGGTGAGACTATTTTCCAGCTGCTTGAGTGTATCACTTCTATAGGCAGCTTATCTGCCAGCACAGAAGAAAGTCAGGGCAATCTGGAGCTAGATATCTGTGAAAGTTGTTGCAAAACCAGCATTCATGAGGCCTCTTGCTAAACTCAAACCACAGTATTAATTGTTATGCCACATGAACTGTAAAAATTAGTGTCTCTTACTTTACACACAGTGAGTCCAGAAAAGAAAGTGAATGGTGGAGTCCCTTGTTATGGTGAATGTTTGAGCTTGCCATTCTTTTGGAAACCTACCAGATCATATGTACATCAGGTGTCTTGACTAACATGAACAGGAGCTCATCAACACAACAGGAAATGTTTACAGTGGCAAAAAAAAAAGGTCTGGATAGCACGTGCAGCCTCAAATGATGAACCCGTGCCTTTAACCTCTCCTTCCTGTGATTATCCAACATAGGGATGGAGGAAGGCACTCTGCACATGCTCAGAAACCAGCTCCACAGCAATCAGTGATTTATGTATACGTGTTTACTTTGCAAAGCACTTGACTCTCTGCATCTCTTGGGTTTCATTAGGGACAGCTGATTAACTTTTTTTGCAAGAGTCTTTCTGTTCTTTGTCCTCACAACAGCCCTGTGAGGCAGGTGAATACGTATTTCCGACCTACGGATGAGGAAACAGAAGTGGACAGAGTGATTTGAATGAAGGCCTCCTAAATCTAAGTCAAGCTCTGACGAGTTTGCACGCATAAATGTTAATGGTAGTGCATAAATTCCAGAAGGGTAGTGCCCCCAGTCTCTGCCTTTTGTATTGGCTTCCTTAAGAACTGAAAGTAAAAGACTACAGGAAGGGAGAGGTCATGACTCGACCATTCAAGCAGTGGTTGCCATTCAAGTAGTGGTTCTGTGGAACCTCAGTGCGCACTGGAGAACTGGCCAGATATATGTTCGGATAGCAACAGTAGAACTGAATGCCCGCACTCTCTTTCATTCCCATGTTTGCAACAATTTTA
Organism: Gekko gecko; assembly: GCA_029375565.1. Taxonomy (NCBI): domain Eukaryota; kingdom Metazoa; phylum Chordata; class Lepidosauria; order Squamata; family Gekkonidae; genus Gekko; species Gekko gecko. The sequence continues at coordinate 158,434,570 of JAPDNY010000006.1, forward strand.
ATCCTTCCAGCTTTCTCCTATATGCATATCAGATAAGCTTTGCCAGGCAAGTCAGAAGGCAGGATCTGATCTTTCTCCCCCCCCCCCGCGTACAATCTGCAAACACGTTCTTCCACCAAGTGCTCAAAAAAAAAGAAGAAAAAAAGACACGAACAAAACAACAAAGACCTAAACAGGCAACTCAACGTTTACGAGGGGTTACACTCAGTCAGAAAGAGCTTTAACCATGAAAGCATGTCAGGTAACGCCGGCCCATTCCAAATAGTTTTGTTTCGAGCTCCAGCTTTAATTATAAGATGTCATGCAGAATGATGACATAGTGTTATAATAGGCACATATGAGGCACTAATCTGATATTATATCTTGGCTTTTAACAATAGGCGCAGTGAACCAGCCTGAGCTTCTAACTCGTTCTGGACATATCTGCACACTCCACCTAGATACTTATCGGTCTCTTTAATTAAGTGGAGGGAAACATCTCCGGGCCATGCCCATAAAGCCAGACTCTGATGAGAGCGGAGTTGCTGTAAGCTGCCAATAATTTCTTCCTCCCACATATCGGGGTCAGCTTCCAAGGCTGTTCTCCAGGCCTCCCGGGGGGTGGGGGTTACAAGGTACAAACAGAAGATGGGCTGGCAAAAGGAAGGGGTGGGGCAGCTCCCCTCTCTGCTTGAGACCCAGTATGGATTTCCGTACAGAACTGATTGCACCTAACACATGTTGGGATGACGAGAGACTGACATGGCCACTCCAGCACGGATCAAAGGCATTCACCTACATGGACAGCAAACTGCTCAGCGTTTCAAAGGTGCAAGATGGTGATGGTGTGCATGTGTGAATGAGCCACCCTCAAATCCCTGTTCACTTGCTGCAGTTCTTTGGTGCTTCAGCCTCACATAACGGGAGAGTGTGCAACCTGCGATCCTCGTGGTATGTGTTTGTGTGAACAGAACTCTGCAGGCACAGTTGGAATTCTGACACAGCATGGTGGGTGCGGCAACAAAATGACTGCCACAAAATGGCTGCTGCAGGAGGAGGACATAGTGGGACCTCCTTGGCTCAGTGGCAGAGCAACTGCTTGGCCTGCAGAAGGTCCCAGGTTCAATCCCCGGCACTTCATTTAAAAGATCTGGCAGTAGCTGAGGTGAAAGGTCTCGGCCTGAGACCCTGGAGAGCAACTGACAGTCTGAGTGGAGAACACTGACTTGGATGGACCATGGGTCTGGTTCAGTATAAGCAGATTCATGTATTCAGGAGCCAGCCACAAAAGGATTGCCATAGCTTAACTTCAGCCACACAGTGCAGATCCTTATGCGGTGGTGACAGCTGCTGCCAAGGCAACATCTTCAAAAAAAATATCTGTGCAGCCAATCAAATCTCCAGTTGTCAATCAGAATTCTTCTGGGCAAAAGCCCTACCTCCCCCGCCCACTTCCTAAAAACACTTGGTGGGCACTAGAAAAGGTGTTTGCGACTTGTGTGCCCATGGGCACCATCTTGGGGACCCTGGAATAGGGCCATGCCTGTGTTTTCCAATTTTGCTATGCGTGAATGCATGTCCCCAAAAATCTGGCCTTCTGGACACATACTGGATCTGGAAAATATTCACGTTGCTCCATTCACACAGAATGGTGATTGTACATCTCAAGAGGATCAGGTATAGAGCAGTCTCCTCTTACGTGCAGCTGGATCACCAAAACTGCAACACCTGAGCAGGGCTAGATATAGCAGCACAGTCAGATTTCCCACATTGCCTGTCATGTAGAAATGAAAAAACCTGGGCGGTGCATTTTGGAGGAGGGAAATTGATTAGATTTTTTAACAACATAAGAAGAGCCCTACTGGATAGGACTAATGGTTCATCTAGTCCAGCGACCTGTCTCACAACGTGGCCAACCAGTTCCTCCGGACAGCTAGGGACGGCATGAACCAGAAAAAATGTGGTTTGTGTCAGTTCATGGTCTGTGGCCAAACCACAAACTGAATTGAACTGGAAGGTTTGTTTGTGAACCAAAATGGTCTGTAGTTCATGGCCCCACAAACCCCGTTGCAAGGGACTGCAGTCCCTTTAAAGTTTAAAGGGACTGCAGAAGAAAGCCCAAAAAACAGCTGAGCAGCAGGGAGCAGCCTGCTCCCCAACACACAGCTTTTTTTCTTTTGTGGCTTTTATGGGGAACAGAAAGCAGGGGTTTGAAGGGACTCAAGGTACCCTTCAAATGTGTGCTTTCTGGTCTATTCATGAACCACCACAATCTGCTTTAAAAGTTTGTGGAAGTTCAAGATGGCAGACCTGTCACGAACTTCGGTTTGCAAACCACAAACAGTTTGTGTCCATCCCTATGGATGACCAACAATAGGACATAGAGGCTGAGGCTTTCCCCTGATGTTGCCTTCCAGGTCTGGGATTTAGAGGACTAGTGCCTCTGAATGTGGAGGCTCCCCACAGTCACCATGGCTAGTAGACATTGATAGTCTTATCCTCTAGGAATCAATCTAATCCCCTTTTAAAGCTGTTTATTCCTGTGGCCATCGCTACATCCTCTGGCAGTGAATTCCACATTTTAATCACTCTCTGGGTAAAGTAGTATTACCTTTTGTCTGTCCTGAATCTACTGCCTATCAGCTTCATTGGATGCCCTTGAGTTCTAGTATTTTGGGAGAGGGATGAAAAGTTCTCTTTGTCAACTCTGCCCACCCCATGCATAATTTTATAAATCTCTATCCTGTTCCCCACTAGTTGTCTCTTTTCTAAACTGAAAAGTCCCAGTCTCTTCAGGCTTTCTTCTTAGGGAACATGCTCCAACCCCCTAATCATATTGGTCGCCCTCCTCTGTACTTTGTCCAGCTCCACAATGTCCTTTTTGAGATATGGTGACCACAACTGTACACAGTATTCCAAATGAGGCTGCACCATAGATCTATACAGGGGCATTACAATATCAGCCATTTTATTCTCAGTCCTTTTCTTAATAATCCCTGTTCCCTAACAGAGAATTTGCCTTTTTCACCGCTGCAGCACCCTGGGTCGACATTTTCATTGAGCTATCCACTACAACCCAAATATCTTTTTCTTTTTCAGTCTCAGCAAGTTCAGACCCCAGTAGCCTATACTTGAAGTTGGGATTTTCTGTCCCAGTGTGCATCACCTTATACCAGTTTGGTGTAGAGGTTAAGTGTGCGGACTCTAATCTGGGATAACTGGGTTTGATTCCCCACTCCTCCACTTGCACCTGCTGATGTGACCTTGGGTCAGTCACAAGCTCTGGCACAGCTGTTCTCTCAAGGACAGTTTCTGTCAGAAGTTCTCTCAGCCCCACCTACCTCACAGGGTGTCTGTTGTGGGGAGGGGAAGGGAAAGGAGTTTGTAAGCTGCTCTGAGACGCCTTTGGGCAGTGAAGGGCGGGGTATAAATCCAATCTCCTCCTCCTCTTCTGCTTCTGCTTCTGCTTCTGCTTCTGCTTCTTCTTCTTCTTCTTCTTCTTCTTCTTCTTCTTCTTCTTCTTCTTCTTCTTCTTCTTCTTCTTCTTCTTCTTCTTCTTCTTCTTCTTCTTCTTCTTCTTCCCAGCACTGAACTTCATTTGCCTCATTGTTGCCCACTCACCCAGATCGATCCCCCACAAGCATCTGTGCTGCCCTCACTCTTTTGTTTCCCCCACTTGCATTGGTGAATTTCACACTATTTGCGGTGTGGCCGCATTTTGACCCACAGCTCCCCCTGATTTCCCCTGCGTCTTCTCGATCCTTGTGAGGGCTGAAGATCACTCAGAATTACAACTGCTTTCCAGAAGGCAGAGATCAGTTCCCCTGGAGAAAATGGTGGACTCTGTGTCCTTATATCCTGCTGAGATGGCCCCTGTATGACAGCCAATGTGACGTAGCAGTCAGGGCTTCAGAGCATGGTAGAGGCTGCAGGTGGGGGGATGGAAAGCTGAAGAGTGGGGAGAAAATAAAGGTAGGCTGATGATTGGCTGGGAGGGATATAGGGTTGCCAACTCCAGGTGGGAAATTCCTGGAGCTCTGAGGGATGGAGCCTGAAGAGGGTGATGTTTCAGGAGGGGTGGGACCTCAAACAGGTACAATGCCATAGACTCTACCCTCGAAACCAGCCAGTTCCAGGGAACCATTGTTGCCAATCTCCAGGTGGGGGCTGGAGATCACTCAGAATTACAATTGCTTTCCAGGAGGGAGGGGGGACTAGATGGAAAGCTGAAGTCAGAGGGGCAGATCAAGGTAGGTTGATGGTTGGCTGTGAAGGAGATAGGGTTGCCAACTCCAGGTTAGAAAATTCCTGGAGATTTGAGGGGTTGAGCCTGGAGAGGGTGGGGTTTGAGGAGGGGTGGGACCTCAGACAGGTACAATGCCATAGACCCCACCCTTCAAACCAGCCATTCCCTCATGGGGAACCATTGTTGCCAATCTCCAGGTGAGGGCTGGAGAATTACAACTGTTCTTCAGATAGCAGAGATCAGTTCCTCCAGAGAAAATGGTGGACTCTGTGTCATTATATCCTGCTGAGGCCGCCACAGCAAATTGACACTGAGTGCCCGGGACTGGGGCACCCACCCAGAGCCTCTTTCTAGAGCTCGTTGTATTTATTTCCACAATGGGCCTTATTCCTAATATATATATATATATATATATATATATATATATATATATATATACACACACACACACACACACACACACATATAGTTTAAGTTATATATGTATAACTTAACAGCAAAAATGAGCAATGAGCAATATATATATTCAGTCCCTCCCAAAATGTCCACCCCACCCCAGATACATAAAAAAAAAAGAATCAATGACTTCAAAATTTCCAGAAATTTTACATTTCTATTCTCATGGCTTCATATTTTCTATATGAACTTGCCTGGAAGTTAGAATTATTTATTTAGAAATATTTATTAATAAAATATTTCTAAATCTGCTTTTCTCTCAACATGGTTGGGATCCAAGGCAAGTAACAAAATAAAAATAGAATAACAATAAAATCATTGAAACAACAACATTTCAACGGTATAACCAAAGAGTCATATAGTTTTTATTCTAATAGTAGGATTAACACAACTGATTTAGTCGTTATCCAACTAACCCATTCTTAACTAGACCCCAAAGCCTTCTTAAACCTCCTGTGTTTTTCACCAGCTGAGGTTTCTGAGTTGTCTACAAGGGCAGCCCCATGTGGAGTGTATTACAGTAATCAAGCCCCAGGGTTACTCTAGCATGGATCAGTGTGACTTCTTCCTAAGACCCATTCACAGTAGTGGAGACCTCACTTCTTCCTTAAGGTGATGCCAATAACCAGAAAGGGTGCAGATCTAACCTGCAGGTAATGGGGCTTTACACTCTGTTAATATCATATGGAGAGATCAAACAAAAATGACCCAAGCAATTGCATCCAGAAACCTCCTTCTGCATAACCTATTGTGGCAACAACTTGATTAAAGCTATTCTGTATAGCTCCTCCCCAGCACTATTATTTACAAGGCTCACGTGATAAATCTAAAATGGAAATCTGGTACTTAAGAGTACATGCTTAGGTATGTCATGGGGAGGAAGTACTTCCAAATGTGTGAAGGGATTTGCAATCTCAAAGGCTGCCTTTGGCAAGAGCACAGTTCTGTGCCAACTGATGTGTAAAGACCCATTTGCCAGTCTATCATCCATAAAGGGGAACAATGTGTGTGTGGGGGCAGATCATGGGGCTGCCAAGTCACCAGCCTATCACTTGCCTCACAATCTTAGGTGGGTGTTTGATGTGAAAAAGATCATGAGTTTGTTTTAAAGCTTACAAGGCAAGCCATGAGGTAGTAGAGAGATTGACCTCAAGGTAGCTGAAGTGTTCTAAACCCAGAAGGCCATCAAATAATACTGTTCTTGTATTAAAAGATGAGTTGTATAGGTTTCTTGTATCCTAATTCTATGCACAACTGCCTCTGTTTGCCTCTTGCCTTAAAAAACCTGTGGGGTTGGCTGCAACTGGATGCCACTTTCCACCACCAGTCATATGCACATTCACTGCTCAGCTCAATAGGGTTTGTTCTGGGGTGCAAGAGCCACTGTGGCTCCCAACAGTTCCCTGTGTTCCTCCTTCACACTAGCCAGGCCCAACCCAAACATCATAAGAAAACAAACCATAGGGTTATCCCCTGTTCTGCTCTGATTGCTGCTATGAATGCAAAAGCACTCGGAGCAGCAGCAGGAGAAAGAGAAAAACAACCCGCAGTGCTATCACATTACTTCCAGTAAAAAAAAGAACTAACATAGGGTAGCTCTAGGAATTTCCAGAAACTCTCTGGTTTCTACAATAGGACTTCTGGTGATTCCTAGAGCAACCTTTCCAATTTTTTTAACCGGAAATGACATGCCACTGTGGCTAATGTTGCAGCCCCATCCACAATCCTCTCACAGTCCTAACCTTTATGTCTGCAGGGAGCACTCATTCAGAAATAGCTGCCTCCATCCTAGGATGATGCTTGGCTTGCAGCACTTCATAGCCCCAGCACCTCATGGCAGCCATCTTGTGATTGCTCCTCTTTTGGCAGCCATTTTGTGATAGCATCCACTTCTGGTTCTCAGCATTCCCAATGTGCCCACAGGTTCAACAAGACTGGGGATCCCTTCTGAAGGCCTTCCCTCACGATCTGCACCGCACTGGGATTGGGGGATGTAGGCCTGTGTATCTGTTGGAGCCAAATGAGAAACAAGGAGAGAGCATCCTGGCTCAGGCACTCAATAGGAGAGAGAGAAGTAGAAGAAGAAAGTATAAAAAGCTAGATAGTCTTCCTTTCCCATGCTTCATCTTTCTCTCTGCTTGCTGTCGACCACACTTTGGGATCTGCCTGTTGAGATGGCAGAGTCACTGAGATGATACTCAGTCATCTCTTGAAGGAAGACTGAAAAGTACTGAGACTGACGAGTGATTTCAGCTCTCACATACTTTATTTAGATCAGGAACAAGACAACTAAGCTGGCTCGCAGGCCGGCTTTTTATCCCCAGTGAGCCCACACCCCAAAACACACTACACCCAGTGATTCGCTATTTACATTGATTGGATTAACTCCTGCTCCTCAATTGGAGGGGAGCCAGGATCCTCTAGTCCATTGTCTTTCTGGGCAAAGCTCAGGCCCTTCGCCTGGCCACATGGTAGACCGGTTAGAACCAGTCTAAGCACATGGTAGCCCTGTATCCAGGTCTCCCTGTGGTTACACCACACTCCTCCCCCCTTGGTCCATGAGACACCCACAAACAAAGTCCTGTAAATAAGACGGTGCTCTCTTGGCCCTTGTAGAGCGTCGGAGCGCCGGGGCCGGGGAAGAGGCCGGCCCTGGTGTCTGTGTTGAGGAGCCTACTGGTGTTGAGGGGCATGGAGCGGTTGTCATGGCGGTGTCCGCATCCGTTGGAACGTCCGGCTCCGGGGGCATTGGTGTGGCCGCTGAGGTCTCTCCTGGGCTGGGGTCCCGCGCTGCAGGTTGCGGCTCTCCGGCTTCCTGCAGGCCGGGGTCCTCGTAGTCCTCTGGTTCCCGCGGCTCGACACGGCGGCGGAGTTGGTCTATGTGGCGGTGCATCATGGTGCCATCCTCACAGGAGACTTCATATGATCGGGGTCCCCGGACATGGACCACCCGTGCTGGGACCCAGGGTGGACCCGCGGTGTAGTTCCTGGTGTACACCGGGTCCTCCGGGAAGAATCCTCTGCTGGCGCGTTGGTCCTCGGTGTCCGGCTCGCGCTCAGGTGCCCGGTCTGGATGTAGCCTGTCCAGGCGTGACGTGAGGCGGCGACCCAGGAGAAGTTCCGCCGGGCTGCGTCCCGTGGTGGTGTGCGGGGTGATGCGCTGTCCAAACAGGAAGGCGGCGAGTTTATACTCCCAGTCCGGGGAGTCAAACTTACGGAGGGCCTCCTTGGCGGTCTGGACCATTCTTTCTGCTTGCCCGTTCGTGGCGGGGTGGAATGGCGCGGAGCGTACGTGCCGGATCCCATAATACGCAGTGAACTCCTGGAACTCACGGGAGGTGAACGCGGTGCCATTGTCCGTGACGAGCATGTCAGGCAGCCCGTGAGTGCTCAGAATCCGCCACATAGCCCTAATGGCTGCTTTGGAGGAGGTGGATGCCACAGGCATCCACCAATATGAAGAAAAGCTGCCCCTGGAACGGCCCGGCAAAGTCCAAGTGGAGCCGTGCCCAGGGGTGGTGGGAGGATTCCCAGGCTCTGTCCGGGGCCCTTGGTGGCTCCGGGCGTGAGATCTGGCAGGGCTGGCATTTCCTCACCTTGTCCTCAATGTCCCGGTTGAGGCCTGGCCACCAGACGTAGCTTCGTGCTAACGCCTTCATGCGGACGACGCCAGGGTGGTGTTCGTGTAGCGCCTCCAGGACCTGTTGCTGTAGTGGCCCTGGGATCACCACCCGCCCCCCCCCCACATCAAGCATCCTTTATGTGTGGATAGTTCATGTTTGCGGGAGACAAATGGGGCGAACTCGGGGCCCTCCTTGGCTACTGGCCACCCCCTCCCCACCCAGTCTAAGACCCGGCAAATGACCGGATCCCGGGCCGAAGCGCGGGCCACCTCCTGCACATGGACCGGCCGGGCCGGGAGCGTTTCCAGGAGAGCAACCACATGCTCCGGGGTGGGGTCAGGGTCCGTGGTGGCCAGGGGAAGGCGGCTAAGGGCATCTGCATGACCCATGTCCTTCCCAGGTCGATGCGTGAGTGAGTATGCGTACCCCGCCAGAAAAATGGACCATCGCAGGACTCGGGGTGAAACCATCTGTGGTGTTTGGCGGTCAGCGGCGAGGAGTCCCAGAAGTGGCTTATGTTCCGTCAAGATCTCGAATGGCCGGCCGTAGAGGTAATGGTGAAACTTCTTCACCCCAGCCACAATCGCTAGCGCCTCCTTATCAATTTGTGCGTAGTTCCACTCTGCCGCGGAGAGGGTCCGGGAGTAGTACGCGACCGGGACCTCCCGGCCGTCCGGCAACCGGTGCCCCAAGACTGCGCCAACTCCGTAGGGAGAGGCGTCGCAGGCGAGGACCACCGGGAGCGACTCTGAGAAATGGTGGAGGACCGCGTTGGACACGAGCAAGTCCTTGACGCTTTGAAAAGCCGCCGCCTGCGCCTGGCCCCAAACCCAGGGCGCGTCTTTGTCGAGGAGGCGGTGGAGCGGTTCTGCCACGGCCGCCTTGAGGGGCAGGAAAGAGTGGTAGAAATTTAGTAGGCCGAGGAACGCCTGCAATTCTGCCTTGGAGGAGGGTGGGGGGGAGTTTTTTATGGCTTTCACCTTATTGTCCGTGGGATGGATCCCTTGCGCGTCCACCGCAAACCCCAGGAACTCGATTCGAGGCACCCCCAGGAGGCATTTCTCCTTCTTTACCTTGAGGCCGGCTGTGTCAAACCGTTGTAGGACCTGGCGAAGGCGGTCTGCGAAGGAGGTGTTGTCCGGCGCCGCGATGATCGCGTCATCTAGAAAGGGCTGTACTCCGGGGATGCCTTTTAGGAGAGAGTCCATAAAAGATTGAAAAATCCCGGGAGCTACACAAACCCCGAACTGGAGTCTCGTGACCCTGAAAGCCCCCTTGTGGGTCGCAATGGTCTGAGCCTCTGCTGTGGCCTCATCCATGGGCAGCTCTTGGTAAGCTTGTGCCAAATCGAGCTTACCAAAGATTTGTGCCCCAGTCAGGGAAGCGAGGACATGGCTCACCACTGGGACTGGGTATGCGTGGTCCTGTAAAGCCTTGTTCAGGGTGCATTTGTAATCCGCGCAGATCTGCACGTCCCCGTTCGGCTTTACTGGCGTGACAATCGGGGTCTCCCAGCGCGCGGATGCAACAGGCACCAGCACCCCCTGCTCAACTAGGCGGTCGAGCTCTGCCTCTATCTTCGCCCGCATGGCCAAGGGCGGGACCCGTGCCTTAATGTGGATGGGGCGGATGGTCGGGTCCAAATCCAGGGAAATGGGGTCCCCGGTGTACCGTCCTAGGGTCCCATCAAACACTCTTGGGAACTCCCGGCAGACCCCCTCCCAATCGGCTGCCCGGATTTGGTTAAGTCCTGATATCCGGAGGCCCAGGGGCTTGAACCATGAAAGTCCCAGCAAGCTGGTTAGGCGCCCCTCCACCACCAACAGGTCCAGTTTCCCTGAAAAACCCTTGAACTGGACCCGGAACTTGCCCCAGCCCCGGACCGCCACAGGGTTTTTGTTAAAGTCCCGTAACAGTAGGCCCTGTGGCTTGCGCAACCGGGGTCCCCCCTGGGGGCATAAGTTGCAGAGGGTCTCGACCGAAATTATTGAATATGACGAGCCAGAGTCGATTTTCATCCGGCAGGGGGACCCTTCAATCACAACAGTTACGTGCACCTTGTCCGGGCTGTCAGGGGGCAAGTTACATACCGTCTGGTGGTTGACGGAAACGGTGTGGAGGTCCTCAGTCTCAATCTGCGCTGTGAGGTTCGTCCGGTGTCCCTTGGAGTGGCAGACCTTCTCGATGTGTCCCGCTTTGTTGCAAGCCCGGCAGATCGCGGAGCGAAACCAACAGGTCCGTCGCTCGTGAGCGCTGCTGCAGCTTGCACAGGCTACGGATGGCAGGGATTTGGCCTCTCGGGTCCGTGGAGGTCGGTGGGACGGTCGGTGGTGTACCTGGAGTACTTCCTCGTCGTCCGATACGTCGGACCCCCTCGTTGTTTGCGTGCGGTGGACCGCCGAACTGCGGCGGTCTTGGTGGGCCTTTTCATAAGCGGTGGCCTCCTGGACGGCCTTTTCCAGGGTGAGGTCGTTGTCGCTCGCCAACCTCCGCCGCAGTTTGGATTCCCGGAGGCCCACGAGAAATTGGTTCAGCAGCGTGTCCGAGAGGTTCGGGAACTCACATCTCGTGGCCGCCCGCCGAAGACCCGCCAGGAACTCCGTGGTGGATTCATCTGGGCCCTGGATCCTCTCGAAGAACCCCAGACGTTCCACAAATTTTGTGGGCTTAGGCGAGAAATTGTCCGTGAGGGCCTTTACCAGCGCTGCGTAGGACTCCGTCTTAGTGGTCTTGGGGTTTATGAGGTCCCGCAAGAAGATGAGCGTGTCGACGCCGCAGACGCTGAGGAACAGCTGCTTTTTTTTCTCGGCTTCCACCACATCATGATACCTGCAGTAGTTCTCCAGGGTCTCCAGCCAGGCGTCCCATTTCTGCGGTTGGGAGAGGTCAAAGGCGCTTAGGTGAGTGGTGGGCGCGGCCATCTTACCACGGGGTTGTGAGCGGGGTTGCGGGTTGTTGGAGGCTGAAGGGCGGCTTGAGGCGGCGCTCGGGAGCGTGGTTCCGGTGGCGGCAGGCAGTGCAGTGCTGCTCTCGGGGTCAGCGGTGCGATGCTTGGGAGTGGTGAGCGGTGCTGTGCTGCTCTCGGGGTCAGCGGTGCGATGCTCGGGAGCGGTGCGATGAGCGGCTGGCTCGATGCGAGGCTCTTCTTTGTGGTCGTTGTTCAGGGAGGGAGTTGGCATCCCATCCTCGTCGCCAGTGAAAAGTACTGAGACTGACGAGTGATTTCAGCTCTCACATACTTTATTTAGATCGGGAACAAGACAACTAAGCCGGCTCGCAGGCTGACTTTTTATCCCCAGTGAGCCCACACCCCAAAACACACTACACCCAGTGATTCGCTATTTACATTGATTGGATTAACTCCTGCTCCTCAATTGGAGGGGAGCCAGGATCCTCTAGTCCATTGTCTTTCTGGGCGAAGCTCAGGCCCTTCGCCTGGCCACATGGTAGACCGGTTAGAACCAGTCTAAGCACATGGTAGCCCTGTATCCAGGTCTCCCAGTGGATACACCACAAAGACACAATGAAATTCTGCCTGTAGTTTGTGCTGCTTCTGGTTGTGATTCTGCAAGGCAAAATGGAGTTATGGGTTTTGCCAGTATTAGTAATGATTACAGACAGTTATGTGTTTGGTGCTCCCCCGGTTGCCGTGTCTCTGCTGAGGGTCACCTCCACTCCACATAGTACATGATTACCCTGTGTTCTCAGTATAGGATATGCTGCTATCACCTTTCAAAGGAGGAGGGCTTGTTAGACCAACCCAAAGTAACCAATGTTTGCAAGACGGGGTAGACACAGGATGACTCTGTAGAAACTGAGCTTGGAGGCACGGAGTCCCCTTTCCTTGCTTTTCTGAGCGAGCTGCCGAAACAGAGGTTCCTGTTTGGTGGTTGGTTTCCTGAGAATGAGTGCCTGAAAGGATTCTAAGAAGGTGAGTGTTAGCAAGAGGCTCTTCCGATGTCTGTTGTCATCCTGTTTATGCAAAGTGTTCCGGTTTTGTTCAAAGTTCTCTTTCACCACCGTTCCCATCGCAGAAGTCCTACCTGAATGCTCCAGTTTTCTATGGCTTGAGGCCACTTACTGCTCATCTTGTTAGATGAGATGGGGTGCCTGGGGAGGGGTTTTGTATTCGGCTGGTGGTGCGCTGTGACTGGCTGCAGAGTTAGTTGGAATCCTAACACCAGTGTTCCCTCTAAGCCAAAGAGTCTTGTGAGCAAAAAGTCTACTCTGTGAGCTACTGGCATTAAAGTTGTGAGCAAGCAATTTGGCTACTGCATAAATTAGTTTGCTCTGGAGCCATCCTTCCTGAGCGAAGACAAAAATGTGTCAGCTGGAGGCTAAGAAACTGTGAGCTAACTCACACTAACTCAGCTTAGAGGGAACACTGCCTAACACTGCACTGAGGCACCATAGTCAGAGGCTGCAATCACACACACAAAATAATCCACTTTCAATCCACACTCAATGCACTTTCCAATTGGATTTTGCCAGTTCACACAGTAACAATTGGAAAGCGCATTGAAAGTGGATTGAAGGTGGATTATTTCGTGTGTGTGATCACAGCCAGAGTGAGACACAGCGAAGAACATTATTGTTGACTCTCTATTTAATGCAATATGGGGAGGGAAAGCAGCATGGTACTGCCTGATCTTGTCAGCTCTCCAAAGCTAAGCAGGTTTGGTATTTGGATGGGAGACCACCAAGCATGACTCTGCAGAGGAAGGCAATGGCGAACCGCCTCTGCTTCTCACCTGCCCCTGGCTGGGTGTTGCCATGAATTGGCTGTGACTTGATGGCACTTTACACACATGCATGCATACACGCACACACACACACACTTAATTTGACATGGGGAGAGAAGGCAGCATAGCAAAGCCTCCAAATCCTTGGGAATGTCCCAGCTCAGAGTTTGCCACCCTCGCCAGTGTTGCCACAGCTGTTGCATGGGCTCTTTGGTAATGTTAGTGCCTGCGTGGGGTGGCTGATACCAGCATATCTTCAGTGTATGCTGGTGTCGAGGGTTTGGTTTATGGCTCTCCAGCCAGAGTAGCGGGATATAAGATTCCACGTGATAATAATCCCACCGGAGCAGCCATGTTAGCCTGTTGAAGCCAAATAACACAAGAGTCCGGGGGTCTTAGCCATTTTTAAAATTCCAGCACAATCTTTCATGGACTATAGTCCACTTCTTCAAGATGCAACAAGTGGGGAATGAAGTGGGCTGAATGAATAAAGTTCACAAAAGCTTGCCCTGGAATTTTAAAAAGTCAATCTTTTAGGTGCCACGGGACTCCTTTTTAAGATTCCACAGTAACCATCCAGGTTTTGGTGTAGTGGTTATGGGTGGCGGACTCTAATCTGGGAGAATTGGGTTTGATTCCTCACTCCTCCACATGCAGCTGATGGTATGACCTTGGGTCAGTCACAAGTTCTCTCAGAGCTGTTCTCTCAAGAGCAGTCCTTGAAAGAGCTCTCTCAGTCCCACCTACATCACAGGGTGTCTTATAGGGAAGGGAAGGAGATTGTAAGCCACTCTGAGACTGTGAGTGTAGGGTGGGGTAAAAATCTGGTCTCCTCCTCCTCCTCCTCACCAGCCATGTTCTGTGGCCTATCAGGTGTTTGACAACTTACATGTTTTTACAGTCACGTTTATGGTTGGTAGCCTCCATTTAGTTCTGTGGTTTGCATTCTGTAAACATCGGTTTTAACCAGCAAATCAATGAAGCAGACAAGTGGAGACATTGCAGTCTTTCAAAATGGGCAATGCTTTTGTTCCTGTGATGGCTAGCAATATTATTCTTGCCATTACTTAACATTAGTGATTCAACAAAGGTAGGATGCACAAACACACAAGCAACATAATTGGTAAGGCAGTGTACAGTCGACTGTTATGTCTGCACAAGAAGTTCTCTTCCCACTCCCATTGCTTCCTTCTCCGATTTGGCCCTGTAGGTTTGGTCAGCCCCACGCATTTTGCTACCTCAAAGATTTATGGCATGCCATCCGGAACCTGCAGCTCAAGGTTGTTTGGGACTTCGTAAGGAATCTGGGAAGCAGATCACATGGCACGTTCTGCTTCACCGGTGGCTCTTGCGCATATTCAGATAGAAATGCACCCCTGCCACAGCAGCGTCAGCAGGCAGGGCAGGAATGGGTAGGAGCCCACTGCAGCCTAGAACCCCCCTTTTTCTGGTCCCTGCCAAGTAGGGTTGCCATCTTCCAGGTGGGGCCTGGAAGTCTCCTCGAATTACAACTGATATGCATACTACAACAAGCAGTTCCCCCGGAGATAATGGCTATTCTGGAGGGAAGTCTCTATGGCATTATACTCCACGGAGGTCTTTTCCCTCCCCAAATCCTATGGTCTCCAGGCTCCATCCCCATACCTCCAGGAATGTCCCAACCTGGACCTGGCAACCCTACATGCTGAGTCATGCCATAACTTTGCCAAGGAAAAAAAGGCTTTTAAAAGGCTGAAAGGGCAAAGGGAGAAAATGCAGAGTTTAGTGCCACAATTTTGAAGGTGGAGCTTAACTCTACCCGCTCCCATCATGGCTGTGAGTATGACAGCCAGTTTGGTGTAGTGGTTAAAAGCGTTGGACTCTAATCTGGAGCACTGGTTTTGATTCCCCCTTCCTCCACATGAAGCCAGCTGGGTGACTCTGGGCCAGTCACAGTTCTTTCAGAGCTCTCTCAGCCTCTAAAAACAAGTCTAGCTCACCACTAGCATAATGCTAAGGGCTAGAACTTGTAGCTGCCAGACAATCTTAGGATCTCCCAGCTATTCTGCACACAATGTCCTATGACAATTAATTAATTAATTGTACGTAGAATATCCAGATGGACACACTGTCTGCAGCCACCCTGCAGTTTCCCCCTTTGAACTGGATCAAAGGAGGCTTATTTTCGATCCAACTCGAAAGGAGACAGTACAGCAGCTAGATGAGCCATTTCTTTTATTTACAGATTCTGTACGCAAGCTTTCTGCCTCATCAGGGCCACTAAGGCAGCTAACAATTAAAAACAGAGCATTAAAACACATCATAAGAGCAAAAAAAACCCATATATAAAAGCACAAAATCAACAACTAAAACATATGGCAGGAAGGAGAGGTCACTGAGGGAAGAAGCAAAAAGGTCTTCGCCCACTGGTGGAAGACAGGGATAGGAGGAAATAGACAGGGAGCTCCACTATTTTGGTGCCATGACCAAGAAGGCCCTCTCCGGGGTTGCCACCCATCTAACTTTAGAAGGGAGGGGCACCTGAATCACAGTTCAGAAGATGATGGTAGGGGTCAGGTAGGTTTGTACGGAAGTAGGAGGTCCTTAAAATATGCTCGACCTAAACCATACAGGGCCCTGACCTGGATAGGCCAGCCTAGCCCACTCTCATCAGATCTCAGAAGCTAAGCAGGGTCAGCTCTGGCTAGTATTTGGATGAGAGGCTACCAAGTATGTCTAGGGTTGCAACATACAAGCAGGCAGTGGCAAACCTCTTCTGGAGGTCTCTTGCCTTGAAAACCCTGTGGGGTTGCCATAAATTGGGTGTGACTTTATGGCAGTTTCCACCTCCACAACATAATACTGGTAAGGCAATGGCAAACCATCAGAATGGCCCAGGCCATCCTGTTCTCATCAGATCTTGGAAGCTAAGCAGAGTTGGCCCTGGTTAATACTTAGAAGGGAGACCACCAAGGAAGTCCCGGGTTGCTGTGCAGAGGTAGACAGTGGCACACCACCTCCACACATCTTTTGCCTTGAAAACGCCACACAGTTGGCATAAATTGACTGTCACTTGACGGCACTTTCCACCAAACCGTACAGAGCTTTGAAGTTCAGCACCAGCACCTTGAATCAAGCCTAGAAACAAACTGGGAGCCAGTGAAATGGACCCAAACTGGAGTGATACGGATATAATAGCCAATTGTGGTTTTCTGTTGAATACTAGAAGTTCAGATTTTGTCTAATGCTGGTCTTTTTCTATATCTGTGAGACATTCTGAGAAGTTTTTCTGGACCTCTTCTCACCACTAATCAGCCAGCCTCTGCCTGGAAGTTATTTACCACGAAGAGAATTTCTTGCTGTCTCAGACACAAAGTCAAGGAAATGGAATTAATCAGAACATGGGGCAAGGCTTAGAATCAGTACCCCTTGAGATCTGAACTTGTAAGCCGTGTACAAACAATAAAAATATTTCTCGTCAGCCTGGCATTTAAAGAGTAGCTACTGCCAGTGATGGGTCTGTCTGTATTGTTTAGAGGATATGATAGGAGAGAGACATTAATGGAATGTACACAGCTTGCCATGTGCACTTTGGAATGGAGCTGTATGGCACATGGTGGACACCAGCAAGGGGAGAAAGGGAGGGCTTGGGAGTACGGTTGCCAGCTCCAGGTTGGGAGATTCCTAGGGATTTGGGGGTGGAGCCTGGGAAAGGTGGGGTTTGAGGAGGGGAGGGGCCTCAGCAGCCAAAGCAGCCATTTTCTCCAGGAGAACTATTATCTGTAGTCTGGAGACCAGCTGTAATTCCAGGGGATCTCCAGGCCCCACCCGGAGGTTGTTAAACCTAAACCTGCTTGGGACTCCACAAAGAATATGAAATCAAAATAGGGGTCTCTGGGATGCTAAAGCTTGAGTCTTGCAGTTTTGAAGTTGTAGTTTTCAAAAACCTGCTGAAATTGATCTGTTGGGAAGCAACTGAAATGCTGAATTGCGGAGAAATGATAGGCAGTCTGTCATGCATGCTGCATTCCCTGCTTCTCTCCAGTTCAAACTGTTCCTCTGTTGCCCTTTGAACAACTCCAGGTAGATCAGTGAAGTAAGACCTTTTTAATCATGTGCCGGCACCACCTTATTAGAGTGGCAGGGAGTTTTGAAATGCTGATAAATGACAGACTGCTGGGTTGCACTTGGATTGCACTTTGGTGCATATACCAGTTTATCCTTTTATCATATGGGAGGCCCAAAAATGAGTTTATTTCCTGCAAATTCAAATTCAGATCCTGAAAACCAGAGTGGTGTAATAGTTATCAAATGTTGGCGCATGATCTAGGAGGCCCAGGTTCAAATCTGTACTCTGTTATGAAAGTTTGCTAGGCGATCTTGGGCCAGTGATACACGGGCCAGCCAGCCCCATGACTGCTTATGAGGGTGATGGGAGATGGGGAAGTAGCATCAACAGGTTGGGCCAACTGTCTAGCATTTGCTTTGAACTCTATGGTAAAATCATAAAGCAAAACCATAGTTTGGGGTGCATGCTGGGCATTGTGTTGACATTAATTTCCATTCTGCTTCTCTCCAGAAGCAATTCTGCAGTACTAGGGGAAGGCGGGATATGTAAATCCCTGCCCCCCCCCCAAGCTCTCCCACTGGTGGCCAGCAACCCTAGTTACACTGTCTACCTCACAAGGTTGCTAGGAGGATAAAACGGAAGAGAACAATATAAGCCACTTTGGGACCCTACTGGGGAGAAAGGTAGGATATAAATACAGTAAATAAATTAATTTGGGAGGGGAAACTAAGAACTGTACATTAGAATACAAATGTAAAGAGATTCTGTGATGTGTATTTTTTAAAAAAAATGGGAACTATAAACACGTAATTCACCACTCAAAAATTCATATCCCTACAAGGGCTGAAGTTCTAGCCACAATAAGCAGGCCTGTGAGATCAGTGACCTAGCAAACTGAATGCAGCCCACCAGCCATAGATTGTGATCTTCCAAGTCCTTGACAGCTGTCCTTCTTTCTTGCACTCCCAGACAGGCTGCAAAAACGTGGGATCTGTCAAGCCTGTCGAGGTCCATACTTGGCATTGTGCATTCCACTTGATGCGTATAAATGAAAACACAACTTGACTCTACATACCTGAAGCTGCCTTAAACTGAACCAGATCACTGGTCCATCAGGGTTGGTGTTGTCTGCTCTGACTGACAGAGGCTTGCTGGGGCCTTTCACATCACCCGTTACCTGAGCCTTTTACCTGGAGAAGATGTTAGGGATTGAACTTGGGGCCTTTTGCATCCAAACTCAGAGCTCTATAAGTGAACCATGGCCCTTCTATGGTACCTGCATGTAAATCAGTGTGCAATGAGCTACTCCTCTTTCTCATTGAAATAGTGAAATAGTGGGTCCAAAAGGAGGCTTAACAGTGGGAGTTTGTTATCGCCCACCAGATCAAAAGATAGAAGAGGATTATAAAATGATGAATGAATTAAAGATAGCGGCTAGACGAAATAACTGTGTTGTAATAGGCGACTTTAACTACCCACACATTGATTGGGTCAATATGAGTTCTAGTCGGGAAAAAGAGATTGCGTTCTTAGACACTCTCAATGACTGTGCTGTGGAACAGATGGTCACAGATCCTACCAGGGGAGAGGCGATCCTGGATTTGGTCCTAAGTAACACCCAAGACCTGGTGAGAGATGTAAAAGTGATTGCACCACTTGGGAACAGTGACCATAATGTCATTGAGTTTAACATTTGTACAGATAGGGAGTTGCCCAAAAAGACTGACGCAACCACTTTTAACTTTAAAAGGGGTAACTTCTCTGGTATGAGGGGACATGTGAGGAAGAAATTGAAAGGAAGAGTGGAGAAGGTCAAAACCATTGGGGAAGCTTGGAGACTATTTAAAAAGACAATCCTAGAAGCTCAGAAAAAATATATACCGCAGGTTAGGAAAGGTACAAATAGGTATAGAAAAAAGCCTGCATGGTTAACAAATAAAGTAATGGAAGCTGTAAAAGGTAAGAAGGATTCCTTTAAGTGGTGGAAAGCTAGTCTTAGTGAGGTTGATAAAAGGGAACACAGACTATGGCAAATAAAATGCAAGTCTGTGATCAGGCAAGCAAAAAGGGAATATGAGGAGCATATCGCAAAAAACATAAAGACCAACAATAAAATTTTCTTCAAATACATTAGAAGTAGGAAGCCAGCCAGGGAGGCAGTGGGGCCCTTGGATGACCAAGGGGTAAAAGGAGTAGTGAAGGATGATAGGGAAATGGCTGAGAAGCTGAATGCATTTTTTGCCTCTGTCTTCACTGTGGAAGAGGAGAAGTGTTTGCCCACTCCAGAAGCACCGATTTCGGGAGGGGGTTTGAAAGACCTGAATCAGATTGCGGTAACAAGAGAGGAAGTCCTCCGACTGATGGACAATTTAAAAACTAATAAATCAGCAGGCCCGGATGGCATTCATCCGAGAGTTCTGAAAGAACTCAAATGTGAACTTGTGGATCTCCTGACAAAAATATGTAATCTTTCTTTAAAATCTGCCTCCATTCCTGAGGACTGGAAGGTAGCTAATGTCACTCCCATCTTTAAAAAGGGCTCCAGGGGAGATCCGGGAAATTACAGGCCAGTCAGTCTGACATCGATACCGGGTAAGTTGGTGGAAACTGTTATTAAGGAAAGAATTAGTAGGCACATTGATGAACAAAAACTATTGAGCCAGACTCAGCATGGGTTCTGTAAGGGAAGATCTCGTCTCACTAACCTGTTAGTGTTTTTGAGGGAGTGAACAAACATGTGGACAAGGGGGACCCAATAGATATTATTTACCTTGACTTCCGGAAAGCTTTTGATACAGTTCCTCATCAAAGGCTCCTAAGTAAGCTCAATAATCATGGGATAAAAGGACAAGTCCTCTTGTGGATCAAAAACTGGCTTATAAATAGGAAACAGAGAGTGAGTATAAATGGGAAACTTTCTCAGTGGAGGGTAGTAAGCAGTGGGGTACCACAGGGATCAGTACTCGGTCCGATGCTTTTTAACTTGTTTATTAACGATTTGGAATTGGGAGTAAGCAGTGATGTGGCTAAATTTGCAGATGACACAAAGTTGTTCAGGGTGGTGAAAACCAGGGAGGATTGTGAGGCACTCCAAAGGGATCTGTTGAGGATGGGTGAATGGGCGTCAACGTGGCAAATGGGGTTCAGTGTGGCCAAGTGCAAAGTGATGCACATTGGAGCCAAAAATCCTAAATATAAATACACGTTGATGGGGTCTGATCTGGCAGAGACGGACCAAGAGAGAGATCTTGGAGTCGTAGTGGATAACTCGCTGAAAATGTCTACACAATGTGTAGCTGCAATAAAGAAGGCCAACGCTATGCTGGGGATTATTAGGAAGGGAATTGATAAGAAATCAGCCAGTATCATCATGCCCCTGTATAAATCATTGGTGCGACCTCATTTGGAATACTGTGTACAGTTCTGGTCACCACATCTCAAAAAGGATATTATAGCATTGGAAAAAGTGCAGAGAAGGGCAACTAGAATAATAAAAGGGTTGGAACACCTTCCCTATGAAGAAAGGTTAAAATGCTTGGGGCTCTTTAGCTTGGAGAAACGACGGCTGAGAGGTGACATGATCGAGGTTTATAAGATTATGAATGGGATTGAGCAGGTTGAGAAAGAAGTACTTTTCTCCCTTTCTCACAATACAAGAACTCTTGGGCACTCTATGAAATTGCTGAGCAGTCGGGTTAGAACAGATAAAAGGAAATACTTCTTCACCCAAAGAGTGATTAACATATGGAATTCACTGCCACA